>CM072093.1:10000000-11447500 GCA_036850905.1 Luffa acutangula | reverse complement strand
ACAGTTCTTCTCCTGGCTCTAATTCCGGTTCCTCTAACATTGGCAATGGTACTTGGTTAGCCGACTCAGGATGTAATGCTCATCTCACTACTGACCTTGGTAATTTGTCTGTTGCTTCATATTATGTAGGGGATGATCAGATTTCTGTTGGCAGTGGGCATACTCTTCCAATCTCTCACTCTGGTTCAGGTCTTCTTCACACTCCTTATTCTTCCTTTTTGCTTAACAATCTTCTTTATGTTCCTCATGTTACAACCAATTTGTTATCTGTTCATCAACTTTGTGTTGACAACAATTGCATCATGATTTTTTACTCTCATAAATTCCTTGTTCAGGACAAGTCTACGAGCAAGGTTTTATTCCAAGGACCTAGTGTTAACGGTCTTTATCCTCTACCTTCGTCTTTTGTTCGGTCATCTTCCTCTACTGGTCCAACTTGTCATCTTGCTCATGTTGCTACTGATCGTCTTTATAATCTTTGGCATAATCGGTTAGGCCATCCTGGTCATTCTACTCTTAATTCTATCTTTCGTTCGTTAAATTTACCTACTCATTCTGTCTCTGAATGTATCTGCAAACACTGTGTCAGTGGTAAGATGTCTAAGTTACCTTTTTCTAGTTCTCGTTCTGTTTCTACTTGTCCACTGGAACTTGTACATAGTGATGTTTGGGGCCCTGCTCCTCCAACTTCTATAAATGGTTTCAATTTCTATGTGTTGTTTATTGATGATTTTTCCAAATTCACATGGATATATCCTATTGCTCGTAAGTCTGATGTTACTGTTGTGTTTCAACGCTTTAAACCACTTGTTGAAAATATGTTCTCTACTAAAATAAAAACATTACGAACCGATGGTGGTGGTGAATATGTAAATCATCATCTTACTTCCTTTTGTCATACGCATGGTATACTCCATCAAAAATCGTGCCCCTACACTCCTGAACAAAATGGGGTGGCTGAACGTAAGCATCGCCATATCGTTCAAACAGCCTTAGCTCTAATGTCTCAAGCCTCCATACCTCCTCATTTCTGGTCCTTTGCTTTTGCTACTGCCACATATCTTATAAACCGTCTCCCTTCTCCATCCTTAGCCAATCAATCTCCTTTTTCACGTCTTTTTCTTAAATCACATGATTATTCCATCATGAAGACATTTGGTTGTGCTTGCTATCCGCTTCTAACTCCTTATAATTCTAATAAACTTCAACCTAAATCTACGCAGTGTGTCTTTCTTGGTTATCCATTAGATTATAAGGGTTATATCTGTTTCAACATGAGCAATGGCAAGTTTTATCATTCTCGACATGTTATTTTTTATGAATCTCTTTTTCCTTTTTCTCTTTCCTCATCTTCCTCTCCGCCTACTTTTACCTCTCTCTCATCTTATAATCATGTTCTTCCTCTTTTCTTATTTCCTTCTATGTCTTCCTCGACTACAGTTCCTTCCCCTCTGAACAATGACCCAGCCACAGTTCCTTCACCATCAAACACTGCCCCTGATACTGATTCATCTCCTATATGTTCTGATAGCAACCCTCGGTTACCAAGTTCTGATCTTGCAGCTCCCAGTGACCACACTGATAATTCTATTGTGCCTATTGTTAACAATCATCCAATGATGACATGTAGCAAATCTGGTATATCTAAGAAAAAGGTTTTTCTTGCTACATCCTCCATACCTACTGATCAAGAAATTGAACCCTCTTCTTATACGGATGCTTCTAAATTTCCCGTTTGCAGAGAGTCAATGAATGAGGAATATGAGGCGTTGATAAAACAGGGCACTTGGCAGCTTACACCTCTTCCTCCTGGTAAATCAGCCATTGGGTGTAAATGGGTTTACAGGGTAAAACGTCATCCTAATGGTTCCATAGCCCGTTACAAAGCTCGTCTTGTAGCTAAAGGTTATCATCAACGGGAAGGTATTGATTTTGATGAAACCTTTAGCCCCGTAGTAAAGAAACTAACTGTCCGCATTATTTCATCCTTAGCAGCTCATTATGGATGGTCTCTTCGGCAGTTGGATGTAAAGAATGCATTCTTGCATGGTGACCTCAGTGAGGAAGTATATATGCAACAACCTCAGGGTTTTATTGATCCCTTACGACCCCAGCATGTTTGTAAGTTGCTTAAATCTCTTTATGGATTAAAGCAGGCTCCGAGAGCTTGGTTTGAATGTTTCACCTCTTATTTACTTACCCTTGGTTTTCATGCTTCTCAAGTTGATTCCTCCTTGTTTGTGTTGAATGATTGTGGTACTTTCATTTACCTTCTTCTATATGTTGATGATATTATAATCACGGGCACAAATGAATCTTCTATGACAGCTTTAATACAACAATTACAGTCACGCTTTGATATGACTGATTTGGGTAATCTGAAATATTTTCTTGGCCTTGAGATTACCCGATCATCTGCTGGTATTCACGTTTCTCAAGCTAAATATGCGAGGGATGTTCTTCATCGTTTTGGAATGGAAAATTCTAAGCCATGTACTAATCCTATTGCTCTAAAGCAGTTATCTGATATTGGCTCCCCATGTTCTAGCTCTGATGTGAAAAGTTTTCGTGCTTTAATTGGTGTTCTTCATTATTTAACATTTTCAAGACCTGATATTGTCTTCTCTGTTAGTCGGCTATCTCAGTTTATGCAGTCCCCTCATGAAGCTCACTTAGTAGCTGCTAAACGGATTCTTCGATATCTTGTTGGTACTCTGTCTTCTGGACTTCTATTTCGAAAGGGTTCATCTCTTCACCTTATTGCATACTCTGATTCAGATTGGGCCGGAGATAATACTGATAGACGTTCTACCACCGGGTACGTCATTTTTATGGGACCTAATCCTATATCCTGGGGGGCTAAGAAGCAGACTACAGTATCTCGTAGCTCGATAGAGGCCGAATATCGTGCTCTTGCTTCTACTGCTGCAGAATTGTTTTGGATTTCGCCAGCTATTGCGTGATCTTCATATTTTTGGTAAAACTGCTCCCTTGATCTATTGCAATAATCAGTCAACAATTCAGTTAGCTCAGAATTCGGTTTCCATGGTCGCACGAAGCATGTTGAAGTCGATTTTCACTTTATTCGTGAAAGAGTTGTTAGCAAGGATGTTGATCTTCGTTTTGTTCCGACTACAAATCAGTATGCAGATCCTTTTACTAAGCCTCTCACCAGTCATCGCCTCTGTTTTTTGAAGTCCAAACTCATGCCTCGATAGTCATTAGTTTGAGGGGGGATGTTATGTATAATATTCTTAGATATTTTAATTTGTTAAGGGTTTGTTGTGAGTTTGTTATTTGAATACTTCTTTCTTTCTGTTATTTTGTTATACTCTATTTTTATTTCTTTCTTTTAAATTTGTTACTCTTCTAGCCCTATATATTGAGGGCCTTGTATTCTTCCAGATGAAATAAGAAATATACCTTTCCTACTATGAAAAACTTCATCTTTCCCAGTTGTCGCGCACTGAAAATCTCCTGTTTATAAACAAAAAAGTATACGAAGGGGGAGAGGGACAACGATGCAAAACATACGACAACTCGAAACCTCACGAGCGGCGAAACAGATGACAATGCGAAACCTCCCCACAAACGAACCAACGGTGGTGCGAGCTTGGTTCTAGATCTGAAGAAACCCCCCACGAACGAACCGACGGTGACGCGAGCTTGGTTCCAGATCTGGCGAACCCCCCCCCCCCCACGAACCTTAGGTGAACGATGACCGACGGCGACCCAAACTTCATTCTAGATCTGACGAAACCTCATGCGTGAGAGGGACTGAGAGAGAGAGAGGGACGGTGAGGGAGAGAAAGAGAGGAACGCTAAGAGAGAAGGAGATGTTGAGGGAGAGAGAAAGAAAGAATAAGGAAGAAAGAAGAAGAGAAAGAAAAAACTTTGTTGGTGGCGGCCAACCGTCTCCCGTTGTCGTTCGTTGGCAGCTGATAACGCAATTTATTGAGCTATATTTTATGTTATTTTAGTGTTAGTCTCGAGTATTATTTGGCCAATTTTATGTCTATTTGGTTTAATTTTGTAGGAATCAGATATTTCGATGGAGATTGAAGTTTCAGTGTTTTAGTAGCAAATGAATGAATTTTATTGAAGAAATTTACAAAAGAGCATAAGGTTCAAGGCATCCATATAATAGGGCAGCATTGAGACGCTACCATTGGAGAGTCTCAACGCTGGCCGCAACTTCAGGAGGCGTGAATTCGAGGTAGCGTCGAGACGCTACCTCCACAGCGTCTCGACGTTGTAAGCTTTCTGAAAATAAATTAGGGCAACTGGACACAGCGTCGCGACGCTGTCGCGCAAAATAATGTTTGCGATGCCATCTGATTTGGGGAACCCTTTTGGAGAGAGAAACACGACTTTAGAGAGGGAAAAACGCACATAACAGGGAGGAAACAAAGAGAGCTTGATTTTGGGAGCTTGGATCGTGAGGATCGTGACGGGAACGCGCGGGAATCACGGCTAGCGAGTTTAATCTTTCTCCCTTGTTTCTCTTACTGATTTTTAGCATGTATTGGACTGATTTTGATTGTATTTTTTGTTGGGTTTTATGCCCTAAAACTCGTGGATAGTAAATGTAAACATTTGACCGAACATTAATAAAATAATATTTCCTGTATTATTATTGTTTGTATTGTATCTTGCCTAAATAACCCTAATCCAATAAACTGAACATCCTAGATTGTTAGTATGAGACTTGAACTAGTATGTGGGGACAAACGGGGATCGCTGTTCAAGTTACAGCCTAAAGGGTCTATAGTATAGGGATAAGGCTGGGTACCTTATCCTGTTGACACTATGGATATGACCCATTTTGTATTATGATACAAACGCACTGATCTAACGCGTTCGTGTAAAGGACATGCGAGTGGGGGTATCCTGTGCAATGAGTTTGCATATGATCGGACCACGAAATAGTTAACCACTAGCCGTAACACCGTTGACTAGATAGGTTTCTATTTCACTAGGATGACCTAGGCAACTTAGTCTCAATTCTGAGTGGATTATGGACTCCTGTTCACGAGGGATTGTCCTTTGATTTGTATGGGTGAAAGTGGGCTACACGCCAACTCAATAAGCCTATCACTTTGGGGACAAGACCGAGTGAGGAGCGAGAACATAATCACACAAGAAGGAATTCACTCCTTCCCGATATTAGGGTAAGTAGAGGTGTGTTCTCTTAAGTGGTGTATCTGGGACTTGAACAAAGGGCCCTGCCCTCTCCATGGCACGAGAGGGACTTCTGTTTGATGGTTGGACCTCAAACAGGTTGTTCATTAGAGGAGCACTGGGACTTAAGGATGTAGAGGTAACCCAGGGGTAAAACGGTAATTTGACCTAGATGGGGTACGAACACATGTGAAGGACTAACTTGCTGGTATTGGTCAATATCCGTGGACACGGAAATATATCTACAGTGAGAAGAGTACAACTGTGGTTCTATAGTGGAGTGAACCGCAGTTAACGAATATTGATTAACTTGGTTAATGAGTTTAGCCAATTAATCTCATATCGTTGGAGCTTCTGATCTGTGTAGGTCCATTAGGTCCCACTGGTAGCTCGTGTAAGGCATTGAGGTAAATTTACTAAGGAAAATTTAATATGAATTGGATTCATATTAAAACTATAGGTTAAAAATTAATGCACATTGGATGCACATTAATACTATAGTATATGCGAGAAAAAAATAATTGAATATGTGATATTCAATTTGATGATTAATTAATCATTTTAGTTTTATTAAATTTGATTTAATTAAAACTATAAGGTAAATGAAGGAAATTCATTTAAATAATAATTTAAATGAATTAACTAATTAAATGAGATTTTAATTAGTTATAATCAATTTAATTATTTTTTTAATTAATTAAATTAGTTTTAGTTTAAATTTAATTTTAAAATTAAATTTAAATTAAAAAGGAATTAACTGATTTGATCAGTTTTACGGGTGCTTGATCGTGGGTGGTTACATGATTAAGTCTCCTTCATTTACTCCAGGAGTTAAGAGAGTGATTGATGGACTCTTCCTTGTGACTACGTTATTCGATTTTTCTCTCTAGGTATCTTAGGGTGTTTTCTCTCCCAAAAATTCCCTCCAGAGAAATTGTTTGCTCCCACAAGCAAGCCTATTTTCAATCCTTAGAGAATACCAATGTCATTCTTGTGGTGGTGTTCACAAAGATTTGCTAGAAAATCTTCAAGAAAGTTGGTGATTTCGGTCAAGATCGTCAACGGAAGTAAGTATTCTTTATTTCTTTTGAATTCCTTAAATTAATCTAGATTAGATTTAGGATTTCTTATTAATAATTAGCATGTTTTATAGCCATGTGCAACATGTTTTAATTATATTATTGTTGCTGAATTTTTGCCTTCGTATTAGTATTCGAATCATAAATTTAATTGGGTTTGGATCTCTGACCGTTTCCGCTACGCAAGGGATTTTAACCCTTTCATTTTTAGAGACATGAGTAGATAAATTTTGTTTCTTAGGGGCTTGATGTAGCCATTAGTTTGTATGGATTAATTTACGGATTTTTAGGACGTTTCGTAATGCGGTTTATTTATGCAATTGTATGCTTAGTGCTTATAATCTCTTGATCACAGATTGTATGTTCTTGTTTCTAAACTAATTGCTCGGGAGAGTATAGTTTAGAATATACTATCAATTGCATGACTTAGGTGATTCAATAATCAGGAGATTTTGGATTGCTTGAGAAACCGTTATAAGGATTGTTCTTAATGCTTATGCTTGTTGTTGAAATTAGATAGGGATATCAATTTCTTAATTTGCATAAATAATTAATTGTACTCGGGAGAGGCTTTTAATTATCAATAATCATTGGTTTATGAATTCCTTACGTATTCGTCCATGATTATTCTTTAAATTAATTCATGCATCTAATAGGTGAAATCAATTCACTAAGACCTTTTCTCCATTGAGTTTCCATCTTTTTATGCTTTGATTAGTTTTTCATTGATTTGCATATTTCTCGATTACTTTCTCTAAATAAAATTTGGTGAATATACCTTTAATAATTAGGGGAACTAGAAAACCAATCCAGAGGACGACATTCGATTTTCAACCAACTATATTATAACTTGAGCCTGTACACTTGCGGTTAGCAATTTGCATATAAGCAGCCGACCACCGAAGTTGAAGAAGAAGAAGTTGGAGAAGAATAAGAAGAAAGAGAAGAATAAGGGAGGGAGGGAGAAAAAAATTAAAAATAATAAAATAATAATATTTTTATAAAAAAAATTAATTAAAATAATAGTGTCGCGTCAGCAAACTGTTAGGGTTTAATAGAAAATTGGTCAGAAGGACCAAAAGTGTAATGAAATTCAAATCTCAAGGACTAAATTGTTCAGTTTAAAAATACCAAACTGTTACCTAACTCAAACCTGAAAAAGGACTAAAAGTGTATTTTTCACTATATTTAATTTTCTTGTCAAGGAATTTATACTCAGTTTCTTTTTATTAATCGATTATAGTCCATAACTCTTTTCCCTTTTTAAGTTAATGACCAATTTAGTCTAGCCGTCTAATCCCTCACATCAAAAGGTTCAAATCAATATTTCTTAAGTCTAGGATCAAATAGAAATTTAACCATATATATGTATATATAAAATTTTATCGTATAATATAATTGGATTTAAAGTTTCTAATATTTGTGGAAATAAATTTTAACGAGGATACAATTTTGAGAAGTATTTCTTTTTCTTTTCACATAAATTAAATAGAAAATATAATAATCTACTTTTGCAATTCAATATTAAACTTTAAGATATTTTCATATTTGTGGTTGATGAAGTGCATTTTCTAACACTTAAGTTAATATTATAAACTATTCTAATATTTAGTTGACTATCATTTTTATATCTTAAAAATATACTTATAAATATAATTCACGTTAAATTACAAAGTTGAGTCCTTGAGCATTAAAGATTGGGATCAATTTGGTCCATAAACTTTAAAAATGTCAAATAGGTCCTCAAACTTTCAATTTTTTGTCCAATAAATCATTGAAACTTTAAAAAATATCAAATGAACTTAAACTTTCACTTTTGTATCCCATATATAGGTCCTTTGACTTGCAATTTTGTATCTAATAACTCATTGACTTATTTGACATTTTTTTAAAATTCACAAGCCTACTAGATACAAAATTGAATGTTCAAGGTCCCAATAGGCATAAATTTCAAATTTATATATAATAGATCGGTTAATTTTTCTAAAATCTCAAATGTGTCAAAGACCTATTAGACAAAAAAATTAAAAATTTAATGATCTATTAGACATTTTTAAGGTTCAGGAACCTATTAGACATAAAACTAATAGTTCAAAACCCTACTAGACATTTTTTTAAGTTTAGAGACTAAACTTATGATAAAATTAGTATATATTATGAAAATTACAAAATAGTAAATTCGCAAAGCGAAGCTTTTTAATTTTAATTAATTTTTTTTTTTTTTTGATAATATGGAGTGAGAGGATTTGAACCAACATTCTTCAAAACAAATCCCCACAAATCCCATGGACTGAGAATCTTATAATCTCCCAATGTAATGGATAAAGACGAGCGTTAAACCAGTAATCAAGAACTGAACTACCCCAGTGCGATCTTGAATCATTGTTGCAGTCTGAAATCTCAGAATTTCCGTTTTGAAAGTGGATTTTGTTTTTCTTTTAGAATAATTTTACACAAAAGTTGCCGCCAAATTAACTTTTCACTCTTAATTAATTATAATTCCTACTTCTCCTCCCATTTGGAAACTAAGTTGTATTTAACTTCTAAACCCTTCTACTTTACAAGTCATATATATCAAACTCACACTCTAATTAAGTCTAAACTCCTCCGATTATGGATACTCAAAACAACTTGCCTTCATCGTTTGGTCCTCCTCCTTCACCAATTCCACATTCTAATGAGAATCCAACGATGGAGATGAATATAGACGAGACACAACCCCACTCGTTTTCTTCATTCTTTTCGGGTGGTTGGACCGACAATGTGGTGTTCGAGCATGAGCCGCCAATGAGAAATCCGACAGTAGAGATTAGAGAGAATAATAATGTGACGAAGCAGAATCCAATGATCATGGATTCCTTTGCATTTGATCCAAATACTTGTAATAATAATAATGTTGTTAACCATAATTACATGTCCTTATTAATGGGAAACGATGAGGCTTCTTGGGATGACGAGTGCGTTGATATGTTGGATTTTTTTCCCAACAATAATATAGGCCAATGTTCTTATTCTAAATCTGAAACGCCGCAGTTTGATAATGCTTCTGCTTTCACTGATCAATCCACTTCCAACAACAACATCATGTCTGCTTCAAATCCATTATTGTCCAACGTTGTTGATCCTTATCTATCTTCCCAGAATGAGAAGACATCTCCTAATAACTTTTTGTCTGATCCCATGGGGCATACAGGTTTGCTTTCTGATGTCGTAAATTTTGATGCTGCAAGGAGCTTTGGAGATGTGACCACCATTAATGGCGAAGCCAAATCATCGGAGACCAAGAAGAACCGCAACCCTTGGAGTGAAGACGAGCACAAGTATGTTAATCTATCACAATTCTCTTCGATCCTTTTATTTTATTCTTTTCTTTTTCAATTTCATAAAAAGAAAATTCTAGAGGCGTTTTTATGGTTGAGTTGAACAATGGCCGAATGGAAGCTCGATGAAATCATCGAGTTTTAGGATGGTAATAGGTTTTCAATCACTTATATTGACATAGATTAAAATTTTATTTCAAATGCTTTAGACCCGGTTTGATAATCATTTGGTTTTTGGTTTTTACTTCCACCTATAAGTTTCTTTGTTTTAGTATTAATCTTATTTCTTGTTTTCAAAAACCAAATGGTTATCAAACGGAGTCTTAATTTTTCAGTATTTAAATGCTTTATTTTTAGTGTTCCATCATGATTGAATCTATCTAATAACCTTTAAATTTTTAAAAACAAAATTCTAATAAAGTTTTTAAACTCTTGATTTTGATTCTATTAAGTTATTATCATTAATAGCATTACCATTAAATTTTGATACAACACAATATGTATGTTGAATTGATACAGATTATTTCTAGTGGGAATGCACATATATGGTAGGGGTGATTGGAAAAACATTGCAGACAACGTTGTGACTACAAGAACACACACTCAAGTCGCTAGCCATGCCCAAAAGTTCTTCCTTCACCACCAACACTCATTGGGACAAAAGCGAAAGAGGACGAGCATTCACGATATGAACACAGTCGATCCGGTATTATTGTCGCAAGTGCTTGCTCGCCTACAATCACCATCACCATCGCTACCGATGCCCACTGTTCAATAGCCTACACCATTGCAGCAGGGAGCCTTCCTGCAACAATTTCACCATCACCATTGCACAAAGGTCACATTCATGAACTACCACCAAAAGCTCTATGAGTTTTGATTCCCACTGTCCAACTGAACATGACATACATAAAAATAAAAACAAAATAATGGAAGGAAAAATACGTGTTGTAAATATACCTAGTATATATATTAGTATCCATATTACTCCATTAGCTTTAGTTAACCCATAATTGTAGTTATTCTTCGACTCTCTATATCTCTTAGGAATAGTCATGAGACTCTCACTCTCTCCTATTTTAAGTATTTTGAAGTCTTAACCTATCTCTTTGCATTAGTATAAATAAGGGTTGTATAAAGTATGGAAAACACACTTGAATGAAAAGACATTTGCTTTATTTTCTCTTTATTTTGCTCTCTCAAATTCTCTCTTAGTGTTCTTATTGTTCTTCACATTTTATAACACCTTTTTAATAGTTATGGTAAAGTGGTAATATGTAACATCTTAGGAAATATAATTTTTAAAAACCAAATAATTATCAAATGGAAGGTGTATCGATGAAAATTTTGATTAATTTGTTGAATTTTTTTTTTTTTTTTACTTTTACCATTACGTTGTGAGTTTACTGTAAAAAGAGGCTTATATTACTCAATATTATTCCAATTGAATGCAGGGTATATAGGCAATATCCCTAAATCTCCATAATTTTATTCAATTTGGTCTTATTTTGTTTCAAGAAAAAAGAATTAATGGTTAAAGATCCTTTTTTGTTCTCAATTTTCATGAAAGTAACAATTTACGTACATGCCAATTACCGCTGAGTTAAGCTCGCTTTGGCTTTAATATATGTACTTTCAATTTTGTAACAAATGTCCCTAAACTTCAATAAGTAACAATTTAATCCTTATTGTTAAAATTAATGTAAATATTTAATGACATTTCTTACGTAGATAGATTTTTAAACTAATTTCAACCTCAATATGTTTATAAGTTACTGAGTTTAATCATTTAATAATTAAAATCAGCATTTAATTTTGATTTTTTTTTTGCGGCAATGATTCAATTGTTACAAGTTTGAAAATATACGACCTAAATTGTTACAATTTTGAATGTACAGGGATTAAATTATTAAAAATCAAAGTTCAGGGACCAAATTGATACTTTCATGAGAGTTTAGAGACCATTTTTAACCAAAATTTAATTGAGTCTTATTTATTTTAAGTTCTAATATATTTAATTTTCTTGTCCAGAAATTTATACAGTCTCAATTAAATTTGGTTAAAAATCACTTTTGGTGTTTAAACTCTCACGGTTTCTTTTTACATATATAAATTTATATGATTGAATATGCTTGGAGATTTGATGGTGTAGATGGATAGTACATAATCTCTTTCTTTTAAGTTAATGATCAATTTTATTTCAAAAAAAAAAAAAAAAAAAAAAAAGAAAAGTTAATGATCAATTTACCCTCCGTTTGGGAAGAAGGTTAAAAAAGGGAATGTATTTAAAATTTTGTGTTTGGATGGTAATTAGATAAGAAAAGATTTCTTTTTCTAATATTGGTCTTCAATCTTAATTTATTAATAGAAAATTAAAATATGATAGAGTCAAATAAATAATTTATCTCTAAATTCCAGAATTTTTTTTTTACGTAAAAGGACGATTTGTGATAACAAACAACAAAAACGATTTGAAATTTGGTCGGATTTGAAATCACTTGAAATCATGAAGTTACAAACCGAGCATTAGTCTCTCAACTAATTCGATAGTTGATGGTTGACCATCTAATCTCCGATTTCGATCAAAAAGTTTAAATCAACATTTTTTTTAGTCTAGGGATCAAATACAACCCTAAACTAGATTTCTAGGATAAAAAAGTTTATTTTGTCCTATAATATAATTGGATTTAAAGATTTTAATATTTGTAGAAATAAATTTTAATGAGGAGAAGTATTTCTTTTTCTTTTCACATAAATTAGATAAAAACAATAATTTACTTTTGTAATACAATATTAAGCTTAAGTTAATATTATAAACAGAAAAAAATAATCGCTTTTGACTCTCAACTTAACAAGTTGTATTAATTTTAACCTTCAACTTTCAATTTGATCAAATCGAACCTCAAACTTAGTGGGTTGTATCAATTATTTAACCCTATAACGCGTGGCATGAGGGCAACTGAGTTTAATCTTATTAATGAAGAATCAAACTCATACATGGAATTAATCCCCCAAAGCAGTATATGACATAAGAAAGTAGTTAATGTAACTACTGTATAACAGCTCACAACTGATAACAATTTAATTAGCTTATTACTCTCTCTCAAGTTGAAGTGTGGAGATTTAGAACACTCAGCTTGCTCATGAACTGAATTAAATTTGGAGAGGGTAAAGCCTTCGTGAAGACGTCAGCAAGTTGGAAGCTTGAGCGAACAGGAAGCAGCCGAATGAAATCGTCATTGACTTTATCTCGGACGAAGTGACAGTCAATTTCGATGTGTTTAGTACGTTCATGGAACGTGGGGTTGGAGGCGATAGCAATGGCCGCTTGGTTATCACAGTAAACCATGGAAGGAGTCAGGCGCGGTAGATTCAAGTCAGATAAGAGCTGATAAATCCAGAGAAGCTCACTGGTAACAGAAGCTAAGGCACGGTATTCTGCTTCCGCGGATGATCTAGGCATCGTAGGTTGCTTCTTGGACTTCCAAGATATCAATGAATCACCCATAAAAATGCAGAAGCTTGTAATGGATCGCCTGGTGTTAACGCAGTTAGCCCAATCAGCATCAACGAAAGCTTTGAGCTGAAAATTGGGCGTGGGTGATAAAAGGATGCATTGGCCTGGAGAACGCTTGAGATAGCGAATGAGCTGTTGTGCAGCTTTCAGATGATGAGTGGTAGGAGCCTGGATGAACTGACGGAGGCAATGGACAGAAAAACAAATATCTGGCCGAGTAATTTGAAGATACAGTAATCGCCCGATAAGTCTCCTGTAGAAGGAAGTGTCATCAGCTGATAAAGGGCTACCACCATTTTTCGACAGTCGAAGATTGGGATCCATCGACAATAATGCTGGTTTGGCATCCAAAAAACCAGTGTCTTCGAGAATCTGAAGACAGTACTTGCGCTGGGAAAGAAACAAACCACGTTGAGATCTTGCAAGTTCAAGACCGAGGAAGTATTTCGCATTCCCAAGGTCTTTGAGCTTGAAGTGAGTATGTAAAATGAGTTTGATAGAATCAATCTCAGTTTGGTGAAGGCCCAGTCAACAAGATATCATCTACATAAACTAATAAAGCAACAAATGTGTCACCACTGCCACGAGTAGAAAGAGAATAATCGGATCGTGATTGAACAAAGTCATGTTGTAATAAAGCCGAAGAAAACTTAGTGAACCACTGCCGAGAGGCTTGTTTTAAGCCATAGATGGACTTATGTAAGCGGCAAGCAAGTTTCTCCCCCTGTTTGGGAATGTGAGAAACTTTATAACCAGATGGTATTGTCATGAAAACCTCTTCAAACAAGTCTCCGTTGAGGAAGGCATTGTTGACGTCGATCTGAGTAATAGGCCATTGATAAGAGGTGGCTAAGGTAAGTAGCACTTTGACGGTGACTATTTTTGCAACCGGGGAAAAGGTATCGAAGAAATCGATGCCTTCCTGTTGGTTGTAGCCCTTGGCAACTAGCATGGCTTTGTGGCGATCAATAGTTTCGCAGGCTTGTATTTGATTCGATATACCCATTTCGAACCAATGGTATGTTGACTGGAAGGGACAGAAACAACAAACCATGACAGGTGGCATGAGGGCAACTGAGTTTAATCTTATTAATGAAGAATCAAACTCATACATGGAATTAATCCCCCAAAGCAGTATATATACACATAAGAAAGTAGTTAATGTAACTACTGTATAACAGCTCATAACTGATAACAATTTAATTAGCTTATTACCCTAAACTCTCAATTTCAATTTTCAAAAAAATAAAATAAAATAAAAAAATCTCAATTTCAACAAATTGATCCCCAAATTTAGCGGGTGGTATAAGTTTTAACCCTAAACTTGCATAAGTGTTGCAAGGGTAGGCTCTCAGTTAACCTTTCGTTTAAACTACTGCTAAAGCACGTAATTGACTTTTTTTTTTCTTTTTTGAATTCACATTGCAACTGAGTTGGTTTTTTGTAAGGAAGTTATTAAGATTTTTTTTATTTGAAGAAACTTTGTGAACTTGTACTGAGTTTTCTCTCATTTTCTTGTAATATATTGTGTTTGTGGATTTTGTTGCATTTTTTTTTTCAATTCTTAGAAGAATATGTAAGTGTGGGATGATAAGAAAGCAATTTTGAATCTATTTTTCTCTTCATTTTAGAGGGTTTTTTCTCGTGAGGTTTTTTCCTTCAAATGTTTGGGTTTTTTTTTTTTTTTTTTTTTTTTTTTTTTTTTTTTTTTGTTATTGTGAGGTTTTTTTTCTTCTTTTGCTACTTTTTTCCCTTCTAATTAAACGAATAACATGCAAGTGTAGGAAACAAAAACAAATTAATTTCAGGTTTTTTCTCATATCTGCTGGATTTGTCTTGTTGCTCATAGTGATAACAATGAGAAAAATCAGTTGGAGTGTTTGATTTCTTCAAACCAAGATTTTCTCCAACAAATTTCTTACAAGAAACCAAAAGTGCAATATGAATTTAAAAAGAAAAGCAATTCAAATAGAAAGTTAATCCAAGGGCAATAATGCAACATGTATGCAAGTTTGAGATTAAAATTGAAACAACCTATTGGGATTCAATTTGATGAAATTGAAAGTTTATGGTTAAAATTGATACAATTTGCTAACTTTAGGGTAAAAAATGGTTTTTTTTTCCTATTACTAACCATTGTAATATTTAGTTGACTATCAATTTTATATCCTAAAAATATACTTATAAATATGATTAATATTAAATAAGCCCTATTGAAAGTATATATTATGGAAATTACAAAATAGTCCTTTCACAAATTGAAGCTTTTAACATTTTTAGACAACCACTCCATTTGTCTATATACCTTAAACCTAGTTTGCTAAAATGCCCTTAAGAAACTTATCCACCCCAAGTAGAATCAAAGCATTCTTCAAACTTGGTGCGATCTTGAAACATTCTTGTAGTCTCAAATCCTAGAATTTGCATTTTCAAAATGGATTTTGTTTTTCTTTTAAAACTTTGCAGTGAAGTTTCTGTCAAAATTTTCACTCTTATATCTCCAACTTCTACCCTTCGGAAACTAAGTTGGATTTGACTTTTTACACTTTCTACTCCAAAATTCATATTGTTATAGGTAATTTTGGACCACCCCAAGGTATAAGAAGCTGACGAGGACAACCGGGCAGAAAAAGAGCTGAGGAATGGATCCAAAGAGCAAAACCGGCAAGTGGGACGGGCCAAGACCGAAGGGGTCGGGCTTTTGGCCCGACCCTCGGCCTGCTTGCACGAGCCGAGCTTGTCCGGCTCCGCTTGGTCCCCACCGCCTCTGGTCGCCTCGGTTCAGCCTGGTTTGTCCCGAAACGCCTCTGAATCTCTAAAAACCCTAGGAGGATGAGCAGGTATTTATATCCCTCTTCGCCACGGAAGAAGGGGATTCAAACTCTAATCCCGAAACTCATTTTATATTCTCTACTCTCTCCTCTTGCTCTTACTTTTCCGCTCCCCACCGTTCTGCTGACTTAAGCATCGGAGCGGTGTGGCGAGCACCACACCGGTGTACAGGTTTACTGTCTTGCAGGCCACGTCTTCCCCCTCTTCTACAAATTTTACCGTTGGTGACACGTGAAGGTCATGTGAGTTCATCCCGACCAAATTTGACCATCAACAATATATATATAATATTATTTTTTACACGAGGGCATGGAATCTCATCCCACTTTTCCATCTTCCTAACCTATCTATTTTTTTTATTTTAACTTTTCTTTTCTCCTTGAAAATCAATAACTATTTTTATTTAGTTTTAGTATACAAAAAAATATTATCTATTTAAAGCAAATTATACTTTAAAATATATTAACCATTCACAAGGCATACAATTCATGTGTCATCGATCAAAAGGTTAGAGGTTCAAAGCTCCTACTTCTAAATGTTGAGTCGAAAGTGTATATAGGTATAGATATGATTATTGTTTTATTTTTGGTCATTTAGAAAAGTTGAAAATCAATCTCGCAGGTCAAAACTATTGACTTTGTTGATGTTAGATTGAAATGCCATTTTCAAACCATTTTTTCTCCTCATTTTACAATCTTAAATCTCAAAGTTTCCCATGTTTTTCAATTATCATCCAACTTGGGGCAATTCAAATCCCATTAAAACTATAGTCAATTTTGACACACAAATATAATGCGATTGCCTTTGTGAAATTGCTGACCTGTTAAATGTGTTATCCACTGTCCTTTTTGACCTTTGGAAAACAACTATAACCACCATCCTTCTTCTTTCTCATCATAGTATCATAGGTACCAATTTCTTCTCGAAATGACTTGGTTTCTTAGCTTGCTCTTCTTCTTTCTCGTCTCTTCCTTGGAAAACAACTATAACCACCATCCTTCTTTCTCATCATAGTATCATAGGTACCAATTTCTTCTCGAAATGACTTGGTTTCTTAGCTTGCTCTTCTTCTTTCTCGTCTCTTCCTTGGAAAACAACTATAACCACCATCCTTCTTCTTTCTCATCATAGTATCATAGGTACCAATTTCTTCTCGAAATGACTTGGTTTCTTAGCTTGCTCTTCTTCTTTCTCGTCTCTTCCCGCAATTGTGATCGTTGTATTCATCAATCTAAAGCTACCCACTTTTATGGCGATAACCCTACTTTATGTAAAAGATTTTATTTTTGTTTGAGTATATAACTTTATCTTCTTGTTTCTGTTTGTGACAAATAAAATGGTAGCAGTAATTCATTTGTTTTGGTGTGATAATTTGATCTAGATGGAGGAGCATGTGGTTAATTGTGGAAACTTGACATTGGAGTTTAACTGATGATTAATTACTTTTCAATTGTTGTGTCTTCGATCACTATATAAAAACAGAGCTAGTTGTGGTGCATGCTTTGAAGTGTGTATATATTTTTTAATTTTCAATTTTCTTCTTTTTAGGAGGCTTTTCTTTTCTTGGAAGTATGCTTACAGTATGTGTATTTTTTTTTTTAGGTGATGTTGATGATCAAATTTCGCTAGGTAACTAACCTTCAACTCCACGTGACAATCAACAGTGAATTTGTTTGAGAGCGGAGAAGACGTGACCTGCAAAACAACTAAATACTGCACACCGGTGTGATGTAGACCACACACACTCTGATGCTTAAGTCAGTACCGAATTAGGAGACGACTGTGAATGTAGAGCGCACGGAGTTACCTGTGTTTTTCTTCTATATTTTTTGTATATCCTATTCTGGACGACTTCAACTGCATTTATAGGTTTTTACCCGTAGGGTTTCGCGTGGAGCAGGGCTTTGGTCGGCCTCGGCACCACTCTCCTCGGCCTCTTTCCAAGCCGAGGTCGAGGAGAGCTAAATGGGGCCGGGAAGGTCCCGACCTTTTTTCCTGCTAGCTCTGGGCCGCTTCCCGTTCATCTGGGCCCGTCAATTCTGTCCGACCCATGACGATAGTGAATATTTTTACTCACAACAGGTGAGATGTAAAGACAAAATATTATACAACCTTCGGAACCAAAGCAATATTGGCAAATCAAAATTATGATACTAGAGTGGATTTTGTTCTAAAAAAGCGCTTTCTCTGAAACGGAAAAGCCCTTTTAAATTTTGATTATAGTCATAGAATATAAGTGGTGAATTATATTATTCTTGTTACAGCTTGAATCATGACCATGATGTTGCCTCTATTTATGTACATATAACATATGAAGTTAACCAATACTAGCTCATTATCGTGGGTGCTTTTTCTTTTGTATTTTTTAGGATACCTTGTGATTACAAAAACATAAATTTCACAATAGAGTAGAAGAATCGAGTTATAATCCAAACTATTTAACCATTAAACCTTTGTACCAAGGTTAACTCTTGAGATAACTAAGGTAAGCTCAAACTCACTCAAAGATATAAATCACAAAGGTGGGAATAAAACTTAGTTAACATGAATATAACTCATAACTGACATAAAACATGCATTATTCTCGACTAAGAGGTAAGAGGTTTTTGAATCTTCTATTAGATTACATAGGGTTCTATCTCAAAACCAATTGGCTGTGAAATGAGTAGCCCATTTATTTTATAAATTGTGAGGTCTCCACTTATCTTTTCAATGTGGGATCCTCAGCATGCCCCTTCAAAGATTGTGCCTTTTTTAGTTCATCATTTTTTTCCTTGGGTTTAATGGACTCTGATACCATATTAGATAACATGGAGTTCCATCTCAAAACCAATTGGCAAATGAGAGGAGTAGTAACCCATGTATCTTATTAAATTGTAAGGTCTCCACTTATCTTTTCAATGTGTGATCATCAACACATCTTCCACCCCACTTATTGCCAAAAAAAAAAAAAGTTGAATAAAACCTGGAGATCTTTGTTGTTGTAACAGGTTGGTTCTTCTAATTGGGTGAGCTTAAAGAGAAACTACGGAGCTGTTTGGGATACTAATAAGGTACCAAGAGGAGCACTACAAATGAGAATGACAGTAATTTCAGGATACGATAAAAAATGGTTGTTGGCAAAGTTTTACGTTCTCCTTGCTGACCTGGAAAACTGGGGTCATCTACTATATAAAAGTTCAAATTAATGACATTGTCAAAGAATAATTGTCCTGCATCACACTGCGGAGATGCACCATGGAAATGAATACACAAAGTTTAGTGAAATTTATTGTCATTTAAATATACTTTTCTACGTACCAATATTATTCAATAAGTTTCCTCTAAAAGATGAGGAAAATGTTTGCATTATTCCTCGTTTGTATGCCAATAATGTACTCCAAAACATTGGATAGAATTCATAAATACTAGAAATTAAAGTTTTGATAATAAATTTTTGGCAAACAAAATGTGCTATACTTTTATTTAACACACCTCCTTGTCCCCTTGCGAAAATATATTGTTCTTCCATCCCTGTAGTGTATTCCACAAACGATCCATTATTGATTTGAAATCTTGACTCTTACACCTTGAAAAAGATGAGTCACCAACGGACTGTATCTAGAGATTGACTCCTAAAATGAAATTCTGATTAGATGCAACAGATAATGGTGTAGATAAACCTTCTGTATAGAGTAAAAAAAGATACGGTGAAACTGGATTACCTTGTTGTTAGTCTCAAGAAGGAATAATATGATTGCTAGGCTCTCCATTAATCAAGACAAAAAACGTAGCAGTAGTAATACAACCCATAATCAAAGCAATCCAATCAGAGCGAAAACTCATTTTACTCATTATCTAACTGATGAAAAACCATTCTACTTGATCATACGTCTTACTCATAATTAACTTTAAATGGCTCTATCTATAATATATTAAAAAGTCACAGTCTTTGAAAAACTTTTTTTTACTATATTATCCTTTGTCAAAATTTATAATTACATATCATGCCACTGACAATTAATTACTAATAATTTTGAATAATACATATTGTGCCACTAACCTTAATTATCAATAGTAATTTAATAATTTATCAACAGTTTTTTTTCTATAAAAAAAAAAAGAATACGGAAGTTTTTTTTAGGAGGAAGTTACATAACAAATTTAAGTGAACTAAAAATCAAAATCAAAATAAGTAAAATTATTCTAATGTAATATCATAATTCTAATTAATTATCAATCATAATAAATACACATGGAATTTTTTTTTTTTTTACTTCAAAAAACCGTATCATTAGCAATAATTATCAATCATAATAAATACACATAGAATTTAAAAGGTTGGAATATGAAAAATGTTGTTATTTAACTTATCAAGAATTTAATTATTTTTACTAATGTTAATTAATAATAGGATTTCAAAAGTTGTGGAAGCCTAAGAGATTTATAACGTTTTCATCTTCTATGATTATAAAAAGGGTTTCCCCCACATTCTTTTCACCAATACTTTGAACTCTCTATTGATATTGAACATTTTTTTTTCTCTCAGAGTTTCTTTGATATTGATAGCTCGCAAGACATACAAGATACATCTCAAGTCACACATGATTTACGACTCTATCTAATTGGTAAGTTTGAAAGTTTACAATCATACTTTGATTAAGTTGAATAATGATATTTGTTTAGCTAGCTAGGGTGAGGCAAACCTATTTTCAAGAATTTGTATATCTATATAGATCACGTTTTGTTTTTTTTTTTTTGTTATCACTGTTGTTTTTTTATTTTATTTTATAATTACTATATTATTATTGTGTTTTGTTTTTTTAAATATTGTCTTTTTATAATTGCTATAGTTTATTTTGTTTTTTTTTAATTTTAAAATGTTTGTGCAATTTGATAACTCAATATCTATTAGGGTCAACATAAGAGCATAACTCAACTGACATAAAGTTGTATTGATAACACGAGGTCTGTGGTTCGAATCCCTCACCCCACATATTGTAAAATATATATATATATATATATATATATCTATTAGGTTTAAATCATATAAGAAACTTAGAAACTTAGTGTGTTTATTAAATTACTTTTTTAATACAAATAATTGAAACGTATTATCTCTCAATTATTCGTTTTTTAAAAAGAACATATGATATAGTTGAAGTAAATATTAGACAAAAATATTTTTGTTCAGAATCAAACATTCAATCTTTTTCATAGTGAGTTCATTAGTTATTGTAACAAACAACCATAAATTATAATTGTCATTATGAAAGGTTCTAATGAAAAGTTAATTTTTTTTGTTTTCACCTCCAAAATGTAACTATGGTTGGTTCAATAGCAAGATAAGAGATATGTTAATATAAAAAATTAGCAATGATGTGAAATGAAAAAAATAAATACAAATAAAAAAATACATACATAACAAAACATAATAAAAAAAATACATAATACATATAAAAAAAAAATAAAAAAAAAATTAACCACACCATAAATACATATAAATAAATAAATAACTTATTACAAAAGATGTCATCTTTTTATCTCCCACAAACTGATAGATTAATTATAGGATTTCAAGAGTTTTGAAAATTTAAAATTTTTGTAACCTTTTCATACTCTCTAATTGAATGTATTAATAATATATTGCTAATAAAATGAATTTAATATAATACCTTAAATTCAATATTTTCTAATGAAATAAAAAATAAAAACCATTTTCTAATGAAATTGACTTAAGACAATTACAGTTAATATTGAAATTGATAAAATAATTTAAAAAATGGCTTTAGAATATAAAAAGTTACTTTGTTTTATTTTCTAAGAAATAAATTTTAAAACCCACACCATGCCATTTGATTATTAATTAATGATTAAATTTAAAAACTTGGAATTTCTAAAGTTTTGTAACATTCTTCAACTTCTACAACTATATAAGAGTTCTTTCCTACCATTTTTATACAACAAAAATTGAGTCTCAACTTTCTCAGTTTGTTTTTGTGGAGTGTAACAACCCACGACACAATTTTTTTTTTTCTCTATGAATAACAAAGTATCAACTATATGTTTATAGTTCATTTCATTAATTACATGTCAATTACCGTTGAGCTATGCTTGCTTTGGCATAGGATGAATGAAGATTTAAATGCACTTATAATTATTGATAAATAAATGGAATATAGAGAGGTAGAATAGGAACAGTTTTGCACTCATTTATACAAATTTGAACATAGAGGAATTTAAAATGAAGTTTTAGAATTTTAAAAGTTTTTTTTTACTCATCCATTAAAAACATGTTTGGACTATTTTACCCCTTTGTCATATTTAAAGTTTACAAATCATACCACTAATAATTATAAAATTTATATGGTTCATTTAACTCATATAAAATAAAATAGTATTTAAAAGACTAGAATATGAAAAGTTAGTTACTAAATTAAATAATAACTATTTTAGTTAAAAAGATGTTATGAGGTTAGAATATGTGATTTCAATAAATTTTACTTTTAATTTTAATCCTAAAATATCATTTAAAAGTTTAAATTATGAAAATTTCTTCAAATTTATAATATATAATATAATATATTAAAAGCTACAATTTTAAAAAGACATTTTTGGACCATTGTGACCCTTTTATCAATTTATAAATTTACTAAGCATTAGTTAGTATGTGAATATGAAAAGTTTTGTTTATTTATTTTTAACTATTTATGAATTTATATTTAATTGAAGTTAATAATGGAATTCAAGAGGACCAAGGTTGGAAATTTAAAAGTTTCTAATTTACTCCTATGGTGTATATAAATGTATTTTTCTTCCACCTCTTCTCACAACAATTTAACCCTTTTAAGACAATGAGTTGCCCATGCACTAGCTTGGAGAATATAGTGAAAAAGAAATCATTTGAAATATAATTTGAAGATTGATAACATGCCAATTGATGGTCAAGATCAAGCTAAGCTTAAGCTTCAAATTGCAAGTGTCATTAAATTTGAGTATAGAAATATTTTCTTTAAATGAAATGACATATCTTTTAGTATAGAATTTTGGTTTTCAAAATAATAATAATAAAAAAAAACTAATTTAAGATATTATAATAATTATTTTCCATTTATTTATTTTTCAAATAATTATTTTGAATAATTTTTCAACTAAAATATTCAATATTTTAAATATTTTAAAATTTAATAAATACACGTGCATCGTGGTAACACACTAGTCATTAATAAATGACATCAATCTTAATTTTAAGATATAACTAGCGCTAGCATCAACTATAGTATGGGACTATGGGTACATCATACACTGTAGCAATAAGTAAATTAAAAGAGTTAATATCTCTTGGTTCACTTTCTCTTTAGGGTTAGTATTATTGAAAAATAACAAAGGCCATTGATCAAGTACAAGAGTTAATCCTAACTTAGTAGATAAGACGTCCACATTCTTTTAATGTTGAAAATTGGTTTTTTTATCCCCAATTATTCAACTAAAAAAATAAACTACAAGTATACTAAGATATAATAAAACGTTTAAGAATTTAGGCCCCGTTTGATAACCATTTAGTATTAATCTTCTACCTTGTTTTCGAAAACGAAGTCCAATTTTGGAAACAAAAAAAAAAGTAATTTTCAAAAACTTGTTTTTGTTTTTAAAATTTGGTTAGAAATTCAAATACAACCTTAACTAGGATGAAAACCATGGTAGGGAATTTACGAGAAAACAAGCATAATTTTCAAAAACCAAATGGTTATCAAACAGGACCAGCTTAAAGATTAAAGTTGAGATAGGTGTGAGATTACATAGGTTCCAACCTAAGCAAAACTCAAGTGGTTAGAAACTATCGATGTCTTGAGGACAATATTATAAAAATAAGATATATGTATTCGAAGGTAAAATATGTCTAAAATATAAAGGAATATATGGATCTTTTTTATGACCATTTCCTTGTATCCAACACCAATGTTATTGGAGGTGGAAAACATTAAACAAACAACTCAACCTCGTAATTGTCAACCGTCTCTTCGGACCATGGCCGGCCGCCCAACAGAGAAAGAGACCTATAAATCTGAAAGTGCAAGAGCTAGCAACAGCATAACAATTAATATAGTTTAAAGAAGAAGAAGAAGATCAGAAGAGAAAGTTAAAGAAAAATGGGAAGCAGTTTCTTGAAAATGGTAGCAATGGTTTCATTTGTGTTGACAGTTTGTGCAAGTGATCCAGATATCATTTCAGACTTCCTTGTTTTCCCACCTTTAAATGCTACCACCAATCTTACTGCCGACTTCTTTACATTTACAGGTATGTATATGTAGACCAAATTTATTTTTTTATATGAAGTATTATTTTCGGGTTGAGTTGATGAGTTTTGTTCGGATCACCTAATAGACACGTTTTAAATTTGGTTTAGTACTTGATTTGATCGAGGGCATATCTAACCTGGTTCGGCTCGAATTTGATAATTGGTTTAGATGGTTCATATAACGTCTAATTATTAATTTTCTTTCTATGGTACTCTTGGAATGAAATTAGTGAAAAAAATATAATACAATATAGTGAAATGAGTCAAAATATGATAATGTGATTTTATTGATATTGTTTTTACTTGTTTGGAGAGGAAAATGTAATATTCCAACAAAATAATTATTCTTCCAAAGCAAATGTTGGTAAAGAAATAAAATTAGTTGTTCAAAGGGAAATTTTCAAGAAAATATTTTTTCCAATTAATAATTGGATGTAACTATCAAATCTTAGTCTTTTAAGCTTTCATTACCACCCTTCTATTTTTTTACCCAAAACTTTCAAATATGATTTAGTCCCTAAAATTTTCTTAAAAGATTGTTTTTATTTAATTTACTTTTTCATGAACCCTTTAATATAGGAAACTAAGATGGTATGTCTTTTTTTTATTAAGAATATGTGTTGCGTTGCGATTGTAAATGTGTGAGAAGTTAAGTCGAACTGTAGAGAAGATTATAATCAGTGTGTCTTATCCATCAAACTATACTTACGTCTTTTGTTCATTGACCTGATGAAAGTAATCACACGTAGAGCATTGCATTCCGAAATATATATCAAGATTTCTATTAAATAATCAACAAAAGAACCAAAATACCCTTTGAATTGTTTACAATTATTCTATTTATTTGTTGTGACGTCGACACACAATCAGGGCTACGAAATGTCTTCACAAGCGAGGAGCCACAGACCTTCAAGGCAACAAAAGCAACCTTCAACGAATTCTCCGCCTTGCTGGGGCAGAGCGTGTCGGTGGCGGTGCTGGAGTATCCGGCCGGCAGCCTGAATCCGCCGCACACCCACCCGCGCTCGGCGGAGCTTCTCTTCGTTTTACAAGGCAACCTCACCGTCGGCTTCGTCGACACCAAAAACCAACTCTTCTCTCAAACCCTCCAATTCGGCGACCTCTTCGTCTTCCCCAAGGGATTGGTCCATTTTCAGTTCAATTCCAATTCCGCCGCCGCCGCCACCGCCGTCTCCGCCTTCGCCAGCGCCAACGCCGGCACCGTCTCACTTCCGACCACCCTCTTCGCCACTGGAATTGACGATAAAGTCCTTGCTAACTCCTTCAAAACCGACGTTGCTACAATTCAGAAGATCAAGGCTGGCCTTGCACCTAAATAATTCATCTATTTTATGTCTCTTCTCTGTTTTTTTTTTTCTACACAATAATTTGGATTTTATTTTATTTTATGGGTTTGGAAAATAGTCTCTCTCTCTTTTTTTTTTTTTTTTTTTGTTCAATTCTTGTTTTTGACAGAGTATTTATTGAGTGGGCGGTAAAGTTTAATGTGTGAGTTTTTATATTAAGTTTAATGCTTGGGTTATTGTGTGTGTCTATTATAATAAATATTAAACAGAAGATTTTAAGAAAAATGTGTTTTCCTTATTGTAAGAATCAGCTATAAATGGGTGTGGAGAGGAGAAATTATTAGGTACTCCCAGTGCAATGCTCGGTCCAACTACAAGCTTTTTTACACTCCCCTCACTTATGGTTGGAGATTTGTAGAAAACCCAACAAGCGAAAATCAATATTAATCGAGGAGGAAATGACTTTATAGGGGTTCAAACATAGGATCTTCTGCTTTGATACCACTCACCAATCAACCAAAAAACTTTTTTTTTTGAAAAAGATCAACCAAAAAACTTAAGTTGATATGTTACGGTAAATTTAATATTTTATCAATAATACTTCAATATCTTCTTCCATAACTTGAACTCGGAGATTTTGAAAGAAGAAATAAGATAGCCCCTCTAGAGAATGTGGTAAGAAATCCAATAGAGTTCAACCATAACGATCAAGTTGATATGTTCATGCATAAGGATACTAGGTTACCAAAGTATAAAAGATTTTAATTAAAACAATCACAAACCTCCCTTAGAAATGATATAGATATATAGAAACATATAGAGTAAAAACAATGACAGCACAGGGATACAATGAATGGAATCATTTAAGAAAAAAGTTTTGCCTAATGGTAAGAATAGACTATATGTATAGGGGGTTCAATCCAAGCATATATATATATATATATATGTACATTTCATGTTGAAATTGGATAGTGGGAATGAGTTGGTCTCACAGCTTTTGGGGCTTTTTTTGTTCATCAAGGTAACCCTTGGTGATCTGTAGGCCTAAAATGTTGCAGCAGTACTGGAGGATAGTTCATCGTTGTCGTCGTTGCCGGTAATCGTCCTAGACGGATACACACCTGCAACAATAATATAGGATCGACGGTATTGATATCGTGAATGCTCGATCTCTTCCGATCTTCTCGTGATGACTGCTGGCGACCAAAGTACTTTTGGGCATGGCTTGCAACTTGTGTATGTGTTTTTGTAATCACTACTTTGCCTGCGATGTTTTTCCAATCACCCTTGCCAAATATCTCCATCCCCACCAGAAATAAACTGTACACACAAATAAAAATATAAATTTAGTTTTTGAACGTTAGTAATGTCTAATTATTTTTTCAACTCTTAAAAAATATCTATTTACATGAATTAATATTCAAAGAAAATAAGTCAAGTGTAAGTATATTTATGTTTTTCTTTGTTTTTTATCCACTTTTGCCTATGTTTTCTAAAGCTAAGTAAGTTTTGAAAACTAAAAAAGGAAGAAGTAATTTTTATTTTTATTTTTATTACTTTTTGGAATTTGATTTATGAAAATCATTATAACGAAATTAAATTTGGAGAAAACAAGCCCACTTTCAAAAACCAAAAATCAATTCATTTATAGTGTTCTGTTTTTCAAATTTTTGATTGGTTTCTTCCCAAATTCTTTATTATGGTTTTCCCCTTTCGCAAAGAAACATTTGAATTTTTAGTTAAATTCTAAAAACAAAAATAAATTTTTAAAAAAAAAACGCATGTATTAAATTTCAAATTGACTTGGATTTGAAAACACTTTTAGAAAGTAGATAACAAAGCAAAGAAATACATGGGTGAAAAAGTGTTTATAAACTTAATTTTTAAAAACCAAATAATAGTAATCAAACAAGGTCTTGGTTTTTCGTGTTTAGTTTTTTGGTTTTTGAAAATTGTGCTTGTTTTCACTCACAATTACTTGACAATAATCTTCATCTTTCTTAAGAAAAAACATTTGAATTCTTAATCAAATTTTAAAAACAAAACAAGTTTTTAAAACTTTTTTTTTTATAGTTTTCAAAATATGGTTTACATATCGAAAACATTTGTAAAAGGTAGATAGCAAAACAAAAAAAAAAAAAAAAAAAATCTCACATGTTGAGATAGCGTTTATAGGTTTAAATTTCAAAAAACCCAAATGATTATATCAAAGAAACCCTACTTGCATATTAGTTTTCAAAATCTAGCTTCGATTTTGATAATATTCGAAAAAAAAATAGATAACAAAAAAAAAATCTCATAAGTGGAAGTAATTAAGATTTATAAGCTTAATTATAATTTAAAAAACCAAAAAGAAAAAGAAATCAAATCAGAATCACTATCCAATCAGCATAAATAATAACTGTTTTCATTTAGAATAGCTTTCAACTTAATTCATAAATTTATGTGTCAAAGAAAAAAAAACTTACTCATAATTTTTCTAATAATAAAAATAAAAACCAGAAGTATCATAGGTTAATATTCAGGAGTGAGTCTCAAATAATGAAAGAGAGTAAAAAAAAATAAAGAAATAAATAATTATTTTCTTATTTTGTCTTACTTATAAACGTTCAAAATTTCTTTTCCATTTAAACCCTAAAAAATTTGGTTATTTAATTTAATAAAAAGAAAAGAGTATTGCGTTGTTACGTACTTGTGCTCGTTTTCGCTCCAATTCTTGGCGGTCCGCGATGAGCTGGCTCCGCCCTTAGTCGCAGCTCCACCGCGTCGCAGCGGCGGTTCTCTCGGCAGCGAATTCACAGGCGCAGGACGCATCCTACCGAAGCAGCAATTGACGACGTCGGAAAGGCAACCAGTACCCTCGATCGGAGCCGGAGCCGGAGTCGGAGTCGGAGCCGGAGCAGAAAAGTTACTTTGAAAGGAGGAAGGAGTAAAAAACTGAGCCGTATCATTATTAGAATTAGAATGCCCGCCTGTGATCTCAGTATTCTTGAAGTTCAACAAATCCATCCGGCGCTCTGAGAAATTCATCGGAACCGAATCGAAGTTCAAGAGATCTGACTCATCTTGAGGATCAATAGACCTCGAATATTCCTCCAGGTAATTCTCCGTCATCATCTCCGCCTCCGTTTTGTAACCGCGAGGCCTAGAACTATTATCATTGTTCTCAATTCTAATGGATTGATTTTGCGGCGGCGGTGGCGGCATTATTGTCATCGACGACTGCTGAAACACCGCCACATGATCAGTCTGAGAATAGGGAGGGAATGACGAGGATTGATCTAACTGCGGCATCTGATCTGTAGGCATCATCGGCTGCTCCGGATCGTGATTGAGATATTGAATCGACCAATGAGGAGGAACAGATGAAGACGGATCGAAATTGTTTTGATTTTGGTCCATGATCGAATAACAGGTTTGGAGTGAATTTATTGGAATGAGTTCTTGATTACAAGTGGGTTTGGAATGAAGGGATTATTTGTTTGGTTTTTATAAGAGATGAAGGGATGAAGTGTGAAGCCAAATTTGATGAATGAGTTTTGGAATCCTAAGAGAAGTAGGAGGTTGAATTAGAGGAACTCCTACGGCAATTGGCGGGAACTTTTTAAAAACTAAAACACAATAATTATAGTATTTCTTTTAATTCCTCCGAAGAAAAAAAAAAAAAAACCGATTTTTTTAACTTTAAAAAAAGTATTTTTTTAAGGTTAAATTACATGGTAATCTCTTAACTTTTAAATATGGAGTTTTTTTTTTTTTTTTTTTTTTTTTGTGAAAAAAATATATGGAGTTGTTTAATATCTGAACTAAGTGTTTTTTTTATAGTTTAATAGGTACTAAACTTTCAAAATTGTATGTATTTAATTCCTGAACTTTAGAGTGTCTAATAAATCTTTAGGTCATGTTTGATAACTATTTAATTTTTGGTTTTTGGTTTTTTAAAATTATGATTATTTTCTCATAAAATTCTTACCATGGTTTAATTTTCATATATTTGTTAAGGATCCATTTGAATTTCAAGTCAAATTCCAAAAACAAAACCATGTTTTTGAAAATTACTTTTTTGACTTGGTTTTTGAAAACAAAGAGAAAGGTAGATATTAAAACAAATTAAAGAAACTTATAGGGTGTGTATAAGCTTAATTTTCAAAAACCAAATGATTATATCAAATGAGGCCTAAATTTTCAATGGAACTTGACCTATTGACTTTCTTAAGAATTCATGGATCTACTAGACACAAAAGAGTGAGTCTATTAGGCATAAAGTTCAATTTCATATATAATATATTAGTTAATTTTTAAAAATTATGAATATGTATGTTAGAGACCTATTAGATATAAAATTTTGATAGTTCAAAGATCTATTTGATATTTTTAAAATTCAGGAAAGCTAATTCGGAAAACTACTATTAATTAATTATGTAAAATAATTTAATTGAAACAGTAACATTGTTATAAATTACCAGTTTTATATCAAAATGAGCATAACTCAACAGTAATTGGTATGTACCCTCGACCAAGAGGTCAGAGGTTCAAATTCCTCCATCTCCAAATATTGTTGAACTAAAAAAATAAAAGTTACCAGTTTTATCAAACACTAAAAATGCTTAAAATTCTTTTATAATCATTTTTATAGTCCTTAAAAGCAATGCTCAGTGCAACCTTATGACATATTTGGAAGTGGTTTTGGAAGGACCAAAATCACTTTTGTCATCCCAAAATCACTTCTATTTTTAAAGGGTTGTTTGGGGCACAGAGTTAGCTATAATAGTTTGTGGAGTTGAATAGTCTATGTTTGGGGCATAGAATGTGGAAATTTGAACCTTCGACCTTAAGAAAAAGTGTACATGTCAAAGCTCATATGTAATTGAAGAAAAAAAATGTGCATAATCCATGTGTTATTCACAACCAAGTGTGTATTATATAGCAAACAAATGATATATTTCCAATCAAAATGTCAAAGGAATATAACCACATAACCTATACAAAGCAAAGTTCTTTTTAGGTATGTATGGGTAAAAGGAACCATGGAATCGTTGCCGCCCCCAACAACCTCCGACGACCGTTTTCGTTGCTGGTGACCAAATTTTTTCCCTCTTCTTTCTTAAAAGATGTAGAAGAAAAGAAAGAAAAAAATTTCAGTCGTCGGTGGTGGTTGTTGGAATTGTCACAGGCACCAGTGGTGGTCACAAGAATGTTCGTCGGAGGTGGTCGCTGGTGACAATGAGATTGAAAGAACGTGAGTGTGCTATATAATGGCAAAATAGGGGTAAAATAACCCAACCCCGCGTTTATTTACACCAGCGTTCCAAATGTTGAATGGGCTATAATAGCTTACTAAACCCAATCCAAAGGTCCAAACGACCCCTAAATGGTTACCAAGAGACCAAACAAACACAAACCTCGAAAGGACAACTTGTAATTTAACCTATGAGATTTTATCGAATCATACCTGTAGAGACTAAATTCTTACTTCCTCTTATCTATAGGAACTCAATTTGTAACGTACCAAAATAATAATAATTTGATTATATTAATATAAAAAAAATGCTAAATTATAAAAAATACCTCTGAACTATGGGGTTTGTTTCAAAAATACCCTTGAACTTTAAAAAGTTAAAAAGAAAACCTCTCAACTTTAAAAAATGTTAAAAAAATACCCTTACGGCGATTAAGTTTTGGATGGAATTTCAATAATACCCTCACACTTTCAAAAAAAAATAAAAAATACCCTTATTGGAAAATGCTTCTTCTTTTTTCTTTCTCTCTTTGAAAATTCTTCCTCGATGAAAATTAATACAGAACTTTGCTTATTAAAGTTATGCACAACACAACACCAAATGAAAACAGAGTTTGAAATCAAGTTTTTTCTTTTTAAAAGTTTAAAGAAGATAAGTGGAAAAAAAAACATAATTTTTTTTTCTTTTTGCTCTCTCTGTTTGAGTGTTTGAGTATGTTAATGATAAGTAGAAGAAGGTGTAATTAGAAGGCTACTTGGGTTTAGTTTAATTACCAGATTAATTAACCAAAAGTTTTATATATGATTTTGTTTTTATTAATAGGAAATAGACATTTTTGGTCCCTGAATTTTGAGGAGTAGTATGTTTGGTCCCTGAATTTTTAAAATTTACCTTTTTAGTCCCTAAGTTTCGATAAATAGGTTTGAAAGGTCTCTAAGCTTTCAAAATGGACATTTTTAGTCCCTAAGTTTTGAGATAATAGTTTAAAAGGTCCCTCATATTATTTTTTCAAAATTTTTAAATTAATACTTTTTTTTATTTTAAAAACCATTAAATATTAACAAATAATAAAAAAACATTAATTTAAAACCGTTGAAAAAATTAATATGAGAGACCTTTTAAACCTATTTCTCAAAACTAAAGGACTAAAAATGTCCACTTTGAAAACTTAGGGACCTTTTAAACTTATTTCTTAAAACTCAAGAACTAAAAATGTCTATCTTGAAAACTAAGGGACCAAATGCACCTATATTACTCAAAACTCATGGACCAAAAAGGTATTTTTCCCTTAAGAAATGCTAGAACCACTCTAGGACAACATTTTCATTTATTTTTCCTAAAATAAATATAGAGAAAAGTTAAAGGCAATGGTTTGTGAAGAAAACTAAATGACAACATTTTCATTTATTTTTCCTAAAATAAATATAGGAAAAGTTAATAGGCCGTGATTTGTGAGGAAAACTATATGAAAACATTTTCATTTATTTTTCCTAAAATAAATATACGAAAAGTTAATAGGCGGTGGGTTGTGAGGAAATAACATCGAAAAGGCTCTTACATGCAACAAAATTAAGGTCCTACGTTTTAATATTCATACCCTCCTCGAGCTCTTACATTCATTGGACCACAAAGATCTGTATGTACTAGTTCTAAGGGCTCCTTGGCACGATAACCTTTTCCAGTAAAAGGTCGTTTGGTCATCTTACCTTCGAGACATGTAAAGTACCATCTTCTAACTGGCTTAGAAGTCCGTTTTTAACCAATCTCCCAATCCTATTGAGATTTATGTGACCAAGTCTCAAGTGCCAAAGATAGGTACTTTGAGAAACTTTTTGCCTTTTTGGTTGAGTCTCAGCTGTTTTAAACATTTCATTGTTCAAAATAGCCCTATACTCTATTGGTCTTAAGACATACAAATTGTTCTCCATTTTTTTTTTTTTTTTTTTTTTTTGCAGAACATATATCAGCACCCCTTTTAGTAATGAAAGCTTCATTCACAGAAAAGGACACTGAATACCCTTGTTCTAGCAAACAAGAAATAGAAATCAAATTTCTTTTTATTCTGGGAACTATATATACGTTATCTAATAACATATAGCGTTCCCTAGAGAAGAACATTTTAATATCTCCCACTGCTTTAGCTGAAATGAGCTCTCCAGTCCCAACTCTGAGAGTCATTTCCCCAGCATCTAACTGTTGTCAGGAGCTCATTCCCTCAAAGGAAGAGCATACGTGATGAGTGGCACCTGAATCAAGGATCCAGGCTGTATCATCATTTTCCACTATACACGTTTCAATGATCAATAAATCAAATTTATTTTCATTGGGATGTGCTAAGCAGTCTATGTCATATTCATCATGAACAATTTCAGATAAATTAGACATATGGGCTTGAGGACTGTCCTTAGTTAAGACCAATTCCACGCATTTAGTGTTTAAGATCATTTTCTTAGTTGTATTAGAAATACCAGTTTTGTAATTGGCGTTATTAGAAGCATACAAAGAACGTTTCATTGCTGATAGAACAAACAAATTACATTAACCCATTACACAAAATAATATTATTATTTTAATCCAATCAATTTAGCAAAAGTAATGATCAACCCATAGAATAAACATTCATTTTGCAACGATACTTCAAAGGTTTAGAACAACAGCTACCGTAGGGTAGTCAGCTACTCCTCTGAATTGAGACAATCTCAGCCAATCCCTATTCCCTGAATAACTCATATTCCAATAGTTCTTAGCTACCGTTTTTTCGGTCAGGAAATTATTAACACCTTAACAATTTTCCGTAAGTGTGACTCTCCATTTTTCAGATTTCAGAGGTTGGCCCCAACAATGCTACCGTAGGGAAAGTCAAAGTTGGAAATGGACCTAAGAAACTCTATCCATTTCTGGAGTTTGCATTGTTCCGACTCCCATGATCAAGTCCTCCGTAGGGTGATCGCTCCTAGGGCGACTCGCAGGCAGATCATGGGCATCTCACGGTGCAACCTAATGGAGGAGACCGTAGGATACGTTGACACGTGTCCTGCTCCCACTTACTATAAAATACTCCCTCATTCACCTTGATATTAATCCATGCAAACACCATCCGTAGGGGGTCACTCCCAAGGTGACTCGAGGCCAAGCATGAACCTCACGTTGTGAACTTTTGAGGACGTGAGAGCAAAACTTGATTTATGAAAATCTTGTTTTGATATATTTCCTCCCACTAAGTATTTTTATAATTATAGGGTCTATTACTTAGGTAAATTCCGGCTAAGTGAATCTATCTAAGTCTATGCCTGCATATAACTTTTATATATATAGGTCTTTTCTCTGATGTGTCTAGGTGAATTAAACACTTTTAATTACCTAGAGACATTGCATGTTAATATAACTATGGTTAATTCAACTCAAGTTCCGGCTCAGTTCCCAGGTAGCAGGTGTTCCGTAAACCGTCATCTTAAGTACCTCCAGCCTTAGACAGAACTTTACCGGTAGAGTTCCCTTATAACCAATAGTTATGATAAATCTTTACTCTAAAGATCTAGGTGAATTAAACTCTTTTAATAAACCTACTGACATTGCATGCTAACATTTAGCTATGATTAATTCAACTCCGGTGTTCAAGAATTCAATACATTGAAACAAAAGTCATCTTGAATCTTCAAAACCAAAATCTAGTCAAGTTGTTGAGATGATATGTTGAAATAAAAGAAAATAAATACATGACAAATAAGTAAAGTTTTTCACTCATTTTCATGGAGGAAGAATTTGTAGAGGAAGGAAGGAAAAAAATGTTTTTCAATAAGATTATATATATATATATATATATATATATTAAAAAAAACTTTTTGAAAGTTCAAGGATGTTAATGAATTTGAAACTTTAACGTTTTCCGTCGAAAACTTAACGGTAAAGGTAATTTTTAACATTTTTAAAAGTTTATGAGTGTTTCTTAAACTATTTAGGGAAAAAAAACATTTTTCACCCTAAATTTTGCAAGTTGTATCAATTTTAACCATGAACTTTCAATTTCATCAAATTGAATCCTAAACTTAGCGGGTTATATCAATTTTAATCATAAACTTTCAATTTCATCAAATTGAACCTCAAACTTATCAGATTGTATCGGTTTTAACCCCAAACTTCCATAAGTGTTACATACTTTTGGTTGACTTCCACAACTTAGCAGGTTATATCAATTTCTTCCTTTTAGATGACTTTTTCTTGTTGTTGAGAACTTTGGGAGGATTTTTTTTTCTGTTGCTATCTAAGATTACAAAAGTAAAGCAACTTTAGAGATTTTTTATCTTCAAATATTTGCTGGTTTTTTTCTTGTTGCTAAGAACTTAGTTGGTTTTTTTTCCCCTTTTTTAATGTTTCTTTTATTGCTAATAAGAAGAATGTACAAAGGTAAGAAACAAAAACAAAGAAATTTCTAAGGCCCCGTTTGATAACCATTTGGCTTTTGGTTTTTTGTTTTTTAAAATTTTGCTTGTTTTCTCCTAGATTTCCTACTATGGCTTTCATCCTAGTTAAAGTTGCATTTGAATTCCTAGCCAAATTTGTAAAAACAAAAACAAGTTTTTGAAAACTACTTTTTTTGTTTCCAAAATTGGACTTGGTTTTTGAAAACAAGATAGAAGATTGATACTAAAACCAAGAAATTTATTGGTGAAAGTATGTGTAATATAAGCTTAATTTTCAAAAACAAAAAACCAAATGGTTATCAAACGGAGCCTAAGTTTTTTATTTCTCAGATTTGTTGGAGTTTTTTTTTTTTTTTTTTTTTTGCCACTAACTGTTTGATTTGTTTTTGGATAACAATGAAAAAAATAGTATAGGATATTTGATTTCTTTTGATAAATAGCTTCTCTAACAAATTTCTTACAAAACATAACTCAAGTGCAATGTGAATTAAAAAAAAAAAAAAAAAAGGAGATTGTCATCATGCTTTAATGTCAATTCAAATGAAAAGTTGATCAAAGGTTTACATTGCAACACTTATGCAAACTCTAGAGTTCGTAGGTATTATTAATAATTTAGTAAATATAGATATATACATACATAGTGGTTTTTCTCAAAAAAAAAAAAAAAAAAAAAAAAAAAAAGAATAAAATACATACATAGTGGTTTTTCTCAAAAAAAAAATAAATAAAATAAAGGGAAAAATACACTTTTAGTCCTTGAGGTTTGAGTTAGGTTTCATTTTGGTCCCTCAGGTTTCAAATTCAACAATTTAGTCCCTGAGGTTTGAGATAAGTAGCAATTTGGTCACTGTCATCCATTTTGCCGTTAAATCTAACATGATGTTGACATGACACTATTATTTTAATTAAAAAAATAATTTTTTAAATTAAGAATATATTAAAATAATTATAAAAAAAACTATTTTATTTATTTATTTATTATTCTTTCTCTCCCTCCCTCTTCTCCTTCTTCTTCCTCATCCTCCTCCTTCCTTCTTCTTCCTCTCCCACTTTCTTCTCATTCATGGCCGGTGGCCGACAACCGGCGTCGGCGACCACCTCTCGTCGGCGGTGACAAATTTTTTTTCCTATTTTTTCTTTCTTTCTCCTCTCCTCTTCTCATCTTCTTCCTCTTTTTTCTCCTATCCGGCAACAAATTTTTTCCCTTTTTCTTCTATTTTCTTCTTTTTCTCTTTTCTCATCTTCTCCAATTTTTCTTTTTTTTAAAAAAAAAAAAAAACAGAAACGAGGAGGGAGAGGGAACTCCCTCCCCGATTTTTCGGCGAGCCGCCGTTGACGAGCATCTCGCTCGACACCCAAATCTCCAGATCCGTGCGACACCCACGTTTCCGGTGAAACCCACATCTCCAGATCTCCAGATATGTAACCCGTCTCAAAACCCACTACGAAATCCACGGCTGCCTGGACCGTGTAGAGCGCCGAAGTTCACCATTAGTGGGAACAACATCAACAGCAGATGAAGTACTCACAATGTCTTCATTGTTGCTGTTGGAAGAGCCTAAATTACTCGCAACATCAACAGCAGTAGTTGAAGGACAAGCTGCAGACAGTGGAATTGCAGGACAAGTTGCACGCAATGTCTTCATTTCGCCGTGGGTTTGGAGACGTGAGTTTCGCCGGAAACGTGGGTGTCGCACGGATCTAGAGATCTGGGTGTCGCGCGAGATGCTCGTCAGCGGCGGCTCGCCGAAAAATCGGGGAGGGAGCTCCCTCTCCCTCCTCGTTTCTGTTTTTTTTTTTAAAAAAAAAAAAGAAAAATTGGAGATGAGGAAAAAAGAGAAAAAGAAGAGGAGAGAAGAAGAAAAAAGGGAAAAAAAATCGCAAAAAGAAGAAGAAGATGAGAGAGGAGAGGAGAAAGAAAGAAAAAATAAGAAAAAAAATTAACACTGCCAGCGGCGGCCTCCGATGAGCGATGGTCGTTGGTTGTCGGCCATGGATGAGAAGAAGGTGGGAGAGGAAGGGGAAGAAGAAGGAAGGAGGAGGATGTGGAAGAAGAAGGAGAAGAGGGAGGGAGAGAAAGAATTAAAAATAAAAAATTAATTTTTTTAATTAAAATAATAGTGTCACGTCAGCATCCGGTTAGATTTAACGGCAAAATGGATGGCAGAGACCAAATTTCTACTTATCTCAAACCTCAGGGACTAAATTGTTGAATTTGAAACCTCAGGGATCAAAATGAAACCTAACTCAAACCTTAGGGACTAATAGTGTATTTTTTCCTAAAATAAAATACATACATAGTGGTATTTTAGTAATTTGGTACAAGTCTCGGTTTTAGTTAAGGAAAAGTAGTGGTATTTTTGTAATTTTGGTTGAAGCCTTAATTTTCAGAATAAAAACCCCAAGTGCTCTCACCGTTATCCTTCTTTGTTCAAGGGGCTAGGGTTTTTCCCTCATCCTTTCGACCGCCTCTTTCACTCGATTCTCGGCTTGGCAGGTTCGTAATCATTCTGTTTTGTAACTTGCCTGTGTTTTAGGATGTTTATCTATGTTTTCATGTTCCTTCACCTTTCTCATACTGAATCTCATAGACAGAGGACTGTGTACTTTTGTGTCTGTGATTTTGAATGATAAGATCTGAGTTTTATCCACCAATGGAGTTCTCTAGTGTTGAAATCTGTTGCAACATGGAGTGTTGCGTTCTAATTGCCAGGATCTGATCGTTTTTAGTGACATATGGGTGCCCCTGTAATTCGAGCATCTCTTCTTTTATATGATGTGAGTTTTAAAAATTAGTGTATTCGGGAGAGGTTGATATCAGACTGTAACGACAATCTTCGTGTTTTGATGATACATGTATAGTTTGCAGAAATGTGGCTGATGGGAGATGAAAGTCTTTAGTAATCTCTAAATTTGTCTCTCCCTTGCAATGCAAAACAATGACTTATTATATAGAAGTGATAGTAAGTGGGATCTGGAAAATGATAGGTCCAATAAGACAGATTCTTGAAGAAAACAAATGGGTTTCTAAATGAAAGATCGAAAATTCTGCTGAAAATAAAATTGCCTCAGCCTCAATTGGGAAACTGCTTTAGTAGTCAGACTTGAACTCCCCATCTTAGATGGATTTGCTCACTTCTTTTATCTTACATGTTTGCTTTCGAAGGTTAAGGTTTTAGGTTCTGATCGCAGTTTGCTAATTCCATCATTTCTTTCCAAACAGGAACTTAGAACTCCCCTGCCCGCAAGAGCTCTCGTCTCGCCAAGATGGGTATGTCACTTACCGATTTTCATATCGTTTCATTTGTGACCTTGTTTTCCTTTTTCTTAATCTTGGAGGACTTTGTGTTTAGGTATCTCTCGTGATTCTATGCACAAGAGGCGTGCCACTGGAGGCAAGAAGAAGGCTTGGAGGAAGAAGAGAAAGTAACTATTTCTGCTCATATTTAGACGAGTGCAATTTTATCCTCTGTTTTACTTCTATTTCCCCAAATTAGTTGCTGAAAGATCCATGGAAAAATTTACATTTTCTTCCTTTCCTTGCCTTTTAGTATACATTGGTATTTTTGCAGTTTTTGCTAGAATAATGACATTTTTGTGGTTAAATGATGATGTTATTGGCAAGAGTTTGTCGTTAACTTTTTTCTCCAATATAAATTTCACTAAGCTTAATTAATTTTTATTTGGTATCTCATCTCCCTTGACCTTTGGAATATTGATATTATTTTGTTACAACTATCACCATGATCACTTTTTTCTCAATTCAAGGTTCAACTTTCATTTTCTGTGTGTTTAAGCCATCCTGATATAACTTTTTCCCTTTGTTTGTAAAGGTATGAGCTCGGAAGGCAACCTGCCAACACTAAGTTGTCCAGTGACAAGTCAATCAGGAGGGTCAGAGTTCGTGGTGGTAATGTGAAGTGGCGTGCTTTTAGGCTTGATACTGGAAACTACTCTTGGGGTAGTGAGGCTGTGACTAGAAAGACCCGTATTCTTGATGTGGTGTACAATGCATCAAACAATGAGCTTGTTCGTACTCAAACCTTGGTGAAGAGTGCTGTCGTTCAGGTTGATGCAGCACCATTCAAACAGTGGTATCTTCAACATTATGGAATGGATATTGGACGGAAGAAGAAGACCTCAGCAGCTGCTAAGAAGGAAGAGGTAGAACAAATTTTTTGTAGTTCAAGTGATTGGTTGGGTTTATTCAAATTTCTAGTATGAGATTTTACTGTGTTAAAAATAATTGTGATAGATGATGTTAATCGCATTGTAATATGTAGAAATAGTATAATATGATATGATACATGATCCATAACACAACTTGATTTTTATGGTTGATAGGAAGGTGATGCTCCCAGTGAAGAGGTGAAGAAGAGTAACCATGTCCAGCGCAAGTTGGAGAAACGTCAGCAGGATCGTAAGCTTGACCCTCATATTGAAGAGCAATTCAGCAGTGGTCGTTTGATGGCTTGTATCTCATCAAGACCAGGTCAATGCGGCCGAGCAGATGGGTAAGCAGTCGAAATGCTTTATGATTCTGCTTCTGTTTGTTGTATTCTTGTCCAACTTGTTTGAGCACAATCATTGAAGGGTTTGGGGGATGTTTGCTGAGTTTTAGCCTATTTTTGGCAGATATATCTTGGAGGGCAAAGAGCTTGAGTTCTATATGAAGAAACTCCAAAGGAAGAAGGGAAAAGGAGCTGGTGCTGCATAAATTTTGTGATCATGTTTTTTCCTGCTCGCGATCCCCTTTTCATTTACTATTTCTTATGAAGATTATTTATTGCAGCTAAGATGAAAGAGTAATTTAGGAACTTCAGTTTTGCTCGTATTAGTTGTTCAATTACAATACTTTAGTTCTTTTCAAGCTTTCCATGAACTTTTGAACTGGCAAGTTGTTTAACAATCACTTCATTCTAACTACGATCCACTCCTCTTGGGGTAAAAGTTAGGATGTCCACCACACTTTCCAACTTACCAACTTTTGTTTAGAATACATCGATCATGTTGATTTAGAATGACTTTTAGTGTTTAAAAGTGTTTTTACGTACATAGAAAGTCATTCTAAACAAACTCTAACTTCCATCTATTCTACAAAATCAGAAACAAGACGTAGTCATGCCTAACACAAAAGAACTATGGTTTCTTGTAACATTACTTGAGGTTGGTTTGGAATACTTTTTAGTTTAATATTTTATATAGAATTTAAGCACTTGTATGTTTTTTTATATTTATTTGTGTTTTATATCCAAGTTATTATATACTTAAAAACTCTTAAAAAAAAGTTGTTTTCAAGTTTTTTTTCAAAATGGTTTATTCCTCATTCTCATTTTCTAATAAGTTATTTTTTAGTGGTTATCTAACACTTCACTTTTTTTTAAATGTTTTTTTTTTTCAAAATTAAACACTTGAAAAGTTAAACCAAACACACCGGTTAGGTTTTTCTTTTCGATCATATTCAATTTGACGCTTTTTTGTGGCATACTGGTTGCTAATTTTCTTTCTTTTGTGTCATTAGTTTTCATGCAGTTTTCGGGTTTTCTGATTGAGAGGAAGTGGGGGGTGAAATGAAGCAGAGAAATAACATTGCATTCTTGTGTTTGTAAATTTGTGGTTTTTTATTTTTAGTTTTTAAAAATTAAGTTTATCCACACTACTTCTATGTAACTTTTTTTTTTTTTGTTTTTTCACCTTCTTGTACTTTCAAAAATCAAAAGTAGTTTTCAAAAACTTGTTTTTATTTTTTGAATTTGGTTAAGAATTCAAATGTGTCTTCAACAAAGATGAAGATCATTGAATTGAAGTGCAAATATTCCTCTTTGACTAATCATACATAAAAATAAAAATAAAAATAAAGGAAAAGAAGAAAGGTTTTTTTCTTTAAAAATTAATGGTCAAAATGGAATATCATTAACGCAAATGAACATACTAAAGTTATGGAAAAATAATAGAGATTTAAAAATAAAATAATAACTAAAGGTTTTTTAATGAAAGAAAAAAAAAAAGAAATGGATAATAAATAAATAAAGAAGAAAGAAAAATAAAACAACCGAAAAGTTAAAAACTAAAAGTATTAAGAGAGAACAAAATGATGGAAGAGAGAGGAGAGAAAAAAAAAATTGTGACATAGATACATGAAAATTGGAGAAAAACAAAATTTTGAGAAACTTCTCAAATTTTGTCATTTTTAAGAGACGTTTGTTAAAATTTAGATAAAAAAAAGACATGATGATTTATCAACTATATGTTTCTTTAAAAAAAAAAAATGAGAAGTTAGAACAAAAGAACAGGATATAATTTGTTTGTTATAGATTTTTTTTTTTTTTTTTTTTAAATAATAGTATCTTTCTTTTTTTCTCAAATATCTCTGATATGTGGTGTTGGTTACCTTTTTCTTATCAAACCATTTATATTTGCTAGTCTAGTGCAATGCATGGAATATTCTCCATATTCACTTAATTGTATTTTTTTTTATAACATGTGGAGGACGGAAGGATTCAAACCACATACCTTTTGGTTATTAGTACAATTTTATGAGGGTTGAATTATGCAACTACTTAATTGTACTTTGATCAATACGACTTGTTGAATCGTATTTACTTAAATACCTATAAAAACTAACAAACCCATGAAAAACAAAACTGAAGAAAGATCCAACTAAGTTTTAAAAAAGCTTTTGAAATTTCAAACTTTTGTTTTGAATTCGATGAGTTATCTTTAAATTTTTACAAATGAATGCAAAACTTTTTTATATTCCACATTTTTAATTATCAATAACTTTTTGGTTAAAAATCACTTGTGGTCCCTAAACTTTCATGAAAGTAACAATTTGGTCCCTAAACTTTGATTTGTTACGATTTAGTCCTTGTACTTTCAATTTTGTAACAATTTAGTCCCTAAACTTTAATAAGTAACAATTTAGTCTCCATACTTTCAAATTTGTAACAATTTAGTCCTTATACTTTCAAATTTGTAACAATTTAATCCTTGTTGCAAAAAAAATCATCAAAATTATATGTGGATTTTTGTTATTTAATGATTAAACTTTGTAGCTTATTAACATATTGGGTCCCAAATTAGTTTATTGATCTATCTTGGTAAAAAGATTCATTAAATCTTTACATTAATTTTTTACGATAGGGACCAAATCGTTACAAATTTGAAAAGTATAAGGACTAAATTGTTACTTATTAAAGTTCAAGGACTAAATTGTTAAAAAATTGAAAGTACAGGGACTAAATCGTTACAAAATTGAAAGTATAGGAACTAAATCGTTACAAATCAAAGTTCATGGACTAAAATGTTACTTTCATGAAAGTTTGAGAACTAAAAGTGATTTTTAACCTAACTTTTTTTTTTTTGTGCATTCAAAACCAACTTAATCTCGATTTAAAAAAAGATCCAACTTAATCTAATTTTTCCAAAGCTAACTAAAGGTTAGAGGTTCAAATTCTCCCCTCCTAAATGTTGATGTACTTAAAAAAAAAAAAAAACTTAATATAATTTCAAATTATTATAAATTGTTTATTGTAAGGTTTTATAGCTCCTAAAAAAGAAGGGGTAGTTTTGTAATTTAAAAGAGAGTGGTGGATTTTTAGGGAGAAAGTTCCTTGAGCCTCTCCCCTCTCTTTCACGATCATCCCTCTTTGTATAAGGGGCTAGGGTTTTTCCCTCTTCCTCTCTCCCTCATTTCGACCGTCTCTCTCGCTCCATTCTTGGCTTGGCAGGTTCCTGATCACTTCGGTATGTAACTTTATTGTGTTTTCCGTTGTCTTCATCTGCTTTGACGATCCTTTTCTTTTCTCCCGCTGAATCCGATTGCGTTCTTTTTCTGATTTTGATTGAGATGATCTGAGTTCTACCCAGCAAGGTTTTTTTTTTTTTTTTTTTTTTCTTTCATGTAATTGAAATCTTCTTAAACGATGTAGATTAGAGAGATGCCTTCTAATTGCTACGATCTGATCCTTTTCAATAGCGCGTGGCCTCAAATTTGAGCGTCTTTTCTCTCCTATGATGTAAATTATAGGAATTATTGATTTTTGGGTGGAAGTAGAGAGAAAAGGCCTACGATTCTCTCTTAGTTCAAAACAATAAGCAAAAGACTAGAAATATGAAAGGGAAATATTGGTGGACGGGACAGTCTAGAAAACGTTTGTATCTAATGATTCATCTTTGGGTTGAATTTTAGACGAACGTTATCGTGAACATGAGAGATGATGCCCCAGTTTGAAAATATTTATTGAACATTTAAATTGCGAGATGGCTCTCTGCTGCTTTATTAGTGGCTGGAATGAATTCTTCTGTTCAAGAGTATGTTTATCATAATTATATCCTTTATATAATGGATCTTGATGATCGTATATTTATGATATTGACTTATGTGATGTGTGGAATATTATCAGAGTTACTCTTGTCTGCGTCTCTTAATTGTAGCAGCCACAGCCAGGCATTGAGGGTACTGATCCTTTTACGGCTTTAAATTCAATCAATTTTAGGGAAAAAAAAAATCTCATGAGAGCGACTAATCAGTTTTAATTCTTCAAATTGGTCAAATGATGAATATCAAATATCCTAACTAGTAATGGGCTAATATTTGTGGGAATGGTCAACCATCATGGGTTGACCTAGCTGCGGTCATGAGAATAGTAAAGGGCTTGAGGGAATGAGTTCAATCCATGATGACCATCTACCTAGGAATAGGATTTAATATTAGTCCTACAAGTTTCCTTGGCAACCCTAACCAAATGTAGTAGGGTCAAACAATTGTCCCATGAAATTAGTTAGAGTTGTACTTGTCTGGCCACTCACAGATATTAAAAAAATTGTGAGATTGTTAGTTAAGCCAAGAATTGAGCGAAGAATCCCTGAGTATTTATCAATTCTGGTAGAAAAAAAAAGGAGACAGAATGGATGAAGGAACAGATCAAAAAACAAGGAGAGAAAGAATGATACTTTGGGTTGCTTTTGGTATTTGAGGAAAGAGATTAGAGTTGCTTGGTTAGAAGGAAGTGGGGAAGAGAGATGAATTTGTTTAGTTCAAGAATAGATTTGTTGAATTTCTAATTAATGCTTTTGAACCAATTCTACCTTCTTAGTACACAAAAGAGAAGGGGAACATAGGGTTTGAATCTTGTCCTTTTTTGTTGATTCTGACTGGCTTTTGGTTCACTCGCTCTTTAGTAAATGTGAGGAAATGCAGTTTCTGAAACACCTGTTTATTCATTTCTGATTTTCGGCAAGGTTAATATCAGATCGACTGTAAAGTAGATTTGTTGTACTTTCTTTTATCTATTTTGTGCGGGTCTCCTTTTTTGTTTGTTATTTCTCTGCTTAGATCAGCTGGAAACATTGTTTAGCAGATAATGTTGGAGGGGAAGTATATGATCTATTGATGCGTTAGGTGTTCTCTTCTCCATGCAATTGAAAAAGTTTAACGTTTCTATTAGATGGAGATTGTAGGAACTGCAAGTGATAATATGTGGATCAAAAAAAAGTGACAATATGTCCTTTGTCTGTTCTAGTAAACTCTGTTTGGACGATTGGTGCAACTGTTTTGCAATTTGTTTTGCTTTCTTTCTGTTTTGTTTAACAAGATGCAAATTGTATAGTGAAGACTGTAATTTGTATAATCTAAATCCTCAATATATCAAGCGTTGCAAAGTTGGAGGTTTACCTTATGTGTTCTTAATGGCGTGAACTGTGAGTCTGTGAGGTTGTAATGACTCTGCATGTTGGTGGTATTTCAATTACTCATATTGCATTTCAAATGTAACGACAGAACAGCAAACATGCCAAAGAACAAGGGAAAGGGAGGAAAGAACAGGAAGAGAGGAAAGAACGAAGCAGATGATGAGAAGCGTGAGCTTGTTTTCAAGGAAGATGGTCAGGAGTATGCCCAGGTTCTCAGAATGTTAGGGAATGGTCGGTGTGAGGCAATGTGCATAGATGGGACAAAGCGTCTTTGCCATATCCGGGGGAAGATGCACAAAAAGGTTTGGATCGCAGCTGGCGATATAATACTTGTGGGTCTTCGCGACTATCAGGATGACAAAGCTGATGTTATCCTCAAGTATATGCCTGATGAAGCAAGGCTGTTGAAGGCATATGGTGAGCTACCTGAGAGCACACGTCTCAACGAGGGTATTGCTGGTGGTATCGATGATGAGGATGATGGTGGCGGTGATGACTATCTCGAGTTCGAGGATGAAGATATCGATAAGATTTAGATTTTGAGTAACTTTTACATTTGGAGTTTAGAGTTGTGTGGATGATTCGTTATATGGATTTGCTCCACTGTTGTTGTACCTTGTACTCTTCTGTTCTGCTGGTGAATTGGTATTTATTGCATAAAATCTGATATTGATATAATTGATATAAATACATAAATGCGTAATTATATTTGCCTTTCATTTTCGGCAAATGGGATTTCCCAATTTTCTCATTTCTTTGAGAATACGGATATCAATGAGTGTGACTAATAAAGAGAAGTACAATGATATTCTTAAGTATGCATAAATTCTTTGGGGGTTTAAATTATAAAATTAGACAATGAACTTCCAAGATATGTATTCAATGCCTAATATTGAAGAAAATTAAATGATATTATAACATATAGGTTAAAAATCACTTTTGGTCCCTAAATTTTTATGAAAGTAACAATTTAGTCTACGAACTTTGATTTGTAATGATTTAGTCCATTTACTTTTAATTTTGTAACGATTTAGTCCCTATACTTTTAATTTTGTAACAATTTAGTCTCTAAACTTTAATAAGTAACAATTTAGTCCATGCATTTTTAAATTTTTTATACGTGTGGGAGAAATTTTTAATGGGTGGGAGAAATTTTTGGATGGAAACCATTAAAAATTTAAGTTTCATTAATACTTTTTAACTTTCAAAAGATTTTAAAAAAATAACCTTATTAGAAAATGTTTTTTTTTCTTTTCTCAGTAAATTCTTTTCCATGAAAAATAATGAGAAACTTTACCTATTTTTCTTCTCTTTTTTAAAACGTTGTAAAGTTCGGAAGTATTATTGAAACTTTTTAAAGTTTTTGAGCATTTTTTAAACAAACCCTAGTGTAGAAATTTGTGAAAAAGGGTAAATATTCAGAGCGAAGAATCTGTTAATCGTGTATCCAAACAGGCTATAGTCGTCGTCACTCGTCTAAGCGGGAAGCCATAAAAAATGATCAGAACCGAAGCAGCTTCCATGGCGGGAACGACCAAAAAGAACACAATCGAAACGCTTAAGTAAAGTGGGGAAGAGAGATTTGGTTATAGAAATCAGCAATGTCTTCGCAAGAGCCACTCCCCAAATGGGCTTCAAAGCCTTGTGTAATGGGAATCGATGAAGCTGGTCGAGGCCCTGTTTTAGGTTTTCTATTTTCCTTTTCGTTTCGTTCCATTTCTGTATCTCTAATTCCACTCCCATCATCATATTTCGGGATATGATTTTGAATACCCTTTTCCTTTTGAATTATTACTGCTTTTCATCTCAGGCCCAATGGTGTATGGATGCCTGTACTGCGCCAGTTCTTATTTGGAAGAACTCTCGTCTTTGAATTTTGCAGGTTTGCGAAATTTATGCTCATAACGCTTCCTTTTTAATTGTTTGTCTTTTTTCATCATTTGCCTATTTCGTTTACTTTTCTTCCAACTTTTGATGTTTTGCTTGCAGACTCAAAAACGTTGAAAGAAGAGAAGAGGGAGGAATTGTTTGAAAATTTGAAGGCTGATGAATCTATTGGATGGGCTGTTGATGTCATAGATCCACGGGAGCTTTCATCCAAAATGCTAAGCAAGTCAGTAGCCTGTGACTTGTAAATTCTTTCATTTGCCTACATACTCTATTTTCCACTTTACCTATTGAATTCGACAGTATAGAAACTTAAATGGAATCGCCTCTTTCTTGAGAAGTTGTATTAAATAACCACTCAAAAGCTTAAGTTGATAGCGGGTGGAGTTTATATTTATTTCTGCATCTTTAACACTCCCTTACATATGGACTCAAATAAATGTGGACTTAGCTATTTGTTTGACAACAAACATAGAACTATTATATGAAATGGAGAGAATAATATTTGGATGATTTTAACTTACAACCACCTAGAGCCAAAAACTTAGATATCTGTACATGTATGATCCTATACTGAATTACCATTGGACTCAAAAACTTTAAATTTAGTATTTTTAATATCTTCTTTTTATAAACGGAGGACAGGAAACATATCTTCATTTAGAGTTAGAAAGAGTCGGCAAAAGAATGGAGCATGGATAATGATGTTTTCCCTTTGCCCTTCTATTTTTGTTAATTTACACACCAAAGGGTGACTTTGGCTTGGACTAAAGGTTTTTTTCCTGCCTACTTTATCAAGAAATATTACTTGTTCATGTCTAGTCCGTGAAGTAAGATGCTAACACAATGTTTCATATGAAAATTGTCACGCTTGGGTTTTTTGTTTCTGAAGTTTTTGTCCTTATTGGTCAACAGAGTAAAGATAAACCTAAATGAAATATCACACGACTCTGCAATGGGTCTGGTCACGAAGGTTCTAGGCATGGGAGTTCTTTTAACTGAGGTAAATCTCTCTGCATTCATAAGTCAGTTATGTGATTGTACTATTTTAATAGCATTTCTTTTAACAAGAAATGGACTTTTCATTAATTGATGAAAAGAAACAAATTTTTTTAAAGATACAATCTTCCATTGGGAGAGGAAACTAACAAGGGAAGTCCAATGATGGCCTTGGGTAGGTTCCAATTATCGTACAATTGTGATTCTATTTATATCATTTTAAGAAGAGAGTGCATGAGGAATCTCAAACTGTATCTGTTATCATTTCATAGCTTTTCTCTTTTTTTTTTTTTGGGGGGGGGGGGCAGAATATTAAAAGAAAACCAAGCTACGTATTATTTTTGATTCATTTGAATGCCTTTTTCTTGTTAATTATAGATCTACACCAGTCAACAAGATGGTAAATGAACCACTTCCATTTATTCATTACAATAGCTGGGTGTGACACGTTCTTTATGAGGAAGATCTGTCAAAACTGAATTTTGGAAACTTATATTCATGATTTATTCATTTCCAGAAGATAGAGGGGAAAAAAATCCCCATTCAGCATATCTTGTCTTTCATTGCCTTCAAAGTTAAAAGTTTTTTTTTGTTATCCATTGATGATTTGAAGTCATTTGCAGATTTGTTCTGCCCATTCTTCTTTCGGTCTCCATGCATTCAACCTTACCTTAGGGTGCCCCATGAACAATTTTAGATTAATCACTTGCATTTATTTTCAGGTTTATGTGGATACTGTTGGAGATGCTGAAAAGTACAGAATAAAATTATCTGAAAAATTTCCCAATGTAAAATTTGTAGTTGCAAAGAAGGCTGATAGTTTATATCCTGTTGTCAGTGGGGCAAGCATAGTCGCAAAGGTAATGCTCAAACTTCCTTTCTAGATCTGTTTTTCCAACTGTTTCCCATACTTAAATTCATCAATTTGATTTGTAGGTCACAAGAGATCGTGCGTTGCGGGAATGGGCATTGGAGGAAACAGCTGAAAACATGCATAGAAACTTTGGTTCTGGATACCCTGGAGGTCAATTTCACCCGCTAAACATTTATTTGCAGCATACTATAACCACGTTTTCACTGCAAAGGGCGAAATCTATAATGCTCTTATGATTTAATCTATGTAGATCCGACAACTAAATCTTGGTTAGAAGATCACAAGCACTCGGTGTTTGGGTTCCCCACATTGGTCCGCTTCAGTTGGGGTACCTGCACTTCATATTTCAAAGACATTGTTGAAGTATCATGGTTAGTTTTTACTTTGCCTTGTAAGAATTGTTCTTCTCTGCAGAATTAGCTCATTGAGCTCCCTTTTTTCAATGCTCTCCACAGTATAGAAAGGACAGGCTTTTTAGTTCGCATCTGTTTGCCTCATGATACCATTATTATGATGGACGAGTTGCTTACTTTTCAAGTTCTTTTTTAAGGACTTGTGTGTCTCCAAGTGTGCTTACGTGCACCTTTATTAGTCTTATTGGACAAACATCTCTCCCTACGACATTTGGTTGTCAATAGAATTTTAATATTCTAGGTAGACGGCCACTGTAAAGTTTGAATCCATTCCTCAAAAGTCTCTTTACATTTTCACTCCAGTGCTACTAGGCCAACTTAAAATGATCACACTTAGTTCCATTTCCTCATTTTAGCTTTTGATAAATGGACAAATAGCATAATGCGATCCTTTTGTTTACCTGTGTAGATGCCAAAACTTCTCATACTTCCCCAACACCGATTCACAAACTTAAAATTGACTGTCATTAAAGTTTCTTTTGATTATCTAATCACAATGATGTCATACTATTTCTGGCTTTTCATTTTGTGCTTGATTTACAGGGAATCAGACAAAGTGGATGAAGATGGGCCTATAGCTGGAAGTGGTAAGAAACAATTAAGACTAAGCAACGTTGGTATCACCACATCCAAGAGAAAGAGTGAAGAAATTGAATCAAACGCCAAAGGACGGTGCAAGTTTTTCCAGGCTAGAAAGCTTGAACAACTCACTCACTTCTGAATGTTTGATTACATTCTATGTTTCAACCATCCTCCACTTCTAAACTTAGAACAATTAATTCAATAGTTGATAAGCCATCTAGTTTGGCTGTGTACTAACGAAATTGATGGGAACTGGGTGTTGTGCTTCAAAAACAATAGATGGTGCCTGGCTTGTACACAACTTTCTAAAAGGTTTTTTTGATGTGGAATAGTTAGGCCTTTTAGGATTGCTTTGGTGGGATGTTTGGTAAATCTGATTATTTTTTAATTTATATAAAATCAATTTTCAATTTACTCTGCGTTCAAAATCACGTTCATACCCGTGTCTGATTTCAGCTTCCTAGAAAATATCCCATCCCTCCTAACTAAAACTTAAAAATTCTAAATCTTTTTTTTATTCAAGTTTTTTATAATAATTATTTATCCTAAACTCTTATCAAATAACTTAGTAACAAAGTTACTTACAATTTAATTATATAAATTTTTAAATAATTGTCATATAGTAAATTTGATATTATATATCATTTTAAAAATAATTGAAACAATATGCCTACTTTGGTCATTATAGTCAAATCACACCAATTCAGTATTAATTTACCAAACACCATAATCTGTTTTTTCAAGTTTAAAATTAAAACTTACCAAAACACTATTTTTACTTCATGTCATAGCTGATTTTTTCTAAAAGCAAGGTTGCAAGCAATTATTTTAAAAGCACATCAATCCCAAACGAAGTCTTATTTTAAGTATTTAAGTATTTTTGAAGTGTTGTTGAGTGTTCTTAGGGTTCTTAAAATATGTAACCAAACGAGGATTAAAATTTTGAAAAGTGCTTTTAGTTCTAATTTTTCCCCAAATTTAAAGAAAATCAGGATTATTCAACTAGAAATATGTTCCATGTAGCTCAATCCAACCTGCAACAATTTTCTTTTGCAAAGCATGCAACACTTTCAAAGTTGATTCTACGAAAATTAATTTTAATATTAATAAAAATATGACTTGTATATTACATGTACATCATATCACTTGATGTGATGTGATCTATGTTTCATAGAGATAAAATGAACATGTTAAATTTTCATGCACTGTTTTTTCATTTTTATTCAAAAATTGATTACGTTATGACTAAAATATGAAAAATCGAACGTAATTTAACTATTTTACTAATTATAACAAAATTAATGATGGTCTAAAAAACTGATATATGTTTAATTAATGGGCCGGTTGCAAGGATAGCAATATGGGTCAAAATAATTGCAAATCTAGCAACCCACAAAAAAAATTGCAAAAATGGCAAAATCTAATAGTTTGTGTGTTGCATTTACTAAAATACCCCTCCAGATTACTGATAGAAAGTTTTTCTATCACTAATAGATTCTATCAGTGATAGAAAGTTTTTCTATCAGTAAAGAAATTTTCTATCACTGGATTCTATCAGTGATAGAAATTTTCTTTCACTGATAGATTCTATCATATGATAGAAAATTTTTCTACTACTGATAGATTCTATCGGCGATAGATATTTTTCTATCACTTGTTCGATGTTCTATCAGTGTTTGGTTGTTGTTATTTGGTTTTCTATCAGTGTTTGGTTTTTGTTTTTCAGTGTTTGATTTCTATAATCGTTCGTTTTTGCTTTATTTTTCAATGCTCGATTTCACCATGTATCACCATCGCTGATAGAAACAAAAGATCTTCTATCACTGATAGAAAAGTATCAGTGATAGAAAGATTTTCTATAACTCACGAAAAGTTTTTCTATCAGTCTCATTGATAGAGATAGAAAGTTTTTCTATCACTCATAGAAAGATTTTCTATGAATGATAGAAATTTTTTCTATCACTCATAGAAAAAATTTCTATAAGTGATAGAAGATTTCTATCACTGATAGGTTCTATCAGGGATTGAAAGATTTTCTATCATTGATAGAATATCTTTCTATCACTGATAGAATAGTAAAAATTTATATCAGTGATAGAAATCTTTTATCACTGATAGAAAGCTTTTCTATCGGTGATAAAAAGTTTTTCTATCACTTATAGATTATATCGGTGATAGAAAGATTTCTATTGTAGATAGAAAGATTTTTATGGGTGATCAGGGATTGAAAGATTTTTTATCAAAAGTTTTTCTATGATTTTCTATAAAAAGTTTTTTTATCACTGATAGAACCTATCAGTGATAGAAATCTTTTATCACTGATAGAAAAAGTTTCTATTAGTGATAGAAATCTTATATTTTACCAGTGATAGAAACTTTCTATCACTAATAGAAAATTTTTCTACCACTGATAGAATCTATCAGTCATAGAAATATTAGTGATAGAAACTTTCTATCGCCGATAGAAAATTTTTCTACCACTGATAGAATCTATCAATAATAAAAAGACTTCCTATCAGTAAAAAAAAAAAAAAAAAAAAAAAAAAAAAAAAAAAAACTGACGAGGAATAAGAAGATGGGCACACAGGGGCAATTTAGGAATATAAAAAATTAATTAAAAATTTTTTGCCATATTTGCAAATATTTTTAAAAATTGCTATATTTTTAATTATTTACCTTCATGTTGCCACCCATTACAATTATCCTTAATTAATATATACATTTTTTTTTGTTAAAATATTTTTTAAATGTATTTTTTTTTGGTTAAAATATCATTTTGGTTTTTTTAGTTCCATTTTTTTTAGTACATCAAGATTTAGGGTTGGAGATTCGAACTTCTGACCTCATAGTTGAGGGTACATGTCAATTACCACTAAGTTAAGCTCGTTTTGGCTCCATTTTGGCTTCTTGTACTTTAGAACTTGTTTTATTTTAATCTATTTTTAAATGTTCAAATTTGATTAATGTATTTTAAATAAAATACATGAATCAAATGATATAAAGCCACAAGCATAGCTTAGCAGAAAGCTTGTACTAATAACGTCAAAGCAAACTTAACTTTTGATATAAAGTTTGTATTGATAACCAAGAGGTATGTCTGATCTTCGACTAAAAACTAACAATATGGATTAGATTTAAAATTTATTTAAAGTATATGAACTAAATTTGGACAGATCAAGTATTTGGACTAAAATAATATTTCAATTTTTTCAATAGTATTTATATACTATTGTTATCATTTATTCTAAAAAAAAAATAATTGTTATCATGATTATTTTCTTTAAAGAAACTAATGGTCAATTGAAAATCCGATACATTAATACTTTAAAGAGCATTTGATCCGTACTCCCATTATATATAAATCTCGATCAACTACAATTTCCATAAAGAACGGGGAGGACAGATCTCCAATCCGATTAATCGCTGCATTCCCAAACGATTCTCATTTCTGGGTTTAAGTATTTATCCTCATTACGCAATGTCGATACATCGCTTCAGTTTATCCTTAATATTCTTCCAATTTCTCCTCTTCTTTCCTTCCAGAATTTCAGCCATCAGGTGAATTTTCCACTTTCAGTTTCTAATTCATCCCATTTCCAATCTGGGGTCCTGCTAAAAAGTTTTCTTTTCAGTCTCGTTAGATTTCTTGATGCTCTCTGCAAGGGGAACAAGTGGGCTTTCTTCTGATTTTTTCATGACTTCCAATATTTTCTTGCTTTCTTTCTTAATGGGTTAAGTACTCTATGTTCAGTTATGCAATTTAGCGGGAAACTAATAGCTGGGTTCTGTAGGCTTTCTGCCCTCTATATTCGTATCATTTTGTTCTTTGTTCTTTGTTCTTTGTTTTGTTTCTTGAACTTAACGCGAACTCCTGTGCCATTATAGCTATGTTGGTTATATATCATTTTGTTTACTTATTCCTTTTTCTTTTATTGAAGGAATCATATTGGCTTTGCTGTAAATAACACATGTAGGAGCACTGTTCAGGGAAGATATTTACTGACTGATGATAATGGTAAATGTTCCTTTGATTAGCTCCTAGTCCTACTTCGTTTCTTCATTTTTTTTTTTACAGTTACATTGAAAATCCTTGAATATATGGCTTTCTTGTACTTATTTTCAAACTGTTTTCATTAGGGGCGTTTGAAAAATTGCGAAGTGAAAAAGTTAGGTTTCTTTTTCTTTTTTGAGTGAGTTAATTTGGATTTTTTTGATTCACAATTCTTTGATCGTGTCATAGTGTTAAATCTCTGATCTTGCAGATGTCTGCCACATTATCTACTTTAGGTAGGAATATCATAAGAGCTATTATATGGAAGTGCACATTGCCTAAGAAAGTAAAAGTTATTATTGTTGTTATTCGGTTAAATGACAAATTTAATCTTTCAACTCTGACATGGCGAAGATAATTTAGAAAAAAAATGCATTTTTAGTCCCTTTGACTCAAATTGTTGTTCTTTATACAGAACGAATGAGGGCCAAACCGAGTATAGCTCAACTGGAATAAAACGTGTGCCTTTGACCAAGAGGTTAGAGGTTCGAATCTTCCCACCTCCACTTATTGCTGAACTCAAAAAAAAAGAATGAGGAGAAGCAGATACATTCATTCTTTTTCTGCCCGCATAGTCAGAAATGTTGGTTCAATCTGTACAAGGGTTTGGTTTTAGTTGGGCGTTCCACTGTTTAGTGGCAAACAACAAAGAGTAGATTCTTTGTGGCCATGGTCTTAAGGAGAAGGAAAAAATTCTTTGGTTCAAGTTCAACGCATCTAAGACAATTCTATGGGAGATTTGGCTTGGGAGGAACTGAAGTCCATTTAGTATAAAGTGAAAAGATAGGAAAGAAACATTAAATTTCACCATTTTGTTATTTCTTATTCAATTGGTGGTATGGTACCCCTTTGTGTGGCTAGGGTTATGAATTTATGCAAATGCTGAAAGGTCTAAAGAAAATCCTTTTATCATGGAATAAGTATAAATTTGGCTGCGTTTTCTCCCAAAAGAACAAGCTTTGTGATGTTTTATAGAAACTCAACCCCTTAGAGGTATCCTCCTCCCTCAGCCATGACCAAAAAGCACAAAGTCACTCCATCAAAGAGCAACTCAACTTCCTTGCAGTAAAAAAAAAAAAAAAAGGAAACTCTTTGTTGCCAGAAATGCAAAGCCAAATGGTTTTCTAGAAGGTGATGATAAGGAAGAATTTGTGGGTTTCTTTAATTGGCTTTACTTAAAAAAAAAGTGTGTAGGTGCTTTAACCAAGTAATCTTTGCCGGGATCACATCTCCTCTAAGCATAATCTATTACTAGAAACTGATCTCATTGAGATAGAAATTGTATATCTATATGCCATTAACTCTTCAGGTTCAAATAAAGCTCTGGGTCTAGATGCTGTTATTGCGAAGTTATAAAAATGATCTTGGAAAATCCTCATGCCTGACTGACATATTGAAGGTGTTCTGTGAATGGCTATAGACCTATTAGCCTCATCCCTTGTATGTACAAAATCATTATCAGAGTTCTCTTTGAAGACTCAAAATGGTCCTTCCATACTACTAAACTCCATGATCACTCTAATGTTTAAGTTCTGTTTTTAACGAAGAGAGAGAACTAGGAGTTAACAATCCCAGTAGACTTTCTTTCCCCTTAACTTGGTCTCAAAATCCGCTGGTATATGTTCTAAGTTGATGATAGTGAATTAGGCTGTCTTTCTTGGCCTCATTCCCTTTTGTATGCTAGCCTTTTACAATTCCAGTGTCTCTAGTTAAAGGTTAATTTTGGAGGAAATTGATCATGTTGCATACTTGAATACTACTATTTGCTATACTATTCTCTCTCTCTGTTTGCAGCAATAAAGCATTTAAAGACTCTAATGTGCCAAGTCTTAATGGATACCTTCTTTTTCATTATTGATTTATATTGCCTCTATTTAGATATTCCATCTGTTATTTTAATTTTCAATTATTACCTCTGCCTTTCCTGGCTATGGCTATACTAACGTTTCCCACTTATAATCATATCTAGATCTTTATAATACTCTAAAAAATTCTAAATATGCTGGAAAGTGCTGTAACTTTTACGTACATGCTTTTGTTTGAAATTGCAAATTTGGATATTTCTTCCATTCAGCATAAATTATTGTGCTCGCATTGCAGGCCATGTATGTGATGCTTTATCTATTGATCCAATATCTCATTGCTGCCTTGGGAAAGGGGAGAAATTTCCTTGTCAGTGAGTTTTTTTTTCCAAATAAATCTCCAATGTTTCATGATGAGTGTAAGAGCTCTGTCAAGCTTAGTGTTTATTTTTCTGTTTACACTTTGCAGTGGATGCAATCTCGTTTCACAATGTTGCAATTCCTACGAATATTGTGTCTCATGCTGCCAGAATCCTTCAAGGGTATGATGGGTTTCTTCTTGATTCTTAGAATGCTTCATTTTCTCTTTTATTGTCTTCTTTTTCTCTGTATGTATTTGAGCTGGAACCTAAAAATTGGTGCCCTTTTGGACACTGCTTGCAGACAAAAAGGGAACAAATACTAAAAATCAAAATTGCCAAGCCAGCCACTGCAGGTGATGACTAAAGCTCTATATACTAATTTTTAAATTGTCATTTTCTATGCAGTTTATTTTAGTAGTTTCCATTATTATAGTTTGTTCTATATTCTTTTATGATAACTTGGATCTTGTTTGGTTTGGATTTGAGGGCATTTTTTTTTTCTTTTCATCTTTTGGTGTGGCTTATATTTTATGTTATATTTCTTTTATTGAAATTAAGGCTCTTATGAAAGTTAATAAATAGAATTTTTTGAGGTTTTAGGTACTGCATATGCACAGATTGTCACTTCTCCCCCCTCTATGCACTGGCGGAAATATTCATGTGAAGCCTACTTTTCATTTAAGGAATCATTCCCACTGGGAGTGGATTTGAGATCATTATCTAGTGTTAGATTATATATATGAAACTATGCTAAATCTTGCAGGGACATATGCCAGCGTCTTTGATTTCTGTGTTGGGAGGTGTCGTCATAATTCTGAGAGTGTTGTAAGTATCCTGCATTGGTATTTTCTTCTAAATTTTTAAGGTGAAATCTGTTTCATTGCATTTTATTTGTGTTGTTTGATGATTATTATTAGAGTTTGTAAAATATTTTAAATAAATAAAATATTTGCAGGCTAAATACGTCAAAAGAGGTAAAGGCTAATATATGTAATTAGCTTTGAATATCAGCATAATACCAGTGATATCTTAACTTGTCCTTTAATTAAAAATCTTTATCCTATGGTGCTACTACATTAAGATGCTGCCCAATCAAGGGTATCATGAGATACAAAAGAGAATTTCAGATAATTGTTGGAAATGACTAAAAACGTTTTGGGTCATAGAAAACTAAACCTTTCTTAGAAAGTAGTTTTTATGCCCCCATGTTCTTTCTTCCCGGCCGGCACTGTGACTGAGAAAAGTTTTTATTTTATTTTATTTTTTTGCTTTTTCCAGGTCACCTTCTTCTTCAACCAAGACTAACCTAAACTAACACTCACAAACCAAACCCAAAATCCCAAAACCCACTCCATTTCTTTGCCATTCAATTCTCCCATTTCTTTACCTTTCAATTCTCTACCAGCAAAACCAAAAGCCACCCCTATAAATAAAGGCTATAAATTTATGTGGTTCTCTTCTCCTTGAACAAGTACTTGAAAATGATGGTTAGAAGAAGAAGAAGAGAGGAAAAAATAATAAAAAAAAAAAAACGGGAAAATGGCAGCAATGTTGCAATTTTTTCAACTTGCTGCCATTTTTCTTGATCACGATCCCAGCTAGGAGGGTGATCGGAAAACAAACTGTGAGACTTTGCTGCCATTTTTCCTTTGTGCTTTTTCCCAGTCACCTTCCCGGTCAAATCAACTGGGAAGGGGCATAAAAACTATTTTCTAAGAAAGGTGTCAGTCAGTTTTCTATAACCCAACTTTTTGGGTCATTTTCAACAATTACCTGAGTATTCTCCTCTCATATTTTTCTCCAAGAAGTTTAGAAGATGGTTAAAAAAAACCCAGCTAAACATAAGGTTACTTGTCATTTGAGTCATTATTGTTGGTGCTTCAACTAGTCAGGCTAGACTGTACATGTACGACAATGGATACCTTGTGCCACCGTCAATTTAACAATTTTATCATTTTCATTTACAGTCCTTGTAAATTATGATGACTGAATAATCCATCCTCATGTTGACAGTTGAGATATTTGATTGAATTTAAAATTTTCAGGTGCACGAAAATGCTTATCATAGTGATTACCATCATTGCTTTTCTCTGCCGTCGTATTCTTCAGGTTAGCTAGTGATTATCATCATTGGTAGTTGTTAATTACCTTGAAATATTCATGACTTTAGTATCTGAATTCAAACCATGTAGTTCTTATTTTAATAATTATTGCACTGAGGTCATTCCATGTGTAACCTTGTTTTTAAACCATTTTCCAGGTTTTTGTTTTTTGGCATCACTGGATTCACATTTTCCATTTGTTGCCATCATTTCCATATTTGTTTGCTCTTTTTTTGATGAAAATATTTGTTTGCAAATTAAAATATCAGATGTCTTTCTCACTTTTGCTTTTATCCCTTAAATTTAATTCTTTCAATGGAGCCCGTTCATTTAATTGTTAGGTGTTTGACGTTGTTGTTTGGTTTTTCTCTTGTGGCTTGTTTTTAAAATGCCTGTTATATCCTTTCATTTATGCTCTTTGAAAGTTTGATTTTTCATCTAAAAGAAATAATTTACTCCAGTTTATTCTATCCTTCTGTAATTTCTGTGATTCGTTTTCAAAATATGGATTATTCTTTTGGATATGGTTTTCTAAGCACTTACTTTTCATGTGGTTTTTTATTTCTTATCTTGATTATACTTAAAATTGGGCTTTGTAGGAGTCAACAGCACACAACTAGAATTCAGACTCAATGGCATCAATGTCGTTATTGGAAGGTAGTTATTTGTAGGTTTGTTTATTTTTATACATTGTTTGACCTCTTTCATACTCTTCTGAATTGTATCTATGATAGACAAGGAGAGTCATGTGATTCAGTTTGCAAGTCAAATGGACAATCATGCGTCCCGAACAAGATCTTGGTCCTAAATCATTGTGACATGTGAGTAGTCTGCTGTTCTCTTTTCCATAATCGTTTTCATAGATATCTCAAAATGATTGTTTGATTTATCCATTTGTAGTTGCCAATACTCTTACTAGCTTAGTTTGATTTGCCTTTTGACTCTCAGCCTTTCCCCTGGAGGTTTCCTGATTGTATTTCCTTCCATTTCTCATGAAGCCATTAATTTTTTCCTTGATGCATGTTATTTTTTAATATAAAAGTGGCTATAGTTTACTACTCCCAATTAATAGTTACTTTGGTTCTTTCTTTTCAGTGTTGTGTTGTGATCTATGACTCCCCTGAATTATGTATTCTTTTATATTCATATTCATGTTGTTTTCTTTGTTTTGGGATAGTATTAAAAAATACTTAAACTGCAAAGGAGGTTGCTTAGCAAGTGTTGGGCCTGATCAACCTGCTGAAGTTGCTTTTAATGCTCCTAAAGAACTGGTATGTTGTCCTGTTCTTTTGTATAGATTATCAGAAGTGATTACCATTATTGGATTATATCATCAGTATGAGATAATTTAGAAAAAGATATCACTGTTAAATAATAGCTCATGATTCTGATGACAAAGAAAACACCATTACATATTTTCATTCTTGATAGATACCAAGTCTGAACATGTTATTTAAATGTTCTGTACAATTACTTTGGAGCATAGTTAGAATTCCTGAATGTTGTGTGTCAAATTCTGTGCAAAACATCATTGTCATTCGTCGTAGTTTCTAATTTAAAGATCTTTTAAGTACATATAATTGTGATGTCTTTAGAACATACAAATTGTTTGGAGATTGTCTGTCTTTGAAAGTTTATTTTTAATGCATTTGTATATTAAAATGAAATGCATTAAAGCAGCTCCTGTTCAGCTTATTCTTCTTCATGCTCATTCTCTTTAGAGGTTATAACATGCATCAATTCTTATATATGGTTGGCTTGCTGTTATTCAGAACATTACATTTTGCTATAAATCCTTCCTTTACTGTATGAATCTCAGAATCCAGGAGCATGCTTATATAGTAGTGCACAATCAATGCTTTCTTGTGATGGCTCACACCCGCATACCAAGAGGCTTTGCCCTTGTGCGTAGCACCTTTTCTAGGTATGTTTTAGTTCTTTTGACTTGTGGTATTTGATGAATTTAGAATTGTGATGTTTTTTGTTTTTTTTGTTATTTTGTGGGGAGTTTGGCTCGAGCGGAATAGTAGGTTTTTGAGAGGCCAATAGATCTTCAGAGGAGGTTTGAGCTTCTTTTTTAGGCGTCTGTTAATCGGACTTTTTATAATTACCAGCTTGGTCTCATTCTTTTAGACCGAAGTCCATTCCTTTTGGTAGTTTGAGGACTCTTTTTGTAGACTTTTTTCTGGGTATGCTTTTGTAGATTCTCTTGCTTTTCTCGATGAAAGCTTGATTTCTTATAAACAAAATAAAACTCCAATGGTTTTATACGATAAACGCCTATCAATCTTTGACAAATTGTATTGTTTGGTATCTTCTACGTGTCCCTAGTCTTCATTTATCAAAAAAAAAGGTTAGTGATTTAGATAGATCAATATTGAAATTGATCATTATGGTCTTTGAATGTAATGGTTTTGGCATATGCAGCAGGGATAATTCAAATGAAAGATGTTTCTGAAAGCTCGAAGATAAATATCCTTTGACTATTACAAGTTCATATGCGAGGGAATGCCATCATTTTCAAGCCTTCACTTGCAGATGGAAGTATGTTTTCAGGTCAACAGTTACTTTTTTGTTTTTGGTATTTTTTTTTCCCATACAATGAGAAGAAACAGCAGTGTAGAGGAAAATGTTAAAAGCTCGTATGTATTCTGTGTCTGTACAAATGTTCAGAGGTCAGCACATTTTTTTCTGAAATCTGCATGTGATTGGGAGAAAATGGTTGTGTGGAGAGTAATCTAATGACAACTACAAAATTTCTTGTAAGATTAGTGTAACAGCCACAGGTTTAAGGATATCAAAAAAGTTATTATTCTTTGTCTTTAATTATGTTTGCAAATTTAATGCCAATTCAAGTTTCGTGTGAAAGTTCAAATTCTAATTCTAATTCTAATTATTATTATTATTATTTTGTTTTGTTTTGGACAGATTACAAAAACCACCCCTGAAGTATGGTGGTTGTAACAATTACACCCCTAAACTTTCAAAAGTAAAAATAAAACTCTCAAACTTTCAAAATTGTAAAAATTGGATCCCTAAACTTTTAAGGCAAAAATTTAACCTTCAAACTATGAAAAACCTAAAAATTAGGTCCATTTTTATTCAATTACTATCTCCTATTTTCACTCTCTCTTGGACCCACTCTACCCTCACCCTCTACCTCCCTTCAATCGTCCATTCTCTCGCCTACCTTTTCTTTTTGGGTAATTGTCAAAAATAGGACAAAATGATGGAGGTTAAAGAGATTTAGGATGATTTTTATTTGGAAAAAATTCATTTTTAACCCTGAACTTTGAGGTTGTATCAATTTTAACCCTGAAGTTTCAATTTCCTCAAATTGAACCCTAAACTTAACAAGTTGTATCAATTTTAACCCTGAACTTTCAATTTCATCAAATTGAACCTCAAACTTATTAGATTGTATTAATTTTAACCTAAAACTTGCGTTAGTTTTACAATGTATACCTTTGGTTAACTTTTCGTTTGAACCATTGTACGTAATTAATTAATTATTTATTTTTCATTAATTCACATTGCACTAAGATTGGTTTCTTATAAATAAAATATTCGAGAAACTTTATTTTAGATGATTTTTCTTTTGTTGAGAACTTTAATTGTGAATGTTTTTTTGTTGCTATTTAAGATTACGAAAGTAAAGAAACTTTAAAAGAAATATTTGCTGTATTTTATTGTTGCTAAGAACTTTGTACGATTTTTTTTTTCTTCTTTTATGATTTTTTTTTTCTTCTCAATTAGAGAATGTACAAATGTAGGAAACGAAAATAAAGAAATTTCAAGTTTTTTATTTCTCATATTTGCTGGATTTTTCTTGTGGCCAATAACTTTGTGATTCTTTTTTGGATAATAATGAGAAAAAATAGTATGAGATATTTGATTTATTCTAGTTTTTCCAAAAAAATTGTTACAAAACACTAATTCAGGTGCAATGTGAATTAAGAAAAAAAAAGAAAAGGAAATTGTCAATTACATGTTTTGATAGCAATTCAAATGAAAATTTGACTAAAGGTCTACATTGCAACATTTATGCAAGTTTGAGGTTCAAATTGATACAATTTGTTAAGTTTAGGGTTCAATTTGATCAAATTGAAAGTTTAGGGTTAAAATTGATACAACGTGCTAAGTTTAGGGGTCAAAATTGATTTTTCCCCTTTTTATTTTTATAGAGTAGTAGGACTTTTGAGGGTATGAAATTACCATGTTGCCCTTCTTAGAAAAATCCCTAACTTCACCTTTTTTAGCCTCTCACGCAACCTTCTCTTCCTTCATGCACATTTCTCCTTCACCCACCATCACTCCAAGTGATTGAAGCTCCACATCAACCTTGAAATCTTCATCTTTGGGTAGGCTTGAGAAACTTTCTTCACAATTTTATACTTTTTGTTGATGAAAAAATTTGCTTCTTCTCTTTTACTTTGTTGCTTGAGCAACAAAATGTAAGTAATTTGCTTTTTTTTTAGGTATTTGATTAGGAATATTTGGTTGTTTTAGAGGGGAAAAAAACTGAATGTAAAGTTTGACTCAAGTTCGTGTTTTAGTTCGTTTTGGTGATTGCTGTTTTTTTTTTTCTCGCAGTCTCGCTGCGAGAATTTTTTTTCTCGCAATCTCGTTGGGAGAATGTTTTTTCTCGCAATCTCGTTGGGAGATTTTTTTTTCTCGCAATCTCGCTGGGAGAATTTTTTTTTCTCGCAATCGAGAATTTTTTAATTTTTTTTTCTCACCATTTAATATAACAATAACAATTATTTAAGTTTCATAAACATCTCGACATTTAGGAATAATCCCCTGTAATTTTATTCCTCATCACTAATCCCTATAGAGTAAGCATCGTCACAAACATCCTAACACTTAATATAACATATATTTAAGTTTCACGTTATTTGGAGTATCAGTAGCTCAAATTATTTCTTAAAAAAAACACGACTTAAAATGACTTGTTGCCTTGTTTCTTGCAATTGCACGTTTCAAGACAAAAAAATATCTCGACATTTAATGTAACATATATAAAATGACTTGATATTTTTTTTCTCGCAATTTCTCAATGTGAGAAATTTTGTTTCAAACAAGAAAAAAAAAAAACAGTGAATGCAATCCCCTATAATTTTTTTCATCACATCCCTGTAGAGTAAACATCATCACAAATATCTCGACATTTTATATAACACATATTTACTTGAATTACAATCTAGTCTTTTAATACACCGGGTATTGGCCCATAATTGGAATGCCAATTGCTTTCTAAAATATGACATGTTATTTTGACACAAGGTAGCTAAATCAGATCCAGTTACAATATACAAAGTAACACGTGAACTAGTTTCATATTGCTCTCTTTTCTCGCACTTACTAATAACCAATGCAATAATTAACATAAGCAAAGTAAAAATCATGAATTCTAGTTCACGTGTTGATATGTAGTTATCACATCTTCCACAAAAGCTTTTTCAACAAAATTTGAGAGTCGACGCTGCACAAGTTAGTGGAAATCGAGTTAGATTATAAAATAAATCACATAGGACATGAAAATTTTGTTGTGGAACTGAACTCACAAACAATATATCCAAAATCTCAATTGAAGCAAACATACCATTTGACAGACAAATGATCTTGTTCTTTTTAGTTAAAAAACATATAGGGGTGAGGGGTTTCGAACCTTTGATCTTTTGGACGATGGTATATGTCTTAACCAAATGAGTTATGTTCAAGTTGGCACTAATGATCTCATTCTTAAAAGCAACAATGAGTTTAATTATGCTAAATGCTACCATTCTAATTCTACATACATTGCACTTTTTTTAAGTAGATTTCGCCATAAAAATCTCCATCTGTAAGCATACGTGATGGAAGTTACAGTATTGGGCTAAAATAATAACTGACAACAAGCAGTGGCGGATCCAGAACTTTATCTTAGGGGGGCTTGATATATTTTGATATTAGTTTGTTCAATAAAAAATATTATTGACATTTTTTAGGTTAAAATACCATTTTGGTCAATGTACTTTAAGTCTCATTTCATTTTAGTCTGTATACTTTTAAATATCCAAATTTAGTCCACATACTTTCAATAATCTTAAAATTAGTACTAGTTTGAAGTAAATTTGTATTAAATTTCATAATGTTAATAATTTTCATTTAAGAAAAGACCAAGACATAATGTCCATATGTTTCCAAAATTTATACGGGAAGGGTTAGAGACAGAAAAATATATATATATATAATGACAATAATTATAGTTTTTCAAATAGAATTAATTATTAAAAATATTATAGGTCTAATATTATTTCCTTGAAAAGTATAGTTTTACGTATTGATTTAACAAAGAGTAGTAACTTTTTTTTTTTTTTTTTTTTTTTTTTTTTTTTTTATCATATATACTCATAAAAGTTTTATAAAAAAACAAAAACAAAAAGTTATTAAAAAACAAAAAAGAAAACATTTTTTAAAAATATATTTTTAATAAAAAAAAACGAACTTAAAGCGAAAAAAGCGAAAAATACGTTCCAGAGGCCTCGAACTCAATCACTGGGCGCAAAAAAATAGACTTAAAAGCGAAAAAAACAAAAAAAACATGTTTCAGGGGATTCGAACTCAGTCACTGGGCGCAAAAAAAATGGACTTAAAAACGAAAAGAGACACGCTTCAGGGGATTCAAACTCAGTCACTAGGCACGCGCTAGGGGGGGCTTGACGTGATAATGCCAACGAGCCAAGTAGAAATTTTGTAATCTATGTGAACTTTTTAATATTAATCTAATACACCGTAAAGTTTAGGAGGGGCTCGAGCCCCCCCTGGGCCTATTGTAGCTCCGTCGCTGACAACAAGGACTATGGAAAACCAATGAATTAAACAATAGGCTTTTCACCAAAGAGACCGACCAACAAAGCCATATGATTAAGAAATATAATGAACCTGAGACATGCCCTCCTACCTGAACAAGCAATACCATCTCTTTCATCTTGAAAGTGGCAGAAGCATACATCAATTCCATTGCATAATTAATAGCAAGACCAAAAGTAACACATATTGAATAAAATTACGATGCTCAGATCCTTAAATCAAGAGAAAGAATCTAAAATCCCCCAAAGCACGGATTTGGAACAAGAACCAATTGAACCAGATAGGGAAAATTTTAATTTATTACTTAGATGGATGGAAAATTATGTCGTCAATAATCAGATGACCAAGACTCCACGGTCAATGGAATCAAAATCCTACTGAAAATGCTCCTTTCAGCAATTCATTCATGGACTAACAAAAAGTACTTCAAACAACTTAATCGAACAAAAAACATCACAAAAGATTAAGCCAAAAACAAAACAACAACCACAATTTAAAGAAGGCAATAGTTAGCTAAACATTCCAAAAAATACTATAACAAAAGTAGAGCAACCAAGAAAGAGACTACTTTTGCATTATGTTTTTTTCTCATAGCTTCTCGTACCTATAAAATATCAAAATCAAAGTACAAACTTCAAATAAATCATAGCTAGACAATACAAAAGTAAAATAATTTAAGTAACGAACAACACTTTATAGCTGAACAACATCACAACAAATTGATCCTAGTTCACACTAATTAGGCTTTCATTTTTCTCTTTTTGCCATGTCTCAATAAAGAGTACAACCAAATTTATTTTATGTTGCTTGTGTATATCTTGGCCCTTCAATCTTTAATCTGAATGAAATTCATGTTGGCACTCCCGTCTTTCCTAATCCTAATCCGAATGAGTACAACAAATTTATTTTATGTTGCTTGTGAAAATAATCTTGGCTAAAAAAAAAAATCTGTCAAATATCTCAAAAAAAAAAGAAAAAAAACCAAACAATTCATATTTTGTTTCTCAAGTAACAATATAATGAAAAAAAAAAAACTATTTTAGTAACAAAAAAAAAAAAAAGTACAAAAGAAAGTTTCTAAAACTTATCCAATGAGTCGATCAATATACTGCTTTCTCCTTCGTTGTAGTTGCTATTACCATCGCTTGGTTGCCGTCAGCTCGTCGTTCCAGCCGTGAATGTGCTGCTTTTCCTTCGTTGTGGTTGTTGTTGTCGTCGTTTGGTCGTCGTCAACTTCATCGTCTTCGTCGTCGCCTCTTAGTCGCCGTCGTCGTGCCTTGGTTGACGTCTTCTTCAGTGCGTGAAGGGAGGGAGAAGAGTGAGAAGCGTGAGATGTAAAAGTGAAAGTTAGGGTAAATCTTTTGGGATTTTAGTAAGGGTAATTTTGTAATTTCACTGCCTAAAAAATCCTATTAATCTTTCCTTTTAAAACCAGTCCTATATCTGTTTAATGGTATATTTTTTGTCCTATTTTTGTCAATTACCCGATATTTTCGTGGATGGGGAGAGAGGAGAGAGAGTGAGAGATTTATATTTTTTTAAAATTTGATTTAATTATTATATTATTTTTTTAACGTGCCACGTCAGCATTTGTTAACTGCCACGTCAGTGACGTTAAAAAAATTAATGGTAGAGGGATCCAACAAAACTATTTTTAAAACAGTAGGAACTTGATTGTTCGACAACTAAGATAGATAACAAAATATTCTCATTTTCTCCTTTACTCTTTCTTACGTGTCAAAATTTTAATGGAGTATGTAGACAAGTTTTGTTCGGTTAAAATCAAAAAAGGAGAGAGAAGAAAGGAAATGGAAGCGTGGGCACACGCTCTGTCCTTTGCCCCAAGCTGACACTGAACTGAACCACTCAGTACTTCACTCACTAATTCCCTCCTCACTCTCACCTCTCCCTTCTTCCCGCCGATCATTCAACAGCTCCCGCCGGCGACGTTCGTCCCTTCAATCTCCGACATCCATGGACGAAATTCTTCCAGACTCCCTCACCCATTTCTCCTTCATGCGCCCTCTGATCTAGGGTTTCCTTCTTTTCCCCTCTTCTTCCTTTCCTCGTAAATGACTTCACTGATTCTCTCCTTGTTTTGTTTGTCTTTCTACACAATGCCTTTCTTTCTGCTGACATAAAATGCTCCACATTTGAGTAACACGCTTGTAGAAGTAAGTTTTCTAGTCTAATTCGTTACTGGGTCTCGCTTTACTATGCCCAACTTGGCCGAATGTTATCCAGTTTTGTCTCTTTTTCTGTTTTATTCTCATTTCTCTTGTATTTTAGCCCTTCTTCATTCTTCTCTTGGGCAATGTGCGTCTGTGGTGGGGTGGGAAATGTTAATTTCTTCTGCTGGTAGTTTAATGACTTGGAAGTTTTTGAAATTTTTTCTTCATTTCTTGCAATTTTTTTGATGGGTTATTGAGATAGAACACTGAGACATTTCAAATTTATGGATCTGCTGTATGTAATTCATTCATATAGTTTTCTCTTTTTTTGCCCCTTCCTGGTGTTTCCTTTGTTTGAAGCTTGACCATAATGTAAAGTCTCCTGTAGGACAGCAATGGACTGCCAATCCAATCACACATTTGATTCAGATGAAAGTGACATTGATATTCAGGCTGAAATCTATGAGAAGGGTGGGAGTATAGATGATATTCATAAGGACTTGGACTTTTGCTTGCGTGAAGATGATAAGATAGCAGAGCAATCTGTTGTGGATTTACCTGTGGATGGAGTAGAACCATACATAGGTATGGAGTTTGGTTCTAGAGACGAAGCTAGAGAATTCTATGTTAATTATGGTAGGCGCATTGGATTCACCGTACGAATACATCACAATCGCCGTTCCCGTGTGAACAATCAGGTGATTGGTCAGGATTTTGTCTGTTCAAAAGAAGGATTTCGTGCTAAGAAGTATGTATGCAGAAAAGACAGGATACTTCCAGCACCACCAATTACAAGAGAGGGATGTCAAGCAATGATAAGATTGGCTTTAAGGGATGGAGGGAAGTGGGCTGTCACAAAATTTGTTAAAGATCACAATCATCTGTTACTGAGTCCTAGTAAAGTTCCATGGCGAGGATCTGGAAAAAACTTGCTCAGTGAGGTATGTTTGGGACTTGGTTTTCTACATAACTAATATACTCCCCATATGCATTTACATAGACAATTTTCCTGGCTTGTTATAATTCAGGGTTTATTGGTTTTGTTTTCTATCCCATTGGTTATCAAGCTTGTTTTCTTAGTTTGCATCAGAAAACTATTCAATCATCAAACTCTAGAATCAAACTGTTGGTTGATCATTGTCTGTAGAATGAAAGAATGTATCGATGTGTATCTTTTAGTTCTTACTCATTTTCTCCAACATAGTTGATGGGTACCTTGAATTGGACTTTTTATTTGAAATTAGGTTGTGGTCAAGGCTATTACAACTACATGATGTAGAATGAATAATTTACATTCTAGTTTGTGTTCTTTTCACTTTAAGTGGTAAGAGTTTGTGCAATCATGAACTTTATGATGGGTGTTCTATGATATAGCCATCGCCCGTTGGTAATTGTAATCGGAAATATCGACTTTAGCCACATCTGTCGGTAATGTTTTTATCAATGGTCTTACATATTGTAACCATTTCTAATCCATTCCCCTGTTTTTGCCATAGTTTGATATCGTGCGTACTGCATTCATCTAATTGTCTACCCAAAACTTCATCTTTGTTCTTAAATGGATTTTTAGTTTGTGTTTCCATGGCACATGCCAGTATGTTTATCTAAAATGCAGTCAAAAGACTTTATAAATTTACCTTTCACTAAATAGTTGAGGATTAGCACTCAATCTTTTCAGTTTAAATGGTTATAATGTTTCACCTTCTTCATGTCTGGAATTCCGTCTTCTCGACTTCTCCCAAACTTCTAAGCATGTATGACCTCTCTCTTGAAGCCTGTAGGTTTTATCTTCTTTCATATACACATTAATTCATCAGAGTTGATTAGTTGGCATCGGGCGTGTGCTCGTTCTCTTGCAGGATGAGAAGGATAAGAGGATTCGAGAATTGTCTCTCGAGTTGTACAATGAGAGGCAGAAATGCAAGAGAAAGTGTGCTGCATATGAAGAACAATTGAAAACAATTTTGAAGGAGTTGGAAATGCACACAGAATGTATATCAAACAAAGTTGCAGAAGTAGTTAAGATCATTAGAGAAGTTGAAGAGGAGGAAGAACAATCAGGAGGTTTGAATCAAGGGTGGATTTAAATTATTGTCACAACTAACTTATTATAGATGGATTGACTTTGAATCTTGCATTTTTTTTTTTTTGGTTTCTAAATGAGGAGTCAAATGTTAACTCACATTGTAGATGGATCAACTTCTTTGAGGAGCATTTCAGTGTATAAAGTATTTATCCTTGTGTTTGGTAGCTATATTGTTTCTTTCCCCCTTTTATTTAAAACATTTCTGTTTCCAGATATTTCCTTTTGAAAAATGGAAGTTTCCCGCCAAAGCGAGCTTAGCTTAGCGGTAATTGGCATGTACCATCGACTTTGATGTCAGAGGTTCAAATCCTATCACTCCCGTTGATGTAATAAAAAAAGAAAACGGAAGTTTCCAATTGACAATTAATTTTTAAATAATAAACTATTGTGACTTTTTTTTTATTTAATATTTTCCATATTGCAATCATGAGCTTAGAACTAAAATAAAAACTAATTTATCATTTTGGAAAAAATAAAAATGGGAAATAGAATTTGCACTTGATTTTGGAAATATTTCCAAAAAAAGGAGGGGGAAGAAGCAGGCAAAAAAAAAAAAAAAAGAAGCTATATAAAGTATTAGTTCCCAAGAGAGTATTTAAAATGCTATGGGAAAGTGGAAAGTAAGGTATGTTGAGCTTGTGGAGATGTCTCCATCATCATCAACAATTTTTTTTTTTTTTTTTTTTTTGAGTACATCAACATTTGGGGGTGGGGGGATTCAAACCTTTAACCTCATGATCGAGGATATATGCCAATTACCGCTGAGCTAAACTCGTTTTGACATCATCATCAACAACTTGTACAAATGAAGGATGAAAAATGCAACTTTATTGATGTGAGTAATAAGTGATGATTCAACCTAGGCCCATTTACTTATTCATAGTCAAAATGGGTTGAATGGCAATGGAAATCAATAATCCTAATCGGATTCTTTTGATGTTCTTTACCTGGAGTGAGCTGCAATTGTAATTGCAATCTCATTGATGTTTACATCCATTGAGAATAGGAATCAGTAAACACAAGATTACTAATAGCCCCATTTACTTATTCGTAGTAAAAAAGTTGGTGACAACGATAATTCCTAACTCACACTCATTGTAGAATATCACTCTAAGGCATCGTTATTCATAAACAAGTATAGTCCATGAAGTAAACTACTGAATGAAAAAAAATCATAAAAAAATGGTGTAAAATAAACGAGAACGAAAAGGACAAGGCTGGTGAATGAGAGAGAAAGGGTAGATGAGACAATGTGTGTCCACATAATAAAGAATGAGAATGAGATCGATCACATTTCTAAGGTAATGAAAAATGAGATTACAAATTTTGGAGTGAGTCTCACAATTTCATTACGATTACATATTTTGGTAAAAACAATCGATCGTGGTCAAGTGAGCCCCACGAAGTAAACTTGGTATCCGATTTAGAAATTAGATCTTTTATAAACCATAAAATTAATTATAGTTAATAAAAACTGTGTGAATTTGAGAAGATAAAACAGAATTCATGTTAAAATAGCCAAATCTTTAGCAATTTAAGGATTTTTTTTTTCTTGAATAATTAAGGAGTGGTTTTCAGGCTTCAGCTGAGGGGATTGGTTTATAATTTGCATGCGTAATGTTTAAATCTAATTTGATTATTAATATCCTACAAATGTTTTTAATTTCATTTAATGTTTATTTTCCATTTTTAGTTATTTTCTTTTTCATGTAATAAAAAGAACAATGTCTATAACAACTTATGTTTTGAGTTGTGTTGGGGGCTGCCAATATGAATAATTTATAGCACATTTACTTATGATATGCATGAATGTACCTTTTCCTGACAAATATTATATTCATAAATCATAATCAATTTTTAGAACAATAGGGCATTATATATATATATATATATATCAAATAATAAAAATTTAATAATTTACTCTGACATTAGCACCGCTATAGTGGATAAATTAAATGTATAGAAGATTAACTTGTTATTTGTTATCATTAAATTGTCGATTTAAACTCTATAGTATGATTTTTTACTGCAAAAGCTTCGAGATTTTTGCTATTTCTGATACAAAAGAAAAATTGCTATGACCATAAAATGCACTTATAAACTGGAATTGGATTGGCTAAGATAACACTTGATTGTACGGACAAATTAATATATAAAGAAAGACTATGGAAGAAATGAACAAAAGAATTCATTAAAAGAAAAAGAAAAAACACAAAAACAATCTTACTGGGTTGAAAAAGCAAATTAATTTAAAAAAAGGAAAAAAAAAAAAAGAAAAAACATAATAATATTCTGTTGATGCCCCGACCCGACCCGACAAATCCAGAATTGAATTCACTATGGGTTTCTCTTTCCCTTTCCCCATCAACAAATTTCACAAATTACATGGAATCTATTTAAAAAAATGAAATGACATTTTTATATATATATATTCTGAATACGTGTCAAAAGGCCATTGGAGCAAGAACAACCAATGGCGTGTGGACACGTGTGAAAGAGTGCACAAACAATCCATGCAACCTGTGTAATGATCAAATCCTTTCTTCCTCCTTGTTCCTTCATCATCATCATCATCTTCAAGGTTGTATATACAGAACTCTAATGGAAAAACACCCTCTCTCTTACTTTCTCTCTCTCTCTCTCTCTCATCCTCTGGTTTTTGTTTTTGATTTTTTTTTTGGTTAAATAGCTCAACAATTGAAGGTATGTGATTAAGTGAGAAATTAGATCCATCAACCTAATGCACTAAATCCACCTCCCTTCATCATTTGCTTAAACTCCTTGTAATTAACCATTCCATCTCCATCCACATCAACCTTCATGATCATCTTCTTGCAATCCTCTACAGTTCTCCCTTGCTTAAGACCCAAGGAAGCTAGAACTGACCTCAATTCGTCGACGGTGATGAATCCATCGCCGTTCTGGTCGAAAACGTTGAAGGCTTCTCTCATGTCCTCCTCCTCGTCTCGCTCGTCCATAATCGACTGGTACAGCTCCCCGAACTCGTCAATGTCGACGCATCCGTCGCCATTCACGTCGATTTTCTCGATCATTTGAGTCAGATCTTTGTCCGGAATGAAAATCCCCAAATTCTCCAACGAATCGCTTAGTTCCTTCTTGGTGATTCGCCCGTCGCCGTTGCGATCGAACATCTGGAACACTCTTCGTAGTTCCGTCGGATCCATTGTGGAGAAGGCGGCGGCAATTGGAATCGGGCGGCCAAGAAGAAGAAGAAGAAGAAGAAGAAGAAGAAGAAGAAGAGATTGAAGGCTACGAGGGAGGGAAAGAGAAGGAAAAAGCGGCGTTAGAGAGAGGGATGGACGATGAAGATGAGGAGGATGATTGAGTGTATTTCTTCTTTATTGGTTTTTGGATTCAGGGAAGGGAAACAGAGAGGAGGAATTAATGCGGGAATGGAGAATGTAAGAAGGGGAAAATCCAGAGGGAAAATGGCTGGCAGAATTGGAGGAAGGAAAATGTATGTGGTGGAGCTTGTTTGGATGGCCAGAAAATTCGGGAGAGAAATTAGGGTTTCAAACGAACTGATCAGATCAGAGAAAAAAGAAAAAGGATGAAGATGAACACAACGAAGAAGATGATGGACCAACGGTTTCAATGGCCCAGCCCTTTTTCAAGCTAGTTTTCACGCGTTATTTCCGGGAATATTTTTTTATTTTATTTTTTAAAAAAGAAAAATAATTTATGTTTATTTTCTTTACGTTTTTTCTTTCTTTTTTTTTTTTTTTTTTTGCGAAAAAACGCGTAGCCATTATTGTGGTCTGGTGGGTGGATTTGTCACTTAAATTAAAACTCTGTATAATTAGAGGCTTAATTCAAGTAAACTCATTTATATTTTTTCTAATTAAAATTCTACTTTTGATCAATAGAATTTAGGAATCATCTTATTGAATTAAATAGGTAGTTATACTTAATAATATGTAGTGAAATATTGTTGGAGTGAACTTTGTTATATAGTTTTAGCTTAATCAAATCAAATCTTGTACCAACTACAGCTCAACTGTACGTGGTTTAAGCCAAAGCGAGTACATAGTTCAACGGTGATTGACATATATTCCCGACCAAAAGACCAGAGATTCGAATCTCTCACTCCCAAATGTTGATATACTAAAAAAATAATATATGGTTCAATCTAAAAAAATTAAACTTGAATTTTGAAGAATAGGTGCGTTTGATTCTAAGTTTTGAGAAGCTGGTTTAAGAAGTCTGAAATTTTCAAAATGAACTTTTTTAGTCTTTGAGTTTTTAGAAATAAGTTTTCTCAAATTATTTTTTTCAATTTTTAAAAATTAATATTATTTATTACTTTTTAACACTTTAAAATTTAAAAAATATTGATTTAAAATTTTTAAAATAATAATATGAAGGTTCTCAAAATTCAAAGACTAAAAAGATCTATTTTGAAAACTTTGGGACCTTTTCAACCATCTATTTAAAAAACTCAGAGACTAAAAAAAATATTTTTTTCAAAAATAAAAATATAGGAGAAAAATGTGTAAATCAATATTCACATCATTTTCACTCGCTAACATTTTTTCTCTTCCCACCATAAAATTATCTAATTACATTTTTGTTTTAGTTAAATAATAGAAATATATTCACACACTTCCTCTCAAAATTTAATTCTTAACTTCTCCAAAATTTTCGATATAAATATATTTTTCTTCACTGTCTTCTTTCTATATATTCCATGAAGAAAAATGGATTTTTTTTTTTTTTTTTTGAAACACTAATCTCTTTCTATGAACACTCTTCATAGCACTAATATTCTTTCTTTGGAAACACTTTCTCTCTCTCATGCCAATTTTTCTTTACAACACTTTTCTCTTTATGTACACATTCTTTCTAACCTTGAGAATATTCTTTTCTTCAAACATTAATAAATAGAGTTTTATTATTCTATATATAAAAAAATATGTATGCCAATTACGATTGAGTTAACTCACTTTGACAAAAAAAAGAAAGAAAAATGTATGCAGTTTATAGTTATTCTCATGACAATATTATGAAACCAATATAGTAATATTTAATTTTTGGTCATATGCTAGTTTTTTTTTTTTTTTTTTTGATAATATACAAGGAGAGAGATTCGAACCAAAGACCTTGTGATTGTTAATACGACTTTATGCCACTTGAGCTATGCTCTTGTTGACGGTCATATGCTAGTTTTCATATAGGTAAAGTCAGCAAATAAGGTAATGTGATGTTCCTATAAATATACATCACTTCTTTTAATATTGTATTTGAAATAAAACAACCCATAAGTTCATTGAAAGAAAAAGTTAATTCCTTCAACGACACGGCCAAAGTAAAATTTAAATATATATGAATAAAGCCAAAGTAAAATATTTCCCGGACATTGCTTTTTTAGAATATGATTATGTTCGAATATTTAAAAGCCAAAAAAATAAAAGTTTTCCATTGATATATATAATGAAGTGTAATAAAAGGAGAAATATTGAGGGTATGTTTGGGGTGATTTTAAAATGATCAAAATCACTTTTGTCATATTCGAAATTAATTTTGATAGTATGAAAATCACGTTTAAATGAAATCGATTTTGAATAATTAAGGGTATGTTTGGTTTAACTTTTTAAGTGTTTAATTTTGAAAATAAATCATTTTGAAAAAAATTATAGTGTTTGGCAACCACTAAAAATGACTTATTAGAAAATGAGATTCATAAAAAAAATCATTCTGAGGGAAACACTCGAAACCAACTTTTTTAAAAAGACTTCTTAAGTTAACAATAACTTGTGTATAAAAACATTTGTGAGGAAATGCAACCAAACATATGAGTGTTTAAATTCTAAACAATTTTTATACAAAATGTTTTTTAAAAAATGCATTCTTGAAAAACATTTAAATTAAAATGTATTCCAAACGGACTATAAAAGTATGTTTTAGAATGATATTTTAAACATGAAAATGGTGATTTTAATCATTTAAAAATCACTCCTAAACATGCATTGAGTTTTAGAAACCAACCAAAATTAGGCAAATGGAAAAAAAGATAGGTAATGAACCCATTAAATACTAGGTTGAATTATAATTAGTTTGAGCAAAAACTCTTAAAATTGTGTCTATTAGGTCTCTAAACTTTCAATCTCGTGTCCAGTATATTTCTAAACTTGAAAAAAAAAGTATAAAATAGAACTATAATCTCTAAATTTAGAGTCTAATATATCTCTTACTTATTAACCATTTATTTTTTTTAAAACTCATTAGACACAAGATTGAAAGTGGGTAAACTTATTAAACATTATTTAGATTTCAGAAACTTATTGTACTACTTTAGTGACCAAACTAATAATTTAACAAAAAGTACTATTATACTAACAACTTATCAACAACCAAACATTTTAAATATATCTATCAACAACAATGTTGATATCTTGATTTTACGAAAAATGTGGATGAAAATATCTATAAAAATATTGGTGTCGATAGATATTTTTCGACACATTATATAAATAACACAAATTCACAAAAAAAAAAAAAAAAAATAACAACTAAGAATTTCACCCTTTTAAAAATAAATTAAAATTTCTTATTATTAATGTTTATGACAATATTAGTAATATTTTGTATTTTTTTTTAGAGAATTTGCAGGTGGCAAATTGGATCAAATTAATAGCAAATATACCACAATGTAAAAAAATTTGCAAATATAGCAAAATCTATCGGAGTATATTAGTGATAGACACTAATAGACTCTAGTTAATTAGAATCTATATGATAGACTTCGATTATTAGAGTTTATCAGCGATAGACTCTGATTAATCAGAATCTATCAGTAGACTGATAGACTCCGATTATTCAAAGTCTACAAATGTCTATCGCTGATAAACTCCGGTTAATCAAAATCTATTAGTGACTATCATTAATAGACTCTGGTTAATCAAAGTCTATCAATGATAGTCACTCATAGATTTTGATTAATCGAAATCTATTAGCGATAGCCACTAATATACTTTGAATAATTATAATTTTGCTATATATGCAATTAGTTTGCAATTGTGCTATATTTTCTATTAATTTGATCCAATTTATCATCTATGCAACTGCCCAACCTTTCCTGAAATTAAATTGTGCCGTTGAGGAAGGGGTGTAAAGAGAAAAGACCGTTGAGGACATGAATGTTTCAAACGGAAGGAGAAATGGGGGCCGGCAGATTAGGAGCTTTTTTTTATGCGCTCAACGGCTACAGGTCACTTTGGTCAATGGGGTGCTGACACGTGGCGCAGGTCACTTTGCTCAATGGGGTGCCCTGACACGTGGCGCATTTTAAGCATATCAATTAACGACTACCTTCCAAACTTGCCGTTGCCCTCTCTATTGTTAGTTGCTTTCTTTCTCACTTTAAATATTATAATTTATTTATATTTTAAGTTATATTATATTTTTATATTTAGTCTACTTTATAATTTTTTTTAGAAATTATTTTTTTAAATGAAGATTATTATTATTATTTTTTATAGCTCATCAACATGTGTGAACTTTTAATTTATAGTTGAACGTGTTTTTTTTTTTTTAAAAAAGTTAGAACAACACATATGAGTGTGAATTCAAATCTTAACATTTTCTTCTTCTTTTTCTTTTTTTTTGGAGAAGGATGATATAATGTCTTAACTAGAGTCAAGTTGGAAATAAAAATAATTATAAATATTGACAACAATAATCATTCACTATGTAAATCAAGAACTATCAATGTAATGATATAATTTTTTTTAGTTCAACAATTGTGTGGGTAATAGATTTTTGATTGATCACCCACACAATTGTTCACCATGTAAGTCAAGAACTATTATAAAAAAAAAAAAAATTTGATCGATTGATTATAATTAATATTTTATTCAATGAGCTGGGTACAAAAATATATATATATATATATATATATATATATATATATATATATATATATATAAAAGGAAAGCTAGGTACAAATTGACTACTAATGAGTTTATTTTTTTGTTAAAGAAATGCTATATTAGTTGTTATATGTAAATTTGGACCCTCTCAAAAATCAAGTAATTGAGAAGCCAACACAACACCTACCCAAGATTCAACCGAGAACTAAACCACAAGGGAGACAAAGGGCTGAAGAGATTGGGCTTGACCCAATCCCTAGCTTCAGTCTAGGGGTCGGCCCACGATCGTGGGTCGGGTTGTTCTCCTTATGCTCGATTCCTAGAGTTCCTGCCAAGTCCAACTTGATCCGACTCAGAATCATTCTAAAATGGGTGAAGACCCTAAAAAAGGACCAAGGTATAAATATCCTTCTTCAACCTTGGAAAAGGGATTTGGAACCCTAACAGTCTGAACTCTGTCTTCTTCCTCTAGCTCTTTACTTCTCAAATCTCATCTACTACCTAGCTTACTTAAGCATCGGAGTCGGTGTGACAAAAACTCTATTTCTAGATGAAAAATTCGATAATTGCTTGCTAGCAACCAAACTGTGATAATGGAATTTCGAACAACCATTTTAATGAAATCTAGTAGTTCATTATGATTTTATGTTTGGTTGAAATTATAATTCATCTGATTCGTATTTCTATATGAACAATGTGTTTGTTACAAGATCTGACTCTTATCATTTATACTTAGTTTTGGGGTTAGCTTCCTATAGTGTATTAAACATGTCATGATATTGTCAAGTGAAATGAAGACATTGTTCTAGATTTAGAAGTGCATATTTCTGTTTTTTCAGGTACACAAAATTTTTTGTTAGTAATAATTACTTCGTTATGCTGCCAGATTTTTGGTAACATCAAACTTGGTTAGAGGGAAGTTTAGTAATGTCCTTTATATTAGGTTGAATTTTGGGGCCGTTATAGTTGGAAGCTAGCTACTATTATGTAAATGCAGGTTGCATAGGAGAGGTAAAAATCAACGGTAGTTTTTTTTTAAATATATATTTTTTATTTTTTTTCCAAATACGTATAGTTGACAGTTAAAAACCGACATAAAAAACACCATAATGATGTATATATTGACAATCTTGATCCTATAATTGACATTGAAAAAACGTCAAAATAAGTTTATATTGACGGTTTATAAATATCAATAAATATGGCAACATTGACGCTTTATGGATATCATTGACGAATAAAACGTGTCAATAATACGATTTGTTGATGACTAATAAACGTCAACAAAGGTGCCTACATTGACGCTTTATGAATATTATTGACAGATAAAATGTGTCAATAATGTCTTTGTTGATGGTTTATAAATGTCAACAAAGACATCTTCGTTGACGTTCTATAAGCGTCAATGAAAACAGTAATATTGACGCTTTAGTTTTATTGATACCACTTTAATTGACTTCTAAAAAGCGTCAATGAATGTGATAGGTGATACTTTTTAGCCGTCAACAAAGGTCAAATTTGTAGTAGTGTTTAAAAGCAATATATCAAGTTTCAAAATGGTTGAGGATAAAATATTGTTGGTCACACATCAACGTCACATTAACTCACAGTAAAATGTCACATCAATTTTTCGCTACACTTAATACCACTCTTTAAATATATATATATATATATATATATATATATATATATTTTGAGTTCAATAACATTTGAGAGTAAAAGATTCGTATATATATGACATTTGAATGTTAATTATCGTCGAATTGTACTCACTTTGATTACCTCTTAATTGTAAGGTAGATTATATAAAAGTACAAAACAAAAGTGAATTTTGGTTAGAAAAGAAAAGGGTTCCACAATTTGTGGGATAGAGACATTGTTTGTGGATATGAAGTTATGTGGGAAATAGCTGGTGCCTTGCAAGCTTATACAAAGTTTATAAAGTGAGAGTGTTGGGATTGGAAGTTTTAGGCAAAGTAACATGAGCTCCACCACCACTCAATTAAACAACTTTGTTAAAATTGTTGTCCATACACATTATCTTTATTATTCATGCCAGCTTTCTTAATTGCCCTTTTTTTTTTGGTTTCCTTTTGACACTTCCAATTCAACAAATTTCTTCAAGATTGGAGAAATCACCAAAAAAAAAAAAAAAAAAAAAAAAACTGTATTTAAACCTAACTTTCAAACCATATTTTTTCCCCTTAGGTGTAATTTAAAAATAAAACACCTTAATGGTGAGGGGAAGTTTTTTTTCCCTAAAAAACTAAAGAAATTTTCATTTTCAATTCAATCCTTGGTGTGTGTTTGACATGTCTTTTCAATTGCTTATGGATGACTAAAAGTATTTTTGGAGAAAAAAATGATATTATTTGTTTAAAATTTTAGAGAATAGTAATAGTGGTTTCTAATCATCAAAAGTGGTTTGAGAAATTTTAAAAGGATATATAATAAAATAGTTAAATGCGTTTAAAAGAACTATTAACTAATTTTTTTTAAAGGTGTTTAATAAGTGTTTCTCTTAAAAAAAAAATCTAAATGATATGACAAATACACACTAGACTTATTTATTTCAAGACAATCAAAATGAAAATGAAAATTATCATTCCTTTGATGATATTTACTGGAATGCACGTGTTTAAAAAAGAAAATGGAAAAATACACTTTTAGTCCCTGAAGTTTGGGTTAGGCTTCATTTTGGTCTTTGAGTTTTCAAACTCGACAATTTAGTCCATGAGGTTTGGATTTCGTTTCATTTTAGTCATTCCTTCAAATTTTCATTAAAAATTAACCAATATTTTTTATTAAAAAATATTTTAAAATAATAAAAATATTATTTTTTAAATTTTATTTCTTCTCTCTTTGAAAGTTTAGAATTGAAAAATTCGTCAGCGGTGTGCTGAAGTAGAAATAAAATTAAAAAATATATATTTATTATTTTAAATAATTAAAAAAAATTAATAAAAAATACCACCCGTCAACAAGCGGTTGGTTTTGCAACTTTTTTTTTAAAAGAAAACTTTTACCGTTTCTTTCTCATCTATTAGTGAGGCTCACAATTATTTTTATTAATTATTTTTTCCACTTTCACTCTTTATTACATTTAAAGGGAAAAAAATCATTTAACCCCTAAAATTATAGGGTCGTGTCAATTAAAATCTCAAAATAATAATTGTAGTAATTTCAATTCTAAACTTTCATTAGTGAATCAATATGCACTCTTATTTATAACTATTTTTACTTATGTCAAAGTGAGCATATAGCTTAATGGTAATTGACACATGTACTCCTCCCCTTGAGATCGAAACTTTAAATCCACATACCTTCACATTCGTTGAAGTTAAAAAGAACTATTTTTACTTGATTTTTTAAAAACCAACTCAACTAAAATCACTTAAATAAAATTATTATTCTCCCAAAATCCTGTGGGTAATTTTGGACCACTTCGATATGCAATGAGCTGAGAAGTATAGTGCAATACTAGCCTAAGGAGACAACCGGGAAAAGAGTCATGGAGGAAGAACATGCCAAAAGATCGGGCCTTGGCCCAACCCATATGGTCGGCCTCGGCCTTGCGTGGGTTGAGTGGTCGCCTCCGTTCGATCCCTGTTGCCCTGGTCCGCCTCGGTTCCACACGGTTCAACCCTAAATCGCCTTCGAACGCCTAAGAAACCCTAACTGAAGATACATGTATAAATTGGGTCTCCCACGCCCGAAAAAAGCTTCGAAAAATTCAATACAGAGATACTTTTTACTGTTGATCTAACTTAGGCATCAGAGTGCAGGTGGCCTACACCACACCAGTGTGCATCGGTTCTTACTGGTTTTGCAGGTCACATCTTCCTCGCCTTCAAAAAATTCATTGCTGGTGTCACGTGAAGGTCGCTTGGCTAGATTTTGGCATCAACACCTACCAAGGTAGAAAGAAAAATGATCATGTAATTCTTCTTAAACAAGTAGAGAAAAATAGAGGAAAACTACTCATTAATGAAAAATTGTTACTATCCATTTAATTTGAGTATTTGTCTCCAATTTCTACATTTAAAGAAGTCTCATACCTGTGTGAAAATTATTTATTAATTTTTTTTTTTAAAAATCCTAATGGAGAGTGCAAATTAATTCACTTTAGAAAGTTTGAGGCTTAAATTGATACAATTATTGGTTTAGAGTTTTAAATGATACAACCACCAAAGTTTAGGATATAAATGGATTTCCCCCCTATTTTATACTATTAATAAAAAAAATAATATAAATCTATTAATTTATTACACATAAATTTTTTATATATATAATTGAATTTTTCTATTTAATTTCTTTAAGTATTTAATTTTAATTAATATTTACTCATTATTTAAGTTGTAAAAATATAATATTTTAATGCGATAACATATACAAATAAAATTGATCTACATTCTATAATAAGAAGTTGTTCTCATTGAAAATTGTAATGGGTGGCTAAATCCTAATGGTTAATTGCAGATATAACAAGTTTTATAAAAAAATTGCAAATATAACAAATTTTTTAAATCATTTTTTTTTAATTTTCGTTTTGCTCCTGTTTTGATTTATATTAGTGATAGAATTTATATCTAATAGAAATTTATCGCTGATAGAATCACACTATAGATTTCTATCACTGATAGAAATTTATCGCTAATAGAAATCAATAATGTATTTGATAGAAACCAATAGTGTATTTGATTATGTGATAATTTGTACATACCTTTTGTTTTTTTCTTTTTTCTTTTTTGTTTTGTTGAGGTCTCCCATTTTTTAAATTTCAACTTCTGCTTTGTGTTTTTCTTTTGTTTCGGTTCAATTTCCATATTGTTTTGCTTCAAGATCTATAAAAACAAAATCAGTGATATAGGTTTTAGAAAAAAAATGATAATTTTCTATATGTGATAGAAGATTTATATCAGTGATAGAAATCAATCAGTGATATGATTCTATCACTGATAGATACCTGATAGACCTTTTATCAATGATAGAAATCTTCTATCACTAATAGATTTCTATGGGTGATAGAAATTTTTTTTATCACCAATAGACCTTCTATCGGTGATAGAAAGTTTTAGTGATATAGGGTAGTTAGGTAATTTAGACCTTTTGACTATAATATTTTTTCATTTTTGCAAATCTTTTTGCTGGCTGATGTATTTGCAAATAGTTTGGTCCATTTTGCTATATATGCGACCAGTTCTTTAGTTAGTGTAATTTTTATAGCAAGTACAAAAGAGAGAGAGATAATACTGTACCAATATTATTACCTTATCAGAATTAATAGCAAGAGTATATATATTAGTACAGAAACAGATTAACCACTTAATACACGTGTGGTTAACAGAATAATAACTGAATACACTTGATTTAAACACTTTGACTAATATTCCCCCTCAAACTGATGAAGGGAGCTGCAAAAGTTTGCTAGATAACTGCCGAAAGAGGGAACTTGATAAAGGCTTAGTAAACAAATCAGCCAACTGAGACGCTGACGGTATATACTTCACTTGTAAATCCCCCCGAACAACCTTCTCACGAACAAAGTGATAATCTATTTCCACATGCTTAGTTCGAGCATGAAAAACAAGATTTTTAGCTAACTGTAGAGCAGAAACATTATCACACCAAAGAACCGGTGGAGTAGGTAAGAAAATATGAAGATCACAGAGCAATTGACGGATCCAATATAACTCAGTTGTTGTTTATGCTAAAGAACGGTACTCGACCTCTATTGCTGAACGAGAAACGGTATGTTGTTTCTTGGCTGACCATGAGATAGGGGAGTTACCCAGGAAGATAACAAAGCCAAACATAGAACGTCTATTAAGAGCATCGCCAACCCAATCAGCATCGCAAAATGCATTGAGTTCAATAGTAGTGCCCTTAGAAAACTGAATACCAGAAGAAGGAGTAGCAACAAGGTATCGAAGAATCCGCTTAACAGCTGAGAAGTGAGCTTCAGTAGGATTTTGCATGAACTGACTGACTTTGCTCACAACAAAAGTTATGTCAGGCCGAGTAAAAGTGAGATACTGAAGCGAGCCCACCACCTGTCTAAACAACAAAGGACCCGAAAATGGAGGTGAAGGATCAGAGAGATTACAAGAGGTAGAAATGAGAGTATCACAAGCTTTGGCTCCAACCATTCCCATCTTCTCAAGCAAATCACGCAAGTACTTGGCTTGATTAACATCAAAACCAACAGCAGACTTATGGATCTCCAACCCAAGAAAGTATTTAAGATAACCAAGATCAGTTATTTGAAACTCAACAGAGAGAACAACCTTTAACTCAGAAATATAGGACTGGTTGGACCCCGTGATGATTATATCATCAACATACAACAAGAGATAGGTATAAAAACCATCATCAGCCCGAACAAACAGTGAACTATCAGCACAAGAAGCCACGAAACCAAGTGTAAGTAGATAAGTGGTAAAATTCTCAAACCAGGCCCGAGGGGCTTGTTTTAAGCCATACAAGGACTTGTTGAGTTTACAAACATAATGAGGATAAGTAGGATCTTTGAAACCTGGTGATTGAAGCATGTAAACATCCTCTTTGAGATCCCATGAAGAAAAGCATTCTTAACATCTAACTGATGTAAATGCCAACCGTGATGAGCTGCCAGAGTTAAAATGACACGAACAGTGGTCTTTTTGACAACGGGACTGAAGGTTTCATCGAAATCAATACCTTCAATCTGATTATAGCCCTTGGTGACCAAGCGGGCTTTATATCGAGCCACGGATCCATCAGGATGATATTTCGTACGAAAGATCCACTTGCAGCCAACAATATTCATAGAGTTAGAAGGAGGTACAAGACTCCATGTATTCTGACCTTGGAGAGCTAAAAACTCATCAAGCATAGCCTTCTTCCATTCAGGAACCTTTGATGCAGCAGTAAACGAGGTGGGTTCAGACAAAGCAGTAGTATGAAGCTTGCTGTGAAAGACCTTCTTTTTAGAAACTCCTGATTTTGCACGGGTGACAATGGGGTGATTATTGGTTGGGATGGAGATAGGACGAGAGGATGAGGAAGGAGGGCAAGGTTGTGAGGTAGGTTGTGAGACGGGATTAGACAACACAGCAGATGAGGGTACAATAGATAAGGTAGAAGGTACAACAGTAGATGAGGGTGAAGGGATAATAGCCCTCGCGCAGCGGAAAAACAAACAGAACCTTTAACCCCGAATTAATTTAAGAACAAAATACCAATACGTTGGGCAAAATTCAGCAATTTAACCAAGTTTAAACATGCTGGAAATTGTTTATAAAACATGCTAAAACAGTCCTAAAACATAGATCTAATCTACATAAAAAGATCCTATTGATCTAAGGTCGAGATACAGTTACCTTTGTAGAAATTCTTGATCGTTTCACCAAAATTTCTCTGAATTGCTCCCAAAAGCAGCAACTTGCAGTCCATGTTTTCGCTGGAAAAAATGCCACGAACACCACCACGAGGTTTCACCAGTATTCTCAAAGGGATACACGTTGAGAGCTTATGGGAACTCAAAAAACTCTAAGGATTTCTTCTGGGCAAAGCACTCTGTGTTCTTAGAGAAGGAAAAAACACCAGAGAGAGCGAGAGAGAGGGAGAGAGGCATGAGACTGAGCGTAATTTTCTGCAACTACACACTGACCACGTCCCTTTTTAAAAATACATAATATCAGGTAACTGAAATATCAGTTATCTGATATTTTTAATTAATTATAATTTTAAAATCATAATTTTAAATTACAATTAATTGTATTGTATTTTAATTAATCTAAATTAATTAAAATAACATTAATTTAAATCCAATTTAAATTAATATCCCTCTTATCTTATAGTTTAATTAAATCAAATTTAATTAAACTAAATCAATTAATTAATTCGAAATTAATTAATAAAAATTAAAATAAAATTGAACATCACATATTCAATTACTATTTTCTCTCTCAAAACTATAGTATTAATATACATCCAATGCATATTAATTATAACCTATAGTTTTAATATGAACCAAATTCATATTTTAGTATAATATTCGAACACCTTCGAATATTCAATCCATCCTTAGAATTTTACCTCAACGCCCTAAATGAGCTACCGGTGGGACCTAATGGACCTACAGATCAGAAGCTCCAACGATATGAGATTAGTTGGTTAAACTCATTAACCAGGTTAATCAATATTCGTTAACTGTGGTTCACCCCACTAAAGAACCACAGCTGCACTCTTCTCACTGCAGACATATTTCTGTGTCCACGGATATTGACCGTCAACAGCAAGTTAGCCCTTCACGTGTGTTCGTACCCCAGCTAGGTCAAATTACCGTTTTACCCCTGGGCTACCTCTTGGTCCTTAAGTACCAGTGCTCCTCTAATGAACAACCTGTTTGTGGTCCAACCAACAAACAGAGATCCCTCTCGTGCCATAAAGAGGGTAGGGCCCATTGTTCAAGACCCGGAAACACCACCTAAGGGAACACACCTCTACTTACCCTCATATCAGGAAGGAGTGAATTCCATCTTGTAAGACTACGTTCCCAGCTCCCCACTCGGTCTTGTCCCCAAAATGGTAGGCATATTGAGTCGGCGATCAGGCCACTCTCACCTGTACAAATCAAAGGACAATCCCTCATGGACAGGAGTCCATAATCCACTCAGGATTAAGGCCAAGTTGCCTAGGTCATCCTAGTGAAATAGAAACCGAGCTAACTAACGGTGTTAGAGTTAGTGGTTAACTATTTCGCGGTCCGGTCTTTGTGCAAACTCATTGCACAGGATACCCCCACTCGCATGTCAACCACATGAACGCGTTGGATCATTACGTTTGTATCAATATACAAAGCGGGTCGTATCCATAGTGTCACCAGGATAAGGTACCCAGCCTTATCCCTATACTACAGACCCTTTAGGCTAAACTTGAACATTGATCCCCGTATGTCCCCACATACCAGTTCAAGCCTCATTCTATTAGCCAAGGATGTTTAGTTTATTGGATTAGGGTTAACAAGGCAAGATATAATACAAACATTTAATAATACATCAGTTTATTAATGTTTGGTCAAATGTACATTTACTATCTACGAGTTTTAGGGCATAAAACCCAACAGAGGGTACAACAGTGGGTTCGGATAAAGCAGTAGGCTCAGCATGTGTAGGAGTAGGGGAGGCAGCAGATGAAGGTACAACAATAGGACTGGGCAAAACAATAGATGGGACAGGTGGGCTGGGTTGAAGCAAAGTGGAGACTAAAATTGGATTAGACGAAGAAGTAGACTGTGGATAATCAGGACTATGTGAAGTAGACATCTTGGACATATTTGCAAAAGGAAAGACACCCTCATGAAATATGACATGTCTAGAAACTATCATTTTCTTAGTTAGAGGATTATACTCAAGGGTATATCCCATAAAGACATGTTGAAGAGTTTTAGGCTGAAGTTTATTTGTATTGTAAGGTTTCAAGGAAGGAAAGCAAGCGCATCCAAAGACACGAAGGTTTGATTGATCAGGAGCATTGCCAAAGAGACGTTTAAAAGGAATATCATAGTTAATAGAGCGAGAAGGCAGTCTATTGAGTAAAAACACAGCTGTTGAAAAGGCATGATACCAAAATTCCAAAGGTACAGAGGCATGATGTAAAAGAGATAGGGCAGTTTCAACAATTGAACGATGCTTTCGTTCAACTACACCATTCTGCTCAGGAGTGTGTGGACAAGAACGTTGATGAACTATGCCTTTAGTTGCAAAGTAACTTTGTAAAGTATTATTAACAAATTCAACCCCACCATCAGATCTAAAGACTCTCAATGAGCAAGAAAACATATTTTCAACAAGAGGCACAAATGTTTTAACAACAGAGGCAACATCCGATTTGTGCACTAAGGGAAAAAGCCAGGTATATCTGCTGAAATCATCAATAAAACTCACGTAGTACCGAAAACCAGTAACAGAAACAGTGGGTGAAGGACCCCAAACATCACTGTGTATCAATGCAAGTGGAGTATGAGTCACAGATGCAGACAATTCACAAGGCAACTTAGTCATTTTCCCTTTTAAGCAACTAAGACAATCACGACAATTCAGCTTTGTATCACAAGAAATAGAGTAATCATGCAGCAACTTTAGCAACTTTCGCAAGGTAGTATAAGATGGATGACCAAGTCTATTGTGCCATAAAGTAGTATGAGATAAATTGGAAACAAAAACAGATGCACAAACAGGAGAGGAAACAGATGAATGTGTCAAACCAGTAGACTTATTAGCAGCAGTAACCACTGGATATAAGTCATCTTTACTCTTGCCCTTGTAAAGAATTTGGCCCGTGTCCTTGTCCTGAATAGAAAACCAGTCAACATCAAATACGAAGATACAATTGTTGTCAAGGCAACACTTTGAGACAGATAGTAAATTGGTGGATAAATCTGGTACACAAAGTAAGTTGGAGAGGTGAATATCACGCTGAGGAGTAAGAATGGTACCAAATCCAGCTTGAACAACGGGAAGACCTTGACCATTAGCAACAGTAATAGCGTCTTCACCATTATATGCAGGATTAAGAGTTAAATTCGAAATATCCGGAGTAACATGTGAGTTGCAGCCACTGTCTGCAAGCCAAGTTGCTGTAGCAGAAGAAGTGTCATTAGCAACTGCCATGGCAGCAAGCTTCGACGGTGGATGGCGCCCCTGATAAGACAGATTGAGGCGACTGAAACAGTCCAAGGCTCCATGGCCTGATTTGTTACAAATTTGACACAATACACGAATTTGAGAGTTGCCAGGTGAGTTATTAGAAGAATTTCCAGAGAATCCTCTTCCTTGGCCAAACTGAGAAGACGAGTTGGAGAACTGATTAGAGTTGCCACGACCTGGATTAAATTGATTAGGTGAGTTTTGCGGTGATCGTCCAGGGAAAAATCCTTGCCCCTGTCCTCGTCCTTGACCCCTGCCAGAATTAGAATTACCACGACCTTGTCCTCTGGCGAACATAGCTGTAGGGTTAAACGGAGCCACAGACTTGCTCTGCTGCTCCATAAACGTGGCCTCAGCTTTAAGTAAAGAATGAAGTTCATCCAAAGAAGAGGTACTCCGAGTGTGAATGGATGTACGAAACGAATTGAATTTGGCAGGAAGACCATTCAGAGTATACAGTAAGATGTCCTCATCATCAACCGTTACAACAACAGTGGCTAATTGATCTACAATCTCTTTTATACGAATTATATAGTCATCCACAGATTCAGTCGAAGACTTCGAAATAGAATGTAAAGCCGATTTCAATTCATGAACATGAGACCGCGTTAGAGAGGAAAGCTGTTTTTGCAAAACATTCCATACCTCTTTGGACGATTTGCAACCAATAACAAATGAAAAGGCAGACTTCGAGAGAGTTGCGTTAATAAGAGTGATAAGCGCTCGATCTTGAGCGATCCATTGATTAAAGGCCGGATTTACAGTGGTGAGTTTCTTGCCATCAGCATCACACAAAAATTCATCAGGACAAGGGAGAGATCCATCCACAATGTCGAACAGAGAGTGTGCCCTAAGCATGGATTCCACTTGAAACTTCCAAAAGAGATAATTGGAAGAATCAAGACGCACCGGCACAAGATTGCATATGTTGCTGAGAAGAAAAATTGAAGTATTTGACTGAAGAGAAGAAGAACTTGGTAAATTTGCAGAAGCTTGAGCAGAAGAGGAATCCATTGACGTCGGTCAGTGAAGCTCTGATACCATATAGCAAGTACAAAAGAGAGATAGATAATACTGTACCAATATTATTACCTTATCAGAATTAATAGTAAGAGTATATATATTAGTACAGAAACAGATTAACCACTTAATACACGTGTGGTTAACAGAATAATAACGGAATACACTTGATTTAAACACTGTGACTAATAATTTTATCTTAGTTAGTTTTTATTTTAATATTAAATACATTATTCAAACAGAATTTAGTTTTAAATATAATAATAATAATATTTTTATATTAATGATTGCTGCTTTAAAAAATTATACTAATATTTGTTAGTCAATGTAATTTTACTTTAATCGGTCATTATTTGTCACTGTTAAATGAGAAATATTACTATGAAGAAAATAATAATCAAATAAATCAAAATTTATTATTGATTATTATTATAATTACAAAATATATTGACATATTATTTCGTAATGCATTTTATTAGTTAAAAATATGACAGAGATATTGTTCAAAATATATATATATATATATATATATATATATATATATGACAGAGATATGCTTACCTTGACAAGGCCTTAGTTCAATAGGTCAATTTTAACGAAAGATTTATCCTGAACAATGATATTTCAATAAAAACCTTAAAAAAAAGTATACTTAATTAGTGAATCAATTTTAATCCTATATTTTCAATTTCATTAAATTAAACCTTAAGTTAATATTGGTATCCTTGTCAAATCTAAATTCGAAAGTTGGACTTGAACCAACTAATAAAACACACCAAATTAAACCAATGAAACACAAAAAAATAAACCACGTAAATGCTGAAATCCAACCATGAAAATATTTGATTCTTGCCTTAAATAACTAGGTGGAAAAAGGTGTTCAACAACATGAACTCAAAAAAAAAGTGGAAATTTGAACTTCTTTAAACTTTTAAAGATATGATGTCTTAACTGATTCAACTATGTTCAGATTTATTAAGAGTTGGAGCTCAAAAACAAGACCCATTATTCACTAAACTTTCTCATTAAGAAAGTCATTGCGGCGAAGTGTGAAAAGAAGAAAATTACGGTAGAAATACTTAATCAAGAAGGAAAAATTTCGGCGGAATTTGATTGGTTGAAAAGGAAAATTGGTGGTGGATGTATGCCTATAAATAACGAGGTTGCTTTCACTGTCATTCATTCAATTCAAAAGAAGAAAAGAAAATTGGAGAAGTCGTCTTGTCCATTTTTGAAGCCTTAAGAGTTTTTTCTTCTTGAGTTATTTACTGTGAGGTTTTTCTTTCCATTCAAGAGTTTTGAGTGTTTGTTCTTGAGTGATTCGTGAGCCTTTTTTCTTGAGAGAAAAGTGAGAGAAATCATTATTGAGCATTGTAAACTCTTGTAACTTTCTCCCTGGAGTTTTAGTGGAACCTGCATCGATAGCAGAGAACTAGACGTAGCCCACATTGGGGGAACCAATATAAAACTCGGTGTCAATTTCTCATCCATTCTCTTTTATTTATTATTGTTCTTGTTGCTTAGAATTTTAGATTGGTTTATCTATTCTTCTAGCTCTTGGTTTCAAATTATTTATTTCACATTATATTTGAAATCGGAACCGGATCTGGGAATTGCGATAAAATATATATTGTCTGAATTTAGATTGATTATACTTTTATCGCCTAACAAGATTTGGACGAGTAGTCATAAATCTGTAAAGAAATAAAACTTCAATTAAGGACCATTTGATAACCATTCGATTAAGCCTATAAAAACTACTCCCACCTATAAGTTTTTTGTTTTATTATCTATTTTTCTTTTCATATTTTTTAAAACTAAGCCAAGTTTTGAAAACTAGAAAAAAGTAGTGTTCAATTATTGTTTTTAATTATTTTTAATTTGGCTAAAAATTCAAATGTGGCTTTACAAGGGTGAAAATTATTGTAGAAAAAAACAAAAAATCAAACAGACATCAAATGGTGCCTCTTTGGGTTCACCTATCAAAACCAATTGGCAAAGAGTGGAGTGATCCTTATAACTTATATATTGTGTGGTCTCCACTAATCTTTTCAATGTGAGATCCTCAACATGCCCCCTCGAGATGGTCTAGAAATTTTTTCAAAATGATTTTTTTTTTCAAAATTAAACACTTGAAAAGTTAAATCAAACACACCCTAAATATGTAGGTAAAAATAAAATGATTTTTCAAGCCATGAGCTTGCAAGGGATCATGTCTTTCTTGTTTTTCTTAATCATTTTAATATATTTGTTTCTTTGAGGGTGAGAACTGTTTAGACACGGACTTAGGTGGTGAGTTGACAATGGACATATTATCCGAATATGGAACAACCCTTGGATCCTGAGAATCGAGAATGGCAGAGCAATGGTGGTTCTAGTGAAACTTCATTCGGATACGATGCCTTCCTTGTTTTTGTAGGATGGATCCTAGGATGTGACAAAGGAACAAGGAATCTTTTTTTAGAGATGATGTTGCCCATATTTTGGTCATACCATTGAGCGAGTTAGGTGAGGATGATGAGATCTGTTGGACGCCCGATGGAAGGGGGTGTTTTTCTATGAAAAGTGCTTATACGCTAACGCTGGGGATGAGCCTGGATGAGAGGGCATAATTAGGAGCGTCCTTCTCCATAGATAAGGTGGTGGCTCTTTGGAAAAGCTTCTGGAACTTGCAACCGCCCTTAAAAACAAATTGTGGCTGGAAGATCCTCAATGGCATCATCCCTATCCGCGTGAATTTGCAACAAAGGGAGATGACCTCATCCTTTGGTGTCTTTTGTGGTATAAAGCTCTTGAAGCCACTGTGCATTTGTTTTGGCAATTCAAGGTGACGAGGACCTGTAGTGACATTTATTATTTTCTCCCAATGTTGGTTGTCTTTTGCGGTGTAGGTATAGTTGGGATGCTCTTGAGCACTTTGCATGAATCTGGGAACATGGCGATGGGGAGGATGACACATATTTCATCCTGCTACTCTGGCATATTTGGTAGTTTCGAAATCGCAAGATCTTTTTCGTGGTGCCGAAATTTCAGTTGGGCTGGTGAATGAGGCTATTCAAGCTTCTATTGGGGAATTTTCCCCTCGATTACTAGTATGCCAACGATGGAAGGTCATCTCTCCCCTGATGAGATATAGGTATTGAATATAGCAATTGCTTGGGTTCCCTTTGAAGGATATGTTGTCTCTTAGTTGTGATGTGGCTTGGCTGGACGAGGAAGGGGTTGGCAGACTAGATTGGGGTGCTGAGTAATCCTGTTGAAGATGTTATTGGGATGAGTTGTGAACTTGTTATGGGGTGGCGATGTTGGAGATGCAAGCAATCCGAGTTGGGAAATTGGCTATTTGTGAGTTGGCGATACCTCGGATGATGTTGGAATTAGATTGTTTTGTTAGCTTTACGGGTTTCAATCATACTATATGTTTTGATGATAACAAACTTTAATTTACTAATGATTTTAGTGTTTTAAAGTGTTCATAATGTAGAGTTGGGAAAGACGATTCCAACGCATCTTGAATCGCTGAAATCGAAGTTCAAACGAGAAAGTTACAAGCAAAAGAAGATTGGAAGAAAAAGCCTACGTGGCAGTGACGTGGCATCCAACGTGGCAGCTGATGTGAATGATCAATTTCCTTTATTTTTCTCTTAATTTTAATCCTAATTTTAATTCCCTTCATTTTATTATTTTCTTTCATCCTATTTTCTCAAAATTCCTTCTAAAATTCCACCAATTCAAATTTTATTCTTTCCAAAATTTGCACCATTCAAATCTTGATTTATTCTCGAATTTCAATATTTCCAATCCTTCAAAATTCTCCCTTAATGTTGAAATTCTTTCCTTTTCCATTTTAAATCCAATCTCCACCATCCATCTTTAATTTTATCCAACGACCAACATTTATCTTCCTCGCCTATAAATTAGACTTGATTTTCACTCTTTATTCATACACTCAAGCTATCAAGTCTTAAACTCTCAAGTCTCCCTACTCTCAATTCTTGTCTCAATTCTTGTCCAAAATCCTCTCTTGCTCCTAAATTGGCCTAATATTATTTTTGTGAGGTTTTTATTAGAGTGTTCAACCTTGTGTAATTAGCCTTCAAGAGGTATTTTATTTTGTGAGCTTTTCTTCTTTTATTTATTATTGGGAACTTGTAATAAGGTGTGGGTGCACCTTGGGAATTTAGCGAGTGGTTTAATCCTGAACCCGAAAAAGGATTTGTAGTGGTCTGATCTTGAACCCGGTTAAAAGGATCGTAGTGGTTTGATCTTGAGCCCGTTTAAAAAGATCGGTATAGGTTGGATGCTGAACCTTTAAAAGGATCGGTAAAGGTTTACTCTTGAACCTGGAAAAAGAGTCGGTTTGGTTCTCACCCGTAGGAGAGCTGTTGCAGTAAAATACTCAAGAAGGAGTCTTGGGGAGTGGAGTATGAATTTTCGAACCACTATAAAATTTTCCGGTGTTATCTCTTTCTCTCTACTCTCTTAATTTCCGCTATTTCATTTTTATGAGTAGATTGCATGCCTAGAAAAATTGTCAAATATTTCTAGCATATTTTATGCTTTATAGTGCTTATTAAATCTATTTAGTTTAAATCAATTCATTTTAATTTAGCAAAAAGTTTTATATTTTATTAAGCAACTATATTCATCCCCCTCTAGTGTTGCCATACGATCCTACTTGTTTGGCAGTAATAAACCTTTTGAATGGAGTTGAGGACAACTTCACCTTTGTTCGTACAGTAGCTATGGAGGTTTAGAAACTCTCTCCTACATTGGCATGGACATGTTTGGAGAACTCAAAATTCGAACGATGATCAGTTGGGTTGATGAACAATGATAGATGGGTTAAGCGCTACTTGGTTTTTGAATTTGAGAGAGTGGCTTCTTGCAATGGTTAGAAAAATCTAATAAACTAATTTAATTAGAGATTAATTTTTTATTTTTTATTTTTTATTTTTTAATTTTTGAGAATTTGAGAATATAGAGATTGAAATTCTTATTAGACCATTGAACAAATTCTAATTTAAATGAATTGCAGTAATATGAATTAGTACTACAGGTGGAAGATTCATGAATATATATAATATTCTTATTTGGCATACATTAAATGAATAAAAATTTGATGGAATCCCAACCGAATCATCCAAGGGGCAACGAGATATATGACTAAAAAAAAATGGGTGGAATTTAAAAAATAGCTAAAAAGGTTTCAATACTAACTAAATGACTAACGTGATTTTAATTAATAATTTCCCAAATTAAGAGGACAAAATTGCCCATAACAAAACGTCTTAAGAACTTCCTATCATTTAAATCAAATATTAGGAGAGAGACCTACAGCTAAAAAGTTGGAGATTTATTAGGAATATAGAGAAATATAAGATTGCAACACCCTAACAACCTATTTTGAATTTCCTACGACAAAATCTACAATCTGGGAAAAAAATGAAACCATGTCCCCGTTTAAATAAACACATCGTTCACAAAAAAACAAAAAATAAGACTGAGTAGACGATAAAATGGGATAACGGAATACACATAATGAAACACTCAATAACGTATTTACATGGAATTACCCCACGAAATTGAACTTTTAGCTTAATTCTCATGTATAGTATGAAAAAATGAATACTCAATGTAGGTATTTAAAAAAGTGAATTTAAATCTCACCTCATTTATTGCATGTCAAATCAGCAAAACCCTCCATCTCCCACAAACAGCCCTCTTCAAGACAAGCAAAACCCTTCATCTTCCCACAAACGCCAGTCCTTCTTCGTACAGACCGCCGACCCCCACCTCCCGCCGATCCAACCTCCAGCCATCGCCTTTGTGTAGACCTCCTCCCGCCGACCAATCAAATGTGCAGGCCGTCAAAAAGGTGCCACTGAATTATTTATTCTTCAAAGATGTACCATGTTACTAATACACGTTTCTCACACTCAGCTCACACACGTGTATGACCAGACCCACTCACTCTGTCAACATGCAAATGTAGAGTGAATTCACCAAAATCAACCAAAGAGCCAATATCTCAATCTCTCGAAGATTTTCTCTGGAGAAAGAAGAAGAACAATACTCAAGGAACACAAAATTGCAGAAGAGAAAAGAAGAAGGATGAAGACACCGGATGTAAAGTGGTTCGGCAAGCTATGACCTACGTCCACTTTGCAAAGGGAGCTCACTCTTATTCACAATCAGAATTATAGAGAATTACAAGGTAAACCTCATATTTTGTTCTCTTCAACTTTGATAACCGAGAACATATTTATACATTGCTGAGAGTTATGGTTTTTACATTAGGTGAGAAGAATTGGTTGAGTACAACCGTTTCAGTAGGTAACTGCCTCACAGATCTCCACCTTTGTATTCAAACAATTCTGAATAGATGCTCCCTGTTTAATTTCTGATTGTGTTCATCCTTTTTCTGGTAGGTTAAACCCTACCATTCCAAGACAGTGCTGGAATTTAAGCTGGGACAACGGCTTCGTCAAAATATCTGCAGCATTGTCAGTAGTGTGTATTTTTTCTACCTCAATTTCCCCCTTTTCAATTTCTTCTCGCACGAAATGATATTTAATATCAATGTGCTTTGTTCTGTTGTGAAATTGAGGATTCTTAGTGAGGAATATAGTGCTTTGATTATCACAATATATTTTGACCTTCGTTTGTTGTATTCCAAAGTCTTGAAGTAACCCTTTTAGCCAGATTCCTTCTTTTATTGCTTCTGAAAGGGCTATGAACTCAGCTTCGGTTGTTGAAAGGGCCACTACAGATTGTAGTGTAGCTTTCCAACTAAGCAGATTCTGTCCAATTAGGAAGAAATAACCAGTTAGAGACCTTCTTCTGTCTAGATCTCCTGCAAAATCAGAGTCCACAAATCCATATACTTCATTGGTAGTTTGGTTATTTCTTTGGTAACACAAGGTTGCTTCCTTGGTACCCTTTAGATACCTTAGGATCCATTTGACAGCTTCCCAATGCCTCTTCCCTGGGTTAGCCATGTATCTGCTAACGAGGCTAGTACCATAGGATAAGTCAGGCCTTGTTGACACCATGAGGTACATCAAACTTCCCACTGCCTGGGAATAGGGAACTGAGGACATATAGGCTTGGTGATCTGCATCATCTTCACTTGGGGAGTTGGATGCAGAGAGTTTAAAGTGATGAGCAATTGGGGTTGATACTGCTTTTGCATCATCAAGTTTAAATCTCTTTAAGACCTTGTTGCAATAATTTTGCTGATATAAAGAGAACTGAGTCTTTCCTTCTGCGATTAATTTCTACTCCCAATATTCTTTTGGATTCCCCAAGGTCTTTCATCGCAAACTCTTTCTTCAGAAGAGTCTTTACTGAGTTCAAATCTTCTTTAGTTTTTCCAGCAAGCAGCATGTCATCCACATATAGGAGTAGATGAACACTGTGTTTGAATGAACTTGTGTTGGTATATACGCAACTATCATATAAGCTTTTCTTAAATCCAATCTTGGATATGAATTCATCGAATCTCTGATACCAACACCTAGGGGATTGTTTCAGTCCGTAGATGGACTTGTGTAATAAGCAGTAAAGGTCTTCCTCTCCTTTCTTTACATACCCAGTGGGTTGTCTTATGTATATTGTCTCAGTTAAGAACCCATGTAAGAAGGCTGTCTTCACGTCTAGTTGGTCAAGCTCCAAGTCATTTTGAACAACAAATGACAGAAGCATACGAACTGAAGTGAGTTTGACCACTGGAGAAAAGATTTCAGTGTAATCGATGCCTTCCTTTTGTGTATATCCCTTAGCTACTAAGCGAGCTTTGAACCTAGGTTGAAGTACTCCTGATATACCATCTTTCACCTTGTATATCCACTTGCAAGCTATAGGTTTGTAGCCTTTTGGAAGAGGTCTCAAGGTCCATGTATCATTTTCTTCTAATGACCTCATTTCCTCATTCATAGCCTCTATCCAATTCTTTGCTTTGGGTTCATTCACTGCTTCTTCAAATGTGTTTGGTTCATCAAAGTTCAAAGACTCTGCCACATTTAATGCTAGAGATATACAGTCGGCTTCACTAAACCTTGCTGGAGGCACAATGTTTCTTCTTTGTCTATCTCTGGCTAGGGAATAATTCTGCAAATCCTGCTGCTCTTGAACTGTTTCGCTTGTTTCTTCTTCATCAGAAGATTCAAGTCCTTCTTGTACTTCTTCCACGTTTGATCTTGAAGTTGAAGGAAGCAAACTATGCTCCACCTCAATTTCTGAGTCTTTGTTTTCAGCCTTCTTTATCTCTGGTTTGTCATGAAACATATACATCTCATTTTCCCTGAAAACAATGTCTCTGCTGTTGATACACCTCTTCTCAGTGGGATGCCACATTCTATACCCTTTGACCCCCTCTGTGAAACCTAGGAACATACACCTAGTTGCTCTTGCTTTAAGTTTGCCCTGGCTTTGATGTACATAACCAATACATCCGAACACCTTGAGATGTTGCAAATTGGGGGCCTTTCCTGTCCACTTTTCTTCAGGAGTTTTGAATTCAATAGATGTATGGGGACATCTATTAAGGGTATAAATGGTGTAGGATGCTGCCTCAGCCCAATATTTTTCAGGAAGCATGGCTTCAGCAAGTTGGCATCTCACCCTTTCCATGACTGTTCTGTTCAACCGTTCTGCTACCCCATTTTGTTGTGGGGTGTATCTAACTGTTCGATGTCTCAGAATACCATTATTTTTACAAAACACATTAAATGGTTCATTACAAAATTCCAAACCATTGTCAGTTCTTAAACATTTAACAGCCTTATTAGTTTGCTTCTCTACCATCAACTTCCATTCTTTAAATTTCTCAAAAACTTCATCTTTAGTTTTTAGGAAATATATCCAACTTTTCCTTGAGAAATCATCTGTGAAAGTTAGAAAGTACCTTGATCCGCTTAGAGAATTTGTGGAGGCAGGTCCCCATAAGTCAGAGTGAACGTATTCCAAGATTCCTTTAGTGGTCAGTTGAGATTTCGAGAAACTCTGTCTTTTGGCCTTCCCAACTATGCAGTATTCACAGAAATTAAGATTGTCTCCAGTACCTTGAGGAAGAATCCCTTGTTTCGCTAGAACTTGAAGGCCCTTTGTACTGATATGAGACAATCTTTTGTGCCATAGATCACTCTCGGTGGGGCTGCCTTCAGAAGCTACTAATGCTGACTGAACCATCTCCACATCTTTGATCACATAGAGGCCATTTATCTTTATTCCAGTGAGGACTGTTTTTGAATCTTTCTTAATCTCAATAGTTCCTCCACTGCCTCCATAAGTGCATCCAACTGAGTCCAACATACCTAAAGAGATAAGATTCCTCTTTAGGTTTGGAACATGTCTGACATTCCTCAGCAACTTGACTGTTCCATCCTTCATTTTCAAAGATACGGACCCAATTCCAATCACTTTACATGTGTTATTGTTTCCCATGTAAACAATTCCACCATCCCAGTTTTTATAAGTGCTGAACCAACCTCTTTCAGGTGTCATATGAAAAGAACAACCTGAATCAATTACCCAATCTTGATATTCTGAAGGCCTTGTTTGTTCACTGCTTTTATCTGATGTGGCTAAAGCATCTGAATATGTAACAGAGTTCTCCCCAACTGCAGCTTCGGGTTGCTTGTTTTTACGGAATCTCTGATTTTGATTTCTTCTTTTAAGAGAGAAGCAATCCCTCTTAATATGCCCCTCTTTGTGGCAATAGTTACATTTTACTTTGCTTTTAGCCTTATCATCAGATTGTGGTTTGGTCTCTTTCCCTTTTTGCTTGCCTTTGACAAACAGCCCCTCTGATGACTCCTTCTTCTGTGATAACAACTCAAGTTCTTTGGTCTTAATTGCTGAGATGATAACTTCAGTTGTAATGTTGTCCCTTCCATACTTTAAGGTAGTTTTTACTTCTTTGTATGTGTCGGGCAAGGAATTTAAAAGCACAAAAGCTTCATTTTCATCTCCAAATTTCTCATTCAGGTTCTTGAATTCTGAGGTCATCTTCTTGAAATCATCAAGATTCTCAGAAAGGGGCTTGTTGGCATCCATCTTGAAGGTAAATAACCTCTCTCTTAGGTACATTTTGTTGTGAGCATCTTTCTTCTCATAGAGGTTGTTTAGTTTCTCCCAGATCTTTATTGGTGTCTCCTCATCTATGACTTGTCTCAGCACGTTGTTACTGAGATTCAGTATGATAGTTCCATAAGCTATCATATTCATGTTTTCTTTGTCTTCTTCAGTCACGGTTGTGGGCAGCTTCGTAGGATCTGATAAGGCATGTAATGCCTTTTGCTGTCCTAGGATAGCTTTGATCTTGGCTTTCCATAGATCAAAGTCGCCTTTGCCATCGAACTTCTCGATATCGTATCTTGCCACTGCCATAATGACTTCAAGATTTCTGTTCTTGGTTGATTTACAGGGCTCTGATACCACTGTTACTAATACACGTTTCTCACACTCAGCTCACACACGTGTATGACCAGACCCACTCACTCTGTCAACATGCAAATGTAGAGTGAATTCACCAAAATCAACCAAAGAGCCAATATCCCAATCTCTCGAAGATTTTCTCTGGAGAAAGAAGAAGAACAATACTCAAGGAACACAAAATTGCAGAAGAGAAAAGAAGAAGGATGAAGACACCGGATGTAAAGTGGTTCGGCAAGCTATGGCCTACGTCCACTTTGCAAAGGGAGCTCACTCTTATTCACAATCAGAATTATAGAGAATTACAAGGTAAACCTCACTCTCACTGATATCACTCTCTGTATTTTGTTCTCTTCAACTTTGATAACCGAGAACATATTTATACATTGCTGAGAGTTATGGTTTTTACATTAGGTGAGAAGAATTGGTTGAGTACAACCGTTTCAGCAGGTAACTGCCTCACATACCATCTACCGAAATAACTGGGAGACAGTGTTTCCACCCGTTTATGGATGCTACAATACTCATGAAGAAGAACTTGAACCTGTCATTTGAATCAACTTCCTGGGCGGTGTACGTACCTGTAATTTTAGGCAGTAAATATCATTATACACTGTGACAGAATGTTATAAAATGAAAGTACAGATGGTAAATACCTGAATTCCTTTCGATCAACCTGGCAGCAAACAACGGAATTTGCGCATAAGACACTTCAGGAGATCCTCTCAAATCATTTAACGCCTTTTCTCTACCCCTTCATGCTTTGTCATAATTGATATTGATCCCGTGCGTTTTCCTAGCATACTCTATTATGTCCCGAGGTGTACAGTTGCATCATGTTAGTTATCCTCATTATAGTCTTTGCATACTCACATGCAATACTCGTTGTCGCTTACCTGTGATCATTCTAAACGACATCGAAAGAACAAGTGTGGTCGTTGATAAACTTCCTCACAATCCACAACTGCCCCGTGCAATAGGTAGATGCGCGCATATACCATTGGCATGAGTCGTCTATGCATGCCACTGTATACTGTATGCTATTGGATTTAATTGTCTTGAATTGGAAACTCCCTTTAAGAGCCAGTGAAGAGACTACCTTCTTGAGATGTTCTTTGCATGAAAATACGCACCCCTCTGTTACGGATACTATGTCGGTCAATGCATCAATCCCATCTGAGTTGACAAACTCAAAATTTTTCTCCCCCGGGATAAACTTGCAACTGCCCCTCCCCCCTGCACGTCGACAACTAAGCAACAGTCCCTATACGTGCCATTCTGAAACCCATTTACCATCCAAAAGACATCCCTGTCTTCTGAGAGGACTATATTTATCGGGTTGCTTGACCAATTCCTAAAGAGTGTCAACCTGCAGATACTACTACTGTCCGCCAAATCGAGGTAGTTCGCAGCACATACCTTTAGTTGGGAGAGGTTAGCATCACCGGGGCATGTCACAATGCCGGACTTGAACCCACTGTAGACTCCCGCCACATCCCAAACACCCCCGAACAAAATCATAATTTGATGTCCAGCCATTTTGTGTTAATGGTATTGAGAGAGGGCTTGGAGATTTTTGTACAAATTGAACATACCAACAAAACCACGATTTTTGCTGTTAGATGGAGAAGAAAACGGGATCTGGTGAAATCAGTTATATGAAATGAGCGGATCCCATAAAATGTGGAACAAAAAAGACGTTATACATTTAACGGTACAGTAAACGACGTCTGTATATGCACGGATATACCCAGGGGTAAAACTGGAAAAAACCTCCTGTCTGCAGGTCCCTTGATTTACAGCAGCCACAAATGAAAATATGAAAGTTATTTAGCCAAAAAACTTAATGGCCTATTTTTTTCTAGCCATCTAGCACAATTTCCTATCATCCAAACCAAATCAATTATGGAAGTTTGAAATTCTTTAGGTATAAGATATTAAGAAAATAATTTGGAAAAATTACATTTTTGGTTCTTGAGTTTTGAGTGATATGTGCGTTTGGTCCCTGGATTTTCAAAATAGACCATTTTAGTCCATGGATTTTGAGAAATAAGTTTAAAAGGTCTTTAAGTTTTCAAAATGAACATTTTTAGTCCTTCAGTTTAGTTCCTGAAATTTCATTTTTGAAGTGCTAAAATGTAATATAAGTGTGATACCTCCAATCTCAAATTAGACCATTAGAGTTCTTCCTCATATCACATTTTTCAGACAATTAGAGCTCTTCACTCTTGTTAAAATCTCTGAGAGTTCATTTGAAATTTTGTATGCATATTTTATATGAAGAAATTAATACTTACATATATGAGCAAAACTATTTTGTTTATATAAAGTTCAAAATCCATCTTAAAATCATTAAAAATTTAGGTCTCTTTTGATAACTATTTGATTTTTAGTTTTTTTAAAATTAAGCTTATAAACCGTACTTCCACCTATAAATTTTTTTTTTTGTTATCTATCTCTTTCCCATGTTTTCAGAAACAAATTGAGTTTTTTTTTTTTTTAAAAAAATTGTTTTTGTTATTGGAATTTGACTAAGAATTCAAATATATCATTTATAAAAATGAATACCATTGTAAGGAAGCAGAAAATATATATATATATATATAATTTTCAAAAACCAAAAACTAAAAATCAATTGAGTCTTAAAAACCGACATACAATAAACACAAAGGTAAGAATGATAAAAATAGAATTCCAACATACTAAATACACTTGGAGAACAAAACCAAAAACAGTTGTCCAAAGTCACTCCCTTCATTTGACTTGAAATTAATTTGCCCTCTCCTTTTGGTCTCTCCAAAATGCAAGTTGGAGGGAACATGAAAGTAAGATATGTAGGTTTTGTTTTATGCACAATAATTGGATTTTCATAGAGACAAAGAAAAGCAATAATATAATATTATTTAAAACAAAAGCAATAATATATATTCCAAAGAAGAAGGAAAAAGAGAGAATAACAAGTGCTGTCAGATCCTAAAGTGACAGCTGGGTGACCACTAGATTTTTTTTTTCTTTTTTTTTTAAAAAAGGTTGATAATCCAGAAGATGATGAGCTGGTAGTTCCTTCTTTTTGATTCATTTTGAAGCCCAACATGGACACCCATTTGATTCCTCAATCACAGCCCTTCATTTCGCCTCCAAATATTTAAACACCCTCATCCCATTATTTCATTTGTCACAGCTGACTATTAGCTTAAAATTATTACAATATAATAATGGAATGGAAGCTTAGTTAGTTCGGGTCCACGTGCCAATTTGGATTTAACTCAACAGATATATATATATATCTTCGACGACTAAGAGGTCAGAAGTTCAAATCCTTATATTCTTAAATATCGTTGAACTAAAAAAAGTTTGAGTCTATGTGTCAATTTGAGCATAGCTCAATTGATAAGGACAAACATTTAATGCCATTTTCAAAGGTAGATGGTATGAAACCTTAATTCCATGATTGTTGAAGTAAAATAAATATTGATTCGCTTCTTCGTGAACCTACGGTATGTAAACTAGTAGCAACACAAGATTGATGTGCTATTTTGACCCATTGAACTTAAATTGTAGTAGAGAAAAAAAAAATAATAAAGTCACCTAATCATAATATATATATATATATATATAAAGCAAACCCATTCAAAATATAAAACAAACTCCACTTATATTTGAATCTTAAAATTAGCACCAAAATTTCTTTTGAACTTTTTCAACAAAACCAACAAAAACTAGAATACTTAATTAATAATATTTTCTTTTATCTATTTTTTTTCATTATAAAGCTGAAGCCAGTGATTTTATGGGTCCAAGGGTCTTCCCATAGGGTTCCTTTTGGTCCCCTTGAATCTAACAATTTTGTTTCTTTGTTGGTACAAATTTATTTTGGTTGTCTACTACTTTTTTGTGTTTGGCTATAGGAACTTGACTGTTCTTTGTAATAATAATGTTTAGTGCATTTATAACTCAAAGACTTCTTTAGACACTTGCCGATGTATCTGAATTGATTTCCTTTTGAAAGTTGAGTTCATTATGAGAGCTACCGTCATAAATTCGAGTTTCTTTGGAAGCTCTCTAAATTAAAACAAATTTCTATCTAAGCTTTACATGTCGTCAAACTATCTACTTTGGAAAATGTTGAGGAATTAATGTGTTTGTGGTGCCAAAGCTTGCTTACTGATCAGTTCATGACCATCCAAAAAGCGAGTCAATTGTGTAACTTAATTCAGTCTTGATTTTGAGTTAGCCTCATATATGACCAATAAATACTAGGTCAAATTAATATATTTTATGTTGATGTCAAAATCCGGACAGAGGACTCATCTGGCCTTCACGTGACACCAACAGTGAATTTGTAGAAGCTGGGGAAGACGTGACCTGCAAGACCAGCAAGAATCGCTGGACACCGGTGTGGTGTAGGCCACACCGCCTCCGATGTCTAAGTCAGTAAACTGAGCAGCTAGAGAGTAGAGAAAGAAGTCAAGAATAGAGTTTTCGGCCCCCTTCTTCGATGGCGAAGGGGGGTATAAATACCTACTCGGACTCCTAGGGTTTGGAGGCGTTCTGGGACGAAGCAAGCTGGACCGAGGCAGCTGGAAGCGGTAGGGGCCGAGCGGAGGCAAACGGACTCGGCCCGCGCAAACGGTCCGAGTGGTCGGGCCATGTTGGCCCGGCCCGTCGGTATGGTCTCCCTCTGGGTCCCTTTCCTGGTCCCATCTCCTCCAGGTTGTCCTCGTCAGCTCCTCGTATGCTGTGGTGGTCCAAAATTACCTATAACATTTTCCAAAGAAAACTTTGATGAATTTGGAAATGACAGCAAAGGTAAAAGATCAATACTCTCAATTGATGATAATAATTAACCTTTTTATCTCCTATGTTGGTCAAATTTATATTCCCTCTAAAAATACAAATCTCAAGAAATCAAACCAAACTTGTGAATTAAATTGAATTGAACTAACCCAATTCGAGTAGGTTTGGTTTGGTTAATATTTGGGGAAAAATAAGTTTAATTATTTTAACCCTAAATTTGACATGTTATATCAATTTTACCATAAACTTTCAATTTCATCAAATTGCACTTCAAATTTAAGTAAGTGTGGTTACAATCTTAACATAAACTTTGTAAAGTATTGCAATTTTAACTCTAATAAGTTTTCGTTTGAAAGATTGTTAACAAAATATTCTTATATACATTCAACGAATACTCAAACATATGTATGGTACAAAATTGATAGGATTTAAAAGAAAAACAAGATTAAAGCTACGAGTGTGTTTGGTTTAACTTTTTAAGTGTTTAATTTTGAAAATAAATCATTTTGAAAAAAATTTATAGTGTTTGGCAACCACTAAAAATGACTTATTAGAAAATGAGATTGATAAATAAACCATTTTAAGAGAAACACTTGAAACCAACTTTTAAAAAAGACTTCTTAAGTAAACAATAACTTGTATATAAAAACATTTGAGAGGAAATGCAACCAAACACATGAGTGTTTAAATTATAAACAATTTTTGTACAAAATGTTTTTTAAAAAATACATTCTTGAAAAACATTTAAATTAAAATGTATTTTGTTGAAATTTATGGATTTCTCAATTAAGTTTAAATAATTCACAAATTAACCATGGCTACTAAATGATTAATTTTTTATATTAATCAAACTTGATTTTGTACCAAACTTGATTTTATTGAAATAAATGAGTAAATTTGAACTTTTCAATTGGTGAGTTTTGAAAGAATTATTCAATCATCAAATCTCGTTCAGTAATCAAACTTAATTTTATGTCAAACTTGATATTTTGTTTAAATTAGTAAGTTTTAAGATATTTTACTTTACTTTTTCTTAAAATTTGGGGTGAATTTAGCCAAAGTTGTAACACATATTTTAGGGTTCAATTAATGAAATTTGAAAATTATAAAAAAAAAATCAATACAACTTGACAAATTTAGAGGTAAAATTGATTTTTTTTTTCTTTTTCCGAATTCAAAATGCGGAAGCAACTTTTGTTTTAAAAAATTGGGAAAAAGATATATTTTTATACCCCTAATTTTTTTTAGTGTTCACACGTATTTTTGTAGAAATGAACAAGTGGAATAAACTTTGTGTTTGAATTGATGTTGTGGGTGTAGTATAATCTCTAATATATGACCATCTGATTCTCTCTTGTGTATGTTTCACTCGAGGATTGAAATGCTTGTTCTCGAGTTTAAAGCTTCAATCTATCCTTGGATTTTTGAAGTCTTCAAGTCTTGAAGAATCATTGGTCTTCAAAGAGTGGTCAACACTCAAGAACTTAGAATTTCAAGGAGTTTTTTGCCTTCTCTTTTAGTGGAATCTCTTTGAATTCTTTAGTCTTGGTTGAGAGTTTAATTTTCTAAACTTTTGAAATGAAAGAACTCCTCTATTTATAGGGTTTTCCATGAATAAGTGGGTTTGAGCTTGAAAGACTTTTGGGCCTAACCATTTGAACTTGACATTTATTGATTTTGAGTCTAGGCATTTGGATTTGGGTTTGATTTAAACTTGACTCAAATACCGTATAACCCAAATACCATATGACCTAATTTTGATCAAATTAAATTTTCATTGTTTGATCAAATGGCCATATTGGAGACATTATTTCAAGGGAAACATACATTTTTGGTCCCCGAGTTTTAAATCTCGATATTTTAGCTTCTAAGATTTGGATTTCGTTTCATTTTGGCCCCCCAATCCATTTTCCGTCAATAACTAACGAATTACTGATGTGGCATGCATTTTTTCATTAAAAAAAAAAAACAGTTTTTTGAATTTTCTAATAAAATAATATAATAAATATTTTATTTTATTTTATTTTTTTATTTTTCCTCTTAAAAACTGACTAAAACGAAGGGGTTTTCCGGAATGAAGGGGAAAGCCCGACCTCGAGATCGACGGTCTTCATTCCGTTCCATTTTAGATCTGAGAGATGCGAGCCATTTGTTCTGTTTCATTCCAGATTTAACGAGATGCAAACCCTTTGTTCCATCCCAATTCCGACGAAACCGACCTAAAAAACGAGGACCTCAAGATCTGCCCGAACTCATTGACCTTCGTCACTCTTTCATTGTCGAGCATACATAAAACCAAAGTCCACAAGCATTTAAAGGAAAACAGACCTAAATTTCGAACTCAAGTACTGGACCAAGAAAAAAAAGCCAAATAGTTGCGGAATGGATTTTGAACTTTAAGTTTTAATTTCCCTCCATATTTAGGTATAGAAGACAAAACTTGTCCGATGGAAAGATCACCCTCAAGCCCAACAGACAATGCCCAAATGAAGGAAGGAGGTACCGATTCAAAGAGGGTTTTCCCCCTTCGTTTTTTTAAAAAAGAAACAGGGGTTGAGATTTCTTCGCGAACGCCCGTGTTGTATGGGTCTCTTCATGCGAAGCTTCGTGCCATTGTTCCGCGTGGGTTGCCGCTGAGTGGGTGTCCCTAATTGCACCATTTTTCCAGATTCGTTAGTACAACCAAGTAAAAAGATCCATTCCTTAAAGAAAAAGAAAAGGAGAAAAAAAGGGAAAATAAAAATAATAAAAAATATATATATTTTAAATAAAAATGTATATGTCACGTCATCTATATGTTAGTATTAACAAAAAAATTTAACGGAGGGACAAAGAGTGTAACGAAATCCAACCCTCAGGAGTAAAAATCCAAACCTCAAGGAAATCATCAGCTTTCATTCCAGGCAGGCTTATCACAAACAATGTGGTCATGAGTTTCGAGTGCATCCACACCATCAACAATAAGAGATCAGGAAAAGAGGGATTCATTGTTATGAAGCTCGACATGAACAAAGCCTACGACAGAGTAGAATGGTACTACCTAGACAAGGTGATGGACATAATGGGCTTCAGTGGAATGTGGAGGAATAAGGTCATGAGATGCATCTTTTCAGTATTTTTCTCAATATTAGTCAATGACAATCTGAGCGAGGAGTTTAAACCAAGTAGGGGGATCAGGCAAGGGGATCTGTTGTCCCCATACCTGTTCCTCCTATGTGCTGAAGGCTTCTCGACCCTTCAAAACAGGGAAGAATCCATTTCTAACCTTTATGGCTTTAGAATCAACAAACATTGCCCCTCTATATCTCACCTATTTTTTGCTGATGATAGTCTCATTTTTTGCAGGGCCAATGAGAAGGATTGTAGGATTATCAAGAAGGTGATCAATTTATATGGCAAAGCATCAGGCTAACTAGTGAATTTTGAAAAATCGACTTTCATGACCAGCAAAAACGTGGGAAGGGTGATCGAAGCAAAGTGCGGGAAGATCATTGGAGTTCCTAGTGTCAATTTCCTTGGGAATTATTTAGGGATGTCATCAGCCAACAGTAAAAACAAAAACAAATTATTCGCTAGGGTCAAAGATAAGGTCTGGAAAGTGCTTCAATCGAGGAAAGATAAATTATTCTCTATAGTCGGCAAAGAAACTTTGATCAAAGCAGTGGTGCAAACAATCCTCGTGTACACTATGAGTTATTTCAGGTTTCCAAACAAATTCTACAAGGATATTGATAGTATTTGTGCGAAGTTCTGGTGGTGATCCTCTGATAGCAAGAAGAAGATTCATTGGAAGAATTGGAAATCTCTTTGTAAGAATAAAGACCTAGGGGGCCTCAGATTTAGAGATATTCTTCATTTCAATCAAGTAATGTTTGCAAAAATGTGCTGGAGAATATCCAAAGACCCATCTAGCCTCCTCGCAAAATCTCTTAAGGAAAAATATTTTAAGGATATACCTTTCCTTGAAGCTCGTTGAGGAAACAAGCCCTCTCTAACTTGGAAAAGTATCCTGTGGGAAAGGGACCTATTTTTAAAAGACTATAGATGGAGAGTGAGAAATATAAATTATATAGAAATTGACAAGGACCCTTGGTTGATTAGAGCGAGCTCGAAAACTCCTACTCTAATCAACGACAATCTAAAGGGGAGAAAAGTGAGCAGCCCGATCGATGAAAGAAACAGATGGATTGAAGCCAAAGTGAGAGACCATTTCCCCCCTCATGATGCCATAGATATTCTTAACATCCCGCTTGGAGATGGGAATTCGAGGGACAAGATAATCTGGAGTTCAGACAAGCAAGGAAAATTCACAGTGAAGAGTGCCTATCATTTGGCTTTATCTTTAGCAGGGGAAGCAGATGCATCGACCTCGGACAAGTGCATGATAAAGAAGAGCTGGAAGAGTCTTTGGAACATCAAGACCATCCCAAGGGTCAAAACTTGCGTTTGGAAAATTCTTAATGACGTTATTCCTACTTGCTCTAATCTCATAAAAAAAGGCCTCGACATTAACTATTTGTGTGTAATGTGCATGAAATAGAAGGAACCCACTTCCCATTCGATTTGGGAATGCAAGGTAACTAAAGATCTTTGGCCTAACTTGATCTCTTCCTCAGTTGGCCTATTTTCGTGCAACAGAGATTGATGGGTGGCGCTAGACTACTGGGATTAGATGTGGCAAAATCTAAAGATAGAAGAGCTGGAAGCCTTAGTGATTCTCATGTGGAGCATATGGAATTTTAGGAACAACAATCTCAACAAACAAATCAAGGGGCAGCCAGACAAAGATTAATTGTTCAATCTCGTTTCTAGAAGACTACTTGAGCTTGAGAGAAACAAAAGGGCGTACCAAGAAAAAGCGAGCTTTCTTAGAGGCGAGAACCACCCGAGTTAGGATTCAAGGCCAATTCCGCCGGCAGACTGTTGGAATCTGAACGTTGATGCATCATGGAATTCATCAGAAGGTAGGGGCGTCCTGGGCTGGATTGTTCGAGACTCCGGAGGTTCTCTCATATGTTCATGTTCAAAACTAATCAAAGAGGAATGGTCGATGAAGATCTTGGAGGCCAATACGATTTGGGCGGGGCTTAAAATTCTAGATAATTTATCTGGGAAGCCACCAAAGATAGTTGTGTACTCTAATTGTCTGGAGATCATCAATCTTCTGAATTGCATGGATGAGAACCTTATAGAGATCAAGAATGTTGCAGACGCCATCCTCGAGTTGGCTGGTTCTCTGGGAGAGGTCTCTTTCTTCCATTGCCCTAGAGAGCAAAATTGTGTTGCTCATTCGATTGAGCTAGAGTGCGGGGATTACCTGCCTTTTTTTGGGTTTTTCGGGGCAGGAGCTCCCTTCCACGCTAAAGGGAGATGATTGTTTTTGGTCATCTGATTTCCCCTCTTTTATTCTTTCTAAATGTCTTAAGGACAATTGTAGCCTCTCAAGCTTTTCTTCTTGATTAATGCATTTTTGTTATAAAAAAAAAAAGTTTGAATTGTTGTTTTAGTAAAACTTTAAAAAGTATATTTCTTTGAACTATTTTTTAAGAATATTATTGTTTTTCAAATCATCAAATCATCACTTATATTATGGTAAGTTTGAATTGTTGTTTTAGTAAAACTTTAAAAAGTATAATTCTTTGAACTATTTTTAAGAATATTATTCTTTTTCAAATCATCAAATCATTTCCAAAAATATTATTGTTTGAGAAATAGAAACCATTTTATTTACTTAAGAAGATGATTTCTCCAATTATTTTATGAAATTCTTTTAAGAAATTATACCACATAGCCTATTTTAGAACCGAGAATTAAAATGTTAATGTTGACGGAAATGTCGAGGTCTCAATTTCATGAAAATGTCGATGGAAATATAGATAGAATGTCGATGTCGATGAATACTTCTGAAAAACTATTTAAAACAAAAAAAAATCAAAAAATTATTTAAATTAATAAATAAATATTTAACATTTTAAAAATATTTTAAAATACCTATTATTAATACTATCTCTATATTAGTTAATATTCCGTTGCTTTTTTCATTATATTTTATTGATTTCTCTATAGTATAATGAAAATGTTGATTCAACTCTTGAAAATTTAATACATTGTTTAGAACCTACATTTCACAAATGCCAAGTTTTGGAAAATTTATCAACTTTTTATTGAGTCAAAATTCTGCAATCAAATTCTTCCAACCCTACCTCTTAAAATTACCTATATTAATTAGGTTACTTTATGACTTTTTTTCCATAATGAAATTGTTCATTAAGAAAAATTAATAAAGAAATAATTAGCTAGATTATTTAAAAAAATATTATATAAATATGTTATTTACCATTACACAATTATATACCTAATCGCCAACAAGAACATAGTTTAACTGGCATAAAGCTGAACTGATAACCACAAGGTCTGTGGTTCAAATTTCCCAACCCCTATATTGTCCATAAAAAATTATATAACCCACTTATGTTCTTGCAATCCCATTGTTGCCAACAACCACCTTTGTCGACCATTTCGATGAACGTTGTTGACGTTGACGCCAATTTCGATGAAAATTCTGTCGATTTTGGTCTCTAAGTTTTCAAACTCGACATTCTTTACCTTGAGATTTGTATTCCGTTACATTAATTGTTTGTCCCTCCATCCAATTTTCCGTTAAACCCTAACGGATTACTGATGTGGCACCATTTTTTTTATTTTTTAAAATGAAATCATAATAAACTATATATATATATATATTTATTTATTTATTTATTATTTCCTCCCTTCTTCTTCCTTCTTCTTCTCCATAACCTTTCTCCTTCCATAACCCTACCCTACCACCGTCAGTCATCGGTTGTTGTCGACGACAACTACTATTTTCTTCTTCTTCTTCTTCTTATTCTATTTTTCTTCCTTCTCTAGAATTTATGTTTAAAAAAAACGAAAGAGGAGCCTCCTCCGTTCCGACGTCGAAAACGGAGGATCTCCCTCTCCTCTTTTGTTTAAAAAAAAAAAGAAAAAGAAACTTTTCCAATTATATTGTATTATAAACATTTTTAAATAGCTACAATTTTTTTATATCTTATTAAATCCATTTTTTAAAAAATTATTACTGTTATAGGTAATTCTGGACCATCTTGGAATCGAAGGAGTAGACAAAGACAACACGACCCAGAACCAAAGACATAACCCAAAAATGGATCTAAAAGGGGAATGAGCCATGGGATTGGGCCGAGGCCGAGTTTCCTCCCCTCCGCTCGGTTCCTGGAGTCTTCCGGTTGCCCCGGTTCAACTTGGTTCAGCCTGAATCGTCTTCCAACGCTTGAAAACCCTAATATGCTAACCCAAGTATAAATACCCGGAGAAGGGTTCGAAACTTTAATTCTTGTCACTCTTAGCTTATTGTTTAGCTGACTTAAGCAACGGAGCGTGTGTGGCAAGCACCACACAGGTGTGCAGTTTTTGCAGGTCATGTCTTTCCCAATTTCTACAAATTCACTGTTGGTGTCACGTGAAGGTCAGATGAGTCTTCCGTCCAGATTTTGACATCAACAATTACTATTGTTAAATCTTAAACGATACTAAAGTGATTGTTCTTATCCATTGGCATAACTTTCCAAAATTTTCTTTGACTCAACATTAGACATGTTGATTTCAAATGGTAAATTATAGTGTAATTAAATCACAATTCAACTTTTATTTAATAATTCAAACAATTTCATCAATTCTATATTTTTTTTCCAAAATTTCTACCCGCATCAACATTCTCACGAACATTTTGATATAAATATTGTCTTAAATTTTAGATATAAAAATTAAAAATAGTTAATTATAATCTAATTAAGTTTCAATTAATGTTTCAATTAACTAATTCAAACAATATCCATTATTCTTTTTGAAAAATTCCTAACATTTTCATAAGACATTTCCATAAAATCGTTATTTCTATACACCTCCTTTTTGACTAATTTTCATCAGCCAATGAGAATGAACCTCAATGTTCCGACTTTTTTTTTTTTTCTTTTTCCTTTTTAAAGAAATTCAAAAATAGAAACCATGGCTGTTTAAGATCTTATTCTGGAGAAGAGAACAGTTTCAAAGTTCTTAAGCCACTCCTTAATCGACTCTCCGCAATGTGAAAGTTCGAACAAATCGTTACTAACTGCTCGATTCCTTCCACAATTTCCAATCAGGTACAGTAAATCTCTTTCTCATTTCTCAGTTTCTGCCTTTTTTTTTTTTTTTTTTTTTTTTTTTTTTTTTTTTTTTTTGGGTTTCAGTTAGTTATCTCTCTGTTTGCTTCTGGGAAGATGTAGATCAAGAATTTTGAGCACATCGATTTCATCTTGAAGAAATTTTACTTAGTACGTGTAAGTAACAGTGATTTAAGTGTACTTTAACGGAATGTGGATTTTTCTTTGACTGAGAAGCCAATCTGTTCGTTAGATTTCAATTTTTGTTATTTTTCCATTTTCTATGTAGCCAAACGGATTTGTGATTGTGAATGATAATGGGGACTTCTGACTTTCTGAAGTTGAAGGCATGATGGGTTTAATTGGCTTTCTGGAATTTGTTCTGTTCACCATGGCTCGCTGACTTGAACTGGAAGTGGGTTGACTTTCAATTTGGGAAAGTCGTTGCGTTACGTTTTCTTTTGTGAGCACTGTTCGGTTTGATAAGCGTAATTTTGATTATTCATATGCTTGTGTGCTCGGTTGAGAACAAAGATTTTTCGTTTTATGTTGTTCATTGGTTGAAGGTACCAAATATCCCTAACTTCACTAAATTCACATCTGAGGTCTTTAACTTCGTGTGGGTTCATTGAGCTTCTCTGTAGATGCGTATTCATGTGTTGTGTGATGAGATTAGAAGTGAAGTTGGCTTTACTTGTTGCAATTTATCTGAGATTGGGATCTTTTTGATATGTGGAATGCGAGAAGGAATTCAGTAACCTGCAGTTCAGAACTTTGTACGTTGAGCTTAGTGAGAAGTTAGAACTTAAGCAATTTTCTACTTCCCAAGGATCAAATTAGTGCTTACAATGGTCTCTAGGTTGCATTTCTTTTTTCTTTTTTTAATATGTACCAACTCTTCTCCTTGCCCACGAAACTCCCCCAACCAAGTCTCAGGTTCTACTTTTAGGTCAAGAGAGAAAGAGTAATAGCATACCTTGAGTCACTCGCTTCTTGTGAACACTTTAGTTGTATCTCCTTTTCGTAAGGATATAACTTCCCCCCGAATTGAAAAGGACGTAAAAAGTTGGGATAGGATAACTCTCAAGAAGAAATTCTTATTCAGCATTTTGGCCATTTACACAAACAAATTGACTTTCAGATGTCAGTTGTGCAATTTCAACTAAAATGAAAGCTGTTAACTGATCATTGAAAAACAACTTACTAGTATTAGTCATAGTGTTTAATTAAAGTGTATTCAGTTATTATTCTGTTAACCACATGTGTATTAAGTGATTAGTCTGTTTCTGTACTAATATATATACTCTTGTTATTAATTCTGTTAAGCAATAATAATAATCAGTTGTACTTGCTAAAACTAGCACCTAACTGATCAGCTCAATAGACAAGCTACAAGGAACTGTACATTCTGAAAGGTAAAAACAGTGCACTTAAAGTTAACCAAACTGGTTTTTTTTTTAAATTGAATATAAAACAGAAAGTAACTAACTCAACAGCTCAACTAATGATACAACTTCAATGTTTAATAGAAGTCCTTACTTGCTTTAATAATCAGAGGAGGCTATTATTTTATCATTTTTCCACACTTTTAGCATATCTTACATTGCTTTTAAAAGTTTAACATATATTTTAGTTTTTTAGTCTTTTAGATATTAGGTTTGTTTCTTCCCATTTAACTGTTTAAAATCTGAAAATGTCTTCCTGCGGCTGGAAGTGATGAAGACTCAACCATGTATAGTGCTCACAGTCCCTATGAAGAGCATGTCGTGTCTTTCTCAGATGCTGTTGTATATTGAAGCATGAGTGTGAAAATAACTTGATCTAATATCTTAATTCCTTCTTCTCAAAAAAAAAAAATTCCTAATTCCTGTACTTGGTATATTTGACTTCCTTTTGTTGTGTGAATATAGTGTGGAATGTGCTTTTTATTTGAGTGCAACGAGTCTTGAACCTTGTTGGTTTTGGATCATGATGGTCATTCTTTAGCTCGAATAATTATTTCATTGTCCATGGTTTAATTTAGTTATTTTCTTTTGAAAGCATCGGAATTGCCATACTCTTTTGAAAGCTTCTGCCAACATGAGTAAGCAAATGGAAAATCCACTAGAGATGATATTAACTCTTCTGCACTTCTTCTTCTATCAATCTGCACTGTTAAGCCCTCCATTGTTTTCAATCTCCCCTAATTTACAGCCATAAAATTGCAACAAGTTCATCAGTTCTTGTATCTCCAATCAAGGGCTGAAATTTTTCTGATCACATTGTCTTCATTCTAGCCAACTCTGAACCAAGAGGCTTGGAGATTTAGCAATCAGAAATAAGCTTGGGAATATTAAGTTTTTTTTTTTTTTTTTTTTTTTTTTTTTTTTTTTTTTTTTTTTTTTTTTATGTATATGAAAAGCGTATGCCCTGATTGGAATTATTTGGTTTCAGGTGATATGGCTGAACATATCCCTGAGATCCAAAGTAGATGTATGGAGAATGATGCGTGCCTAGCTGATGCAAATGCTTCTGCTGGTTCTCTTAAAACTTCTCCAGAAGTCTTCTCATCTGCTATTGAGTTCTATGTCTGGTCTGATGACGGGATTAATCTTTACGTGGATTTAGACTCTAGTCCTTTGAACTGGACTGAAAGATTAAAAAATGAGGTTTACATCTGTGAGAGCGTCTACAGAGACAAATGTTTGCAGCAGAACTTCTGTTGGTTTAATGGTCATAAAGAGATTGCAAAATCTTTTCAGTGGAATAACCAAGCTAGCGTAACCAAGGATGACTATTTACAGAAAGAAACTCCCTCCAGCTCAAACCTGATGATAAAAGACTGCACGGAGTTTGACCAACTAAATGAAGCTGAAGGATCTGTAATCTACTCTGCAATGACATCACGTGCCGTTAATGCAGATGCTTCTGAGCATTTAGATGAAGATCAGGCAACCATTTCTTCTGAAATTGATTTTGATGTGGAAAACCAGAAACCTGCTGAGTCTGAAATTTGTACCACAGAGGATAATCGTGCAATGAATCTTGATTTAGATATTAATAATGCTTTACAGAAAAAGGCAAGTTGTGATCCAATTTCTGGTGGTCCATCTAGTCTTGCCACATTAGAACATCAAAATTCTGTGCTTGAAAGTGAAATTTCAATACTACAGAACAGCTGCAGTATTTTAAACCTCTCTGTCGAGAATCCTGGAAGCTCAGCAACTGGTTCCATGGAGATGCAATCATCAGATATTGAACAATGCCCTAAAGACGTCTCTTGTTCACCTTGTAGAGCATTGCCACTGAGAGACTCAAAGAATGTTTCTGATTACAGCTTGCAAATATGTGCAGAGAAGTCGGTAAGGTGTTGTTTCGTTGCCAATTTCCTTGTGTTCTGCAATTAAGACTAGTATATCATGGTTGCTATATTTCTTATTTTCAACAACCTTCAAATTGTGTATGATAATCAGCCTTATGAGGATCATCCCCCTAGGATGTTTTTCCCTCTTTTTTGTCCTAATATACTGTTTTTTTTTTTTTGAAAAAAAAAATGTGAGTGATTATAAATATGGATAATCTCCCTTAGCTTCTAGATGGAGCTTTGGTTAAAAAAATTATTATTAATTCCTTGATAGCCAGTTGGAGAGGCATTCTGTGATCTCCTTTGAATTTTTGATTTGGGTTGATGTCTTATTTTCCATCTTTCTTTTTGTACATAGTTCTTGTTTGATGGATATTTCACGTATATGGATATCAGACCACTTTTTCAATGAAAATCTTCTTCAACCAGCAGAAAGTGCACCTGTTTTTTCTCGCTTCAATCACTACATGGATTGTGATATGATCTCTCTGCTTGCAGGAGAGGAAGAACTTAAGTGTTGCAATGGAGAGTTCAGAGTAAACATTTTTCTAATGAGAAGCCTTTAACTATTTAAACTTTTGGTATGATGATACCATCATTCCTTTTTTTTTTTTTTCCTTTCTCTTTCAGATGCTCTCAATTCCCTGACTCTTCGGAGAAAACGTTGCCTGTATCTCATATCATCGAATCTAATGGAGCACATAAGAGAAAGAGGAAACTCACTAAGAATGAAACAAGATGTCATTATAGTGAACCTGATAGGAGAGTTTTAAGAAGCGTCATGAAAAATGCTAAACGAGTGCTACCTAGAAGATCCCAGCGGCTAAATTTAAAGGTCTTGTACTCGATCCATTAAAACCTAAAATTTATACTGCTTTTGTTTCATGGGTTGATTTATTCCAATCTTCATATTTTGGTTATCTTATGTTTCAATTTTAAAACGTTTATTCTCTATGATCCTGAGACTTTCTCTGTCTCTTGTCTACCTTTTGACTACTTTTTTAACGCCCTTGAAGTGCCAGAGTAAAAGATATGAATGTAAGAAAGTTCATTAAGATTGGGGAATAGATATTCTTGTTCTGGTAGTAGGTCTTCTGTTGTGGAAATACTTAAATCTGGTGGTCTCCATGGAGTTTTTCACCCTTTTTATGATTAAATTCTTATTATTTGATGCAAATATTTATGCGTGTATTTCTTTTGATTAGACTGTGAGTTCGTAAAGTGCATTGGGACATGATGGAACATGGAAGGATCAATTTCAAGTTTCACATCTTCTGTGGCCTAAGGAAGAATTACATCAACAGTACGTATGAATATCTTTATCAAATGTTTGCCCATGGAAAAGCTGTTCGTTTTGAGAAGACCAACATTTTCCAAGATGAAAATCAATCAGCTTATTTTAGGAATGTATCACTCGAACAATGATTCTTATTCAAGAACTTGAATTGGTTAACTAGTTCAACATCTTACAGATGGTTACCATAAATGTAGAATCAGAAAACTTTACAATTTTATAATGCTCACAGCGCATCCAGATTTGAGATTTTAGATCTCATACCATTAAAAGTAGTGGCAAACGTGATTCAGAATCATTTAAATTGTGGATTGTTGTTGCTGTTCTCGTGGGATTGTTTCCATCTGAAGAAAATTCTTACGAGCATCAATGTTTGAAGATAGCATAGAATTCAAATATTCAGAATCAATTCACCCAATCTAGTTCATCTCATTCCTGATGCTTTAGACAAAACTACAATGCATAAATGTTTCTATTGAAATTGAGGTGTCACCATCTTTGACCCCTCATAACATGTACCAGATTGTTTTTCTATCACACATTTGTTTCCCTATGGTTTTCTTTCAAAATGTAGCCTCTCCCTAAGGTCATTCTCTACCTAAAGAGGTAGATCCCTAGCACCCCTTCCTTACGATGTTGTTTGTTCTTTAAATCTAAAAGGACATTTTTCTTTTCTTCGCTCCATTAAATGCTGATAAAGCCTTTTGATTTTTGATGATGATGCTTCTTACTGTGGCCCCAAACAGGATTGACATTTTGTGTCTCTAATGATTCTAACTTGTGCAGGTTGCCACGTTATAAATCAACATTTCTTTCCAGGGAAAGTACAAGCTTGTATCAAGGTTTCTTCTTAGTTGGATTGGTAAGAACTGTTATGATTGTATGGAAGAAATCAAGTCTGTGTAATGCTCTGATAAGTTTCATACCTGAAGGAATTTGTATAAACAAGATTCTTTAGTGACACATTTCTGATCATTATATGATATTCACTTTAATAAAAATGACTTTCAGTATGGATCAGAGCTTGTGTAGTTTCTGCTGTTGGGAGAAGTTTTGTCCTTTTTTTTTTTTTTCCTTGTTGGATTGCACAGATTGGAACTAGTCCTAGCCTAGCTTAGCTTAATTTTTTCATTTGATGTTTCTCTAAATACACTCTCTTTGCCAAAGTCTCTCTCTGTAATATATTGAATCAAAACCATGGTAGTAACTTTTACACATCATTAAATGATTTTATTTTATGGATTCCACCTGTTTTTAAATGTTATGACAAATAATGAACGAATGGCCAAAACGAGCTTAGCTCAACGGTAATTGGCATGTATCCTCGACCATGAGGTCAGAGGTTCGAATCTCCCACTCCAAATGTTGATGTACTCAAAAAAAAATAAATAAATAAAATAATGAACGAATGGAAACCACAATCCTCGAAATTTTTTTTCGAATTTGACCCCAAAAAACTTCTACATATGTGCCCAAACTTCCTCTCTCTACCAAAATTGCCAAGTCACCTTAAAAATATTACGAAATTCTTTTTTTTTTTTTTTTTATTGTCACGTTAGTATTAACATTAATTTTATGATTGCGATTTTTTTTTTTTTTTTTTAGAAATGATTGCATCTATTTAATCCTCATATTTAACAATATTCTACTCGACTAGAATTTTAATTTTGTCTAATAGGTACTTCTTGTTAACACCGTCAATTTAGTTTTTAGAAAGCTAAATGTATGATTTTGCTCCCTATTATTAACCCTTTTTCCCCCACAAAATTTAAGACAATATAGTTATCTTACCACTTAAATTGTTTATGGTTTGAATTTCCACCCCACATTGTTAAAAAAATAAAAAATAAAAATTTGACTAAGTTAGTGATAGAAATCTATTAGAGACCGAGTAGAGGACATTTTTGTCAAAAATAACTAATAGGTACATCAAACAATTTTTTTTTTTTTTTTTTTTTTTTGAAGGAATACCTTGTAGATACTGTTTGCTATCTATGTAATTGACCTTTGTTTTTAGAGACAATGTTTTAAAACAAAGTTGATTTATTTTTTCAAATAGAAATTAAATTTCTCAAAATACCTAACTCTTTTTCCAACTTAGCTATATAATAATTACAACAGCAACAACTGCAATAATATGTATTTAGATAAAATTGTCAATTATGCAGTCATATTTTAATGTTTTAATTTGGGAATATAATCTTGAAAATCTTCTGTGATAGGTTGTTAGAACAAAATATTCTGTAAGTTAAATGATTAGTTTGACTAATATGAATCTTCAATGTTTATAACAATAAATCTTAAAAAATATTGAAAAAAAAGGAAATTAATTAATGAGGGCTAGTTATGTAATTTCAAATTCTTAAAAAACAAAAGTTTCCTCAATTTGGTATCTTCCAGTTCCCTATAACAAATAATAATTTAAAAATATTATATTTTCAACAACATCAACCATAATTTTCAGGATTATGTTCCACCCTAATTAAAAAATTTTATCTAAAACCATAGTCTAACCTAAGTTTGCTAGTCACAAGACACTAAAAACCTTCATTCTCATAGATACATGTCTCAAAAAAAAAAAAAAAAATCATAGATTGAAAGTTTCTTTTCCAATTTAAAAAAGAAATTTTCCTTTCCAATTTAAAAAAGAAAACCATAGAAATATGACATAAAAGAAAATTATTAAAAATATATATATTTTTGCATGAGCCAACAAGAGCTTAGCTCAAATTGGCATAAAGTTGAACTGATAATCACAAGGTCTGTGGTTCGAATCTCCCTCCTCACATATTTTCAATATATATATATATATATAAGACAAGTATTTTTCTCAAACATTAGATAAATTTGGTGTTTTGTAATGTTTTATTTATTTTTTTCTTTTTTAGTTTAACAACATTTTAGTGGAGGTAATCGAATCTTAAATCTCTTAATCGAGAATATATGCCAATTACTTGTTCCTTTTTTACTCTTTTAATTTTTTGAGATTATATAACATAGCCTGCTATAGTTTTATTATATTACTTTAATCAATATAAAAATATTTTTGTGGGGCTCAATGTTTTCCACCTTTCATTTCCCTATATTTGAAGAACATTGAACTTTTTTTTTTAAATGAATATATATAAAATATTGAATAATTGATTGTTTTGGTCAACATGTTAAATTTTTATTTCTCTTCTCTTTATTGCTCTCTTTGACAATTTTATATGATCTCATTCTCATTGGAGTGACCATTTTCTGCAAAAATCTATGTGAATAAAAATATAATCTATACATAATACATATAAATAATGTCTCAAAAGAAAAAAAAAAAAAAAAAGATCTTTAAAATGAAGGGATTAAACAAATTGTTGGACGTAAATATATATACCCATTTAATATTATAACATTTTTACCATTATTCTAAGAAAGATTATGCAAAATCATTATTTAATGTAAAAAATTAAATAGATTCGACCATTAAAATAATTTAGAGAATTTGCAGTGGATGACAAAAAAGAATTATATAATTGCAAATATAGCACACAATGTAAAAAAAGTTGCAAATATAGCAAAATCTATCGGAGTATATTACTGATAGACACTAATAGACTCTGGTTAATTAGAATATATTTGATAGACTTCGATAATCAGAGTTTATCAATAATAGACTCTTATTAATCAGAATTTATCCGTCTACTGATGGACTCCGATTATTTAGAGTTTATCAGTGTTTATTGCTGATAGACTCTAGTTAATCGAAATCTATCAATGACTATCATTGATAGACTTTGATTAATCAGATTCTATCAGTGATAGTAACGGATAGATTTTGATTAATCGGAGTCTATCAATGATAGATACAGATAGACACAGATTAATCGGAGTCTATCAACGATAGATACTGATAGACTTTGAATAATCAGAGTCTATCAGTGATAGACACAGATAGAATCTAACTATAGCTTTTTGATCTTGTACAATTAATTTTGCTATATATGCAATTAGTTTGCAACTGTACTATATTTGCTATTAATTTGGGTCAATTTGTCATATAGGCAACTACCCCTTAACCTTTTATTCATTAAGTTTGTGTTTTTTTTTTTTTCTTTTTTTTTTTAAATAAGTTTATGTGTTGTATAATGGTATATTTAGGGTTTTGTTTTAATGATTTTACTTCTTTTTATAGCAAAATTATGTCTTATTTCCTGCTTACTTATTTAATATTTAAATATATATATATATATATATATATATATATATATATATACTCATCAAATATCTCAAAAATTGAATTTGAATAGATAGTAAAATACAAAACCTCACCTTATCTGTTGTGGCTACCAGATTCATTATTGAAGCAGCCTGTCATTTTCTTGGTCCAAACTATTAATGGACAGCTTTAAACTTTGTGGTTACACAAAATTAGCAAATTTTTTTTTTTTTTTCTAAATAAAAAATGACAACTTGAGGTTGAGGGTAAGGCATAGGACCTATCTTTCTTCTATGACTCAATAATGTATAATCACAAGAAAAGGCATTATTGATGCTTCTCCTTCAATGCTCTCGAATTCTTATTTTAATTGTTAAAATATCGATCATTTTGGTTCATCTACATTAAAACTTGTTCCATTTTAGTTTCCGTATTTTTTAATGTAACATTGTAGTTGTCAAATTTTCAATTTGGTCTCTCACAGTCATGCACATTCCTAGAAATAAGAATGGAAAAGCAGATCAATTGGTAAATGAGACATCATGTCATCGAAGATCAACTTTGTGGTTGTCAAATTCCCAGTTTGGTTATTGTCGATGGGTTCTAATACCCATTGTAAGTATATTGAACCATGTAATTGTGTGCTTAGCTTTGTAATGAAAGGTTTTCTCTCAAAGGAGGGAAAAAAAAAAGAAAAAAAAAAAGTTGTTTAGCATGAGATGTGACAAGTCACATTAATTGGAAACTCGGTGAAGTTTTAATGCAACATTTTGATTAAAAAGCAAAAGGAGAATTAGGGCTAATATTCGTCGAATTAATTAATGTAACTCCACCTTTTCAAGTGTAATCATAAATAACATAATTCCTTATACTAGATTTCTATTACTTTTTCCTAGTGCCAAATACGTTGGTTAGCTGCCAACAAGAGTATAGCTCAACTGGCATAAAGATGTATTGATAACCACAAGAACTGTGGTTCGAATCTCCATCCCTCATATTGTCAAAAAAAAAAAAAAATACGTTGGTTAGCTTCAATTAAGATATGAGAGGAGTACCCTATATATCTTATAAATTGTGAGGTCTCTACTAATCTTTTCAATGTGAGATCCTCAACACATTTATGATTTTAAATTTGCGCCCTTTTATTCTCTTTTTTTTTTTTTTTGTTTACATTTTACCATTTTTTTATGATAATATATTACAAACGTAAAAAAGAGAATGGGACATTTTTTATTAATATTATATTTTTTAAAACTTATTATTAAAATATAGTTATTTTGAAACTTATTATTAAAATATTGTTGTTTTAAATTTTTAGGTATAGGTCGTCTCTTCAAGAGACGACCTAGACCCACACGTCCACATGTCGTCTCTTGTGCAGATGTGGCATTAATTTTTTTTTAAAAAAAAATTGTGTAGGTCGTCTCTTCAACAGACGACAAGAGACGACCTCCACGTTAGTCTATTCAAAATGATGGACTGGCAGAGTGGGTATGTTTAGCGCCTTTTATAAACAATCTAGGGTTCGAGTCCAAGCAAATGCAAATTTATTGTATTTATTTTTTTTTTCTTTCCATCAGATTTTTTCCTTTTTTCCTTTTTTTTCACTTCTCTTTAAAAAGTTTAAATTAATATAAATAAATACCAACAATTTAATTTAATGTATAATGCCCATATTTTATTTATATATTTTATATTTTATTTTGAATTATATTATTATTATTATAAACAACTTTTTAATCTAATACAAATACTTTAAAAAAAAAAATTGAAATTAGTATAGGTAAATACCATAAATTTAATTTAATTTAAATTGCATAGTTTCCTTATTTGAAATTAATAGAAGTTAATTTCAAAAAAAAATAATAGAAGTAAATACCAATTTATACATGCAATTTATACATTAAATTAAATTTATGGTATTTACCTATACTAATTTTAATTTTTTTTAAGAAAATTGAAAGTATGTGTATTAGATTAAAAAGTTGTTTATAATAATAATATAATTCAAAATAAAATTGAAAGTATGTGTATTAGATTAAAAAGTTGTTTATAATAATAATATAATTCAAAATAAAATATAAAATATATAAATAAAATATTGGTCTTATACATTAAATTAAATTGTTGGTATTTACTTATATTAATTTAATTTTTTTAAAGAGACAAGTGAAAAAAAAAGGAAAAAAGAAAAAAATCTTATGGAAAGAAAAAGGAAAAAAAATAAATACAATAGATTTGCACTTGCTTGGACTCGAACACCAAAATTGTTGTATAAAAGGCACTGAACATAACCACTCTATCAGTCCATCATTTTAAACATATTGACGTGGAGGTTGTATCTTGTAGAGACGACCTACACGATTTTTTTTTTAAAATTAATGTCACATTTGCACGTCGTCTCTGAAGAGAAGACATGTGGACGTGTGGGTCTAGGTCACCTATACCTGAAAATTTAAAACAACAATATTTTAATAATAAGTTTCAAAATAACTATATTTTAATAATAAATTTTAAAAAATATAATATTAATAAAAAAATGTCCTCATATGAGGATAAGCACCAAAAAAAATCTAAAGAAAAACAAAAGAAAACACAAACCTTCGAGAAAATATAGGAAACGTCATATCTAATGCTTCAAGGGAAATATTTATGATATTTCTTCTCTCTGGATCTTATCATTTTCTTGCATTTTTTTTCCTTTATTTCTTTTTTATATGTTTTTCCATTCAGTTCTATTTTTCTGTTATGAGTTCTTTTTCGTTTAATTAAATAGGTATGTTTAATGTTTCTCTATTTTCTTTCCTACTTTTAGTTTTTTTTTTTCTCTCTCTCTCTAGTTCGTTTTTTTTTTTTTTTTTTTTGAGGAGAACCTCTCTCTAGTTCGTTCTTAGCAACATTAGTGATTTATAATTTTCACTAGTCTATGTTTTATTCCATAATTTATAGTATCACTTATTCAATATTTCAAATTATGGAATAAAACATAGACTAGAGAAGTGATATATATTTACCTAACACTAGTTTATGGGGTGATTAATAATCAGATTTTTATGTATCACCAATCTACTTTTTTTTTTTTTTTTTTTTTTGAGGCATATCACCGACCTACTAATTCATCAAAATTAATGCATCATTGATTTATGGTTATTACCAACTCATTAAAATCAATGCACCAACGTTTTTCTTCTTCTTCCCTCCCCTCCCCTCTCCTCTCCTCCCTTTCTTTTTTTTCTTCTTCTTCCTTCTTCCTCTCATCCCTTTCTTTCCCTCTTTTTTTTTTTAAGGAAGGAAAGAGGAAAAAATATGAAACACATGGATACAAGTTATGTCTTGAAATGAAAGACAATTCCAAATTAGCTTTGTCTACGAACAAGGATGCTAGAAGTAATGCAACTATGAAGCTTGTGGAGAGTTCGATCCTAGCTCAGGATGAATGCCAGCAACATGCTTAACACATGCAAGTTGGACAGGAAGTGGTGTTTCCTGTGGCGGATGAGTTAGTAACGCATAATAACCTGTCCTTGGGAAGGGAACAATAGCAGTAAACAACGGCTAATACCTCTTTCATTCTTTTTTCTTTTTTAACCAATGAAAGAAAGGGAAGGGAGGAAGAGGGAAGAAGAAGAAAAAAAGGAAAGGAGAGGAGATGGAAGAAGAAGAAGAAAAAATGAGAAAAAAGAGAGAGAAAAAAAAAAGGGAATGACGATGGTTGCAGCGACAACCGCTAGTGGTGAAGAAGAAGAGAGAAAAAAATAATATTTATTACGGAAAATACACTTTTAGTTTCTGAGGTTTGGGTTAGGTTTCGTTTTGGTCCCTGAGTTTTCAAACTCAACAATTTAGCTCTTGAGGTTTGGTTTTAGTTTCACTTTGGTCCATCCATCCATTTTCTATTAAAAGCTAACGACGGGCTAATGTGAAACTATTTTTTATTAAAAAAATATTTTTAATTTTTTAAAATAATAAAAAATATTATTATTTTATATTATTTTTATTTACTTCCCCCTCTCTCTTTTCCTTCTTCTTCTTCAGCACATCGATGGCAATGGCGGCTAGCCGCCTCCGCCAACCCTTTTTTTTCATCCTTCTGATCTTCTTTTCTTTTTCGCCTCTTTTGTCCCACTTTTCTTTAAAAAAAAAAAAATAGAGGAGGGAGGGAGGGAGGAGGGACCTCCCTCCTCATCCCTTCCTTTCTCTTCCCCTCTCTCAGATCTGGGTTTTCCAGCGAGCACGAGCATGAGTAGATCGACGAGTAAAGTCCAGCGACATCTCTAGGAGTTCTCCGACGAGCACGAGACCCACGACGGTGACGACACAACAAAAATTTCAAGGGCGGTTTTGCGGTGTTTTGACGACGCGAGCAACTCGCTTTTGGGTCATTTTGAGTCTCTTGGTTGAGGGAGAAGGGGATGGAGAAAGGAGGAAAAAGAAAAAGAAGTCACCGCTGGAGAAGAAAGGTGAAGAAGAAAAGATGAGGAGAGGAAAAGAAGAGAAGAAGAAAGAATAAGAAAAAAAAAGTTGGTCGCCGACGGTCGATGGCAACCGATGGCTGCTAACGATAGGGTCATGGAAGGAGAAGGGATATGGAGAAGGAGAAGAAGTAAGAAGAAGAAAATAATAATAATAATAATAATTTTTAAAATTAATTTATTATTATTTTATTTTTTAAAAATTAAGAAAAGAATTTTTTTAATAAAAAAAATGATGACACATTAGCAAACCGTTAGTTTTTAACGGAAAAATGGATGGAGTGACTAAAATGAAACGAAATCCAAAACTCAGGGGCTAAATTGTCGAGTTTGAAAACTCAAGGACCAAAATGAAACCTAATCCAAACCTCGGGGACTAAAAGTGTAGATCTAACTAATGAGAGGAAATGAGAACAATGGGAAATGAGAGGGAAATGAGAACAATGGGAAAGTGTAATAATTTCATTCTAGAAAACTCCATATAAATACATAACTTGAATCTAAAAATAGATTCCACAACTAATCCCACTAACTCCACAAAATTAGCAACTTAGACTTGACTCAACTATTTCCTAGAAACTAGGAAGACTAGACCAACTCAAAACAAATTAGTAATTTTAGTTACTAACATTCTCCTCCTAACTCAAATACTACAAACACCTAACTTGCTCCTAAGAGCTTGAAAACGACCCACACAAAAAGACTTAGTGAAGATATCAGTCATTTGCTCTTCTGAGCTGCAATGTACCAGCTGCACTTCTCATTCCTTCTGCATCTCTCTCAGAACATAATACTTGATCTTAAAATGTTTGGTCCTTCCATGAAAAACTGGATTCAATGAAATGGCTAGAGTGGCTTGATTATCCACAAACACTTTCACACACTTTTCCTGCTTCAGATGCAAGTCATGCATCAATTTCTTCAACCAAACAGCTTGGTTGACTGCTGCCGTCGCTGCAATGAACTCTTCTGCAGTTGACTGAGCCACTATATCTTGCTTTTTTGAACACCATGAGAAACACCCTGAGCCAAAAGTGAAACAATAGCCAGAGGTGTTCTTCATATCATCTAGTGACCCAGCCCAATCACTATCTGAGTAGCCTTGCAACTCAAAATTTTCAACTTTACTAAATTTGATCCCAAAAGACAGTGTGCCTTTTAGATATCTCAGAACCCTTTTTCCGGCAACCATATGATTCTTGCTTGGACAGTGAATAAATCTAGATAGGACACTTACAGTGTACATAATGTCAGGCCTAGTGGATGTGAGATACATGAGGCATCCAACTAGACTTCTGTACACATTCTCGTCGGCAGGTTCCTCTCCATCATCCTTTTGCAACTTCTCCTTCTGAATCATTGGAGTGTTCACACTTTTACACTCCTCCATATTGAACCTCTTCAATATCTCTCTTACATACTTCTTCTGACAAAGGAACATTTCATTCTGCTTTTGCTGAATCTCCATACCTAGGAAGTAATGCATCAGACCTAGATCAGTCATCTCAAACACCTTCATCATTTCTTGCTTGAATATCTCTATCTGAACATCATCACTTCCTGTCACTAGCAAGTCATCTACATAGAGAGATACAATCACAATAGTAGTACTTGATTTCTTCACATAGAGTGTGGATTCACTCAAACTCTTCACAAAACCCAGGTTCAGCAAGTGATCATCCATCTTACTGTACCATGCCCTAGGAGCTTGCTTCAACCCATAGAGAGCCTTTTTCAACAAATAAACCTTCTGCTCTTGTCTTGGAATGATGAATCCGTCTGGTTGCTCAACATAGATCTCTTCTTCTAACACTCCATTTAGGAATGCTGACTTCACATCTAGCTGATACACCTTCCATCCATGTTGGGCCAACACAGCCAGTAGCAACCTGATTGTGTCCATTCTTGCAACTGGTGCAAAAGTCTCAGAAAAATCAATTCCACAGACTTGTGCATACCCTTTTACCACTAACCTGGCCTTTAGCTTGTTCACAGAGCCATCTGGGTTCAATTTGGTTTTGAAAACTCATTTGACTCCAATTACTTTTCTGTCTGCAGGCTTCTCCACCAGCTCCCATGTATTGTTTTTCTCTATCATACTCAATTCTTCCTTCATTGCTTCCATCCACTTTGTATCTCTTTTAGCTTCTTCATATCCTGCAGGCTCTAATGCAGCTACACTACTTCTTTCATACACTTCCTGCAATAGTCTAGTCCCTCTAACTGGTGCATCATCAACTAATTCATCAGGATCCAGAGAGACTTCTTGTTGCTTCACATCTGCTTCTTTTGTCCAGTCTCACTCCTCATCTTCCAAAAACTGAACATCTCTGCTAATCACCATCTTCTGTGTGTGAGGTTGATAGATCTTGTAGGCTTTGGACACCATGTTATAGCCTACAAAGATTCCTGGTTCGGCCTTCTCACTCAACTTGTCTCTCTTCACCTGTGGAACATAGAAAAAACACAAGCAGCCAAACACCTTCAAATTTGTCAGTCTTGGTTTAGTATCAAACCAAGCTTCATAAGGTGTCTTCTTCTCCAATACCCTCGTGGGTAGTCTATTCAATAGAAAGACTGCTGTGTTTGCTGCTTCAGCCCAAAATTCTTTTGGCAAGTTCTTCTCATGCAATAAGCATCTTGTCATTTCCATAATACTTCTGTTCTTCCTCTCACTGACTCCATTTTGTTGTGGAGAATATGGAGCAGTGAGCTGATGCTCTATCCCAGCTTCTTCACAGAAGGAATTGAACCTTTGCGATGTATATTCAGTCCCATTATCAGTTCTCACCACCTGAATCTTACAGCCACTTTGATTCTCAATCCATCTCTTAAACTTCAGAAACACTTAAGCTACTTCAGACTTATGCTTCATGAAATATATCCAACACATTCTGGTATAATCATCAATAAAGATAATGAAATACCTGCTACCATTTAGTGAGAGAGTTGGTTGAGGTCCACACAGGTCAGTGTGGATGAGCTGCAACTTCTCAGTTGCTTTCCATTGTGACTTCTTGAAAGGCAACCTTGTTTGCTTCCCTGTTAAACAAGCTCTGCAGTTTGTTTTCAGCTCCTCCAAAACTGGTACTCCTACTGCCATCTCATTCTTTTGCAGATACTGCAACCCTTTCTGATGAAAATGCCCCAACCTCTTGTGCCATAACTCAGTGTCATTCACTTGACACTTGAAAGCTATCTGCTCCTTCTCGAGTGGATCCAAGGAGAAGCTCTTGTGTTGCATCTTTATTTTGAACAACTCATTCCCATTGGAATCAGAAATGAGACACTTTCCTTCTTCAAACAACACTTTGAATCCCTTCTCTACTAATTGACCAACACTTAACAAGTTTTGATCAATTTCAGGGACAAACAACACTTCAGTAATCAACTTGGTTCCAGCACAACTCTCTATTGACACTGTGCCTTTCCCCTTTACTTCTAGATACTCACCGTTTCCTATCTTCACCCTTGACTTGAATGACTTGTCAAGGTCCTTGAACAACTCTTTGTCACTTGTCATGTGATTGGTACACCCACTATCAACCAACCAACCATCACATTGAGTGACTGATGAGAAACAAGTAGCCACAAAGAGTTGATCTGCTTCTTGTTGTACTACAACATGTGCTCCTCCTTGCTGTTGAGTTTTTGCTTCCTTACAGAACCGTTCAATGTGCCCCAATAAGTGGCATCTTCTACACTTCACATCTGGCCTTCTCCAACATCTGAAATGTGGATGATTCTGCTTCCCACAGTGCTTGCATGTACTACAAGCATCCTTTGCAACAAACTCTGAGCTACTGCTGCCACTTCCCTTCTTCCATTTCCCCTTCCTCTCTCTTCCACCTTCTCCCTACTGCACTCTAGCTTTCAATGCCCCCTCAATGCTTCCTTCTTGTCTCATCAACCTCCTCTGCTCTTGTGCTTGCAAAGCACTAACTACTTCTATCACCTTGAGTTTTGAGAGGTCTTTAGTATTTTCTAAAGAAGCAATGGTTGCTTCATATCTCTCAGGTACTGAAACTAGAATCTTCTGAACCAATCTATTGTCAGATAATTTGGTTCCCAATGCTCTTGCCTTGTTAGCAATCTCAATCAACTTATCTGAGTACTCTTTAATGGACTCAGAATCCTTCATTTGCATTCTCTCGAATTCTCGCACCAAGTTCAACACCTTCATGCCTTTAATCCTCTCATCACCTTCATACTCACTTTTGAGGAACTCCCAGATCTCCTTTGCTGACTTCAAGGCCATAATTCTGTTGAATATGGCGGGAGACACAGCTGTATATAGGCAAGCTCGAGCTTTTGCCTTCCTGGTGACCCTCTCCTTGTGAGTCTTGATCTGATGTATTGTTGGGTTATCAGGAAGTGGAGCAATCTCATAGTCTTGCTCAATTGCTTCCCAATAATCACAACCCTCCATGTAGGCTTGTATTCTGATAGCCCATGCCTGATAGTTTTCACCATCAAACACAGGTGGAGCCAATGAAGAAAGACTGTTGGATTCCATCTCTAACAACTCTCACAGGTGTATCACTCAGTTTCTCTCAGAGATATTTCACTGATTCTCACTCACAGATCCCTTAAGAATAGAGGGCTCTGATACCAATGTAGATCTAACTAATGAGAGGAAATGAGAACAATGGGAAATGAGAGGAAAATGAGAACAATGGGAAAGTGTAATAATTTCATTCTAGAAAACTCCATATAAATACATAACTTGAATCTAAAAATAGATTCCACAACTAATCCCACTAACTCCACAAAATTAGCAACTTAGACTTGACTCAACTATTTCCTAGAAACTAGGAAGACTAGACCAACTCAAAACAAATTAGTAATTTTAGTTACTAACAAAAAGTGTATTTTTTCTTATTTTTTATTTTTAAAAATATTTTTTAAATAAAAAATAGGTGTCACTTCATCCTTCAATTAATATCTAACGGAAAAATGGATGGAGAGACTAAAATGAAGCGAAATCCAAACCTTAGGTGCTACCTAACCCAAACCTCAAGGACCAAAAGTGTATTTTTCCCTATTATATATTATTTAAATTATAATTAATTATTTTATATTTTTAAATTTTTCACGTCAACATTAAGAATATTAAAAAATGACAACATTAATGTCAGATACGCCAAAGTGAGCTTACCTTAGCGGTAATTGGCATGTACCCTCGACAGGGGCGGATGGGCCAGGGGGGCACGTGCCCCCCCTTAAATTATCCCGTCTTTATATTTTTAATATAATATAAGAGAATGATTATAATATTAATAAATGAAAATCATATTAAAAATCAAAATTTGCGTTTGGTTTAGTGGTAGGGGGTGCATCGTGCATTACATAAGTGGGCCAGGGTTTAGGCCAGGGTTCGAGTCACGCGTGGCATAATGTTTCTTTATTTTTTCCGAATTTCCCCTACCGTCAAACACAATTCAAGTTTTCTTCTTCTTCTTTTCAAATTTCTCTTGTCTTCAACACAATTCAAATTTCTCTTGTCTCCAACACAATTCAAATTTCTCTTTGATTGATGGGCTTAATTAAAAGTCCAAAACCAACCATTAATTTAAAAATGATAGGAAAGTTATAATTTTTTATTGTACTAATAGAAATCAATAGTGTATTTGATGACGTGATAATTTTGTCCATATATATATATTTTTTTTGTTGAGGTCTCCCCTTTTTTAAATTTCAACTTTTGCTTTGTGCTTTTCTTTTCTTCGGTTCAATTTTCATGTTATTTTTCTTTAACATCTATAAAAACAAAATCAGTGACATATGTTTTAAAAACAAAAATGATAGTTTTCGATTAGTGATAGAAACAACTTTTTATCAGTGATAGAAAATTTATATCTCTACTTGTTCTATCACTAGTAGAAATCAATCTTTCAATCAGTGATAGAAAGATAGTTTTTTATTAGTGATAGAAGGTTTTATATCAGTGATAGAAATCTTCTATCACCTAATTTGAACTACAACCAATCACCTTACTAAATCTATCTATGACAGAAAACAATAGCAAGTTCCAAACAAAACACATAAATAACCGATAGAATTCTATCACTGATTAAAAAAAAATTATTACATTTTTATGCATATTGTGCCCCCCTACGTGAAATTCCTGGATCCGCCACTGACCCTCGACCATGAGGTCAGAGGTTCGAATTCCCCCACCCCCAAATGTACATTTAGAGACCTCACAGACTAATCCCACGATAATCATTCCTAAAATTAATATATCCCTCATTTATGTTTATTGTTGTTTTATGTTTATCACGAACTCAATGCATCACGTCAATAAGAGCATAATTCAACTAACAAAAACCGAGAGGTTTGTGGTTTGAATCTTCCCACCCCCTATTGTCAAAAAAAAAAAAAAATCAATGCATCACAAAGGGCATTTTAGTCCTTTTGTATTCAGCATGTGGGCTAACTCTAAGTAACGTACCAGAATTTTAGGTTGGTTCAGTTTTTTCGATTTCAATTTACACTCAACTAGAATTGATATGATTACTTTAAAATAAATAAAAATAAAATAAAGGAAAAAATACACTTTTGGTCTCTAAGGTTTGAGTTAGGTTTCATATTGGTCCCTGAGTTTTCAAATTCAACATTTTTACCCTTGAGGTTTGGATTTCGTTACATTATTGGTCACTCCATCTATTTTTCTGTTAAATCCTAACAGATTGCTGACGTGGAACAATTTTTTTATTAATTTTTTTTTTAATTTTTTAAAATAAAATAATAATAAATAAATTAAAAGAATTTATGTTTTTCTTCTCTCATCATCTTCTTCTTCCTCACCACCACCAGTCTCCGGACATTCGCCACTGCCGTCACCGGACCTCCGTCGCCGCCGTCACTTTCCTCTTTTTTCTTCTTATTCCCTCTCCTCCCTATTTTCTTCTTATTCTTCCTTCTTCCTCCTTTCTCAGCCCTCTTTCAGTCTGATCGTGCTCTTCACGCCGACAAGAAACCCACAGATTTGGAACCAGACCGTTCATGCTCCTCCGTCGGCAAGAAACCCACAAATTTGGGCGGAACGAAACCCACAAATTCGTTCGTGCTCGCGTCGGCAAGAAACCCACTGATCTGGAATCAGTCCGTTCGTGCTCCTCCGTCAACAAGAAACCCACAAATCTGGGCAGAACAGAACCCACAAATCTGTTTGTGCTCCTCGCGTCGGCAAGAAACCCATTTCGATTCCAGCTTGATACAGGGAAACGAACAGCTGGGTGGAACGATTCGTGGCGGCGCAAGGACGGACGGTTGGACAGAACAAACAACGCAAGGACAGAGTTGTGGTACGCAGGCGGTTCCAGATCTCGCTAGCATGGGTTGTTTTCTTCTCCTCTGCGCAAAATCGTGACTGGCGGGCTGGCAGGGGAAGGCAAAATCCGATGGTAGCGGCGGCGGACGTGGACGGGGGTCGGCGATGGTGTTGGTTGTCGGTCGTGGGCTGATTGCGATTAGGGTTTGAGAAGAGGTGGAGAAGAAGAAGCTTAATGAAGAAAAAGATGAAAGAAAAAAGAAAAAAAGAAATGAAAAATGAGAAATAAAAATAATAAAAAAGTAATTTGTTGATGATCAAATTTCGCTAGGTAAATTACCTTCACTCCACGTGATAATCGACAGTGAATTTGTTTGAGAGCGGGGGAAGACGTGGCATGCAAAACGGAAAACCTACACACCGGTGTGGTGCTAGCCACACCGCCTTCGATGCTTAAGTTAGAAAATGGAAGTAAGAGGGCTAGAGAGCAAGAGAGAGAGTTGAGAATAGAGTTCGGGTCCCCTTCTTCAATGGTGAAGAGGGATATAAATACCTGCTCGTTCTCCTAGGGTTTTTAGGGATTCGGAGGCGCTTCAGGACAATTCAGGCTGAATCGGGACGACTAGAGGCGGTGGAGACCAAGCGGAGCCGGACAAGCTTGGCCCGCGCGAGCGAGCCTAGGGTCGGCCTTGGCCCATGGCCGAGGCCGAGCAGGGGGGCGGGCCAAAAGCCCGACCCCTTCGGTCTTGGCCCGTCCCACTTGCCGGTTTCGCCTCTTGGGTCCATCTTTCGGTCTGATTTCTGCCCGGTTGTCCTCGTCAACTCCTTGTGCATCAGGGTGGTCCAAAATCACCTATAACATAATTAATATATTATTTTATTTTTAAAAATTTTAAAATATATTTTTAAAATAAAATTTTAGTTCCACGTCAGCAATCCGTTAGGATTTAACAGAAAAATAGAGGGAGGGACCAATAATGTAACGAAATCCAAACCTCAGGGGTAAAAATGTTGAGTTTGAAAACTCAGGGACCAAAATGAAACTTAATTCAAATCTCATGAACCAAAAGTGTATTTTTTCCTAAAATAAAAATTCATAATCACACTCATTTCTTTATCCTAATATTGTATATTTTAGTTAATATTTATTTAAATAAAAGTTAACAATCAAGGATACAAGTGAAAATGAAAGGATTCAAATCTTAAATAAATAACTTAAATCAAGTAGAGTTTGCAAATTTGAGTTGAAATAGAAAAATATCATAAATGTTCGTACTTCTTTATATATATAATTCAGAGAAGATACAAAAGTCAATCTTGAAATAAATAATTAAAAAATAGACCGACCTCACACAAATCTATGAGGCAATTGCACTTAAAACATACTCAAAAACTGGTGAAAAAATAAATAAATATATTTATATGAAAATAGAATTCACAGATCTCAATTATTATAATGCTAAAGTTTGATGTAATATTATAATGAACATCAATAACAATTTGTCTCCACAAATTGGGACATTTGAAATCATTTTTCAACCTTCAACACATGTACACTGTTTTTCATTCTACTTCATTTGAGAATGATATTCAAAATTGTACTCATCAAAGTGGTATTAATGTTTGACTATTTTTGGTATTTATCAATTAATAGTAGCATGTTGTCAAAACGAGTATAATTCACCAGTAATTGATATGTATTCTCGACCAAAAAGTCAGAGGTTCAAATTTCTCACCTCACTCCAAATGTTACTGAACTTTTATATATACTAGAAAACATCAACGTGCATTGCACGTATGAAATTTATATTGTAATTTTATTTATATTTGAATATTTATTTATACAAACTTTTGTTTTTATTTTTTTAGAAATTGTGTGCTTTTATAATTAAATAAATTAATTAATATTAATTAATTGAGTAATTTGAATCTTCATTGCACACAGGAAAAAAAATGATATTAAAATTTAATGAGACATTGCAATTTCTATATTTTACAAACTATAAATTGTTTCCAAAAAACACTTTAGTAAAATAATAATAATAATGTTAGTAAATTTGCAAATTATAAAATTATCAGAAGCTTTATTTAAAGAACATCATGCAAAACATTATTATAATTCAAATTGTTATCAAAATAGAAATTAAAAAATGACTTCACAAATGGAATGCAATAGAACAACTTAAATCTCAAAATAAAAAATAAAATAAAATCAAGATTGAAATAATGTACCTTAAATCAATCAATTTGTCATAGAAGAAAAAAATATTGTTCTTTACTTAAGAATATTTTTTTTTTCCAAATGCATGAAAATATATATAAGAGGAGCAAGATGTATATTATATTAGATCATCTAGTTTTCTGTTGTGAAATTTGAAAAGATTAATTAACATATTTAAAAACGTATAAATGAATTTTAAAAAATAGAATTCCAAAATTTGCAGTAAAAAAAAAACCGAAAAAACTTTACTAAATTAATTAACATAATAAAAGAGTATAAAGAAATTATAAACATACAAAACAAAATTAAAACTTTGCAAATTCGCATATCCAACAAAAAAAAAAAATTTATCAAATTAAAATTCTTTTAAGTAACACATTATTTACCAATTCTAAAATTCTAAAACCCTTTAAATAATACAAATATTAAAGAAGTAATAATTAATTTAAGGACACATCTAAAATTAGAGAACTAATATGTGGAAGAAAAAAATTAGCCATACATGATTTTCTAAGTTAAACATTATTAAAATAATAATAATAATAATAAAAGAAATGTACAATTACCTCTTTATGTCTCAATGTTGTCTCGAAGGTCTTCTTTCGAGTTTCGGGATATTTTTCAAATTATTGTAATTCTAATTGTGGTCTAATAGCAGACATAAGAAAAAGGCTTTGGAAATGCAATAATGCAATAGACAATTGAAATCTTAAAATAAAATGAAGGTAAAAGAAAAATAAATAGAAAAGATAGAGATATACCTTGATTTGGCACAAAAGGGAAAAAAAACATATATATATTCTCCATTAGGCTTGCAATTTAACAATAATATATCACTAAGAGTAATTTAAAATGAAATTTTAAACAAATTATTGTAATTCTAATTGTGGTCTAAAAAGAGACATAAGAAAAGGGTTTTGCAAATGCAATATAACAATTTAAATCTTAAAATAAAATGAAGATAGAAGAAGAAAAAATAGGAAAGATTGATATATATACCTTGATGGCACAAAAGGGAAAAAAAACATTGTTCTTTACTTAGCAATGAGCTTCTTTGCAAATGCATGAAAATATATATAGAAAAGGTATAAGATGTGTGTTATAATGACTCATTTATTTTTTTTGGTTATGGAATATGAAAAGATTAATTATTAATTAATTAATTAACCTACTAAAAATATAAATAAATTAGAAAAAAAATTAAGTCTACCGTCTAAAAAAATAAAGAAACCTAATGAGTGTACCAAATTAACCCCTTAATAAATAACATATTAAATTAATTAATAATTAACATATATTAAAGAAGGTGTAAATGAATTAGAAAAAAAAAAAGAAGAAAAATCTAAATTTTGCCGGTAAAATAAACCAAAAGTTTTACTTAATTAATTAACAATAACAAATTAACATATTAAAAAAAGTATAAAAGAAAGTAGGTATAAATGAATTAGAAAAATAAATAAAAGAAAAAAGAAAATCTAAATTCTGCGGGCACAAAAAAAACCAATAGTTTTACTAAATTAATTAACATTAACGTATTGAAAAGTATAAAAGAAATTTGAAACATAAAAAAACAAAACTTTTCAAATTCCTATTAACACATTATTTATCAATTTAAAACCATTTAAATAATATAAATAATAATTAATTAAAGGATACATATGAAATATAAGAATTTGTATTTGGACAAAAGAGTCCAAAAATGATTCTTGAAGTTAGTCACTTTTTAAGTAGTAAAGGTAAAGATAAAGATATATATATAATGCCTATTTTATATGTATTTAAACAACTCCACCTTTGCATAAAATAATAATAATAATAAACAACTCTGGTAGCATTTAAATAGCACTTGATTGGTAGGTTAAGTTTATATAATCAAGTTTAAGAAATTAAACTACTAAAGTAAGTATAGCTCATCGGTAATTGGCATGTACTCTCAACCCACTCTCAATATTGTTAAACTTAAAAAGAAGAGTTTAAGAAAAAAAATATTTAATTTAAAAGAGTTTAAAAAGTACATTAAACGTATATTTGATGTATGTATTCATTAATTGTTTTAGGTTATAGAGGTGGTTAAATCGCAATGTCCACATAAACTTCTTTTTTTTTTTTTTTTTTTGAGATGATGTCCACCGTCGAATAGTTGCAATTGTTAGGAGTGTCCATTGAGAAAGTTTCATCCATCGGAATTGGTTACACAATGAAACAATGTATTCTTTCCCATATGGACATGATCTAGACCATAAACGTGAAACATCATGATCTAATGGTGGGCTATGAAGGAGAATATTTACCTTATTCTGTTGCCCTTCAAATTTTTATAAAATCATTTTTTTCGGAATAGTTGTAATTATTTGTGTTGAGGTGTCCGTTGGGAGCCAAAACGAGCTTAGCTCAGCGGTAATTGACATGTATCCTCGACCATAAGGTCAAAGGTTCGAATCCCCCACCCCCAAATATTGATGTACTCAAAAAAAAAAAAAAATGTGTCCGTTGGGAGATTTTAATCCAGTGAGAGTGGTTACATAACAAGGCAGAGTATTCTTTCTTGTTTAGTTGTGATTTAGAATATGAAATCAATAAGCCAAAAACAAGCATAATTAAGAAGTAATTGGCATGTACCATCGACCAAGAGATCAGAAGTTCGAATCCTCCTAAATGTTGTTTCTGAAAACTGTTTTCGGATTCTGTGATCCAAATAGTGAAAATTCGGAAAACAACTTTTTTATGTTTAAAATTTTAAATGCAGAATTAATTTAAAAAAGATAAAAACTTTAATAAATATATTTAAATTCAGATCCAATTTCTGAATCTGCTACCAAACATATATCTGAAAACATGAAATACAACTCTGTTTTCATTGAATCTTTTCAAATTCCTGTTTTCAGATCACCAACCAAACGGACCCTTAATTTTTCAAAGAGATTGAAGATTAAATGGCTTGCTATGTTTGGTGTTTGTGATCTTTTTGAAGAATCAACCAATTTGGATCTTATTTATCATATTTGTGGGGCTCAATGCTCATTTATTTATTTACTTTCTAATGAAAGATATTTCTGTTAATATATTCAATTTTGAATGGAAGAAATTAATTAGTTTCCTTTTTGGAAGGTGTTTTTTTTTTTTTTTTTTTTTTTTTTTTTTTTTTTGAATAATTGGAAGGTGTTATCGTAGATGGGAATAATATTTTCCTATTTTTACTCGTAAATTTTGAAGTTTTTTTTTTTTTTAAAATATAATGATTTATTAACTCAGAATGAGTTACCAATAGGAAAGTTTTAAATTTCTAACTAATCACATCTGTGCTAATTGATTCTTATAAATTTAAATTTTCAATCTCTCAACTTTGATACATATGAGTATAGCTCAACTTCATTGATAGTTTCAGCTTAGGTTTAGATCTCCATTCTATTATCTAAACTCTAAAAAAACACTTTCCACTTTGGTACATTTTACAATTTTAAATCAATTTCATAAGAAAAAATCATGTATTTAAATCTCCGGTGTTGACAGTGAAAGGTTGAAGAAGAAAGAGTTGGATAGAAGAAAGAAGAAGAAGGGGAGAAAGGCACATAAATAAAAATATATATATATATATAAAATAATAATATATCTATTATTTTATTATATTTATATTTTTAAAAACTTAAAAAATAATTTTTTTAATAAAAAAATTTTGCCACGTCTTTTTTTTTTTTTTTAGTACATCAACATGAGAACATGGGATTCGAACCTCTGACCTTATGGTCAAGGATACATGTCAATTACCGCTGTGCTAAAGCTCGCTTTAGCAACTACTGTCGTAGAGTTCTTTTTTTAATGAAATATAAAAATGGAACATGAAAGGAATAATTATATACATTTCAATTTTTTAAAAAACAAATCATTAAAAAAAGAGTTTCAATTAAGGTAAATCTTAAAACCATAATTTTAAATTTTCAAGTAGTCATGATTCAAGGATGTCCTAGCAGCTTATCTCATAGGCATATAAGAAATCTTTTATTCAATTCTAGTTAGTTTTCTTAATTTGCCTTCTCATTTACACTACTTATTTGACTATTTTTGGATCCTTTAATTTAGATTAAATTATAATTTTAGTTCTAAATCGTTATGGTTGTCTTTTTTTAGGGTCCGTTTGGAATACATTTTAATTTAAATGTTTTTCAAGAATGCATTTTTTAAAAAACATTTTGTATAAAAATTCTTTAGAATTTAAACACTCATATGTTTGGTTGCATTTCTTCAAAAATGTTTTTTTACACAAGTTATTGTTTACTTAAAAGAAGTTTTTTTAAAAAAGTTGGTTTCAAGTGTTTCCCTCAAAATGATTTATTTATCAATCTCATTTTCTAATAAGTCATTTTTAGTGGTTAGCAAAGGGTGTGTTTGGTTTAACTTTTCAAGTGTTTAATTTTGAAAATAAATCATTTTGAAAAAATTTCTAGTGTTTGGCAACCACTAAAAATGACTTATTAGAAAATGAGATTGATAAATAAACAATTTTGAGAGAAACACTCCAAACCAACTTTTTAAAAAAGACTTCTTAAGTAAACAATAACTTGTGTATAGAAACATTTGTGAGGAAATGCAACCAAACATATGAATGTTTAAATTTTAAACAATTTTTATACAAAATGTTTTTTAAAAAATGCATTCTTGAAAAACATTTAAATTAAAGTGTATTTCAAACGGACCCTTAGTCTCTTAGACTTTAAAAAGTTATAATTAAATTTCTAAACTTTAAATTTTGATTCTAATTAAGTTCGGGATGTCGATTCCATTATTTAAATTTTGATATGACAAACTGATTATATTTACAAGTAATGATTTAAGCTCAAGTTTTAAATCAAAATGTTGGTTTGTATTTTCTTTAATTTATGCAATTGTTTACTTGTTTGTGCCACTTTGCATTAAGTTGATGTCAAACTATTACTCATTAGTTCAATTTATATATCACATCAACATTTAAGTAATTATATTAAAGAGAAAAATCAGCTTATTATATTCTTAAATTTTGGAGGTTGTATCAATAAAAATCTCAAATTAATAATCATATCAATTAAAACCATAAATTTTATAAGTGTATCAATTTACACCATTACTTTAATTTACTCGTGTGCAAACTCATAATTATATATCAATTAAACTTCTTAACTTTCACAAGTGAATATGTACTAAAAAAAAAACTTTCACAAGTGAATCAATTTAGAGCATTCATTTCAAATAATTAACGATTTTTAAATGGAGGGTCTAGATATTTTAAGATGTTTAAACATGTGTGAGAATTGATGCATGGGTGATTTTCAAATTGAAGACCTAAATTGGTTCGAGCTTGTGGTAGTTTAGGGGTTTAATTGATAGGATTATAAGTTTTTCATGTATGTAAACTAACATTTTTCAAACGGAATCTAATTGAAGGTGTAAATTGATACACATATGAAGGTTTAGGGTTTTAATGGATACAATTATTTATTTTGGATTTTTATTGATACACCCCCTAAAGTTTAGGGGTATTAATTGATTTTTGTCCATGATATTATTGTATAAATAAAAAAAAATTAAGAATGTATTAAAAAAGGAAAAAATACACTTTTGGTCCCTGAGGTTTGGGTTAGGTTTCATTTTGGTCCTCGAGTTTTCAAACTCGATATTTTTACCCCTGAGTTTTGGATTGTGTTTCATTTTTAGTCCCTCCATCCATTTTTCCGTTAGAAACTAACGAAATGTTAGCGTGACACCTATTTTTTTATTTAAAAAATATTTTTTAAAATTTTAAAATAAAAAAATATTGTATTAATAAACAATTATTATTTTATTATTTTTGTACTTCTTCATCTCTCCTCCTCTTCTTTTTAGTTCTTCTTCGCCCCGCATTCTTCTTAGGGCCTGACCGTTAGTAGCCACCGACCACCGCTGTCGCTGACTGTCGGCTGCAGGCGTCGAATTTTTTTTCATTTCTTCTCTTGTTTTGTTTCTCCTTATTTTCTTTTCTTCCCATCCTATAATACAATCAAACAAAACATTAACAAAAACATGAGCCATTTTCTCCCACTTGTCTTTCTCTTCGTCTCCATTTCCCTTCTCCCTTCCCTTTCCACCGTCAACACCTCATCTTCGATGGTTGCACCCAACTCCGCCTGTGAGTCAAATCTCAACTCGCTACTCACTTCCCTGGTCAACGACTTCTGTCCTCGTCGCTGCTGTCTGTGGTGCTTGCATGAAGGACCGCCAGAAACGAGCTGGATCCCGCCTGAGGCGATCGGATTTCAGATCGAGTTGGAATGAAATCCACTGTCCGTGTTTCTTTTGTCCTCGTTCCTATTCATGTTTTTTTAAACAAAGATCTGGAACGAAGGAGTTTTCCCCTTTCCCTTCGTTTCACTTCTTAATTTAAAAAAAAAAAATATTAAAAAATAATAATTTTTTCATTAACTTGATATTATTTTTAATTTAAAATTTTAAAAATATTTTTTAAATAAAAAATAAGTGTCACACCAGCAATTCGTTAGTTGTTAACGAAAAAATTGATGGAGTGACCAAAATGAAACGAAATTCAAACTTTAGGAGTTAAAGTATCGAGTTTGAAAATTCAGGGACCAAAATGAAGTCTAACCCAAACCTTAGGAACTAAAGGTGTATTTTCTCTATTAAAAAATTAAAATAATTTAAAGATTAGGTTATAATAACCCCTTTATTATAACATATTCAGTGTTTGGGGCATCAACAAAAATAAATGGTGAGGTGAGTTATTTTTACCCCCGATTATTTTATCCATTCGGTAACCATCATTCAACCCACCCGATTATTCTATCAATTTTCTACAATAACTCTCTCCTCCCTTCTTCCATGCGGCTCCTTGACTTTTCCGACGACCGTCGGCCGACGAAGTTTCCGGCGACTTTTCCGACGGTCGCCGACAACTTTTCTGGCCACCGATTTTTTTTTCTTTTTTCATATTTCTTCTCATTTTCATTTTGAAAAATATAAAAAATGAAAATAAAGAAAAAAAAAACATCAAAGGTTGTCGGAAAAGTCGTTGACAACATCGAAGGTTAACCAACTTAAAAAAAAAAAAGAACATTCAAACGAAATTGTATTTACCTTATTTCAAATGATTTTATTGATTAAAAAAAAAACTAATATGATTTTTGAACACACTTACAATTTTCATTTTGGCAATACTAAAAGTTGAGTAATATGATTTTTCTATACCAAATCCTAAACTTTTTTGTTTTGTAAAAAAAAACATAACCCTAAATTAAAGTGAATCGTATATCCTAAAAAAAACTAGAAAAAGAAAACAATCAGTTTGAACCTTTGATTCAGAACCCCATGTTAAAACAGATCAACACTCCAAACACAGACTAAAAAATATGCATACCAAACACAAATTATTTTATCCCAGACTAAAATAATATGCACCCAAACACAGATTATTATAATCCTCAGACTATTATAATCCCTGATTATTATAACCACCAGATATTATAACAAATTCAGTGCCCCAAACAGCTCATAAACTTGTAATTTAGCTTTTAATTTATCATGCCTTTAAGATATATATAAATTCTTTTACTAAGATCCATTATTTTAAAATGATGTTTATATTTATTTAAACAATTTTTTTCTTCAAAATTGAACTTTAGGGGAAAAAAAGAATCCTTTGAACTTTTTTCAAGGATGTCATTCATCAGTAAATTTGTTTTTTTTTTTTTTCCCATGATGGAGCACACAAAATGAGAAAGAAACACAACATTAAGGGTCTTTTGAAAGAACTAATTGTGAATTATTAAAAAAAAAAAAAAGTAAATTGCATTATTATTTCAATTATATCACAAAAGGTCAGGAATAGTCTAACAATACAATAAAATAAAAAATGCATATTAGTTCTATATGGTTAGTTTGCTTTTAGGAGTAATTAAATACAAAATGAAGATATGAACATATTCACTAATAATGTAGGTCAAAAAGATATGAAAATTGAGACTTGAAACATAAAAAAGAAGTTTTCCTCTAAGCCTCAAACTTTTGACTTATAAAGAAGCTTACTTTTTGACAAACATTCATTCAGGTACCTTAGTATTTAATTCAAATAATAATAATTAAATTTACACTTTTGCTTTAGAATGAAGTGTTTTTGAAAGAACTCAAAAGGTAGAATAGACTAAGAACATGATTTAGTAGTTTTTTTTTTTTTTTTTTAAATATAACATTATTTAGTTGTCAAAACGAACATAATTCAGTGGTAATTGACATGTACCATTGACTCAAGGTTTGAGAGTTTGAAGTTCAAATCTTCCAAATGTTAATATACTAAAAAAAATCATGATTTAGTTTTTTTCTTAGAAAAAAGAAAAAAAAAAGTAGAAACAGTAATTATTTATTTTATTATATTATATTTTATTATATTTTTTTACAACAGAAACAGTATCATTTGCCAAGTCTACTTTTGCAAATGTCTTTTCATCAAAATTCCATGGTTCTTTGTATTGATCACTCTCCTTGTAGATCACACCTAAAAGCGTTTTAAATTCAAAAGAAAAAAAAAAATAATATTTAGTATAATAGTTCTCTTAATTATTTTATCTTTCTTCTTTGGATAATTGTAATGGGTGACGAAATTATGGCAAATAATGGCAAATATAGCAAGTTTTTAAAATATTTGTGCAAAATTTTTAAATGAATTTTTTATATTCCTGAATTGCGTCTGCCCCTAATTGACGCGCGCATCTTCTTCTTCCTCGTCAGTTTTCTTTTTTAATACATATATTGATATAAATCTTCTATCACCGATAGATTCTATCAGTGGTAGAAAAATTTTCCATCGGTGATAGAAAGTTTCTATCACGGATACAATAAAGTTTCTATCAGTGATAGAAATCTTCTATCACTAATAGAAAATCTTTCTATCACTGATAGAATGAGTGATAGAAAATCTTTCAATCCTTGATAGAAAAACTTTTGATAGAAAATCTTTCAATCTCTGATAGAATCTAATAGAAAATCTTCCTATAAGTGATAGAAATCTTATATCACTGATAGAAAGTTTTTATATGAGTGATAGAAAAAAATTTCCATCACAAAATCTTTCTATGAGTGATAGAAAAACTTTCTATCTCTATCACTGGTAGAAAAACTTTCTATGATTGATAGAAAAACTTTCCGTGAGTGATAGTTTTCTATCAGAAATCATCTATCACTGATAGATTTATTTTAGTGATAGAAGATCTTTTGTTTCTATCCGTGATGATGATACATGGTGAAATCGAACATTGAAAAATAAAGCAAAAACGAACAGTTATAGAAATCAAACACTGAAAAGCAAAAACCAAACATTGATAGAAAACCAAATAACAACAACCAAACACTGATAGAACATTGAATAGAAGTGATAGAAAATCTTTCTATCATTGATATAAAAATATCTATCGCTGATAGAATCTATCAGTAGTAGAAAAATTTTCTATTATTGATAGAAAAATATCTAACCGTGATAGAAATCTTCTATCACTTATAATTTTCAATGGTGATAGAAGATTTCTATCAATGATAGAAAATCTATCCGTGATAGAAAATCTCTATCACTGATAGAAAATCTTTCTATCACTAATAAAATCTATGATAGAAAATCTTTCTATCACTAATAGAATCTACTTTCTATCAATCTGGGGGATATTTTAGTAAATGTGACACACAGACCATCAAATTTTGCTATTTTTGCAATTTTTGTTTGTGGGCTGCTAGATTTGCAATTACTCTGGTCCATATTGCTATCCTTGCAACCAATCCTTCTTCTTTTGTATTTACAATGAAGGTGAAGTGGGGATTTGAATATTCAACTTTTTTTTTTCTTTTTGACAAGGAACTCAACCTTAACAGAGGAAATTTGTCTTTACTTACTCTTACTTGTGGTCTCTATAATTTCAAATCATACAGTATCTTTGTGGTTTCAACTTTGTCTATTTTAGTCCATTACTTTTTGAAATGTCCATACTTTTAAAAAGTTGCCATTTTGGTCCATACATTTCTTTAGCATACTTTGAGTACAAACACTACAATAAATTTCTTGAAATGTATCTAGGTTTATGTTGTTCCTATAATTTATATTAAAATTTTGCTATCAATAATCAAAATACTCACTTCTTAAAAATACATGAACTATAAGTAATTATTTTGAAAATATAAGAACTATAATGAATAAAAGTTGAAACTACAGAGATTGAAATACACATTTGGAAAGTACAAATACTAAAATAAATCAAAGCTTAAAGTAGATATTAAAATCTCCAAAAATATTACTATTACAAAGGTGGAATTATAATGTTAGGGGTGTCCATAAGGTAAGACGGGAACAGGAATGGGGTCGGGATTCCCCACGGAGAATTTGAGGGGATCAAGTCTTGGAAAGGAATTATTCCCCCATTTAGTCTTTTTTTTATCTTCATTGAATCAAATAATTCTTTTAATAAATTTTTAAATAGTTAATTTTCCAGGTGAAATATTCATTAATTTTCAATTAGATTGTCAATTATTCACATCAAATATTCATTTAAATAGTTAATTTTTTAATAAAAAAAATCTCTATTTAAAGGCAAAATTCTTAAATCTCTTATTAGAAACAAAATAATATTACATTTCAAATTATCTAATTATCTATACATTTGTTTAAACCATATAATTCAAACATAGCCAATTTTCTAAATCATTAACACTAAAACTTTAAATTTATATAGAGAGAGAAATAATAATAATAATAAATAAATAGGGTCGGGAATGAGGATGAGTAATACATCTTCCATTCTCGTCCCTATTTAGCTTACGGACAAAAATTTTCCCCACTCCCTCCCTCATCCCCTACCTAAATGAGGATTCTCTACTCTCATTTAAAATGTTATGTCGATAGAAATATCAACAAAATATCGATTTGGGAACAGGGGATTCGAATATCTGACCTCTTAGTCGAGAATACATGTCAATTACCACTGAGTCAAGCTCACTTTGGCAAATATCATCCCCGCATTGGTTACATTATGTTATCTTTTTATATATATATATTTTATCAATTTCTTTACTATATAATAGAAATGTCAATTTGTTCCACATGTCAATATCGAACCCATAGAGTGGACATGTGGAAATATCGATGAAAATATCGACATGTCAATGAAAATTTAAATTTAATACATTGATAGCTATATAATGTCAACATATGCTCAATAGTTAAAAGACATCTATCCATTCTTATTCGAGTGGAAAGTTGAATTCCTCTAATTTCAATCCTCGACCAAAGAGAAATTCCTAATGTCTAGGTCAAACTATTGTTTTTTTATACAAAGCCCAAGAGTTGACCAATGACCATAATATAATGTTTGAAAATTTGAGAACAAAAATAGAATAAGCACGAAATTTAAACCAAAAGTATGGTATAGTACTATAATTTATATTACGAAACTTCATAGTTACAGTGTAATAGTAAAATCCCAACGGTACTAATCAAAAATTGGGTAACAATTTAAGCAATTCAGCAGCATAGAATAAGAACCACTGCAGCACTGCAGACAAAATAACACAAAAGCATCAACAAAAATGGTGGAAATTGCTTTATTCTGATGATCCCAACTGCCGTTTTGATTTGGACAAAAGGTACACGAAATTAAATTCAATAGAGAGAAAGCAGAGCAGCGCCTTGTTTGTTTGCTTCTGTTTCCGTGATTTGCAGTAACGAATAGTTTCCAAACCAGAAGCCATTGGAGCCAAAGCTCGGACCCCAGTTTTTGAAGAAATTTGAATCGACTGACAAGAAGACATTGCCCCCTGTAAGGCCAGAAGATTGAGCGGAATTGTTCGAGCGAAAATAATGGGAAAATGGAAAAAGGTTTTGGGGATTGGGTGGTGGAGTGCAGTAATCCAGGCATGAAAAGATCAAAACCGCATTAACTTCTCATTTAATGCCTTCACCTACGCTTTTCCCAATGTCAGAAGTTGTAGTTTCCGCATTTAAGTCTCTTTTCTTTCTCGTTTCCTCGCACCCTTTTTCCTTCTTCTTTTCTTTCTCTGTTCTTCCTTTTTCCCTACAGCAATTACCATGATTCCCTTTTTTCTGAATCGGAAGGTCGTTTCGTGGAAGGAGCTGCGAGAAGAAGCATGGAGGTTTAATGGGTAATTTTGTTGATTCTGAATGTGAGTTGGGTTGCTTCGTTTTTGCCTTATCTGAATCTGCTTGAATCTGAGGATTAATGGGTGTGTCTCCTCGAAAGAAGAGGAACTTGCTGCATTCTGAATTTCTTGGGATTTGGAAGAAAATGGAGTGAATTTTACTGGGTTTTTTTTATTTTTTGGATGTTGGTTTTTGAATTTAGTGCTGGAGGAATTTGTTTAATCTCTCTGTCTTGGTTTTCTTAATTTGTAATGTTTTTCTGTTTGTTGATGGAACATTTGAAGAGGAGATTGTTGTTCATTCTTTGAGTGATTGGTTTGGTCTGCAATGGGGTTATTCTTGTTGGTGGATTTGATTCTTTTGTTCTTGAAGAAGATGTGTGGTTGGAGAGGTGGATTGTTTGTGGAATTGGTTGTTTTTGCAGATATGTGTTTGTTGGTGTCAGGTTTAGGTTCAATGTCTTCTGTTGCTGTTTCTTATGGTGAGAAAGGGCCTGTTTTCTGTGGTTTAAAGTCAGATGGGTCTCATCTTGTGAGCTGCTTTGGTTCAAACTCAGCCATAACTTATGGAACCCCTTCTCATTTCCCATTCATTGGTCTCACTGCTGGTGATGGGTTTGTTTGTGGGCTTCTTTTGGATTCCAATCAACCTTACTGTTGGGGAAGCAGTGGTTATGTTCAAATGGGTGTTCCTCAGCCCATGATCAAAGCAGCTCAATACCTGGAAATCAGTGCCGGTGATTACCATCTCTGTGGACTCCGAATGCCTCTGACTGGAAGGCGTAGGAACATGTCTTTTGTTGATTGTTGGGGTTACAACATGACGAGAACCTTTGCGTTTGATGGCCCGATTGAATCGATCTCGGCAGGGTCTGAGTTCAACTGTGGACTGTTTTCTCTTAATAGAACTGTTTTCTGTTGGGGTGATGAGACAAGCAGCCGGGTAATCAGTTTGATACCTAAAGATAAGAGGTTTCAAAAGATTGCATCTGGTGGATATCATGTTTGCGGGATTTTAGAGGGCGCAAAGGCGAGAGCATTCTGTTGGGGAAGGAGCTTAGGCATTGAAGAAGAGATCTCAGTTGCATATTCAGGTGAAGGAAATGTAGACTTGGTTCCAGTTGATCCATTAGACTCTGTTGTTGGGGGCAAGTTCCATGCTTGTGGAATCAAGAGCTTGGACCGTGGTGTGATTTGTTGGGGTTTTACGGTCAAACCGAGTACTCCAGCACCGGATGGGATTAAAGTTTATGACATTGCAGCTGGAGATTACTTCACATGTGGAGTTCTAGCTGAAAAATCTCTCCTGCCTGTTTGCTGGGGCCTTGGATTTCCTACTTCTCTACCTTTAGCTGTCTCGCCTGGAATATGTAAAGCAACTCCTTGCGCTCCTGGTTTCTACGAAATCAGCCAAGACAATGCTCGGTGTAAGTCGCCAAATTTTCATGTGTGTATGCCCTGCAGTACTGTTTGCCCTCCTGAGATGTACCAAAAATTCGAGTGCTCCTCAAAATCTGATAGGCAGTGTGAATATAACTGTTCAAGTTGCTTTTCTTCTGAATGCTTCTCAAACTGCTCAAATGGTATGACGGGGAAGAAAAATGAGAAGTTCTGGTCAATGCAGCTTCCAGTTCTTGTAGCTGAGATTGCTTTTGCTGTGTTTTTGGTAGCTATTGTGTCTTTAACTGCAATCTTATACGTTCGATACAAGTTACGGAACTGCCATTGCTCGGGGAAGGAGTTGAAGTCGAAGAAACACAAAGGAACTGCCTCTTCCTTCCAGAAGGAAAACTACAAAATACGTCCCGACTTAGATGAGCTGAAAATAAGGAGGGCTCAGATGTTCACCTATGAAGAACTCGAGAGAGCGACATGTGGGTTTAAGGAAGAGTCTATTGTGGGAAAGGGAAGTTTCTCTTGTGTTTTTCGAGGTGTTTTAAAGGACGGGACAGTCGTAGCAGTCAAACGGGCTATAATGTCTCCCAACATGCAGAAGAATTCAAAAGAGTTTCACACTGAACTTGACTTACTCTCAAGATTAAACCATGCCCATTTGCTTAATCTGCTAGGTTATTGTGAAGAAGGTGGAGAGAGGCTTCTCGTTTATGAGTTCATGGCTCATGGTTCCTTGCATCAGCACCTCCATGGCAAGAACAAGGCCTTAAAAGAGCAATTGGATTGGATAAGAAGGGTCACAATTGCAGTCCAAGCAGCCAGGGGAATCGAATACTTGCACGGCTATGCTTGTCCTCCTGTCATTCATCGAGACATCAAGTCGTCAAACATTCTCATCGACGAAGAGCATAATGCTCGAGTTGCCGATTTTGGCTTGTCATTGTTGGGACCAACCGATAGTAGCTCTCCATTAGCCGAGTTACCAGCCGGGACTCTTGGCTATCTTGATCCTGAATATTATAGACTTCATTACCTTACCACCAAATCTGATGTCTATAGCTTTGGTGTTTTGCTACTAGAAATTCTCAGTGGTAGAAAAGCCATTGATATGCAATATGAAGAAGGGAACATAGTAGAATGGGCAGTGCCTCTGATCAAATCCGGAGATATCTCTGCAATTTTAGATCCGATATTAAAACCGCCATCCGATATCGAGGCCTTGAAGAGGATTGCAAATGTAGCCTGTAAATGTGTGAGAATGAGGGCAAAGGAGAGGCCATCAATGGACAAAGTGACAACTGCATTGGAGCGTGCTCTTGCCCAATTAATGGGAAGCCCATGTAACGAACAACCAATCTTACCAACCGAGGTGGTTCTGGGAAGCAGTAGACTACACAAAAAGTCATCTCAAAGATCATCGAACCGTTCGGTCTCGGAAACAGACATAGCAGAAGCTGAAGATCAAAGGTTCGAGTTCAGAGCTCCGTCGTGGATCACATTCCCGAGCGTGACATCGTCCCAGAGGAGGAAATCCTCAGCATCAGAAGCAGATGTTGAAGGAAAGAATTTGGAAGGGGGGAGAAATGTAGGGAACTGTGGAGGTGTTGGGGATGGATTGAAAAGTTTAGAGGAAGAGATTGGGCCTGCTTCCCCTCAGGAAAAGTTGTTCTTAGAGCACAATTTCTAAAGTGAGGACTCATTGAAAAGCAAAGCAGAACCCAGAAAAAGAAAATTCCAAAGCTTTGATTTTTATTCCAAAGTCTGTCTCTCTCTCTCTCTCTGACATGAAGGAAAAAGAATGAGATTCAACATGAAATTCTTGGTATCATCTAAGCTCTCTAAGCTGTTTTTCTGTGATTTCAAACTCATGATTTTCATTTTTCTACTAACTGCTTTTTTCTGGTTTTGTATTTGATGCTAACAACTTACCTTGTTCTTGTATGTTCCAGTTTGTGAATAACTTCTTTCATTCCATTTCTTTGAACATCCTTATATTTAGCTGGGTGAGTCATTTAACTTAATAACTGTCAAATAATATCTCTACTAGTTTTCTTTTTCTTTTTCCTTTTGAAATTTGTAGCTAATTGTGAACATTTTTGTGGTTGAGCCAGATTTTATTTTAGGTGTTGGATGCTCTGTGATGGTATTTGAGCATTTTAGTATTGAGTTCATACACTATTTTATTTGTTTGATTTTGTGGTTAGGCTTGAGTCTCTACTTGTTGGATAAAAGTATTTTTGTGGCTTGATTTTTCATATTTTGTTTTAATTTGATTTAATTATTAGTAGATTTATTGATCTTTTCTAATGAATTTTAGGTTAAAATACTATTTTGGTTCTTATACTTTGAGTTTTGGTTCATTTTGATCTGTATACTTTCATAACATTCATTTTGGTCCTTGTAATTTTGACTTTAGTTCATTTTGTTCTCTGCACTTCCAAAATGTTAGAGTGACATGCTTATTAGATAAATTTGATTGAGTTGGCGTGGTATAAGTAGACAATTGAACAAATATATACTATATCTACATAATTTTGTTTTCTTAAGTTCGATGAGGATGCCAACATGAGTTAGCATATAGTTGTAGTAAAGACCAAGAGGTATCTTCCAACCAGATACATTCTCTCAGGCTCTCAGCACAAAGATTAAATTTGTAACTTAGCTAGAGTAAGAATTGAAAATATTATTTCTTTAACAAGAAAGGATAAAAATGACAAGACCGATAAATATTTAAGATAGGCAACCTTTCAATCCTTTTGAAAATGTAGGGAAATAGTGGTTCCCACCAAAATTATAAAGAAAATAGAAAAAGAAATAGTGGATCTTACTAACTTTATAAAAGAAAGAGAAAACATTGGTTTGAAACGAGTTTGAATTACCGTAATCCAAGGAAAATGGGAAAAAATCATTTTTAACCCTAAACTTTGGGGGTTGTATCAATTTTAACCCTGAACTTTCAATTTCATCAAAATGAATCCTAAACTTACCAAGTTGTATCAAATTTAACCCTGAACTTGTAATTTCATCAAATTGAACCTCAAACTTATCAGATTGTATCGATTTTAACCCCAAACTTGCATAAGTGTTACAATGTATACCTTTGGTTAATTTTTCGTTTGAACCACCATATGTAATTGATTATTTCTTCCTTTTTTTCTTAATTCACATTGCACCTGAATTAGTTTCTTGTAAATAAAATACTAGCGAAACTTGATTTTAGATGACTTTTTTCTTGTCGTTGAGAACTTTGTGAGACTTTTTTTGTTGCTATCTAAGGTTATGAAAGCAAAGAAACTTTGGAGGTTTTTTATCTTTAAATATTTGCTAGTTTTTTCTTGTTGCTAAGAACTTTGTGTGATTATTTTTATTCTTTTACTGTTTTTTTTTTCTTGCTAATTAGAATAATGTACAAATGTAGGAAACGAAAATAAAGAAATTTCGAGTTTTTTATTTCTCATATTTGCTGAATTTTTCTTGTTGTCAATAACTTAGTGATTTGTTTTTGGATAATAATGAGAAGAATGGTATGAGATATTTGATTTCTTTTGATAAAGAGTTTTTCCAATAAATTTTTTTACAAAACACTAACTCTGGTGCAATGCGAATAAAAAAAATTGTCAATTACATGTTTTAATAGCAATTCAAATGAAAAGTTGACTAAAGATCTACATTGCAACATTTATGCAAGTTTGAGGTTCAAATTGATACAATTTGTTAAGTTTAGGGTTCAAATTGATGAAATTGAAAGTTTAGAGTTAAAATTGATACAACCTGCTAAGTTCAGGTATCAAAATTGATTTTTTCCCAAATTTCTAATACCACGGTAGTACCTACTCCTTCCATTCAGCATTTGACACGTCATTTAGTGAGCATTTAATGATATAATATTTTATTTCCTAGGTCTCACCATTCTTAAATACTTCTTTTATGACAAACAATGAATGGATGTAGTATGAAAATTTTTTCATATGACCGTAGTATTAGAAATTTTCCTGTAATCCATGGAGGTTGGATTCAACCAACCCTTTGCTCCAAAGATGGGATTGTTGAATCCAAACCAATCCAATCCAAACTCATGCACCAAACACCCTCTAGTTGTCAAATATATTTATTTTTTCCATATTTGTATCTTTTCTCTAAAAGATTGTAATTTGAAGGCTTAGTTTGGAATTGTTGTAGCTTCTAAAATAATTGTTGTTGCTTTTAAGAAAATCAGCTATAAATTAGTGTTCGGTAAACTTTGGTTTTATAGATGAAAAAGCAGGTTAAGGTGTTTGGTAAATTAATATTCTAAATTATTGGAGTTTAATTATAATAACTACAGTATAATTATTCAATTGATATTTAATTAAAGTTTTTATAAGATAATTATTTTAAATTTCACATGATTTAAAATATAATATTATGTTTAATCTAGGATATTTTTATATTTTGATAAGAAATATAATCTGCTATAAACAAGTCATATTGGGAAAAATGTTATTTCAATTTAAATGAAAAATAAAGACAAATAAATTCAATTCAATATAAGATAATAGAAAAAAATAAATTAACTTAAAATTAAAAAAAAAAATTTGGTTGATGGTGAACAACAACGTGTAGACTTGGAGAAGATAAAGAGTTAGTTACAAAGCAGATTTTTAGGAAAGCTAAACGGAGAAGTTACAATTATTAGATTTTGCAAATCAATATGGTTGGAAAAGTACTTTTATTAAAATTAATTTATAATTTGTTTTAACAAATGCAAAAAACGGTTAAGATTCTTTTTTAATCACTTCTCCCTCATTCAAAATCAATCCCAAACGCACCGGAATACTAATTCAAATTTTGGATAAAATTTTTTTTAGCCTATTTGAGTGAGCTAAAGCTTTGCCAACATTCCAATAAGAATAGGAATGTTATTTCATATTGTTTCATTATAAATTAGAATAACTCCTAATTAATGCTATTTACTAGAAATTATCTTGAATCAAAATGTGAATAAACATAAAATAATTACTAGAATAATATTTTCATATTTATGACTGATTATAAATGCATTAACTAAATAGTATTCTAATATGGTAATTGGCATGTAAATACATTAAACCCTCCCATCAAACATTATAGTAAAAAGAGTAATTGCAGTGGGTGGCAAATTAATTATCTATAATAGCAAATTTAGCACCAAGTAAAAAGAATTGCAAATATGACAAAAAAAATTAGAATATTCCCATTTTACCCTTCTCTTCCTCCCCCTTCCCATTTACCCTTTCTTGTGTATAGGATTTCTTCTTCTTCTTCTTTCTTTTTTTTTTTTTTTCATTTATGAGCGGTTATGATTTCTTTTTTATTTTTTCTTTTTTTTATAATGAGCTATTACGATTTTTTTTTTTTTTTTTTGCATTTATGAGGGTGGAGTTCTTGTGTGATTAATATGATTTTTTCCCTCTTCTGGGCAATATTGTTATGATTGTTTCTTCTTTAAATTATATATATAATATATATTTTTGATAATATGTGGGGATACAACTTTATGCCAATTGAGCATTTTTAATTCAAGAATGCTAAGAATACAAAAATAGCAATTTTGGTGAGTGTTTGTATAGGTATATCAAAGTATATCACTGATATACTTTGGTTAATCGTAGTCTATCGCTAGTCGAAGTCTATCAGGGCTATAATTGATAGATAATGAAATACAAAGAATACAAAAATAGCAATTTTATGGTGGTGGTCACGGAGCTTGTGTGCTAGGCTTTAAAAATTATATTGTTGATTAAGAGTCACTTGTTTGTAATGGTTATTTTTGGATTTTATGTTCCAATTACCACAAGAGACTTAAAATTTTTGTTCAATTTATGATTGTAGTATAATAATTTTGGATGAGTTTCTAATTACCGAGATGAATTGCAATTGGAAAGTACTTTACTGATAGATTTGAATTAAATTGATTTCTATCAATAACAATCATTGGTAGACTTCAATTAATTGATAATTAACTGATTTCTATCAGCGATAGAAACTGATAGACTTCAATTAACTGATTTCTATCCTCGATAGAAAATGATAGATTTGAATTAAACTAATTTCTATCAGTGATACAAGTCAATAAACTTCAATTAAATTTATTTCTGATAGAAACTGATAAACTTCAATTAAATTGGTTTCTATCGGTGATAGAAACTAATAGTCTTGAATTGAATTGATTTCTAACAGTGATAGAAACTGATAACCTCGAATTAAACGGTTTTCTATTAGTGATTATCACGGATAGACTTAAATTAAATTGATGGATAGAAATTGATAGCCTTGAATTAAACTGAACTAATAGCCTTGAATTAAATTGTTTTCTATCAGTGGCTATCACTGATAGGCTTGAATTAAACACGATAAAAACTTATAGATTATAATTATCAGAGTCTATCGGTGATACACACTGATAGACTTCGATTAATCAAAGTCTATCAGTGTCTATCACTAATAGACTCCGATTAACTGAACCTTATCATCAAAGTCTATCAGTATTTATCACTGATAGACTCCGATTAATCGAAGTCTATCAGTGACTATCAATAATAGGGACTGATAGACTACTAGAGATACTACGGGTATTTTCGTAATTTAACGTATTTTTTGCTATTTCCTCAAATAATTTCATTTTTTTGCTAATTTTGCTATATTTTTGCCGGTTTTTGCTATCTGTGCAAAGCCCCCTAGTAAAAATATATATATCTTATAATAGTGGATACAAGCGAGGTTCCTCCGTTTTCTCTCTAGAGACGGGTGGAAGGTGGCGGCGTTTCTTGCCGAATTGGAGCAGTTTAATCTGCTGGATTTCTTCTTTTTTCTCTCTTTGGTGCGAACCGGGTGGTGTTTCTACCATAGTGATATCTTTTTCTTCACATTTTCTTTGCTAATGGCGTCAACAAGTTGTGAAGAAGAAGCGGTGTTAAAGCAGTTGGTAGAGCTGAAAGTTACACCTGAGGAAAAAGCAAGTGTTTTCCAATTACAAGACGACGCAATTGAACTCACGGAGAAGAAGCTTGCAAATGCGGTCATGTGCAAAATTCTTACGAATAAGAAAATAAATCCCGAGATTTTCAAGTCCATGATGCCGAAGATTTGGAACCAGGAGCATACGATTATTGACAACAGGGGTCTCAATCTTTTCTTGTGCAAGTTCAAAAATGCTCGCATCAAAGGATACATAATGGATTCCGGTCCATGGTTCTACGATAAATCTATGCTCATCCTGCAAGACCCGAAAGGAGACTGCTGTGGGGAAGACATGGATTTCAGATATGTACCATTTTGGGTTCATTTTCATAAACTTCCTTTGGCTTGTTTTTCCAGGGAATCGGCGATGGAAATTGGGAGCTTACTCGGCAAAGTCGAGCAAGTGGATCTGGATGAAGAGCTCGATGAAAATTGGGGTTGTTCGTTGCGAATAAAAGTTCAGATAGATGTTACAAGACCACTGAAACGTGGGGTATTTATGAAATCGGCAAAAACTGGTACTGAGAAATGGATTGCAGTCACATACGAGAAACTTCCTGACTTTTGTTATGGATGTGGATGTTTGGGGCATATAATCAAAGAATGTGAGGTTGATAGTGGTTCTAGCGCAGAAGATCTTCCATATGGCCCAAGTCTGAGGGAACCAATTAAGTTAAAGATCAAAGATTCCTCACCTACGAAGTCTTCAGATGGCAAATACTAAGGATGGGGAAGAGGGAGAGGAAGGATGGGAAATGGAGGAAGGGGGAGCTGGAAAAATTATGAAAATGTAGAAGAAGGAACACCGAACAATCAGGTGGGTGGAGATAGATCAGTTCAGGCTAAGGAGCGGCCAAAGGAGTCTGATGGTGCAACCACAACGGCGGAGGAAAAACGGTCAGCAACGATTTCTGGCGGCCCGGCAACGGCAACTCTGATGACAGGCTCAACGGTCGAAAAAATGAATATGGAAAGAGACAACGACTCAATTAAATCCAGTATTAAAGAAGGCGAAAATTCAGGACTAAGGAAGCAAAATAGTATTAACGGGGATTCTGAATTAAAGGAGGAGAATATCTCAAATGGGAACTTTACAGACATTTCATTTATGGAGTTGGATACCAAGCTGGAGGGACCGACAGAGCATTTAAAAGTGGTGAATATTCAGGACTTAACGGCACCAGCTGAGACAAAATTCACCTCGGACGAGGGGGTGGGTAAATCTAAAAAATGGAAAAGATTACAGTGAGTTCCAAATGAAAAAGATGGCACATGGCAGAAGAAAGAAAATACTATTCAAGTCACAGGTGGTAAGCACAAAATCTGTTTTGATGAGGAAAGCTCGGGTAAAAAGAGAGTGGTGGTTACTGATGGAAATTCAACTGCAATATCGGAGGAGGCTGCGGGACAGCCCCGTCGGGCACAATGAAAACTATTAGTTGGAATGTCCAATGGTTGGGGAACCCGAGGTCATTAAGAGCACTACGACATCTAGTGCGTAGTCATCATCCCCAGTTGGTTTTCTTGATGGAAACCAAGTTACAACAGAGTGGTAGGGAGAAAGTTCGAAGAGATCTTCAGTTTGATTGTTGTCTTGCAGTTCCAAGCAGTGGTCAAAGTGGAGGGCTCATGTTATTATGGAAAAATGAGACAAATGTTTCAATAAGATCTTTTTCTAAAGGGCATATCGATGCCATGGTATCTGAGGATGGAACAGGGTGGAGATTTACTGGTATTTATGGTAACCCCAACAGGGAACATCATCATGAGACGTGGAACCTTATTAAGAGGTTGAAGGAGGGTCCCAAGTATCTTTGGGTGTTAGGGGGGATTTTAATGAAATAACTAGTAACTCTGAGAAAAAGGGCGGTTTGGTTCGGTCGGAGAGGTGTATGCAAGAATTTCGGGATTGTATTGACAGTTGTGGTTTAATTGATCCAGGTTTTATTGGTCCCACATTTACATGGTGTAATAAACATTTCCAATCCGACCTTATTTGGGAGAGATTGGATAGGTACCTTCTAAACCTCGAAATGCAAGATAAATGTTGTGTTTTCAGAGTTCAACATTTAGCCCTTATTGCTTCAGATCATAGACCAATTCTAGCTTAATGGTCAATGGAACAAGAGGTCTAAAAGGGTATGAGGTCTCAACATCTAAGGAGGTTTGAAATGGCGTGGACTAAATACGAGGAATGTAGACAGATCGTTGATCATGTATGGCGAGATCGGTTGAGTATGGGACATGTGTCTATTCTTGAAAAGTTGAATGAATGCTTGAGCCATCTAAAAACATGGAGCCATAGACAATATGGAGGTTCCATTCGGGGAGCCATCGACAAGAAAGAAAAAGAGATTCAATCTCTCTTCAGCCGATTGGATGATCAAAGCTTGCTGGAGGTGGTAGAGAAAGAAAGGGAACTTGAAAATCTGTTGGAAGATGATGAGATATACTGGCACCAGAGAGCTCGTGAGGATTGGCTAAAATGGGGGGATAAAAATACCAAATGGTTTCATATGCAGGCCAACCGCCGGAGAAAGGTGAATACGATCAGAAGATTATTAGATGATATGGGAAGGTGGAAAACGAAAGACTCAGATATGGAGCTTGTTGCAACCCAATATTTTCAAGGCATGTTCTAGTCATCTAGTCCGAACATGGAGGATATTGAGTATATCTTGAGAATTATTCCTACTACGATCACAGAAGCACAGAACTCTGAGCTCACAAAATGCTTTACTAGGGATGAGATTTACGGTGTGATAAAGAAGATGCATCCTTCTAAAGCTCCTGGGCCAGATGGAATTCATGCGGTTTTCTACCAAAAGTACTGGGATATAGTGGGAGATGAAGTGTGTTCGTAGTGTCTTGAAGTCCTTAATGGAGAGAAAGAGTTGGAGCAAATAAATCATACGTATATTGTCTTAATCCCGAAAGTTAAGGACCATAGATCTATGAAGGATTTTCGGCCTATTAGCCTTTGTTCGGTTTTATATAAGGTGATTGCCAAAACCCTTGCCAATAGAATGAAATTGGTTTTAGATACGATTATATCTCCCACCCAATCTGTGTTTGTACCTGGGAGATTAATTTCTAATAACACTATTATTGGCTTTGAGTGCATTCATTCGGTTAAGAGTAGAAGAAAAGGAAAGGATGGGGTCGCCGCCTTAAAGTTGGACATGAGCAAAGCGTACGATCGGGTGGAATGGATCTATGTCAAAAAGATCATGGAAAAAATGGGATTTAGTGCTAGATGGTTAAATTTGATAATGAGATGTGTGGAGTCAGTTATCTTACAAGTTATTCTTAATGGGTCGCCACGCGCGGAGTTCATTCCTAAACGTGGTCTTCGACAAGGAGATCCCTTATCACCATATCTATTTCTGATATGTGCGGAGGGTCTATCAGGTCTTCTTAATCATTCTAAACTCAATAAGGAGTTGACAGGTTTGCTTATCAATAGACATTGTCCTATTTTAACTCATTTGTTTTATGCTGACGATAGTCTCTTGTTCTTTAAAGCTTCTGAAACAGAGTGTAGAACCATTCACAGAATCCTAGGCACTTACGAAAGGGCGTCAGGACAAACGATCAATTTTGAGAAGTCTAACTTTATGGTTAGCCCAAATACAAGTGAGGTTCAGAGCAACATTATAAAAAACATCCTAAACGTTCAACATAAAGACAGTTTGGGCCAATACCTAGGGTTGCCTTCTCAAAATGCTCAAAGTAAACAGGAGATATTTGACAACATCAAGGATCGAGTTTGGAAAGCTTTACAAGGATGGAAAGGGAAGTTATTCTCAGCTGCTGGCAAAGAAATTCTTATTAAATCCGTAGCACAAGCAATTCCGAACTACGCTATGAGCTATTTTAAATTTCTTGTATCCTTGTGTAACGAGCTAAACTCTTTTTGTGCCAGGTTTTGGTGGGGTGCATCAGAAAATGAAAGGAAAATCCATTGGCGGAGTTGGAAAAGACTATGCATCCATAAGAATCACGGTGGCTTAGGCTTTCGGGATCTCAGCTTGTTTAACCAAGCTATTTTGGCAAAACAGAGCTGGAGATTAATTCGCTATCCAGACAGTCTAATGGCCAGAGTTCTTCGGGGTAGATATTTTAAAACAGGGCACTTCCTTAAAGCTCAGGTGGGGAATAACCCGTCTTATGTCTGGAGAAGCATCATATGGGGAAGAGAACTCTTCAAAAGAGGATATCGATGGAGGATTGGAAAAGGTTTTAATATTGAGGCGGCTACAGACCCTTGGATCCCCAAAGAAGGATCGTGTAAACCCATCACTATACATCCCGATGTCCAACAATATTCAGTTGCCTAATTTCTACACCCACAAGGAACATGGAACATGGAATGAAGATTTAGTGTGAAGTTCTTTCTATGGAAGAAATTTTGGAAGATTGATCTCCCTACAAAAATCAAAATATGTGGCTGGAGAATTTTCAATGATATCCTTCCTACTCTTTTAAATCTGAGAAATAAAGGGATTGATGCTAATCCAACTTGTGTTTTGTGCAGGAAACTCCCGGAAGGGACCACCCATTTGTTTGGGGAGTGTATTTAAATAATAGGCAAGGCTGGACAACGACAGATTACTTCACTTGGACATGGAAAAACAGCAAGGGGGAGGATCTAGATGACAGACGAATGGCGGTTAGCTTGGTGATGGTTTGGCTCATTTGGTCCCACAGGAATGAGGTTATCCACAGCAGAAAACAACCAGACATGGAGATATTAAAGGCCCAGATTCATAAATACAGTGCTGAACTTATTCACAATAAGGATTCTCACTTGGACCAGAATCATTCGAGCATCGTCGACCATGTCTGCAACACTCCGATGGCTCCTTTGAACCCATGGAACCCGATTCCGACTGGGACGTGGCGATTAAGCTGCGATGCCACCTGGAGTGATGGAAAATCGAGAGGAGGTATTGGCTGGGTCGTGAGAGACTGGTGCGGAAATATGCTTCGAACAGGTTACAAATGCGTGTTGCGAGCGTGGAAGATTAGTTGGTTGGAAGCGTTCGCGATCTGTGAAGGATTGAAGTCACTGCCTACCGAGAAACCCCAACTTCGAAATGAAACAGACTGCTTACAAGTTGCAAAATTTGTCACCTCAAGAATTTGAGAAATTATCTCGACTCCGTCATAGGTTTTACATGACTTTATCTGTCTCATGTCTATTATTTCACATTTTAGAAATAAAATGTGAATTAATAATTATGAGTGGTATGACACCATTCAACAAAAAGAAATCCCTTTTCTATTTTTCAAATTAAAAAAACTAATTAGAAATTTACTAATTAAAAATTAAAATAAAGAATTTGAAATCAATTGAAAGGAAGTTAAATCATTTAGAAATTCAAACTAAAACTAAATTGAAATTCAATTGGAAATCTCAGTTTAAAAGTCATTTTGATTCTAAATGAAGACCAAATTCAAGTTGATTGCAAAAATATTTAGGCTAATTTCCAGGGTGTTCCCTTTCGGTCTGCTTAAATACTCGTTCTTAGACAAAATTAGCCTAAGGTTTCCATAATCAACTTAAAAAAACTTGACTTGAAATCCAATTTGAAACTTCAAATAAACTCTCATTTGAGATTCGTTTAAACCGTTCAAATTTAAATACCAAATTAAAATTCACTTTGAAATTCATTTGGTATTTCACATTTAAATCGTTTGAAAAAAAAATGGAATTCAAATAATAACCAAATTAAGATTGACTTCAAAATTTTCAATCAAAACCTATTTTGAAATTTATTTAAGCAACCCAATTTACATATAGTTGAAATCAATTTTGAAAATCTAAATTAAAATCAAATTGAAATTCATTTGTGAATATCAAAATTACAAATTGAACCAATTTGAGATTTTATTCAAACTAAAATCAATCAGAGAAAAATTAAAATTCTATTTGAAAATTTCAAACCAAAACTAAATTGAAATTGAGTTCTAGAATTCCAAAATAAAATTGAACTGGAAACCCAAATTTAGAATAAAAATGGAATTTAAACTCTAAATCTCAAATTAAGACCCAATTGAAATTGATTAGGAAAATCCAAATCAAAATCTAATTGAAATTGATAAGAAATCGAATTGATTGAAATTCCAATTAGATCCAATTGATTGAAATGGATAAGAAAATCCAATTTGAAAGCAAATTTGGAAATGATTTGAAAATTTCAAAATAAAAACCAATTTGAGATAAAATTGAAATATTGGGAAAACCACTTAAGACCAAATTGATGATTTCAATTTAAAACCAGGTAGACCTTCAAAATTCCAACTCATGCAAATTTGAAATAAAATTAAAATCCTAATTCTAAATAGAAATTTTAAATTGAAATGAAAACAAAACTAAAAACCATTTTTTGAAATTCATTTGGAAAATCCAAATTAAAATCAAATTAAAAGGGTTGCTTCAAATTTAAAACAAATTGAAAATTTTAATTACAACCCAATGGAAATTAATTAAGAAAATGACTTCAAATTTAAATTAGAAATTTTAGGTTAAACCTCAATTTAAATTGAAAATCTCTTATTAAAGCCCAATTGGAATTGGCAATAAAATTTAATTTAAAACCAACTTAAAATGAGTTTGGAAACTTCCAATTCAAATCCAATTAAAACTTTTATTTGGAGAGATCCAAGTAAAAACTGATTTGGACATCTAAAATAAAATTGAAAAAAAAAAAAAAAAAACCTTAATGGAATAAACTCCAAAACACAGATAAATAAATAACTTTCAAGAAAAAAAAAAAAAAAAAAAAAAACAAAGAATTGATAAAGAAAAGAAGAAAATGAGGAGATAAAAAAAAAATTAAAAGAAAGTGGGACCCACTACCTTTCCTCTCTCTCTTCCACCTCACCTTCTTCTTCATGATTTTCTTCCTCTGTGTTTTCTCTCTTCTTTTTTTCCTTTTCTTCTTCCTTCCATTCACATACCTTTCTTCTTCGATTCTCACCTTTCTCCTTCGAAATCTCACCTTAGAACTCGCCAAAATCAATATGGATCTGAACCGGAGCGCGACGGCGGAACTATACAGGCTACAGTAGCGACGGCGACGTTCGTTGCCTGGAGGTCGTCGGAATCGTGGTGATTCAAGAAAAATCAAATTGAGTTCTTATGGGTCTCTCTCTAAAATCTCCTCCTCTAAAACTCTCCCATTTTTTTGTGTTTTTCTCACTCATTTTTTTCACTTTCTCTCATTGTTCTCCCATTTTCCACCACATTTTATTCTTGTTTTTCATTCTCCATAAGCTCTCCTTTTATAGGAGACCTTGGAGAAGGGGTTGAGAAATAAGGGGAGGGAGTTGGAGAGAGTGGGGGAGTGAGTTGAGGGAGGTTGAGAAAGAGGGGGAGAGGGAGGGAGAAGGAAGTGGAAGACTTTGAAAATGGAAAAAAATAAATAAATAAAATTAAATAAAAAATAAAGAAATAAATTAAATAAAAATAATAAACAATGAAAACCAAAAAAGAAATTTATTTTGACAATATGTGTGGGGTAAAGGGATTTGAACCACAGATCTTGTGGTTATCAATACAACTTTATGTCAATTGAGCTACGCTCTGGTTGGCAATTAAAAAACAAATTGACCATCAAATATTGGAAGAATTCAAATATTATTACTAAAAATCAAGTCGGACCAAATACAGTGTTTGCACTCCCAAATGTTGTTGAACTTACAAAAAAAAAAAAAAAAGCAAATTGCAAAAACCACTCCTAAAGTATGGTGGTTGTAACAATTACACCCCTAAACTTTCAAAAAATAAAAATAAAACCCTCAAACTTTCAAAATTGTAAAAATTGAATCCCTTAGGTCCCGTTTGATAACCATTTGGTTTTTGGTTTTTGGTTTTTGAAAATTAGGCTTGTTTTCTTTAAATTTCCTCACCATGGTTTTCATTTTTGTTAAGGACACACTTGAATTCCTAACCAAATTCTAAAAACAAAAACAGTTTTTGAAAACTACTTTTTTTAGTTTTCAAAAATTGGCTTGGTTTTTGAAAACATGGGAAGAAGATAGGTGAAAAGGCAATGAAACTTAGAGTTGGAAGTGGTGTTTATAAGCTTAAAAACCAAAAACCAAAAACAAAAAATCAAATGGTTATCAAACGGGACCTTAACTTTTAAGTATAAAAATTTAACCTTCAAACTATGAAAAAAAAAAAAAAGTAAGAATTAGGTCCATTTTTATTCAATTTCTATCTCCTATTTTCACTTTCTCTCCCTAGTTTCAAAATTGTAAAAATGCAACGACCATTCAAGTTCAAAATCCATAGTTGCACCACCGGAGACAAAAAGCCCCAATTCGAAACAAGAAAACTCCCCAAACCAAAATGTTCATCCTTCAATCTCAACATCCTCCGACGGAAATGTTCGAAACTCATCTGGATTTACCCTCATCGGAACGTCGTCGGAGCTCGACGGAATCACTCAAGGAAACACCAAAAACAGAGAGGCTCCAAAATCATCCGTTCAAACAACGTAACAACAACAACGTCAATTTCATAAACATGGACATCAAACCCAGAGAAGAAGAACAACAACAAAATCAAAATCACTGTCACCATCACCATCTTCCAATAAAATTCTAGAGAGATGGGTATTCATTTCTAGGCCAACCTCATTTCATTATTTCAACATCGACGACGGATTCGACCAATACCCAATTGGCGAAATCGCCAGATTCGACGCCGATCAGTTCACTCCAAGATTCTCCTACTCTAGGCCTTCCCCATTGCGAAAATCTCTCTCTAAGCGCAGCCACCCACCAAATCTTTCTCCCAAATCAGAGCATCTATATATTTAGGAAGATGAACATAAATCGAAAAACCCACTGATTTTTCCGCCATTAACGCCTCAACAACTCACTCCTCCACTGCTTTCGAGACCATCAACATCCAGAATGGAAAAAGGTTTGAATTTCATCAAGAATTGAAATTTCAGAAAACTTTACATTCCGTTTTTTTCCCCTCCTAAAACAAACAAAATAACAACCAAATATTCCTAGTCAAATACCTAAAAAAAAAAAACAAACAAACTACTTACATTTTGTTCCTCAAGCAACAAAGTAAAAGTGAAGAAGCAAATTTTTTCATCAACAAAGAGTATAAAATTGTGAAGAAAGTTTCTCAAGCCTACCCAAAGAGGAAGATTTCAAGGTTGATGTGGAGCTTCAATCACTTGGAGTGATGGTGGGTGAAGGAGAAATGTGCATGAAGGAAGAGAAGGTTGCGTGAGAGGCTAAAAAAAATGTGAAGTTAGGGGGTGTTTGGGGCACTGAATAGGTTATAATAACCCCCCTTATTATAACCTATTCAATGTTTGGGGCACCAACAAAAATAATTGATGAGGTGGGTTATTTTAACCCCCGATTATTTTATCCATTTTCTACAGTAACCATTATTCAACCCACCACAGTAACTATCCCCTCACTTCTTCCATGCGACTCCTTGACTTTTCCGCCGGCCGCCGTCAGCCGACGAATTTTCCGACGACCGCCGACGACTTTTCCGGCGATCGTCGATGACTTTTCCGGCCACCAATTTTTTTTTTCCATATTTCTTCTCAATTTCATTTTGAAAAATATAAAAAATAAAAATAAAGAAAAAAAACATCAAAAGTTGCCGGAAAAGTCGTTGACAACATCGAAGGTTAATCAACTTAAAAAAAAAACATTCAAACGAAATTATATTTACCACACTCAAGTTTATTTCAAATGATTTTATTGATAAAAAAAAAAAAAAAAAAAAAAAAAAAAAAAAAAAAAAAACTAATATGATTTTTGAACTAAACATTTACAATTTTTATTTTGGCAATACTAAAAGTTAACTAATATTATTTTTCTATACCAAAACCTAAACTTTTTTGCTTTATAACAAAAAAAAAAAAAAGAAAGCATAACCCTAAATCAAATCAAAGGTATTGTATATCATAAAAAAAAAAACTAGAAAAAGAAAACAGTCAGTTTGAACTTTTGATTCAGAACCTCATGTTAAAACAGATCAACACTCCAAACACAGATTATTTTATCCCAGATTAAAATAATCTGCACCCCAAACACAGATTATTTTATCCCAGACTATAATAATCTACACCCCAAACACAGATTATTATAACCCCCAGATTATTATAATTGCCAGATTATTATAACCACCAGATATTATAACCAATTCAGCGCCCCAAACAGCCCCTTAGGGATTTTTCTAAGAACGGCAACATGGTAATTTCATACCCTCAAAAGTCCTACTACTCTATAAAAATAAAAATCATCCTAAATCTCTTTAACCCCCATCATTTTGTCCTATTTTTGACAATTAACCGAAAACATCAAAGTCTATCTCTTCTAGTTTTATTTCCTCTCTGTCCTCTTCTCGTTGGTTTTCGTCTCCTTCCCGTCGCCTCCCATTCTTTCTCTTTCTCTTTCATGCCATCGCATCCCCATTAATTTGACAATATGGAGATTGGAGAGTGGGGGATTCGAACCACAGTCCTTATGATTATTAGTACATCTTTATGCTAGTTGAGCTAAGCTCTTATCATTTATGTCCACAGACAATGGTTTTCTATACTCTTGCAAAAGTATGGGTTTTCTAATACATTTATTTTTTCCACAACCCTTATTGACCATTAGACCAACCTATGATGGTTTGAAACAATTTTTTTTTTTTTTTGTAAACTGTTGATGGTCGATTTTGGTCAGAGGGAACTCACCTGACCTTCACGTGCCACCAACGGTAAATTTGTAGATGAGGGGGAAGACGCGGCCTGCAAGACAGTAAACCTGCACACCGGTGTGGTGCTCGCCACACCAGCTCCGATGCTTAAGTCAGCAAACAGAACGGTAGGGAGTGGAAAAGTAAGAGCAAGAGGAGAGAGTAGAGAATATAGAATAATGTTTAGGGATCGAATCCGGAGTCCCTTCTTCAGTGGTGAAGAGGGGTATAAATACTTGTTCATCCTCTTAGCCTTTTTAGGGATTCGGAGGCGTTTTAGGTCAAACCAGGCGAAACTGAGGCGGCCAAAGGCGGTGGGGACAAAACGGCATCGAACGGACTCGGCCCATGGCCGAGGCCGACCATGTGCTCGGCCTCGGCCATGGGCCGAGGCCGAGTAGGGGGTCGGGCCAAAAACCCGACCCCTTCGGTCTTGGCCCGTCCCACTTGCCGGTTTTGCCTCCTTGGTCCATCTTTCAGCCCGATTTCTCCCCGGTTGTCCTCGTCAGCTCCTTGTATATCGGGGTGGTCCAAAATTGCCTATAACAACTTTGCCTTTCGTTTTTTGTTTTCTTATTTTGAAAAGTGTGCTTGTAATCTCACAATTTCTTTATTATGATTTTGATGTTTTAAAGTAGTATTTAAATTCTTAACCAAAATTTTAAATTTAGAGGTCCGTTTGATAACCATTTTGTTTTTAGTTTTTGGGAAAAATACACTTTTGGTCTCTGAGGTTTGGGTTAAGTAACACTTTGGTCCCTGAGTTTTCAAACTCAACAAAAATACCCTTGAGGTTTGAGATAAGTAGCACTTTGGTCCCTGTCGTCAATTTTTCCGTTAAATCCTAACGGATTGATGATATAGCCACATTTTTTAATTAAAAAAATTCTTTTTTTTTAATTTTAAAATAAAAATAAATAAAAACAATAAAATATTATTATTTTTCATTATTTTATTATTATTGAATTATTCTCTCTCCCTTCTTTCCGTCTTCTTCATCCTCTTCCCTCACCCTCATCCTTCTTCTTCAAGTCTCCGGTGGCCAGCGACCGGCGACCGGCCACCGCTCGCCGCCGCCAGCCGGCGACTGTATTTTTTTTTCTGCTATTTTCTTTTCCTTTCTTCTTCTCTCTTACCCCATTTTTCTTCTTTTCCTTTTTTAAATATATATAGAGGAGGGAGGAGGACTCCCCGTCGAACATAGAGCTTAAATGTCCCCCTGAATAAAACGAAATCGAATGAACTGTTTGGGAAATCGAGTTTGTACTTGAACTCCTTCCGTTTGATTGAGATGAACTGATCCTTATCGACACCGACGGCACCGGAAAATCCCAAATCCCGGAGCGTCGACTCGGCGGAGAACGAACTCCCTCCGACGAACAGAGCTCTGGCGGTATGGTTGAACAGATGCTTTTCATCGACCAGATTCTTGATTACAGAGATGGTGAGATTCACGTTTTCTTGGCAGTGGACTGAATCTAAAGAGTCCCAGATGGGGTTCAGGAAGTGGCCCTGAAACAGATACGACCCACGGGGGAGTTGGTCGGGAAATGCGTCGCCGTGGGCGGCGGCGGCGTAGTAGGGTTTGGATTTGGGCAAATGGAAGGATTTTTCCCAAAAGTGTATTTTTTCCCAAAAATTAATGAGAGCACGGTCTTCGTTTCAGTGGGTTTTCGTTTCAGTGAAGTCCGACGTGGGTTTGTTTCCGTGGGTTTTCGAGCAGCGTTGCGTGGGTCTTCGAGCGGCGGATTTTAGCTTTCTGTAAAGATCTGTGACGTGGGTCTTCAAGCGTTGCGTGGGTCTTCAAGCACGGGTCTTCGATCAACTTCAGATCTACCAGTGTTGCGCCGACCTCTCCATGCCCGACTGTGCCACCTGCATCTCTCGCGTCGTCACCCAGCTCGGCGACCTCTACTCCGACACCTGCGGCGGCGCCCTCCAACTCGAAGGCTGCTACGTCAAATAAAAGTGGAGAAATGGAGGAGAAGAGAGAAGAAAAGAGAGAAAGAAGAAAAAAAAAAGAAAAAAAAATCTTACCGGCGGCCGGCGGTGGCCGCCGGCCATCGGAGTTGGAGAAGAAGAAGGGTGAGAAGAAGTTGAGAAGAAGGGGGGAGAGAAAGAAGGAGAAGAAAGAGGGGGAAAAGAATTTAAAAAATTATTAAAATAATAATATTTTTATTATTTTAATATATATTTATTTAAAAAAATTTAAAAATTAATTTTTTAATTAAAATAATAGTGCCACGTCAGCATTCCGTTAGTATTTAACGGCAAAATGGACGGCAGGGACCAAATTGCTCTTTTTCTCAAACCTCAGGGGTATTTTTGTTGAGTTTGAAAACTCAGGGACCAAAGTGTAACTTAACTCAAACCTCAGGGACCAAAAGTGTATTTTTCCCTTAGGTCCCGTTTGATAACCATTTCAGTTTTTGGTTTTTGGTTTTTCTGTTTTTGGTTTTTGGTTTTTGGTTTTCTGTTTTTTAAAAACAAAAACCATATATGTTTGATAACTGTTTTTTATTTTCTGTTTTTAAAAAACAGAAAACCAACCTTGTTTGATAACTGTTTTTGGTTTTCAGTTTTTTAAAAATTAGAAAGATGAAAAGATGTTTTAGAGAGAGAAAAATGTGTAGAGACGTTGAAACAAAATTTTAGAGACACAAATATAAATGTTTTCAAGATAAGTTTTTTTTTTTTTTTTTTGAAAGACAAGAAAATTTAAACATAGAAAATTTAGAGAGATGAAAGAAAATATTTAGAAAAAGAATATTAGTTATTAGACTCGAGAAAAGATATTAGTTAGAGGAAAAATAGAAAACAAGTAAGAGTAAAAGCGATAAATTTTATATTAAAAAAATTAAATAAAAAAAAAAGAAAATTTAGAGAGATAATAAGGTTAAGAGTAAAAGATATGCTAAAGAAATAACGATAAATTAGAAAAATAAAGAAAAGTTGTAGCGATAGAAAATTTTGGTGACTTTTTTTTTTCAAAAGAAAAATTAGAACATGTTAATTAAGGAGAGAAAAATTATTGATAAGTTTTTTAGAAATAGACAAGATATAGAGAAAAAAAAAAGTTTTGAGAGAGAAAATTTTAGAGAGAGAAAAATAAATTTTATAGAGTAAAAAACGTTTTAGAGAAAAAAAAAATAGAGAAATGAATTTGTTGGAGAAAGATAGGTAAAATAGAAGAAAAGTAAGCATTAGAAGAAAAATGAGTTTTTGAAAAACAGAAATCTGTTTTTAAAAACTCTTTTTTTGGTTTTTGAAATTTACTTATAATTTCAAAAACGTTTTTAAAAAACAGTAATGGTTATCAAACACCCCTGTTTTTAAAAAATGAAAAACAAAAACAGAAAACAGAAAACGAAATGGTTATCAAACGGGCCCTTAGTTTTTTGTTTTTGGTTTTCTGTTTTTAAAAAATGGGTTTGTTTGGTAACAAATTGATTTTTTTGTTTTTAAGTTTTTGAAAACGTTTTTAGAATTCTTAAGAAATTTCAAAAACGAAGAGAGAAGAAAAAAAATTCAGGGCCTGTTTGATAACCATTTAAGTTTTTGGTTTTTGGTTTTTGGTTTCCTGTTTTTTAAAAATAAAAACCACATATGTTTGATAACTGTTTTTTGTTTTCTGTTTTTAAAAAACAGAAAACCAATCTTATTTGATAACTGTTTTTGGTTTTCAGTTTTTTAAAAATTAGAAAGATGAAAAGATATTTTAGAGAAAAAAAATGTGTAAAGACGTTGAAACAAAAATTTAGAGACGCAAATATAAATGTTTTCAAGAGATTTTTTTTTTTTTTTTTAAAGACGAGAGAAAAGTTAAACATAGAAAATGAGATGAAAGAAAATGTTTAGAGAAAAAATATTAGTTAGACTCGAGAAAAGATATTAGTTAGAAAAAAAATAGAAAACAAGTTAGAGTAAAAGCGATAAATTTTAGATTAAAAAAATTAAATAAAAAAAAAATTTACAGAGATAGTAAAGTTAAGAGTAAAAGATATGCTAAAGAACTAACGATAAATTAGAAAAATAAATAAAAGTTGTAGCGATAGAAAATTTTGGTGATTTTTTTTTTCCAAAAGAAAAATTAGAACATGTTTGTTGAGGAGAGAAAAGGTATTGACAAGTTTTTAGAAATAGACAAGTTATAGAGAAAAAAAAAAGTTTTGAGAGAAAATTTTAGAGAGAGAAAAATAAATTTTAGAGAGAGAAAAAAATTTGTTGGAGAGAGATAAAAGAGGAGAAAAGTAAGCATTAGAAGAAAAATGAGTTTTTGAAAAACATAAATCTGTTTTTAAAAACTATTTTTTTTTTGTTTTTGAAATTTACTTATAATTTCAAAAACGTTTTTAAAAAACAGAAAACAGAAAACAGAAATGGTTATCAAACACCCTTGTTGTTTAAAAATGAAAAACAAAAACAGAAAACAGAAAACGAAATGATTATCAAACGGCCCTCAAAAACGGGTTTTCGTTTTAAAAAATGAAAACACGTGTATAATGCATAAGCCCCTAGCCTCACGCATTGAAGAAATCGGTCTCTCAAAAGTCTCTTGAGACTACGAAGCTATTTGTTCTATAGATTTCTTTGATTCTTTTATTAAAACTAGTCGAGAAACACGGGCATTGCACGTTAAATATTATAGTTTTAAATTAAAATAAGAGAAAATAGTACATTTTTAGTATGTAACAAGTAAATATTATATAGTTTTTTTTATAATGTAAATATTATATAGTTTTTGTTTTAATAAATTTTTAAAAGTTACTCATGGCAATGTTTTCATATTATCACTTTTTCATGAAAATTCCTAGGTATAGTACAAAGTGAAATTTTATGCAAATAATTAATTTATTAAATGATATGTTAATATTTTGATATTGTAAAACATATATGGCCATAAATTTTCATTTTAATCATTTCATATTTTTCATGATGTTTCACACATATACCGTCTAAATTACAACCATACAAGAAAGAATACTCTGCCCTGTTGTGTAACCACTCCCACTGGATCAAAATCTCTTGGAGGACCTTGGTGCTATTCATGAAATAACAACTCTTGAATCTAAAGATACAAATAACATAACTACGAAATTCATGAATCTCAACAACAACATGTTTTACAAAAAGTCACTTTTCTATGAATAACACATGGAAGACAATAAATGAAGAACTAACTTGAATAAAATAATTATATAACATAGTTCAATGTTTTTATACATGGATTGTATTCATACAAGAATGAATGCATCTATTGATGTATAACCTCCTGCACTCAATAGTCGTGTCTTGTCGATATTAATTGTATGCATTTGAATAAACAGACACATAAATTGAACAGTCGTGTCCTACAAGTATACATTGCAACTATTCAACATTTCTCTCAACGGACACCTCAACTCGAAAAGTCATGACCTATCATTGAAGGACAAAGTGGGAATTTATTAAAAATGCAAGGGCAAAACAGGAAAGCAAAGATTCTCCCCTCTTAGCCCCTTTTATATATAGTATAGATTACTCTGGTCTCTGGATGCTTAATTTAGCCTTTACTAGATTGTTCCTTATTTCTGTCCCATGAAAAACATCAACTTATATAATTTATTCCCTTGTCAAACTCTAGGGGATATGTAAAATTTGTCTGACTCTTTTTTTTTTTTTTTTTTGTTGTGTTCCTTTGTGAATCTTTGTCAATGTAAATCCTTGACATTATTCTTGATATGTTCCTCTTTTTTAATGTTGAATTCAATGCCTCCACTCTAATGACTTTCCATTTGAATTTGAATCTTGAAAGTCATTGTTTTTCACCTAAAAATTATATGGGTGTCAATTGTTCCTTAATGTTTCTTTTTTTAAACTTCACGGATCTATTAGATACTTTTAAAATTTAGAGATCTATTGGACCTAAATTTAGCCATTTAAGGACTAAAATTATAATTTAACCAATTTTTTCTAAAAAAAAATAGTAGCTTTTGGAAACTACTCTTTTAGGTTTAGATCTTGACTTAGATTTCAAAAATGTTTTAAAAGGTAGATTAAAAGGTAAATATATTTGTTTTAAAAATTTTGAAGATATGTCTCTCGTAATATTAACTATGGACATGTTATACATAAATTATTTGATTACGATCTCCTTGAATGTATATTTCTAGATTGGTAGTGTCTAACAATAAAACATTATTGCACGTTGTTGAGAGGACTAACATTATCATTTGATAATAACCTTCTCAACCACTTGAATAAAACACATCATCAAAGTGAATATAGTTTAATGATAATTGACGTGTATTCTTTTTAAGGTCAAATGTTCAAATCTTCATACTCCTATTGTTGTATTAAATAAATAAAAACATTTACTTTGTTTGAGCCAAGATTCTATATGAACTAAGGAGATTGCTTGAAATAAGAAAATAATTAATCATATATACAAGCCATAAGGTCATAATGAAGTATAAATATGTTGTTAGGTTCACAGTAATGTGATGTCAACTAAACATGGAGAAGTTATCACTTATTAGAAGAGATATCACAATGTGATTGGTAGTTTTGCATCATTCGATATATGAGAGAGAAACTTTAAAAGTATATCGATGTATCAAATAATTATTGAAGGACAGACAAAGTTTCAAATCTATATATCCCATTTTCTTCTAGAAAAAAAAAATTAAATCTATATCCAATGATCATTAGAAGACAAAATACGTACGTGTGTGGTGATCTAATTCAATAATGTTTTGATGTGGGCCAAATATATCTCATTTCATATGCAAAGTGACTAACAAAAATGATCCTTCATTTATTTGATTAAATATAAAAATACAAAAATTACCTATGAACTATGGAGATGCTAGCCTAGCCATGTGTAATTGTTGCAATTAATATTACCACTAATAGACATATAAAGTGGGTTCTAACTGCAATAGTTCCACACATTTAAGAATACTAGTTTTTTAGCACGTGCGATGCACGTTTATATTTCAAATTATGTATATTTTTTCTTATAATTAATAAAATAATTTTGGGTAAGATACAAACAATTTATTAATTACTAATATAATATGATATTATTTATAATTTTATTAATAATTTATTTTTTTCTAAAAAACATAATAATTTAAATCAATTTATGTAATTTTCATTTCATAAATTTGTTAACCTTTTATATTAACATACTTTATATTAAAATCACATTTATATTTTATAATTTTATTTATTTATTTTTATAATAAGTTATATTTTAGAGTTAATTTTTAAAAATTTTCATTAAAATAAAAACTATTATGGTTGAAAGTTATAAAATTTATATAGTGGTTTGTTGCAAAATCTAATGGACTCACTATAAAAAATAATAATAATAATAATAAATGAATGCTTCATTTTGAACTAAATGATATTTATCTAATATATATTCTCAAATTATATGTACAATTTCTAAAAATAATTAAGACTATATATATGAATTATTGTAATAAAAAAGAGAGAGAAAAAATTAATGAACATACTAAAATTTCATATAAATTTTGAATCTTGATAGGATATTGTGAGTTATTAAAATCAAATTAAAGCAACAATTCTAAATATATAATTGTTAAGACATACATCTTCGACGAAAAGGTCAAAATGTTCGAACCCCCATCTTATATGTTTTAAACTAAAAAAAGATCAATTAAAGCATGTACAAACATTTTAAATATAAAAAAATTATGATAATAAAAAATATAAAAATAAAAAAAACTAAAATAAATATAAAATAATAATTAAAACAAAATAGTTAAAGAAAAAAAAAAAGAAAAAATCAAACTTCACTCTATACACATTCTTGAAAATTGCTTGCTAGTTTTTTTTTTTTTTAATTACATCATCAAATTGGAATTAGAACCTTCTAAGTTCCAAATCGCAAATTGTGATGCATATTTGATATATGCATCCCATCAACTTACGTAAGGTATTTTATATTTGATTTCAATATTAAAGAGACTCTTGAGAGTAAAGGAATTAGAGATAACTAAAAATAAAGAAAAAAATGGAGCTCATGACATTGTTGAAAAAAATTAAGGAATAATTTTTTAAATAAATATTATTATAGTAGTAAAGGTTATAAGTGTTACAAATCTTTTAGAATTCTAAACTTTTAAAATTCTATTATTCATTGTTTTGAGTCAAAATTATTAAATTCTTGAGAAATAAATGAAAATACATTTTTTTTCTTTTTCTTTTTTTGTATTCTAACCTTTTAGATTCCATAGATTTATTGTTGTTTTTTAGTAGTATATAATTATTTTGGTTGATGATTATTTATTTATTATTGATAAATGTTTTAAGAATTAACGATTTGTATTTAAGCTATGGAGAGAGAGAATTTATGGAGGTAGTGAGAGAGATTTTGTGGAAGTGTGAGAAGAGAGTGAAAATTTTATTATAATAATTTATTAATAGTTTTGTGGTTATGGTTTCCTTTTCTTTTATTTCTTCATTTTTATATGCTTTCAAGTTATAAAAACAAATTATGGAAATCATTTCTTAGAGAAGATGGTGAAAGCATTTTTTAATTAATTTATTGTTATAGTTGATTAAAAATTTTGTGAGACATTAGATTAGATGATTATTTTCATAACAAATTAAAAGAAATATAAGTTTGCAATTCATCCATAAGCTTTTATTTTTCAACAAATATTGTAAATAAAAATAATAATACACTTACTTATAAAAGAACAATAAAAAAAAATAAACAGTAAAAAAGAATTCAAGATCTTAGCTATAATTAAAAAAAAAAAAAAAAAAAAAAAAAAAAAAAAAGACTAAATAGTAAAAAAAATTCAACATCTTTGCTATACATTGATTTCTTCAAATAGACTTCTCACTTGTGATAGACAAACTTCATCAAAGTTGAGTTGTAATATTGTATGCCTATGGTCTAGAATAGATACACACATGCATCCATTCCCTTGCTCCTTGAATGTGACACCAACATCTTGAAATCCTTAGAAGATCGAGGAGCGTTTGAGAGCATTGAGGAAACACCAATAAAGAAGAAAAAATGAAACCCTATGTGTTGGTGAAAAATGGGGAAAGAAAACTCATTTTTATAGTGGTAGGATGTGAGAAGTCACAAAACCTTTTGAATTCTAAAACTTTTAGATTTTCTTTTTTAATTAAATTAAAAAAATAAAATGTTTTAAGTTGTAGGAAAACCCTTTTACATTCCAACCTTTAAGATTCTTTTTTTTTTTTTTTTTGAGAAGCCAACCTTTAAGATTCTATATACTTATTATTGATAATTAATTACTAATTAATTGATTTTATTTTTATAATTTATTATCAATGGCATATTTTGTAAATTAAAAAGTTAAAAAAGGGACAAATATGTCCAAAAATGTTTTTCCAACATCCTCACTTTTTAATATAGTATAGATATAGATAGATATAGATGATTTCCCTTTTCAAAAAAAATAAAAAAAGAATATGATTTCAACAAAACTCCAAATCTAGCTTCATTAATTTCCTAACAAACTTTTGTTTTATATTCATTATTGGAACATGAGAGTACTTTCATTGACAACTTAGAAGATGAAAATTACAACATTAGGTAAAGTTGAAGGTTAAAATTGCAACATTTATTGAAGTTTAAGATGCAATTTGATGAAATTAAAGTTTAGAGTTAAACTTGATATTTTCCCACTTTATCATTGTTATAATTGTCCATAAGTACTATTGAGGGTGAAATTCATTGAGCCCATCAAAGACTCTAAATCTAGAAATGGGTCAAGAGATCAAAGAAGTCTGAATAACCAATTTTCGACCCGCCAAAGTCTAGAGACCAAGAGGGATGCTACAAGAGCCACCAAATGCCCATTGGACCTAGCAAAGGCCATGGAGGTCGACCTAACGATCGACCCTATGAGGGTCGACCAAAAACTCAGACCAAGGATCCAAGTCGAACCCTCCAAGGTTGGTCCAAGATCCAAACAAGGCAGTCAATGATGAAGACCAAATCTAAGAGGGTTGATCATAATTTAGAAGCTCAAGGGTCTGGACTTCTGTAGATCCTATGAGACGGGATGTTAGTCACGATCAGACCTAACGACTGTTACAGATCCGTAACTATCAATTAAAGGGGCCTGAGAATGCAAGATCCTCAGCCAAATTAATAACAACTATTTTACTATCCCATTTTCATACTATAAATGGAAAGTTTAAATAGGAGATGAGATACGTCAAAAGTCAAAACTACTCACTTTTTACTGTGGTCTAAGCTCTCTGATTACTCACAAACTTGATTTTAACTTGAGCATCAGAGTGTGTATGGCTTAGCATTGCATATCGGTGCTTAGTTATCTTTGTGGTAGGCATACATTTGGTTCCCCCACCATTACAAACTTATCGAGAGATCCAAATTCTGACATAAAAAAATACTATACTTATTTCGCCAACAAGACCATGACTCAACTGACATGAAACTTGTATCTCAACTAACATGTCAGAGATTCAATCTCCTACCCCTACATGTCCAAAAAAAAAAAAAAAAAAAAAAAAAAAAAAAAAAAAAAAAAAAAAAAAAAGTACTGCACTTGTTTCAAGTTAATCATATGTAAATAATCAGTATAAAAAGCTAATTGTATGTAAATGGTTAGAATTTAAAAGGAAAAAAAAAAGAGAGCAAATTAATTACTATAATGATTACATTAATCAATCATTATCCTAACATTTTTTTTTCAAGTATCATTATCCTAACATCAATTATGAACTTTAAAAAAAATAAAAAATAAAAATAAAAAAACTTTTTGGTTCCTGAGTTTTGAGGAATAGGTATGTTTGGTTCCTAAATTTTCAAATAAGTCTTTTTAGTGTCTAAGTTTTAAAAAACATGTTTAAAAGGTCCATAACTTTCAAAATAGATCTTTTTAGTCCTTGAGTTTTGATAATTAGGTTTAAAAGGTCTCTCATATTATTTTTTCAAATTTTTTAAATTATTGTTTTATTATTATTTGTTAATATTGATTATTGAATGGTTTTTTTTAAATTAAAAAAATTAAAAGTATTCATTTAAAAATTTGAAAAAAATAATATGAGAGATCTTTTAAACCTACTTCTAGGAAAATTGTAATAGGTGGCTAAATTCTAATGGTTGATTGCAAATATAGCAAGTTTTATTAAAAAAAAATTGCAAATATAACAAATTTTTTAAATCATTTTTTTAATTCCCGTTTTGCCCCTATTTGATTTCTATCATTGATAGAATCTATCACGGATAGAAATCTATCGCTGATAGAAAATCTATCATGGATAGAAATTTATTACTAATAGAAATCAATAGTTTATTTGATAAGAACGAGTGGTGTATCTCATTACGTGATAATTTTGTACATATCTTTTGTTTTTTCTTTTTTTTTTTTGTTTTGTTAAGGTCTCCAATTCTTTAAATTTCAACTTCCGCTTTGTGTTTTTCTTTTCTTTCTATTCAATTTCCATGTTTTGCTTCGACATATATAAAAACAAAATCAGTGACATAGGTTTTAGAAACAAAAATGATAGTTTTCTATTAGTATATTTATATCTCTGTTAGTTCTATTAGTGATAAAAAGATAGTTTTCTATCACGGATAGAAATCAATCTTTCTAAAGGTTTTATATCACTTATAGAAATCCTATCACCTAATTTGAACAACTACAACCAATCACCTTACTAAATCTATCAGTGACAGAAAACAATAACAAATTTCAAACAAAATGCAGAACTAACATATAGAATTCTATCACTGATAGAATCTATCAAAGATAGACTTGATAGAAACAGGAAGAAGGAAAAAAACGGGATGAACAACTACAACTAATCACCTCACTAAATCTATCAGTGCCAGAAAACAATAACAAATTCCAAACAAAATGCAAAAAATAACCGATAGAATCTATCTTCTATCACCGATAAAATCTATCAATGATAGACTTGATAGAAATGGGAGGAAAAAAAAAAAGAGATTGGATGGACTGGATAATCATGTCAGATGGACTTTTTAGTAATTTAGATGGGTTGGATGTTAAATTTTGCTATTTTGCAAATACTTTAATATGTTGCTAATTTTGCTATTATTTTAGTTGAGTTTGCTATTTGTGCAAGTAGCCCTGCCTAAGAAATTATATTTTTAATTATATAATACATATTTCAATCGCATTCAATTATTTATTTCTTTTTACAAAATATATAAAATTAAATTCACAATCAACAATTTAAACTGCTATAATTGTAATTATTTAATAAATAAGGCTATGACTAGCTCAGATTTCTCTATCCACTATGCCTTGGTTTATACAATGATGTATATTTCTCATACAAGAGAGTTGGCTGCATAGAAATAGACTTACCAATGAAGCCTGTAACTAGCAGCTTGCATTAGGGGGTGAGCAAGGTAGGCACCAATGGTCAATGCAGTGATCGATATATATGGCAACCGAATGAACTCCTTGTAGTAATCGTCGGGCAACTTTTGACGACCATCCACAATGGCAGCGAACGGGACGACGCTCGTTCGCCTTTTCACTTCTTCGAAATCTGCCCCGTGTCGCTTCGCTAGTCTCCTGTCCCCGTTCCATACCCCGAACAGATGATGTCCTATCAACCCAATGGAAGCTGCTACTGCAACAGAGTTACCAATCCATACTGTGTGAGCAAGGCACCACATCACCTGCCCAACCATCTTCAAGCAGAAACCAAGATTTGATTTGGTCAGTGTTCATAAAAAGGTCTTTAATGGTTGGTGGTATTTCTTGTCCTCCCCTCTTATTCACAAATTTGTCTGAAATAAAGAAATGCGACTTTTGCAGGAAAACTCGTGCAATGTGAAATATAGTTCAGTTTACGTCCTATTTTGGTTTCTAAACTTTCATACTGCTATCGTTTAGGCCCCGTTTGATAATTATTTGGTTTTTGGTTTTTGAAAATTAAACTTGTTTTATCTCAATTTCCTTAGAATGGTTTTCATCAATGACACATTTGTATTCCTAGTCAAATTTCAAAAACAAAAACAAAAACAAGTTTTTGAAAACATGTGAAGAAGATAAATAACAACACAAGGAAACTTATAGGTGGAAAGTTGTGTTTGTAGGCTTAATTTTCAAAACCAAAAACCAAATGGTTATCAAACAGGGCCTTAAATACAACTTTAATAAGAGCCTAAATATGTATAGAGAGATTCAACACCTAACCGAATATACTTGACATAAAAAGTTTGTCAAGGGATAAACAAAATGTATTTATGTCAAATTTTTGTTAAATAGTTCATTGAAGAGTTAAGAACAAGAAGTAAAATAGCTTTCTATGCAAAGTTTGGGATTAAAATTCAATGTTTGAAAATTTAGAGACGATAATTTTGAAATATTTATGTATGAAAGTTCAGGGACTAACCCATTAGAAAATTTAGATGCAGTAGAATAACATGACAATGATGCAATGACAACTCTAGTTCATCAACGGATTCAAACCGAAGCCACCAAACCAAGTTAACAGCAATGACACTCTGATACTGTAATGAAATTAAATGAACATTCGAGATAATGAAACATAAACATACCTGTGGATGCCTAGTTATTCTAATGATGCCTGTTTCCCAAAGGTGCATTTTTGGTTTATCGACTGCTGCGACCTCTAGCAGATTAAAAGTAGAAGGATAGAGGAAGAAGAAGGAGATAAACGAACTGAGCCACACAAGTTGATGTACTCCGGGAATGCCTTGGAGCTGCCATAACTGTACTCCGTCGTATCGATGGTTAATGAAGTACACCTGAATACAACTCCTTCGTGTAAACAAGTCAATATGGGCGTGCATTCAGAGAAATTGAATGAATAATAGGAACTAAGATAACTTCAAGCACATTGCATTTACTTCGTCAAGTTAAAGGGAAAAGAAGAGGGAAGGAACCTACCACAGTGCTGACAGCCAATGGCAGAGAAACTCCTGCAAACAGAACCCGAAAAGCTCGTTCTCCGACAAGCTTCTCGCCCTGATCTCGGAGACTTGCCAAACCACTGTGGACAATGGCAAAAATGAAAATAAGGGCCAACATCACAACCTGCAGAAGAAAGTTTCAGGACTTAGATTCATGTACTCAGATTCAGACATTTAGCAAGGCCATGCACAATATAAACCATATGCTAAGTTCAACCTCCCCAGTCATTCATAATCAAATTTTATCTTTCATACATCAAGTTTTTAAAATCAAAACCTTACTGTCACTAAATTTCAAAATCAGCTAGCAACATGATTTCGTAAAATTCCATATTTTAGTTTAATGAGTAAGACATCCTTTCCTATCATAAAAATGAAAATCTATCATGTACACATGACTTTGCCCAAAATTAGGGGGAAAAAACTCAATTAAAGTTTTAACAGCAAGAAACTTTTAGAACTCCCAGAAGGGATAGGAGAGAAATTGGAAGCCAATTCACCCAGCTACAAACACCCATTGGCTTCAACCAAAACCAGCCAGTACAAATTATCTCAGAGTAAGATAATCTCTCCCATTCTGAAGTACACCATACATAAAGCAACAGAATTACAATGAACACTGTTTCTACACCAAAAGGAGAAAGTATAACATAATGATATTTTCCTGAAGAAAACAATCAATCCCGCAGGATTGGCAAAGGAATCATTTGTATACAGTCTTCTGCATGTTCCAATACTCCAAAAGGGAAAAAAAAAAATTAAAGAAAACGAAGTGAAATAGAAGGGAACCTCATGACTATCCGAAAGTCCAGAAACAGCATCCACAAAGGCCTTCCCAACTCCCCCAGCAGAGTTATCAATCCAAACAACATTCAACACGAACAGAACAACCCCCAAAATCACAGTGAAATAAGCCCACGACGCCAATTTCTGCTCGGAAAGATCAAAGGCAGCAGCGTCCTCGCCGACGAAGCCGCCGTCGTCCGAGACAGGGGTCGAACCACCACTCTCGCTGTCTCCAACAGAAGCCTCGGCGGCAAATCGACGGCGTCGAGAAACCGGTGAGGAATTTAGGGAAAAGGGAAGTTGCAGAGGGAAATTGGGGGCGGAAATCGAAAAGGGTCGGAGGGTAATTGCATCAGGGCGGCGATGGCGACGGTGGGGTTGGCTGGAAGAGGAGGGAAATGGGGGCGAAAAGAGGGACGCGGCGGAGGCAACCGCCATTGGAGCACTGTAAACCGAGGTGGGTGTCAGTGGAGAGTGAGAGGAAAAAGCAACGAGGATTGAGGAAGTTGAGGTAATGGAAATTGGAGGAGAATCTGAGGCAATTGGTGCGCTTGAATGGAGAATTTGGATTTTGTGGAATTATGTATATGCAAATTGCAGGCCTAGTCACACAGGAGATGGCAATTAAGTTTGTTGGAGGATGTATTCTTGTTATTTCTTTTAAGTTTGTTGGAGGATGTATTCTTGTTATTTCTTTTCTTTGGGGCCGTTTGGCCTATGTTGGTTATAATATCTCCACTATTATAACCAACCCAGTGTTTGGAGGCACCAACAAAAATAAGGGATAGAGTTGGTTATTTTTCCCCTCCGTGTTGCTGCACTAACCATTATTCAACTCACCCCAATTATTCTATCTATTTTTCCCCACCGACAACTTTTCCGACGACTGTCGTCGACTTTTCGGTCACTTTTCCGGCAATCACCGACGATTTTTCCAGCGACTTTTTTTTTTTTTTTAAGAAAATCTTCTTCTCATTTTCATTTCGAAAAATAAAAAAAAAAATAGAAGAAAATGAAAGGAAAAAAGAGGGAAAAATTTTCGATCGCCGAAAAATTTGTTAGTGGTCATCGGAAAAATCATAAAATTTCTAGGGAGAGTTAGATACTAGGTTGTCTTTGTACATATATATAAATATGGAGTTTTATTACATAATTACTTTTGATAATGAAGTATATGAATGTTTACCTTCATCGTACCATATTTTTATTTCTATTTTATTTGATTCTTTTGATAATAAAGGTTTCTATTTTATTTGATTCTTTTGATAATAAAGGTAAAATGAGTTTTGAATAAACATTTACCATTTTTATGTTGGAAATACATAAATGAAACAAAGATGGTTTTTCTATATGAAATCATAAAATGACTTATTTTGTGAAAAAACCATGACTCTAAAACAAAGAAAATAAACCTTTACTTTAGGTTATTTTTGTTTCCTTTTAAGCTAAACACATAATTTAACCTCTGTACCCAAAACTTTTATTTTTTTTACAACAAAACCCTTTTTTTATTATTATTAATATTTGAAGTACAAAGTTGTATGAGGAAAATAAACAAAAAAAAAGCCAAGAAAAAAAAACAGTCAGCTTGAAACATAGATTATTTGAACCCAGACTAAAATATTTGCATCCAAAACACTGCACCCCAAACACAAACTATTTTATCTCAGCCTATAATAATCTGCACCCCAAACACAGACTATTTTATCCCAGACTATAATAATCTGCACCCCAAACACAGACTATTATAATCCCCCAGCTATTATAACCCCCAACTATTATAACCAACCCATCGCCCCATGTATTAGGATGAAAAATTGCATTTAAAATCATTCAACTTAAATGGCTAAATTTAAAAAAAAAAAAAAAAAAAAAAAAAAAAAAAATTGAACTATGGGGTTTGTTTCAAAAATGTCCCTAAACTTTCAAAAAAAAATTAAAAAAATACCCTCATTGAAAAATGCTTCTTCTTTTTTCCTACTCTCACGGTAAATTCTAACGGTTCCCATCCAAAAATTAATGACAAGGGTATTTTTGAAACATTTTTCAAAGTTTAAAGGTATTTTTTAAACTTTTCAAAATTCAATGGTATTTTTGAAACAAACTTCATAGTTCAGGAGTATTTTTTTATAATTTAGCCCAAACAAAATCATTGAACTTAAATTTAATTAGTGTTTTATTCACTTATTTATGTTTAAATTAACGTTAAAAAGGAGCTTAATAATAAGTTTCAATTACATCATTACATTAGTCTCATTTAGATTTTGTGTCTATTTTAATGGCATAAAAAGATTTAAAAACCTAAAAAAGTCACATTTAAAAGTAAATAATAAAAACTGTGAAAGTTTAAACCAAAATAGATATTTTGATAGCATAGTCATACTAAAATAGAGTTTAAACCTAAGTCATCTTAATTTGTAGGTTAAAACTCTTACCAAGTATTTTTGCGTGGAGCATCATCAATACAATATAACTTTATATGTATTTTCTCACAAAACACTTTACACATGTTTTCGATTTTTTTAACCACACTTTTATATTACCTCTAGAATGTAAACTTTATGAGCAAAAAGAATTTCAATATTAGGGTAGAGTGCTTTTGTTTATATACAGTGTTCATTAACCTTAATTGAGAGTGAGCTCTTAGTTGACACATTGCAACTTTTAGAGTGAGAAATCTTTTATTCATTCATCTATGAGAATATTCATTCATCTAACAATTATGAGAATGTCAATCAAGTGGTAGCAATCCTATTACATAAATTATTATCTAGTCAGTATATTTTATTAATCCCTTTGTAGCTTATATATTGTGAGGTCTCTACCAATCTTTTCAACGTGGGATCCTCAACATTGTTGGACATTTTATTCTTAGAGTAGAATATGTTTTTTTAACATGTGAGGTGCGGAATTCACACTTCTAATCTCTTGATCAAAAGTTGAAGCTTTGAGTTATACTCTCTTGACAAATAGGTTTGTGGTTTGCATGTGAAGTCTTTGTACTCAAGAAAGGTACCCAATCCACTCCTAACAAACCGACCAAAATGAGCTAACTATTTTTTTTTTTCTTTTTTCTTAGTTTTTAAGGCAAGTGATTTTCACATGTAGTGTACAACCAACTATAGACTATCTTTAAATATTTTCTAGTATAGCTTATCAAGGCTCCGTTTGATAACCATTTGAGATTATTGGTTTTGGAAAGAAGAAAAATTAGTTTTCAAAAACTGTTTTTGTTTTTAAAATTTGGCGGAATTCAAATGAACCTTAACTAAAATGAAAGTCATGATAGAAAATTTAAGAAAAAACAAGCATAATTTTCAAAAACCAAATGGTTATTAAGAGGGGCCTAAGTGATTTTAGATTAATGAATGTGTTTCGTAAAAAAGATTTCAAAAATTTTGGATTAATCTAAAAACTAAACTTTAAAAATGGATTATTCAAAAATGATTTTAAAACAATTACTTGAAAATGTATGTACGAAAATTCAATTTAAATATATGCAATGCAACCAAATAATTTTGAATATGTGTTCGATTAAATTTGTTATTTAAAGCAAAATTTAAAAAATAAGATATGAAAACATTTTTATTGAAAATAAAGGTTTTGACCTCGATAGGTTGGAGTTGAAATTCCATCTTCGATCAAATAAACTCTCCTTGAAATTTTCTATCAGCAGCCATAATTAAAAACTCCCTTAAAAACCACCATTTCGTAAGAAAAACAATTGCAGAGCAAATGGATCTCAATTTCCCTCAGTTTGGGAACAGAAGAACGAGAACCAAATCGAATAATCAACAAACACAAATTAAATTAGAACTCTGGAAAGAGAAAACAAATCTAAATCAGAATCGAAATACGCCCCAGCCAAAACAGTCTATGACGCATACCGATGTCGCAAACCTTAAATCAAAAGGGGATGATGAACATGAAAGAAGATCTGGAAAGTGTAGGCATCATAGCGAGCCAAGAACCCATTGGAAAAACAGAGGAACTGGCTTTCTGAGATGCCTTAATTCGGTGTCAGATTCTCTCGATCTGCAAGGAATCGTTGATCGGAGGATCGAATTTCGATCTCCGAAGCTCCTTGCAGGCTGCGTTTTTTTTCCTTGAGAGAACCTTGTTAGGGTTTCTTCCTTTCTATCCACTCCTTTTATACAAGGAATCGATGGGCGAGTTTTCATTTGTTTAAATTTAGACAAAATTACAAAAACACCCTTTCAATTTACAATCTTTTTTTAAGCAATTGAAGATTTGAAATAATTGCAAATCTACCCCCAGCAGCCAAGTTTATTTGCAAATATGAAAAAATAATTTAAGTCCAACAAAATTGAAGCACATGAAATTAGCGTGTCTATCGATAATAGACGTCTATCACTTCAACCAGTCATAGACTTCTTTTACTAATTGAGTTTCAATATGATTGAAATCTATCCATGATGCCTTTCACTTGTTGAGGTCTATCAATAACGTATCAACATATTTCAATTTCACAAGTCTATTAGTGAGAGACTTCTATCACTAACTAACATCTATTAGTGATAGATCTATTAACGATTGGGGTCTATTGGTGATTTTTTGCATGTTCATTTGCTATTATGTTTATTATTGACATATTGTATCAACATATCTAAATGTTATAAGTCTGTCAGTAACAATAGATGCTTATCACGGATCGAGGTCTATTAGTGATTGATATCTATCACTGATTCTTTGTGTGCACATTTGTTATTATGTTTGTTGTTTATATATTATATCAATATATTTGAATGTCGTAAGTCTATCCGTGATAAACATCAATCACTCACCTAAATGTATCAGTAATAAACCTATCACTCATTAAGGTCTATTGGTGATAGATGACTATAATTGATAGTTTACACGCTTATTTGCTATTAATTTTACCATTGGTATACATATCAATAGAATTATTAATGGTAGATATTTGATTTTTTCATGTATATGATAACTTAATATTGATAATAAAAAAGTTGATAACAAAATAATATACCATTTTTTTTAATATTACCGACAATGTATCACTCGTATACCATTTTTTTTACGTCTATCAATGATAAATATGTATCACTAATAGACATCTGTCATTAATAGATGTAGAATAGTCTATCAATGAAAATTATGGAAGTGTTTATCCAATGATAAACACAAAAATTAGTTTATCAAATGCACAAAAATAATCGCTAACAAATATAAAAGTAGTCTATCAATAATATAAATCTATCAATGATGATCATGTTATTATGTTAATGATCTATCAACAATAGACATAAAGTTTGTTTATCAACAATAAATATAAAATTTGTCTATTAATGAAAAAAAAACAGAGATGGTCTAAGACCAATTTATTAATGATACACATAAAACTGGTCTATCAGTGATAAATGTCTATCTCTAATAAATTATAAACATGGTATATTATTTGTGTGACATATTAATAAATATGACAACTAATTTTGACATCCATTACAATTTTTCTTGTTTGCAAAAAAAAAAAAAAAAAAAAAAAAAAAACATTTTTTTTAATCCCAAACTTGGTATGTTATATCAATTCTAACCCTAAACTTCTACTTTCATCAAATTGAACCCCAAAATTTAACATATTGTATACCAAATTTAACTCCAAATTTGTATAAGTGTTGCAATATAAACCCTTGGTTAATTTTTTATTTGAACCACCGTTAAAGTACATAATTAAGATTTGTTTTTTTTGTTTTTATTCATGTTGTGCCTAAATTGGTTTCTTGTAAAGGAAAATTATTGGAGAAGCTTTATATATATATATATATTTTTTTGAATACATCAACACTTGGGGGTGGGGGGATTCGAACCTCTGACCTCATGGTCGAGGATACATGTCAATTACCGCTAAGCTAAGCTCGCTTTGTATTTGAAGAAATTTTTGTTGATAAAAAGTTGTACAATAGTTTTCTCTCATTTTGTTGTCTTTTTTAGCTATTTAGAAGATCATGCAACTATAGAATGATAGAAAAACAAATTTTTTTCTTTCTTCTTTTTTTCATTTTAGATTTTTTTTGTTTGTTTGTTATTGAGAACATTGTGGATTTTTTCTTCTTCTATTGTTTATGATTATGAAAGCAAAGCAATTTTAGAGGTTATTTTTTCTTGTTGCTAAAAACTTTGTGATTCTTCTTTCATCGCTGGGTATTTTCCTTTCCAAGTAGAAGAACATGCAAATGTAAGAAACAAAATCAAAGCAATCTCAAAGGGGTTTTTATTTTTTTATTTTTAAAATATGTATATATTTTGGATGGATTTTTCTTGTTGCTAATAAGTTTGTGATTTTATTTGAAGAAGACTAATAACAATGAGAATGATCAATCTGAAGTATTTGATTTCTTCAAATAAAGATTGAGGAACCTATTAATGATTCAAATGGAAAGTTAAACGAAAGTCTACATTGAAAGCTCATGGTTAAAATTGATACAATCCGCTACATTTGGGGTCAAAATTGATTTTTTCACCCTTATTTTAGAGAAGTAAGATGGTAGGTGGGAAGATTTGAACTTCTAACACTTATTTTGATTGAAGATACATGCCGACCACATCACTTTGTCTAACCTCTTGTTACCTTACCCATTGAACTGAGCTTGAATTGTCAACTGAATAACTGAGGGCCGTTTGATAACCATTTCAATTTTTGGTTTTTGGTTTTCTGTTTTTTAAATCACAAAAACCATATATGTTTGATAACTGTTTTTTGTTTTCTGTTTTTAAAAAACAGAAAACCAACATTGTTTGATAACTGTTTTTGGTTTTCAGTTTTTTTAAAAATTAGAATGATGAAAAGATGTTTTAGAGAGAGAAAAATGTGTAAAGGCGTTGAAACAAAAATTCAGAGACACGAATATAAATATTTTCAAGAGATTTTTTTTTTTTTGAAAAGACGAGAGAAAAGTTAAACATATAAAATTTAAAAAGATGAAAGAAAATGTTTAGAGAAAGAATATTAGTTAGACTCGAGAAAAGATATTAGTCATAGAAAAAATAGAAAACAAGTTAGAGTAAAAATGATAAATTTTAGATTAAAAAAATTAAATAAAAAAAGAAAATTTAGAGAGATATAGGCTTAGTTTGGGATTGCAGTAGCTTTCAAAATAATTGCTGGTAACTTTGCCTTTAGAAAAATCAGCTTTGAAATGAAGTAAAATAGTGTTTGGTAAATTTCAATTTTAAATTAGAAAAAACTACTTCCAGTGTTTGGTAAATTAATACTAAATTGTTGGGATTTAATTATAAGGATCATAGTAGACTTATTATTTCAAATATTTTTTTTATTAATACTTAATTTATAATTTATTATAAGATAATTATTTAAAAAATTGTATAATTTAAATTGCATCTAATTATGTTTAATTATCTAAAATATTTGATAAAAATGTAAGAAAAATAATTATTATAAAAATTGAATTAATCAAATTTTTATTCATATGAAAGTGAGCCTATGTAAAATATATATAAGAAGGATAAATTTGAAATTTAAAAATGGTTAGAAAATGTGATAGATTTTTAGAAAAGCTAAATCTAAAAGCTGGTATCCAAGAGCTTTTGCACGGTAGAGTAAACTAAAAAGTGATTCTCGATAGATTAATTAATAATCTGTTTACCAAACAGTTTAGGCGGTTAAGATTCTCTCATAATAGCTTTTTACAAACGCAACCCCAAACGAGCGAGATTAAGAGTAAAAGATATGCTAAAAAAATAATGATAAATTAGAAAAATAAAGAAAAGTTGTAGCGATAGAAAATTTTGGTGATTTTGTTTTTTCAAACGAAAAATTAGAACATGTTTATTAAGGAGAGAAAAGTTATTGATAAGTTTTTAGAAATAGACAAGTTATAGAGAAAAAAAAAGTTTTGAGAGAGAAAATTTTAGAGAGAGAAAAATAAATTTTATAGAGAGAAAAAAATAGAGAAAGGAATTTGTTGGAGAGATAAGAAAAACAGAAATATGTTTGTAAAAACTACTTTTTTTTGGTATTTGAAATTTACTTATAATTTCAAAACTGTTTTTAAAAAAATAGAAGACAGAAAACAGAAATGGTTATCAAACACTCATGTTTTTTAAAAATGAAAAACAAAAAATAGAAAACAGAAAACGAAATGGTTATCAAACGGCCTTGAATCTGATGACTCTCTAATTTTGTAATTTTTTCTTTTACAATTTTTTTTAAGTTCTCTTTAAGATTATTATTATTATTATTATTATTATTTTGAAGTTTTCTTTAACAATTCTAAAAATATAAAATGTAGCCCTAAAATTGATATATTCTGTTTTGGGGAAACGAGATATATGACTAAAAAAAATAGGTGGATTTGAAAAATAGCTAAAAAGGTTTCAATATTAACTAAATGACTAACGTGATTTTAATTAATGATTTCCTAAATTAAGAGGACAAAATTGCCCCTAACAAAACGTCTAAGAACTTCCTATCATTTAAATCAAATATTAGGAGAGACACCTACAGCTAAAAAGTTGGAGATTTATTAGGAATATAGAGTAATATAAGATTGCAACACCCTAACAACCTATTTTGAATTTCCTACGACAAAATCTACAATCTGGGAAAAAAAATGAAACCATGTCCCTGTTTAAAATAAACACATCGTTCACAAAAAAAACAAAAAATAAGACTGAGTAGACAATAAAATGGGATAACGAAATACACATAATGAAACACTAAATAACGTATTTACATGGAATTACCCCACGAAATTGAACTTTTAGCTTAATTCTCATGTATAGTATGAAAAAATGAATACTCAATGTAGGTATTTAAAAAAGTGAATTTAAATCTCACCTCATTTATTGCATGTCAAATCAGCAAAACCCTCCATCTCCCACAAACGACCCTCTTCAAGACAAGCAAAACCCTCCATCTTCCCACAAACGCCAGTCCTTCTTCGTACAGACCGCCGACCCCCACCTCCCGCCGATCCAACCTCCCGCCATCGCCTTCGTGCAGACCTCCTCCCGCCGACCCATCAAATGTGCAGGCCGTCAAAAAGGTGCCACTGAATTTATTCTTCAAAGATGTACCATCTACCGAAATAACTGGGAGACAGTGTTTCCACCCGTTTATGGAAGCTGCAATACTCATGAAGAAGAACTTGAACCTGTCATTTGAATCAACTTCCTGGGCGGTGTACGTACCTGTAATTTTAGGCAGTAAATATCATTATACACTGTGACAAAATGTTATAAAATGAAAGTACAGATGGTAAATACCTGAATTCCTTTCAATCAACCTGGCAGCAAACAACGGAATTTGCGCATAAGACACTTCAGGAGATCCTCTCAACTCATTTAACGCCTTTTCTCTACCCCTCCATGCTTTGTCATAACTGATATTGATCCTGTGCGTTTTCCTTGCATACTTTATTATGTCCCGAGGTGTACAGTCGCATCCTGTTAGTTATCCTCATTATAGTCTTCGCATACTCACATGCAATACTCGTTGTCGCTTGCCTGTGATCATTCTAAACGACATCGAAAGAACAAGTGTGGTCGTTGATAAACTTCCTCACAATCCACAACTGCCCCGTGCAATAGGTAGATGCGCGCATATACCATTGGCATAAGTCGTCTATGCATGCCACTGTATACTGTTTGCTATTGGATTTAATTGTCTTGAATTGGAAACTCCCTTTCAGAGCCAGTGAAGAGACTACCTTCTTGAGATGTTCTTTGCATGAAAATACGCACCCCTCCGTTACGGATACTATGTCGGTCAATGCATCAATCCCATCTGAGTTGACAAACTCAAAATTTTTCTCCCCCCGGGATGAACTTGCAACTGCCCCTCCCCCGTTGTGTATATTAGTATCTACCCCCTGCACGTCGACAACTAAGCAACAGTCCCTATACGTGCCATTCTGAAACCCGTTTACCATCCAAAAGACATCCTTGTCTCCTGATAGGACTATATTTATCGGGTTGCTTGACCAATTCCTAAAGAGTGTCAACCTGCAGATACTACTACTGTCCGCCAAATTGAGGTAGTTCGCAGCACATAACTTTAGTTGGGAGAGGTTAGCATCACAGGGGCATGTCACAATGCCGGACTTGAACCCACTGTAGAATCCCGCCACATCCCAAACACCCCCGAACAAAATCATAATTTGATGTCCAGCCATTTTGTGTTAACGGTATTGAGAGAGGGCTTGGAGATTTTTGTTCCTTAACTTAATAGAATAAGCTATATATTTGAATTAATTGAGAGAGGGCTTGGAGATTTTTGTACAAATTGAACATACCAACAAAACCACGATTTTTGCTGTTAGATGGAGAAGAAAACGGGATCTGGTGAAATCAGTTATATGAAATGAGCGGATCCCATAAAATGTGGAACAAAAAAGATGTTATACATTTAACGGTACAGTAAACGGCGTCTGTATATGCACGGATATACCCAGGGGTAAAACTTCCCGTCTGCAGGTCCCTTGATTTACGGCAGCCACAAATGAAAATATGAAAGTTATTTAGCCAAAAAACTTAATGGCCTATTTTTTTCTAGCCATCTACCACAATTTCCCTTCTGTTTTTCTTTGGGCCCGTAATTTGAAGATTTCAACATAAATCCGGCCCATTATAACTTGAAGTCGGGCCATAGTGGGGAATCGTCGCTCGTCCTGCCCATCACCGGACTGTGCCGCCGCTGATAGGGTTTATTCACAAACTCTCTCACTTTTGCACCTCTGAAAGACGTAGCTTCTTCTGCGATTCAATTCAGCTCTTCCTTCTATTCTATCTACCTCGAGCTTTGCGAATCCCTAATCATGGCAAACAGTACGTACAACCCCTCTCTTTCTTCTCCCGCTCATCGTCGTGCATTTGAATTTTTATTTCGCGGTATGATTCTGGGCTTGTTTTCGTTGTTGATGAATGCGTTTGTGGTGGTGCAGCGATGGCTAGGTCTTTTCTGCAGGTAGCTGCTACGGAAGAGGTGGCTTCCCCCCTCCGAGTGGTTCAGATTGAAGGATTGGTAATTTTCTCCTCTTCTTTTTCTTATTTTGCGTTTCATTCGATTCGGAAGCGTGGAGACTAATTAGTTCTTCCAACGCATAAACAAAACGGAAGCTTTTATTTTATCCGTTCTGTAATTTTTCGATAACCCAGTTATTTGAGATGCCCTTTTGTTATTCGTTCAAAAGATGTTTGTTTTCTTAGTGGTTGGGACGGAGTATTTAGCGTTATGCAACCCTGTTTTCCATTTGAAGCGTGATATTTAGTGAGCCTTCCAATTTGGATGGAGAATTGTTGTACTATGGGTTCTGCTTCTTACCTGTTGTGACTATTTTTTGCGAAGGGAAAAAATAATTATATTTGTCTTTGGTACGTTATATAGGGCAAGCAATTAGTGAAGACAAATATTAACTTTTGTCAACTTCTTGAATTACTTGATCTTCTATCCCTATATTAAGGATAAAACCCTTTGTATCGTCCCTACAGGTTATATTGAAGATAATCAAGCACTGCAAGGAGTTTTCACCAGCCCTTGTGACTGGGCAACTTCTTGGGTTAGATGTTGGTAGCGTTCTTGAAGTCACTAATTGCTTTCCCTTCCCGGTATGATTAGGCAGTTACTTTCATGTTGTTTAATGGTTCGGGGTTATTTTTTTCTACCCTTGAAAATTTATTTTTAATTTATTAACATGAATCTTTTAGACTCGGGAGGAGGATGAGGAGATTGAAGCAGATGGTGCTAATTACCAACTTGAAATGATGAGATGTCTGAGAGAAGTCAATGTTGACAATAATACCGTTGGATGGTAAGCTTAGTTTTATAATAGTGCATTTATATGGAGGACTTGGCATTATTAGGAGGCAAATAATGTGTATACATATGTATGTTTGTGTTCATATGCATTCACTTGTTTTCTGATTGTTTTTTGTTACTCTAGATGTGCGGTTATTATTATTTTTTTTTAAATTAAATTATTTATTTTTATCATTTAATTGGTTCTATTTTTCTTGTATCTAATTATTAGAGATTATGAGCCTTGCCTGGATACGGACATCCTATTGTGAATTTAGGATATATAAATGTAAGGTTGATGCTTCATTTGAGTGTTCTTTTGCTTTGGCTACTTGAACGCCAAAAGAAGTGTTCTGTCCCTTGGGCTTAATGATATATATTAATTATTAACTCACCATGTTACGTTGGTGGAGCTCTTTGGCTGAGTTGGTTGACATTTTTGATAGATAGATCATAGATGGTAACTAATTGCTTCCCATTGTTCCTGTGGAGTGGTTGACATTTTACTTAATCGTATTCAGGTATCAGTCAACCTTCTTAGGTTCATATCAGACTGTAGAGCTGATCGAGACCTTTATGAATTATCAGGTATTAGTTTAGTCATTCATTCTCTATTTATATGTTTTTCTTCGTAGCATTCTTGTAATGTCTTTTCTATTATTTGATAATAATTTCCACACTATATTTCTTCCTTAACTCAGAAATTGAAACTTTTTAGAGCCTTGTATGTGTTTGGGTCTTCATAATTGGAAGCTTTTCTGATTAACTATCAGAGTTTTTGAGTTTGTCTCTAACTATTGTGACCACTTGTGGAAAATCTTGTCAAAAAACCATGTTAATATGATATCTACTATTTATATCAATGCTTCCATCTTGATTCAGAGAGGAAGGAAGCACTTCTCCCAGTCCCTTGCTTCCTTCTTGAATAAGGAGGAAGGAAAGGAAGATCTTTATTCCTTCTGTACTGCCTTTGAAAGGCCAACAGTATTTTGTTTCAAATTAAAAGATAAGGAAGAAATCTTTATGTGGATAATTGAATTGGAGAATGGAAGTAAATATAGTTGAAGTGTAGCAAATGATAAGTGGAGAAAGAGAGATGGAAAGTCAATTTGTATGTATCTCTTTTGAGAGAGTGGTGGTGTGATTTTGAAAATTTTGTTAGTAATAAGAGATTTTTTTGTAAAAGAAAGGGAATTTGATGTAAAATTTCTATCTAGGGCATATTGGGAAACTTCATCTTTGAAGCGAGCTTTGACCCAACCCCATTACCCAATTTTAAATGTAAAATTCATGATCTAAAAATAACTTTTATTTTTAATTTGAACACTATTGAAACATGACCATGTCTTTTAATGATGTTTTTCAAATTATAATTGTATTTGTTTCTTGCTGTCTTTTAGGTTTCGATGGCTCCTGGTTGTTGCTACTAAGAGATTTTTGTGATTTTTCTTTATTTTTTATTACCAAAAATTTATGCGTCCTGTAATTCTTTTGAGGCACTTTTTGTTGGGTTTGGCCTGTGTTTTTTCTGGCCTTCTCTTTTATACTTTCATCATTCTTAATGAAAGGTGATAGTTGCTTTCTTATGAAAAAATTATTTATTTAACACAAATATATGTTAATAAACATGTATTTGTTGTGTCTGGCTGAATATTCTAGAAAATATTGTGTGAATGTGCTTCTCTGTTCAGCTTGTTGCCATGTTCTTTTTGCTCAGTGTAGCCTCCTCCCGGCCTAATTTGTCTCAAGAAAATTATGATTTGAAATGACTTAAACAAGATATATCTGACTCATCAATAATTTACAAGTTTTAGGGTGTCACTTGTATAGAGCTTCCTGATTGACCTAGTTCAACTCCATTGATTGGGTTTCTTTTTTTACGTTGTGGCACGTTTTTTCTTCTTCTTGTGTTCACTCTGTAGGTCATGCTATTAAAACATAATTTTGCAGGAAAATATTAGGCGGTGTGTCTGCATAATTTATGACCCATCAAGATCTAATCAAGGTGTCTTGGCTCTCAAAGCATTGAAGCTTTCAGATTCTTTTATGGAGCTTTACCGCAGCAACAACTTTACAGGAGAAAAGTACGTAATTTCATTACTATTATTCTTTTAAGTCATGTTGCTAATTGGAAATATCTGTCTTTCTGCAATAGGTTGAGGGAAAAGAACTTGTCGTGGGTGGATATTTTTGAAGAAATACCTGTAAGTCACTTGGTCCTGCATCTGATCATTTTCATAAGGAAAGATCTGTCTGTAGCCATTTTTCTTGTATGGCATTGGAGATTATTGTAAAAGTTGATAGAAAGATTATGTTCTGTTCCTTGTTTGTTGCTTTTCCTGTGGTTAAAATGTGGTTTAAATCTTATTTTGGCATTTGGACTTTCATACACTTCCATGCCTTTTTTGGTTTTGGTTCCTAAACTTTCTAATGCCCTATTTTAGTCTCAACTTTTCCACTGTTTTATTCTGGTAACCATACTTCGTATAGAAAGATATTTTAGTCTATGCTGTTAATTTTTCATGGTTCAATTAACAAACAAAAAATCAACCCTTTGCTTTCAACATTTGGCTTCGTGAATATATACATATGTTTGCTACCCAAATGATCAAAATGAATTTTTATGCACAATTCAAGGACTCAAGTAAAATATTTAATTTTATCAAACAAAAAAGGTGAAATATTTTCTAGGGGTCAAATTCTGATAAGCACGAAAGTTTATTAAAATAAGATTGAAATCCCGTTTGTGTTATTTTTTCCTTGATCAGTTTTTGGATCCTATTTCCTTGTCTGGATCTTACTTACTGATGATTGGTCAAAAGTTATTTTAGGTTTACAGACTTTTTAAGTGTACAATATAACACAATTATCGTCTTATTTCTTGTATTTTTTCAGATCAAAGTTTCAAACTCAGCCCTCATTAGTGCTTTTATGACGGAGCTTGAAGCTGACTCTCCAGTCACCCAGGTAAAACATGACTTGTGGGTCTCTCATTGTAGGTGATCTAAATTTTTCATCTCTCTTCTTTTTATTGATTAGATCATTACTATTTCAGTGTGATTATGACCGCCTGCAACTTTCAACTAATCCATTTATGGAGAGGAATGTGGAATTTCTGATTGAATGTATGGATGATTTGTCTGTGGAGCAGCAGAAGGTTTGTGTTCTCTGTTGAAGTTCCTGTTTTTTATGATGGTTATGTGCACAGTATAATTCAATCTTTCTCTAGTTTCTGTTTTATGATTGCTCATGGGACAATATAATTCAATTTTCTTTTTCTAGTTCCAATTCTATTATCGGAGCCTGACCCGTCAGCAAGCTCAGCAGCAGGCATGGCTTCAGAAGAGAAGGTGAATATCGTTTGCACATTGAAGACTGTATATTTTTCCTTATTAAATAATCGTCGATTCTATGTTATTTGTGTGCATTTCTGTTACATTAATGACCCTAGTTGCAAATTCTTTCTTATGTTTCGGTTACATTTGTTGGCATCGTAATTATTTATGATCACAAGGGGGAAACTGTTGTACGATGCATTTGCACGTTCATAAATTTCTGGGATTCTATTTCGTAGGGCCGAGAACATGACGAGGAAGGCAGCAGGAGAAGAACCTCTCCCTGAGGAAGATCCTGCAAACCCCATCTTTAAACCACTCCCTGAGCCATCACGTTTGGATAGCTATCTCATAACGAATCAAATAGCAAACTACTGCAACCAAATTAACGGGTATGTTGCTGCCTACTACCAATCAATCTTATTGTCCAAAAATGAATATCATTCTCTTTTCTGATACCTTGGAGAAGCTAATAGGTTTTTGTTCAATGTCCCGAGAGTTGAATAATATTTTGTGTATTGAAATGTTTCAGGGTTGCTGGACAGAGTTTCAACAGACTTCATTTGATGAAGGCTTTGCATGACAATTAACTTTTTGACGCTTTTGAAGGTTTATTCTCTTCGCTGCGTCAACTTTTTGTAATGCATATGGTTAAGCAATGTGAAATTCGGAAGAGAAAAACTAGAGATTTTATTTTATGTCTTCACTCGTAGAGTTGCTGTAATCTATTTTAATTTAATCAAATATCATTGTTTTGAAATGTTCTGAAAACTTAAGGGTGTGTTTTGGATGCTTGGAGAAAGTGTTTTGAAGTAAAATATTTGTTCTGTAAGCACTTTTGGGGGAACTTATTAAGGTGCTCCATGTGCTTTTCATCTACTTTTTAGAAAACTACTTATGCTTGTGGAACATTTTAAAAAGTGGTTTTAACTGGTTAAAACCATTATTTAAACCTTTTAACCAAATACTACCCATTAATGAGGAAGGATTTTTAAAAAAAAATAATTTGAATCTCGAACCTTTTAGTTGATTGTACAAGTTTTATGTCAGATATGTTCTTATTGTCAACTTGGTTTTAGTTCTCTACAAACATCTAAAACATGCCTGTAGTGTGGTTTTTGGTGTCTTGTGCTTCATATATGTATACACACACATATATGTTTAAATTTTATTTTGTTTTTGATTTTTTTTTTTTAACTGATTTGTTTTGATTTTAAATTTTAGAATGTCTATTTAGCGTAAGCTGGTGCGGACACTGATGGATATAAAAAAATAATAATGATGGATATAAAAACATAATAATAATAAAATAGAAGGTCTATTTTAATGAGTTTTAGGTTTATTTCAATTTGGCAGTTTTCCTTTTAATTGATTTGATATTCGAATCACTTGATTATTGAGAAATTTTGGTAGATAGGCGGTTTTATATACATATTTTCATAAATGTCCATAGTTTTGTAGATTTCCAGCATTTTTTTCTTACCATTTTACACTTATTGTCCTATTTTATAAGATATTATCTTAACTAAATCCTTAATATTTTGAAAATATGATTCTTGAGATTTGATTTCTTCCCATAATGATTTCAACGTATTTTCTTTTATTTCATTTGACAATATTCATCGTTCCCTTGTTTGGTAATTTTCGGTTGATCCATTTTTTTCTCTCTTTTTTCCTTAATTTTCGGTTGATAATTTTTTTCTCTTTTTCGATTTATTCCTTCACGTTTTTTTCTTCATAGCAGCAGTTTTCTATTTTCTTCATTAATCGAACAAAAGTTTCGATTAATATTCATTTTACTGATATAACTTTTTCGGTTATTATATATATATATTCCCAATAATATACCGTTTATAATCTATGCATATATTGCATTGATTATTATATATTTGGGTTAATATTCAATATATAATAGTTTAGTATATATGTCCCATAGTCTACGTATTTTTTTTTTAGATTTTTGCATTTTACAAAAAAACATTTATATTCATATATAACAACTTATATTTACTATGTACATAAGTTTTCTTTTTTTACTCATTATTGTAGCCACGTATACCGAGTTTTTTTCTTGTCTCATTACTATAGTATTAAATATACACTTGTATATTTAGTTATTTGCCAATATATATTATTAAATATACCAATGCATTTAGGAGAAATATAGATATTGGGAAAAAAACCCTGTATATAACTAAAAAAAACCTTATTTTTTAAATAATATATACATAGGTATATATTAAATATACCACGGCGGTGATGAAATTCAACGATACCCACGATAAAACAACGACAATTTGAGGACAATAACTGGGCTGGTGGTATCCATTAATGCATGGGTGCTGCTTATTTGAGTTTGCAATGGCGGCAATGGTTGGACGGCAGCAACACTTCCGGTGGTGGTTGGTCGTCGGCGACAAAAAAAGGATCGGAGATGAGGAGGGAAAGAGGGGTCGAGAGACCATGAGGGAGGAATGAAGGGAAGAAACCATGTGTGAATTGGGAAAAATAGTGAGTTAGGGATTTTTTTTTTGAAAAATTGGGGGTGGTTTAAGGATCGGTCAAAATTGGAAAGTAATTAAAAAATCTCTTTATGTTCTCTATCTCTCACCCACGATTTGTGTTTCTTTTTTGGTTTTATTTTATTTATTTTAATTTTTTAAAATAGTTAGTAGTGGATATGAGGGCTGAATCGTAAAAGAACCATGATTTTTATGAAAAAAGTTGGGTCATTAGGCCTTTTCTGTAAAAAAATTGAAAACTTGGACATTTATGAAATATAGGATCCAAATTTAGGCTATCTATGTACTTTTCCCTTGATTATTTTATTTAAAGAATCATTTTGATTCATATGGTTATTTATCTGCTAATGGTTAAATGTAGGAATATTGTGGATTTGGATGTGTTGATTAGGGTTGGAGTTGATAGGTTTGTTATTGAGACAACTAATAGGTGGATGTTAAGTGGTAGACTGATATAAAAAACTTGAAAACAAATAAGTTTGTTGTTTTAAGGGATGAAATGGTTGTTAATTTAATTATGATATTCTAATCATTATTGATTTTTTTTAATTCAGTAAGATTTCAATTTTGGTAAGTCTTAAATTATTAATTGATTTTTTTATAAGTAACATGTTTTTTTTTTTTTCAATTTTTTTTTTTGTTTATTTGTTTTATTTGAATTGTTTTTGTATTTTGTATATTTTGGGTTTCATTTCGTAGTTTGTAATCCATCTTTTGTTTGTATGTTGTTATTTCTTGTACTATGAGTTCATATCAAAATGAAGAAATGGAAAATGCACGGTTTAAGGAAAAAGTTTCAAATCGTTGGTTCTTTTTTTAATTACACATATCATCTTGTAGGGGCAAATGTGTAAATGAGTTTTCCTTCCTATTTTCATATCTAGCTAAGGGCCGAGAAGAATGTAAATTTTGAAAAAAATAGACATATTTGTAATAAATGGGTTACTTTTGACCCATTTATGTAGTTATCCCTTTCTTTTAACATGAGACATATGAAAAGAGACGGTGGGAGCATTTGGAGAATCTCTTTGACCCAAGTACTTATATCATTCAAAAAAGAGGAGGAATGCTTCAAGGAATTAAAAGCTAATATAGAGTTTGATTCAATCACAATTCTCTCAATACCATGATTTAATACTAGAGAAACACTATCAAGAATAGTGTAACAATCTTTTCTTGCAAATGATTCAAAAGGGAATAAGAACAAGAAGCCTTGACAGTAATGATCTGACCACTCGAATCACAGATGATAGACCCTATACCAGAGATAGAATGGTGTTGAGATTAAGCCCCATCTGAACTAACCACCCAACCTTTAGAAGGAGTACACCATCAAGAAATTGACTCCGATCAAGAGGGAATAGAAGACTCAATAGAAAGCCTTGAATCAAACATCTCCTTGAAATAATCCAAAATGTAGGAAGATTGGTCTATGTATTGAATTACCACAATTAATGATTTTTTGCTACATTGGTAATTATTTTTTAACCTTTTTTTTGGTTAGATTTTTAGTTTTTTTTTTTCCTCTCTTTATCATTTGAGTTCAACATATGAAGTGGGTTTTGAATTTCTAACCTCATCGATTAATAATTTTTAGTTACCTTAGTAATTCAGACTTCACATGAAATTTCACAGTTTTTGAATTTCCAACTTTATGCTTTAAGCTTTTGTGATGTTGGATAAGGGAAAAATTACAAAATCATTAAGTTAATTCACATCATCCTCTAAAAAGTAAAAACAAAGAATTGAAAAAAAGAAAAGTTCAAAAGCCATTGGCATATAAGCAACTACTAACAACAATCCATTACAACATAGAAGAGAGATCCAAGCAAAGTAATGTGACATTTCAAATTCAGCTTTCTCAAAATGCTTCTATTCTTTGAGGAAGTGGAGCCTTTATGACTTGCAGAATCTGCACCACTTCTGACATTGAAGGCCTGCTTGAAGGAATTTGAGAAGTGCATACCAAAGCCAGTTTCAGAATTGGCACCACTTCATCTTCTGAATATTCACTCATGCTTGGATCTACACAATCCAACACATTCCCCCTCTCAAGCAAATACCTCACATGGTCTGTCAATATTACCACATTGTCTTCTCCATACTCCACCGGCCTTCGTCCCGTCACGATCTCCAGAATCATCACCCCGAATCCGTGTACGTCGCATTTCTCGTTCACCCTTATGCTCTGGCATGCCAGTTCTGGTGCGACGTACCCCAATGCACTTTGGAATCTGTTGTTTACGACGTGTTTGTCGAGCTTTGTTAGCAGCCTTGCCAGCCCGTAATCGGAGATCTTCGGGTTGAAGTTTTCGTCGAGCAAGATGTTGCTTGGCTTGAGATTGTAGTGAACGATGGGAGGGCGGAATGAGTGGTGTAAATGTGCAAGTCCTCTGGCTGTCCCAAGCACAATCTTGAACCTGTTTGCCCAAGAGAGTGGTGGAGTTGAAGGAAGCCTTCCATGGAGTTGAGTTTGAAGACTTCCATTGGTGGCATACTCCATAAGCAAGAGCTGAGTTTGAGCAGTCCAGTAGTAACCCTTTAAGCCAATCAAATTCGGATGCTTGACCTTCCCCAAGATTCGGATTTCGCGGTCGAAATCTTCGGGGTTTTGAATGATGTTTGATTTCACCAGCTTCTTGATAGCCACATCTCTTCTTCCTCCTTGATCTCCCAAGGAAACCTTATAAACCGTACCGAAAACTCCGGCACCGATCTCAGAGGCCTTGTTGAGCAAGGCTTCATGGTTGCTAACCCAATTCGGGGAGGCCCTGGAGGAGTTGGAATCAAACAAGATGAGCTTACCTGCAGTCACAGTGCCCGATTTCGAAGAACTGGAGCACATGCTTTCCAAGGCATTGTCGACAAAGGCAAGCGATCGCCTGCGAGCAGAGACATTGAGCAAGGTAATGACAAGGACCCCAATGGCAATCAAAGTGGCAGCAGAGATGGCAACAATGGCAGAGACACTGAAGAAGACATGATGATGGGAAGAAGGATTAGAGTATGAAGGCCTGTTTCTGGTGGTTTGGCCTGATGATCCCCCCATTTGGTTGTTGGGATAGGCATTGGGGTCAAGAACAAGGGGCTTAGGGACATTCATTTTGCAAGGGCCTTTGAGCAAAGGGGAGCAGAGGCCTAAGTTTCCTTGCAAAGCACTTTGATCCAAGCTTGGAAAAATGCCACCAACAGGGAGCCTCCCTGTCAGCATATTGTATGAAATGTTAACAGCAAGGAGGTTTTGAAGCATTCCAAGCTCTTGGGGTATTTCTCCACTCAGTTCATTTGATTCAAGCCTTAGAATCTCTAGCTTGCTTAGCTTGGAGATTGACTTTGGAATTGCTCCACTTAGATTGTTGTGGGATAAGCTCCTGCCATACAAAAGTCAAATCAACTAGTTATGTTATCACCATATTCAATAAAATTATTTCGAAGGATTTTAACCTCTAACTTTAGTACAAGTTTTATGCCAGTTGAGCTATCTTTACTAGTTCTTTGAACTTTTTTTTTAATTTTTTTTTTTACAAAAGTACATTTTTTTTTTTAAATGTAGAATATGTCAAGGATTTATTAAACTCAACATTGAAAAATTAAGGAACCTAGTAGATACTTTTTAAAGTTTAAGGATCTATTAGACACAAAAATAAAAGTTCAAGGACTAAATTTGTAATCTAACCAAAATAAATTATATAGTTGATGAAATTACGTTAACTGTACAAATTCCATTGAAAAATTTAAAAATTTAACTAAAAAAAAAAGAAAAAGAAAAACCAAGTTCAATTACAAAGGTTAACAAAAAAGGGCCCAAAACCAAAATTGGCTAGGAATGTCCTTCGGGCGGGGTGGGGATATGGATGACTTCCCTATCACTGTCTCCCATTTCAATCCCAACCTCACAAAATTTTCCATTAAATTTCATGAGGAATATGGTGAGGATTCCCTCCAGGAATTTGCAGGGATCGAGTTCTTCAGAGAATTATTCTCCATTTTTTTTATCTACATTGAATCAAATAATTATTTTTGTACATTTTCAAATAGTTAATTTTTCATAAGAAATATTCATTAATTTTCAATTAGATAGTTAATTATTCACCTAAAATCTTCATTTAAATTGTTAATTTCTTAAAAAAAAAATAAATCTCTTAATAGAAACAAAATAATATTTCATATCAAACTATCTAATTATATATATATATATATATATATATATATTTAAACCATATAATTCAAACATATACAATTATCTAAATCATTAACAATAAAACTTTAAATTTATGTATAGAAAAATAATAATAATAAAAATAATAAAAAGTAAAGGGGTGGGAAACGAGGATTCTCCCATTTCTTCTCCATTCCCCACCTAAATGGAGATTCCTCATCCCATCACGTCGGGCAAATGAACATCCCTATCAGTATCAATTGTCCAAACCCAATCCAAAAGAAAAAATAAAATTAAAAAGAACTCCCCACCAACATGGCCACAAAAAAGCTTTAAAAAAGAAAAAAGAAGAACTTGGTTCATTAAAAGTTTTAAGCTTAGGTGTTCAATTTAATTTTTTTTTAAAAAAAAGGTAAAAAGAAAAAAAAGAAAAATCACTTTAAAAGAATGCACATCTATGAAAAGGGAGGGACGAGAGTGGTAAAAGTTTACTTACAGCAAGTAAAGAGAGACACAGTTTCCAATCTCATCTGGAATTGGACCAATCAACGAGTTTCCATCGAGCTGAAGAATCCCCAAACTCCCAGAATCACACAACTCTCCTGGGATTGATCCATGCAACTCACTGCTTCTAATGTCCAACACACTCAGCTTCTCAAACATCCCCATTTCTGGTGGAATCTTCGCCTTGAACTTGTTCCACGACAGATTCAAGTACTTCAAATTCCTGTACAATCCCATTTCCGCTGGAAAGTTCCCTTCTAATCTGTTCCTCGACAGGTCCATCCTCCTTAGCCTCTCGTACAGCCTGCTCGATCCTGCCGGGATCGAACCCATCAGCTCATTCTTCGACAAATCCACCTCCTCCAATCCCAGTTCGAACAACCCCTCTGGCACCTCGCCATTGAGGCCATTCCCTTCCAGCTTCATCACACGCAGCTCTGTGCACTCCTTCAATGTCTCTGGGATGCTCCCAGACAGCTTGTTGTTTGAGAAACTCATGTACTTCACAGATCTCAACCCCCCCATTGCCAATGGAAGCCTGCCCATGAACCCGTTGCTTGAGAAATCCACATACTCCAAACTCGTCATGTTCCCAATCCACTGCGGTAACTCCCCGGAAAACGTGTTGAATCCTATGTTGAGGACTGTCAGCGATGTCAAGTGTTTCGTCGACTCCGGTAGCGGCCCGGCGAGGCGGTTGCGGCTGACGTCCAGTGTGGCCAAGTGGAGGCACAATCCCAAATCTGCTGGCAATGGCCCTGAGAACTGGTTGCTCTGCAACTTGAGCTCTTTCAGGTTATGAATGGCGGAAATCCCTTGTGGGAGATATCCGGAGAGGGCATTGTTTGAGAGATCCAATGTCCTGAGCCTTGTCAAAGACCAAAGCCCAGGTGCAAAATCCAAGCTACCAGAGAACCGATTGCTCGAAAGATTCAGAGTGTTTAAATACAAACACCTTGTGGGCAATGTGTTGGGGACAGGGCCTTCAAGCATATTAGACGCAAGAGAGAGATAATGAAGCGAAGAGCAATTGAGAAACAAATTATCAGGAAGAGGCCCAGAGAAGAGATTATCAGAGAAATCAAGAAATCTAACGGACGACATATCGATTAGAGAGGTGGGGATTCGGCCAGAGAGAGCATTGCGACTGAAATTAACTCTCTCGAGACTCGAGGGAAGAGCAAGCTCAGGACTGAGAGTGCCAGTGAAGTTATTGCCGGAAAGGGACAATACCTTGAGATGCTGCAACTTCTCAAGCCCCCTTCCGATTCTGCCAGACAAGCCCAAGCCATCGATGGAAACCTCGGAAACTCTGCCATTGATGGGGTTGCATTTGACGAAGCTCCAAGAACAAGGGGAATCGTCGTCTTCATTCCAGGAGGCGAGAAAGGAAGATGGGTCGTGGAGGTCGGACTTGAAGACGATCAAACCGAGTATGTCGTCGTTGAGCTGAGGGGAAAGGCCATCGAGCGCAATGCAATTGTGAAGAAGAAAAGCCATGGATCCCAGAAGGGAAATGGCGAGAAGTGAAAGGAAAGCCATGGAATTGAGTGAGTGTGGGAAGGGTTGTTGAGAGTCAGAGAGGCATGGTGAAGAGGGAAAGAAGAGGAAGTTGCAGAGAAAAGAGAGAGAAGAAATGGAAATGGAAATGGAAATTGAAGAAGAAGAAGAAGAAGAAGAAGAAGAAGAAGAAGAAGAAGAAAGATGGAGTGGGGGATGTGATAGGAAGGGCATTTTGGCGCATTGTCGACGCATACTTGAGGCTCTCTGTTGTTTTGCTTTGCTCTTACTTCGCTTTCTGTGCCTTTCTATTTTTAAATTCACTTTCTTCTTCAACTTCCTTCTTTTGTTTCTTACTATTTATTTCTTCATCTAGGGTTCTAAATTTATGGCCATCCTATAGGTTTTTGGTTTCTAACCTTTCAACTTTAATTTTTATTTCGTTTTTGAAATTTGAAAAAATAAACGGCTTAGAGGGAATTAGTTCAATCCATGTCAGCCACCTACCTAGGATTTGATATCCTACGAGTTTCCTTGGCAACCAAATGTAGTAGAGTCAGACGGTGAGATGAATCGAAGTGCGCGTAAGCTAGCTTGGACACTCACGAATATAAAAAAAAAAAAACTAAACGTTTAGGCCCCGTTTGATAACCCTTTCAGTTTTTGGATTTTGGTTTTTCTGTTTTTGGTTTTTGGTTTTTGGTTTTCTGTTTTTTAAAAACAAAAACTATATATGTTTGATAACTGTTTTTTGTTTTCTATTTTATAAAAACAGAAAACCAAACTTGTTTGATAACTGTTTTTGGTTTTTAGTTTTTAAAAAATTAGAGAGATGAAAATATATTTTTAGAGAGAGAAAGATGTGTAGAGACATTGAAAAAAAATTTAGAGACACAAATATAAATATTTTCGAGAGAAAAGTTAAACATAGAAAAGTTAGAAACGTGAAAAAAAATGTTTAGAGAGAGAATATTAGTTAGACTCCATAAAAGATATTAGTTATAGAAAAAAGAAAAAAAAAGTTAGGGTAGAAGAGATAAATTTCAGATAGAAAAATTAAGTAAAAAAAAGAAATTTGAGAGAGATAGCAAGGTCAAGAGTAAAAGATACGTTAGAAAAAATAATAATAAATTAGAAAAATAAAGAAAAGATGTAGCGAGAGAAAATTTTGGGAGTTTTTTTTTTCTTCAAAAGAAAATATAGAATATGTTTATTAGGAATAGAAAAGTTATATATGGATAAATTTTTAGAAATAGATGAGTTAGAGGAAAAAACAAATTTGAGAGAAAAAATTTTAGAGAGAGAAAAATAATTTTTGTTGAGAGAAAAATGTTTTAGAGAAAGAAAAATATAAAAAAGAATTTGTCGGAAAGAAATAGGTAAAAGAGGAAAAAATAATAAGCATTAGAAAAAAAAATGAGTTTTTGAAAAACAGAAATCTGTTTTTAAAAACTATTTTTTTTTGTTTTTGAAATTTTCTTAGAATAAAAACAGAAAACCAAAAACATAAATGGTTATCAAACAACCTTGTTTTAAAAAAATGAAAAACAAAAACAGAAAACAGAAAACGAAATAGTTATCAAACGACCCCTTAAATTTTGGTTTCTAAAAGGACATTTAGTAGAGTTCATCATTAGCTCACTTAATGAAATGTGATGACATTGTAATTAACAAATGTTGATTATGATCTATTGGTGTGTATTTTTTAAATGAGTTGGAATGATACGTGTATATGATTAGAAATCAAATTTAAATATCATAGACCAAATGTATAATTTTTTTAAATCTTAGTGATTAAATAGAAACCAAATTTGAATTTGGAAGACCAAAGTGTTCTTATTAGTTTGAAAAATTTAAGGACTAAATGGAAACTAAGTTCAATTTTCAGGATCGAAAGTGTATTTTACTTTAAGATTTTGATAATTGCCACTATTACCAAAATTTAAAAATGATGTATTTCTTTTTTAATTCTTAGTTTTTAATATTTGAATTAAATTTTGAAAAACAAAAGAAAAATATATAGATTGAAATACTATTTATAAGCTTAATTTAAAAAATTTGAAAAAAAAAATTAAAATAGTTGCAAAAGACAATTTAGCTCATAAGATTCTAACATTCAATTATGTTTTTGAATTATAAGTTGCGATTTTATGTAGTTTTTATATGTGTATTACATGAAGTCATGATATGCTACTAGACAAATATTATATATATATATTTGACAATATGGAGGGGTGCGAGATTCAAATCATAGATCTCTTGATCATTAATACAAGTTTTTATGTCAATTGAACTATGCTCAGGTTGGTCAACAAATATTACTTTAATTTATAATAACGTGCAATGATAGTAAAAGAAAGTGAATAAGTAGACTACCCGTAATAGCTTACTTCACTCATCTTGTTCGAGGACATTTTATATGATTTTTTTTTTCATATGCCATTAACTTTTGAAGTTCTTAAACTTTAGAAACGAAATTATTTTTAGTTCATCACCACTATTTTTTTTTTTAAATTTTAAAAAAAAATTTGAAACATGTCAACTATCAAATCGATCCATCAATGGTTGAAATACATGTTTGGTCAATGTTGATAGGATGAGGTTGATCATGACAAGTTGAGTCAGACTATTTGTCGATGATAGTTATTTAGATGTAGGTAAAGACTAATGAAATCGTGAAATTTACTCTTGTGTGCAAGGGAAGAATGGTTGGTTGTGAATGGTTACGATTAGATAACTAAGACGAGTTTATATTAGTGGAACATCCATTCACAAACAATGATAGACCGTAAAAAGATTATCCATATATATATTCATTCTGGACGTAAAAAATTGTTACAAAAATCTTTTTAAGTCTTTTAGCCGATGTTGCTCCCTCAAAGTTTAATTTCTTCAAAATTCTTAAAGAAAGTTTCATATTGACATGTTAAGGTTAGTATCACCTATATAGTGTTTGAAATTCCATCCTAAAAGAAATTTATTTTGTGTATTGTTTACATTTAATTTATATAGTAATTTATTTTTATTTTATTTTTTACCATAAAAGTTTAAGAATAAAAATAGTAGAATTAGATTATTAGTCTCTATGAAATAAAATAAAAATTATGTTAATAATATTTAAAACTATTTATTCACAAGATTTTTATTATCCTACGATGCTCTATTGAAGTTGATGTATTGAATAGACATCTATCTTTAATAAATATAGCTTAAAGTTGAAAACTAGGCTTTTTGTATAGACTCTGTTTTTGCTTTGTTTTATTTTCTCCATTGTTTTTCTATTTTTTATACCATAATTTAGCAAAACAATAAAAATTTCATACTATTTTTTTTTCTTATAAAATCACAAAACTACAGCGTTCGTAAAACTCTATACAGCTGTTTAAAAAGTAATAAATTTAGGTTTTTTAAATTCAATAATATAGTAGTATGGATAATTTCATTTTTTTAAAAATAAATATGTAAGTGTGTATTTTTTTAAATACTATATAATCAATATAACATTTTTTTTTAAATAATGACTGCAATATAGCATTCATTGATTATTGTCAAAGTGAACCTAGTTGAGCGATAATTGGCATATACACTTAACCAAAAAGTTAGAGGTTTGAATTTCCTACCCTAAATATTGTTTAAAAAAAAAAATCATTCATCAATAGTTAATAAAAATCGAGTATTTTATTAGTCATAATTCAGTATCATTTTATTGATTTGAAATTTGTTAAATATTATTCGTAGGATTCGATTTGAGTACCATGTTTATATAAATAAAATTTTGAAAACGAAACACCACTTTTTTTTATTGATATTTTTTAAAATTTTTAATTTTTTATTATAGCATTAAATTCTAATGTTTCTTCATCATTTCAATAAAAACGAATATAAAACGAAGACCTGTACGCCTCTTTATTTATTTATTTATTTATTTTATTATTATTATTATTTTTTTTAATCTTTTCTTTATCATTTTAATTAGAGAGCAACAACAATTCAATGTAACACTTTTTTTATAAAAAAAATCAATGTGACATGTAATTTGTAAATTTAGTTAGATATGAATTTTTATGATGTGACATTTTATTTCAATAGTTTGAGGCTTTAATACATTTACTAATTGAGAAATATGAATTTGGATTGAGTTGTAAGACATTATAATGTGGTTGAAAAGCAAATAATTTTAAAACTATGATTAATAATGTTTCAGAGGACAAACAAGAGTATAACTCAAAAAAAAAAAAAAAAAAAAAAAAAAAAAAAAAAAGAAAGAAAAAAAAAACAACAGTACACACTGAATTTTTGTAGCATTCTTTTAGTTTGACCCATGAAATACTTTAATAGATTAGATTCTAATAACTATTTCTTTTTTCTTTTCTTTTTTTAGTGATGACAAGAACATTTAGTAAGATTAATCAATTAATCAAAATATATAACGATAATAGAACTTTTAAAAGCTTAATAAATACTAAATTAAAATAATTAATATTATAATATTACAGGTGTTCAGATATAACTGGACCGAATATTTAGCCAAATATCACACTCATATAAATGACTAATAAGTTTGTGGTTCGAATCCCTCTACCACGCCCACAGTTGTTAAAAAAAAAAAAATTGGACAGAAAATTTATTTATTTTTAGATGTTATTTAGTTAAAAAAAATTAACTTAAGTCATGAGCCAACCTCTAAATTAGGCTTATATATTACAGCCATTTGGTTAAGCAAATTGGTATCCATTGGGAACATGTTTGGAATGTTTCTGTTTTGGATTCAAAATTAGAGATTTTTTTGAAAGAAATATTTGTCATGATTATTGTCTTGAAATTCAAATTTAGAAAAGAATATAAAATAATTGAAAGCTGTTTAATGTGATATTCTCAAAAGGAATATTTGTATTAAACTTAACCAAAATTTGGAAATCTCATCATGCTTGGGACCATTGCTCCAAGTGGGGAAGATAGAGTTTCGACGATTATGGCACAAACAATTATGCATTTATATTTGAAAATTTTTCCTTTTAAAATATATTTAAATAATTTTAATGGTAAGGAGTAATAATGTGAAATGCTAAATTATAAAAAATACCCCAAACTATGGAGTTGTTTAAAATATGTCCCTGAACTTTGAAATGTTTCAAAAATACTCCTGAACTTTGAAAAATGTTTCAAAAATACCATTGCCGTTAACTTTTGGATGAAAACCGTTGGAATTTACGATGAGAGGAAGAAAAAAAAAAGTAGCATTTTTCAATAAAAGGGTATTTTTTTTTTAAAGTTAAAGGGTATTTTTAAAATTGAAACTTTAACGATTTCCATCAAAAAATTTACGACAGGGGTATTTTTTAAACAAACCCCATAGCTCAGAGGTATTTTTCATAATTTAGCCTAATGTGAAATTTTGAAACATGAATGCCGCGACTAATTTTAAGATATTTGAAAGTATATGAACCATCAAAATAGAACAGGATCAAAATGATATTTTAATAAAAATTTTAAATTTAATTTTTAAAGGTAAAAACTAATTGTGACAAAAGTTAACATTTTTAATGTTGACAAAAAAAGGGGAGATTATGAACCAATATTATATTATAAAAGTAGTTGTACAAATTTTCCAACATACATTTGAATAGAAACAACACAAGAATTTAGGAGCGTCCATGAAAGGATATTGAGGAATGTTTTTATCCATTGTCAAATACAATTTATTCAATACTAAAAAGATTAACCTAATATTCTCATTTTTATCCATGTTCTCAAATTCAACCATCCAATCTTATTCTCAAACATGAAACAAACTAAACCAATACTTTCTTAAAACTAAAAATAAAATCAACCTAAGTATATAACTCCCCAATCAAAACCTTACTCCATTGTTGGTAAAGTAATATTTTAAACAAAACCAAATTAAAAAATAAAGGTTAAAAATCAGTTTTGGTCCCTAAATTTTCATGAAAGTAACAATTTGGTCCCTGAACTTTCAATTTTGTAACAATTTAGTCCCTGAATTTTAATGAGTAACAATTTAATCCCTATACTTCAATTTTGTAACAATTTAATCCTTGTTGCAAAAAAAATCATCAAAATTAAATGTCAATTTTTGTTATTTAATGATTAAACTTTGTAGGTTATAAATATATAGGGGTCCCAAATTAGTTCATTAATCTATCTAGGTAAGAAATTTTTCTAGATAGGGACTAAATCGTTACGAATTTGAAAGTACAGGGATTAAATTGTTACTTATCAAAGTTCAGAGACTAAATTGATACTTTCATAAAAGTTTAGGGACCAAAAGTGATTTAAAAAAAAAAAAAAAAAATTGGCAAATGAGAGGAAGAACATGGGAGGGACACGGGCTAAGGTTGGGAAAATCCAAAGAAAGTTCACGGGAATGAAGGCCCTTTTGGCCTTTTCTCTGTGTCTTTCTTCTTCTAAAGTGGTAGTTATTGTGTGTGCTGAGGGACCACCCTTATCCCCATGCACCGCTGTCTTTGTCTTTGCTTTCCATTTCCAATGGGGAAACTTAGTTTCTTTTTCTGTCTCTCTCTTCTCTAGTCTCTTTCATTGTCTTTCTTTCCCCCCCTTTTTTAATGGAAAATATTCTAATTTTATTCTTTAACTTTAATTTCTATTTTGGTAGCTCGAGTTTTGTAGCTATTGCGTTCGGAGATGTGGTACTGAGAGAGGATGTGAAGTGATATTTGAAGAACGTTTTGTCATGTGAGAGATCTGTCAGTATTTCGTAATGACATGAATGTTTTAAGAAATTTAATCGAAATATAGGAATTAGATCAGGGAAACTAACTACAAGCAAGCTCTATAAGGATTCAAATGGTAATTTGACATAAACGGTTTAAATTGAATTTGAATTCGTTTTGAGATTTGATGATTCATCTATCGACATTAGGTGAATGAATAAATAACTTGTTTGTGTTAAATTTTTGTTAGATAATGAGATAATTAATGGGAGAAAGTAGAATGACTTTCTCTTAGGATTAAAATAAAATAATTGAAATTTTATGAACTAAAAAAAAAGATAAAAAATGAAGTTTAAGCAAGAAAAAATTATTTTGGTTATTGTTATTGGTTATCTATAGAAGTTTAATAAAAATGACATGCCAAGTCTTTTGTTCATTTATTAGAAAACTGTTTGAAGTTACTTGAAATCAATGTATTAAATTTTCATTGACATATCGACATTTCTATATGTCCATGGATTCGACATCGATATGAAGAGTGAATCAACATTTTCCGTCAAGAAATCAATAAAATATAAAGAAAATAGTAACAAAATATAACTAATATGAAGATTATTATGTATTTTAACTCATTTTTCAAAATATTTATTTATTAACTCCAATATTTTTCTTGAATTTTTTGTTTCAATTTCAAACAAACATATTCTGAAATGGAATGGTTTATGTTAAGATTAAGATCCAAAATTTGATAGCAAGATCTAATTCTATTATTTAATTTAAAATTTAGAGATTAAAATAAATTATTTAAGAACTAAAACAAAACATTTGAAAAATCAAACAATTATAAAAGAAAAAAAAAATCTTAAAATTCTCTGGCCAATATAAAATTTAAACATCTCCAAAAAAAAAAAAAAAAGTCATTGTTCTTTGTAAATATTTAAACATAAAAAGAATCAAGTTTTTTTTTTTTTTTTTTTTTTTTTTTTTTTTTTTTTTTTTTTTTCTAAAAAGAAAAAATAAATAATTAAGAAATAATTGCATGTGTTCAATAATTTTGAAAAATGGGGTTTTTCTTTGGAACGATTTGTCGCACTCCCACCTCACAAGGCTGTCGTCTTAACTCATTTCAAACAAAATCAACTTGAAATCTCTATGCACCAATTATTATTTTCGAATGAATTATAGAAATTGAAATTTCTTTTTAAAAAATTTGAGAATCTTTTTTATTATTATTATTTTCTTATAGAGTACAATATATTTTTTTTTATAATATATAATCATGGACATGGAGACTCTAAAACTATGTAATATTGTATCTTATACCAAGGGGAATTTTGCCTACTTGCATGTCACGTCAATAAAAAATTCTTTCATTATTTTTTTTTAAAAATAAAACTATTCATTGTTTATTTTTAGAGAGAGACAACTTGAGAGAATTTTTTTTTTGGTAAAAAAAATTTGAATTGGTTATTCGTTGTACGACCTCATACTCTGTAGTAATTACAAAATAATTTTGGTTTTACCCTCCAAATAAAATTCAAAATTTATAAAGTTTAAATCATTTATTTATTTATTTACTTTTGGGAAATTACCCATTTATATTGATTTTTCTTTTCTTCCTTGAAGTTCTTTAAAAAATAGGTTAAATTATCAAAAATACCCCTAAACTTTAGGGTTTGTTTCAATTATGCCCCTAGACTTTCAAAAGTTTCAATTATGCCCTTGAAGTTTCAAAATTGTTTCAAAACTACCCTTGAAGGCTTTTTTTTTTGTTAAATTCATGGATGTAAAATGACGTGTTTGCATATATATTGTTGCTTATGTGAATAGATTTGAACACATACGTGGAAAAAACGATAAAAACACATGCAAACGCATCAATTTTTGTCGATAAATTTAATGGAAAATGTCTCCAAGGGTAGTTTTGAAACAAATTTGAAACTTCAAAGGCATAATTGAAACTTTTGAAAGTCCAGGGGTATAATTGAAACAAACCCTAAAGTCGAGGGGTATTTTTGATAATTTAACCTAAAAAATAACTACTTGTTCATGTCAAGGACATTCTTGTATTTGGTCGAGATTATTTAATTTTATAGATATATAGTATTTGGACTCTATGACTTTTTAGCTATAGGTTTGCATATCGTATTGTTGATTTTCTGTAATTTTTTTTCTCTATTTGTTTGATATTGTGGCTAAATTCAAGTAGTTTAATGTATATATTTAAGCATTTTAATTGCTTGATTTTTTTTTTATCATTCCAGTTAAATTTTATATGATTTTTTTTTTTTTTTGATAATATAAGAGTGGGGAATTCGAACCACAGACCTCGTGGTGATTAGTACATCTTTATGTTAGTTGAACTATGTTCTTGTTGGCAAATTTTATATGATTTATTGGTTCATTTATAGGTGAATTTTTAATTTATTTTGAAGAGATATATTAATTTCACTATTCTATGCAAAGTTCAAGGTTAATTATAGCCTAAATTGTTGTACATTAATGGGATGAATTTGAAACTTTATGTAAAAAATGAATTCATTTGACTTCGAATGAGAGTGACAAATGAAACTTTTTAAATCTTTTAGCTTTTTAAAATTTTATTTTGAATGTTGAGAATTCCCACGTTGAAAAGATAAGTAGAGACCTCACAATTTATAAGATGTATGAGTTACTCCACTTATTGTCAATTGGTTTTGAGATGAAACCCTCATACTCATATGGTATCAGAGCCCATGTGAAACCCAAACAGATATTCAGTCCATAAAAAAACCCAAAGAGACACCATGTTGAGGATCCCATATTGAAAAGATAAGTGTAGATCTCACAATTTATAAGATGCATAAGTTACTTTACTCATTGTCAATTGGTTTTGAGATGAAACCTCATGCTGTCTAATATTGAAAACTAGAAGAAAAAAAAAAAAGAGTCGGATATTAAGAAAAACAAAATTAATAAGAAAACTTATTATTATTTTAAAGAAAAATTACAAAGATTATAAAAACTCTATAAAAATGAGAATATGACTAAATCCAATCCAAAACAAAGTAAAATATAAAATGAATAAAGATGGAATTAATAATGTGAGAAGAGAGAAGGGGAACTTTTTGGTTTTATTATAAGGTTATTTGGAAATAGGAAGGTTTCCATGTGGCATGTTACCCTCTTAGCTATTTGATAAGATATAGAATTCCATTGAGAGTTAAGAGAGAGAGAAATTGAATGGACAATAATTTGAGAGAGAGAGATTCTTCATTTGATGTGACACAAACAAGTAAGAATTCTATGCATGCCCTTAGCTTCTAAACCAAAGTATCATTTCACCTTTCATTTCTTTCTCCCACTTTAACCCTTCATTTCCAAGGAGGATTCAATTTTTCTCCCCCACAATAACACTCTTAATTTGGCAATAGAAGCTTTGCTACTTTGATGGGATTCATAAAAATTTTTCTATGGTACTTTCACTTTTTAAAAGATATTTCAATATGATATAGACTTAATGAAGTAAAGTGGTAGGAAAAAACTCTACCAATTAGTTACCATTAGACTCCAAATTTTAAATTTGAACCATTATTACTCCTTCAAACTAATGAAATCGCTCCAAAATAATAACGTTTTAATTATGTTGTTATTGTTGTTGAAAAACTTGGAGATGCGAAACATGATCGGTCTCCCATCAACAGTGAGTGGAAAAGATCCATGATGTTATAGGTAATTTTGGACCACCATGTTGTGCAAGGAGCTGACGAGGACAACCGGACGGAGATAGGACCAAGAAACGACCCAGAGGAAGACCAGACCAACGGGCTGGGCCAACTTGGCCCGACCCATATGGTCGGCCTCGGCCTTAGGCCGAGGCCGTTTGCCTCCACTCAGTCCCTGCTGCCTCTAGCCGCCCTGGTTCCGCCTGGTTCATCCCGATTCGACTCTGAATTCCTAAAAACCCTAGGAGCATGAGCAGGTATTTATACCCCTCTTCGCCACTGAAGAAGGGGACCCAAACTCTCTACTCTTTCCTCTTACTCTCTAGCTCTCCTCCTTCCGTTTTTTGACTTAAGCATCGGAGGCGGTGTGGCTAGTACCACACCAGTGTTCAGGTTTTTCGTCTTGTAGGCCACATCTTCCCCCCTCCCAAACAAATTTACCGTTGGTGGCACGTGAAGGTCAAGTGAGTTCATCTGGCCAAATTTGACCATCAACACATGATATAGATAAGAAAAACACAATGTATTTATTGATATGAGATCTTTCGAGTGAAATTAAAAGAAAAATTATGTGAACTTAGATCCAAAATATACAACTATTTTATTAGATTGTGAAAATATGAAGAGATCTAACTTTTTTTTTTTTTTTTTTGACAATATGGGGAGATGGGAGATTCGAACCACAAACCTCTGGATCATTAGTGTAAACTTTATGCCAATTGAGCTAGGCTCGAAGAGATCTAACTTTTGTACTTTATGTGAGGGGTTTTTGTATTTCTTCAAGTTAGTATATCAACTAATTATGTGATGCAAAGAGTAGGTATTATATAGTTTTTTTTTTTTTGGAAATATGTTTGTTGGCCAATTTTACACAAAAATCCAATAAAAAAATTGTTGGGAATTGGAAGAGTTTTGGGAGTGGAATTGATTGATCATAAGATGTTTGATGAAACAGAAGATGGACTTGGGGAACTGAATACACAATTTGAGAGATTTGATGGTTTTGCCATTACTTCCTTTGCGTTTTGTTTATGGAGAGATTTGATTTTACTTATTGCAATCTTGTTTGTATGCTTTTGAAATTTCAATGTGATAAGAAAAGAATTTTGGACTTTTGACTCATGACCAACTTTTTCTCCAAGTAAAGTGAATGTGAGTGATAACTTTAGAATTTAAGGGGAGAAAAAGAAAGAAATCGGGTGAAATACACTTTTGGTCATCAAGATTTTAACTTAATTTTTTTTGTTTAAAGATTTTTCAAAACTAATAATGTTTCTTATCTTGAAATTTGAATTTAGTTTTTATTTGGTCATTAAAATTTCAAAGGTGACATGTTTGTTTCCTAAAGTTTTAGTTCTTGAGGTGTTGTTCATAAACAAAGTTTTCAGTTATATATAGAGACAAGAAAACTCACATATTTCCATAATGGTATAATACCGTCCACTTTGAAAACCTAGAGACCAAATAGAAAATTCAAATTTTATAGATCAAAAGTGTTTTTTTATCCTAACATATGAACAAATATTGGAAATTGACTACCTTAGTAGAGTTAAGTAAGGTTGGGGTCGTTTTAAACCTCACTTTTTGGTGATGATACATACTTTGTGACAGTTGAGTTATGCTCATGTTAACACTTTAAACTATATATATTTAAACCACGTAAATGTCCAAATCTATTTAAAAAAAAATACTTAAATATAGTTACAAAATCAAATAAGTAAGGTAAAATGGTGTCCCCAAGCTCTAGAATGCCTGAAGTTAGATAAAAATTTCATCCAAACAAAACAATTCATACCTGCAAAATAGTTTGGTGGTAATTGATATGTATCCTCGATCAGAAATGTTAGATTTGAATCTTCCCACTCTCAAATATTGTTGAACTAAAAAAAAAGACACATTGTCTAGCTACAAGAACACCAACTGTTGACGGTAACTTGTAAAAGAAAAACAATGATATTATTTTTACCACTTTTTTCCAATCTCTATTTCAATTTGATGAAATAATAACTTTAAAATTAAAGTTGAATTTCACTGGATCCACTAATTACAGTGAAAGTTGAACCTTTTCAAGAACTTAGTAGTAAGTTTAGCATTAATTATTCTATGTTACAATTTCACATGTTTATGTCAAGGTGATCTTATTTTATAGACGACAGGCAGTCCAAAATTCATTTCAATTAATTCACTATTTCATAATTAGCTTCCTGGGTTACTTTACTTATTTCCTTCTAAAAAAAACTATAAAATGTTGAAATTTGAAAACACTTCAATTTCTTCAAAAGGACATAAAAATGAATAAGGGTTATGTAATATATTGATAAGCTCAAAAAAAGAAGAAAAAAAAAAAAGAGTAATATATTGATCACATATCAAAATTAGCAAATGGGATTTATGAACTTTATTAAAGAATTACACTAATTTTTAATTGCCAAACTATCTTTTGTTCGTCACGGATTTTAAAATTTCACGTATGAAAAGATACCAGGTAGAGTATTAAACTATTTGGAATTATTATTTTTTAAATGAGTTTGATAAATTTTCGTCTAGATTTTCGACCAATAATCCTTGGCTTGATTCACTTTTAAATTTGGATTATTTTACTTGAAAGTCGAAACACACAAAACTAACCACATTATGGAATCTTGATTTTATATTGGAAATTGTCATACATTCTAGTTTAATATTTTATGACCATTTAATAAAGATTTTTTTGTATTTGGTTTTCCCTTTTTTTAAGGAATAAATAAATAAATAAATAACAAAGGTTGGATAATACACTTCTTTTTAAAGAGAAGATTTTTTTTTTTTTTTTTTAATAAAAATTTTGACGTCTTAAACTTATAATGTTGTATCAATTTTCATAATCTTAAGCTTTTAATTTTCTCAAATTGTATCTTAAACTTAGATAAGTGTTACAATAGTCTTAATCTCAAACTTTAAAAAGATGCTCCAATATTAAACCCTTTAATAAGTTATCACTCTAAATATCTTTATAAAAGATTTTTTTTTCTTATATGTTGAATATACGATGTGAAACTGATAAAAATTAAAAAAAAAAATTATACGATTTTTTTTTTTTAAATTATGAGTTTCGATAAAGTTACTATGGTCACTTTGTGTATTGGTCGTAATAAACTTATCTTTGTGCAAAAGCTTTATTGAAATTAATGAATATACGAAGACTTTTACACAATTTTTTTTTTTAAAAAAATAAGTGGATGAATTAGTGGAAATTGAATGGATCGGAGGGTAAAATTGTAGCACTTATTTAAACATTTAGGGTTAAATTTGATGAAATTAAAAGTTTATGGTTCAAATTGATACAACCTGACAACTTTAGGGTCAAAATTGATTTTTTTTTCTTCCAATTTAAGTAAATCCTTTTTACACTTTTGGTCCTCCAAATTTGAGATAAAGTTTCATTTATTCATACAATTTCGAAATATATTATAAAGAAAAACGAAAGAAAGTTTTACAGTTTAGAAAAAGAACTATGGAAAGTTTTAATTTAGTGGGCATTATTAAGGTATGTGATTTTTATTAGAAAGAAGAAACCCTATAAGACAAAGGAGATTGCAGTCCCCATAACTGAAACTTCCATCTCCAAATTAGTGGATGATGTCGCTGCTAAATTCGTACAACTTAGAAAGAGAAGCGATATCGATCCTTGTAAGGTCCTTGATGATAAGTTCGCTCTCCCCTACTCACGTATGAATCTTACATGTGTAAGTCTTATAGTGACTGAACAGAGATATAGAAATGTATTTTGCTGCACACTTTTCATTCACTTTGCTGTAGATTATATACGGTGCAAATCACTTAATTAAAGGCAAAATTGATGCTAAAATATTTACAATAAATGACAAAGATTATGGCAAGAATCTTGGCTGGATGAAAGACATTTATGTCTCTAATATGCCCCCTCAAACTGAAGACTGGATTGAAGTCAGAAGTTTGTTTCTGAATAATTGAAAAAGTTGAGAAGACAACGCCTTGGTGAGTAAATCAGCAAGCTGGTCTTTGGAGGATATATAACGAACAGATATATCTTTGCGAACAACCTTCTCACGAACAAAGTGATAATCAATCTCAATGTGTTTCGTGCGAGCATGGAACACAGGGTTGTTTGCAAGTGATATAGCATAAATGTTATCACACAGTAATGTGGGAGGACTCTTCAATGAAATGTGAGTCCAATGAAATGTGCAGATCACGTAGTAGCTGTCGTAACCAATAAAGATCAGCAGTAATAGTGGCAAGAGATCGATATTCAGCTTCTGTTGAGGAACGAGAGGCAGTAGGTTGCTTTTTGGCAGACCAGGACATCGGATTGGAGCCAATAAAAGTAATGAAGCCTGAGGTGGATCGTCGATCAGATGTATCTCCGGCCCAATCAGAGTCACAAAAGGCAATAAGTGATAAATCTCCTCGACGAAACATAATCCCGAGATTTTTGGAGCCACTGAGATATCGTAAGATACGTTTGACAGCAGAAAAGTGAACAACGACTGTAGGCTGATGCATGAATTGACTTACACGATTTACTGCAAAGGCAATATCCGGTCTAGTGAATGTGAGATATTGCAGTGATCCCACTAATTGGCGATAAAGTGTTGCATCGCTGAAGGAAGGTGCAGAAGCATATAGATCAATGGAGGTAGACATGGGAGTTAAGCAGGATTTTGCAGAAGACATTCCTGATGTTTGTCGCCAAGTGCCTGCGACGCGGAGCGGCCGACGTCCTCGAAAAAGGGGTAAAATAACGGGAGTCGCCACCAATCTTTTTTATGGTGTGATTGGACACCAAAATAAGATAAAACTAATATTTTAAGAAAAATAATAAAAAAAAAACGGTCTGCGAAAACCAAATTTGGGTTCGGGAGTTGTTCGTGTATGGGGAAGGTGTTAGCACCCCACAACACCCGTTAAAGAAACGGCGGCCAAAATTTTATCTTGAATTGAAATTAATTTTAGAAGAATATATTATTCAGGAAAAATGACATTTTAAAAAAAAACAATGTCTTATTTTACCCCCTCATTACTTCAATATCTAAAGTAATGATCCCATAAAATAAGTGGAAAAATTCCATTGGTTTTGCTATATTAGAATTAAGATTCTTCACCTCGAGAATATTAGAGAATTTTACCATTCCCTAATTCCGTCATAGGATAGCATTTCTCAAGGGAAAGATTTTTTTTAAAACATTTTTTTTATTAAATTCATTTTTTTCTTGGGATCAAAATCTCGGACTCCCAAAGATTAAGATCCCTCACCTTAGGAATTCTAGAAAATCGGACTCCCAAATATTTCTAGATTCCATCATAGGATTTTTTTAGGGAAAACGGTCTTAAAAATCAATTTTAAGAAAATATTATAAAAAAACCTTTTAAAAATAACAACTTTTTTAGTTAAAGCTTTATAAGCTCAAAAATATTAGGAAATTAGAAAATAAGTTTGAAGATAAATTAAAAATAAATAAAAAGGAAAGCTTGAGAAAAGGGAATTTGAAATCATTTAACAAAATATATATGTAATATGCGACATTTTCATAAGCACAAAATTGCAACATTTTGATACAATTAAATTAACATAATAATTAAGACCATAAATAAATATGCAAATACAACATATTAAACATGTTAAAATTTTAATAAAAATATATTGGAATCGATCTCGGACTCCCAAAGAATCGACTCCTCACCTCAGGAAGACTAGAAAATCGGACTCCCAAATATTTCTAGATTCCGTCGTCGGATATTTGATTATAAAAAGATATGGATTAAAGGATTAGCACCATGCATACTATGACATCTCATTAAACACATACATAAAAACGTGTCACAGTTGCTAAACCAAATACAAACACAATTTGAATAGCATGCTTTAAAAAAAAAATAATAGCTTTTGAAACAAAATGGGTCACAGTTTGGTTTAGAATAGGATGGATAAATACATGTAAAATAGAAAAGTTGAAATCTGTACAGTACAAAAAAAAAAGCAAGATAAAAAGAAAATGTTAAAACAAACTATATATAGAGAATTAAACTAAACATGGGAAAAGAAATACACACTAGTAGAAAAAATGAAAAGAAAAGTAAAGTAAAAGATGAGAAAAACCTTGTTGCTACTGGTGTGACAAGATGACTTTCGAAGAAATAAATAATAATAATAATAAATGAATTAAAACTAAACTAAAAACCCCCAAAATTGGAATCAGGCATAAAATATAAAACATAAATAAAATGCAACTAAATAAGACACAAAGAAAACAAACAAATGAAAAAAAAACTTGTCAGTGCACTGACGCCATACAAGATGGAAAAGAATGGAAAAGATGGGTGGCTGACTAGTACTTATTATTAACATAATAAAAATAATAATAACAAATAAATAAATAACAACATAAAAGACCATAGATATTCGGCGACAAGACAACACAAAATAAATAATAAAAAAAAATAATAAATAAAAGGAGGAAAGTACTGGGCGGCAAATGATTTTTTTTTCTGATAAATTATTTTTAAATTTTAAAGCAACCATTTTTTTTACAACCTAAAAGAGACTCTTTTAAACCTAACAATCCAACCTTCTTCTCTCATTTTTCCTCTTCTTTCATTCCTTCCTTTTTTCAGCTCCTTCTTCCTTTATTCTTTTGCTTGATAAACTCAACCTCTCTCACAACATGTTGCTGTTCTAGACGAGATACAACGCTCGACTAAGGTAAGTATACTCTATTCTTTACCCTCTTTCTTTTTAGCCCTTTCTCTTACTAAAAAAAAAAAACTAAAAAAATGAACCATGAACGAAAAAAAATGTAAAAATGGACAAAAACAAACTTCAAACATGCTAGAACTTCATAATAACAAATAAATGAAAGGGGAAAAGGAATATTAATAACGAAAGCGAACTCTAATACCTTATTCTATCTCTTTTTCAGGGTGTTCAAAGAAAAAAACGGGAAGAACACTAAACCAACTTGTTGATCGAGGTGTGGATCCTTGGGACAAAATCCCTACCAAGTGCAACCTCCAACGTAGTTTTGGCTTTTTTGTGTTCTGGTTTTTTCCGTGGTGAGGTTCTGTGTGTGTAGAATATTGGATGTGTTCTAGGGCTGCTCTAGGGTTTTTTTTTTGGATGGCATAATGTAATGCTTTAGTTGGAGCAAGAATGAGGGTTTTAAAGACCCACTTGTTACTCCATTTAGCTCTAATCTTTGCTGAAAATAAGTTTAAAATTTGAAATTCATTGCCCAAAATGAGCTTTCATGAAAGAGCAAACTGATTTTTTTGGCTCTCCAACCAAAATGCCAAAATCCTACCATTTTCATCATTTTGCAACTAAACCTAACCAAATTGGTTTCTCTAACTAGATGACAAATGGACAATAAAATTAACAAGGGTTAAAGATATATCCATCTTAAATTAATCAAATGAAATAGTTCAATTACACATGCACAATATTAATAATTAACATTAATATTAATAATTAATATCAATCATTAATAATTAATCAATTAATACCCGGACAAAATACGTGGCTACAGCATGCCCCCCTTCGTACATCCTTGTACAAGTAGAAGGTGGACGAAGGTATAGACACTATTTTGTCAGGCTAAACCTAGAGGTATACTTGGATACCTCAATCAAAATCACAAAGCGCAAGAAAATGGTTGTCTCTTGAAAACCAAGAACCAACCAATGCTAGACTTAAAAGAGATAAGATAAATGTTGGGGGTCAGGGATAAACAAGCACCACCACAACAACATGATACGCTGGAGGCCAGGGATAAACAAGCGCCATCGCAGCAAAAGAGGCTGGGGGCCAGGGATAAACAAGCGCCACCGCAGCAAAACAGACAAGGTTTAGGGATATACCGATACCACATGTCATAACTAAGACATCGGAGGCCAGGGATCAACAAGAGCCACCACGACGAGAGAAATTTAAAATGCTAGGGGCCAGGGATAAACAAGCGCCATACCTAGCAAAATCTTGAACTTAAGGGTAAAAATGCTTATGCATGCATGCATGTTCACTTTTAATGCACCATTGCTTTATCCCTTCGATTACTTTGCAAAAAAAAAAAAAAAAAGGTTAAAGCATACAAAATAGCTCGTTTCTACTCATTAAGCATTAGGATTCTGCTCAATAAGGCAGTCACTTGTCATAGCGTAACCTTTCGATAAATATCACTTTCAGGCATACAAAAGGTCAATTACAAGATTTCAAAAGAGAACAAGTGATACAACAATTCTGATATCCCTCCTGGAGTTTTTCCCTTATGCATAATACTTTTTGACGAAATCGGCATTTATCGGGTTGGGTAGATCATTTCCATCCATATTAGTCAAGATCAGAGCTCCACCAGAAAATGCTCTTTTTACCACATACGGTCCTTCATAATTAGGAGTCCACTTTCCCCTATGATCCTTTTGAAATGGCAAGATTCTCTTTAAGACCAAATCACCTTCTTGAAAGCGACGTGGTCGAACCTTCTTATTGTAAGCTCGAATCAACTTTTTCTGATACAGTTGTCCTCTACACAACGCTGTCATTCTTTTTTCTTCAATAAGGTTTAATTGCTCATACCTTGCCTGGATCCACTCTGCTTCTTCTAGTTCAACCTCTTTAATTATCCTGAGAGATGGCACTTCAACCTCAAAAGGCAGAACCGCTTCCATGCCGTACACCAAGGAGAATGGGGTTGCCCCGGTTGACGTACGAACTGAGGTCCGATACCCATGTAGGGCAAAAGGCAACATCTCGTGCCAATCTTTGTATGTGACAGTCATTTTCTCAATAATTCTCTTGATATTTTTGTTTGCTGCCTCTACTGCACCATTCATCTTGGGGCGATAAGGAGTGGAATTTGAGTGCCTGATTTTAAACTGGGTACACAATTCATCCATCAACTTGTTATTCAAGTTCCTTGCATTATCAGTAATGATTCTTTCAGGCGAACCATAACGACATATGATGTCCTTTTTTATGAACTTGAGTACAACTTGCTTCGTGACACTCTTATATGAGGTGGCTTCCACCCATTTCGTGAAATAATCGATAGCCACCAGGATGAATCGGTGTCCATTTGACGCTTTTGGTTCAATAGGTCCTATCACATCCATCCCCCACATAGAGAAAGGCCATGGGGCTGTTAATACATGTAATGAAGAGGCTGGAGTGTGGACTTTGTCTGCGTATATTTGGCATTTATGACACTTCCTTGCATACTTGATGCAATCTGATTCCATAGTCAACCAATAATAGCCGGTACGTAGCACTTGTCTTGCCATCATGTACCCATTTGCATGGGTCCCACAAACTCCCTCATGCACCTCTTCTAAGATCTTTTCGGCCTCTGTTACATCAACACATCTTAGGAGAGTCATGTCATAATTCCTCTTGTATAATACTTCTCCATTCAAAAAGAAGTTCATGGCTAATTTTCTGATGGTGCGCTTATTATTTTCAGATGCTCCTAGAGGGTATTCTCGACGCATGATATATTGCTTAATATCATGGTACCAGGGTTTTCTGTCTGGTTCCCCTTCAATGTTCAGACAATATGCCGGTGCTTCTCGTTTATCAATTGTTATAGGTTGAATTTCCTCATTGTAATCAAGGTGGAACATGGAGGATAAGGTTGCTAATGCATCTGCAACTTGATTACTTTCTCGTGGGATATGCTCAAACGTGATCGATTCAAAGGATTGAGCCAATTCTCGAATATACTGATTATAGGGAATCAACTTAGGGTCCCTCGTCTCCCATTCTCTATTCAATTGGTGTATCACCAAAAGTGAATCTCCATAAACATGTAGCTTCTTTATCTTCATGTCGTATGCCATTTGAACGCCCATACTACACGCTTCGTACTCAGCCATGTTATTCGTGCAATCGAAGTATAACTTGGCAGTTAAAGGATATAGTTTCCCGTCAGGAGATATCAACATGGCCCCAACGCCATGCCCCACTTCATTTGTGGCTCCATCAAACCACATTGTCCATGCTTCCGAATCTCGCGGTGCCTCCACTGTCATGATGTCCTCATCTGGAAATTCAAATTTCATAGGCTCATAATCTTCTAACGGCAACTCGGCCAAACAATCAGCAATTGCACTCCCTTTTATGGCTTTCCTGGTAACATAGACGATATCATACTCAGACAACAGAACTTGCCACTTAGCTACTCTCCCAGACAAAGATGGCTTTTCGAAAATGTACTTTATGGGATCCATCTTTGAGATGAGCAATGTCGTGTAGTATAACATATACTGCCTCAATCTTTGAGCTGTCCAGGCTAAAGCACAACAAGTTTTTTCCAGCAACGAGTAATTCGACTCACAGCTTGTGAATTTCTTGCTTAGATAATAAACAGCCTGCTCCTTCCTTCCTGAAGCATCATGTTGTCCCAGCACACACCCCATTGATCCCTCTTTTACTGTCAAGTATAAGATTAATGGTCGTCCTGGAGTCGGTGGGACAAGCACTGGAGGGCTCTGCAAATATTCTTTGATTCGATCAAAAGCCCTTTGACAATCTTCGTTCCAGCGACACACCTCACTCTTGCGCAAAAGTTTCAGTATCGGTTCACAAGTCTGAGTCAGGTGTGAAATAAACCGTGCAATATAATTCAACCTCCCTAAAAAGCTCCTGACTTCCTTTTGGGTTTTTGGTGGTTGCAAATCTACTATCGCCCTTATCTTATCAGGATCTACCTTGATTCCCTCTTGACTGACAACAAAACCCAATAACTTTCCAGAGGACACCCCAAATATGCACTTTGCTGGATTCAATTTTAGCTGGAATTTCCTTAATCGCTCAAAAAGTTTACGAAGAGTGTCCACATGCCTTTCTCCTGGTTTAGATTTAGCTATCATATCATCAACATATACCTCAATTTCTTTATGCATCAGATCATGGAATAATGTAACCATGGCTCTTTGATAAGTTGCCCCAGCATTTTTCAAACCGAATGGCATAACCTTGTAGCAGAATGTCCCCCATAAGGTGATGAAAGTCGTCTTTTCCTGATCTTCCGGAGCCATCTTAATTTGATTGTACCCTGAAAATCCATCCATAAACGAAAAAGTAGAATATCCAGCTGTATTATCCACCAAAACATCAATGTGAGGAAGTGGAAAATTATCTTTGGGACTTGCACGATTGAGATCCCTATAATCCACGCACATTCTAACTTTTCCATCCTTCTTTGGGACTGGAACAATATTAGCAACCCATTCAGGGTACTTAGCTACTGCTAGAAAACCTGCATCAAACTGCTTTTTAACCTCCTCTTTAACCTTGATCAACATTTCAGGTTTCATTTTACGAAGCTTTTGCCTTATGGGCTTACATCCAGCTTTAAGCGGTAACCGATGCGTTACAATTTCTGTGTTCAAACCAGGCATATCTTGATAGGACCATGCAAATATACCTTTGTAATCATGCAATAGAGCTATAAGATTTGAACGATCGTGTTCTGTGGCCAAAGTGCCGATTCGTACTTCTTTTGGTTCATCAGATGTCCCTAAATTGATTACCTCCAACGGCTCTTGGTATGGCATAGTTTCTTTCTCCTCTTGCTTTATCAACCTTAGCAATTCTGGTGACACATCACAATCGTCCTCCACGCTTTGCTCGAGGTTATAAATTGGCACTCCGAAGTCAACTGTTCCCTCTCCACTGCCCCTGTTATCGACCCCGAATCGTATTGGTGATAGATAGAGGATGATAAAATAAAATAAGCGAGAAATACAAGAAACTAATAACATTCTTGGAAGTTGAAGGATAAATTGATTGTACTAAATAAAAGCCGACAATCTCTTTTCATTGCTTAACAATCAAAGTACAAGGTAATTGTTAGACATTGAGATTGCATCTACAATAGACAAATATTGAAGAAATCACTATTACAAAGATATCCCATAAGCCTTAGGCATAGCCAGTGGGTAGTTCATAGCAATTACTTTTGCATCTCCCTAGTGACTCTCGGCATCTCTTTAATTTCCCAATTCTTCAACTCGAACTCTGGCGGACAAGGGCGAACCAATTGTTGAGGCGCAGTTGTGTCTTCAGTGACAACAGCAATCGAAACACCAGAATCTTTGTTGCAAGATTGGTTGTCATCATGAATCACTTCACCTCTCTTGAAAATCTCAGATAGATGTGGTATATTCATCTTCCCTTGCTTAATTTCTCGCCCTTCAAGCCGTGCATTCCTCACTTCTTTCTTTTCTGCTCTGACCCTCTCCCATTCTGAGGTTGTTGGCTTGTATCCCAAACCAAATCTCTCCTTGCTTCTGGGAAGACTGATCACATTGGGATCTCCTTGGTTATTTCGTCCCAATCCTGCATTCACTTGAAAACCGCTTTTTAACATTGTCTTTGCAACCATCAGAGCTGTCTTAGATGGATAACGGTTTATATCCCAACCTTCAGTTGGGAAGAGGGTGGCGTTGGCAACCTCAAAAGACCTGTATGAACACTCCACAGCTTCTTCTGCTGCTTCCACATATGGAAATGACACAGTCTTTGTTACAAACATGTCCTCTTCTCCGAGAACAATGGCATGACCACTGTCCACCACGAATTTCACCCTCTGATGAAGCGATGACGGAACAGCTCCTGCTGAATGAATCCATGGGCGCCCGAGCAAACAACTGTATGAAGAGTTTACATCCATCACTTGAAAGGTTACATTGAAGGCAGATGGCCCAATTCGCAGAGGGATTTCTATGTCTCCAATCACTTCTCTTCGAGCTCCATCGAAAGCCCTAACGACCATGGTACTTGGCTTCAAATACGAGGAGTCCACAGGGAGCTTCATCAATGTAGATTTCGGCATTATATTTAAAGATGAGCCATTGTCAACCAAAACTCTAGCCACAAGGTGATCCTTACATCTCACAGAAATATGTAATGCTTTAGTGTGCCCCGTCCCTTCAGGAGGGATCTCGTCATCTGTGAAAGTGATACAGTTGATAGCAGTTATGTTTCCCACAATTTCACCGAACGCATTTGCAGAAATATCGTGGCCTACATGGGCTTGATTTAGGATATCCAACAGAACTCTACGGTGTGGCTCCGAGTGTAAGAAAAGTGAAAGGATGGAGATACGAGCTGGGGTGCGATGCAACTGCTCTATCACTTTATACTCACTTTGCTTGATTAATTTCAAGAACTCACGTGCCTCTTCCTCTGATACTAGCTCTTGGCTTATCTTCTTTCCTGCTATGGTCACTTTTTCAGCAAAAGCTTTATCCAGGTCATTCAAATCGTCTTCATTTTCTACTTCCACAGTTTTACCCTTACGTTGCCTAATTTCATCTTCCTTCGACATACTCTTCAAATTGTCCGGTGTGTAACATCGACCGCTTCGAGTCATTCCTCCAACTGCCGAAATATCAGGTGTCGAGGTAACACTGTCTGTGATGAATTGGCATTCATACTTCCATGGTACAGCTCGATTATCCTTATAAGCGAAAGGACCGGGCACTTCTACAATCATTGGTTTAGGCGTATGAGTGTGAGAAGTGGTATTCGATTTCTCCTCATAATGGATGATTAACGGTTTTGGGAGAGACGATGTCCCTTTTAGCATCTCTTCAGAAGATGAAGCGTGAGAAATTACATCAACATCCTTCTCATCCATATCTTTCTGACTTACAATCAGTAGCTTGGAATCCATCAACTTTTGCACTTGTTGCTTAAAATCATCACATTCTTCTATGGAATGTCCGACCATTCCTGCATGGAACACACATCTCTTCTCATCATCCAAATCTGATCCATTTATGCAGCTCCGCTCGATTTCTATTGGGAGATATCCAGTCTTATAGAGAACTTGAAACAAAGTCCTCATAGGGGTACTCAAATCATAAACATTATGCTTGTAGCATTCTGTAGGTATTTCAATCGCATTCACAGTAGGATTTTCATGAGTCGGGAGAGGATTCTGATTAACATTAGGCTCTTCCCCGGTCTTTTTGAATTTCAACCAACCAGCTTTGACTAGACTCTGAACTTTAGCCTTCAACGGATAACAATTTTCTGTAGAGTGCCCAGTTGCCCCTGCATGATACTCGCATCGTGCATTAGGATCATACCATTTCGGGTATGGTGGTTGTAGTGGCTCTTGAGGCACAAGGGCAACCTGCTGGTTCTTCAACAACTGTGGCAAAAGCTCAGTGTATGACATGGGGATAGGGTCAAAACGTGTTTGCTTCCAATTACCCCTGCCACTTTGCTGATTTGGCTGACTTGATGAACTTTGTCCTACACGCTGAGGATTAGGGGAGTAACTGGTCTGTCCGAGGATTGGTGACGACATATGAGTCGCGATTCTTTGCCCTGAGCTGACCTCATGAACCTCTCCTTCTTTCTTCTTTGGCGTCATCATTTTTCTCGCACTTGCCTCAGATATTGCATCAGTGATCCTCCCATTCTTGACTCCATACTCTATTCTTTCACCAATCGTTATGACATCAGAAAAATTGGTTGAAGCACTTCCAATCATTCTGTCATAATATGGTGCTCGCAAAGTATGTATGAACATAGCTGTCATTTCACGGTCCGTCAAAGGAGGTTGCACCTGTGCTGCCATTTCCCTCCATCGCTGAGCATATTCTTTGAAGGTTTCAGCATTCTTCTTTTCCATGCGCTGAAGATCTAAACGATCCGGAGCCATGTCAATGTTGTACTTATACTGTTTCAAAAAAGCATCTGCTAAATCCTTCCACTTGTGTACCTGAGAACTGTCCAAGTGCATATACCAGCGGGATGCCGGGCCTGTCAGACTGTCTTGAAAACAGTGAATTAACAACTTATCATTATGGGCGTGGGCCGACATCTTCCGACAATACATGACAAGATGGCTCTTTGGACATGTAGTCCCATTGTACTTCTCGAATTCTGGTATCTTGAATTTGGGGGGAATAATAACGTCAGGTATCAAACACAAATGTGTTGCGTCGATGTCTCCATAAGCATCAGCACCCTCGATCGCACGCAATCTCTCTTCCAGGAATTCCAATCTTTCTTTACCCCCGACGTCAGATGTCTTCTTGAGGGTTTCTATGCCTGGAGTGGATACCGGGTCATTCACATGATTTGCCTGCTGTGAAACTCGATTAGGATCCTGAACGGGAAATGACGCGGGATACGCCATTCCCCCCAAATGCGAGCCCGAGAACATTTGCGGAGTAAACCCTGGGGGATAAGGAGGAGTGTCATCTGAAGCTTGGTTCTGAGTTATCTCAGCCTGTGATGATGTTCCGGCCACAGACTTCTCTTTTCTTGCAGTGAGAATTTCCAAAATCTTTGCCATCTGTTCTTTCAGCTCTTCCACATCTCGTTGGACTGACTGTACCTGATCATTGACTTGATCATCCATGAATTTCGCTTTCCTTCTTGTCCAGTACGAGTGATGGGGAGGTGTATTTCGAGCTATTTTGCAAACCTTAACCTTATCTTATAAAAGAAGGAAATAAAGAGATTTGATTAGTCAATCGTCTTTTATTATTATCTATTTAATATTAATGCGGGATGCATGAATGCAAAGATGTAATAGCAACAAACATTCATTTCATTAATAAGGCCAAATATTACAGCAAACTAATGCATAAGTGCTCATAAAGAAGGAAAAATGACAAACTAAAGACTCTAATGGTAGCACCCGAAGCGCCCGAGATCTCGCCCTATCACCCCGAGGAATCTGATTAAATCTTCACCACCAGGCTGTGTGGGTGTGATGCGTTGTCGGAGAGTCATGGCTCGTTCAGAAAACCGATCTGCCATCCTTGCCATCAATCTCAACTTTTCAGCCCCTTGCTGAATCTGCCCTCTTATGCCATCGTAATGATGTCTTAGGTTCCTATACTCGTCTCTCCATATCGCAAAATCTCTGGACATTTCTCGGTACTCTTCCTTCAGTCGTGCATGCTCGTTTGTTATCACTTCACTGGCATCTCGAAATATTCCCAACTGGTGCTCGAAGCTTACTGCGGCCTCCTGGAGAGCTCCATTTCTACGTTCTGCCTCTGTGAGTTGACTCCTGTATTCTTCTGTCTTCTTTTGCAACACCTCTATTTCCTTTTGTAAGGAGGTAATGACTTCCTGGGATGTCGTGGCTTGCTCATTTATTGTACCTTGGAAGCCTTCGATAATGCCATTGAGTCTTTCTATTTCCCGTTTCAACATTCGAATATTCGCCTTTTGAGCTTCTGTCTCACCTTGCAGGAGTTCAATTTCCCTCTGGAGCTTTTTATTTCTTTTTCTCATCTGGACCGCCTCTGCATTCAATGAGCTCTTATCCTTTTCTTGTCCTTTCAACTGTCGCTTGGCCTCATCTAGCTGCTTCTGAATACCGGTAGCATGCTCGACCCATCGCTTGACCTCGTCTCTTAATCCTTCATTTTCTCTTACCAGGACAAGATTTCTTTCCTCTAAGCGCTCCAAATTTCTCTCAAGGTGATCTTGATCCATTTTTAAAGTATCAGTTGAAGCAATTGATTCTGGTGGAATGACGACTTTGAATCCATTTCGGGTTGATCTCCAATTCTCGTATGGCGTTGTTGTGCCTTCGCAGTGCCGTGCGTTTTTCATCTTTCTCACTACTTTCCACGCCTCCACTGCCTGATGAATTTGGGCACTTGTCCCATCAGAATCATATGCGAATTCCCAGTCTTCCAACCCATGGATAATTGGGACGAATTGTTTCAACCATACTTGACGCAGTGCTAGTAATGGCGTGTAGGCGATACCTCCCCAAGGCCCTAACAAAGGGACAAAAGGTAATTGTCTGCATCGATATGCTATAGGCCTTGAAGGTAACCATGGCGCCCTCCAGATCACTTCTTCTAAAGTTATGTGGCACAGAAAAGACTGCCACGCATCGACATTGGGAACGTCCGGACTCCAGCGTGCATTAATGAAGTCCTTAATCGTGTTCCTTGAATTGTTCCATGAACTGCTAAACTTGATCGAAGGATAATTAAACTCTCGCGGATACTTCATATGACTAGAAAGCCAAATAAAGAGCATTGGCGCACAACTGAAAAAATTTCCTCTGCCTTGGACTCTGCAATAACTCAATGATCTAAAAGTTTCTGCTAAAATTGGGTCAACTGGATTTATCCCACGCTCAATTCCAACGAAGAGTTTGATGACATCTTCTTCTACATACCCTTTGACCCTCGGAAAGATAACCATGCCATATATACACATTGCTAAAAGAGATAGACCTTTTCTCTCAAAAAAGTTTGCACGTGTGAGGCCTATCAGATAATCGATAGGAATACAGTTCCTCTCTCCTTTGATCTTCATCTGCTTCTTTATGTCGGATGCATGGACATTTCCCAAAAACTTTGATAACGATCTCTGCAAAGTCAACCTCCGATCCCACGTATAAACTTTGCTTACAGCGCTGGATGGTATGGAGATTAATGCTTGGTATTCCTCGATCATGGGGGTCAAGTCGAACATGCCGAATGTAAAACACTTCAGCATGGGATCCCAAAAGTGAACCAAAGCCTGCAGAGCGTACTCATTAATACATGCGTACATGAGATCAGCTATGTTCCCGTACGATCCCGTGAATTCGCCCCTTTGCGCTGGGCTCAAACTCTCCCATATGCCTTTCAACTCTGCTAAATCATTGTGGACAAAACTAAGCTGGCACTTCTGGGGAAGTGGAACTTCTGTAGCTTTTGGCCACACAGCTCCTGGTGTCTGCTGTAACTGCTCTGACCATTGAGACACGACCTCCCACGAATCTTCCTCAGGGGTAGACTGGGCTGATGCCCCAGGCACATGGGTGTCTACCATCCTAAGGATTTGACACGAACGAAGAAAATAAGCCTAAATGAAAAATGCAATAAAAGGCAAGCAACATAAACAATAGTGAGGCTAAATTCTAAGACCCTAGTTGACAAAGGCCCCCAACTTGGTCATAAAGTTGGATATCAACCTCTTAACCAAATTGAGTGAGGATTTTTCGTGTGCCTACACGGAAGCGTAAGCTTCTCGAAGGTCGACACTACTTCGTCCTCGATTCTAGTCCTATTGGGACAAGCCCGGGCAGGAGGCTCGTGATAGTGTGTGAATTAGTAAAACAAATATAAAGGTCTCAATCAAGTGAAGTTGGTTCTAAGATCCTAAAAAGGCCCCCAAAATGGTCAATAAATCTTACAAGATCACATGACCACATTGAGTGAGGATTTTTCGTGTGCCTACACGGAAGCATAAGCTTCTCGAAGGTCGACACTACTACATCCTCAAATCTAAACCTAATAGGAAAGCCCGGGCAGGAGGCTTGTGAAGGTGTGTGCAACAATAAAATAATCCAAGCAACATATATAACAAGAATAAAATAAAATAAAATAAACAATACAAGACAATAAAAATGGCCAAACTCTCGAGATGAAATCTCATTTCCCCAGTGGAGTCGCCAAGCTGTCGCCAAGTGCCTGCGACGCGGAGCGGCCGACGTCCTCGAAAAAGGGGTAAAATAACGGGAGTCGCCACCAATCTTTTTTATGGTGTGATTGGACACCAAAATAAGATAAAACTAATATTTTAAGAAAAATAATAAAAAAAAAACGGTCTGCGAAAACCAAATTTGGGTTCGGGAGTTGTTCGTGTATGGGGAAGGTGTTAGCACCCCACAACACCCGTTAAAGAAACGGCGGCCAAAATTTTATCTTGAATTGAAATTAATTTTAGAAGAATATATTATTCAGGAAAAATGACATTTTAAAAAAAAACAATGTCTTATTTTACCCCCTCATTACTTCAATATCTAAAGTAATGATCCCATAAAATAAGTGGAAAAATTCCATTGGTTTTGCTATATTAGAATTAAGATTCTTCACCTCGAGAATATTAGAGAATTTTACCATTCCCTAATTCCGTCATAGGATAGCATTTCTCAAGGGAAAGATTTTTTTTAAAACATTTTTTTTATTAAATTCATTTTTTTCTTGGGATCAAAATCTCGGACTCCCAAAGATTAAGATCCCTCACCTTAGGAATTCTAGAAAATCGGACTCCCAAATATTTCTAGATTCCATCATAGGATTTTTTTAGGGAAAACGGTCTTAAAAATCAATTTTAAGAAAATATTATAAAAAAACCTTTTAAAAATAACAACTTTTTTAGTTAAAGCTTTATAAGCTCAAAAATATTAGGAAATTAGAAAATAAGTTTGAAGATAAATTAAAAATAAATAAAAAGGAAAGCTTGAGAAAAGGGAATTTGAAATCATTTAACAAAATATATATGTAATATGCGACATTTTCATAAGCACAAAATTGCAACATTTTGATACAATTAAATTAACATAATAATTAAGACCATAAATAAATATGCAAATACAACATATTAAACATGTTAAAATTTTAATAAAAATATATTGGAATCGATCTCGGACTCCCAAAGAATCGACTCCTCACCTCAGGAAGACTAGAAAATCGGACTCCCAAATATTTCTAGATTCCGTCGTCGGATATTTGATTATAAAAAGATATGGATTAAAGGATTAGCACCATGCATACTATGACATCTCATTAAACACATACATAAAAACGTGTCACAGTTGCTAAACCAAATACAAACACAATTTGAATAGCATGCTTTAAAAAAAAAATAATAGCTTTTGAAACAAAATGGGTCACAGTTTGGTTTAGAATAGGATGGATAAATACATGTAAAATAGAAAAGTTGAAATCTGTACAGTACAAAAAAAAAAGCAAGATAAAAAGAAAATGTTAAAACAAACTATATATAGAGAATTAAACTAAACATGGGAAAAGAAATACACACTAGTAGAAAAAATGAAAAGAAAAGTAAAGTAAAAGATGAGAAAAACCTTGTTGCTACTGGTGTGACAAGATGACTTTCGAAGAAATAAATAATAATAATAATAAATGAATTAAAACTAAACTAAAAACCCCCAAAATTGGAATCAGGCATAAAATATAAAACATAAATAAAATGCAACTAAATAAGACACAAAGAAAACAAACAAATGAAAAAAAAAACTTGTCAGTGCACTGACGCCATACAAGATGGAAAAGAATGGAAAAGATGGGTGGCTGACTAGTACTTATTATTAACATAATAAAAATAATAATAACAAATAAATAAATAACAACATAAAAGACCATAGATATTCGGCGACAAGACAACACAAAATAAATAATAAAAAAAAATAATAAATAAAAGGAGGAAAGTACTGGGCGGCAAATGATTTTTTTTTCTGATAAATTATTTTTAAATTTTAAAGCAACCATTTTTTTTACAACCTAAAAGAGACTCTTTTAAACCTAACAATCCAACCTTCTTCTCTCATTTTTCCTCTTCTTTCATTCCTTCCTTTTTTCAGCTCCTTCTTCCTTTATTCTTTTGCTTGATAAACTCAACCTCTCTCACAACATGTTGCTGTTCTAGACGAGATACAACGCTCGACTAAGGTAAGTATACTCTATTCTTTACCCTCTTTCTTTTTAGCCCTTTCTCTTACTAAAAAAAAAAACTAAAAAAATGAACCATGAACGAAAAAAAATGTAAAAATGGACAAAAACAAACTTCAAACATGCTAGAACTTCATAATAACAAATAAATGAAAGGGGAAAAGGAATATTAATAACGAAAGCGAACTCTAATACCTTATTCTATCTCTTTTTCAGGGTGTTCAAAGAAAAAAACGGGAAGAACACTAAACCAACTTGTTGATCGAGGTGTGGATCCTTGGGACAAAATCCCTACCAAGTGCAACCTCCAACGTAGTTTTGGCTTTTTTGTGTTCTGGTTTTTTCCGTGGTGAGGTTCTGTGTGTGTAGAATATTGGATGTGTTCTAGGGCTGCTCTAGGGTTTTTTTTTTGGATGGCATAATGTAATGCTTTAGTTGGAGCAAGAATGAGGGTTTTAAAGACCCACTTGTTACTCCATTTAGCTCTAATCTTTGCTGAAAATAAGTTTAAAATTTGAAATTCATTGCCCAAAATGAGCTTTCATGAAAGAGCAAACTGATTTTTTTGGCTCTCCAACCAAAATGCCAAAATCCTACCATTTTCATCATTTTGCAACTAAACCTAACCAAATTGGTTTCTCTAACTAGATGACAAATGGACAATAAAATTAACAAGGGTTAAAGATATATCCATCTTAAATTAATCAAATGAAATAGTTCAATTACACATGCACAATATTAATAATTAACATTAATATTAATAATTAATATCAATCATTAATAATTAATCAATTAATACCCGGACAAAATACGTGGCTACAATGTTTGAAGCAAATCATGAAGATACTTAGCCTGATTTACAAAAATACCGTCAGAAGATGAGTGAACCTCTAAGCCAAGGAAGTATTTCAATGCTCCAAGATCTGAAATTTGAAATTCAGAAGCTAATTGTTGCTTTAAGACAGAGATATAAGAAGAGTCAGGTCCAGTGACAATAATATCATCCACATAAAGCAACAAATAGGTCAAAGAAGTTCCAGCAGAACGAATAAATAATGATGAGTCAGCAGCAGAAGCAACAAAACCCAAAGTTAATAAGTAGGATGTAAAACGATCAAACCAGGCGCGAGGGGCTTGTTTGAGTCCATAAAGACTCTTACGAAGCAAGCATACATGAGTGGGATAAGATTTATCCAGAAACCCAGGAGGTTGTGACATGTAGACTTCCTCCTTTAAATGTCCATGAAGAAAGGCATTTTTGACATCCAACTGAGTTAAAGACCACTGATACTGAGCAACGAGAGCAAGGATAACACGAATTGTTGGCTTTTTTACCACTAGACTGAATTTTTCATCAAAATCAAAACCTTCAACTTGATGATAACCCTTGGCAACGAGTCTAGCTTTGTATCGAGCAATGGAACCATCACTGTTATATTTGGTGCGAAAAACCCATTTGCAACCCACAACATTCATTGAAGGGATACGAGGTACAAGAGTCCACGTACCTTGGTCTTGAAGTGCATTGAATTCTTCACACATTGCAGTTCTCCATTCAGGGAATTTTGAAGCCTCAATGTAGGAAGAAGGGTCAGTTGGAGCAGAAGTCGTTATAGTGGAGATGAAGGCTTTTGGCTTGAATATCCCAGACTTAGATCGAGTTTGCATTGGATGATCATTGACAGTGCTTCGAATAATATCATGAGATATTGACTCTCTGTTCAAGGGCAACTCTACTACAACAGAAGTAGGCAAAGTTTCATAATGAGAGTTAGGGCATTCATTATTACTGTGTATCTGAGTTGGATCAATACATGGGGTAGAATCAACGTCAGCAGTGGGTACATGAGAGGGTATGGATGGGGTTATGTGGGTTGTGGGTGAAGACAAACCTAAAAGCGTAAGTAATGGGGTTGGGTCTGTAGGAGGGGAGGGGGAAGAAGTGTTAGGAGAGGGGGGTTTTGAAAATGGAAAGGTAGTTTCATGAAAAATGACATGACGAGAAACAATGGACTTTTTGGTTGAGGGGTTGTAACATATGTATCCTTTAAAATCAAGAGTATAACCAAGGAAAATATGTTGGGAGGTTTTTGGTTCAAGCTTGTGTTTAGTGTAAGGTTTTAGGAGAGGATAGCATGCACACCCAAAAACGTTTAAATGATGCAAATCAGGAGTGTAACCAAAAATCTTTTCAAACGGAGAGGCCATGGATAGAGAAGGAGAAGGCATTCGATTAATAAGAAAAACTGCAGTGGAAAAGGCATAACGCCAAAATTCTAGAGGAACAGAGGAATGAAAAAGCAAAGATAATGCAGTTTCTACAATATGACGGTGTTTACGTTCAGCAACCCCATTTTGTTCTGGGGTGTAGGGACAAGATTTTTGATGTAGAATTCCTTTAGAGAAAAAAAAAATGAGCGAATAGAAGTATTACAAAATTCTCCACCACCATCAGAGCGAAAAACTTTTACTTTTGTGGAAAGAAGATTTTCTACAAATGGTACAAATTTACGAATAATGGCATACACATCTGATTTAGAGGCAAGGAGAAAAAGCCAAGTAAATTTGCTGAAATCATCAATAAAACTAACATAGTAGCGATATCCATTAATTGAAATAAGAGGAGAAGGTCCCCATACATCGCTATGAATAAGTTTAAGAGGATGTTGAAAGAGACATAGGAAATGAAAGTTTACTCATTTTAGCTTTTAAACAACTAATGCATTCGCAGGTAGAAATTAAAGAAGATAAAGAAAGACCAAGACGTGACAAACTAAAACATAAAATTTTAGGTGCAGGATGACCAAACCGGTGATGCCAGAGGGAAAAATCCTATTTTGCAAGAAAAATGTAATTGTTGGTGTGCATGCGGGAAGGAGAGAAAATGTTGGAGCTGGGAATGGGATATAGTCCATTGATGCTTTTGCCTATATATAATGTTTTTCCAGAGACTTTATCCTGAATAAGGAACCAGTCAGTGTCAAAGACAAAAATACAATTATTATCTAGGCAAAACTTATGGACAGATAAAAGGTTAGCAGCCAAGGCAGGAGCATGAAGTACTTTGGAAAGATTAAAGGTATGAGAGGAGGTAGAAATAGTACCACTTCATGTGTGTTGTATGTTTAAAGGTTGCCCATTACCCACTGTGACAGACTCTTCGCCATTGTAATTGTTGGAGAGGTTGAGATTCGCCAGATCATTGGTCATATGGACATTGCATCCACTGTCAGATAACCAAATATTATTAGAATTATCAGTAGATGTATTTGAATGCACAGTATTTACCGCCATTGCAGCCAGTTGTGCTGGAGGATGACGACCCTGGTAGGAGAAATTCATTCTATTATAACAATCAAGTGCACCATGTCCGGGTTTGGAACAAATTTGACAAAATATTCGTGGAGCAGAAATTCCAGATTCGAAATTCCAGATTCGAAATTGACACCGCCAGACCCGTGAAATTCTCCAGACCCGTGAGTATAACCTGCAGAATTAAAATGATGTCCACGGCCCAAATCAGATCCAAAAGAAGAAGGCCCATTTGCAGAACCAGAGCCCAAAATTCCACGGCCTGATCTAATTTGTGATCCGAAGCTGGCGGTATTCTGAAGTTGTGGAACAGCTGACATTGAATCGTAATTAGGGTTTCGATTAAAATTGAAACCGCCTCGTCCTCGATTGAAGTCGCGCCATCCACGTCCACGCGAGAAATTCTGCGATGAAGACCCTCGATTAAAAGCAGCCATGGCAGTGGGTGAAGGTTCTGAGATGGTATTCGTGGAGATGGTGATGGTCTTCTCTTCTGCGATGAGAAGGGCGTGTAGTTCCTCCAGTGATAAATTCCCACTGCGTGTACAGATTGAAGTTCAAAAGACATTGAATTCAGTTGGTAATCCATTCAAGGTATGGACTAATATTTCTTCATCTTCAATAGAAACAGAGGCGGCTGAAAGTTTGTCAACAATTTCTTTAATTCTACCAGTATACTTCTCAATTGATTCAGATGAGAGCTTTTTGATGGTGTATAGAGCAGACTGTAAATCCAGAATGTTGGATCTTGTCTTGGAGGAGTAACGTTTTTCTAAAGAAAACCAAAGGTCACGAGAAGAAGTATAGCCGACAACATGGGCAAGGGCAGAGGGTGATAATGTAGCGTTAATTAAGGTGATGAGAGCTTGATCACGAGATAGCCATTGAAGATATTCAGGACTAACCTCATTTGTTGGTTTAGGAAGAGATTCATCGATATGCCCAAACAGAGAGTGAGCCTTCAATATGGAAGAAACTTGAAATTTCCATAGCACATAGTTGCTTGAATCCAATCGAAGTGGTACAAGGTTACAAATATTTGATAGGAGAAATAAAGGGGACGAGGTCACAGAAGCAGAAGCAATAGAAGATTCAGCCATGAGAGAAGATAAAGAAGATGATGTAGCAGAAAGGTAAATTTAGAAAACCTCTAATACCATATAGTGACTGAACAGAGATATAGAAATGTATTTTGCTGCACACTTTTCATATACCGTGCAAATCACTTAATTAAAGGCAAAATTGATGCTAAAATATTTACAATAAATGACAAAGATTATGGCAAGAATCTTGGCTGGATGAAAGGCATTTATGTCTCTAATAAGTCTAAATAGTAACAAAAGGTCGTATATTTAAAAATTTTGATTGTAACAAATCACATAGTTTTTTTTTTTTTTTTTTTGAAATTGTAACAAACCACATAGTTTTTTATTTTTATTTTTTTTTTGAAATTGTAACAAACCACATAGTTTATGGATAGTCTTATTATAGTTTCTAAACCGTAAAAAATTAAATTTCTGATCTTGGTCATTAATTTGTCAAAGAATAGAGTGCCAAACAATTTTCAAATAGCTTTCTCAAAAAAAAAAAAAAAAAAAAAAAAAATCAAATAGAGAGCAAAAGAATAAGATTAAAATAGGATGCATGAACACATAACAAATTTGCCATATTATTGGCATAACAACCCCAAACTTTAACACTACAGAATCAATCAAAAGACCTCCAAGACTAAAAATATACCACAATGAATCCTTTATATAAAAAAAAAATTTATTGGATGAGAGCGTTGCCATATTACTTTTTAATAACAATATAGATTAAAAATTATGTATATGTCCCCTAACAACTACTTGATATAGATTTGAGATATTTTTACATTTTTTCTCTCATACATCCGACCGTTTAAATTGTCAGACATGCACATTGTGACAACCCCTCAAATAATTTCTCATTTATAAAACTAGGACTTGTAAAACTTAGTTAAAAAGAAAATATATACATCTATCTGAAAACCTCCCTTGAATTGAAATTCAGTTTACAAAATTTGAAATACATGCCCCAAATTGACTTGAAAATTTCTGAAAAGTAGGAACTTTGAGAGAGGGTTTGTCAAAATATTTACAATCTAATATTTTGATTACTGGTACAAATTATTTTTTAGATGATTCCATCATTTATATACCCCATGTGTTTTATGAAGGACTTGAAGTTTCTGTATCTTCTTGGTGTTATCAAAATTAAATTAGATGTTTCTAATATTTCTATTCTCTTGATTTTCCAAAACATTCGAAAAAAATGGTGAAAATGAATGGAAGGAGAGGCAACACGAAGCTAATGCATATTTTTATATTTTACTCTAATGAGTTTTGATATTAAATATCATGAAGAATTGTAGTCTCTAAATTGGCTGAATACAAAGACAACATACATTACAAACCTCGATCTCAAGTCAAAGTTTGATTGATTCGGTTCGATTCAGTCCATTTATTCATTGGATTGGATATGGAACGAGAAAAATAGCTAGATTTAATAGGTGGGTTTTGAAAAATGACTAAAAAGGTTTAGAAATTAAATAACTGGCTAACGTGGTTTTAATTAATAACTTCCTAATTAAACTAGACAAAATTGCCCCTAACAACCCGTCTAAAAAGTCCCTAACGTTTAGATTAGATTTAGGAGGGAGAAATACAAACTAAAAAAACAGGAGATTTATTAGAAAGAGAGAGAAATATATATTTTCAACAACTTAACAACTTAATTTGAATAAACTGTAGCATCTTTCTAGTATTGAAGAACGGGTTTCTAGGAAAAAAAGAAAATTATATCCCTATGCAGATGAAACAATGATTTACAAACAAAGAATGAATACACTCAACTACATGACCACAAATGACAAATGGAATAATCACAATACATCACTCATTAGCATAATTACAAAGAATTACACCCATGGTTGTGTAAACATTGTATAACATTTGAACTTCCAAATTAAAACCATGGCTGTGGAAAAATCCTCCCACCAAAACATCAATGTTCAAACTAGGTATAAAAAAATGAATTTAAAAACTTACCCGACACATTGATGGCATGTAAAATCGAGTAAAACCCCTTATCTTCCCTCGGGATGAGCTTATTTTGTCTCCCCCGAGATGAGCTTACGACTACCCCCTGGTTGTATATACCAATATCTTACATCCTGCACATCGACAACTACACAACAATCCCTGTACGTACCATTTTGAGTTAACAAGCTCAAAATTTGTCTCCCCTAGGAATGAGCTTGCAACTGCCCCTGGTTGTGTATACCAGTATCTACATCCTACAAGTCGACAACTACACAGCAATCCATGTACATACCATTATGAGTTAACAAACTCAAAATTTGTCTCCCCCTGGGATGAGCTTGCAACTACCCCCAGTTGTGTATACCAGTATCCAATGTATTAAATTTCCATCGACATGTCGACATTTTCATTGACATTTCCACATTTTCATGGGTTCGACATCAACATGCGAGGTGAATCGACATTTCCATTATATCATAAAAAATTGATAAAATGTAAACAAAGTAATAACAAAATGTAACTAATGTGGAGATAATATTTATCATAAGTATTTTAACTTATTTTAAAAGTGTAAAACATTTATTTGTTAATTTAAATATTTTTTTGAATTTTTTGTTTTGAATATTTTTCCCGGAATATCCATCGACATCGAAATTTTGTCGACATTTCCATTAAATTGAGACCTCGACATTTCCGTTGATATCGACATTTTAACCCTTGTCAGTATCTACATCTTGCACGTCGACAACTACACAACAATCCTTATACGTACCATTCTGAGACCCACTGACCATCCAAAAAAACATCCTTATCTTCTGAAAGGACTATATTGATCGAGTTGTTTGACTAGTTCTTGAATAGTGTTAACTGACAGATATTATTATTGTCAGACAGATTGAAGTAGTTTGCAACACATACATTGAGTTGAGAGAGGTTATAATCACAAGGAACCGTCACAATTCCAGATTTGAAATCACTATACAGTCTCCCGACATTCCAGACACCACCGACACAGAATCGTAATCTGTTGTACCGTCATTTTGTGTTATTGGGGAAGTTTTCAATCAAAGTATGACAGAGTCACTATTTCCAACATGTTATGAAAAGATCTAGATTAAGCTATATATTTGAAAAGTTTTAAACACTAATTGAGAGAGAGAAAATCTTTTTTATGGTTGGAGAAGGAGAAGAAAACGGGAATATAAAGAAAATCGTTTTTTATTGTTAGAATGGAGAAGAAAACGAAATCTATGGAATTCAGTTGGAGCCAAAACGGCAAGGATCCCATGAAATTTGGAAAAAAAATAAAGGATCTCACACATGTAACACCGTTGTAAACGGCGTCTGTATATACATGTATATACCAGAGGTAAAATGGGAAGAAAAAAACCGACGAGTTGTTCCTTGATTTGCGGTAGGCACACCCGAAAATAAGAATTTTTTTTAGCCAAAAAACGCAAGGCTTATTTTTTTCTAGCCATCTACCACAATTTCCCATTATCATCTTTTTTGAAGGATGGGTTGGTTCACGAGTCAATCTGTTTGGGTCATATTTGAAACGGCCCATCGGATCAACCCAATGGACTTGTCATTAAGTCAATTCAAATATATATGTGTATGTATGACTTTTTTATTTATTATTTTATATATTTAAATAAGTAAAATTTTTAATATTTTTTAAAAACATATTTTTATAATTTAGAAATCATAGTTTTTAGTTTAAAAAAAATTAAAGTGTTAAAAATATAAAAGTTTTCTAAAAATAAAATACTAAAAGAAACTTTATAATATAAATAATTTTATAAGTAAAAAGTAATAAAAAACACCAAAATTTTAAAATAAAATTAAATAGAAATATAATTCCAATAAAAGTTAAATAACATTTTGTTAAAAGAAAATATCTTTTAAAAAATAGTTAAATAACTAATATTCAATGGGTAAGTCCAATAGACTAGCTAAAGGGTTCGGCCATAAGCTTGGCTAGCTATTGAAGGTTAGGTTAGTTAGACTCAGGCCGGTATCCTTCGCTCGTGTGGCTTAACCCTAGGTCGATCTTGAACCTACACTTTTTCCAACCCGACCCAACGACGAGAGTGACTAAGGTATTTTTTTTGTAAAAAAAAAGTTCCGTAAATCTTGGTGGGTATATTAGAGTAGGCGAATATTCTGTGAAATAATGACCAGCATTGATTGTAAAAGTTTAAGAACTAATTAAGTATACATTTTTTTAAAGATTAGTGACAAAAAGTACATGAATCAAAATGAGATTTAGACCTATAATTTACTTTTAATTGAAATAGTTATCATATGGAACCTGCAAGCAAGGATTAGAGTAAACTATACTCATAAAATATGGGACAATGGATGGAGTGAACCAAAACCATTCCAACAAAGGAACTAAAAAGAGAATCAAATTTACTCCCAAGTCCCAAGTGATAAACTTCTAAGAACTCCATGAATAATACCCTCAATCAAATAAAGTTCTTTATATCAAATTTAATCAGAAAATGAATAAAACTTCCAACTAGTTATATTTTTGTCAAACTAGCATAAAACATGTGTTCTCGAACAAGTCATCAAGAGGTCAAATGTTTGATTCATATTACCCAATTATATAGTTGAACTAAAAAAGAAAAAGAAAAAAAAAAAAGTCATATTTCCTAAATTATGATAGATGGTATACATTAAATAGTAGGTATCTATAATCCAAACAACGGATATATAAAAATTGGGTTGGAGTAATTTCATTTCCTTCAATTTCCATCAAAATTTACCTTTTTAGCGTACTTTTAAACAAAGACGTCTAAAAAAGTCTCTGCCAAGAGGGCAATTGGGCTTTATGGGCCCTTTTGATATTTCATTTGTAAAAAGGGACTCTTTTTTAAAATCTCTTATTTGGGGACTCTTTGGGCTGCGAAAAATACTATTTTGCCCTTTTCTCACTCCCTCTCACGCTCTCAAAGGTCTCTCCCTCTTCTTATCCCTCTCAAGCTCGACATAAACGATTGTCCAAGAATTCAATGAATCCCAATCGAATTTTGACAAATAATCATGCAACCACGGACTAAATTCGGCCAAAATTAATGAATCCTGACCGAATTTAGTAAATCCCGGTCGAAAATGACCGGGATTCATGCATTTCTGGTCGAATTTTGGCCGGAAATCATGCAAATCTGGCCAAAAGGATGAATCCCGACCGGAAATAATGAATCCCGGCCGGGATTCATGCATTCCCGGCCGAATTTTGGCCGAGAATGCAAGGATTCATCTTTTTTTTTTTAATTAATAATTAAGCGGCAGTGGCGCCTCATCCTCCTCTTCTTTTCTTTTTTTTTTTCCTTTTTTTTAATTAGCAGCAGCTTCATCTTTTTTTTTTAATTAATTAAGCATTGCGGCATATTTGTTTTTTGTTTTTTTTTTTTAAATGTTTTGAAGAATTAAAAGTTTTAATGTGGTTGGTGCTAATTATTGTGGTTGGTGGAGAAAATTAACTTTTCTTATTTTGAATTGAAGAGAGGCTAAAATTGTCTTTTTACACCTTTGCTGACATCATTAGAGTCAGCAAAGGGTCCCCAATTAAGTGAATTTCAAAATGGGGCCCATTTTTACAAAACAACAATGAAAAGAGCAATTGGGACTTAGGGGCCCTTTTCATTGTTGTTTTGTAAAAATTGGCCCCATTTTGAAATTCACTTAATTGGGGACCCTTTGCTGACTCTAATGATGTCAGCAAAGGTGTAAAAAGACAATTCTAGCCCCTCTTCAATTCAAAATAAGAAAAGTTAATTTTCTCCACCAACCACATTAATTAGCACCAACCACATTAAAACTTTTAATTCTTCAAAACATTTATAAAAAAAAAAACAAAAAACAAATATGCCGCAATGCTTAATTAATTAAAAAAAAAAAAGATGAAGCTGCTGCTAATTAAAAAAAAAGAAAAAAAAAAGATGAATCCTTGCATTCCCGGCCAAAATTCGGCCGGGAATGCATGAATCCCGGCCAAAATTTGGCCAGGAATGCAAGAATCCCGGCCAAAATTCGGCCGGGAATGCATGAATCCCGGCCGGGATTCATTATTTCCGGTCGGGATTCATCCTTTTGGCCAGATTTGCATGATTTCCGGCCAAAATTCGACCGGAAATGCATGAATCCCGGTCATTTTCGATCGGGATTTACTAAATTCGGTCAGGATTCATTAATTTTGGCCGAATTTAGTCCGTGGTTGCATGATTATTTGTCAAAATTCGATTGGGATTCATTGAATTCTTGGACAATCGTTTATGTCGAGCTTGAGAGGGATAAGAAGAGGGAGAGACCTTTGAGAGCGTGAGAGGGAGTGAGAAAAGGGCAAAATAGTATTTTCGCAACCCAAAGAGTCCCCAAATAAGAGATTTTAAAAAAGGGTCCCTTTTTACAAATGAAATATCAAAAGAGCCCATAAAGCCCAATTGCCCCAATGAAAAGGGCCCCTAAGTCCCAATTGCCCCTGCCAAGAAGTGAAACTAAATCTCCAAGTCAATAATAAATTTATAAAATTTAGGTTAAATTACCAGTTTAATTCTTGATGTTTCTACTCACTAATATATCTTTAAACTTTCAATTTTGTGTTTATTTGATTTTTTTTTTTCTTGAAACATTTGTTTATTTGATTTATGAACTTTAAAAATATCTAATAACTAATATGTGCTTAAACTTTCAATTTTGTATTTAAGTGGATCCCTGAATTTTCAATTGGTATAAATCCTAGACCCATTAGTTGTTTTTTAAATTTTATGATTTTACTATATATTATAAACATAAAATTCAATTTATAAACATAAAATTCAATTTATGATTTTACTAGATATTATTAACATGTTTGAGAGTGATTTTGATAAAATCACTTTTATCATATTCAAAATCACTTTTAATTATTCAAAATCAATTTCAAGTTTCATTTTACATTTTTAAACGTGATATTCATACTTTCAAATTTAAATACGACAATTTAGACCATTTCAAAATCACCCCAAATAAACACTTACGACATAAAATTAAAAGTTCAAAATCGTATCTTTTTCAAAAATAAATAACCTATATTAGCAACGGCCAATTCTTTGTATTTTTCACCGTTTCAAGAAGAAAAAAGAAAAGAAAGAAGGAAAATGAGAAAGAAGAAGAAAGAAAGAGGAAAAAAAATTCAACGAGCAACGACCGATGTTGCAAGGTTTGTGGTTTGTTTAGGGTTTGATGTTTGAGAAGAAGATGGAGGAAGAAAATGGATGAAGAAAAGAAAAAAAAGAAAAGAAAACTAATAAAATAATAAAAAATATTTAATATATTATTTTATTTTAAAAATTAATTAAAAAAATATATATTTTTTAATAAAAACTAATGACACGTCAGCTATTGGTTAGGAAATTTGACTAAAGGACTAAAAACGTAACGAAAACCAAACCTCAGGGACTAAATTGTTAAGTTTGAAAACTCAGGGATCAAAATGAAACTTAACCCAAACCTCAGGGACCAAAAGTGTATTTTCCCTTTAATTAATCTCTATCAACATCATAATCTTGAAAAACAAATTAAAACTCATAAAGCAACTAAGAAATCCATATAAAATACTAATACAGTTCACGAATCAAACTGATCCAAGAGAGTACCAGCTACAGATGGCCAAGAAAAGATCAGAGCACCAAGAAGAACAAGACACATTAACAGAACAGGAATGGACATGAGATTCATTACAACATAAAGACAACCGAGCCACCTAGAAAGTGTCAAACAATTCTAGAAAAAGAAAAAAAATCATTTCTACCATTAACAGAGCTTAGCTAATGAGACATGTCTATAGGAGAAGCAGTCAGTCACTTGGCAACCATTCATTTTCACTTTCAAATAAACATGAAACATACAAAAGAACTACATCTATGTACAACTTCAAAAACAGTTCCAACCAAGAATTACTTACTTCAAGTCTGTGACATCTTTTTTGGTAGCTTGACATGAAAAGATAAACCTTTCTTCTTTTTTTCTTTCCCTACCAAATACTTGTTCAAAACCTTTCTTCTTACCTCTTTTTTTTGTTTTTTTTTCTAGAGTGACTACAAGAATGAATCAATATATCCATAGGTATGCCTCCTGTTATATTGTAGTAAGCTTGCGTATGTCCTATCCCAGATTCCTATGTACAGAGACTCATCGTCTGGACTCAACGACACCCCCGAGATCTCTCCGAAGAAATCGATCTCTTGTCTCTTCTTGTAATTTGCACTCGTGCTATACACATGTACAAAATCTGCAGGTTCAGCAACCACCATGAACTGACCATCAGATGAAAAACGAATCGATCGAGCAGCACCAATATGTCCCTTCAGAACTGCGACGGGTGATGAGAACTTCCTTATATCCCATACTCGGCATGTCTTGTCTTGATTCCCAGTAGCAAACATGCGACCATCAGGGTGCCAAGCAGAAGCAAAGGAGTAATCTCGATGACCAACTACCGTGCCAATAGCCTGAAAGACATTACAATACATGCTTGTCAATCTCATAATTCTCATTAACATAAGCCTAAAACGCCAAGACCAACTTGCTTATTTGCGTACAAATCCAAAACCAAAATACTAAAAATCTTGTAGGCTACACAAAGAGCAGGAAAGAGGATTATAAGAAGAAAAATGTATTAGTTATCATCTGTCTGAATAGTATCAGATACATTCAAACAGGGAGCATTAATGTGCAGTGCAACTGACCAGTTTGAACGGGAAAAGAACATCAGTATAAGCAAGGTTAATGCTTTAAAGCCTGACACTCATGACTTCTAAAGAGACAGAAATGCGTAAATTATATAAATGTAAAAACCATGCAATAAGAGAAGTTAAGAAAGGACATCTTACACCCATGAATTATCCTAAAATAAATCATAATTCTAACAGTCATATTCAACATCATTATCCTTGTCAGTCAGTAGTAGAATCGACCTTAATTTCCATCATCAATATTCTTTCAAGTCCTAGGGGTTACAAGTAAAAGGATACCACACACCTTATCTTTTTAATGTTACATTCATTGGGATACTTCTAAATTTGAATATAAGGCAGTAAGTTGACAGTATTCTTCTAGCCATAACATGAGGTGTAAAGGGACTCCAAGCATATGAGGGGTCTTCATGGGGAAGCATACGCTCCTCGGGAATCAAAGGCAAAAGTTTTAAATCTAGAGTTTGACGAAGCCCAAGACAGAGACTCAAAAGTCTTTTAAATACCAGCAAGGAAAACAAGTCCAAGAAAGTAAATGTAAGAACCATCTCAGTTTGCCTTTCATCCTTGCAATTCCTTTCTCCCATTTTATATTTTTTTATCCAACACCTACAGATCTACACTGTTACCCCCTGATTTTTAATTTCCTACCATGTTTTACAGATTTATAGGGCTAGTAACAACAATGAAGCTAATTAATGTCAGAAACGTTCAGTATCTCAGAAACAACTAGAAAGCATGGCAGTTACTTCAATGAAACACAATGTGTAGCTTGACAATGAACTGGAACCCAAATCGTGAGCCCAGGTAAGAACTTGAAAGAACATTAACTTTCTCAACTCCTTAAATTCAAATATTCAAGATTATAACAGGGGTCAATCTGCATCATATAGAAACTTCCTTACCGTCCCATTTCGTGAATCAACAATTAATCCATCTGTGTGATCCCCAACAACAACGATAAGCCTGCGGTCTGGGCTCACTGACGTATGCTGCAGCAACAGAATGATAAACAAAGACTCATTAAAATATATTCCCTGAACATTCACACAATTCATGTCTTAATAAAGCAACAATATTCTTTGATGTACTATTTATTGTTGCATTCGATGCTTTTAGATTGTTGTAAGTTAATTTTCAATGCAAAAAGCCGGGACTGCTGTCCCAACATGGCACCACTGGTTAGATAGCAGTCATACATTCAGGAAATATAAGAAATTGATGGAGAAATGTAAGGGAACAATTTGGGGACAGAGATATAATCATTCATGTAAAATCAGGAGACGTACATTAACTGGCCAAGGAAAATGGAAGTGATTCAAAAGCTGAAACCTCTCCATGTCATACTCTCTCATGCTGCAATCATTATTTGCTGCCATGAAATGTAATTCACCACTGCAAAAATAGATAATCAGTTTGAATTCATGTACATACTCCAGCCAAACAAGACTCAGCCAAAGTGCTAAAAATACCTCATGCTGTCATATATTTCAACAGCGTTTGTAATGGCATTATCATCATGTGTAGTGCGAGTACAGAAACTTACTCCTTGTTTATCCAAACGCTGCAGGAATGAACAAAATTATTAATACAATATGATCTGAAGATTAAGCCACTTTTCCAAAGAATATTTTCTTCCAAATAGTTGCTTCAAGTTTCCAACTTTAACTGAACTGATACTGAAGTAATAACAATAGGTACCCTTTTTGTGCTAAGTGCTAACATCGTGGAATGAACAAAAGGCAGGCAGATATTTTTTCCATAAGATGGAAAATTCACTACGATATTCTTTTTAGAGTTCAACAATTGCAAGGGTGGTGGGGAAAGAAAATTCACTATCTATGATCATGTCACAAAATGTCAAATATTAAATTGACATCATTCCTCTCACATTGCAAAAATTAACCAAACCATGGAAGCTATAAACATTTAAGCTAGATTGTAAATTCCAAAACATTGAAATTGAAACTGATTTGATGGGAAACACTATAACAAAATGTCAAGTATGAAATTTATATTATTCCTCTCGCATTGCACTATTTAACCAAACCATGGAAATTATAAATATTTAAGTAGATTGCATTTGAAATATTGAAAATAGAACTGATTTGATGTGAGACACTATCAATATAAGCAGGAGGTTTGAAGCTTCTTTGGCATATCAACAATCAATGATCTTTTCCAGGAGTTGGGTTCTCTCAACTATCCTAGTTTCATGAACCAAGAGAATTGGGAAATCCAGCATGAGAAAATGAACTAAGAATAGCTACTGTGCTGACCTTACAAGTAAGCTCTCCTTGGAATCCACCTGCAACCAGAAAATTCTCCTTGACTGCAAGTGTGCTAATCTGAGTTTGTGTAAAACCCTCTAATAAACTTCCAGCATGTTTCTGCATACAAAAACCAATTACAGGAGGCATAGGGAATGAAAGGATAACAGTCACATTAAACCTTATCTCCTACTTCCAACCCTTATTAATGGGAGCCCACAGCGGAAAATAAATAGAGGGGGAGAAGCAATGAGTAAGAACAAGTGCATAAGAAAACAGACACGAAAACATGTAGCAGCTACATCACCGAAAAGGTACAAATGTTCCTTTACCACCGACATTGACAGCAATAAAACATGATTTAAAAGGGAACCTTGGCTTGGATCCTTTGAAACTGGAAAGTGTTATTTTCAATGGACATAACAAGTACATTAATCATTTTGTACCAGAACTCTCATGATATAAACTTAATGAGAAGTGACCAGATTTGTGCAGAAAGATAAGAGAAACATCAGGAGCAATGCTAATGCTAGTCTCTGACTCTCTTCCAGTCTCTTTGAAATGCTAAATATAATAGAACAATAAGAGAATAAGTGTGATACCTACCTCTGTAGGAGCTACATGCCCAGAAAAATTGAGGATTTCAGATAAGTTGCCAGATAAAGATGACCAATGCATAACGGAATAGTTGGACATCAAATAGACATCGTGTTTTGAAGTAGCCCAGACCAAGTTCCTTAGCTGCAAGACAAAAGTAAATAATAAATTTTCTTCCACAAAGCACTCGGGAAGAGGGTATAAGCACAGAATCCAACAACAGCAACTAAATTATTAGAAAAAAACATAAGGATTTAACCTCAAAATTCGATTTATTTTATTATGGACAGTCTGTCCAGTGGCCAGATATGGACACAATTAAAATAAAATCTAACAAATAAACAGACCATTTAACACAACAAGTTGTCCATATATCATTTAAGAATATTATAAATTACCATCTACCAAAAACAAATTGGAATTAACTAGAGAATGGGACTACCAACCAATAAATAGTATGACTCTGTATGTGAGTGGTCCAGGAAATTGTTAAGAACAGATATGCATAGACGTGAAATACAAAATTTGATACTGAGGCATTTTAAAATATGACGAACTAACTAACCTATAGAAAATATAACTAGTGTACCAACATATCTTCATTATAATTAGAGTAGAAATGGGAGAATTGAACAATGTCAGTTGCAATACCTGAAAGTGCAAGATAGTAGGCTTAACCAGTCTTGTATTATGAAAGAACTCATAGTAGTACCCTCCTTTCTCTATTGCTTTGCATTCCTAGAAAGACAAATACAATTACTACAATACTTGTGTAAGAACCTCCAATATCGATAAGGCCACGGAAGCCTCCTACTCAACCTTTGAACCCCACAAAGGTTCAAAAAGAAAATGTCAATAACTTCATCCCAATTCATACCTTATCAATAGCTGCTCCAGATGAAGGAATATTTTCATAATTTTTATATTGTTCAAGCCTTGTCAACCGGTACTTTTCGCGGGTGATGTTCAATTTATCCCATGGAATACCTTGAATGTCCACTCCCTTCCTCACAAGGGCTGACGACGTATCTATCGACTTGGTAAGCTGTAAGAAATTTTGAAGATCTTAATGTCAAAGGATCGCACGTAAGATACGAACTAACCAGTTTTTCTTTTTACCCCAATAAAGGGCTAAAACAGATGGAAATGAAAGAAAACAAACCATTTCAAATTCGTCTTCACCCAATTCTCCATCACCCCCGTCATCAATTTCATCAGCCATTTCATGCCCACCCGCCATGTAATCAAAATCATCCATATTTTGCTGTTGGTAAGACATGCTTATGCACTCCTCACCAATCTATTTCTCTGCGATCAAATGCAGAAAAATCTTGCTGATGAAAAAATCTGTAGAGAGAAAGCATACGCATTAAAACAGAACCAAGGCAACTTATTTAAAAAGGGTTGAACCGAATACGCTAACAACCCATTAAAACAAACAACCCAATACCAAGCCCGAATACAAAACATGATCAAAAAACAAGAAAGCACAACATTCCCATAAAAACCCACAAAATAGAAAGAAATCAAGATGCACATTCGAGCATGTACGGACGTTTCACAGGAACCCATTTCCTGTTTTCCGTATTTAAGCCTAATTACGAATAGGAAACACAGAGAACTGATAATTCAATGAAGGAAGGAAATAAGAAGAATGAAACCCACAAAAAATCGAAAAGAGAAGAAGGCGTTAGGCAATCGAAAAAGAAAATGCATGTAATTAGACAACAGGGAAATCAACAAAAACGAAAAAGAAAGGCGTAAAGGATGGAAAGAAGAGGAAGGAAAAAGGAATGGAATAAAAAAAAGGAACCTTGTGAAGGAAATTGAAGAAGAAATTGAGGAATGAAGAGAAGAGAAGGAAAGGAGGAGATAAACACACGGTTTTCACTTCCTATGGCTTGGAATTTCGTTCGCCTCTTTCTTTTTCTCTCTCTCTCAAACTCCAGAAGTGATAACGATGGTGGGGGGTTTTAAGCAAGTCGGCAAACCGACCTCTTTCTCTCGAATTTTTAATTATATTATCATATGCACATAATATTATTATTATTATTTTTTTTTTTTGAATGACATATGCACATATTATTATCTGTGTTGATGGTTAGAGGGAACTCACCTGACCTTCACGTGCCACTAACGGTAAATTTGTAGATGAGGGGGAAGACGTGGCCTGCAAGACAGTAAACTGTGTGGTGCTCGCCACATCGGCTCTGATGCTTAAGTCAGCAAACAGAACGGTAGGGAGGGGAAAAGTCAGAGCAAGAGGAGAGAGTAGAGAATATAGAATAGTGTTTAGGGATCAAATTCGGAGTCCCTCCTTCAGTGGTGAAGAGGGGTATAAATACTTGTTCATCGCTTTTAGGATTTCGGAGGCGTTTTAGGTCAAACCAGGCAAAACCGGGGCTGACGGAGGCAGTAGGGGCCTAACGGCATCGGACGGACTCGGCCTCGGCCCTGGCCGAGGCCGAGCAGCGGGTCGGGCCAAAAACCCGACCCCTTCGGTCTTGGCCCGTCCCACTTGCCGGTTTTGCCTCCTTGGTCCATCTTTCAGCCCGATTTCTCACCGGTTGTCCTCGTCAGCTCCTTGTATATCGGGGTGGTCCAAAATTGCCTATAACAATCTGTAATAAAAATGTTGAATTTGTTTATCAAAGTTTTTGAAGAATATACTTTCTTATTTTTTTTTTTTAAATAAAGAATATACTTTCTTATAATGTATATTAGGACTTCTTCATTATCTTGTAAACTATAGCCAATCTGATTTTTAAAATCTATATATTTATATAAGATTTCAGATTTTCCTAATCTCAAAAAAAAAATAAAAAAAAAATAGTAATAATAATAAAAAAAGATTTCAGATTTTCCTTTTTTAATTTTTTTTTTAATTTATATATATATTTATTATACTAAACAACCGTAAATAAAAATTCTAAAATCATATGTGCAATCATCATGGTTAATAAGATAATAAAATGATAAAATCAATAAAATGTTTGAATAAATATATATTAATCAATATTTGAATAAAAGTTCTAAAAAATTTCTATCCATATCTCCAACAAAATAATAAATTAATACATATTTAAAATTAATATCATGATTTATTAAAAAATAATAATGATAAATTAATACATATAAAATATTAAATTAATAAATACATATCATGATTTATTTTAAAAAAATAATTAATGCATATTTGAAATTAATATCCCTATTATTTTAAAAAAAAAAAAGAAAAGAAAAGAAATCTATTTATATATTTTTATACATTTTCAGGAATTTTATATTTTATATTACTTTTTATTAAAATCAATTTCAAGTAAAATTGGTTTTACATATTTGAAAAAGTTATATTTTGACTGTATTATACCTATATATTAATATTAAAAAGAAAAACATTGGACATATTAAATAACTCAAAATCTATCTATATCTCTTAGATGTGATTAACAAAATAATAAAAATTATGCATATTTTAATAAAATAATAGATTCTGATATATATATATATATATATATATATATATATATATATATATATTCCAAAATGTGGACATGGAAAAATACACTTGACCTTCATGTGACAAATAAATTTGTTTACAAAAACAAGAAAACTGTATATCGGTGTGGTGCTTGCCACGACTACGCTGCTTGATGCTTAAATTAGCTAAAAGGTTATGATTGTAGCAAATGAATTCAAAATGAGGAAGAAGACCCTTCTCCGGTATTTGTAACTTGTCCCATTTAGAGCTTTTTTCATTTATGGACAATTTAGGGTTGGAATGAATCAAACCAGACCACCAAGGGACTTCACCAAGTCGAAAATGTGCAGAGTAGGTGGGTACTTGCTAGGTTGAGGTTGCCCTCGACATTAGGTCGAGGCGGAGGAGTGGGGCTTTGGCCCAATATCTTGGTCTTCTTTTGCTTCGGAGTCCGATTTGTTTCATCCGCGCTGGCTCTGTCCTGTCTACGATAATCGAGATGGTGCAAAATTACCTCTCTCTATATATATACACACACATATTTATTTATTTATTAAACTTTTATTTAACCTTTAATAGTGTATACAAATTTTTCTCTAATTCTTCATTTTCCATATGTATAAGACCCTTATTTCAATTGCATTATTAACGTTATGAAATATGTGCAACACATGAAGTCTCCAAATATATAAAATAAATGGGAGTTGAAAGTGATTTAGGAAAGTTTCACAAAAGAGAAGTTACTTTGATAGGAATGAGACATTCTGATAATTCTCCCTTATGAGATGTATAAGAGATAATTAATAATTGTATATCAAACTTGCATTATTGAATGGTTATTAGAAGGAAACAAATTTTGAACTTGCATCAAATAACAATTAAATGGGAGGACACGGTTACATTATTTTTTATAATTTAGACATTATAGAATATATTAAATCTAGACATTTGAACACGTGACTAATCTATATGCGAATGTTTGATATATATATAAACTCAAAATTGATCGTCTTTAGTTAAATAATATGGTGAGAAGTTGAACATTTGATGATTGAAATTATGTTGCCTTAACTACACAACTCAAAATCTCATCTAAATAAATATCTACCCTAAAGTACTTTTGAGTTACCCTCACGCAAAAGTTTTTCATTGTTAAAATTTTGCTCCCATCCCATTTATTTCATGCTTGAAAGTTAGTTTTCTTCTTTCTATATATATACTTTAAGGTGCTCACATATACTCAATATAGCAAAATATATCTTTTTCTTTCAAAATTCACATTTTTCTTATTTTTTAAGAATTTAACAAAAAAAAAAAGTAAATTATCTTAATAAATCTGAAAAAAAATATATATGCGGATGCAATTATTGATTTCTTAAAAGTTCAAAAATCAAACAATGGTCTATTCCTATTAAGAATGAGATTGGGAAGTTGATGGTGTTTGTGTCATTTGAGATTCTACTAAGCAATTAATTTCATTAACCTTTAAAATAGTGTGGTACCTAGTGACTTAATGGACGACAAAGCTCGCTAAGATCAATCATCCTTTCTTTTGGAGTGTTAGACACAAAGAAAAGCTAATTAAACATTTTTTGTCTATCAAATATCATTAAGAATATATTTGGAATGGATTTTTGAATGACTAAAATCACTTTTTTCATACACCTTTTGTTGAATGGGTACGGAGTAAGTAGAGTTTAATTTAAACTTTATAAAACTTTTTCTTAGGTTGTCCATTAAATAAGTGAGCACACTTTTTCAAATTATATCAATTTAGAATTATAATTAATACAGATAAATTCACCTCAAATTAGACAAGAAATTAACACTAACAACCCCCAATTTAATTCAAATATCAAAATTGATAATAAAAATGAAAAATTAAATTCTACCTACTTAAATAATTATAATAGAGCAATTAATTTCAATACAATCTTCCAAAATATGATTATCACAAATAATAAAATAAGATTAATGGCTAAAATTAAATAGAAGAGTGTTAGAAAGAATAACAACTCAACATGCAAACACTAGAAATGTATAGTGGTTTAGGGTTTGGCCAAACCTGGCCCACTCAATTTCCCAAGCTTCTCTGGAGTATTTGACTAAAAATTTCTTTTTCCAAGTGCAAGAACAAACCTTATGTTTTTCCACAATTGAGAATCAAACCATTATGATGCTCTTTTTAACTCTTACAAGACTTTGAAATTGAAGAACAATCTCATAATAACTCTCTCAAAATTTTGAAATGCACCATGTGTCGAATGCTCACTTGGTCCACACAATTTGATTTAGCCTCATACGTTACCACGTGTCACCATGTGATTGGTCATTTGAATTCCAACTTGAGTGATTTAAAAGGAGTTAGAATTGTCGTTTCGAGCTCTACACTATGGACACTTCATAATACTAAAATTATCAATGAACAAAATTAAGTTTGTTATCATCCAAATAACAATTAATTAATGTGAGATTAAGGGTAAAAAGTCAACACTTTTTAACGTTTGGGAGTGGTTTTAGAATAGCCAAAATCATTCCCAAACATACCCACCAAAATCACTCCCAAAGATGTCCTTAGTTATTTTAACCATTATTGTTATGGGTAAGCCCAATCGATCCAAGCCCACAGGGGTTGCATTGGGAGTGAGAAATGACCCATCATGCTTCATTCTTTGATTGGGTAATCTCGTCTCCCAAAGGGTCCAATATTCGAGTCGAACACCCTCTGACTACTCGAAGAGGGAAGACCTCCTGACACCCTTGTCGGGGAGGCCACCACAATAAAATGGAGAATCATTCCCATTCAAAAGATATGCAATCTTATCCAGTCTTCAATCCTTAACTACTTACTCGCTTGCTGACTTAAGCTTGAGGGTGGATAGGGCTTAGCACCACACCGGTACGAGAAACAAACCCTGGACCTAACCCCCGTGTAGTCAAGGACTTGTGACCAATTCACTAGATAGATTCATGCATCAACATTTATGATCCTCCAACCCTAAAGTCATGAGAGCTTTGAGCCAACTCTAAAACAAAAGGCTAAGATTTGACAATTCATTAGATCCTTGTTCCTAGGAATGTTGGCGATTGACATTCATGGTTGATAGTGGAAGGTATAATTGAATAGGTTTTCTATGTCATCATATAGGTAAAACTTTTTAGCTACGAGCTTTGAGAGATGGATTGATTTTACTAATACCTCTCTTCATCTTCCTCTTGTGTCGAGTTGTTTGAAATGTAATTTTGGACCACCACAGCGTACGAGGAGCTGACAGGACAACCGGGAGGAGATAGGACCAGGAAAGGGACCCAGAGGGAGACCATACCGACGGGCCGGGCCATCGTGGCCCGACCCGTACAGTCGGCCTCGACCTTGGGCCGAGTCCGTTTGAGCGGGTCGAGTCCGTTTGCCTCCGCTCGGCCCCTACCGCTTCCAGCTGCCTCGGTCCAGCCTACTTCGTCCTAGAACGCCTCCAAACCCTAGGAGTCCGAGCAGGTATTTATACCCCTCTTCGCCATCGAAGAAGGGGACCGAAAACTCTATTCTCAACTTCTTTCTCTACTCTCTAGCTGCTCAGTTCCCTGACTTAGGCATCGGAGGCGGTGTGGCCTACACCACACCGGTGTCCAGCGATTCTTTCTGGTCTTGCAGGTCACGTCTTCCCCAACTTCTACAAATTCATTGTTGGTGTCACGTGAAGGGCAGGTGGGTTGCTTGGCCAAATTTTGGCATCAACAGTAAATATACTTGTGATGAGTGTTGAACAGAAGGCGTTAAAATCCATAGTAAATCATCTAGTGCTTTAAAGAATCTAAATCTTAAAGGGTTTAAATGTTTAATTGACACTAGATTCAAAACTTCTTATCAAATTTTGATCTTCATGATAGAAGTGTCACAATAGAGATTGAACTCTTAAAAAATATTTGAAGTAGTACAAGATTATTTATAGATAGATTCATGAACTAGGAGCATCGAGCCAAAGAACTTGGACAAAGCATCCAACTTGTTGATGGTCAAATTTGGACTGTCAGAACTCATCTGACCTTCACGTGCCATCAACGGTAAATTTGTTTGAGAGGGGAGAAGACGTGGCCTGCAAGACAGTAAACATGCACACTGGTGTGGTGCTTGCCACACCGCCTTCGATGCTTAAGTCAGAAAGCTGAAGGAGGAGAGCAAGAGTAAAAGGAAAGAGTTCAGGGAATGAGTTTCGAGATCCCTTCTTCAGTGACCAAGAAAGGATTAAATACCCGATTCTGCTCTAGGGTTTTCCGGCATTCAGAGGCGATTTGGGCTGAACCAAGTGGAATCGGGGTGATCGAGGGCACCAGGGACCAAACAGAGGCGAAAGAGCTCGACCTCGGCTGGGGTCGGGCCAAGGCTCGGTCCCTACCACCTTGGGTCGACCCTATGTCCTGTTTCGCCTTCAGAGTCCGTTTTCTGGTCCTATTTTCGAGCTCGTGTCGGGGTTGTCCTCGCCGGCTCCTTATACATCGAAGTGTTCCGAAATTACCTATAACACAACTATTTGTCTCTAGCCAGAAAAACTATAATATGGTAGGTTAGTGCAGATGTCCAACTAAACCGAGAGGTAAAAGAAACTCCATAATATACTAGAAAAGGTATTCCCCGAACTAAACAGATGCGGCTTGAAAATTGGAATTATATAAACTATGTTCATAAATTAATCAATGATTTTTCAAAGAAATGTTGAAACTTTATAATTCTTATCTACTGAAATCATTTTTCAAAAAAATACAAAAAGGGGTTGTCGTGTCACTACCAATTTGCTAGAGTATGAGCATCTAATATTAACGATGATAGTGATAATAACAAGGCATGTGCTGATGAAATTTTATTTTCATAAATTATTCGTCTCTCTCACTAGAAAATTATTATTCTTTGAATATTCTTGAAATTTTATTTTCATAAATTATTCGTCCCACTTAGAAAATATTTTAATAAAAATTGTTTAAGAATTATTAAAGAATTATAAGTCATTTTTACAGTAGAAAATCGTTTATATTAATTTAAATTTCTTTTTTTTTTTTTAGTATAAATTTAATTTGAATTTCTTTAGTAAAATGTTCTCCCTCGACAAGATATGTATTGTCTCAGTCTCACCTTTATTCAACTAGTTTTCATAATATTTTAAATAATTGATGATGGATAACCTACCCTACTCAATTATTAGGTTAATGATTACATTTCAACTTTAAATTTCATCCAATTAAATTCTATATCCGAATAATTAGTAAAATTGATATCTTCAATATCAACATGAGAGTATAGCTCAATTGACATAAATATTGTACTAATAACCACAAAATCTGGTAAACTAGATTTCTTAACTTTTGGAGCTCTTTTTGCTAGTTAAAAATACTTTTATGATTTGAATGAGCCCATTTTTGTGTGTACCAGTTCATTTGCTCATGTTTGATTTTTTAACTGGGGTTTGAGCAATTTATCATTAAATATGCATATTTTTATGATTGGGTTTGAACATTTATGTGAATTTTTTGAAGATTCGAACTCCCTAACCTTTTGGTTGAGGATATAAAACCTTAACCAGTAGAGCTACACACAGAATAACGAACATCTACACTATTTAAGTTCAAATTTTTTTTGTTGGTTAAATTTTGTGTAGCTTTTCAATCTGTGGACAATGTTCTAGCCTAAATTTATAGAGATTAATTTCATCACCTATTCAAGTTCATGATTTGACTTGAGGTTTATAAATACTTTAAATCAATGAGCAAATTAACTCAATAATAATGTTATGACAGAAACGGTAAATCAACGTAACAAGAATGAAAGGACGAAGAAAACAACACACATATTCACGTGGTTTACTAACGGAGTGTTAGCTACGTCCACGGGCAGAGGGAGAGAACGATCTTATTATGAAGAGTAAAACATAGGCAGATTACAGAGATTAGGGCAAAATAGGTTAAGAAGGTTTATATATGACACCACTCTTAACCCTAACATAATAGGCCAAAAATAAAAGCCTTTGTACTTAGTAATTCGGAGCGTTTCATATCATATTCAAGGCATATCAACAAATAAGTTAACATGGCACGAATATGAATAAAAACAAAAGGTTTCCTTAAAATTAAAGAAGATAGGTAGCATTAGAGTGTGTGTGTGTGGGGGAATGCAATTAATTAGGTAAGAAATTTAGGAGAAAGGGAACACACATGATTAGAGTAATAAGGTTGGAAATGAAAGCATGCACAATGAAGGAAGGGGTTTGTTGAATTAATGCCTAAAAAAATCATTTGATTTTGGGAAAATTAAAGCTTTAGAAATTGGAAGGCCATGATTCAATTCAAGTAGTGTAGTGGAGGCATGCTTTTTGTATAGAGTGCCATTTTTTTTCTTCTTTTTCTAAACCTCATACCCATCAAATCATACCTCTTCCATTCATAGTTCTCTTCCCAATATATTCATTCTCTCTCTACTCATCATATTCTCCCACTTTACATGCAACTATAAAGCTTAAAACTTCAATGTGTTACTAATTTCATTTAATTTTTTTAATCTAAGGGTTAGATATGAAAGGAAGAATATACTAATTTTACATGTCAAAACCTTATTTAATAGTATCTTAGAAATGATGATGCGGAGTTTATAAGATTATTTCGTATGAAATCATATTTTTTTTAATATTAAACACCTATGTTACTCTACGGTATACGAAGAAGAATAGGGTAAGATGTACATTTAACATCCAAAAGGTGTCATCCTCATTTTCTTATTTTGATGATATTCATTTTCTTATTTTGATGATATTGATGAGTTGATTGAAAAAAATTGTTATTTTAGAAAGATTATTGAAAATTTAGAAGCATCAATTGAAAAATAATTAAACTTCATGTACCATATGATATATCTAGGCTTTTTTTTTTAAATAAGTTTGTTTCTTAATAGATGTTTCCTTTTCTTATTTATTCATAAGAGAATCAATCTGGTGGTGGGTTTTTCTAGACAATGCCTTGAAAGCCAACAAAATGAAAGTAAATGGTTGGTTGGTTTAGCTTATTAGCTGCTCCTTTGATGGTTCTGTTGGCTATTACAGAGGCAAAGCATGAAACCCTGAAAAGTCTGAAACAGTATACCAACACTTTCAAAATTTGTAAGCCTTTCTTTCACCTTTATCTGTCAAAAAAACAGGTTCATTACACCTTACAAATCCTACAAACAATAAACAATGAATACTTTGAATTTGAATTGCATCACTAAGAAGTTATATAAGTTTTATACACTTTTTTTTTACTGTAAACTTGATGCATATGATTTTGCTATGTACCACTTTTTATTGGAAGATTCACCAAAAGGTTATCATTTCCAACAAAAAGTTACAGTTTGATTAAGGAAACTTCTTTTGCCTCCAACTAAGGTTAAGCCTTTAATCATACCTGCATTAAAAAAGATTGCACGAGATGCTTTCAAGCAATTTCAGCCTACTGCTTAGAGAAAAGATTCGAAGCAAGAATTGGTAATAACATTTGAAAACTCAAACCAATACAGTCATTAAGCTCGTGTTTTCAAAGTTCATTGATTCCTTTGTTTTCATCTACATTGCACGAAGTCGCCTCGTGGTGACTAGGTACATGCTTTGTTGGCATTTTCAGAACACAAGTAGAGACTAAATCAGATTGCTAATAACAGAATATGTGGAATACTTTAAGACAACATCAACTATCCCTAGAACCTTAGAAGAAAAACATTCAGCAGAAATAATTAACACAAACGCATGGATATCAATTACATTTCGAACACAAGTCTTTAAATCACTTGAGATGACTCTCAAGAGTAATATTTTTAAGTGAAGTACTTTTTCTATAAGAAACACTAATTCAGTGCTTTAAGTGTTTTTACATGCTTCATAATCACTTTTGACTAAATAACTAATTAACATCAAATTTTTTAAGTACTTTTAAGTGATTAAAAACATTATTTACACCCCTTTAAAAGGTATCCCGAACTCACCCTAAGTAAACATTCAACACAAATGATTAGCACAAATGCATGCATATCAATTACACGGAACACAACGATCATCATGCACATTTCAAGTGTGCATTCTGCTGATTGATAGATGGCGTGGGTGTGTCTTTTTAGATAACAAAGCCTTGAGTTGTAATAATTGATGTATGTTCATCAAACAACTAGTCCAACAAACATCAAGAAGAAACAAAGTCTGATCAATGAAGATGTCTAGCAACACCGATCTATGCATAAAAAGCTAATATCAAAAACAGTGCTTCTGTGCATAAAAAGCTAGACAAACATCGGAAAACAGCAGTAAACTAAGCATGTTATTAATATATATGCAGGAGATGCAATTTAAGGATACATGCAAAACGTGTAACAGATCATAGTATGGATAGAAATGTTTGACCCGTATCTGTCCACACAGAATATCTGTTACTGTGCAGTCATCAGAAGCCAATTCATTAATTTAGGAGCATACACTAAGGATACAACCAAAGCTAGAAGGATCCATCCATAATGCTCCACCAAATACACAATATGATACATATCACCAACATGAGCTACTTGTGAGCAAAGCCACGTTGGGTAGCTCACAGAAGAGTGGAAAATTTTAAACATTGTTCATATGTTTAATTAACAGAAGAATTTAGGGTTTATTTGGTGAGATTCTATTTCTTTTTCCTTGTTTTTTGTGTTCTAAGAAAGGAAAACAAACAAAAAAGTGTTTGATAAAGGTTTGGTAATCGTTTCTTATTTCCTAAAAATGAGAAACAAGAAGCAGCGATAGTTACCAAACACATACGTTTATTAAAATCTAAAAATAAGAAACAATTAATGAGAAATGAGAATGTTACTATAGAACCTCTTATTAACACGATCTCAAAGAGGAGAAAGAATTTGGAATACATTCACTGCCAACGATCAAGGATTAGAGGTGAGGTACCAAACTATATCTGAATATTTACATTATTCATTAACATGTATCTATTGTCTACATTTATCTAATGATATACATAAATAGAAGTTAGGACTTATCTCTCATAAGTCCCTCTTGATTAGGGAAACGCTTCGTTCACACTTCATAGAAAGTTCTTCCAATCATTGTACATTTTGAGGAGACAAAAGAACATGGCAAGACAGGTTCGAATTATACAGCTTGAGAAGATGTAGTGGTATACCAGCAGAGGATAAATTCATTGGGACCTTGCTCATGCACTAATAGACGAGACTAGAGGCAGTAGCTTTAGCCATTCCTATAGATCATCAGGCTGCATTTAAACATCCTTTGGGCTTTCAATGCCGACCTTTATCTTCACAAAGTGCTTTTTCTGACTAAAATAAGATATACAAACTGAAGAGGCACTTTGCTTAAGTTAATTATAGAAAAATTTTGATGCATCTTCTAAATACATCAAACAAATTAAATTAACCATCACCAAGGTTCTATATGTCCTCCCTCTGCGTCATTAATAATATTTGCATTACTTGTAGTCCAAAAGTCTCCATTCGACCTATTGCTAGGCAGCTCACACCTCTCATCCTCAAAATCTAAATCCTCATACTGAAATAAACTCTCAAAACCATCATCGTAATCATCATCATAGCCAGTTTCCATCTCCTGATCATGATTATCATTTTCATGATCATTTCCATATATTTGAGCCTTCCTCTTCTCCCGTCTCATCCTTTTCCCTTCCATTAAAAGCTTCATCCATTGATTTTTGATTGCCAAAGTCTCATCCTTCTCCATTAGAACACCCTTATCATCAAACCCCTCCACAAGGAATACAGAGTCTCTCTGACCCTTCAGACTCACATAAAATAACTCCGGATGCCTAACAATCATGCCCCTCAGTTTATTGGGTAGCCCAAAATCTTTTCTGAAATGTGTCAAGTGGTCTATTAAAGTCCTCTTCTCAATCATCATCCCCAATACCTCTCGCACCACAGCACAAGCTCGCTTCTCTGACTCAAGAGACTCTTTAGTCAACTCACTCGCAGGAGTTTTGTAAGGGCAAATATCTGGCAAATCCCTGAACTTAATTAGAAATTCCTGGTGGGTTCTTTTCAAATTCAGCCCCTTTCTTAGTCTCAACAAGTTGAATTTTAATGGCCTATCCACTATTAGCTCACGTGAAGGAACTTGAAGGCAAGGTAAAGGCTTTGCCAACTCTGGGTCCCAGGAGACAAGCTCCAGTGCACGGCCATATGAGGTATCAACGGTCCTGAATTTATCTGGATAATCATTACAGAGACGGGACCTAAAATTTGGGGGCATGCTTAGATCGGGAGCAAGATGAACCAGCTTTGATAAGAGAATCCTGTGGTGTGAAGAAAGCATAAGTAGTTTTTGTAGCTTTTCAGCCAAGGTGTTAGAGATAGCCAATTTGAGATCGGAGTCCTGTTTAGCAAGAGATGCTGCTGCTGGGGTTAGACGAACACAAAGTTGGGGATATAGCTTTGTTGCATTGAGTGGTGTGGGTGGATAAGGAATTGAAAAAAGTTCAAAAATGGAAGGATAACGATGAATCATTGAAAGGAGGGAGCGAGGTTTGGGAAGGGAAAGATAGCCACGGCACTTGGAAAGAATGTGGAGTGGTATATAATGCTTTGGTTTAGATAGCAGTAGTATTATCAGCTTTTGCACAAATCGAGTTTTGTTATGTTTCACAGCATGCAGATCCAACGAACGACTGCGGACAATCTTGAGAGAGGAACAAGGAGTCAAAGTATAACGAGTCTTGAAATTTGCTTTTCTCTGGTACTTGCAACCGACATTGGAATGCAACCACAATGGACTGCCACGGAGGAGATTTGAACTGAGGGATGTTACATGCCAGTCCCTAGGGGACGAGAAATGAGAAGATAAAGCCATTTTTCAGGTTTGTATCAACAGAAGACCTTTTAGCCTACAATAGGTAAACAAATTCATAGAATTATCTAAAGAATATGACACGTCTACTTCTTCCAACTCTGATTCAAGAGCATCAGATGGGGGATGGTACTGTCTTGCATCAACAGATTAAACTATTAAGCATTAAGCAAGTACCTTCATGTTCTTTACCAACCTGCAGTACATAATTACAATTACACGGTTAAACATTTCAGTACAGCCTATGGTCCAATTGCATTGAAAACCAACACATTATTTTCTCAACTTTGTACAAACTTAAAATTGCAAACAAAAAAATTAGCAATGTGCTACAGAGTCCAGAAAATCATTTCGCTAGTAAAATATAAATAAACAAAAGCAGAATAAGGTCATTTGAGATTTTGGATAGAATTGGCCTTCTGGCTTATCGTCTAAGCACTAAATTATTACGAAATTGAAAATACGATATTGAAATTTATAGGGCCATTTGAGATTTTGGATTGAAAACCAACACATTATTTTCTCAACTTTGTACAAACTGAAAATTGCAAATACAACACACGATCTCGTGCCTGAAAAATAGGTTCTATCAGATCTGAGATGGAGAAGGGAACCACACTAGCTAACACAAGATTATTCTTTAAGTTTACCTGAGGCCCTCATCCAATCAGTCTTGAGTGGGATCCTTGTTTACTTCTTTTCTCTTTTTAGGGTTTCCAGCAGTGTGTAGGACTTTGGAGAGACTCATGAGGAATTTCTTGTGGAAAGGGGTTGAAGAGGGGAGGAGTTCGCATCTCGTTAGTTGGGAGGTGGTGGGGAAATCTATGAGCAGTAGCGGACTAGAAATAGGTAACTTAAGGATCCCTGTTAGCTAAATGGCAGTGGCAGTTCCCCCTCAAGTCTACATCCTTATGGCACCGTCTTATTGTGAGTAAATATGACACTCACCCCATGAATGGCTGATGGGAGGGGCTAAGGGTATGTCTTGGAATCCGTGAAGAGAGATTGCTATCGAGCTCCCTTCTTTTTCGGGACTTCTTCAATTTCAGGTTGGGGATGATAATAATATTTGTTTTTGGGAGGACAAGTGGGTGGGGGATAGTTCCCTCTACTCTAAATTTTCTAATCTTTATCACTTGTCCTCGATGAAAAACCGATCAATTGTCGATGTTCTTAATCAGAGTGGGAGCTCAATGTCCTTCTCGTTGGGTTTTCGTCGATCTTTGACCAATAGGGAAACGACGGAGGTTACTAATCTCTTATCTTTGATAGCGGATTGTCAGTTTAGGGTGAGAAGAAGGGATGTTCGTTCTTGGAGTCTTAGCCCATCTAAGGGTTCCTCTTGTCAGCCCCTTTTTCGGTGGTTACTTAATCCCTCCTCCCCTAGCGAGTTGGTTTTTTCTATTCTGCAGAGAGTAAAAATCTCGAGAAAGATTAGGTTCTTTATCTGGCAAGTCATCCACGGAAGAGTTAATATGATTGATAAGCTCTCGAGGAAGATGACTTTGTTGGTTGGTTCGTTTTGTTGTATTTTATGTCGGAAGGCGAAGGAAGATCTAGACCATATTTTATGGAATTGTGAGTTTGCTTGTTCGATATGGGGTTTGTTTCACAACACATTTGGGCTACAAGCGAGACACTTTAGAGACTACAGGAGTTCAGCCATTTCACGATAAGGGGAGGTTTTTATGGTTAGCTGGGGTGCGCGCTGTGGTATGGGGTCTTTCGGGTGAGAGGAATAATAGGGTGTTTCGAGGTCTTGAGAGGAGTCCTTCCAATGTATGGGCTTTCACTAGATTCTATGTTTCTCTCTGGGCCTCGATGTCTAAGGCTTTTTGTAATTACTCTTTAGGTTCTATTATTTTGGACTAGCGACCCTTCCTTTAAAGGGGGTCCTTTTTGTGGGCTGGCTTTTTTGTATGCCTTTATATTCTTTCATTTTTTCTCAATGAAAGTTGGTGTTATTATCAAAAAAAAAATCTACCTAAGGCCCTAAAACATGGCTAAGGTCCCTAAAGTAGAGCTAAGGCTTTTAAGCCCTATCCTAGTTACTCCTAAGCCTTCTAACCTAGAGTAACATAAGTCGTTAACATTCTAATTATGGAATTCATATTTGCAGGCTCAAACATAACTACGATAACTTTAGGAATCATAGCCCAACAAAAATATCCCAAAGCCATTTAATAATATTAGAAATCAAGCATTCTCAACCACATCACATCTAGACAACAATTCAACACATCTCCAATAAACCCATAATCATGCTAGTACAACTAAAGGAAACTCAACATACTACAATTAATTATAACACTTCCATGCCACTCTCATGCTTTCAAAAAAGTGAACCAATCATGCTTTCTCAAGTTCTAAGACCAACCATTCATGCTTAAATCATGCTAGCATAATAACATCACAAATACATGGGTCCAAAGCACATAGCTTAAACCAAATGGCTACTTATCTAAACCAAATAATTGCTTGATAAAAACTATATTTACTCCTTAGCTCCAAGCCTTTATGCAAGCTACACTAGGGGAAAACTTCCCAACTTAAATGAAATTAACCAAATAATTCCCCACAAAGGATCATACCCCAAAAATCGAACCTTAAACTTGCTGGACAGCACCTTAATTCAACACAAATTGATGACTCGGCTTCCGATAACTTGAGAGACCTTAAATAAAAATTCAATCTTTAGTGGGTACTCAATCTAAACCTTAAAATCATCCCAAAATTAAGAAATCTCTCTGAAAAATCCACTTACCCACACCGAAATTGTTTTGAATCGACGGAACTCCAAGACCCCCCACAAAACCTCGCCGGAAAAAGCTGGAAACGACCAAAAACCGCTACTGCCCGACGCCGGAAAACCCCCTGCTGCTGAACGCCGCCGACGAGGGTCTCGAAGCCGCCGGAAAATAGAAACTGAACCACTGCACCGCTGGAGGCTGATCGGAAAATACGCGAACAGAGAGAGAGAGAGATGAGATTGAGAGAGATCGCGGAAGAAGGAAAACCGAGAAGAAAAAACCCACCTGCTGCTCACTGTTGAGGACGCCGCCGGACTGCACGAAAACGTTGCTGCTGCCTTGCCGCTTCCGGAGAAGAACGCCGGAGAAATAGGAAGGCTGGCCGGTGACGAGAAGCACGCTGAACGGAAGGAAAAAAAAATCTTGCCAGAGAAGCTTTGGCGGCTACGACTCGTGAGGATGGAGGAGGAGGTGTAACTGTAAATTTTAGGCTAAATCATAAAAAAAAAAATGCCCGAATTTGTTTAAAGAATGCCTTTACATTTAAAAAGTTTGAAAATTTTCTTGGAACTTTAAAAAAATGTTTAAAAAATATTCTTTGTTTGTTAATTTTTAGATGAAAAGCATTAAAAAACAAAATTAAAACTATTAAAAATTTCAGTTTCTTATAATATTTTTATAGGAAAAAATCATTTTTAACCCTAAACTTTAGGGGTTGTATCAATTTTTACTTTTAATTTCATCAAATTGAACCCTAAACTTAACAAGTTGTATCAATTTTAACCCTGAACTTTTAATTTCATCAAATTGAACCTCAAACTTATCAAATCGTATCAATTTTAACTCCAAACTTGCATAAGTGTTACAATGTATACCTTTGGTTAACTTTCCGTTTGAACCATGTACGTAATTGATTATTTCTTGTTTTTTTTCTTAATTCACATCGCACTTGAATTGATTTTCTTATAAATAAAATATTGAAGAAACTTTACTTTAGATGACTTTTTCTTGTTGTTGAGAACCTTGTAAGAGCTTTTTTGCTTCTATTTAAGATTACGAAAGCAAAGAAATTTTAGAGGTTTTTATCTTTAAATATTCGTTGGTTTTTTCTTATTATTAAGAACTTTGTGGATTTTTTTTCCTTCTTTTAATGTTTTTTTTTTCTTGCTAATTAGAAGAATGTACAAACCTAGGAAACAGAAATAAAGAAATTTCGAGTTTTTTATTTCTCATATTTGCTAGATTTTTCTTGTTGCCAAACTTTGTGGTTTTTTTTTTTTTTTTGGTAATAATGAGAAAAATAGTCTAGGATATTTGATTTAAGAGTTTTTCCAACAAATTTTTTACAAAACACTAACTCAAATGCAATATGAATAATAAAAAAATTAAATTGTCAATTACATGTTTTAATAGAAATTCAAATAAAAAGTTGACCAAAGGTCTACATTGCAACATTTATGCAAGTTGGAGGTTCAAATTGATACAATTTGTTAAGTTTGGAGTTCAATTTGATAAAATTGAAAGTTTAGGGTTAAAATTGATACAACCTACAAAGTTCAGGGGTAAAAAGTGATTTTTTTTCCTATTTTTATTATTTTGTTATATTTATATTTAAAAAAAAAAAGGAAAAATACACTTTTGGTCCCTGAGGTCTGGGTTAAGTGACACTTAGGTCCCTGAGTTTTCAAACTCAACAAAAATACCCCTGAGGTTTGAGATAAGGAGCATTTTAGTCCCTGCCGTTAATTTTTCTGTTAAATCTTAACAGTTGCTGATGTGGCACTATTATTTTAATAAAAAAAAATTATTTTTCCCTATTTTTTAAAATAAAAATAATAAAATAATAAAATATTAATATTTTTTTTTTATTCTTTTTTCTCCCTTTCTCTTTCTTCTTCTTCTCTTTCTCCATATCCTTCATCTTCCTTCTTCTTCTTCCTAACTCCGACGACCGGCCGCCGGCGACTGTTTTTTTTTTTCTCTTCTTCTCTTTTCTTCCTCTCTTTTACCCTATTTTTCTTCTTTTCTTAAAAAAAAAAAAATCAAGAGGGAGGAGGGACCTCCCTCCTCCCTCTCCGTCCAGAAGCGCCGGGCGGCAGCGGGCGGCGGCGGCCGGTCGTCGGAGTTAGGAAGAAGAAGAAGGAAGATGAAGGATAAGGAGAAAGAGAATAAAGAGAAAGGGAGAAAAAAAGAATAAAAAAATAAAAAAAAAATATTAATATTTTATTATTTTATTATTTTTATTTTAAAAAATAAAAAAATAATTTTTTTATTAAAATAATAGTGCCACGTCAGCAACTGTTAAGATTTAACAGAAAAATTAACTAAAATGCTCCTTATCTCAAACCTCAGGGGTATTTTTTGTTGAGTTTGAAAACTCAGGGACCTAAGTGTCACTTAACCCAAACCTCAGGGACCAAAAGTGTATTTTTCCCAAAAAAAACTTTAAAAAAACAACTTTTTTAATAAATTTTTTTTGTCATGTCAGCATTAAGTTAATTATTAATGAAAAATTAGATGGAGGGACCAAAATTAAACTAAAACCACACTTGTGGCTAAATTATTAAGTGTTAAAATCTTTGCTATTCTAAGTCAAATATAAAAGCCACCTGTACTATTTAATCCTAGTCAACCTCGTAAAATTGACTCAGCTAGGTATTGTTGATTCAGCTGAAGTTTTGGGCCCCTTTTTATTCTTTTTTACATTGTGAGCTAATTTTAAAGAAGATGGGGAAAAAAGGAATTTTTGCACATGGTCGTACAAGTTTGTTATGGTAAGACAAAATTCGTTATTCAGGCAAGGCTCCTTCTAGAAGACAGTGTGGGCTCCTTCTGCAATTCAGAGGTAGATATATTCCATCCCTAGCAATGGGAAAAGGTGTGAGAACAATCGAGGGAAGTTGAGAGGTTGAGATTGTTAAGAGAGATAGAGAAAAGAAGCTGATGCTGAGAGAGTCTTCGTTTTCTTCTTCTCTGTTTGTATTGAAGGTTGTATATGCAGACTGATACGATCCAGGTGAGATCGTTCTTGTTAAGAGTCTGTATTGATCCTTGAAAGAGTATTATCTCTAATGTATTTTGTAACCTTGGTGATAATCTAGTGGAATGACCTAAGAGTGGATGTAGTTCCTCTTGTGGAATGAACCACTATAAAACCTCTGCATTGCTTTCTTCTTTCCCTATCTCTTTTAGTTCTGTTTTGCGATTATATGAGCTTGTTGCTGATTGTGATTGAGTTCAAGGTTATGTGCGATAGTCTGGCTTAAACAAGTATATGTTTGTTTGCTTATCCTTCTGAAGTGTGTTTGTCATCAATATTGCTGGGATTTCTTCTATTGTTCACTGGTTTGGGTGTAGAAATTTATCATTAAGTTTGAAAATTTAGAGACCAAAATAAAACTTCACCCAAACCTCATAGAGTAAAAGTAATTTTTCTCTAAAAGTTACAAGATGTTTTCTTGTTAGGTGAGCCTTTTTTACTGTCAACAATAGTATTGTCAAACACAAAAATATAGTATAATTTATTTATACTTGTCCATTTTTAAATTTAAGTTAACAAAAAAGTGTCATAATTTTGTTCTATATATATATATATTCTAAAAGACGTTCTTAATTAGTTCGTTGTGTTAATTTGTGCATAGTTCAATTGGTTAAATAAAATTTAAAGCTAACTTCAAATTGGATGCACAAATAATTTAACCAACATGATTTTATTTTACCTTTAGAAAAGAAAATGATCAAATCCCTTTAGAATTCATGACTTCAGTTTTAAATTTTAGGTTAAAAAACACATTTTGTCTTAAACTTTCATAAAAAAAAAAAAAAATATATTTTAGTCCCTAAATTTTAATTCTAACAATTATTTCAATTTGGTAACAATTTTATCCCTGAATTTTAATAACAATTCAGTCCTTAAACTTTAAATTTTGTAATGATTTTATTGTTGTAAAAATCATGGTTAAGATTTAGGGTGTGTTTGGTTTAACTTTTCATCAAGTGTTTAATTTTGAAAATAAATCATTTTGAAAAAAATTCTAGTGTTTGGCAACCACTAAAAATGACTTATTAGAAAATGAGATTGATAAATAAACCATTTTGGGAGAAACACTTGAAATCAACTTTTTAAAAAAACTTCTTAACTAAACAATAACTTGTGTATAAAAACATTTATGAGGAAATGCAACCAAACATATGAGTGTTTAAATTCTAAACAATTTTTATACAAAATGTTTTTTAAAAAATGCATTCTTGAAAAACATTTAAATTAAAATGTATTCCAAACGGACCCTTAATGAAATTTCCTACTTATAATGATCAATAACTTGATTAGGACCCTATGTATTTGTGAACCACAAAGATTAAGTTATTAAATAATAAACATCAACGATTACTTTTGATGAAAATTTTTACGACGAAGACTAAATCGTTAAAAATTTTAAAGTACATGAACTAAATTGATATTGTTCTAAAAAAAAAATAAATTGATACTACTATGAAAATACATAGCCAAAAATGTATTCTAACCTAAATTTTATCCGATCAAATGCTTTTTCTATAAATTTATTTTTAACTTTTTTCCTTTCTCCCTTTCACTTTTAAAGTTTCTTTCTCTTTCTTTTTACTTTTTAACCATTCGTTTAATGACCTTTTTTTTTAATGATATTTATGCTGAATATATATTTTTAATTTTATTATGAAATCCATTTTCTTATAACTAGTTAAACAATACGTGCAATGCACGTGAAAGGTTATTGTCAGGTTATTGTCTTAATTGAAAGTTAAAAAAGAAAGTGAAAAAAAAAACTATATATATCTTATTGTAAATTAACTTATAATGAATATAAAATACATTACATGTGGTGAAATTTAAATTTTGAATGAAAAATATCTTTTGTAAATATTTGACATGCAATCAAAAAGTAGTGAAAAAGATAAAAATGATAAAGAAAAAAACAATGATTAAAATTAAAAAATATATAATGTAATTGAAATTGATATTGGTAAAAGAAGTGGCATAATAAGATATTTTATTACCTCATGGATAATTCTAGAAACAAAAAAGAAAAAAAAAATAACTACTTAATAAATATACCTTGATCATAAGAGAATCGCTTTGATAAACAACATCTTAGACACATCTCCACCATTTGATCATTGATGTTTTACATCTACAATTTGGTTCACACCTATGTGAATGAATGTGTCATGTTTACCAACCTCCACTTGAACAACTGTGTCCATCTAGCATAAATTGCAGCTATTAAATTATTCTCTCAATGGACGGCTCAACTCAAAGAGTAGAGCTTTAAAAAAAATAATAATAAAAAAAAATAAAAAAATAAAAACTCAAAGAGTAGCGTATTGTTAGCAAAGATTGAATGACAAAATAGGAATTTGTTAAAATTGTAAAGGTATAAGATGAAAGTAAATTAAACTTTTTCCTCTATAGTCTCATGAAATTAAAAAGAATTTAAATATATAAAAATGATAAAGAACACATGGATGATTAAAATTAAAATAGATAACATAAGTGGAGTAAAAATATTGTAAATTGAAATCGATAAAAAGAAATGACATAATAAGATAGTTTATTTACTTCACAGGTAATTCTTTGGTGTTCTTCAAATAAATTGATTTCTAGAAAAAAAAAAAAAAAAAAAAGAAAGAAAGAAAAATTATTTAACAAACCGAACTTTGATTATATAGAAGAATCTCTTTATAATTATAAACAACATTTCATGCACAACTCTATGGTTTGAATCATACCTTTTTTTTTTTTTTTTTGAGGAATGATTTGAATCATACCTGTAGGTGAATGGATATGTTGATTCAATGTGTAACCACCCACCCAAATAATCATGTCCCTTAAGCATAAATCACAACTATTCAACTATTTTCTCAATAGATACCTCAACTCGAAGAGTTGTATCCTGTCAGTAAATATTGAATGACAAAATAAAAATTTATTAGAATTCTACAAACAAAGGAGGAAAAAAAAATGATATTTACATCCATTTTAAGATATGATATTTCAAATAAAATTTGGATGACTTTGAACAATTTCTTAACTTTTTTGTTGGACCACATGATTTTTACGTATTCTTTGTTCCTATATTTAGATGTACATCAGATGAAAGAAAAAAAAATACATTTTTATTTCAATTCTAAGGTTTTTTTTAATAATTAAAAACAATTAAACGAATATATAATTTATAATATGGATAAAGAAAACTTATAATGTATTGAAATTCTTTAGTGTAATTTTAAATAATTAATTTTGTTGAAAATATAACTGAATCCAAATGGATACAAAATGTAAAATGTTTGAGATTTGGAAACACAAAGTAATCCTTTTAAAATTATATTTTCCAGAAGGAATTTACGATTTATCAAAAAATATACTTACTCCAAGCAATTAATGTAAACTGTAAATAACATTTGATAGATATATATATAACATTTATTGACATAAGAAAAATAAAAAATGATATACAATAAAACCTCTTTGTCGAAAAAAAAAAATGAGTTTTTGAATTCTCAAACTTCATTTCGACACAATTCAATGTTTCCTTATGAATAACATAAACTTTTAATTTCCATTCTTTTTGGAAAACTTTGAATTCTTTGATAAAAGGATAATTTTTGCTATAATGACATAATATTTTGATAGAAAGAAATAAAAAAATGTATGTATTGACAATTACGTTTCTTTCTTTTTATACATGGATCATACCCATATGATGCATCAATTCATATGTAACCATCTAAGAGTCGCACCTCGTCGGCATCAGTTACACACCCATACAAAGTGATACACTTGAAGAGTCGTGTCTCGTCAACAAAGGGCAAAATAGGAATTTAATAAAAATGTAAGGGTAAAAGAGGAATGCAAAGATTCTCCCCTCTAAGCCCCATTTATATATACTAGTGACTTACCACGTGCTATCGTGTTATGTTTTGTTTATTAGCATTATTTAACTTTAGATTGATAATAATAATAAAAGAAATGAATTTGCTAACTTGAAAGTACATGAACTAATATAATTTTTTCATATCTTCATAAAAAAGAAAAGAATTTTTCATGTATTTTGCATATACTTGGATCAAAATCTCTTAGACTTGAATTGAGTGAGATTGTTGGGTAGATATAAGATCAAGAAACGTTATAAATTTCATGCAAAGATGACAATTTGTTTGATTGCACGATCCATAAGAACCATTGATATTTTTCCTTTTGTTATTAATAGTGTTAGGGTTGAATTGAGTGGGATTGTTATTGATCCATTAGAGAAGATATTAGTTACACATTTTGCTTTTCTTAGAATAGTTTTAATAGTGTCCTTTAAATTTATCTTTGGACTTGATGGTTTATTAGAATTGATTATTGTAGCATTTATATCGTTAATTGTGAAGAATTTGAATGATTAAAACTAAAATGTTTCTCATCTCAAAAAATAAAATAAATTGTTTTTGGGAAAAATACACTTTTAGTCCCTGAGGTTTGGGTTAAGTGACACTTGGGTCCCTGAGTTTTCAAACTCAACAAAAATACCCCTGAGGTTTGAGATAAGGAGCACTTTGGTCCCTGCCGTCAAATTTTCTGTTAACTTTTAACGGTTGCTGACGTGGCACTATTATTTTAATATAAAAAATTATTTTTGTTTTATTTTTTAAATAAAAAATATTAAAAAATTAAAAAATTAATATTTAATTATTTTTTTTATTCTTTCTCTCTTTCTCTCTCATCTTCTTCTTCTCCATCTTCCTTCTTCTCCATCTTCTCCCTCCTCCTTCTTCTTCTTCCTAAGTCCGGCGACCGGCAGCCACCACACGCCGCCGCCGCCGCCGGCGGCGAAAGTTTTTTTTTTTTTTTTTTTTTTTGTTCTTTCTTTCTTTCTTCCTTCTTCTTCTCTTCTTCCTCTCCTTCCTCAAAGTTTCAACAACTTTTTTTTTTTAAATGAAAGAGAAAGGAGGAGGGGCCTCCTCCCTCCGTTCCGGCAGCCCTCCCTTTGATATCGCTTACTATTCCCTCGAATGGAGCCCCCATCACTGGAGCCAACCGAAGCAACTACGAGAATTAAAACTTACCTATCAATGCAACAGCCAGTTTTTTGACATTAATAAATCATAAATCACATTACAAGAAAGAACCATCGAGTTCCAAGAAGCCATATATATAGAGATATATACAGCCCCCTGAAGAGGCAAAAGGACGGAGAAGATCGAATAAAACAAAAGCTATCGATTTCCAATACCGCGTGAGATTCTCACGAGACAATGGAGAAAGAAACAAAGGAAAACGTTTCAAACTTACCACATTCTTTGAATGACAGAATATTGGTGTGCATGTGATGTGGTTAGAAATTCATTAATTAGCAACAGAGAACAAGCAGCATAATTCTCCTTAATAGAATACCAACAAAAATCATGAATACAAAAGATTTGACTAATTAAAACAATCATATTAATCTCATTCGGTAGGGCCAAAACGCTAATTCCATACGATGAACTGTCAGCGATTAATTAACCTTTTTAAAAAGTTAAAGAACACAATCACAGTTCCTTCACGTTCCACCTATTTCCATTTAGCCAAATACGATCAGCCTTCTATCTGGTCTGCCATTCCATTACACAACTCAAACTACAAAAACTCCATACGATCGTCATCTCATCTTCTTGCATCATCGAGAAAATCAACAGAACAATGTGGCATTGCCATGCACAGATTAACAAGAAGCGTAATAACCTAAAACAGACGGTTTCAAACTTTCAATGATACGATGAACGAAAAAATCACCTGGAGGCCGGGAATGTGGCAGAGAAGCCAAACGCCGGCACTATCACTATCACCGGAGGGGCCTCCTCCCTCCGTTCCGGCGCCGGAAAACAGAGGGAGGAGGCCCCTCCCTCCCTCCCTCCGTTCCGGCGCCGGAAAACGGAGGAGGGAGCTCCCTCCTCCTTTCTCTTTCATTTAAAAAAAAAAAGTTGTTGAAACTTTGAGGAAGGAGAGGAAGAAGAGAAGAAGAAGGAAGAAAGAAAGAAAAAAAAAAAAAAAAAAACTTTCGCCGCCGGCGGTCGGCGGCGGCGGCGGCGTGTGGTGGCTGCCGGTCGCCGGACTTAGGAAGAAGAAGAAGGAGGAGGGAGAAGATGGAAAAGAAGGAAGATGGAGAAGAAGAAGATGAGAGAGAAAGAGAGAAAGAATAAAAAAAAATAATTAAATATTAATTTTTTAATTTTTTAATATTTTTTATTTAAAAAATAAAACAAAAATAATTTTTTATATTAAAATAATAGTGCCACGTCAGCAACCGTTAAAAGTTAACAGAAAATTTGACGGCAGGGACCAAAGTGCTCCTTATCTCAAACCTCAGGGGTATTTTTGTTGAGTTTGAAAACTCAGGGACCCAAGTGTCACTTAACCCAAACCTCAGGGACTAAAAGTGTATTTTTCCCAATGTTTTTTTATTGCAATAACATAAATTTGTAACTGCTCCAAATTTTTACTCACATTCTTCTCACATCCAAGTAAATACAATGCAATCATTATTTTAATTTTTATAAACTTATGCATTTAATTTGAAACCTCAAATTAATTATGAATTACCTCATGTATATGAGAACTGATTTAAGGCTCTAATTATATATTTTTAATTTGGGAGAAACAATGGCAAGAAAATCGAATAGTCAAAATGTTTTATTTTATAAACATAAAATTTTGTAACTGTTTCATTTTTAATCATTACATCACATCTCCATGTTCCTCATTTTAAATTTATCAAATTAATGCATTTAGATTCTTAAATTAAATATAAATTGCCTCTTTTTTCTTTCTTTTATCAGAGAATTACTTTTTTTTTAAACGTTGTTTTAGATTTAATAAAACTTCGTAGTTAATTATAATTTTACATTTAATACCATTTTCTTTTGGGTATTAATGTAATTGTTCACACGTAACTTCGGGGATGGAGACACGTGGAATAAATAATATATTGTATTAATGTTGTATGCGTGTGGGTGTACAATCTCTAACTTTAATCCTCTGATTCTCTCTCTTGTGTGTGAATGTGTTTCACTCGAGGGCTGGAACGCTTGATCCCGAGTTTGAAGCTTCAATGGATTCTTGGAGCTTGAAGTCTTCTAGTCTTGAAGGAGTCTTCAGTCTTCAAGAAGTGTTGATGTCCTTAAGAGTATTTGATCTTCAAGGAGTGTTGAAGTCTTGAAGAATGTTTGGTCTTCAAGGAGTGTTGAAGTCTTGAAGAGTGTTTGGTCTTCAAGAAGTGTTCGACACTTGGACTTGTGGATTGCAGAGAGTCTTCGGTCTTCAGACTTGGTGGAGTCTCTCTGAATTCTCTGGTTCTGCTTGAGAGCTTTGAAAACTCTGAACTCTTGTCTTTGTGAGAGTGTAGAATTTCTGAACCCCTGAAATGGAGGAGAACCCCTCTATTTATAGAGTTCTCGCTGGATGGGCCCTGGTGACTTTTGGGCCTAACAACTTGGACTTGGGCTTTATTGGGCTTGGGTCTGGTTTATATTTGACCCAAAACCAATCCAAATATTTAAAAGACCCAAATTTGATCCAATTAATTATTTTCTTTAATTAATTGGTCAAATCAATTAATCTGATCAAAATAATTTATTTTTAATTAATTGATCAAATGGACATTTGGCCCTAAAAATTTATAATTGGCCAACTTTGTCTTTAAATTAATTTTGGGACACATGTCAATTTATAATTGGTCCCAAATTTAATTAATTATAATTTTGTCATTAATTTTAAATAATGACGTGGCAATTTGTCATTGGCCAAAATTTCTCCTCCAACAGTAATCATCACAGTTTGCATTATTATAATAAAGTTAAAATATAAAAAACATTAGTCTAAAATTTTTTAATTACATAAATTAGAATTAAAGTTAGTAATTATAAAATTTAATATTTTTATCTTTTAAATATCATTTTATGGGTTAAATTAAATATATAGACTTTATAATTATTAGTAGTATATTTTTTAAATTTAAGATTTTAAAAATGCATAAAATAGTACAAAAATATTAAAGGTTGTGGCTTAAAAATATATTATAGATAAATATTTTTGTTATAATTAAATATGAACATAAATCATACAATTTATAAATTTATTAATAATTAAAATTAATTTATGTAATTTTCATTCACATCATTGCTAATTTTTTATATTAACATACCTCTTATTTTGCTATTGAACAAATCACAGTTACGTTTTATAGGGTGGAAAAAAAAAAAAAAAAACTTAACTTTTCATTAGAACCTTTCATATTGACAATTATAATTTATGGTTGTTTCTTACAATTTCTAATGAACTTACTATGAAAAAGATTGAATGTTTCATTTTGAGCAAAAATATTTTTGTCTAACATTTACTTCAACTATATCATATGTTATTTTTAAAAAACGAATAATTAATTAAGATAATACATTTCAATTATTTATATTTAAAAAGGTAATTTAATAAACACACTAAATTTCTTATATGATTTAAACTTAATAGATATTGAGTTATCAAATTGCACAAGCATTTTAAAATCAAAAAACAAAATAAACTATAACAATTATAAAAAGATAATATTTACAAAAACAAAACACAATAATATAGTAATTATAAAATTAAAAGAAAAACAGTGAAAAAAAAAAAACAAAAACAAAAGATGATCTATATAGATATACAAATTCTTGGAAATAGATTTGTCTCACCCTAGCTAGCTAAACAAATATCATTATTCAACTTAATCAAAATATGATTGTAAACTTCCAAACTTACCAATTAGATAGAGTCGTAAATCTTGTGTGACTTGGAATGTATCTTGTGTCTTGCGAGTTATCAATATCAAAGAAACTTTGAGAGAAAAAATGTATGATCAATAGAGAGTTCAAAGTATTGGTGAAGGGAAGGTGGGAGGAAACCCTTTTTATAATGATAGAAGATGTAAACGTTATAAATCTCTTAGGTTTCCACAACTTTTAAAATCCTATTATTAATTAACATTAGTAAAAATAATTAAATTCTTGATAAGTTAAATAACAACATCTTTTCATATTCCAACTTTTTAAGTTCCATGTATTTATTATGATTGATAATTAATTAGATTATAATATTTACATTAGAATAATTTTACTTATCTTGATTTTTATTTTTAGTTGACTTAAAAATAATTTTACTTATTTTGAACTTCCGTATTCACATGGACATGATGTTCATTGTGATTTTATAGACTAGTCAAGCAACACGTGCAATGCACGTGAAATCTTGTAGTTTTCATTAAAATTTTGAAAAAAATAATATAGTAATCTTTTAGCATGTAATGAATAAATTTTATTTAGTTTTGTTTTAATTACCATAAAATTTTAAAAATTAGATAATGTAAAATTTTTTATTTTAATGTATTCATATTATCGTCTTATTCTTCCTAAAAAATCTTCTACATGGTACAAAGCAAAAGGTTAGGCTAGTAATTAAGTTATCAAATACATATATTAATATTTTGGTATTGTAATATAGATAATGCAACAATTTCTATTTTAATTTTTTTTCACATATCTACCACCTAGGTCACTCTCATATATGAAAGGATGCACTACTTCATTGTGTAACCACTAATTTGAACTTTGTTTTAGGATCCGTTTGAAATACATTTCAATTTATTTTTTTTTCAAAAATGCATTTGATTTTAAACATTTTGTATAGAAAGTGTTTAGAATTTAAACACTCATATGTTTGGTTACATTTTTTCAAGTGTTTTATACTCATGTTATTATATACCAAAAACTCTTTTTAAAAAATTTGCTTTCAAACGTTTGTTTCAAAATGGTTTATTTCTCAACTTCATTTTTTAATGTTATTTTTAGTTGTTGTCACTATAATTTTTTTCAAAATTAAATACTTGAAATGTTAAACCAAACATACCCTTAATCCTCATAAAATGTAGGTTGAATTACAAGTTTGGTCATTGAACTTTAACGATTGTGTCAATTTGATCCCTGAATTTAAAATGTCTAATAGGTCATTGAATTTCAATTTTGTGTCTAATAGATTTTTGAACTTTAAAAATGTCTAGTAGATTCCTAAATTCTCAATTTTATGTCTAATAGGTCCATGACATATTCAAGATTTTTAGAAATTAACAAATCTATTAGATGTAAAATTGAATTTTATGTCTATTGGGATCCTAAGCTTCCGATTTTGTACCTAGCATGCTTGTGAATTTTTAAAAATGTTGAATAGGTCAAATACTTATTAGACACAAAATTGAAACTTTGCACACAAAAGTGAAAGTTGGACCTATTGGATAATTTTAAAATTCAGAGACCAAATTGACACAACCTAAAAAATTCAAGGATAAAATTGTAGTAGAGCAAAAAATTTATGAAAAAATTAATGCAATATATTTTTTAAAAAATAAAATTATATTAGATTAATTTAAAAAGTAATCTTTTGTTTTTTTCAGTTCAGTAATTTAAAAATTTTCTTACATTATTTTGAAGTTTTGATTTAATGTTTTCAGTAAAATCTCAAGATTATAATTAATTTATGTATAAATTTTTAAAAATTGATTGTAAATTGAAATTAGTTATTAATAACTATATTTTCATTTATTTAGGAACAGTAAATTTTATTTCTAATTAGATTTTTGTTTCAAACATTTGGTTTTATTTTTTTTTTACCTTAATTGATTTTTTGTGTCCTTTCAAAAATCAATTAAATAAGTATATAAACATCCTCCACTAATAGTCATTTTATTAAAAAAAAAATCTAATTTGAAATTAGTTATCCGTAACTATATATATATATTTTTCATGAAGAGTAAATTTTATTTTTAATTAGATTTCCTTTCAAGTATTTAGTTTTCTTTTTTATTTTAATTATTTGTTTGTGACCTTTCAAAAATCTAGGTGACTTTTACACTAATAATAACTAATAATTAAAAAATAACTATTAATAACTAATAATTAAAGTTGAGGGCAAAATAGACATACGTTTAAAAATGAAGGGCAAAATAGGCACATAAAGATTTAAAGCTTGTTTCTCTTTCTCCTATTCACTTTACGGTAATTTGACATTTATAGATTTTTTTGTGCAACCAAACAAAGTTGGGATTAAGATCACTTTTTAGAATACTAGTTAAAAGACACATGCAATGTATGTGGTTAAAAAAATTATACATGAAATTACGAATGAATAATATGTAGACAATTAAAAAATTATGTGTACTAAAATAACTAAAAAGTTATATTGATATTATATAATCATGTTTGTTCATAATACAAATATGTATGATCAAAATTTTCACATTCAACTTAGGACAACTACTCATATATTAGGACTCAAAGATTTTGTTCCAACTACTCATGAGTGAAAATCAAAAGTTTGGTCTTGAGAATAGCCTTTGTTTCACTCCCTAAAACAAAAGTTTCTTAATTCGTCTCAAAGCTTTGTTGTGATACAGTTCAATGTTTTCTTTAGAAAGAGCAAACACTTTAAAATTCCCATTCCTATCACTTGACAATTTGATATGAAAAAATAGACAATATGTATTGACAACTATATTTATTTTTATACATGGATTGCACCTATATATGAATGAATACACTAATTCAATGTGTCACCTCTGTCCAAATAGTTGTGTTCTATCGACATAAATTGCACCTACTCGACTTAAAAGTTTAATTTTTAAATATATTTTGTAAAGTCAAAATTTGAAGAACTACCTTCATTGTCCTAACATCTCTCAACAGACACCTATACTCGAAGAGTCACATTCCAAAGATTGAATAACCACCTCTGTTATACAAATTTCTCTCAACGGACACATAAACTCAAAGAGTTGTGCCCCATCAACAAATAGTGAAGGGCAAAATAGGAATTAAATAAAATTGTAAGGGTAAAATTGGTACGTAAAAATTCTCCCCTCTTAGCCCCTTTTATATATAGTATAGATATAGATTATATTATATTATATTTATTACTAGTAAGCAACACGTGCGATGCACGTGGAATCTTGTAGTTGTAGTTTAAAGTTTTTTAAAAAATAGGTTTCTATTTTAAAAAATTATTTATTAAATAAATAAATATTATTCTAACTTAATTTTAATGACTCTATGAAATTTAAATGAGTGTATTTATTATTATTATTATTGTTATTATTATTATTATTGTTATTATTTTAAACAAAGTGTTTTGATTATTAGTAGGAAGGTATAGATACAAAAACAACTCATGAGAAAAAATCTTAAATATAATATATTTTAAAAAGATTAGCAATTGTCTAAAAAAAGATTAGCAATTACATATATATCTTAATTTAATTCATTATATCTTAATGAAACACAATTACTACTCCTAGATGTATTTATTTATTCTAGAGTTTTTTTTTTAGTATAACCTGATGAACTCTGATAGGTTTCAAATCAAGAGAAAAAGAAAAGGTTCGATTCTCCAATCTTGCAATGATTGAATTAAAAAAAGAACATAAAAAATTATTATTTATATTTTTGAAAAAATGAAATGAAAGTATCAGTTTTACGAACTTTATATCAATCAATAACTCTACCCTTGTTGTGAAGAACGCCTCGATCGCTGATACAACAGTGACCTCTCACGAAATCTCGTTCAGATATTGTAATAGACTTTTGAACACAGTAGCACACTGTGTTACGAAGAACGCCTCGATCAGTCCCGTCATCGCTGAAGATGTTGAGGTTCCGCAGGTGTCTGGTTTTTCGCGGGAATGGGGAGAAGTCTTTTGGGCTCCTTTTTTTCCACTGGATTTTCCCTCTTTTGAGAGAGGATGGTTATGAAACAATTGTTTTTCTTTAATGTTATTTACGTTTTATCAAAAAAAAAAAAACAATAATAATAATAATAACTCTACCCTTGTTATAGAAAGCTTTAGCTTCATTATTAAAAAAAAAACACAAATAAATATGTACTAAAAAATATAAACAAATAATTCTAATCCTCACTTTCTGTTTCCATATATGTTTATTAGTATATGTTAAAGAAAAAGACAAAAAATAAAAATCCTAACCTCCGTCATTTTTCCATCATTTTTTCTTCTTCTTATTTCCTCCATTTTTTGGTCGCACAGGCAAACTCACCCCTTTTATTTCATCTCTCACAGTCACAGTCACCCTCTTTCCCATCGAACCACCTTCTTCATGGCTCAATTTCTTAATTCGATCTCCATGGCTACCGCTACCATGTGATTGCCGCCATCAATGAGTAAGGTCGAAGAGTAATAGCACCTCTTGGCGCTTTCCATCATTGTTTTCTTCTTCTACCAACATTTCCTTGGATGTCACCACTTTCATTGCTACTGCCACTTCCTACCATCATTGTTATCGCCACTCCCTCTACTCCTATTGTCATCAACCATTAAGAATTCAAAAAAGATGTTATAGTTTATGAAGAATGTGTATAGAATATTGCTATGAAGAAAATTAACACAAGATGGAATATATATAAAGGGGTTATTGAAGAAAACAAATACACTTAAATTTGTAACCACAAGCATTTATTGAATACGTTCTTTTTTCCATCTTTTTATCTTTTTTATTTTTTTTTCCTCAAAGTTGGTTTCTTTATCTTCCTACTTCTCTCTCGTTGGTATAAATAAAATATGAAATTCTACAACATTTATTTTATTCAATGCATTGCAAACATTTTTCTATCATTTTTTATCTTTCTACTTCTCTCTTGTTGGTATAAATAGACTATAGAATTCTTGAGCATTTATTTCATTCTATCTTGTTTTTACTTTTTCCAATCATTTTTTTCTTTTTTTCCGTTACTCTCTTTAACCATTAATTTGGTAATAAAGAGTCCTAGGGGGAGTTGAAGTGTTTTCTTCATTCACGTTGCATCTACATTATTGCTATGAAATTGGACAATAATAAATAAGAAATTCATATTCATAATAATTGCAAATAAAATAAATAAATAAAAAAGAATGGGCAAAATGTGAAGAGAGTATATATATATATATATATATATATATATATATTATTCATATCCAGAAAAAACCCAATCACTATAATTTGAAATTAAAAAAATATTTTGAATATTTAAGTGATATAAACAATAATTAAGAGGGAAGAATATATAAAAAAAAAAAAAAATCGATATACGCAAGTTTTTCTGTTTTGTTCTGACTTTAGGGTTTCAAACGTCTTCGACTTCGTCTTCCTCGCCTGTCGCCTGTTTCAAACAAGTCGTGCTTGCCTCCGCCGCCGGGTAAGTTTAAGTCTCTGTTCTCTGCTTTTTCAATCTGGTCTTCTTTTGGTATTTGTTCTTCTGGGGTTGCTTAATTTTGCTTAATCTGGCCTTTCTTCTGGTCTCTGTTCTCTACTTGCATTTGAGTTTTTTTAATTTATATGGTTCTTTTGGATGTGTTTTCTGGTTCTTTTGGCCGTGTTTTCATCCTAAGTATCAAAAGACCAATCGACTTATACTTGAAACTGATGGAAGCAGGATTCTGAACTTTTTTTTTGGCAGTGTTAGAATTATTACCATCGCGTTGCTTATTTAAGAAATTTCAAGTGTGGAATTTTATGTTGAATATGGTTACTTGTTATTGTATAATTATGTTTTTATTGTTTGGGTTACTTAACAGCTCACCCTGTGTTCTGTTCTTGTTATTCTGAAATTGTTTCTTGTTTAACCGATGTTATTTGTGTGATTTGATTCTCATTTTCTTGGCTTACTTATACTTAAGAAGCTCTGCGATCAATAATTTCAGTGGAGTTTTGGCTAATTATTGCTTGGAGCATGGTGGGGTCTTAATCACAAACTCATTAATCGCTTTTGTTTATTGAATATCTGATTGAGATGTGTATATCTTGTTTTCTTTTGTACCTCTTCATGATGCCATAAGAACAACCTTCCTTGAATAGAATCACATTAGAAAGCACACTAGTAATGGCCGCCAACAAATTCGTCATGTCACGCTGTTGGATTTTGATTTATCTCCAAAGTTCTTAACAAGCCATCACACACAAAATCCGAAGTTCGACAAACTCAAACAGTGTCAGAGGTGGAACTCTCCAAAACCGAAACAAAAATGTGGTCAATCTTCAACTTGAAACTGACTATTAATGCTAAACAACTAACAATCAGAGGCACAAAGAAAGAATGTAGGATTCCAATACAGAGTACAAAGTTAAATTCTTTTTTTTTTTTTAAATGAACCTCATTACCTCTGGATGATACTTCAACCCATAAAACTTCTTGGAATGATTTTACACAGCCACTACTGCCCCTTGTTGATTTCTTGCCACCACTTCGGGAAGTTTTGCCACATCATCACCATGGCTCATCCAAAAATCTTGACGGTCCCCAACCTTCATAGTCCCAAATAGCCCATTAGCCTTCTCCACCGCAATCTCCATTCCCCCATACTCCTGCTTTTCTCCAACCTTCACCACACCTCCCACCCTCTGCACAATCAACTGAAGCCCAAAACGAACACCCCATTCACCTTTGCCTACTTGATGAACCCAAAAACAAGTTAACTTGGCGAGCCGCTGGCATGGATAGAGTGAGGCCTGCCGGAGAGAATAACAACCCAGAAACAAATCTAATTGGAATTTAAATTTAAAATTTCATATGTAACAATATCTGGAGAAAATCTTTGAAAAAGATTTGGAGTGAGGGAGATACACCATCCATGCGAGATTTGGGTGGAAGGGGTAAAATTGGAAATCCATGCACAAATAAAGTCACGTGACAGGCACGCTTTGACCATTTTTCACCAGTTTATTTTTTGTCTATCTATCTAAATCAATTATTTTTTTTGTCATTTACAAGGATTTCCCAAAAAATCCAAAGCAAGCAAAGGTCCAACACACAATTTGTTAGATGGACCAACCATGTCGGGCCTGAGCATGTCTAGGTCGATCCCTTACTTGATCAAATCGATTGGTCTAGTTCAAGAACTGTTTAACTTGATACTCATTCTAACAAAGAAGAAGAAATATCACAAACCCAAGGTTAGATATAGTATTAAAAAAAAATTCTTAATGCTTGTTACGCTAATACAAATCCTAGTTTCACTAAGGCATCAAAATGTGTTTGGCGAGCACCACATTTCTGGTGTGCAGATTGCTATTTTGCAATAATGTTCTTTTGTTGTTTATTGGGATCATACAAATTAGGTTTAGGGTTTAGGGTCTATGGTTGGTACTGAACTTGTTTATGCATGCCCCCTTGTTTTTAACGTGGGGATTTGAATTATGATGCACTAAAGTTATAACAAAGAACTTTTTGGTTCAGTCAAATTGAATCAGGCATCATGTTGAGAGTTTGGGGCTATTTGATTTGGTTCAGTCAAATTGTTGGCTAGTGAGTTGAATGTGTTGTGAGTTTGGGGCTATTTGGTTTGGTTAGATGTAAAACTAGTTTCAATAATTTTTATATGGTTGCTTCTGTGTCATAAAATTAAGGATGAGTGGAAGATGACGATTGAAGCAGGTACTGATGATAATCGGGCATATCTTAATGTTCTCCTGGTGCGGCTAAGTGTAGTTGTGCCGAGTTTCAAGGATATGTCTGTATGATTTACAAGACTGCCGTCTGATTCATTCTCTGTTCATTATATCTCATGTTTAGTGGCCAAGAAATTGACCTGCCTTTTTTTTATACAAGTCAGATTGGTTTTAAATTTATGACCAAACTATAATTGGATGGAATGTTTGCTTAATGTTTAAGTTACATCCAGATTTAAATCTCCCAAGCTGAATTTTGTTTTCACCTCTTATCTAAGTAATGGGGTCATACTGGATGCAGCATTTTGATAACACATGTTGAGGGAAATAGGAGAGAGGTTTTGATAAAATAGGGAGAGGGAATGTTCTTGAAATTTGGAAGCAATTTCAATTTGTCATTTCGTTTTGGGTATTTTCCAGTGAAATTTTTTGTGATATTGTTTTATTTTCTCACTACCATGCAGGTCAAGTTCAAGCACACTCGCAATGGGGAGAAGACCTGCTAGGTGTTACCGACAGATTAAAAACAAACCATATCCCAAGTCACGATTTTGTCGTGGTGTCCCCGATCCCAAGATCAGGATCTATGATGTTGGAATGAAAAAGAAAGGAGTTGATGAATTTCCATTCTGTGTCCACCTCGTGAGTTGGGAGAAAGAAAATGTGTCAAGTGAGGCTTTGGAAGCAGCTAGGATTGCCTGCAACAAGTATATGACCAAGTTTGCTGGGAAGGATGCGTTCCATTTGAGGGTCAGGGTGCACCCCTTCCATGTTCTGCGGATTAACAAGATGCTTTCATGTGCTGGGGCTGATAGGCTCCAAACTGGTATGAGAGGTGCATTTGGCAAGCCACAAGGAACCTGTGCGAGAGTGGACATCGGTCAGGTTCTCCTTTCAGTTCGCTGCAAGGACAACAATGGTCAGAATGCACAGGAGGCCCTCCGCCGTGCTAAGTTCAAGTTCCCTGGCCGTCAAAAGATTATTGTTAGCAGGAAGTGGGGATTCACTAAATTCAGCCGAGCAGATTATCTGAAATACAAGGCAGAAAACAAGATTCTTCCAGATGGTGTTAACGCAAAGCTTCTTGGATGCCATGGGCCTCTAGCAAACCGTCAGCCTGGAAGAGCCTTTCTACCTCAAACTGCCTAGACTCAGTTAGTCGTTTTCTTGTTTAATTTATTTGGAATCATTGTTGACATTATTACCGTTGGTTGTTTGAACTTTTGTGAAACAGACTGAGCTTCCTTTTTGACACTGTTTTATCTTTTATCCTAGTATATTTGAGTTTTCTTTTGAAACTTCTCCAATGATTCGACATTTAGTAGGGGACACAGTTCCCCTTGATTGTTTTCTGTTCTTTATTCTCGTGATACAATTGTTTGTCGTTGGAAGGAAGAGGTGGATATCATAGTTCAATAAGCTCATTGAGATAAATATCTTGTGTAAAAAAACGATCAATTCAACTCAACCAATTGATAACTCATCAACAACCATTCTTCTTGTTCTTTATTGCAGTGACTTGGGCTTTGTGTCAAGTAGAGGAAGTAGTATCAACGAAGTTTTTCAGTTTTGAAACTTGTAAATTTGAATATGCAGGTTGCAATTTTTATTTCTGTCATGATGTTATGAATGTGTTGGGCTTGGTTATTGTAATTATATCTTTTCTGGTAAGAGCTTATTGTAACTTTCCAAAAAAGTGCCTTGATCTGTTTTTAAGTCTGAGAAAAGAGTTATCCCTTGGATATAGAATAGGCCTGGCCAGCAGACATTCAATTTAGCAGGTTAACTGTGCGATGCTGAACGTAGATTGTCGACATTCAATTTAGCCGGTTAACTGTGCGGTGCTGAACGAAAGCTCAAGGCTGTTTGCATCTCCAAGGCAGATGGGAAGTGAGAGGAAGATAAATTCTTATAATTTCCAAAATTTGGAAGAATAGGATGCTTAATTGCCCCATAGGCCCCCATACATAGATTTTGGTTTTATCTGTCCATTGGAGACCTTAGGAGATGGCTGATTTGGCCTAGTGAGACAATGGAAAAGATCAAACATTCCCTTAAACTAAAATTAACACCATGAGTCGTCTACTTTTGTACAAATCCAAGAAAATTGACATGACACCCCATTGTGCTGATTTGATCTTGAGGTGGAAGACTGCCACAGGATATCCTGCCGGTGGATAACCAATGGGAAAATTTCTAGTACTATGGTAGTATAGAAAATTTTTCATACTACTTCCATTCATTGTTGTCATGTAAGGAGTATTTAAGAATGGTGTGGGACCTATAGAATAAAATATTATATCATATAATGCTCATTAAATGACGTGTCAAATGTTAAATGGAAGGAGTATGTACTATCGCAGTAGTAGAAATTTTCCCATAACCTATTTAATTATGATCGTTCACAGCCAAAATGAACACCATGAGTCATTTACTCTAGTACAAATCCAAGAAAATACACTAACGTTAAGAGAGAACGAAAACTAAACACCATTTGTATTAGTTTTGATCATAGTATTTTACCTTCTTGCGAAGGGATGACCACGGGAGCCGGTGGTTGCTTGTAATCACTCATTTTTCCTCTCTAGACTCATCTATTTATAAGCTATACATGACACCCAACTGTGCTCAAGTTGAAAGAGGAATGATAATTCTTACTTTTTTGTATATTGAAATGGTCAGCGTGAGCGACATAAAAAGTTTGTACTAATGATCAAGAAGTCTGGTTTAAATCCTCCCACTCCATATTTTGTTAAAAAAAATGATATTGAAATCGACATATTAGCCTCAAAATATCTAAAATCTGTTTTGAAAGTTTAGAAATTAGATAGACACATATTTGAAAGTCCAATAACTTATTGATTTTTTTTAAAGCACGAGAGTTGATAAGTTAAAGTTTTGGAATGTTTTTTTTGACAAAAATAAGAGGTAGGAGGATTCAAACCACAGACCTGTTAGTCATCAGTACAAAGGTCTTTTAGTACAAACTTTATGTCAGTTGAACTATGCTCATGTTAGCTAAAGTTTTGAAAAGTATAATTCTTGTACTCAATTCTTTTATCTAATATGAATTCAAGTTGTTCTTCTATTTTGTGTTCTATTTACTTTTTGTCTTGCACTTTATTTTCATTCATGAGCTAAGCTTCTTCTCGGAGATTCAAATATGTGGATGCCTTGAGTAGAAGAAAGTCCCACTTATGCAAAAGCAACCTTGCTCCCTCTTAGCATTGTTTGTTTTTGCTGAGTTTAAGTTTCATTGTTAGCTTAAACTGATCAATTCATAGTTTGTATTTAGCTAATGGCCAAAAGGTTGGAGTTAAATGTGCGGATTCGCAAAACAATAGCGGAAAAGATCCTAGAAATAGGACTTTGCTTTCTTGCATCCTAGAAATAGGACTGGAACCACTAGAGTTTTAAGAGTCATGAGCATTAATTACCTAAGTTTCAGCTAGCCCTAGAAATAGATGTCTAGTTGGCTTAGACTTCTAAAGGCACCTACAGCGGAGCTGAATAGAAGTAGGACTTAATTCACAATCTAGTTGTCAGGGTAATGCGGGCACAACTGGAGGATGCTATATGCACCATGTTTATGTGGGCAACATAGATAATATTCTTCAGCTGTTTGTAGTGCCTGAGTAAGTTGCGAGCGCAAAGGTGGGTGCAGTTTAAAGCTCATAGTTGAAACTATTTGAATTTCCCCGCTTATCTCATAAGTTTTTACCATTTTCATCTACTTGTTTTTCTCTATTTTTATCTGCAATCAAAATTCCAATCAAAATATTTCTTTGGTTACCATATTTGTGGTTGCAAATTTAGAGGAGGTTCATGTTTTTACAGAATCTTGTGTTTTTCAGCTAGTCACCATCTCCTTTGGGTTCGATATCCCGAATACTTTCCACTTTATTACTTGATAGTGTATACTTGCACTCGTTAGCTAGTGAAACAATCAATTTGACTACTTCCGAGGCCGTCAGTTTGTTCAAGGCATTCGTCAAGGAAGCCATCTACGCCTTGAGGGAATCTGACTCATCTAACTCATAGATTACAACCTTTTGCTTTACCAGGGTTCTATCCATGGGCCATTGGTAGCTTGTGGATGTCATTTCCTCCAACAGTTCCTTAACATTATCCACCATCTATGAAAGAAAACTCCCTCATGCAGAAGTATCAAGGACAATTTTAGTAGAACTATTAAGTGTTGGGTTTTATGTCCTAAAACTCGTAGATAGTGAATGTAACCGTTGATCGGATATTAATGAAATAATATTGATATATTTTTCCATTAATTGTTATTAGTTATTTTATATTTGTCTTTGCCTAATAATAACCCTAATCCAATAAACTAGACATCCAAGGCTGTAATATGAGTCTTGAACTATATGTAGCGACATATGAGATCATTGTTCAAGAAACAGCCTAAAGGGTCTATAGTATAAGGATAAGACTGGGGGGTGCCTTATCCTGGTAACACTATGGATACGGCCCACTTTGTATTTGATACAAACGCTGCAATCCAACGCGTTCGTGTAGGAGACATGCGAGTGGGGGTATCCTATGCAATGAGTTTGCATAAGACCGGACCGCGAAATAGTAACCACTGGTTATAACACCGTTAACTAGTTGGTTTTCTATTTCACCAGGGCGACCTAGACAACTTAGTCTTAATCCTGAGTTGATTATGGACTCCTGCTCATGAGAGATTGTCCTTTGATTTGTATGGGTGAGAGTGGCCAATACGCCGACTCAATAAGCCTACCACTTTGGGGACAAGACCGAATGGGGAGCTGGAAACATAATCGTACAAGATGGAATTCACTCCTTCCCGACTTTAGGGAAGCAGATGAGTGTTCCCTTAAGTGGTTACTCCGAGTCTTGAACAAAGGGCCCTACCCTCTCAATGGCACGAGAGGGTTTTCTGTTTGATGGTTGGACCACAAACAGGTTGTTCATTAGAGGAGAATTGGTACTTAAGGAAATAGAGGTAACCCAGGGGTAAAACGGTAATTTGACCCAGCTGGTGTTACGGACACTCGTGAAGGACTAACTAGTCGATATTGGTCTAGATCCGTGGACACAGAAAATATGTCTGCAGTGAGAAGAGTGCAACTGTGAGTCTATAGTGGAATGTACACACAGTTAACGAATATTGATTAATGTGGTTAATGAGTTTGACCAATTAATCTCACATCGTTGGAGCTTCTGATCTGCAGGTCCATTAGGTCCCACTGGTAGCTCGTAAAGTAATTTGAGGAACCTAAGTAATAAAAGTAAATTGAAAATGTTCAATTTATTAAGGGAAACAAATATAATATATATTGATATATTATTATGAGAGAAATTAATATTTGAAAAGTTCAAATATAAATTTATGGAAGTTTTGAAAGAGTTCAAATAATGAATTAATTAATTTAAGGCCTAAAATGTGTTTGGGCAAATTAATTAATTCTAGGCCGGGAATTAAATATGTGATATTTAATTAGTGGTTAATTAATTAAAGAATTCATTAACCGGGAATTAATCAATTATGGAAATAATTAATCACTTAAGGAAGTGATTAATCATTTATGGAAATGATCTAATCACTTATGGAAGTAATTAGTCATTTGTGGAAAAGATTAATCAATTATGGAATTGATTGATCATGATTGATTAATTAAGGAATAAGATTGAATCAATTTTGGAAAAGATTGATTTAATTGAATATTTTATTCATGACATCTCTTCTATAAATAGAACACTAGACCTAATTGGTCATGACACTTAACACTCTTGAAAGACAAGACCTATAATTCTCTCTAGCCTCCCTCTTAGAGAAAGACTCCCACAAGTCTTTTGCTTCCTAGACTTAGAGACATACCGGTGTAACCTCTGTGGTTATTGTGTCAATCAAAAAGGAATTTCCAGCGAAGAAAAACAAAGGCGGCTGCTGCGTTTTCGTTCGTGGAGCGTCGTTGGCGAAGAACGGTCAAGTCTACAACGAAGGTATGTGACGGTTCTTCCCCTTTTCTTTAGAAAAGCATGAAAATAAATTTAGATTTATTTTTAAGCATGTTTAAACCAATTTTCCAGCAGCTTTAAAAGGGTTTTAAAGTTTAATTGAGTTTTCGTAACGGTATTTTAATGTTAATTAATATACGGCGTAAGGTCCAATCGATGCGCTTCTGCTGCGTGGGGACTTTTATTCCCTTCATTAAGACCATTATAAAATAATTGTACATGGAGCCAGAGGAATATTCGTGTTGTGGGCGTCTCCTAAGCATCTCCTTATATCACTCCCAGGCTTTGTACAATTGTTCATCATCATTCTGCCTAAAAGTCCCAATCTCCGTACGAAGTTTGGTGGTCTTAGTAGGTGGGAAAAATTTTGTAAGGAATGCTTGAACCAACTCGTGCCATGTATTGATGCTCCCAGGTGCCAGAGATTCCAACCAGTCCTTGGCTTTGTCCTGCAGAGAAAAAGAAAAAAGCCTTAGTCTAATAGCATTAGTGGTAACACACCATTCATCTTGACAGTTCCACAAATTTCTAGAAACGAGTGAAGGTGTGAGTGGGGATCTTCAGAAGGATGTCTCTGTTGGGTTTTATGCCCTAAAACTCATAGATAATAAATGTAACAATTGATCGAACATAAATAAAGTATTGTTTGATGTTTTTTTCAATAAAAAGTTATTGTCTATATTATGTACATCTTGCCTAAATAACCCTAATCCAATAAATTGAACATCAAAGGCTGTGAGATGAGTCTTGAACTGTATGTGGAGACATACAGGGATCACTGTTCAAGAGACATCTTGAAGAGTTATAGTATAGGGATAAGGCTGGGTATCTTATCCTGGTGACATTATGGATACGAACCACTTGGTATTTGATACAAATGCAATGATCCAACATGTTCGTGTAGGGGACATGCGAGTGGGGGTTTTCTATGCAATGAGTTTGCATAAGACCGGACCGTGAAATACTAATCGCTAGCTGTAACACCGTTAACTAGTTAAGCTTCTATTTCACTAGGATGACATAGACAACTAAGTATGAATCCTGAGTGGATTATGGACTCCTGTTCACGAGGGATTGTCCTTTGATTTGTATGGGTGAGAGTGGCCAGTACGTCGATTCAATAAGCCTATCATTTTGGGGACAAGACCGAGTGGGAAGCTAGGAACATAATCACACAAGATGGAATTCACTCCTTCCCGACTTTTGAGGAAGTAGATGGGTGTTCCCTTAAGTGGGGTCTCTAGGTCTTGAACAAAGGGCCCTACCCTCTCACTGACCCGAGAGGGGTTTCTGTTTGGTAGTTGGACCACAAATAGGTTATTCGTTAGAGGAGTACTGGTACTTAAGAAGGTAGAGGTAACTCAAAGGTAAAATAGTAATTTTACCCAGCTAGAGTTACGAACACTCGTGAAGGACTAACTTGCTGTTATTGGCCTATATCCATGGACACAGGATTATGTCTACAGTGAGAAGAGTGCAACTGTGGGTCTCTAGTGAAGTGAACTGATAGCGAGCATAGCTACTATTTTTCTCTGATTAATTAAGCTAGTATTTTACAATTATTTGCCCAAATTTATGCAATTTTATGTTTTATTTGTAGGAAGTATGTGTTTGAAACTTAATTCAGCAATTGGAGTCAAATGGAGTTTCCAACAAAAAATAAAAATAAAAAAATCATAGCGTCGCGACGCTATCGACAAATTTTCCAAAATTGCGGATCGCGACAGTGTCGCGACTCTGTCTGTAGAGTCTCGACGCTATCGACAGATTTTCTATATAATCTTCTTTTCATGCTACGGCCAAGGGGAGCCCAATTGGTTAGATTTTAGTCCTAATTTCGACTAGAGACCTTTGGTGGGAGCTAAAGCAAGGCCAATGAGCGGGAATCAAGCAAGAAGACGTGGAGATCGTGACGGGGACGTACCGGTTTCGACAGATACGAGTTTTCCTTTCTCTTTCCCTTACCTTTTGTAGTTTTTATGGCTTTTCTTTCAATTAGTGTTTGTAGTTTAAAGACTATGAATTGCTAGTTGTTTGTCTTAGGGATTGATGTAGTTGTGTTTAGTTTGTTGGATTGATTTGTGGTATGAATATGCATTTATTTTACCTATGCAATTATGGTTAAATGCTTTCAATTACTTGATCACTAGTTGAATGATTTGAGTGTTGAATCTTGCTCGGGAGAGGGGATTTGGCCTAAGACTTACTTTATTTAATTGCATGACTAAAGTAGAAATTCTAAGTTTGTGACGAGATTTGGAATAACTTTAGAAGTTGCTTGAAGAACTAAACTCAAAGCCTTGCATGTTAATGAACTTAGATAGGGATATCAAGTTGATTGCATGCATGAGAATCAATTATGCTCGGGAGAGATAGTTGTGATAAAAGGTTCCTAGACTTGGTAGAATAATTGCATGTTAAATTCATCCCATTAATTTATCCTCAATCTCAACAATGAAATCAATTCTCTAAGAGTCTTTCCATTTGAGTCTCCACCTTTATTTTATGCTTTTTGTCTTTAGATTTATCTTTTATCATTGAGTTTTGCTCCCTAAATAAAATTGGATAAGATTATTCACAGTACTTGATTTGCTAGAAAACCAATCCAGAGGACGAAACTCGTTTTACACGAAAACACTATATTATTACTTGACCCGTACACTTGCAGTAGGAAAATTCCACATCATGAACCCACAGTTAACGAAAATTGATTAATTGGTTAATGAGTTTAGCCGATTAATCTCATATCGTTGGAGCTTCTGATCTGCAAGTCCATTAAGTCACACTGGTAGCTTGTAAAGAGACTTGAGGCAATTAAGTATTAATTCTAAATTGAAAGTATTCAATCTATTTAGGGGAATCATATAATGTATGTTGATGCATTATAATATAAAGTTTATGAAACTTTATAATATAATTTTGAATTAGTTTCAAAGTTAATTTTTTAGAGAAAATATTTGAAAAAGTTCAAATAACTAATATGAATTGGATTCATAATAATAAAATAAATAATTTAATAATCCCTAAAATTAAATATATGGTATTTAATTGGGTAATTAATTAATTATTTATTAAAATTAGATATGAATAAGATAATAGATTTGATTAGATCTTATTCATGACATTTTCCTATAAATAGGACCCCTGAGGTGGGGTGAAAGACATCTCATTCATTCTCCTACTCTCAGACAATTCCCTTGAAGGCTCCCACCAGTCTTCTGCCTCTAGAAGCCTTAGAGTCATACTGGTGTAGCCATAGTGATGGTGTTCTTAAGACTTGGTCGCTGAATTTCCAGCGAAAGATCGTGTTTAGTTGCTGCATTTTTCATCTAGGAGAAGGATCAAGAGTTTAGGTGAAACAGTCAAGTTGCCAACGACGGTATGTTGGTGAAAACCTTTTTCTCTAAATTTGCATGAATTAAATAGACTTTAATTCAGTAAATCCCAACATGCTTTAGATATATTTACAGTAGATTATGCATAATAATTATTGTAAATTTTGCCCGTCGTATCAGTACATTAATCTATATTAAAACACAATCATAGGTCATCTGATAAATCTTCCGCTACGCTAGGGATTTAATTCCTACAGCCTCTTGAATGAGCAGTCCCTCGCCATCTGGATTAGCCCAGTCTTCAGCTCGAAGTTGTTTGCCTAGATAGGTGCATACACAATCCCCGAATTCTTCGTGGGTAGAACCGACTGCAAGAAATCTCTAATTGCCTTTGGTGCTTCCTCTTGGGCCATTTCTTCTAGGAGCTTTCATCCTCTTCTAGTTGCTCTAAGAGTTCTATTAACTTCTAGATCTAAAGGAAGAAGATTAGTCTCCTTATGTCTTCACATGCACAACCCAAAACTTCAAATTAACAAAAGAATAAAACAAACTCAACTATTTACAATCCTAAATTAATATCCATCACTTTCTTTTTAGTGTTAGAAAAATTAAACACCCAAACTAATTGTCTATTCCCTGACAACGACACCAAAAAACTTGTTTGGTGTTCGATTGCCAAAACTGCAAGCGCACAGACCACAAGTAATATAAAATGGTAAGAATTACCAAGTACTGAATCCATAGGGAATAATTTTAATCTAGGTGAATTAACCAACTAAACACCAAATTTACTCAAGACAGACATTATCTAGGGACCTCAATTGCATTAAGAGACATGATCATAAATTGAACTAAGCAATAAAACAATAGAGACAAATTGATCAAGCAATTCATAAAACCAAAGAAGGAGATCAAGTTAGATGAGAGATGAGGTCTTGAATTCCAAAATACAATTAAACATTTATTCTGATCACTAAATAGCATGTCTAATTTAATTATAAATCTAGAACCTTCTTGTTAACATAGGTTCTCTTGTCGGTCTCCCCCAATTCTAATTAACTTATTTTAACAACCTAAGTGTCAATAGCGTCATTAAATGAGTTAATTAATAAGTCCTGGTTCATTATTGATTTCTAAGCCTAACCAACTACTCTCGCTGTCATTACAAGCAGTTAAGTCTAGTTGCATAGGCTGCGTTCTAACTTAGCTTCTCTCCATCGAGTATCCACTAAGTAACAATTCATCATAAATTTGGCCAGAATTTATAAAACATTAAGAATACCCATACAAATAACTAGTATAATGGACACAACAAAGAGTAATCAAAACAATATTTCAATTGTATTTCTTCATTTAAGACCCGAATGCGGGAGTTTAGCTATACATTGTCACTATGAGCACCAAAATTTCTAGCATATACATTCTAATAATAGTAAATGGACAAAAGTAGGGAAAATAAGTTAAATAGATGATGAATCCCTTGCTTATGCCCTCGGTCCGCCACGATCTAAGTCTCGATCGGAACCCTAGCAAGCTCCCGATCCTCCCCGAGAATGCCCAAAAACCCTCTCTAGAAACTACTCTCTTTAACTATCTTCCCCAACCCTCAAAATGGCTATTTGAACCTTGCTTGATGAATAAAACTGAGGCTGAATCACACTTTAAATAGAACTCCAGGTTGTCCAGTGTCGAGACGTTGTTGGCTTGCATCTCGACGTTGGCCCTCGGTTGCTTGGCGCCCACGAACTTGCAGTGTCGAGACGTTGCGGCCTAGTGTCTCGACGCTGGCCTTCGGCTTGAAAATTCCACATTTTTTTGGGTCGTTTTTCAGCTGGTTTCTTCGGCCTTGACCAATATACTTCCTTCTCTTAGGCTTTGGACTTCAACCCACGACCCCAACACTTGATCATTTTCAAGAGCCTTCATCAATTTTGGGTCCAATTGCATCCAAATTCACCAAGATTTTGCTAGATGGTCTTAAGGGACTAAAAAACTGAAATTGTCAATTTTAAACATTAAAATACCAATTAATCCAGCAAATTAACTTAAATTAAGGGATAAAATGTTAGCATTTTTGGGGGTGTTTTCATGTATCCATAGAATTTATTTTGCTTGGGACTAGAAAAAGCTTAAGTTTGAGGGTGTGTTAGCATGGATACATGAAAAGGACAACTCTAGCCTCAATGATTTAGAATTCTTGGAACAATATGGAAAACATTAATGTGGACTAAGCAAGCTTGACATACTCATATTTTTTTTTTTTTTTAAAATGAAACTTAGAATTAACGAATAACATGCTCAAAACTTATCTAACGGTTCTCTTACTAACCTAGATTAGTTTTATGGTTTTTCCATTTGTTTTCCTCTACACTGGCTAAGAGTTTAATATTTCAGAATTCAACAATCATGTAAAATAAAGAAAGCTTAGGGCGTCTGATCTTTCTTTTTATGGGTGGATTCTCCCCAAACTTTCATTTTACTGATACTAACGACACTAGCTTTTCACACACCGCTGTTGTTGGGTTTTATGCCCTAAAACTCGTAGATAGTGGATGGTGACAAAATTGTTTACTTGTCTCAATACGTTGTTATTGAAGTTTGTACAATAAAGAGTTATTATTACTAAAATAACACAATTTGACCAAAATCCAATAAACTAAGATCCTCGATTGTTTAAAAGAAAATTGAACTAGTATGTGGGGACATACATGGATCAGTGTTCAAGTAACAACCTAAATGGTCTATAGTATAGGGATAAGGTTGGGTACCTTATCCTGGTGACACTATGAGATACAACTCACTTTGTATTCGATACAGATGCAATGATCCAAAACATCCATGTAGGAGACATGTGAATGGGGGTATCCTATGCAATGAGTTTGCATAAGACTTGACCGTGAAATATTAACCACTAGATGTAACACCGTTAACTAGTTTAAGTTTCTATTTCAATAGGATGACCTAGGTAACTCAATCTAAATCCTGAGTATGTTATGAACCCCTTTTCAGGAGGGATTGTCCTTAGATTTGTATGGGTGAGAGTGACCAGTTCGCCGACTCAATAAGCCTACCATTTCAGGGGCAAGATCGAGTGGGGTCTGGGAACATAACATTACAAGATGGAATTGACTCCTTCCCCTATTGGGGTAAGCAGATGTGTGTTCCCTTAAGGGCTGATTCCGGGTTTTGAACAAGGGCGCCCATCCTCTCCTGGCCCGAGAGGAACTGTTGTTTATTGGTTGGACCATAAATAGATTGTTCATTGGAGGAATCAATGGTACTTAAGGATCCAGAGGTAACCCAGGGGTAAAAATGGTAATTTGACCCAACTGGAATTACGAACACTCGTAAAGGATTGGCTTACCATTATTGGTCAATATCCGTGGACACATAAATATTCTACTGTGAGAATAGTGCAGCTGTGGGTCTTTAGTGGAATGACTCACAGTTAACGAATGTTGACTAACTTGGTTAATGAGTTTAGCCATGATCTGTAGGTCCATTAGGTCCACCTGCTAGTTTGTAAAGAGTTTTGAGGTTAAATAGTCTTGAATAGAATTTGAAGTGTGTTCGAATTCGTTAAGAGAATTTTATTTAATTGTATTTGATGCAATTAATACAATATATGCAGATACATTGTAATATATGTTTAATTAGTGAATTAAACTTTATGATATAAAATTAATTTTGAATCACAAAATTAATTTTGGATGTGATTCAAAATTAATTTATGAGAGAATTAAATATTTGAAGGGGTTCAAATATTAAATATGAATTAGATTCATATTGGAACTATAAGTTATATTTAATGTGAATAAAATTCATATTAAAACTATAATTTATGAGAAAATTATTTGAATGTCATTTAATTAAATTAATTCTATAGTTCATAATTAATGTACATTGGATGCATATTAAAAACTATAGGTTAATAGAGAGATATAATTGAATTTGATTCAAATATAAAATTGATTAAATATATGATATTTAATTAGTTGGTTGAATTAATTCAGTTAAATATGATTTAATTGAATTTAAAACTATATTTAAATTTAATTTAATCAAATTTTGATTTGGTTAAAATTAACTTCATGTGGATAATATATAGTTTTAATATATATTAATTTAATTGTTAAATTAATATGTATTGGGCAAGGGATTGACACCACATAAACATTTTTCTGTCTAACTCTAAAAAAACTCTCTCATCTCTCAAGAATACACACAACAACCATTCTGTTGGGTTTTTTGGCAAAATATTAGAAGTGCATTTGTCCCACGTCGGAAAGGTTCAAGGAAGTGATGAGCTCCAAGTACTATAAAAGGAGCCTATGACTTTGGTTTTAAAGCATCCCATTTCAAAATCACTTTAAGCTTGTATACTCTAGTAGTGTGAGTGATATAAAGCTTTGAGAGAGTGTGTTCTTGTAATTGGGGTCAGGGAGAAAATTCTGTGTGATTGTAACAATTTTTCACATAGTGGATTTCTTTCTGTGAGCCGTGGTTTTTTCTCTGCTTTGGAGTTTCCACGTAAATTCTTATGTTTCTTATTTTGTTGCTTTATTTTAATTTCTCTACTATTTTCTGCTTATTCCTGCGGTAGAATTGAGGGGTTTTCCCAACATAGTGGTATCAGAGCTTTAGGTTTGTAGTTTCTTGATTTCTGAGTATGCTCTGTGGTTGCAGCATTGTCTGGCCTTCCACATCAGGAAAGATTTCTTCCACATCAGGAAAGATTTCTAGAAACAAACTTGGGTGTTGTGAATAGTGTGGGTTGTTCACTATTTGCAGATTAGCTAGGAGTGAAGCAGAAATGTCAAGCTTCATGAGTCCAGTGAAGATGAACATGGAGAAATTTGATGGAAGGATGAACTTCGGCTTGTGGCAAGTGCAAGTCAAGGATGTGTTGATACAATCTGGGTTACACAAGTGACAGCGGTGAAGGTGGTCCAGTGGAGTCCAGTGGTGGTTCCAGCAGAGGTTCGAAGAAGTCCAACATGAGTGATGAAGATTGGGAGGAAATGGATTTGAGAGCTGCAAGTGCAATCAGACTCAATTTGGCTAAGAACATTCTTGCAAATGTCCATGGAATTTCGACAGCCAAAGAGCTTTGGGAGAAGCTTGAAGCAATGTATCAGGCAAAGAACATCTCGAATCGGTTGTACCTGAAGGAGCAATTTTACACGCTGTGAATGGAGGAAGGTACGAAAATCTCAGATCATCTGAGTGTTCTCAATGGCATCATTTTGGAGCTGGAGGTGATCGAAGTTAAGATAGAGGATGAGGATAAGACACTCAGGCTTATCTTGTCACTTCCAACTTCTTATGAACACATGAAGCCAATCTTGGTGTACGGGAAGGAAACTTTAAATTTTGCTGATGTTACTAGTAAACTCTTATCAGAAGAAAGAAGACTGAAGAGTGAAGGGCGTACTTCACAGGATGATTCAACACTAGTAGCTAGCAATTGGAAGAAGAAGAAAGAGTCCATGCAGAAGAAAGGTTGCTGGGAATGCGGGCAGTCTGGACACATGAAAAAGAATTGTCCTAACAGAGCAGGTTCGTCAAAGGGCTCTGGGTCGGATGCTGACGTTGTCTCTCTTGTCAGGGGAGACAGTGAATTCCTATGAAGAAAGATAGAATTCATCTTCATGGTGTGTCCGCTTTACCATGATAGAGGATGTGATGTTAGCGGTTCCACAAGTTTGCACACGGACATTGGCTTGGCAGTTATGCAAGGTGTGTGGTGGAAGTTATGTCGATGGCTGAAGAACTTCCAGGTGAGCCAAGTAGGTGGAAGTTGCACCATAAATTTCAGCAGGATTTATCGACATGTGACAAAGAAGAAAATTCTTGGAAGGTGATGTCCAAGTGGTCTATTTTGTATGGTGGGATAGGTTATAATTCTCTGAGATGAGAATTATGATTGTCGGTGAAGACAATGATTTGTAGCAAAAGTTGTGGATTCTTCAAATATCTTGCCAAGGTGGAATTTGTTGGGTTTTTTGGCAAAATATTAGAAGTGCGTTTGTCCCACATCGGAAAGGTTCAAGGAAGTGATAGACTCCAAGTACTATAAAAGGAGCCTATGACTTTGGTTTCAAAGCATCCCATTTCAAAATCACTTTAAGCTTGTATACTCTAGTAGTGTGAGTGATATAAAGCTTTGAGAGAGTGTGTTCTTGTAATTGGTCAAGGAGAGAATTCTGTGTGATTGTAACAATTTTTCACATAGTGGATTTCTTTCTGTGAGCCGTGGTTTTTTCTCCGTTCTTGTGTTTCTTATTTTGTTGCTTTATTTTAATTTCTCTACTATTTTCTGCTTATTCCTGCGGTAGAATTGGGGGGTTTTCCCAACACATTCTTGCTGTGATTCCCATCTCAAGAAGGTGATCCCATTATCACGCCTCATGAATTTAGAGTTATAGTAGGTGTTCTCTTTTTGGTGGTGTTCTTGGAAGATTTAGTGAACATGACTTTGGAGCATAGTGCAGATTTGGCCTCCATTCACGTAAGTCTTCAATTCTAAATAGTTTAGAATAGTTAAAGCATGCTTAATCGATAGAATTTGTAGAATTAGTTCTTAAATTCTTGTTGCCAATGTACTGGTATTTCTATGAAACCCAATTAAGAACGAAATGATCTGATACACTTCCGCTGCCAAGGATTTTCATTCCTTCAACGATAGGAGGTAGCTCTTTTTACCCCTAGATCTATTTTTTCTTTTTGCAAGCAAAAATCATTTTTCTTATTCTTTCATTTTGTTCTTTTTGTAGGGATAACATTTTCTTCTTCTTTTCATTTCACCTAACTCTTAAAAACAATTAAGCATGAATTCTTAGTATTAGAGACTAAGCCTATCAGAGTGACAACAAACTTATAAAAAACTACAACAAGAATCACAAGAGATAAGTTCATCACATGCTTTAGACATTAACACTAAGCAAAAAGCAAAAAATTTTAAAATTTTAAAATCTCTTTTTTCTCCTCCCATTGTTGGCATCGGAAAGGGAGAGAGGAATTCCTCCCTCTTCCTTTTTTACTTTTTTTTTTTTTTAAAAAGAAAATGAATGGAGGAGGAAAAAAAAAGAAAGAAATGAGAAGAACATTAAAAAAAAATTGTCGCGCCGGCAGCAAGTGATGGTTGGGGTGTTGAAGTTGAAGAAGAAGGAGAAGAAGAAAATGGGAGGAAAATGAAATTTAAAAAAGAGATTTTAACCTAATTAGAAACGCCTCATGTTTCTCAAATTAGTTGAATGATTAGTTGATTTTAACCTTTTTATTAAAAAGAAAAGTCTCCACTAATCCTTCTTCGGTAAATTTTGGAACATATTTCCATCATGTTTTTTCTTACCCGGAAATTATTATTATTCTTTAATCAATTTTAATAAAAAATAACTTAAAACTATCGGTAATAACTTATTTTAAGATTTATTAAATGTGCAAAACTAAATTTGATTTTTTTTTCGACAACATGTGAGGTAGGAGAATTTGAACAACGTACCCCTTGGTGATTAGTATAAACTTTATACCAGTAGAACTACGCTCATTTTGGCAATTAAATTTGAACATTTGAAAGTATAAAAACTAGAATAAAATGAGACCCAAAATACAAAGACGAAAATGGTATTTTAACCTATAATTTAACTTTTAAAAAAAATTGTGAAAAATGGAATTTCGCCTTTTTTTTTTTTTTGTTTTAGTTCATTAACATTTGGAGTGAGAGATTCGAACCTTTGGCTTGTTGGTCGAGAGTACATGTCAATTACTGATGAGTTAGACTCACTTTAGCCAATGGAATTCAATTGATGCTATGTACATGGGAAATTTTCACCCCTCCAAGTCGACTTGGTTAAGCTCAAGCTGCGAACATCCATAAACTCGAAGACTCTTTAATCTGGTGAGGCTTGACATAGCTTCCTTTGACGGCAAGTTCTTCAACTTGATGCAATTGTAAAGCTTCAATATTTCCAAAGATGTAAAGTTCCTAAACCATTCTGGCAGAGCTTCAACGCCATCAAAATGCGAAATATGCAGTGATCTTAAGGAAGTGAGGTGCTCAAGTTGTTGAGGAAGTTGCGTTGCACGACTTCCCTCCAAGTCGACCAACACAAGGTTTTCAAGTAAACCCAAGTGTGCGAGGGCACTCCAATCATAACGTTGCAAGTATCCAAAAACACTCAAGCTTTTCAAGTTGCGAACGTGGGCTAACCCCTCTGGCAACTTTTGAAACTCCGTTATGCTTAAAGAAGATAATTTGTGCATATTTTGCAAGCTCGGGAGGGAAATCAAATTAGAAGAGTTGCTTATCAACATGCTTTCGAGGGAGCTGCAAAATTCTAAGCCATTTGGTAGTTTCATCAAATTTTCACATCCCAAAATCTTTAGAGATCGAAGCTTTGCTGAACCTTGAAAGCTTGAAAAGGACCTTAACCTCTCATGATGAGATGCAAAAAGGTTTGGAATACTCGTTAATCTCGGACAACGAACGACGTTCAAGCTTTCAAGATGAGGAAAAATCGTACCATTTGATACAAACATTATCTCTTCCCAATTCTCTAGATTGTTCATTTCACAGATATGAAATGTTTTCAATTTTGGAAATAAAGTCCTCTTGTCACAGTAATTCCCATAAAATTCTCCTCCAATACTTCTTACACTGTGTAAGCAACGAACTTCAAGTACTTCAAGCTTGGATAACTGTCCAAGCAATGGTAAAGTTTCGCATATTTCGCAATCGTGTAGATATATCTCGACCAAATTTTCAACAAAAATACTATTTGGCAGAAGTTCTCCTGCAAAGTTATGAATTCTCAAGGCTCGAAGATTTTTATGTGGTTGAAGTCCTTCCAACACGTCCAAATCATTGTACTTGCTTCCTTCTCTTTCCCATCTCAAACCCCAACGAAAATAGAGATCAGAAATATTCTCTTTCTCCACCAAATTTGCAGCCATGGCTTCCTTTTTATTTTTGACTCGCTCAAGACATAAAATGGTTAATTTACCTTTAAGGTTTTTCAGAGGTCCAAGCTCGTCTATCTTACATCCATCATCAAATCCGACTACAAAACTAGAAAGTGTTTGAAGTTGAATCAATTGACCCAAATGTTGAGGCATTTGCTTAGTATCACAAGGATCAGTGAAAAATTCTAAATGTCTTAAACTAATCAACTTTCTCAAATCTTTTGGAAGTTCATTAAAGAACATCCCAAGTTTCAATGTTTGCAAATTATAAAGCAAAACAACAGATTCTGGTAGGTCCCTTATGGCAGAATGTGAAATGTCGAGCTACCTTAAATGCTTCAACTTAGCAATTGAATTTGGTAACTCATATATAAACCATGAATGTGCAATTAAAACGCGCAAGTAGGTGAAGTTTGTGATTGTACACTGAAACACATCACTATCGAATGTCAACATGTGCAACTTTCTGACATTATTTCCACCACAACTAAGAGTTTTTACCCTATGACCAATTGAACAATCTTCGCCTCTCAAAGGTTTTTCGCCTCTCCAAGGTTTTCCATCCAATAAATTTAAAGTATCCAACTTCAATTCTTGAGAATTTGAAATAGAACAAGCAACATCATATATAAGATCGTGCATCTTACACCATGTAATTCTCTTTCTATTATTCTTGACAACATCTTGAAATAAGGAGCGAGACAATAAAACGTTGAAGTATTTTTCTCCAATGTCCTCCATCATTTCGTTGCTTCCCTCAGACGGTTGAATAAATCCTTGTGCTATCCACATCTGAACAAGTGCTTCTTTTCTGAACTTGAAGTCTTTAGGAAAATTTGAACAGTAGGCAAAGCATTGTTTCAATGAAGATAATGGCAGGCGATCCACACTCAATTTTATTGTGGATAAAACACGATTTTCATCCTCCAATGGAACTCCCATTAGATTTTTCAAAGTCAACTGCAATCCCTCATGATTCTCATCAAATTTCAGAATTCCTCCCAACACTTTTACAACCAAGGGTATGCCACCAAATCTTTTAACAAGCTCTTTCTGAACAATATCCAACTCAGGAATTACTAGCAATTCATTTCCAAATGCATATTTCTTGAACAGAGACCAACAGTGATCATCAGATAAATTTCTCAAATGGTGTCTGGGATGTGTCTCCATGATTTCAGCAACTCTATCACTCCTAGTAGTCACAACAACAACATTTCCAGAACTTTGAGTAACCTTTAACAAACATGTCTTCAACTCATTCCATAAGCTAAGATTCTCATTCCAAACATCATCAAGAACTAGAAAATATCTTTTGTCATCCAACAACTTTTTGAGCTCTTGAAGTAAGGCTTCCTTGCTATCTAGGCCACCAAAATTAGGATCAAGAGTTTCCAAAATTGCTCCTAAAATCTTCTTGATAACAAAAGGTTCCGACACACACACCCATATAGTTCTATCAAAGTTCCCCTTTATCAATACATGATTGAATATTACCTTCGCCAGAGCTGTTTTTCCTAATCCACCCATACCGACAATTGGTAGAACAGACAAAGCTTCCTTATGACTAAGATCAACCGACGTATTCACTATCTCTAAAACTTCAATGTCCCTCCCGATAACTCCAAACTCATCAAGAAACGAATCCGTCTCTTCAATCTGGCTAAAATCAGGTTCTGTTTCTTTGGATGATGATATAGCAACAAGCCCGACAGCACTCGCAGCACAATAATGCTTTTCCAACATTCTAGCTATGGCCTTAATTTTATTGGCCATTTTAAGGCGAAAGACAAGGGGGTTTTTGGAGAATGAAACGAAATTACTTACCATCACCTCTTTCTCAGGTTCAACCTTGCGTCGAAGATCTTCGTAAGCGAGCTCATCGAGTAAAACGTCAGCTTCAAAAACGATATCCTCAAGCTTCTCGACCCACAGCTTCACAGCTTGATGCTCGGCCTTAATTCTGTCGACGTCGCGAAGGATGGCTTCCACCATGAGCAAAGAGTCCCTCAGCTTTGAAAGCTCCTTCTTGAAACCCCACGCCAGGCCGATCTGTTGTGCTGCGAGTTTTACTGTCTTCTTCAAAAGTTCTTGCGCTGCAAAAGTCCACAGGAATTCCGCCATGAGTTTGATGATGTGGAGAGGAAGAAAGAAGGAACAAATTTCAAATTTCAGAGGTTTTTCTTTGTGAAAGAGATATGTGGAGTGGCTGCTTCCTTGTTCAAGGAACGATGGCGGTAGGAAATTCCCATTTTGGTTTGTGTTTGTTGTGAAGAACTACACAAACAATGCTAAAAATACAGCAGTCCAGAAAATCACACTCAACAAAGTTCACACTTTCTAAACTAAATCAAGCATAGAAAAATAGAGGAGACACACAATATTTATAGTGGTTCGACCAATGAGGTCTACATCCACTGTGCAAGGCGAGATCAATCTTTTATAACTCCAATCCAAGAACAAGATACAATCGAAAAAAAGAGAAAACTTCAAGCAACCCAACAAATCTCTCACAGCCCAATCGAAATATACAGAAGAAAACACTCTCACAAGGAGACAAAATTTCTCTCTTAAATACTCAAAAGCCACTTGCTTCAAGAGAGAAAAACACTGTTCTTCTGCAATTTTTTACTGTTGTTGCCTGGTCTCCATTTCTGTACAGTACCACGTAGAAGAAGAAAAAAACGGCAAAACCACAATCACTTCTTCTCTCGGCAAAAACTGAACATAATAATAATGGGCCAATATACTACAAAAATGATTGGGCAAATTTTTTGGGCCTTTTACAACATAATAATTTAAGCCCAACAATGATGGATATGCTGGAGTCACGTTCAACAAATCACCCTCTTGAATCAAGTATATCCTCAGATAAAGAAGCAAAACACAATCTTGAACTCACCCTGCACTTTAAGCATCAACAAGCAACATTAGCCAATACCTACTTTAAGTAGGTCACAGAAGAATTTAAACTTCACTCCTGACAAAGACTTTGTAAACATATCAGCAAGATTATTTTCAGATGCAATCTTCTCTAGCTTTACTGTTTTCTTGTTCACTTCATCTCTCACGAAATGAAACTTCACATCTACATGCTTTGTTCGATCATGGTATAAAGGATTTTTCGAAAGTGCAAGAGCACTTTGACTATCACAGTGTATAATAGGTTCTGCTATATCTCCCAACATGTCTGAAATCAGTCCTTTCAACCAAATTGCTTCCTTAACTGACTCAGATAATGCTATATACTCTGACTCAGTAGTAGATAAAGCCACTACAGACTGAAGCGAAGATCTCCAATTAACTGTATTACCAAACAATTTAAACACAAAACCAGATGTAGATCTTCTTTTATCTAAATCAGAGGCAAAATCAGCATCAACAAAACCTTCTAAACACTGAACATCAGACTCACCAACTGTGTAAATTAAACCATAGTTCTTAGTACCTTTCACATATCTAATAACCCATTTTACAGCTTCCCAATGACGTTTTCCTGGACAACTCATAAAACGGCTAATAACACTCATTGCATAGGCTAAATCTGGACGAGTACATGTCATTCCATACATTAAACAACCCACTGCATTTGAGTAAGGTACCTTTGCCATACCTGCAAGTTCTGTGTCTGTCTTTGGAGACTGAAGCTTTGACAATTTGAAATGAGAGGCCAAAGGGACAACAACTGCCTTTGCAACATTAAGGTGAAACCTCTTAACCACACTGTCAAGATAACCCTGTTGTGTAATTATGAGTTTTCCAGCAGCTCTGTCTCTGATAATTTCCATGCCTAGAATCTTTCTAGCTGGACCTAAATCTTTCATATCAAATTCTCTGCATAACTGTGCTTTTAAGTCAACAATTTCAGAATATACATGAGAAGATATAAGCATATCATCCACATACAGTAACAAAAACACAGACACATCTTTCGAAACATGTTTAACATAAACACAGCTGTCATAATCACTTCTGTTAAATCCACACTTAATAATAAAAGTATCAAACCTTTTATACCATTGTCTTGGAGATTGTTTAAGTCCATAAAGTGACTTTTTCAATCTACAAACCAAATGCTCTTTTCCTTTCTCAACAAAGCCAAGGGGTTGAGACATGTAAATTTCTTCCTCTAGCTCTCCATGCAAAAACGCTGTTGTCACATCCATTTGCTCTAATTCAAGATTAAAATGAGCAACTAAAGACAACAAAACACGAATGGAAGAATGTCTTACAACAGGAGAATAAACCTCATTATAGTCAATCCCATATTCTTGAGTAAAACCTCTTGCTACCAACCTAGCTTTAAATCTAGGCTTGTCTTCACCACTGATACTAGGTTTTACTTTAAACAACCATTTGCAATCAACAAGCTTATGATCTGACGGTTTTTCTGAAAGCACCCAAGTCTCATTTTTCATCAATGAGGCCATTTCTTCATTCATAGCAATTAACCACATATCACTTTCTTTTGACTGCATTGCTTCATCAAAATTTGCAGGTTCATGACTTAACAAGATTTCATCACAGTTTAAGGCATAAGCTGTTTCTTTCCCCTGTTCTACTGCACAACTTGCTTCATCATATCTTGCTGGCGGTCTAACAACTCTTCTCTGTCTATCTCTAGCTAACTGATAATCTGACAAGCGAGATTCTGATTGTTCATTTTCAGTACCTACAGACTCAGGTTGTTCCTCTGACGACTCACCAGTTAACTGATCATCAACCCTTGCAGCTTCATTATTGGAAATAGATTGCTCACCTGAACATCCGGCAGTGTGTGTGTTTTCTAACTCAATCTCAAAAGAGTTTGAAGACACATTATCAACAGATTTCTTAAAACTCACACTACCTGACAGCACCCAAGGCATGTCAAATTCATCGAATTTTACATCTCTACTGATAATACATCGTCCCTCACCTGGTTGAAGAAGCCATAGCTTATAACCCTTCACCTCAGATGGATAACCAAGGAAGATGCATTTCCTTGCACGTGGCTCTAGCTTGTCTTGTTTAATATGTGCATATGCAGCACATCCGAATACCTTCAAATGACTAAGGTTGGGAGGCTTTCCTGACCAAACTTCTTGAGGAGTTTTCATATTCAAGGCAACTGAAGGACTTCTATTTATGAGATATGTTGCTGTCGAAACTGCTTCACCCCAAAACATCTTAGGAAGCTTTGCATTTGCAAGCATACATCTTACCCTCTCAAGCAAAGTCCTATTGTACCGTTCTGCAAGACCGTTCTGTTGTGGTGTGTAAGGAACTGTGTGATGCCTTTTAATTCCAGCTTTTTTACACAAAGTTACAAAGCTGTCATTCAAATACTCCAGACCATTATCTGTTCTCAAAACCTTAATTTTCCTCCTAGTTTGATTTTCAACCAGGACTTTCCAATCTCTAAAGGTTGCAAATGCATCACTCTTGTTCTTCAAAGTAAACACCCACAATTTTCTTGAGAAATCATCAACAATACTCATAAAGTATTTTGCTCCTCCAAGTGTTGAAACCCTTGCTGGTCCCCACAAATCTGAATGAACATAATCTAAAATCCCTTTGGATAACTCGGTGCTCTTAGAAAATTTCACCCTGGTTGACTTTCCAAGAGTACAATGTTCACAGAAAGGTATTTCTGAAGGCTTGAACTTACCAAACAAACCTTGTTTGTGCAATTCATTTAAGCCTCTTTGAGAGACATGGGCTAATCTATTGTGCCAAAGGACAGTTTCTTTATCACCTTGTCCTAAAACAACATTTGCACAATTAGCTACAGCTGAGGTTCCATTCAAAACATACAAGCCATTTCTAAGGTTACCTTTCATTTCAAGAAGTGAACCTTTATAAATTCGAAGAATGCCTCCCTCTAACTTGCAACTGAAACCTCTTTTATCAAGCTGTCCAAGAGAAACTAAATTTCTCTTTAAATCTGGAACAAACCGAACATCAGACAGGACCTTCTCCATTCCACCATAAAGTTTCAACCTGACAGATCCTATGCCCTTCACAAGACAATGCTGATCATTGCCCATCAAAACCTTGTTACCTTCAAGTTCCTCAAAATCTTGAAAGTAATGTCTATGAGGTGTCATATGATAGGAACATCCAGAATCAAGTATCCACTCATTATCAACTGCAATCTCAGACACAGTTAACACTCCTGCTGACTCATATCCTTCATGCACATTTGCAACAGTTTGTTCATCATTTTTCTCCTCTTTCTTGTTCTTGTTTTTTAACTGAAAACAGTTTTTAATCAAATGCCCTTCTTTATGGCAATAATAACATTTTCTCTTCTCTTTACCTCTAGATTTGGATCTATGCTTAGTGTTCTTCACCTGTGATTTTCCTTTAGATTCTGATCTCCCTCTAACCACTAAGGCTTCAACATCCCTTTTCTCAGACATGATTTCAAAATCTTTAGATCTCAAGGCATTTAAAACAATGGCTAAAGATAACGAGTCTCTGCCATATTTTATTGCAGCCTTAACTTCCTTATAGCTTTCAGGTAATGAATTTAGGAGAATAACAGCTTGATTTTCATCATCTAACTTCTCCCCTGTATTTGCCAGATCTACACATATCTTGTTGAAATCATCTAAATTATCTTCTAAGGATTTTGACGGTTGCATCTTAAATCCAAAAAATCTTTCCTTTAAGTAAATCTTATTTGGCAGAGATTTACTTAAATAAAGTGACTCCAACTTAGTCCACAATTCCTCTGGTTTTTCAATATCATTAACCTGTCGAAGCACATTATCAGATAAATGAAGAATCATTGTGCTATACGCTATTTCCTGCATTTCAGCTTGTTTTTCTTTGGTCATATCTTCAGGCCAAGTTTCTGGTTTATCTAAAATTTTACCCACTTTCTGTTGAACTAAAAGAGCTTTCAGCTTTTTTCTCCAAAGGCTAAAATCCCCTTTTCCATCAAACTTATCTAGTTCGAATTTTGCAGACATATTAGAAATTTTAACAGCCAATCAATCTCACTGAATTTTTTTTTTTTTCAGCCCAAACACAATTTCAGATACACCCAACAAATAACACAACCCAGCCAAACAGAAATTTCCAGATTAAATATCAAACCGACGAAAAACAATACACTTACAGATTCACAGAATCAAGAAACCCACTGCTGCTACTGCCTTAATCAACCAGCTCTGGTACCATTTGTTGTGAAGAACTACACAAACAATGCTAAAAATACAGCAGTCCAGAAAATCACACTCAACAAAGTTCACACTTTCTAAACTAAATCAAGCATAGAAAAATAGAGGAGACACACAATATTTATAGTGGTTCGACCAATGAGGTCTACATCCACTGTGCAAGGCGAGATCAATCTTTTATAACTCCAATCCAAGAACAAGATACAATCGAAAAAGAGAGAAAACTTCAAGCAACCCAACAAATCTCTCACAACCCAATCGAAATATACAGAAGAAAACACTCTCCCAAGGAGACAAAATTTCTCTCTTAAATACTCAAAAGCCACTTGCTTCAAGAGAGAAAAACACTGTTCTTCTGCAATTTTTTACTGTTGTTGCCTGGTCTCCATTTCTGTACAGTACCACGTAGAAGAAGAAAAAAACGGCAAAACCACAATCACTTCTTCTCTCGGCAAAAACTGAACATAATAATAATGGGTCAATATACTACAAAAATGATTGGGCAAATTTTTTGGGCCTTTTACAACATAATAATTTAAGCCCAACAATGATGGATATGCTGGAGTCACGTTCAACAGTGTTTGTTTGACATAGTCAGTGGGTGAGTGGGTATTCACTCGTACGTTTGGATTTAATAAAAAGGTGACAGTATTTAACCTTCTAAGAATTTCTCTCATCTGATCCAACCTCCCTCGGCGTAATGTGATGTAATAGGGTCTTGTAGAGGGTAATTGACAATTTTGACCCCTCATGTTTTTGGATTTGTAAAAATTTACCCCTTTTGATTTTATTGTTTTTCTTACCCTTTTTAATTTCAGTTTGCTAGTAAATTACAAATATACCCTTAACCCTTGAATGTTTTACAAAAACTCTTTCCCTCTCTTTCAAACGGTGTTTCGGTTTTTCTCTCAACGGTCATCTTTCATTCAAATTTCTGGCAAGTTCGTGCGACCATTTGCTACTTAAACGATTGAAGATCAGTTCGCACTTGCTCCAAGGTACGTTTTTCGGTTTTATTTTTTTTATTTTTTCTAGGGTTTTCAAGCATACAATAGATTCTAGGTCTTTTGTGGAAATTTGTTGTAGTTTAGCTTTATTTTAGTCCACACACACTTTTCGAAGAGTTCTGAGTAGTTTGGGATAAAAACGGCGTCGGATTCTTGCTGGATTTGTGGGGGTTTTTTGTTTGCAAACGAAGCATCCTGGTCGGGATGCATACGGGGATGCAAATTGCCTGCCTCGATCTCGACTAGGCCCTCCAGCCGGGGATCTCGATATCTCGCCCTGGCGTCCCTAACGAGATCAACCGGGATTTGTGTTCTTATTATTTTTTAAAATAAAATTATTTGGTTTTTTTTCTTTCAATTGTACTTTGTTTTTGTTTATAAGTTTAATAATCATGGCAATGGTTCAAAAAATTCCACCTTCTAACCATTTTCCAGCTGCATTAACGTGTTGTTCTCATTTAGGAAAAACAATCATAGCTATTAAAAAAAAATAATTGATGCCCAGTTAGCGATGTTTAGACAGACATGTTTTGGTCATTTATTGGATTTATCTTTAATGTTTAATGGTCAATTAATCCATTACTTTCTTTTGAGAGAAGTAAATGAGGATAGGGCAAATATGATTAGTTTTGATATTCTGGGGAACAAAGTTTCATTCGAGCAACGTGAATTCAATATCATAACCAGGATTAGGCATAGTACTAGACACATTAGGAGCAATATCAATAATACTAGGCTTAAAAGAATCTACCTGAACGACAACACGACGATTAAAGGATTTGAGTTAGATAGATTATTCCTCGACCTCCGATTTGAGAATGATGAAGACGTAGTCAAGATAGCCTTGTTTTATTTCATTAAGCTTGTGATGATGGGGAGAGAGAGGAAACAACGCAAATGGATACGAGCCTGCTAGGTATAATTGATGAGTGGGAGAGATTTTGCAATGAAGATTGGAGCAAAATCATATTTGATAAGACCATTAAATCATTGAAGAAAGCTTTGTCTGGAAAAGCGGCGTCTTATAAGGAGAGATCGGATGGTAAACAAGAGACGTACAGTCTTTACGGCTTCCCATACGCATTTTAGGTTAGCAAACTTTCTTCATATTTAGGGTTTCGTTTTAATGTTTATATTGTTACTAATACTATATTTTAATTATTCATATAGGTATGGACGTATGAGACTGTTTCGTCATTAACTGAACGTGTTGCTAACCGCGTCAGAGAAAATGTCATCCCACGGATTCTTAGATGGTCATGTTCCCACTCACCCACTCTGGCAGTGCTCAGTAAAGAGGTTTTTGCATCAGACACGGTATGTTTAAGCATTAGTTTTTTTTTTCTCTCTGGATACTCATGAGTTTTAGGGTTTTTAGTATTGTAGTCTCTTTTTCTGTGTAGGCGAGGGTCATATTGGAACTTGTGGCCATAGAGGAAGAGGTTCAATTTGTGGACCGTGTGATGGAGTCGTCTCATGCCCCACCTGCCATCCCACCTCCTCCTCCAACTTCACTCCTAGCATTTCCCGGTATGCATGTTGACGATGTAGATGCTGAGGGTATCCATGATAGGACGAAGGATGTTGGGACTAGTTCTAAGGCTCCCGACAGAATTCGCAAGAAGTGTAAACTCCTTGATAGCCGTGTGGAGGGCATTGAAAATGTTGTTAAGGAGTTAAATGGAAAGATGGAGGGAATCGAAAGAGATCTGTAGGCAATAAAGAAGTTCATGCGTCGATTGTCTAAGGTATGAATGGTGCATTTGTTCACCTTATATTGTATTGTATACATATTTTGTTAATATGTGTTGTGTTTCATACAGGGAAAGTTCGTCGACGCATGCAAGCATTTGGATCCCGCGCAAGATGATGGCCCAGACGATCACGATGGGGCAGGATCTGGATCCGGCAAGAAAGAAGCAGACACCCCGTTTAATTTGGCAATTGGTTCAGCTGTTCAGACCGACACACAACAAAAAGCTCTAGTAGTGGAAGGGACCGATGGTGGTGGTCCAGTTCAAGGGGTGGAAAAGATAACCATTGATCTAGATGAGGGGATGATGGTAAGGACGGATAAGTGTAGCATGTATAATGTTTGTATTCTATTTTTTTATAATTTTGTTTTTTTGAACATATGCATTGTGTTCTAATTGATTTCTATTATTTTTTTGACCTTTTAGATTCAAGGGCATGGCTGTAAATATACATCTATGGGTTTTATTAGCTAGGTTAAAAAATAAGTTTTTTAAAAAGAGGTTACTTTTGAAAACCCAAAACTTAAATGGGTTATTTATGACAATTTCCCACTTTTATTCTTACAACTTACAAGGTTAAATGCGGTCACCTTTTTATCAAATCCAAACGTACGAGTGAGTACCCACTCACCCACTGACTATGTCAAACAAACACAAACCAAAATGGAATTTCCCTACCGCGCCATCGTTCCATGAACAAGGAAGCAGACACTCCACAGATCTCTTTCACAAAGAAAAACCTCTGAAATTCAAATTTGTTCCTTCTTTCCTCCTCTGGACATCATCAATCTCATGGCGGAATTCCTGTGGACTTTTGCAGCGCAAGAACTGTTGAAGAAGACAGTAAAACTCGCAGCAGAGCAGATCGGCCTGGCGTGGGGTTTCAAGAAGGAGCTTTCAAAGCTGAGGGACTCTTTGCTCATGGTGGAAGCCATCCTTCGCGACGTCGACAGAATTAAGGCCGAGCATCAAGCTGTGAAGCTGTGGGTCGAGAAGCTTGAGGATATCGTTTTTGAAGCTGACGTTTTACTCGATGAGCTCGCTTACGAAGATCTTCGACGCAAGGTTGAACCTGAGAAAGAGGTGATGGTAAGTAATTTCGTTTCATTCTCCAAAAACCCCCTTGTCTTTCGCCTTAAAATGGCCAATAAAATTAAGGCCATAGCTAGAATGTTGGAAAAGCATTATTGTGCTGCGAGTGCTGTCGGGCTTGTTGCTATATCATCATCCAAAGAAACAGAACCTGATTTTAGCCAGATTGAAGAGACGGATTCGTTTCTTGATGAGTTTGGAGTTATCGGGAGGGACATTGAAGTTTTAGAGATAGTGAATACGTCGGTTGATCTTAGTCATAAGGAAGCTTTGTCTGTTCTACCAATTGTCGGTATGGGTGGATTAGGAAAAACAGCTCTGGCGAAGGTAATATTCAATCATGTATTGATAAAGGGGAACTTTGATAGAACTATATGGGTGTGTGTGTCGGAACCTTTTGTTATCAAGAAGATTTTAGGAGCAATTTTGGAAACTCTTGATCCTAATTTTGGTGGCCTAGATAGCAAGGAAGCCTTACTTCAAGAGCTCAAAAAGTTGTTGGATGACAAAAGATATTTTCTAGTTCTTGATGATGTTTGGAATGAGAATCTTAGCTTATGGAATGAGTTGAAGACATGTTTGTTAAAGGTTACTCAAAGTTCTGGAAATGTTGTTGTTGTGACTACTAGGAGTGATAGAGTTGCTGAAATCATGGAGACACATCCCAGACACCATTTGAGAAATTTATCTGATGATCACTGTTGGTCTCTGTTCAAGAAATATGCATTTGGAAATGAATTGCTAGTAATTCCTGAGTTGGATATTGTTCAGAAAGAGCTTGTTAAAAGATTTGGTGGCATACCCTTGGTTGTAAAAGTGTTGGGAGGAATTCTGAAATTTGATGAGAATCCCGAGGGATGGCGGTTGACTTTGACAAATCTAATGAGAGTTCCGTTAAAGGATGAAAATCATGTTTTATCCACAATAAAATTGAGTGTGGATCGCCTGCCGTTATCTTCATTGAAACAATGCTTTGCCTACTGTTCAAATTTTCCTAAAGGCTTCAAGTTCAAAAAAGAAGCACTTGTTCGGATGTGGATAGCACAAGGATTTATTCAACCGTCGTCCGAGGGAAGCAATGAAATGATAGAGGATATTGGAGACAAGTACTTCCACGTTTTGTTGTCTCGCTCCTTATTTCAAGATGTTGTCAAGGATAATAGGCAGAGAATTATATGGTGTAAGATGCACGATCTTATACATGATGTTGCATGTGCTATTTCAAATTATCGAGAATTGAAATCGGATCCTTTAGATTTATTGGATGGAAAACCTTGGAGAGGTGAAGATAGTTCGATTGGTCATAAGGTAAGAACACTTAGTCATAGTGAAAATAGTGCCAGAAAGTTGCACATGTTGACATCTGATAGCGATATGTTTCACTATAGAGTCACAGACTTCACCTACTTGCGTGTTTTAATCGCACATTCATGGCTTATATGTGGATTACCAAATTCAATTGATAAGTTGAAGCATTTGAGGTACCTTGATGTTTCACATTCTATCATTAGGGTCCTACCAGAATCTGTTGTATTGCTTTACAATTTGCAAACATTGAAACTTGGGATGTTTTTTAATGAACTTCCAAAAGATTTAAGAAAGTTGATTAGTTTAAGACATTTAGAATTTTTCACTGGTTTTTTCACTAATCCTCGTGCTATTAAGCAAATGCCTCAACATTTGGGTCAATTGATTCAACTTCGAACACTTTCTAGTTTTGTAGCCGGGTTTGATGATGGATGTAAGATAGGCGAGCTTGGACCTTTGAAAAACCTTAAAGGTAAATTAGCCCTTTTATGTCTTGAGCGAGTCAAAAATAAAGAGGAAGCCATGGCTGCAAATTTGGTGAAGAAAGTGAATATATCTGATCTATATTTTCATTGGGGTTTGATATGTGAAAGAGAAGGAAGCAAGTACAATGATTTGGACGTGTTGGAAGGACTTCAGCCGCATAAAAATCTTCGAGCCTTGAGAATTCATAACTTTGCTGGAGAACTTCTCCCTAGTGGTATTTTTGTTGAAAATTTGGTCGAGATATATCTACACGATTGCGAAACATGTGAAACTTTACCAATGCTTGGACAGTTATCCAAGCTTGAAGTTCTTGAAGTTCGTTGCTTACACAGTGTAAGAAGTATAGGAGAAGAATTTTATGGGAATTACTGTGACAAGAGGACTCTATTTCCAAAATTGAAAATATTTCATATCTGTGATATGAACAATCTAGAGAATTGGGAAGAAATAATGGTTGTATCAAATGCTACAATCTTTCCTCATCTTGAAAGCTTGAACATTGTTCGTTGTCCGAGATTAATGAGTATTCCAAACTTTTTTGCATCTCATCATGAGAGGTTTGAAGAAGTTGATGGTGTTGATGCAAAGCTGGTTCCAAGCCTTCAAGGCTCAACAAAGCTTCGATCTCTAAAGATTTTGGGATGTGAAAATTTGATGAAACTACCAAATGGCTTAGAATTTTGCAGCTCCCTCGAAAGCATGTTGATAAGCAACTGTTCTGATTTGATTTCCCTCCCAAGCTTGCAAAATATGCACAATTTATCTTCTTTAAGCATAACAGAGTTTCAAAAGTTGCCAGAGGGGTTAGCCCACGTTCGTAAGTTGAAAAGCTTGAGTGTTCATGGATACTTGCAAGGTTATGATTGGAGTCCCCTCGCACACCTCGGTTTACTTGAAAACCTTGTGTTGGTCGACTTGGAGGGAAGTCGTGCAACACAACTTCCTCAACAACTTGAGCACCTCACTTCTTTAAGATCACTGCATATTTCGCATTTTGATGGCGTTGAAGCTCTGCCAGAATGGTTTAGGAACTTTACATCTTTGGAAATATTGAAGCTTTACAATTGCATCAAGTTGAAGAACATGCCGTCAAAGGAAGCTATGTCAAGCCTCACCAGATTAAAGAGTCTTCGAGTTTATGGAAGTTCGCAGCTTGAGCTTAACGAAGGCGACTTTGAGGGGGTCAAAATTTCCCATGTACATAGCATCAATTGAATTCCATTTTTCACAATATAGTTAAGTTAAATTATAGGTTAAAATTCCATTCTTGGTCTTGTATCCCGCTCTCATTTTATTCTAGATTATTTTAGGGACTCTTTGGGGCGCTAAGCTGGTTATAATAGTCCGTGGTTGGTATAATAGTCCGTGGTTGGTATGTGGTTATTATAGTTGGAGGTTATATTAATTTGTTGAGTTTAAATAGACTGTGTTTGGAGTGCAATTTATTTTAGTTTGAGATAAAATAGTCTGCGTTTAGGGTGCAGATTATTTTAGGATAAGATAGAATAGTCTAGATACAAATTATTTTAGTATAGGTTAAAATAGTCTGGGGTGCTTATATGTTTAGCACGGAGTTCTGAATCAAAGGTTCAAATTGATTGTCTTTTTTTTTTCTAATTTTTTTTTTCTCATACAACTTTGTACGTCAAATATCATATTTCGCAAATATTAATAAGAAATGTTTGTTCCATCAATCTTAATAAATTAGCCGATGGTTTTAAGTTATGTTATTTTTTGACAATTTGATCTTATTTTGCTGTATGAATATAGTTATTGAATATGGACAAAATATGATTGGGATATATGTTTTTTTTTTCTATCTAAAAAAACCTTTCGGGGTAAGTATTTCTTAAAAAGAAAAAAAATTAAGTTTTTGGTATAGGAGGGTTAAATGATATGATCAATTAAAAATAAAAACAGAAAGGCTCTTAGAGTGAGTGTTCAATACTTAAAAAGAAAAAAAAAATTAGGATATACAATTCACTTTGATTAAAGGTTTTTTTTTTTGTTTTTTTTTTTTTTTGTTTTTTTACAAAACAGGATTTGGTATAGAAAAATTATATTAGTTAGCTTTCAGTATTGCCAAAATAAAAATGGTGCGTGCTTCGTTCAAAAACCATATTATTTTTTTTTATCAATAAAATCATTTGAAATAAACTTGAGTATGGTAACTACAATTTCATTTGAATGTTTTTTTTTTAAAAAAAAAAAATTGATAACCCTGGTTAACCTTCAATGTTGCCAAAAGTAGGAAAGAATTTTACTTAAAAAAATTGTAAGGGTGTGTTTGGGGGAAGGATTTTGGAAAGAGGGGTTTTGGAAATAGGGGTTTTGGAAATCAGGGGGTTTTGGAAATCAGGGGGTTTTGGAAGTCTGTGTTTGGGGTGTTGATTTCTGAAATCTGATTTTGGAAGTTTGTGTTTGGGGTGCTGATTTCTGAAGTTTGAGTTTCTGAATTTTTTATTTTTTTTATTATATTTTTTCAATGTTATACAATTATTCTAAAATTAATAAATCAAAATGTTATTTCCATTAATTGTAAAATTGGGATTTTAAGTCACAATTTTGATTAAAAATCTAAAATTTTTTTTAAAAAAAAGCATTTTTCATTCTTCAATTTTTTTCCACATTTGTTACATTTCAAGAATTACCAATTTTTTATTTTATTTTTCTCAAAAAGGGTAAAATACCTTTGTTTCAAAAAAAAAAATAAAATAAATTTTTTTAAAAAATATTACTTTTTAATAATAATAAAATATTAATTCTTTTCAAAATTTAATTTTTAATTAGAATAATAAATTAATTAAAAAAAAAAAGAAGAAATATCCTCCCCTCTCTCTTTTCCCCACGCGTGCCCCCTCCCCTTCCTCTTTCCCTCCATGTGTGCTCCCTCACTTTCCTCTCCATGCGTCCCCCCTCTCTCCTTTTCCATTATTCTTCATTTGTGCCTCCTCCCCTTCCTCTCCATGCATGCCCCCCTCTCCCCTTTCCCATTCTTTTCATTCTGAACCTTTTTCTTTTTTGACACCGTCGTCCGCCAGCTCTTCATCCTCTCGCCGCCGCCGTTGTTCTTCCTCCTCCCTCCGGCTCCGACGCTGACGATGGAGGTTGCTTTTTTTTTCTTCTAAAATCTCAGATCTGAGGCGGTAAATGAACGATTTCTAGTTTTTTTTTTCAAATCTGAAATCTCAGATCTTTGTCGCCCCTTTCTTCTTCAAAACGAAATTTAAAAAAAAAAGCCCTGTGAAACCAGGCGACTTCACAGAAAAAAAGCCGTTGTTACTGTTGAAGTCGCCTGTTTATGAAACACGGAAGGCCCGACACCCAAAAACGACGGTCCAAACGGCGTTTTTCAAAAAAGGGGTGTTTTTCTAAATATGGGTTTAAGAAATCGTAGCCCCAAACACGCCCTTTAGTTTAAAAACCATATTAGTTTTTTTTTTTTTTTTTTTTTTTTTTTTTTTTTTTTTTTTTTGGAAAAATACACTTTTTGTCCATGAGGTATGAGTTAGGTTTCATTTTGTTCTCTAAGTTTTCAAACTTGACAATTTAGCTCCTGAGGTTTGGATTTTGTTTCATTTTGGTCCCTCTGTCCAATTTTCCGTTAAACCCTAACGAATTGTTGACGTGACAAACATATTTTTTTTGAATTTTCTAAATAAAAAATATTTTAAATAATATTTATTTTTTCTTCTTCTTCTTCATATTCTTCCTCCATTTTTATCTTCTTTCATCTTCATCATCTTCTTCCTCCATTTCCTTTAAATTTTCATCATTGTTCTTCCTCGACCTCAACCTCCATCTTCATCATCTTCTTCTTCCTCTAACCCTAATGCTAGCAACCACCAACGAATTTTCCGGCCACTTTTCCAACAACCGAATTTTTTTTCCTTTCTTTTCTTCTACCTCTTTTCATCTTTTTTTTTTCTTTATTTTCGTTTTTCATATTTTCCAAAATGAAAAATGAGAAAAAATATGAAAAAAGGAAGAAAAAAAATCGATTGTCAGAGGTCGCTGGAAAAGTCGGTGGTAGCCGACGGCCATTAGAAAAGTCGCCGGCAGCCGATGACCGACAGTCACCAAAAAATTCGAGGATCACATGGAAGAAGAGAGGAGAGAGTTACTATAGAGAATGAATATAATAATCAGGGTGGGTTGAATGATGGTTATTGTAGCAACATGGTGGTAAAAATAACACACTTCACCATTTATTTTTGTTGATGCCCCAAACACCAAGTTGATTATAATAACCCCCTCCATTATAACCAACACAAGGGCCAAACGACCCCTTAAATGTTCAAATTTACTCTTTGCATATTCAATAAATTATAAAATAGTCTGCTACAATCATAACCTCCTATAAGCATTGGAGTCGGTGTGACAAGCATCACATTGGTATGCAGTTTTTCTTGTCTTACATGTCACATTTTTCTCCTTCAAACAAATTCACCACTATTGTCACGTGAAGGTTAGATGTGTTTTTTCCTATTCGGATTTTGGCAACAACAGTTGACATTGTTTGTGGGGACGATTTTGTACAGGGTTAAATGAACCAAAGTTAAGAAATTTTACAAAAATAATGGAAGAGAATTTTAGTTAATTGCATCTCATGCAATTAATATAATGTATGGAGATAGATTATAATATAAGTTTAATTATTGAATTAAACTTTATAATAAAATTAATTTTGGATGTGATTCAAAATTAATTAATGAGAGAATTATTTGAATATGATTCACATGGAGAATTAATTAAATATATGATATTTAATTAATAGATTAATTAATTAATTTGATTAAATGTGATTTAATTAAATTAATACTATACTCTATAGTTTATAATTAATGTACATTTGATGCACATTAAAATTATAGGTAAAAGGAGAGACATTTTAAAGTTCAAGAATCTATTAGACATTTTTTAAAATTCACAAACTTTTTAGACGCAAATTTGAAAGTTTAAGGACTAAAACTTTTATTTAACTTAAAAAATTTCATTACATAGTGTTACGACCATACTAGAAGAGAGTAGGTTGTGAATTCCCATGTTGTAGACTGAGTAATGGTGACACACATGTTGTTTCGAGAAAAGTAAGTGTCATGATGCGACCAAGGAGGATGGTGCAACATCTAACACACCAAGATGAATGTTGAAGAAAGTCAAACTAAGGCACAAGTAAGATTGGAAAAAGCAACATGTGGTCAGACAAGCTAGTGACGAACTTAATGGGGCCAAGATAGGGCCCTAGACCATGCTCTTGGAAGTCAGAGTTATGTCATGAGTTTTGACTAGTGGTTTTAAAGTTAAGTGCATATGAGTGAAAGATGCAAGCTTGTCAGATTTCGTGTCAATTGAACATTAGATAGAAGCTCCATGTTGGCATATGACTGCTTGCCAAAATGATGTGCAAGGGTGTCAACCCAAATATGCATTAGAATGTACTATAACGAGAGACATGATGCTAGCTCTCCACCACCCCTTTAAGCCTCATGGCCTAACTGAGCAACCCCATGACACGTGTCATGGTGTGGGTGATGTAGGAGTTTACATAACTCGTGCGGAAGCAATTGTCGATCTACGGCGTTTAATTTCATGTAAATAAAACGAAAAACAGAGGCAACAAAAACTTACCTTTGTAGCTTGAATTCTTCAATTCCGTTGGATGATTCTTCACACGAACACTTCATGGATGACCATCAAGATCTTCCCCGCTATTCTCCGACCATAGAATGGGCTTGTGGGAGCCATTTGTGATGAATTAGGAAGAAGAAAGTATTGAATACTCAAGAAAACTCAAGCAAAAATTAGAGAGAACATGGTGGTCTTGAGAGAGAAATGTGCATTCTGTAATTTGCATGTCAAACTTCAGCCAACTCCATCATTTAAGCTTCAAGAAGAAACAAGTTTATATATGGAGCCACATGAGTTAGTGGAATTTGATGAATCAATGGGCAAGGTGACTTTTCATGGAATTATGCATGAAATAGTTTTTCAATTTGAAAAAACATAATTCCATAATAAATTTCTAAATTGATTTTATAAACTAAAATCAATTTCATTTGTAAATTAATTCATATAATTAATTTTACAAAACCAATCTCCAATATAATTAATTAAACAAATTTCAATTAATTATATTTGTTAAATTTAATATCAAATATTAAATCAACTAATGCACCATTCTCGACTCCTCTCAAAACCGATTGACTAAATATGAATCTTTGTTCATTCGTCAAAATTAAACTAAGATATGTATCATATACATATTCATAATATTTAAATCTTATTTAAATATTTTATCTCTCTTCATAATTTAATTCATAATTAAATTATAAGGAAAAATACACTTTTGGTCCCTGAGGTTTGGGTTAAGTTACACTTTGATCCCCGCCGTCCAGTTTGCCATTAAATACTAACAGAATGCTGACCTGACACTATTATTTTAATTAAAAAATTAATTTAAAAAAAATTTAAATAAAAATATATTAAAATAATAAAAATATTATTATTTTATTAATTTTTTTAATTCTTTTTTCCCCACTTTCTTCTCCTTCTTTCTCTTCCCCCTTTCTTCTCCTACTTCTTCTTCTCAAACTTCTTCTTCTCCAACTCCGGTGGCCGACGACCACCGCCTTTCGCCGGTCGGCCACCGCCGGCAGCCGGCAAGATTTTTTTTCCTTCTTCTTCGGCCAGCATTACCCCCACATCTCCGCGCGCGCGACTTCTCTGGCGAGCAACCCAGCCCGTGGCGAGTGCAATGAGTTTCCAGAGCGTTCTCTAGCATCGATTCAGCAAGCGGTTTTGGGCGGCGTTTTTTTTTCTCCTTCAGCACGCAACAAACGCGTTTCAAGCAGGTGGGCTTCGCAGATTCGGCAACGTTGGCGGCGTTCGCGTCTCGGTTCGACGACAGTCGTGGAGAGAACGCTGAAGATCTGGAGCGTTTGCAACCCACAGAGAGAGATGAACGTAGATCTGCAACCCATAGAGAGAGACGAACGAGGAAGATCTGCGAGTTTCAGATTTGAAGCTTCCGACACGAATAAAACCCATGTGAGTTTCAGATCTATTTCAGATCTGCGCTTTAGACAAGTTGCAGCAACGACTAACTCCAGTGGCGACGTTTGAGGCGGAAAACATGGAGATCTGAAACGGCTGCCGGCATGGAAGTCGCGCGCCGCCGAGGAGCTCGCCGGAGATGTGGAGGTAATGTTGGCCGAAGAAGAAAAAAAATCTTGTCGACCACCTGAGTTGGAGAAGAAAAAGAAGTTGGAGGTAATTCTCCATCTTCTTCTTTTTTTTTTTTTTACATTGAAAAAGTGAGGAAGAAGGAAAAGAAAAGAGGGGAAGAAGATACAAAAAAAAAAAAAAAAAAAAGTCGCCTGTGGCCGGCGGCCGACGGCGAGCGATGACCACCGGCTGCCGGTCGTCGGAGATGTGAAGAAGAAGAAAAAGGAAGAAGATGAAAAAGAAAGAAGGTGGAGAAGAAGAATAAGAGAGAAGGAGAAAGAATTTAAAAATAATAATAAAATAATAATATTTTTATTATTTTTATTTATTTTCATTTTAAAATAAAAATAATAATTTTTTTATTAAAATAATAGTGCCACGTCAGCAACCGTTAGGATTTAACAGAAAAATAGACGGCAGGGACTAAAGTGCTCCTTATCTCAAACCTTAGGGGTATTTTTGTTGAGTTTGAAAACTCAGGGACCAAAGTGTAACTTCACCCAAACCTCAGGGACCAAAAGTGTATTTTTCCCTAAATTATAATACGTTAAGCATATCACATATAATTAACGCATATTCCCTAAATTGAATTTGAACGTTTTCAAATTCTTTCATCACTTTGTTCTAAGGTTAATTTCGTATGAGCTAGTAGGAGGACCTAATGGACCTACAGATCATGGGCTCCAACGATCCGAGATTAATCGATTAATCTCATTAACCTAATTAACCAACAATCGTTAACTAACGAGACACTCTACTATAGCACGTAGTTGCACTCCCCTCACTGTAGATATATTTCTGTCCACCCGATACAATCATAATTAGTAAGTCGACCCTTCACAGGTTGTTTGTATCTACAGCAGGTCAAAAGTCCGTTTTACCCCTGAAGTTACATCTTGTTCCTTAAGTACCATTGATCCTATAATGAACAATTTTTTTATGGTCCAACCATTAAACAGAAAATTCTCTCGTGCCAAGAGAGAATTGACACGCCTTTGTTCAAGACCCGGAGTCAGCACTTAAGGGAACAACCTCTTTTATCCCTACAGGCGGGTAGGAGTGAATTCCGTCTTGCAAGACTATGTCCCCAGCTATCTACCCGGTCTTATCTCCAAAATGGTAGGCTTATTGAGTCGCCGATGTTGGGCCACTCTCACCCATGCAAATCAAAGGATAATCTCGAATAAACAGGAGTTCATAGTTAGCTCAGGATTAAGATCGAGTTACCTAGGTCATCACATGAAATAGTCAGTTTCACAGTAAACGGCGTTATAAAGGAAAGTGACTTACTTCTCGGTTCTGGTCTTATGCAAACTCTTTGCATAGGACGCTTTCACTCGCATGTCTTTACATGAACGATTCAGGATCACATCGTTTGTAATTAAATACAAAGCGGGCCGCGTCACATAGTGTCCCCAGGATAAGGCATCCCTATACTATAGACCGTTTTGGCTATCACCTGAACTTGATCCGCTTTTATGTCTACACATAAAGTTCAAGTGTTCATTATGTAGCCATGGGTTCTAGTTTATTGGATTTGAGTTAATTAATGCATAAGTAAACAACCATTCAATAACTACTTATTGAATAATCTTAATAACACTTTATTGATTAATTTTGTTACATTTACTATCCACGAGTTTTAGGACATAAAACCCAACAGGTGAGTGTTGCAAGATGAATGTCTTTGGCGTCCTTCTTTGGGGCTGAGATTTCAAAGAGACATTATTGGGTGGCACGGGTTTGTTGGCATTATACCTCTTCCCATGGGTCAGAAAATGCGTCATAGGGTCGAGTTTTGAAACGATATAAAGAAATGACTTAACACGACCATAGGAGGGTTCATGCCTCGATAGTGTCCTGATGAATGGTTACCAAGAGGTCCCTTATATAAAGACAAACTCATGGAACTTGATAGTTTTCAGTTGGCACGACGATTGCCCTATTATGTCCTAATAAGCCTCAATAAACATTGAAATGCCCTAATAAGCATTATAATGCCCTAGTAAGTCCAGGTAAGTGTTGAAATTACCTAGTAAGCTTCAATTGAGCGTTGAAGGCTGTTTTGATCCAACGAAAGGTCCGAACACATTCTAATAAAGTTCCAGATTGATATAGAAGCATGAGGGTCGTGTTGTTGGGAACCAAGTTGATGAAATGAAACGTGACATTGCATTTAGAAGACGTTGGCCTAGTATAGAAGCAATGTTGAACCTTACGACTTGACCTAGCTTAGGGACAAGTCGGCTAGAGTCATGTTTGAGAAAAATACACTTACTGGTAGTGTGCATGGCTAAGTGCAAGTAAAAGTGGCAAGCTTTGAGTTGAGAATACTCAATTGAGATGGTGTCGGTGATGAGAGAGAGGATACTCATGCGTGCGATGAGTTTAGACGAATGTTCGAGATAAGTGGTAGCAAGTCAAAAGGAAGTTTGATTGAAGATGAAATAACCTCGACTAAGGTTCAAAAAAGTCACAAAGATTCATAAAAAGTTTAAGTAGGTTAGAGATGACCCTTAAGGCTGACTATGGTCAAGTGTAAATCATAGTTTTGTACCACATGGTTGAAAGGCTACAATGGTGACACATAGCATATTACTTAGCAAACTTAATTATAACCTTATCAATAAAATAAAAATATAAAATCAATCATTTTTAATGTACAATCAACATGATTAATATTATAAAATTAATAAAAATGTCTAGTTAGTTATCCACTATTATAGCTAATAAAAGAGTAATGACATAATTCAAATTCAACTATTTTGCAAAAAAGTTCTAAAACATTAATTTAAGACACTTTTAAAAACATTCATTTTAAGTGCATACAAATGGCCTTAATTTTCTCAACTTCTTTGGAAAATCCACAATTTCTTTGATTTTGGAAGCCTCCCATGATTCAAAATGTCAAGGTATCTCCAATGCTTCAACAAGTATTTTTCCAACTCTAGTGGCATGAGAAATAAATTTATCAAGCCTTAGCTAATTTCTGTCCTTTACACATAAGTAATTTCAAAAAAAAAAAAAAAAAAACTCAATATAAAACATACATAAATGCTTGTATGTGCAAGCAAACCTGACAATTTATTTTTTAGAAAGAACTGGAAAAATAAATCTACAATCAAAAAAGGGATTCTGGTTCTAAAACAGATATTCTCTCATGGGAAAATTTTCATCAGCTCAAAGTCACTGTTACCATGTCCAAGCTATGAACATCCCAAAACTCGAAATTCGACACAGTTTCCTTGGAAGGAAAGTCTTTCAAACTTTCTGCAATTGTAAATGTTATATTATCAACCACAGATCTAACCAATTTTAGCAAATGGATTAAATCCGAATATGAACAACGGAATTGCAACAGCAAACACAGCTTAAAATCCAATCAAAAAGCTGATAAAAAGAAAAACAGAGTATAGAGAAGAAGTAGGCTAACATAGTGGTTCGATCCCAATGAAGGATCTACGTCCACTTTAGACAATCCAGTAATCTAATGAGCAATTACAAAGTACAAAACAGAGGTTGAAACCTCTTTACAGAGAAATTATACTCAGAAATGTCTCTTCTCAATTCACCCTCTTCCAAGCTACTCAACACACCAAGTTTCTGACTATTCTCTCAACAAAGCAGAAAACCAGTAGCTGATTCCCAAAAGAGATGAATTGAGTAAAATTCGGCCAGCCCCTAAAATTAATCAGCCTAACACAATGTACCGATTCTGCTGTCGTTTCGTGCAACGTCACCATGAGCTGAGGTGTGCTAACAATCAGCTAAAGAAACTCTTAAACAATGTGTTTCAACTGCTGACTTAACAATGACAGCTAAATACATATGGCAAAGTCACTCATTGCCTCCAGTGACTTGGCTGCTACGATTGCTGGCAATAAGCTCCCAACAGGAAAGCTTCAATCTTTCCAAATATGTAAGACTTTCGAACCATTCTGATAGAATTTCACCGCCATCAAAATGCGGAAATATGAATATTGATCTCAAAGCAGTGAGATGAGCTGCATAACCCACATTAACACAGCCAGATTTTTAAGGCAAAATTTTCACCTGTTTTGGAAGGAGCTGTAGACCTCTAACGGGTCTGATACTTGTATCAATTCATCAGATTCTAAATAGCCTACACTAAGTGAGCTCATATTAACACTGGCAACTTCCAATCTCTTGCAACAAGATCCAAAAATGTTTGGAATGTTCATTAATTTTGAACAAAAATCAATGCTCAAGCTTTCAAGATGGGGTAAAATTGTACCATTTGGTACAACTTCGATTTCTTCCCAATACTCTAAATTATTCATATCTGAAATATGAAATGTTTTCAGTTTGGGAAATAAAGTCCTCTCATCACGGTAATTCCCATAGAATTCGTCACCAATACATCGTACATTATGTAGGCGACAAATTTCAAGTATCTCAAGCTTTGATAATTGTCCAAGCATTGGTAAAGTTTCACATCTTTCGCAGTCACGTAGATATATCTCAACCAACTTTTCAACAAAAATACCCTTGGGTAGAAATTCTCGTGCAAAGCTTTGAATTCTCAAGGTTTGAAGATTTTTGTGTGGTTGTAGACCTTCCAACACATCCAAATCATTGCAATTATTACCTTCTCTTTCACCTCTCAAACTCCATTGACAATGTAGATCAGAAATATTCTCCTTTTCTGCCAGATTTGCAGCCATTGCCTCCTTTTTACTTTTAACTCGCTCAAGACATAAAAGGCTTAGTTTACCTTTAAGGTTTTTCAAAGGTCCAAGCTCCTCAATCTTACATCCCTCATCAAAACCGACAGTAAAACTAGATAATGTTTGAAGTTGAAGCAATCGACCCATATGTTGAGGCATTTTCTTTGTTTGAACTGAAGGGTCAATAGAAAATTCTAAATGCCTTAAACTAATCAATTTTCTCAAATGTTTTGGAAGATCTTTAATCAAACTTCCAAGCCTCAATGTTTGCAGATTATAAAGCAAAACAATAGATTTTGGAAGCTCCCTTATTGAAGAATGTGAAATGTCAAGATACCTCAAATGCTTCAACTTAGCAATTGAATTTGGTAATGTACATATAAACCACGATTGTGCAATCAAAACGCGCAAGTAGGCAAAGTTCGTGATCTGGCTGGGAAACACATAACTATCAAACGTTGACTTGTGCAACTTTCTAGCACCATTTTCAGTACAAACAAGTGTTCTTATTCTGTGATCAACGAGAAGAACTTCATCATGATGTTTTTGGTCCACGACAACATCCAATTTCATCTTTTGAGAATTTGATATAGAACATGAAACATCATGTATAATATCGTGCATCTTACAAGATATAATTCTCCCTCTATCATCCTTGACAACATCTTGAAACAAGGAACGAGACAACAAAAAGTTGAAGTACTTGTCTCCAATTTCCTCCATTGTTACATTGCTTCCCTTGAGTGTCTGAATAAACCCTTGTGCCATCCAAATTTGAATAAGTTTTTCTTTTCGGAACACAAAGCCTTTGGGACAATTTGAACAATAGACAAAACATTGTTTTAACGAGGTTGATGGTAGGCGATCCACACTCAATTTTATTGTAGAGAAAACAAGATTTTCGTCTTGCAATGGAATTGTAATTAGACTTTCCAAGATCGATTGCAATCTCTCTTGATTCTTTTCTAATTTCACCATTCCTCCTAACACTTTTACAACCAATGGTATGCCACCAAATTTTTTAACAAGCTCATCCTGAACAACTACATCCAACTTTGGAACTATTAGCAATTCATTTGCAAATGCACATTTCTCAAATAAAGTCCAACAATGGTCATTTGATAATTTTCCCAAATGATGTCTGGGATGTGTTTCCATAATTTCTGCAACTCCATCACTCCTTGTAGTCACAAGGATAACACTCCCAGATTTTTTAGTAATCTTTAGCAAACAAGTCTTGAACTCATTCCATAAGTTAGAATTTTCAGTCCAAACATCATCCAACACCAACAAGTAATTTTTGTCATTCATCAGTTTTTGGAGCTCTTGAAGTAAGGCTTCCTTGCTATCTAGGCCACTTAAATTAGCATTAAGGGTTTCCAAAATTCCTTTTAGAATCTTTTTTATAACAAAAGGTTCAGAGACACAGACCCATATAGTTTTATCAAAAATTTTCCTTACCACTTCATGATTGAAGATTACCTTAGCCAAAGCTGTTTTCCCCAATCCACCCATACCAACAATGGGCAGAACAGACAGTGCTTCTTCATTGCTAAGGTCAATCAACCTATTGACTATTTCTGGTACTTCAATTTCTCTTCCAATGATTTCCATCTCATCTGGAAAAGAGTCAGTTTCTTGAATCTGAATAAAATCGGGTTCAGATTCTATGGATGTAGCAGCAACAAGTCCCACAGCACTCGCCGCACAATAGTGCTCATGTAACATTTTAGCGACGACCATAATTTTATTGGCCATTTTGAGACGAAAAACAAGAGGGTTTTTGGAGTATGAAACGAAATTACGTACCATCGCATATTTTCCAGTTTCCACCTTGAGTCGGAGATCTTCATAAGCGAGCTCATCCAGTAGAACATCGGCTTCGAAAACAATATCTTCAAGCTTCTCCACCCATGGCTTCATGGAAGGATACTGTGACTTTATTCTGTCATTATCGCACAAGATGGCTTCAACAGATTGTAAAGAGTCCCTCAACTTTACCAGCTCTTGGTTGAAACCCCATGCCAGACCAATTTGCTCTGCTGCAAGTTTCACTGTCTTCTTCAACACTTCCTGCACACCAAAAGTCCACAGGAATTCCGCCATTATTAAGATAATTCTCCAAATTTGAAGTTGTTCAGGGAAATGAATTTGAGAGAAGAGATTTTGTCAACGCATTTGTTCAGAAAGAGAGTGCGTACAAAATAAATTTCCAATTTCCTCTGCCGCGTTTGTTGACTTCTATTACAAAACCTTTGGGTATTAGTTGAAACCGTCCAAGTGCTGTAAATTTTTTGGGTTGATTCAATCAAAGTATTTCTTCCTGCAAACTCTCTGTAAAAGCCCATTCTCCGTAATTTCCAACTGTGTGAGAAATTCATGAGTGTGCTTTGTAAATAGATACAAAATCAAATACATAAAGGATCTGCTCTTACCATAGTGGATGTTCAACAAAATTTAGCTGAACCACTCTAAATCAGTGTGCCCCTGTTCTTTTCTTCTTTTCCACGTTCTTCTTCTTAAATCGAGAGTGAGAGCTGTGAGTTTTTCCCAACAATATTAGTATCAAAGTCTGCAATAAAGAATCTCTCCCGAGTAAGATAACAATCTCTGTTTTTCTTTAAGATCTATCAAAATGTCTGTAACAAGGTATGCAATGGAGAAATTTGATGGCAAATTAATTAATCAAAGCCAATGAAATTGCACTCATATTGTCACTCCATAAGATTGATGGAAGATGACGATTGAGATTGATCTGGTGTAATAGATGTTGAAGCCAACTTATTTAAGTAGAAGCTTGAGCGATTGCACGATACTCACTTTCAGCACTAGAACGAGCAACTACAGACTACTTTTTAGATGACCATGAGATAAGGGAGGTGTTAAAGAAAATGCAATAAGCTCCAATTGAGCGGCGATCATTCAGGTAACAAGCCCAATCATAATCTGAATAGTCAGATAAAAGTTGTTATTGAGGTTTATTCACGTAAGTTGTTATTGAATAAGTGAATTGCATGTTAAATGACTTAAATCCAATAAACTAAGATCATTGGCTATAGTATGTATACTTGAACTTTATGTAGAGACATAAAAGTGGATCAAGCTCGAGTAATAGTCAAAACAGTTTATAGTATATGGATAGGACTAGATACATTATCCTAAGGATACTATGGGACGCGACCCATTTTGTATTTAGTACAGACGATGTGATCCTGAATCATTCATGTGGAGACATGCGAGTGGGGGCGTCCTATGCAATGAGTTTGCATAAGACTGAACCGCAAAACAAGTCACTTTCACTTTATAACGTTGTTTACTAATGAGACTGACTATTTCATGTGATGACCTAAGTAACTCAATCTTAATTCTGAGATAACTATGAACTCCTCTTTATTCGGGCTTATCCTTAGATCTGCATGAGTGAGAGTGCCCCGAGTTCGCCGACTCAATAAGCCCTCCATTTTAGAGATAAGACTGGACAGATAGCTAGGGACATAGTCCTACAAGATGGAATTCACTCCTACCCACCTTAGGGATAGTAGAAAAGTCGTTCTCTTAAGTGTTGACTCTAGGTCTTGAACAAAGGGCTCCACCCTCTTATTGGCATGAGAGGGACTCAGTTGGGTGGTTGGACCACAAACCAATTGTTCATTAGAGGATCAGTGAGACTTAAGGAACAAGAGGTAACTTCAGGGGTAAAACAGACATTTGACCCAACTGTAGTTACAAGCAACCTGTGAAGGATCGACTTACGAATCATGGTTAATATCTAGTGGACAGAAATATATCTACAGTGAGGGGAGTGCAGCTACCGTAGATATATTAGTTCATAATAGACTCGTAGTTGAACTCTCCTCACTGTAGATATATTTCTATCCACTCGATATAACCATGGTTAGTAAGTCTGTACTTAATACAAAGTGGGTCGCATCTATAGTGTCCCTAGGATAAGATACCCAACCCTATCCCTATACTATAGACCGTTTTGGCTATTACTTGAACTTGACATTTTTATGTTTCCACATATATTTCAAGTCTACATACTATAGCCAGAAGTTGTTAGTTTATTGGATTTGGGTTATCTATTGTGCAAAATTCACTTATTATTCAATAACAACTTCATTGAATAAACATCAATACCAATTGTATTGAAAAATAGAATTTGTTTACAACTTACAAACTAATTTGGGCGAGATCTGGACGGTCCTCATCCTTCTAATTTTGTTTTTTTTAGAAAGAAAAATGGGGTAAGAGAAGAAGAAAGGGGAAGAGAAGAGAAGAGGAAAAAAAAAAGTTGTCGGCGGCGGCGAGCAGTGCCCGGCCGCCGGTCACCGGAGACTTGAAGAAGAAGAAGAAGAAGAGGTGGGAAGAGATGAAGAAGAGGGGAAGAAGAAGAAGGGAGAAGAAAGAGATTTTGAATAATAATAGAATAATAAAAAATAATAATATTTTATTGTTTTTATTTATTAAAACAATAGTGTCACGTCAGCAACCGTTAGTATTTAACAGAAAAATAGCCGGCAGAGACCAAAGTGCTCCTTCTCTCAAACCTCAGGGGTATTTTTGTTGAGTTTGAAAACTCAGGGACCAAAGTGTAACTTAACTCAAACCTCAGGGACCAAAAGTGTATTTTTCCCTTTATTTTATTTTATTTTATTTTATTTATTATTATTATTATTATTATTATTATTATTATTATTATTATTATTATTATTATTATTATTATTATTTTGCTTATTGCTTTAGTAGAAGTGGGAGATTTTCCCCATCAAGTGGTATTAGAGTTTTAGGTTCGTAGTGTTTTGAGTATTCTCTATGGTTACAACAATTGTTCGAATATCCACATAAAAAAAGATTTATTGAAGCGAGCTACGGAGTTGTGGATAGTATGAGTTGTTCATTATCTTTAGATTCACTAACTAGTGTGAAATATGTATATGTCAAACTTAACGAGTCCAATGAAGTTTAACCAGAGAAATTTGATGGAATGATTTACTTTAACTTGTGAAAAGTGTAAGTCAAGGATGTGTTGATACAATTTGAGTTACATAAGGCTTTGAAGGAGTGTGATGGTGATTTTGAAGAGTTAAGTAATGATGGTACTTTAGTGGAGTTCAACGGTGGTTCAAGTAGAGATTCTAAGAAGTCTAGCATGAGTGATGAAGATTGAGACGAAATTAATTTGATGGCTCTGAAGAAGACCATGTTTGGCTAAGATGGTTCTTTTAGCATGAAATTTAATTTTGACAACTAAAGAGCTTTCAGGAAAAAGTTTCAAGTGTTGTATGTATACCTTAAAGAGTAGTTTCACACAATGCAGATGGAGGAAGATATGAAAATATTTGATCATCTCAGTGTTCTCAATGACATGATTAATTTTCAAGCTAGAGTTGATGAAGTAGAGATAGATGATGAGGATAAGGTGTTCATGCTCATCTTGTCATTTTCACCTTAGTCTGAATACATGAAGTCGATCTTGATGTATGTGAATGAGACCTTTAGATTTTGTTGAAGTTACTAGTAAACTCTTATCGGAGGAAAAAAAAAAACGGAAAAAAGAAAGGAAAAAAAAGTTAAAGAGTGTAGAACGTACTTCACACCGGAGGATTTGACATTGGTAACTAAGAATTCAAAGAAAACACTGGTAATTAACAATTAGCTAAACACTCTCTAAAACCACTTTAAAATGCTTTTTTTTTTATCAAAAAATTTTGAAGAGTGCTTTTGATTGAAGTACTTTTTACCATTCTAAAAAATTTTCATCAAACACTACAAGTATTTTTAAAAAATCATTTTTTTATCATTTATAAGCATTTTAAAAGGCATCTCAAACACTTCAATTGTTATGAATAGAAGCCAACCCATTATTAAAAGATCAAATACAAAAACTAATGGTATAGTTGGCTGTAATAAGAAATGATCATATGTGGACAGGGCTAAAACAGTTGCAAGGTACAACTTAAACATGAGTTTTATTATTTAAAGAACTTGTCTTAAAAATTGCTTTTAATTGGTTAAATGCACCATTTAAAATTTAAACCATATATTACAAATTTAAAAACAATCACTTTCAGAAGGAAAAAAAAAAAAAACACTTTCAGTTCTGCATAAATACCTTTTAAAAACCATATGCCAAACAGATATTTAAATGCAAACTATTGATTTTGGAAGCTCCCAATGATTCAAAATGCTTCAACAAGTATTGTCCAACTTTCATGACTTGCAAATATAAATTTGGCAAAGCCTCAAATAAGCAAATAACTCCCATATAAGCATACACATGTAAGCATAGAAAAATTGACAATTTAGGGGTATGAAAAATTTACATATTTTCTTCTGTTTACAAGTAAAAGCCTACCGCCAAAGCGAGCATAGCTCAACGGTAATTGAAATATACTCTCAACCATAAGGTCAGAAGTTCGAATCCCCCCACCCCAAATGTTGATGTACTCAAAAAAAGTAAAAACCTACCCATAAAAAGGGGTATGGCTTTCACATAGAAACTGGATATTCCCATTGGAAACTTTCACTGGCTCAAAATGACCATCGCCAAGTTCAAGCTGTGAACACCCATAAACTCGCAGACTACTTAATCTGACAAGATTTGACATGGCTTTCTGGGAAAGCAAGTTTCTCAAATTTCTGCAGTTGTAAAGCTTCAGTATTTCCAAAGACGTAAAGTTTCCAAACCATTCTGGTAGAGCTTCAATGTGGTCAAAATGCGAAATATGCAATGATCTTAAAGTAATGAGGTGCTCAAGTTGTTGGGGAAGTTGAGCTGCACCAGTTCCCGAGTCAGCCAATACAAGATTTTCAAGTGATTTGAGATGGACGAGAGGACTCCAGTCATAAACTTGCAAGTCCCCATGAACACTCAAGTCCTTCAAGTTAATGAGGCTGGCAAGTCCATTTGGCAACTTTTGAAAATCTCTCATGCTTAAACAAGACAAGCTATGCATATTTTGCAAGTTTAAGAGCAAATTCAGATTAGAACAATTGCTTATCCACACGTTTTCAAGGGAGCTGCATAATTCTAACCCATTTGGTAGTTCTGTCAAATTTTCACATCCCAAGATCTTTAGAGATCTAAGCTTTGCCGGACAAGATGCAAAAAAGTTTGGAATGTTCATTAATTTCACACAACAAACAATGTTCAAGCTTTCAAGATGAGGAAAAATGGTACTGCTCGATGTAGTTGCTATTTCTTTCCAATGCTCTAAACTTTTCATTTCAAAAATATGAAATGTTTTCAATTTTGGGAACAAAGTCCTCTCTTTGCCATAACTCCCATGGAATTCATTCCCAATACTTCTTACAATAGGTAAGTTTCGAATTTCGAGTATTTCGAGTTTTGATAACTGGCCAAGCATTGGTAGAGTTTCACAACGTTCACAGTCATGTAGATATATCTCAATCAAGTTTTCAACAAAAATTCTACTAGGCAGAAGTTCACCTGCAAAGTTTTGAATCTTCAAGACTTGAAGATTTTTGTGTGGTTGAAGCCCTTCCAACACATCAAAATCGTTGTAACTACTACCTTCTCTTTCGTCTTTCCGACCCCATTGGAAATCTAGATAAAAAATATTCTCCTTCTCCACCAATTTTGTAGCCATGGCCTCCCTTTTATTTTTCACACGCTCAAGACATAAAAGGCTTAATTTACCTTTAAGATTTTTCAATGATCCAAGTTCCTCTATCTTATATCCCTTATGAAACCCAACTGTAAAACCAGACAGCGTTTGAAGTTGAATCAATCGACCCAAATCTTGAGGCATTTGCTTCAATTCATATGACGGATCAATGTAAAATTCCAAATGTCTTAAACTGATCAAATTTCTCAAATTTTTTGGAAGGTCTTTAATAAATCTTCCAAGCCTCAATGTTTGCAAATTATAAAGCAAAACAAGAGATTCTGGGAGCTCCCATATTGAAGAATGTGAAATGTCAAGGTACCTCAAATGCTTCAGCATATCAATTGAATTCGGTAATTTATATATAAAATGTGAATGTGCAATCAAAACACGCAAGTAGATAAAGTTTCCAATCTCATGGTGAAATAAACCACGATTAAATATTAACAAGTGCAACTTTCTAGCATCCTGGTCATCATAATCAAGTGCTCTTGTTCTATGATGATCGATTGAAATAGCACATGCGACATCATGTATACAATCATGCATCTTGCAATATATAATTTTTCCTCTCTTATCCTTGACAACATCTTGAAACAAGGAGCGAGACAACAAAATGTTGAAATACTTGTCTCCAACATCCTCCATCGTCACATTCCTTTCCTCAAACGATTGAATGAACCCTTGTGCTATCCACATTTGAATAAGTGCTTCCTTTCTAAACTCAAAGTCACGAGGAAAATTTGAACAATAGGCAAAACATTGTTTTAACGAAGATGATGGTAGGCGATCCACACTTAATTTTATTGTGGATAAAACACGATTCTCATCCTGCAATGGAACTCTCATTAAACTTTTCAATCGTGATTGCAATCGCTCATCATTTCTGTCCAATTTCACCGTTCCTCCTAACACTTTTACAACCAATGGTATGCCACCAAAATTTTCAACAAGCTCTTTCCGGATCTTAGCCAACTTTGGAATTGTTGGCAAATCATTTCCAAAAGCACATTTCTCAAACAAAGACCAACAATGATCATTTGATAATCTTTTCAAATGATGCCTAGGATGTGTCTCCATGATTTTTGCAACTTCATCACTCCTAGTAGTCACAGCAACAACATTTCCAAATTTTTTAGTAATCTTTAACAGACAAGCCTTTAACTCATTCCACAGGATAGCATTCTCATTCCAAACATCATCCAACACAAGAAAATAATTTTTGTCATGCAACAATTTTTGGATCTCTTGGAGTAAGGCTTCCTTACTCTCCAAACCACCAGAATTGGGATTCAGAGTTTCTAAAATTGCTCTTAAGATCTTGTTGATAAGAAAAGGTTCAGACACACACACCCATATAGTTGTATCAAAATTCTCCCTTATCACTTCATGATTGAAGATTACCTTGGCCAAAGTAGTTTTCCCCAATCCACCCATACCAACAATCGGTAGAACAGACAAAGTTTCTCGACTGCTAAGTTCAATCAACTTGTTCACTATCTCCGAAACTTCCTCTTCCCTTCCAATAACTCCAAATTCATCAAGAAACGAATCAGTCTCATAAATCTGACTAAGTTCAGGTTCAATTTCTTTGGATGTTATAGCAACAAGTCCCACAACACTCGCCGCAGAATAATGCCCTTGCAACCTTTTAGAAATGGCCTTAATTCTATTGGCAATTTTGAGACGAAAAACGAGGGGATTTTTGGAAGATGAAAAGAAATTACTAACCATCAGATCCTTTCCGGTTTCCACTTTGCGTCGGAGATCTTCATAAGCAAGCTCGTCGAGTAAAACGTCGGCGTCGAAGACAATCTCTTGAAGCTTCTCCACCCATGGCATCACGTCGGGATACTCTGACTTTATTCTGTCGACGTCGCGAAGGATGGCTTGAACCATGAGTAAAGAGTCCCTCAGCTTCGAAAGCTCCTTCTTGAAACCCCATGCCACACCTAGTTGCTGTGCCGCAAGTATCACCGTCTTCTTCAACAGTTCCTGTACAGCAAAAGTCCACAGGAATTCCGCCATTGGTTATCTTCTTTGGTTCTCCAGGTTTTTGCTTTTGTTCAAGGAATGAAGGTCCAAACTCCAGTGAACATTTGTCCAAGAGATTGGTCAATGATTTCGTCTTGTCCACTAGTCCAAAAGGAAAAATAAAAATTGACACCTATTTTAAATTAAAAATAAAATAAAAATCAATTCCTTTTTGTTTATTTTGTCATCATGTTTTGTCTTATTTTGGTCTTCTCTTCTTTTTTTAGAACGCGAAAAGTATGTTTTGGAAATTGGAATAGAATGTTCGAGTGCTTTTTCCCTATATCTTATGAAACAAACCCCGACTAACAATAAATACAATGTAATTGTAACATAGATTAAAAGAAAAAAAAAAAAAAAAAGAACGGATGAAAACCCAGAAAACTATAGTTAAAACAAAAGAAGAAGAGAAATAACACGAGGTTTAAAGTGGTTCGAAAAACTGTAGCAGAAACAAAAGAAGAAGAGAAAGGAAAAAACTTCACTATGAGAAATAGCACGAGGTTTAAAGTGGTTCAACAATAGCCTACATCCACTATGAGAAGTATTTAAGATTTCAATATTTCACAGGTCTTCAATGATAAACCTCATTCCAACCTGCACAATAAAGCTCTCTTTCCTTATAGGTCTTCAATGATAAAACTCATTCCTCCTTGTACACAAGCTTTCTTCTCCTTCTTCCTCTATTTCTCTCAAGAGTTCTCTCTCATTTTGTTCGAGAGACTCACACGCTCTCTCACACGCTCTCTCACTCCCATGATGTTTCTTTAACTATCCCCTAAATACATGTACAAACTTCTTTCAACAGTTACAACTCACTCTTTCAACCTAAGTTTATACTGTTACTCTTATACTAATAACTATATGGAAATACATTACATAGGCAATAAGAGAATACAAAAGTGATTGGAGCTTTATAATTTCCAAGTCATTACACTATCAATTTCCAAAAGTTTCAATTTCATCTGAATGTATTTAACTTTTTTCAATTATCACAAAATGTTAAAATTAAGGGTTAATTGCAACTATAGCAACATGATCCAAATTAATTGCAAATGGTAATACTTGATCACATAATAGTGCACCTTCCTACATACTACAATTAAATTGTTAACAACTAGGACAGATAAAAAAAAAAACCCTCATTTTCTATTTTTATCTCTCTTAGTTGTAAAGATTTTGGAGTGGGTAGGGAGATCCCTACATACCTACCATTATGCAGTCGTATTGTTCAATTGCAAATTTAGCAAATCCTAAATCTTATTACCCAACCCATGTAAGACTAAAAAGTCCATCTTTACTGTTGTCTTTAAAGATGAGGTTAATTTAACTACGAATTTCCACCCTGTGGGTTGTGCAAGCATATACAATCATGCTACAAGTGATAAGTAAATTATCGTTTTCTACGGAGATAATGAATGCTACTCGATTAATTAATAAACTCCTTAATAATTTCAGTTGCATATAAAAAAAAATGGAATTATAGCTTTTATGTAAATAATTTTGAGGGAAAAAGAATAACAAAAACAGTTAAGGCTAAGAGAAGGTATAGATGATAGGCTCGGGATGGGGCATGACATAGAATTTCTAACTTATGATGCTACTGCATTTCTTATGATCAATCAACTCATGCAACATTATCAACAAGATCTTCCCAAAACTCCGAATTTTTGGAGTTTCAAAGCGAACTCCAACTTTAACCTACTATTTCGTGTGTTAGGCAATTGGTCATCCCTAACCTAATTGTTAGCAGTTACTAACTCAACTCTAGAGTCCAACATGACTCATTGTAATAATCGAAATTCTTAAGTCATTCCTAAGCTAGAAAAAGCTACATATAACAGTTGGCCAGACGAGCATAAGCATTAAATATAACAACATTAGTCAAATATCTCAATTAAGAAATGCAATTTCATTCAAAAGTCAGATCATTAAGTCTAGTCCTAATCCATGCCTATAAAGAATTAGTTCATGTTGCGATATAGAAGATAATAAGATAGATTGGAGTTAAACACAACCATGGAGAATATACAATAAAAGAAAACCCAAACACAAAAAGGAATTGATGCTGGATTAAACAATCCAAGCACAACCGTATCCAAGATCCAGCCATCAAGGAAAGTAGTTTTAATGTCTAGAACCATCAAGTCAAATCAACCTTCCTTCTCTGTTCTTTTCTCGATTGGCTTCTCCAATTCAATCTCTTGCTTCCCTCTCCCTTCTTCTTCTAAGTGATGGCCAAACTTTTTATAAGTTTCTTATCTTGCAAATTTAGGGTTAATTAGGTCAAATTGATTTACGTCGATTTAATAGATTTGTGCCACTCTATTGATGATTCAGTGTCTAGTCACGTGACTTACTTTGCTTTTTAATTGCTTGATCAATCTTTGTGCTCTAGCATCAATATGCAATAGTCTAGTCCCTCTAACTGGTGCATCATCAACTAATTCATCAGGATCCAAAGAGACTTCTTGTTGCTTCACCTCTGTTTCTTTTGTCCAGTCCCACTCCTCATCTTCCAAAAACTGAACATCTCTGTTAATCACCATCTTCTCTGTGTGAGGTTGATAGATCTTGTAGGCTTTGGACACCATGCTATAGCCTACAAAGATTCCTGGTTCGGCCACTCAACTTGTCTTTCTTCACCTGTGGAACATAGAAAAAACACAAGCAGCCAAACACCTTCAAATTTGTCAGTCTTGGTTTAGTATCAAACCAAGCTTCATAAGGTGTCTTCTTCTCCAATACCCTCGTGGGTAGTCTATTCAATAGAAAGATTGCTGTGTTTGCTGCTTCAGCCCAAAATTCTTTTGGCAAGTTCTTCTCATGCAATAAGCATCTTGTCATTTCCATAATACTTCTGTTCTTCCTCTCACTGACTCCATTTTGTTGTGGAGAATATGGAGCAGTGAGTTGATGCTCTATCCCAGCTTCTTCACATAAGGAATTGAACATTTGCGATGTATATTCAGTCCCATTATCAGTTCTCACCACCTGAATCTTACAGCCACTTTGATTCTCAACCCATCTCTTAAACTTCAGAAACACTTAGACTTATGCTTCATGAAATATATCCAACACATTCTGATATAATCATCAATAAAGATAATGAAATACCTGCTACCATTTAGTGAGAGAGTTGGTTGAGGTCCACACATGTCAGTGTGGATGAGCTGCAACTTCTCAGTTGCTTTCCATTGTAACTTCTTGAAAGGCAACCTTGTTTGCTTCCCTGTTAAACAAGCTCTGCAGTTTGTTTTCAGCTCCTCTAGAACTGGTACTCCTACTGCCATCTCATTCTTTTGCAGATACTGCAACCCTTTCTGATGAAAATGCCCCAACCTCTTGTGCCATAACTCAGTGTCATTCACTTGACACTTGAAAGCTATCTGCTCCTTCTCGAGTGGATCCAAGGAGAAGCTCTTGTGTTGCATCTTTATTTTGAACAACTCATTCCCATTGGAATCAGAAATGAGACACTTTCCTTCTTCAAACAACACTTTGAATCCCTTCTCTACTAATTGACCAACACTTAACAAGTTTTGATCAATTTCAGGGACAAACAACACTTCAGTAATCAACTTGGTTCCAGCACAACTCTCTATTGACACTGTGCCTTTCCCCTTTACTTCTAGATACTCACCGTTTCCTATCTTCACCCTTGACTTGAATGACTTGTCAAGGTCCTTGAACAACTCTTTGTCACTTGTCATGTGATTGGTACACCCACTATCAACCAACCAACCATCACATTGAGTGACTGATGAGAAACAAGTAGCCACAAAGAGTTGATCTGCTTCTTGTTGTACTACAGCATGTGCTCCTCCTTGCTGTTGAGTTTTTGCTTCCTTACAGAACCGTTCAATGTGCCCCAATAAGTGGCATCTTCTACACTTCACATCTGGCCTTCTCCAACATCTGAAATGTGGATGATTCTGCTTCCCACAGTGCTTGCATGTACTACTTGTTGGGTTTTATGCCCTAAAACTCGTAGATAGTGAATGTAAACAAATTGTATACTTGTTTCAATAAAATGTAATTGAGTTTCAACAATAAAGTGTTATTGTTAAATATTGCACAATTTGACCCAAATCCAATAAACTAAGATCCAAGGTTGTTTACATGTGACTTGAACTAGTATGTGGGGACATACAGGGATTGATGTTCAAGTAACAACCTAAAAGGTCTATAGTACAAGGATAAGGCTGGATACCTTATCCTGGTAACACTATGTGATACGGCCCACTTTGTATTTGATACAGACGTATTAATCCAAGACGTCCATGTAGGAGACATGCAAGCGGGGGTATCCTATGCAATGAGTTTGCATAAGACCGGACCACGAAATAGTAAACCACTAGATGTAACACCGTTAACTAGTTAGGTTACTGTTTCAATACGATGACCTAGGTAACTCAGTCTTAATCCTGAGTGTGTCATGAACTCCTTCTCATGAGGGATTGTCCTTTGATTAGCATGGGTGAGAGTGGCCAATACGCCGACTCAATATGCCTTCCTTTTTGGGGACAAGACCGAGTGGGAGGCTGGGGACATGACAACACAAGAAGGAATTCACTCCTTCCCACTTCTAGGAGAAGTAGATGAGTGTTCCCTTAAGAGGTGACTCCGGGACTTGAACAAAGGGATCCCGTCCTCTCACTGGCCCGAGAGGAACTTTCTGTTTAATGGTTGGACCATAAACAGGTTGTTCATTAGAGGAGCGCTGGTACTTAAGGAGACATATGTAACACAGGGGTAAAACGGTAATTTGACCCAGCCGTGATTACGAACACTCGTGAAGGATTGACTTACCAGCATAGGTCTACATCCATGGACACAGAAATGTTCTACAGTGAGAAGAGTTCAGCTGTGGGTCTTTAGTGGAATGACCCACAGTTAATGAATTGGTTAACTTGATTAATGAGTTTAATCAGTTAACCTCATATCATTGGAGCTTCTGATCTGTAGGTCCATTAGGTCCCCCTGCTAGCTCGTAAAGAGTAATTAGGAACAAATATATCTTGAGAGAATTTGAATAGTTCAAATTCATATTGGGAATTAAGTTAATTGTATGAGATACAAATTAATATAATGTATAATGATGCATTAAAATATAAAGTCTAATTTGAGATTAAACTTTATTAAATTGAGAGATTGATATATTTGAAAGAGTTCAAATATATGTCGTATTTAATTAGAAGATGAATTAATTAATTATGAATTAATTAATTATTCAATTTAGTTTAAATTAAATGAGATTTAATTAAACTATAGTCTATGAGAAAAATAAATATTTGAAGAAGTTCAAATATTAATATGAATTTGATTCATATTAAATTTATAGGATATAAGAGAATTTGAAGGAGTTCAAATTTTAATATGAATTTGATTCATATTATAGAATTAATTAATTGAAGGCCTGAAATTAAATATATGATATTTAATTGGGTAATTAATTAATTAACTAATAGAAGGTCTGAAATTAAATATATGATATTTAATTGGTGATTAATTAATTAAAGAATTAATTAATTGGAAATTAATCAATTATGGAAATGATTAATCACTTATGGAAGTGATCAATCATTTATGGAAAAAGATTAATCAATTATGGAATTGATTGGTCATGGAATTGATTAATGGAAAAGATTAAATCAGTTATGGAAATAATTGATTTTAAATGAATATTTTATTCATGGCCTTTCTCCTATAAATAGAACACTAACCCTAGGGTTTAGGTACCACAACATATGGCCACCATAAGGCCTTCTCATATTCTCTCAACTCAAGAACTCTAGGGAAAATTTTCTCTCTAGAGTTTTTCCCATTCAAGATTAGGTAGTCCCACAACTACGTTCCTAATCTCAGAGTTATAGCGGGGAAGATCAAATGGTGGTGTTCTTCGTTGTTGCAGAGCAATCAAGAATCATTCGTTGAAGTATTCAGAGTCGTCAACGGAGGTTTGTTTCTCATCGCTTAACCTTTTGCCAATGTATTGGTATTTTTGTAGAACAAAAATTAATTTACGAACGGTCCAATTGCTTCCGCTGTAACGGAATTGGGAATTCCAATCCTTCACTACTAGCATCCTTTGCAACAAACTCTGAGCTACTGCTGCCACTTCCCTTCTTCCATTTCCCCTTCCTCTCTCTTCCACCTTCTCCCTGCTGCACTCTAGCTTTCAATGCCCCCTCAATGCTTCCTTCTTGTCTCATCAACCTCCTCTGCTCTTGTGCTTGCAAAGCACTAACTACTTCTATCACCTTGAGTTTTGAGAGGTCTTTAGTATTTTCTAAAGAAGCAATGGTTGCTTCATATCTCTCAGGTACTGAAACTAGAATCTTCTGAACCAATCTATTGTCAGATAATTTGGTTCTCAATGCTCTTGCCTTGTTAGCAATCTCAATCAACTTATCTGATTACTCTTTAATGGACTCAGAATCCTTCATTTGCATTCTCTCGAATTCTCGCACCAAGTTCAACACCTTCATGCCTTTAATCCTCTCATCACCTTCATACTCACTTTTGAGGAACTCCCAGATCTCCTTTGCTGACTTCAAGGCCATAATTCTGTTGAATATGGTGGGAGACACAGCTGCATATAGGTAAGCTCGAGCTTTTGCCTTCCTGGTGACCCTCTCCTTGTGAGTCTTGATCTGATGTATTGTTGGGTTATCAGGAAGTGGAGCAATCTCATAGTCTTGCTCAATTGCTTCCCAATAATCGCAACCCTCCATGTAGGCTTGTATTCTGATAGCCCATGCCTGATAGTTTTCACCATCAAACACAGGTGGAGCCAATGAAGAAAGACTGTTGGATTCCATCTCTAACAACTCTCACAGGTGTATCACTCAGTTTCTCTCGGAGATATTTCACTGATTCTCACTCACAGAGGAAATGAGAACAATGGGAAATGGGAGGGAAATGAGAACAATGGGAAAGTGTGATAATTTCATTCTAGAAAACTCCATATAAATACATAACTTGAATCTAAAAATAGATTCTACAACTAATCCCACTAACTCCACAAAATTAGCAACTTAGACTTACTCAATTATTTCCTAGAAACTAGGAAGACTAGACCAACTCAAAACAAATTAGTAATTTTAGTTACTAACAAAAGTAGACGTATTCAAACCTATCATCAAACTTTTCAAACTTCAATTATAGTCCTCAATCTTCCACATTGAAGTCCACATTTAGTAGCATCGACAGTCTAGATACGAGATGGACAATAAAGGGTGTGAGATAGGATTTTTGTATGCGCCATCTTCCCGTAGACACAAATCCTCTGAAATTGCAACTGTTGGACAATCAACGAAGAGAAATATGGCGGAGTTCATTTGGACCTTCGCTGTAGAGGAACTGCTGAAGAAGACAGTGAAGCTGGCGGCAGAGCAAATGGGCCTGGCATGGGGTTTCAAGAAGGAGCTCTCAAAGCTGACAAACTCTTTACTCATGGTTGAAGCCATCCTTGGTGATGCTGACAGAATTAAGGCAGAGCATCAAGCCCTAAAGCTATGGCTGGAGAAGCTCGAAGACATCGTTTTCGAAGCCGATGTTTTACTCGACGAGCTCGCTTACGAAGACGTTCGACGCAAGGTCGAAACTGGAAAAGATCTGATGGTAAGTAATTTCGTTTCATTCTCCAAAAATCCTCTTGTTTTTCGTTTCAAAATGGCCAATAAAATTAAAGCAATTGCTAAAAAGTTAGACGAGCATTATTCTGCAGCCAGTGTTGTGGGGCTTGTTGCTATGACATCCAAAGAAGTAGAAACTGATCTTAGCCAGATTCTAGAGACAGACTCGTTTCTTGATGAGATTGGAGTTATTGGAAGGGAAACTGAAGTATCAGAGATAGTGAATAAGCTAGTTGATCTTAGTAGTCAAGAAGCTTTGGCTGTTTTACCAATTGTTGGTATTGGTGGATTAGGAAAAACAGCTCTGGCAAAGGAGATCTTCCATCATGAAATGGTAAGGGAGAATTTCGATAAAACTATATGGGTGTGTGTGTCCGAACCTTTTGTTATCAAGAACATTTTAAGAGCAATCTTGGAAACCTTTAATGCCAATTTTGGTGGCTTAGACAGAAAGGAAATCATACTTCAAGAGCTCCAAAAATTGTTGAGTGACACAAAGTATTTTCTTGTGCTTGATGATGTTTGGAATGAGAACCCCAACCTGTGGAGTGAGTTGAGGGCTTGTTTGCTAAAGATCAATAAAAAATTTGGAAGTGTTGTTGTTGTGACCACCAGAAGTGATGAAGTTGCAAAAATTATGGAGACACATCATAGACATCATTTGAGAAAGTTACCAAATGATCATTGTTGGTCTTTATTTGAAAAATGTGCATTTGGAAGTGAATTGCCAGTAATTCCAAGAGTCGATGTGGTTCGAGAAATGTTGGTTAAAAAATTTGGTGGCATACCATTGGTTGTGAAAGTGTTGGGAGGAATGGTGAAACTAGACAAGAGTAACTATGAGGGGTTGCAATCGAGTTTGGAAAATCTAATCAGAATTCCATTGTATGATGAAAATCATATTTTATCCGTAATAAAATTAAGTGTGGACCGTCTACCGTCATCCTCATTGAAACAATGTTTTGCCTATTGTTCGATTTTTCCACGAGGTTTTCTATTCATAAAAGAATCCCTTGTTCAAATGTGGATAGCCCAAGGGTTTATTCATCTACCTAGTGGAAGCAACGTAGTGATGGAGGATATTGGAGAGAAGTACTTCAACATTTTGTTGTCTCGCTCCTTGTTTCAAGATGTCGTCAGGGATAATAGAGGGAGAATTATATATTGTAAGATGCATGATCTTATACATGATATCGCATGTGCTATTTCGAATGCTCAAAGCTTGAAATTGGATCTTTCAGTGGATGAAAAATCTTGGAGTGATGAAGTCCTTTCAATCAATCACAAAATAAGAACGGTTTATTGCAGTGAAAATGTTGCTGGAAAGTTTCACATGTCAATCTCTGATAGTCATGTGTTTCAAAATAAGATCACTAACTTCATCTACCTGCGTGTTTTAATTGCTCATGCATGGTTTATTCGTAAGTTGCCAAATTCAATCGCTAAACTGAAGCATTTGAGGTACCTTGACATTTCACACTCTCGAATAAGAGAGCTCCCAAAATCTATTGTTTTGCTTTATAATCTGCAGACCTTGAGGCTTGGAAGTGATACTACAGACCTCCCTACAAAATTGAGAAAATTGGTCAATTTAACACATTTAGAATTTTTGACTAATCTTTCACATCAAACTATGCAAATGCCTCGACATTTGAGTCGATTGATTCAGCTCCAAACGCTTTCTAGTTTTGTAGTCGGGTGTGACAAAGGATGTAAGATAGAGGAGCTTGGACCTTTGAAAAAGCTTAGGGGTGAATTAAGCCTTTCTTATCTTGAACGTGTCAAAAGTAAAGAGGAGGCCATGGCTGCAAATTTGGCAGAGAAGGAAAATCTTTCTCAACTATATTTCCAATGGAGTTTGAGATGTGAAAGAGAAGATTGTAACTACAATGATTTGAATGTGTTGGAAGGGCTTCAACCACACAAAAACCTTCAAGTCTTGAAAATTCAAAACTTTGCAGGTGAACTTCTGCCTAGTGGTACTTTTGTTGAAAACTTGGTTGAGATATATCTATACGATTGCAAAAGATGTGAAACTTTACCAATGCTTGGACAGTTGGACAAGCTTGAGATACTTCACATTCGTTGTCTACATAGTGTAAAAATTATTGGGGGTGAATTTTATGGGAATTACCATGATGAGAGGACTTTATTCCCTAAACTAAAGACATTTCATATTTCGCAAATGAACAGCTTAGAGCATTGGGAAGAAATAGAGACAGTCTCAAATGGTACAACTTTTCCTCATCTTGAAAGCTTAAGCATCATTTTTTGTTTGAAATTAATGAATATTCCAAACTTTTTTGCATCTCATAGCTCGAGGTTGTTTCCAAGCTTTCAAGGTCCTCCAAAGCTTCGAACTCTAAATATTGTAGGATGTGAAAAATTGACAGAACTACCAAACTGGTTAGAACTCTGCCACTCCCTTGAAGATATGAGTATATGCAAGTGTCCTATTGTTAATTCCCCTCCAAATTTGCAAGATATGCAAAACTTGTCTTCATTAAGCATCACAAACTTTCAAAGGTTGCCAGAGGGGCTGGCCCGCCTTCATAACTTGAAAAGATTGCAAGTTCAGGGAGAATTGCGAGGATTTGATTGGAGTCCATTCACACACCTCAATTCACTTGAAAGTCTTGTGTTGCTTGACATGGGAAGCTGTTTATCGCAACTTCCTCAACAACTTGAGCACCTCACTGCTTTAAGATCATTGTATATTGTGTCTTTCAACGGTGTTGAATCTTTGCCAGAATGGTTGGGAAACGTTGCATCTTTGGAGACATTGAATCTATACAGCTGCAGGAATTTGAAAAACTTGCCTTCCAAAGAAGCCATGTCAAATCTTACCAGATTAAATCGTTTGGAAGTTCGTGGATGTTCTCAGATTGAATTTGATGAAGGTGGCTTTGAGCGGGAGAAAGTTTCCCATGTACCCCACATCGATTTTGTGCCCTAAAATAGTTATGAACATTAGTTTTCTTTCTTCATTTTCTTAAATATTTTGATTAGCCTAGGTTATATTATAATTTTGTTCCCTTGTACTTTAAGGATTGTATTAACTTTGTCACTGTATGTTGTCAAAAAAAAAAACTTGGTCACTGTATTTATAAAAGTTTCATTATTTGTTTCTCTCCTTTTATTAAAGATTATCCATCCTCTTTGTCACATCTTGATTTCGGCAAAAAAATTGTGCCAGTGTTTCTCATTTGAGGGTCTCTTTGAATAAAAAAGCTTTGACCCCATCGAGGGAATTTTTAGGTGCTCTCGGTACAATGAAGTTGGGTAGCTTTGCACCTTTAGATGTAAGAGAGAGAAACTGAAAAAGTATCTCGATTTTGTATCCACTAATTATTAGGGAGCAGACAAATTTGAAGATCTACATCCAATGGTTTTAAAGAGTGAGCCTCATTACACCGGGAGCACCCTAATAATTTGCCTCGAATTGGAAGGAAAATTTGTTTGCATATATCAGGATTGAATTTGGGAGTCATGTGTGTAGAGTAAGTTGGTAGCAACCTACCATACTTTTTGTTATAGGTAATTTTGGACCAATCCGAGATGTAAGGAATTGACGAGGACAACACAACACCAACCCGAAGACACGACCAGGAAGCGGACCTCGGAGAAGAGATAGGTCAAAGGGATCGGGCCAAGGCCCTATCCCATGCTCGGTCGAGACCGAGTTTCTCTCCCTCTGCTCGGTTTCTGGTGTCCTTGGTCAACCTGATTCGACTTGGTTCAGTCTGAATCTGTCTTCAGACGCCTAGAAACCCTAAACACAGGAGAAGGTATATAAACTATTCTTCAACCTTGAAAAGGGATTTATAACTCTATTCTCTAAACTCTTTCCTCTCTTACTCTTGCTTCTCATCTTTCTCCTTGTTGACTTAAGCATCGGAGGCGGTGTGGCAGCACCATATCGGTTTCTTGTTTTTGCAGGTCACGTCTTCCCCCTTCAAACAAATTTTACCGTTAGTGTCACGTGAAGGTCAGGTGAATTCTCCCTGCTTGGATTTTGGCATCAATAGTTGGTGTTGTCTGTGGAAACGACTTGCTAGGGAGGTTTGCACATCGGTTACCTAACGAGTAAGAGGATGGAGAAGAAAAACGAGAATCCAGACGCAAAAAGTTCGAAAAATGACTACCACCAATGGAGGTCGTAGGAAGAGAGTCATGCTCGACCTCGGACCCGATCTCCTCAACCTCTTTTCCGAGAGAGGCAGGTCGATGCCAAAACCGTCGCCCTTGAGGACAAGGTGAGCAAAATGGATAAAAAATTGTCTAGGATACTGTGTATCTTGAATAAACCTAGTCTTGGTACAAAAGTTCAAGAGAAGGGGCCAGTTAGGGATTCGAGGAAGAGGAAGGAACCAATGAAGTACACTGCGGAGTCAGAATCAAGATCGAAGGAAGACCATCATCTAAAAGGTAACCGTTGAAAATAGACAAGAAGCGATGGTTAAAAATTTTGGTGGCATACCGTTGGTTGTGAAAGTGTTGGGACGAATGGTGAAACTAGACAAGAATAATTATGAAGGATTGCAATCGAGTTTGGAAAATCTAATCAGAATTCCATTGCGGGACAAATATCATATTTTATCCGTAATAAAATTAAGTGTGGACCGTCTACCATCATCCTCACTGATACAATGTTTTGCCTATTGTTCAAATTTTCCACGAGGTTTTCTTTAAGAACAATAAACCAACATTTATCTTTATTGTTCATCCAAAATATTATTATATTTTATTTTAGATAATTTGCAGTGGGTGGCATCTAGGATTTTTCTAATTGCAAATATAGCACAATGTAAAATTAATGGAAAATATAGCAATTTATTAGAGTAAAATTTCACAATTCTTGTTTTACCCCTATGTTATTTTGAATTCTCTCGCAAACTTCTCTCTCGATCGAGTGATTTCTATTTGTTAATCGGAGTCTATCAGTATCTATCACTGATAGACTCCGACTAATCGAAATCTATCAGTGATAGACATTGATAGAAAGAATTATACAACAGAGTCTATCAGTGATAAATACTTATAAATTATTAGAAATACTAAGATAGCTATTGATAGACTCCGTATAATTCTTTCTATTAGTGCCTATCACTAATAGACTCTGATAATTGGAGTCTATCAATGTCTATCACTAATCGAAGTCTATTACCGAAGACACTATAATAGACTGTCATGCTAATGAAGGGATTGAATCCCCAGCTAAAGCGAATTGAATCGTTGTAATTTAATTTGGTTTCTAAGAAACTCATATATTGTGCAATTAAAATAAAACAGAAATCATTTCTACAATTATTTCTACGTTAAGCCTGCATTATACAATAAGGATTAGGGAACCTACATGTTGTAGACCGATTTACAGCAGGTGCCCTTCCACAACAACAAGACAACAAATCCCAAATATAGGATGTTATAGGCAATTTTGGACCACCCCGATGTACGAGGAGCTGACGAGGACAACCGGGGAGAAATCGGGCTGAAAGGTGGACCAAGGAGGCAAAACTGGCAAATGGGACGGGCCAAGACCGAAGGGGTCGGGTTTTCGGCCCGACCCCCTGCTCGGCCTCGGCCCTGGGCCGGGGCCGCCCCCCGGCCCGCCCGGGCGGGCCGAGTCCGTTTGGTCCCGTCTGGTCCCCACCGCCTCTGGATGCCCCGGTTTCGCCTGGTTTGACCTAAAACGCCTCCGAAACCCTAAAAGGCTAGGGGGATGAACAGGTATTTATATCCCTCTTCGCCACTGAAGAGGGGATCCCGAATTCCATCCCTAAACTATATTCACTATTCTCTGCTTTCTGCTCTTGCTCTTACTTTTCCACACCCTACCGTTCTGTTTGCTGACTTAAGCATCGGAGCCGGTGTGGCGAGCACCACACCGGTGTGCAGGTTTACTGTCTTGCAGGCCACGTCTTCCCCCCTCAACTACAAATTTACCGTTGGTGGCACGAGAAGGTCAGGTGAGATCCTCTGGCCAAAATCGACCATCAACATAGGACACCACCACGCATCAAACTCAACCATTCTCTAAGCGTTAGAAGATTGGTTTGTGGGAGCCCAAGTCTTGATTAGAGGGAGAGTGAAAATCATAGGAGAATTTTCCGTGCCTTTTCTTTTTGAAAGAGAGAGTTGAGAGATTGAGAGATTGAGATGGAGAGATTCTGTGAACTCTAGAGAGTATGAGAGAAGGTCACAGACTACCTCTGATACCACCAATGGATGGAAATGCAACTGGTCGACGGAGGTCGGTGGGGGTCAGTCGGAGAAGGCCGATCAGCGGAGGTCGACGGAGATCGACGGTGCCTAGTAGTCAGAGGTCGACGATAGCTGTCGTTCAGCAGAGGTCGGCGACGCCCGATAGTTAGAGGTTGACGGTAGCGGCTGCTCGACGGCGCCCGGTAGTCGGAGGTTGACAGTAGTCCGAGAACGACGGTGGCAGTCGGTCGACGAAGGTCGGTAGTTAGAGGTCGACGGTAGCGGTTGGTCGGTGGTGGTCGGTAGTCGAAGGTCGACGATGGCGATCGATCGACATATGTCGGTCAGTAGAGGTCGGCAATGCCCGGTAGTCAGAGGTCGACGGTGGCAGTAGTTCGATGGAGGTCGGCGGTTGTCGGTAGTTAGAGGCGACGGTAGTGGCTGGTCGGCGGCGCCCAATAGTCTAAGGTCGGCAGAAACGGTCAGTCGGCGGAGGTTGGTCAACAGGGGTCAACGACGCTCGGTAGACGGAGATCGACGATGGTGGTTGGTCGACGACGCCATGTAGTCGGAGGTTGACGGTAACGGTTTGTCAGTGGAAGCTGGTTAACAGAGCGGGGGTCGGCGGAATCGTCGATCAATGGTGGCTGATAGTCGGAGGTCGACGACTGCGGCCAGTCGGCGGTGGTTGGTCGACGATAATTAGAGGTTGGCGGCGCCTGGTAGTCAAAGGTCGATGGTGGCAGTCGTTCGACGGAGGTCGGCGGTTGCCGGTAGCCAGAGGTCGACGGTAGTGGCAGGTAGGCGGCGCCTGATAGTCTGAGGTTGACAGTAGCTGTCAGTCGGAGGAGGCTGGTCAGCGAGGTCGACGGCGACCGGTAGTTGGTAGTCGACGGTGGCGGTCGTTCGATGGCGGTTGGCGGCTGCCGGTAGTCAGAAGTCGACGGTAGTGGTAGGTCGGCGGCGTCTGGTAGTCTGAGGTCGATGGTAGCGGTCAGTCGGCGGAGGCCGATCAGTGGAGGTTGATAGCGGCCGGTTGTCGGAGGTCGACAGTAGCGGTCGACCGCAGCTGGTAGTTGGAGGTCGGCGACAACCGGTAGTTGGAGGTGCACGGTGGCAGTCGGTCGGCAGAAGTCGGAGGTGCACAGTTGGGTCGGTTGTGGCCGGTAGTGGGAGGTTGACGACGGCGGTCGGCGATGAAGGTCGATAACAGCCAGTAGTCGAAGGTCGACAGTGGTGGTCGGTCAGCGGAGGTCGACAGCGGCCGGTAGTCGGAGGTCGACAATGGTGGCCAGTCGACGACGACCAGTAGTCGAAGGTGGATGGTGGCGCTCAGTTAGCGGAAGTCGATGGCGGCCGATCGTTGGAGGTTGACGGTTGCGGTTGGTCGCGACAGGTAGTCGGAGGTGGACAGTGGCGGTTGGTCGGTAGAGGTCGACGACGGTCGGTTGTCGGAGGTCGACGGTAGCGATTGGTCGTGGGTCGTATTTCGAGGTCGACGATGACGGTCTGTCGGCGAAGGCCGATAGTCGAAGGTTGATAGTAGCGGACGACCGCAACCGGTAGTCGGAGGTCGACAATAGTGGTCGGTCGACGGAGGTCGGCGACGACCAGTAGTAGAAGGTGGTTTGTGGCGGTCGGTCGGTGGAGGTCGGCGGCGGCCGATAGTCGAAGTTCGACGGAGGCGGTCTGTCGGCGACAGCTGATAGTCGAAGGTTGACAGTGACGGCTGGTCGGCGACGATCCATAGTCAGATGTCAACGATGGTGGGCGGTAGTCTGAGATCGTGGAGGTGATAATAAAAGGAAAAAAGGAAAGAAATAACACAAATAATAAAAAAAATGAAAGAGAAAGAAATAACGAAAAAATAAAAAAATAAAAAGGGAAAGAGAACGAAATAACGAAAAAAGTTTAAAAAAAAAGACGAGGAAGTGGTTAAAAAAATAGAGGAAGAGAAGAGATTGGTGTAGGAGTGGGAGGGAGAGATGGATACATGCATGAAAGATAGAGAAAAAAAACAGAAACAGAATTTGAGAAACAACATTTTGTAGTTTCTCAAATTTGGCCTCTTTTTTAGAAACGTTTCTAGAAATTTAGAAACAAGGAACAGGAATGAGTTATCAAATAAGTCTGTTTCTTAAAAAAGGAGAAACGGGAACAAGAAACAGGAAACAGGAACGTTATCAAACGAGGCCGTAACTTCCTTGGCAACCACCCACCACTCTGCAGAAATGTGTGGTTAATTAAATTAAATAAAAAAAAACAATTAATTATAAATTAATTAATCTAATCAATTAATTTACTAAATATTTCATATTTACGTAATGTGCATTTAAATCATATTTAAATCTACATCTCTCACATAATTTATAGTATTAATTTAATCAATTTACTTAAGTCATATTCAATTAAATTAATTAATTAATTGCTAAACTAAATATCTCATATTTAATTAGGAAAATTGCAGTGGATGACAAATTGGATCAAATTAATAGCAAATATAGCACTATGTAAAAAAAAACTGCAAATATAGCAAAATCTATCAGAGTCTATCTGATAGACTTCGATTATTAGAGTTTATCAGCAATAGACTCTAATTAATCAGAATCTATCAGTCTACTGATAGACTTCGATTTTTCAGACTCTATCAGTGTCTATCGTTGATAAACTTTAGTTAATCAAAATCTATCTGTGTCTATTCGTGTTTATCAATGACTAATCAAAGTCTATCAGTGATAGACACGGATAAAATCCGACAACAGCTTTTTGGTCTTGTACAATTAATTTTGCTATATTTGCAATTAGTTTGCAACTGTGTTATGTTTGCTATTAATTTGGTCTAATTTGTCATCTATGCAACTGCCCCTATTTAATTTAATCCTACATTTGAATCATATTCAAATGTATATTTCTCTCATAACCTATAGTTTTAATATGAATCCCAATTCATTTTAAAATTAACCTATAATTTTAATATGAATCCAATTCACATTAAATTAATATTTGAACTCATTCAAATATTTAATTTTCTCATAAATTAATTTTGAATCATATACAAAATTAATTTTATATTATAAATTTTAATTAAATAAATAAACTTTATATTATAATGTATCACCCATTATATTAATTCCCTTAATGAATTTGAACATTTCAAATTCAATTCAAAACTAAATTACCTCAATACCCTTTACGAGCTAGTAGGGGACCTAATGGACCTACAGATTTGAAACTCCAATGATACGAGGTTAATTGATTAAACTCATTAACCAATTTAACCAACGTTAGTTAACTGTGAGTCACTCCACTAGAGACCCACAACTACACTCTTCTCAATTGTGTAGATTATTTGTGTCCACGGATATCAACCCGTAACAATAAGTCAATCCTTCACGAGTGTTCGTAACTTCAGTCAGGTCAAATTACCGTTTTACTTAAGAGAACACTCGTCTACTTTCCTAAAGGTGGGAATGAGTGAATTCTAGCTTGTATTGTTATATTCTCAACTCCTCACTCGGTCTTGTCTCCAAAATGGTAGGCTTATTGAGTCGGCGAATCTGACTACTCTCACCCATACAAATTAAAGGATAATCCCTCGTAGATAGGAGTCCATAACACACTCAAGATTAAGACTGAGTTACCTAGGTCATCATATTGAAATAATAACTTAATTAGTTAACCGTTGTTACATCTAACGATTACTATTTCGCGATCTGGTCTTATCCAAACTCATTGCATAGGATACCCCCACTCGCATGTCCACTACATGATCGCGTTGGATCATTGCGTTTGTATCAAATACAAAGTGGACCGTATCCATAATGTCACTAGGATAAGGTACCCGACCTCATCCCTATACTATAGACTCTTTAGGTTGTTTCTTGAACATTAATCCCCGTATGTCCCCACATACTATTCAAACTACATAATACAACCTTGGATGTTAATTGGATTTAGAGTTATTTAATGCAATTCTAATACAACAAATTCAACAATACTTTATTGAATAACTTCAATAACATTTTATTGATAAAATCAATTTCTTTACATTTACTATCTACTAGTGTCAGGGCATAAAATCCAATAACTAATAGACTTCGTACAATCCTTTCTATTAGTGTCTATCATCGATAGACTCTGATTAATCGAAGTCTATCAGTGATTATTAGTGATAGACACTGATAGTCCTTTCTAGCTATCTGATAGAAAGGGAATTTTTGTAACTTAACATCACTTTTTGCTATTTTTGCAATATGTTTAGCCCTTTTTTGCTGCAAATGCCCCTTTATTTTAAGTGTCCTATCTTTATGAATTCACATTTTAGAAGTAACAAATGAATGAATAATCATGAGTGCCGTGAATTATTGTCCAAAAAAAAAAAAAAGTGTCGTGAATTACATTTGAAGAACACATGTAAATTTCTTTTAGATTAAGAAAAAAAAAAACAAATTTCTCATTTTAAGAATATTAAAAAATAGAACTTGGAATTTTCTAATCTTGAAAATCATTTTTTTAGAAATTTATTGTATTGAAGAATTTTAGTAAAAAAAATAAAAACTACTCTGTCTATTTTTTTTTATCAATAATTTTCATGGATTAAAACTTTCCTAATTTGAAGACCATCGAAATTTATTTTTACGGCCAACAAGAGCATAGCTCAACTGGCATAAAGATGTATTGATAACCACGAGGTCAGTGGTTCGATTCCCCCACCCCCACATTGTCAAAAAAAAAAAAAAAAATTATTTTTACGAGAAATTTCATATATTTACAGATTAAAAAAAATTGATAAAGAAAGAACTGCACTTTTCTTATCTTATCGATATGGAAGTAAGAAAACTTGACTTTTGTAAGCATCAGATTTCTAGACGAGGATGAATGCATTGGGTGATCTCTTTTTCCCTCGACCAGAAAAAAAAGGGATCAATCGTTTCAACAATAATACAATTATCTCTTGCACAGCTCTCTCTAATTTCTGTCGGAACGCGTTGACTAATCTCTCACAAACTTGGAGAACCAAAGAACAAAACCATGGCGGAATTCCTGTGGAGTTTTGCTGTTCAGGAAGTCTTGAAGAAGATAGTGAAGCTGGCGGCCGAGCAGATGGGTTTGGCATGGGGTTTCAAGAAGGAGCTCTCAAAGCTCAAGGACTCTCTACTCATGGTGGAAGCCATCCTTCACGACGTCAACAAAATCAAGCTAGACCATCAAGCTGTGAAGCTATGGGTGGAGAAGCTCGAAGATGTCGTCTTCGAAGCCGATGTCTTGCTCGACAAACTCGCTTACGACGATCTCCGACGCAAGGTCGTCGGGACCGGAAGAGAGGCCATGGTAAGTTACTTCGTTTCATCCTCCAAAAACCCCCTTGTTTTTCGCCTCAAAATGGCCAATAGAATCAAGGCCGTCGCCAAAGCCTTACACGAGCATTACCGTGCAGCAAGTGTTGTGGGGCTCGTTGCTTTGACATCCAAAGATGTTGAAACTGAACTCAGCCAGATTCAAGAGACAGACTCATTTTTGGATGATATTGGAGTTATTGGAAGGGAAATTGAAGTTTGTGAGATTGTGAACAAGCTCATTGAGCTCAGTAGTCAAGAAGCTTTGTCTGTTCTACCCATTGTTGGTGAGGGTGGACTAGGGAAAACAGCTTTGGCGAAGGTAATCTTCAATCATGAGGTGATAAGGGAGAATTTTGATACAACTATATGGGTGTATGTGTCTAGACATTTTGTCATCAAGAAGATCTTGAAAGCTATTTTGGAAACTCTCAATGCCAATTTTGGTGGGTTGGATAGCAAGGAAGCCATACTCCAAGAGCTCAAAAATTCGTTGAGTGACAAAAGATATTTTCTTGTGCTCGACGATGTTTGGAATGAGAATCCGAACGTGTGGAATGAGCTAAAGGGTTGTTTGTTAAAAGTTAATAAGAAGTTTGGTAGTGTGATTGTTGTCACTACTAGGAGCGACGAAGTTGCGAAAATCGTGGAGACACAATGTTATAGGCATGATTTGAGAAAGTTATCAAATGATCAGTGTTGGTCTTTGTTTGAGAGATGTATATTTGCTAATGAATTGCCAAAAACTTTGAAGATGGATAAGGTTCGAGAGGAGCTTATTGAACAATTTGGTGGCATGCCACTAGTTGTGAAAGCATTGGGAGGAATGGTGAAATTGGACAAGAATCATGAAGAATTGGAGTCCACATTGAAAAATCTAATTACAATTCGTTCGCAGGATGAAAATCGTGCTTTGTCTACGATGAAGTTAAGTGTGGATCGCTTACCATCATCTTCGTTAAAACAATCTTTTGCCTATCGTTCAAAATTTTCTCAAGATTTCAAGTTCAAGAAAGAATAGCACTTTTTGAATTGAAGATCTAGAACGACAAGAGACGTTTATATTCAACCCCTTGAGAGAAGCAATAAAATGAATTGGAGGATATTAGAGACAGGTACTTCAACGCTTTGTTTTCTCGATGTTTACTCTACGACAATATCGTTAAAAACAAGAGAGATAGAATAATATATTGTAAAATGAACAATTTTTTATATATGACATCGTATATATATCTTGTTGCAATTGGTCATAAAATATAAGAATACTTGATTGCTGCGGAAATGGTTACGAGAACAAAAAGATGCAAGGTGTTAATATTTATTTGTCGTGTTTGTCACAAACTTTGTCTACTTGTATGGTTTAGTTGCATATTTAATTTGTGGTTTATTCGTAACTTACTAGATTCAATTACTAGTTTTCAAAAAAAAAAAAAAATTACTACGTTAAAATATTTGAGGTATATATCTTGATATATTCCACAATGTTTAATAAGTGTGTTCCTAGAATCTACTATTTGATTTAGCTTTGTAATTTGTAAACATGGAGGCTTGGAAATTTATATTAAAGAACTTCCAAAAAAAAATTGAGAAAAATGGTATAACTTACGGCACCTTATAAGAACCATCGTCTCTAGTGACGACGACGAAAAAAAAAAAACAAAAGGTTTGTTTTTTTTAAAAAAAAAAAGTTTGTTGCATTAATATGATATATATTGAGAATATTCTAGAGGAGAAATTGCAAGAAAAGAAAAAAATGAAAATGAAATTTGCAACCATATCATCAGTTTTTAATGTTGCAAATATAGCAATAAAAAAAAAGTGGACCCAACCTAAACATTAAAGTTGAAAAGTAAAAAAAAAACCATAAAAACACATTGGAAGTGAAAAGTTTAAAAAGTATATCAATGGTATATTGATATACCGTATATCAATTACATCATTTAGTTATTTAGTGTAACTGATATACTAGATATTTGGTACATCAATCAACTGATATACTAAATATATAGTAGATCGGATGTATATTTCATGAACATAATATTCTTCATTCATGAAATATACACATGAGCATTCATTAGTTTATATGTCTTTGATATACTCCATTAATAAAGAATTAGATATATTAGCTTTATTTTGTGATAATATATATGGTAAGAGATTTAAACGTCTAACCTCTTGGTTGGATGTGTATGGTCTTCTACTAGTTGTACTGTGCTCATGTCAGCAAATATATCATCGATATACTATATATAATTTAAATTATTATACTACTGATGCACTAATAATATATATACTTGAAATTACATTTTTAGTGAGTACTGATATTCTACTATTACACCAATTATATATTTAAAATTTCATCTTATTGATATACCTATAACAAATCTTGCATTCCACGATCTTCATAATACAACAACTATTAGAAATATATATAAATGATTTTTTTTTAAAAAAATAACAAGTCTATCATTGATGATACATGTCAATTACCGTTGAGTTATGTTCACGTTTTTTCCCCAAATAGAGTTAGCAAACGTTTTTTTTTTTAGTTCAACAACATTTGAGGGTGGGGGATTCGAACCTTCTGACCTCATGGTCGAGGATACATGTCAATTACCGTTGAGTTATGCTCACTTTGGCGGCTAGTCAACGTAGTTGACCAAATTATAAAACACCCACTTATTACAATATATGTTATAGGTAATTTTGGACCACTCCGAAGTGTAAGGAATTGGCGAGGATAGTACGACACGAGCTCGAAAACAAGACCAAAAGATGGACTCCGGAGGAGAAACAGGCCAGAGGGTTGGGCCAAGGCTGGAGGGGCCGAGCCTTGGCCCAACCCCTGCTCGCCCTCGGCCAATGGACGAGGCCAACCACTCGGCTCGCTTGCGCGAACCGAGTTCTTCCGCCTCCGTTTGGTCCCTGGACGCCTCGATTCCACCTGGTTCAGCCTTGGATCGCCTCCGAAAGCCTAGAAACCCTAGAGCAGGAACAAGTATATAAACCCTTCTTCATCACTTAAGAAGGGATCCCGAAACTCATTCTCTGAACCCTACTTCTCCTCTTGCTCTCTTCCTTCAGCTTTCTGACTTAAGCATCGAAGGTGATGTGACAAGCACCACATCGGTGTGCAGATTTCTTCTGTTTTGCAGGCCACGTCTTCCTCCTCTTCAAACAAATTTACCGTTGGTGGCACATGAAGGTCATGTGAGTTCTGTCTGACCAAATTTGACCATCAACAATGTAAATAAGATGTGTCGTGGTATTCAATAGAGTAGACACTAAATTGAAAGTTTTAAAACTGTTGAGATTAATTTGAAACTTTAACCTTTTTTTTTGAGTTCATAATTGTATGTCCGGTGGGAGATCAAATCATCAACTTTTGGGATGGTAAATAGTGCATTATTAAACTACACTTGAATTGAAAAACTTAATTCAAATTTTAAAGACTAAACTAGGGACCAAATTGAAATTAAGCTCAAATTCATAAAATCATCCTGGGTAATTTAACCAAAAATGAATATGATTTCACTTTATTTGTCAAAAAGAAAATAAATTTACTTAATATTTAGGTTCAATTACAAGTTTAGCTCTTGAATTGTTAGGGTTGTGTTAATTTAGTCAAAGAACTTTAAAAAGTATCTAATAGGTCATCGACCTTTGAATTTTGTATCAAACAAGTTCCTAAAGTTTAAAAAGTATCCAATAAATCCTTAATCTTTCACTTTTGTGTTCAATAATTCTCTCAACTTTCAATTTTGTGTCTAGTAAGTTATTAACTTATTCAACCTTTTTAAAAATTCACAAACCTAGATACACAATTGGAAGTTTAGGATTCTAATGGACATAAAATTCAATTTAATATCTAATAGATTAGTTAATTTGTAAAAATCTCGAATATATCGAGGATCTATTAGAAAAAAAAAATTAGAGGCTTATTATGCATTTTTTAAGTTTATGGACTTATTAGACACAAAATTGAAAGTTCAAAGACCTATTAGACATTTTTAAACTTCAGAGACCAAATTGACACAACACCGAAAGTTCAAGGACTATACTTGTAATTTAATCCTTTTCTTTGGCATGATAATTTAACTTAATATCTACAAAGTTTGAATTTAATGATACAATATGCGGAGCAAATTATTATGTGTTCTCGGTGCAATGAGGCTCCCTTTTTAAAACTGTCGGATGTACATCTTCAAATTTGTCTATTCTTAATAGTCGTTAGATACAAAATCAAGGTACTTTTACAATTTCACTCTCTTACATTCCACGATGCAATGAGTCGGGTAGTTTTGCGGAAAAAAAACACCCCTAAAAATTTCTCGAGATTAATGTGTGCAAGCAATGGATTCCAACCACTTGCATGTCTGAGGCCTTGTAAAGTTGATTGAGGTGTGGAAAAGCAGCCACATAGCTTGCTTTTCTTCTTAGGCCCACACCAACTTTTCAGTAACAACAGCCGCATGTCTGAGGCATTTTTTTATTCTACGTACCTTTCCCAAGTTCAATTATTGATGTCTTGTTGACAAAATCCCGTGGAGTCTGGATCTTCTTCCTCTGATTAGTTTCAATTCTTTCCGGAAAATAAACTTAGAGAGATGGCTGAATTCCTATGGACTTTTGCTGTGCAAGAAGTTTTGAAGAAGTTGGTGAAACTTGCAGCTGAGCAAATTGGTGTGGCTTGGGGCTTGGAGAAGGAGCTGTCCAAACTGAGCAACTGGTTACTCAAGGCTGAAGCTATTTTAAGAGATATTGACAGAAAGAGATTACACCATGAATCTGTGAGGATGTGGGTGGACAATCTTCAACATGCTGTCTATGAAGCGGACGATCTGTTGGATGAGCTTGTTTATGAAGATCTTCGACAAAAAGTGGAAACAGAGAAAACAAAAGAGAAGGTGCGCAAATTCTTTTCAAAATCCGATAATTCTTTTCTGTTTCGTTACAAGATGACCAAAAAATTGAAGGAGGTTACTGAAACTCTGTGTCAACTTTACAATGAGGCAAGTTCTTTTGGAGTGGTTGCTCTAGTTGGGCAGGAATCCACAGAAACAAATAAGAATATTCTTAAGCAGATTCGAGAGACAACTTCGACTCTTAATTTTGAAGTTATAGGAAGGGAAACTGAGGTTTCAAACATAGTGAAGCTGGCGATGGACTCCAGCAATGAAAATCCTATGTCGATCATACCCATTGTGGGGATGGGAGGGGTTGGGAAAACAACTTTGGCAAAGATGATCTTCAATCACGAGTTGATTAGAGGACATTTTGATGAAACGATATGGGTATGTGTGTCTGAACCATTTATTATTACAAATATTTTGGAAGGGATCTATCATAGCCTCACAAACACTTCCAATGGCTTCAAATCTAAGGAGAACTTACTTAAAGGCCTCCAAGAGAAGTTGCAAGGTAAAAGTTATTTTCTTGTTCTTGATGATGTTTGGAATGAAGAAGCTAGTTTGTGGGGTGAGTTAAAGGATTGTTTAAAAGAGAGTGCGGGAAAATCTGGAAATGTTATTATTGTGACTACAAGAAGTGTAAAAGTTGCAAATATCATGGAGACAACTCTGAGTCATCATGTAAACAAACTGTCAGATGATCAATGTTGGTCATTGTTTAAAGAGAGTGCAAATGCAAATGGACTATTAATGAATCCAGAGTTGGAGACTATTAGAGTAGAGTTGGTTAAAAAAATTGATGGAGTACCGTTAATTGCAAAAGTTTTAGGAGGGGCAGTAACTTTTGAAGGGAACTTCGAAAAATGGGTGACAGAAGTCAAAAGAGTAGTAAAAAATATATCAAAAGACGACAAAGATTTTGTTTTATCCATACTAAAGTTAAGTGTGGATCGTCTACCGCTTCTTTCATTAAAGCAATGTTTTGCTTATTGTTCAAACTTTCCCAAAGATCATTTATTTGACAAAGAAAGCTTAATTCAAATGTGGATAGCCCAAGGATTTGTTCAACCACAAGAAGGAGATGATGAAATGAACATTGAGGATATAGGAGAAGAATACTTCAACTTCTTGTTATCCCGCTCCTTATTTGAAGTTGTCATTAAGGGGTTAATTACTCGCTTTACGATGCATGATCTAATACATGACATTGCCTGTGACATTTCAAATCATCAAAAGGTGGAATCAAGTCTTAATAATTCAAGTGAAAAGAGTGTGAGCAAGTTGCGCACATTAATTTGTGGCAAGGGTTACAAGGTGTTCCATAAAGATTTAAAGGTCCATGCTTGCTTGCGTGTTTTAGTAGTGGATACAATAATATATGATAAAAACTTCTCAGGTCCAATTGGTATGTTCAAGCATTTGAGGTATCTTGACATTTCAGACATCAGTGGTTATTTTGAATTGAAGGATGTAGAATCTATTGACAAGCTTTATAATTTGCAAACGCTAAAGCTTGGAGAAAGAATACCTCTCCCAAAGAATTTGAGAAAATTGGTAAAGCTAAGACATTTACAATTCTCCCGCATAAAAACCAAGAAAATGCCTTTACATATGAGCCAATTGATTCATCTTCAAACATTATCTGCATACGAAGCAAGTTATGAGCCGGGTCGTAAAATTGAAGAACTTGGACCTTTAAAAGATCTAACAGGATCGTTAAAACTTTTAAATCTTGGAAAAGTGAAGAGTAAAGAGGAAGCTATAGGTGCGAGGTTGATTGAAAAGAAGAATTTAATTGACCTGGTCTTGACGTGGAATTCTTCCTTCAAAGAAGGTAACTACTGGAATAATTCCTCCTCTGGAGAAGAAGATAACAAGGACGATAATGGCTTCCATTGCAGTAGTTTCAAAGTGTTGGAAGGACTTCAACCACATCACAATCTTCAATCATTATCTATTAATCTCTATAGTGGACAAGTTTTTCCTAATAGCATTTTTGTTGAAAAGTTGGTTAAAATATTTCTCAAAGATTGTGGGAAATGTGAAATGCTTCCAATGCTAGGACGATTACCCAACTTAGAGGAACTTGACATTTCTTCTTTGGACAGTTTGAGAAGTATAGGGAGGGAGTTCTATGGAGATAAGGATGACAACAACCAAAGGGTTTCTTTTCCCAAGTTGAAGAAACTTTCCCTCCATTTTCTGCAAAATCTAGAGCAATGGGAAGACGTATCAAATGGTATTGCTTTTCCTCATCTTGAAATTGTATCTATCGAGAAGTGCTGTAAATTAATGAGTGTTCCACATTGCTTTGTATCTCTTCAAACTCTAGTCCTTGAGGGATGTAAAGAATTGAGGGAACTACCAAATCAGCTGGAAGATTACAATTCCATTAAGTCTCTGAAGATCTCTGATTGTCCCAATTTGTCCCTTAATGTGTGTAATTGGTCTAATTTGGAAGAAATCGAAATTACTGGATGTATGCAAGATTATGACTTTAGTCCCTTCATACACCTATGTTCAATTACAGATCTTTCCTTGACTGATAGTTTGGAAAATAATGCAACTGAGCTTCCTCAACAACTTCAACATCTCACAACCTTGAAAACTTTAAGCATTCGTCGGTTTAATGGTATTGAAGCTCTACCAGAATGGTTGGGAAACTTTGCATCTTTAGAAGCATTGCATCTTTCTCATTGCAAGAATTTGAAAAGGTTGCCTTCAAAAGAAGTCATGCTATGCCTCACCAAATTGAATAAGTTGAATGTTGGTTATGGATGTCCACTGGGGCTACAACTTCGGCCAGGCCATCCGGAGATGGCCAAACTTTCCCATCTTCCAAAGATTTGTGATGATGTAAGGTTTTAGCATTTATTGTTATATATCAAGCTGTTTGGACAAGTAATTCGACTAATATGAAACTAATAGATGATTTTTTTAAAAATGTTTTATATGGACATAGCTAAAGAACTTCTGTGACTATTGGTATCCTCAAGGGCTGGAACGTCTTCGGTTATTGCCTCCCCAGAGTACTGAACCTTACAGTTACGGACCTATCAATTACGGATATGCGGGCGGATATTTTCCTATCAATTACGGAGATATGGACAGACATTTGTATCCTTACGGCCTGCAGTCACCAAAACCAGCTCCATTCTGCTTTCCTGAGGTTCTCTTTCTCTCTTTTCAGCCCTTACTGTTAAAGTAAAAGCAACACTAACTATATCTAGTAGCTTCTTGAAATATCTACATAGATGTACATAATTAATCCGCTCTAGATTTATCTTGAATATTGTAAATAGATATCTAAGGGAAAGTCTAGAATTATCTTACTCTTTAGGCTCCAAGGAATCCTGGAGAATTCCTTTGGATAAGGATATAGGTATAGAAATATCTAGGATATTTTTAGATCCAAGAAGAGCCTAGAAAAATCATGTTGCTTGGGCTCCAAGGATCTATGCCTATAAATAGGAGTGTGTCCCCATATGCAAAACAACTTGGGGAAAGTATCAACGAGTTGGAGAGAGCATCAAAAGTGAGTGTGAGAAAGTGAGAATCTTTTCCTAAGAGTGTCCATCTTTGTACTTTCCTAAGAAAAGTTTCTTTCTTCTAAGTGTTTGTCTCTTCCCTTTTGTGCTTATTTCTTCAACACTTACCCTCTTCCTCCTCTTTCTTCATTATGATACTCATATTTCCTCCATATCTAGAGTGAGCATTAATGAAGCTCGAGAGAAATTCTCTATTCTCAACCTTTGCCATCAAGCTTCGTTATTTGGGAGAATCTAGAATTTTATTTTTAACCACAACTTCGGAGATTTTATTTATTTTCTTTAGTTTAAGCTGGAATTCGATGACGGAAAATAACAACCAATGATCTTTGTTGAGCTTAGGAATAATTTTAAAATGATTAATATCATTCTTTGTTTGGTTCAAGATCACTTCTAAATATCCATTTAGTCATTCAAAAATAATTTTCATGTTATGTAAATAACTTTTAAAAGTGTAAAATCAAATACTATAATGGTTTTGAATGACTAACTACGGAACTTCCAAACATGCCCTGAAGTTATTTATCCTTAGATCCACGATTAATTTCGTTTTTATTTCCATTGTGAAAGTTTAACACTTAAGCCTTTTCCTTGTTTTCCTTAGGGTTCTGGTGATAAAATGTCCATGGCGGAGGAAGATAGTTCTATTACATAAATGAGGCGAGAGACTCGCAGAATTTAGGGTAAAGGTCGCCATTTTTTTTTTTTTTTTTTAATTTTATCAACTTCTTGTGTTTTGTTTGCAAGGTTCTGTTGAGCTTTTGCATTCTTCAAATCGTAATGAATTGTGCAGTTTTGTAGTTTAACTATGCTTGATGAAACATATGGTCTGCCAACCATATGTGGTGTTTGCTTAATTCAAGCAAATGAAATTCAACTATTTTCCAAATAGTTCAATGTTTTTCTATGAGATGTGAGAGCAAGGATTGAAAATGATTAAGGATGGCTATTTCCCAGCTTTTTATTGTGCAAAGTTGTGTTTTGGATTAAGGAAGTTCCTTAAAGTTATCAAATAATTGCTCCTAATTGGCTGTTGATGATTATCAGCTTTTTCTTATGTGTATTACTCGTGCATCTTTTTATAATGTGCTCTCAGTTTGCAAAGTTTGTTAGTATAGGTGAAACAGAGCTGAAATATATGGCCACAAAGTGAGGGTTCAGGTGGTGCCTTTATGTGTCTCTTGGCATTTGGCTTCCTGACAACTGTGGCCTTGGCCTTATTCATACCGGTATTATTCTATATCTCATTTCTCTTTCAGTTTCTTTCTCTAATCTCTTTCAATTTACTCTTTATTAAAAAGTTATCAGTTATTCCATTGAGAACTTCGCCACTATCATCTTCTCAAACTAACTGTGATTTGACAGAAGACCTTCTAAATCTTGAGGGTTCTTTTGGATTAGCTCTTTGAGCGAAAAATGAGCTAAGACAAAGAGGGTTTCTTACTTTGAATGTATGAGTATATTGTTCATGTCTGGGGTTGATCCACACTCAATATACTATTGGTGAGTTTGAAAGTATGATCCTCGAATTAAGTTATAATTGCTCATTTTGATTTAGTGGATGTTCAAAATTGGATGTAGATCTTGTTGTTTGATCAAACCACTATAAACCATCCATGTTAATTAATTCTTAATTCTCTCCTTTATCTTTGAATTGTGTTCTGATTATTGCATTGTTGACCATTGTTTTCTAGTTATTATTTTTAGTGATCTCTATCTTACCGTGTGCTTGTGGAGCTTGTTAATTATTGTGATTTAGTTAATAAATTTCTATTATGTTTTTCAATTAATTGTCCAGTTATTCTCTATTACATTTCAATTAATAAATTTCTTGGAAGTTGAATATCTCCAATAAAATCTACTAAAAGCAGTAGTTAAAACTACTGTAATTAACTTCATATATACGATACCAGTTTTTTAATAGAACATGATTATTACAGATATGCCTAGATGCTCCAAAATCAAGAATCCATGTTTCAGTACTATAACCAGGAGAATTTGATGTTAAGGCATAAATACCTGCTATGAGAGTTACTACAGCAGCAATGTGATCAGTTTTGGTTGTTTGGAGATGAGTAGATGGCATTTCAATTAGCTGTGTATATTGATTAGAGTTAAGACTCTGAAAGAAATTGGCCTGAGAAACAGAGTTTGTTGGAGTTGTTTTTGGCCAAGAAGCTCTAGAGGATTCTGTCATTTGCCCTTGATTTTGTAGATTATAATCAGGTGGGTAGCCCATGAAGCTTATAGCATTTATCAACTACTTGGTCCTTAATACAACAATGGTACAAATTGGTCTCTGTGCCTCTTTCTTGCAAAATCTATCAGGTGTATTTTTCTTGCTATTATCAGCGGTAGGAGCAAACAAAGTAATAGATTCAGTCGGCGAAGCAACAGCTATCGAACGTTGATGTTCTTCCTGAATGATGAAGGAAAAGAATTGATTTGTAAGACCCACTTTTAGTCATCTTAGAATATACATTTGAAATATGAGTTATTTAATTTTGAAATATTTTGATTCGTTCTTTGTTTTGGTTATCTATTATGCTATCTCTTGGTGTAAATTGTCCAACCTTTTTTCTTCTTATTACTTATATGCATCCCTCCTAATCAATTGGGAAAGTCTTTTGTAATCTTCATGGATTTCACATGCTTTTTGTAAATTTCATACATCAATGAAATTGTTTCTTATAAAAAAAAAATTGAAATATTTTGTTGAAGGAGAAAGGTTAAAGTAATTTGAAAAAGAAGTGAAAAGAAATTAGATTTGTACATGTTGGAAAGGAATTTTGGAGACAAGAAAATAAAATAAAGAAAAAAGAGAAGCTTGCCGTGGAAGTTAGGAGTAAAATAAAGAAAAAAAAATGTGATTTCATGGTAGATAAAAAAAGAGAAAAAAAAGGAGAAAAAAAGAAAAAGAAAAAGAAAAATGAAAAGCCTACCGAACAAGAGAAAGACAGACAGAGAGGAAATGGAATGGAAGAAAGAGAAAGAGGAAGGAAGAGAAATAGTAAGAGAAAGAGAGGGAAAGAAATGCGATGAAGATAGAGTAGTCATCAGAAGTCATCGGTATCTCGCCGGAAATTGGTGGGAAATTTGAATTTTGAAATGAATTATGACGTGGAAAAGCACCCACTTGCTTGCTTTTCTTCTTAGGTCCACACCAATTTTTAAGTAACAACAGTCACAGTGGTCTATGCATTTTTTTATTCTACATACCTTTCCCAAGTTCAATTATTGATGTCTTGTTGACAAAATCCCGTGGAGTCTGGATCTTCTTCCTCTGATTACTTTCAATTCTTTCCGGAAAATAAACTTAGAGAGATGGCTGAATTCCTATGGACTTTTGCTGTGCAAGAAGTTTTGAAGAAGTTGGTGAAACTTGCAGCTGAGCAAATTGGTGTGGCTTGGGGCTTGGAGAAGGAGCTGTCCAAACTGAGCAACTGGTTACTCAAGGCTGAAGCTATTTTAAGAGATATTGACAGAAAGAGATTACACCATGAATCTGTGAGGATGTGGGTGGACAATCTTCAACATGCTGCTGTCTATGAAGCGGACGATCTGTTGGATGAGCTTGTTTATGAAGATCTTCGACAAAAAGTGGAAACAGAGAACACAAAAGAGAAGGTGCGCAAATTCTTTTCACCATCTGATAATTCTTTTATGTTTCGTTACAAGATGACCAAAAAATTGAAGGATGTTACTGAAACTCTGTGTCAACATTGTTAGAAAAACGTGGAGGACAAATATGAATGGAGATGATTTTTCATTCAACTAAGCATACCTTTATATAGGCTTACAAAAGTAACCATAGAATACCAACGATTCAAAATTTTAAATGTCATAAAATACTCCCATAACTCACCTAACTCCCAAAACTCAAAAGTCACTATTGGTTACAAGAAACCAAAACCCAAAAGTCACAAAAACCAAAAGTCACACTAAATGCCACAAATAAAGTTTAATAATGAAAACTTTTCATTTTCTCAACACCCCCTTAAACTTGATTTGTCACCCCAAGTAAACTCCTCATTTTGATAAAAGTTTCCAACTTGAGGGGCTTTATGAAAATGTCTGCCGCTTGATCTTGTGACTTGATATATTTGAGTTCCACTTCTTTATTCGCAACGCAATCCCGAATGTAGTGAAATCGGGTATCAATGTGCTTTCTCCTCCCATGAAATACCAGATTTTTGGCTAAGGCAATGGTCGATTTGTTGTCAACAAAAATCTCCAGTGGATCTTCCATTTGAAACTTCAACTCCTTCACTAAGTTTCTTAGCCAAATTGCATGACATACACATGAAGTTGCCGTGACGTACTCTGCCTCACATGTTGATAATGTGACTATGGGTTGCTTTTTTGACATCCATGTGAACGCCGTTTCACCAATAAAAAACACAAACCCCGTAGTACTCTTTCGATCATCCAAGTCACTACTCCAATCACTATCACAATATCCAACAATATCAAAATTGCTAGAAGAGACATAGGAAAGACCATACTCAATCGTCCCTTTGATGTAACGAAGTATCCTTTTTGCCATTTTGCAATGTGTAGTTGTCGGCTCCTCCATAAATCGACTAATAATTCCAACTGAATAAAGAATATCCGGTCTTGTGCATGTCAAGTATCTCAAACTTCCAACCAAGCTTTTGAAATTTGTAGAATCTACCTTCTCTCCTCTACCTTGTTTGGTGATTTTGACTCCACATTCCATCGGTGTTCCAACTGGATTAACATCATCCATGTTGAACTTTTTGAGCATTTCTTTAGCATAGCCCTCTTGGGATATAAAAATCCCATCTTCACCTTGTTTAACCTTGATCCCAAGATAGTAACTCATGAGACCAATGTCCGTCATTTCAAACTCGTTTGCCATCTCTCTTTTGAACTCATCAAACATGCTAGGATTGTTTCCGGTAAATACTAAATCATCAACATATAAACAAATGATTAGTATGTTTTCACCTTGCATTTTGTTGTAAAGGGCATGTTCATAAGGACACTTCATATACTTTTTCTCTTGAAAATACTTGTCAATTTTCGAATTTCATGCTCTTGGTGCTTGCTTCAAACCGTAAAGAGCCTTCTTCAATCGAAGCACTTTATTTTTTTCACCCTTGACTTCATAACCCAATGGTTGCTCCACATAAACTTCTTCCTCAAGAATTCCATTCAAGAATGCCGATTTGACATCCATTTGATGTATTTTCCAATGATTATGAGCTCCCAAAGCAATAATCAAACAAATAGTTTCAAGACAAACAACGGGGGAAAATACCTCATCATAGTCGATGCCATGTCGTTGACTATACCCTTTCACCACTAGTCTCTCATTGTGTCTTTCAACATCGCCATTGGCCTTTCTCTTTGTCTTGTATAATCACTTCACTCCGATTGGTTTGTGCCCTTTTGGAAGCTTGGTCAACTCCCATGTGTCATTTTTCTCTATCGCTCGAATTTCTTCATCCATTGCATCCTTCCATTTCTTGCTTGCAATGGCTTCTTGGAAACTAATGGGCTCTCAATCACCAAAAAGGCAATAGAGAGTTGTGTCATTTTGATTTTCGGTTACCTCATTAAGTTCCTGTAGACTTCGGGTTCCTCTTGGACAAATTTCATTGTCAGAATCGCTGGATGAACCTTCAGATGACGATCGATCGGTCGAATGGGATGTCACTGGACTGGGCAAAACTTCACTCATTTCATCTCTGGTTGGCACATTTTCATCGTCTTCTTCAAAATATGGAAGGAAATCATACTCCTCCTTCTGTATATTCAAATCCCAAGATGCTTGTTCATCAAAAACAACATCACGACTAATAATTACCTTCCCATTCAAAGGATTGTAAAGACGATAACCCTTTGAACTTGCATCATAGCCAATGAATATGAGTTTCTCACTTCGATCGTTGAGCTTGGTCCTTTTTTCCTCTGACACATGAGCATATGCAATACTCCCAAATACCTTGAAGTGACCAATTCCGAGCTTTCTTCCATTCCAAGCTTCTTGAGACGTCTTGTCAAGCACACTTTTGGTTGGTGCTCGATTTGTCAAATAGACCGCACAAGCTACAGCCTCCGCCCAAAATTCCCTTGGCATTTTCTTTGTCTTTAGCATGCTTCTTGCCATATTCAAGATTGTCCGATTCTTCCTCTCCACCACGCCATTTTGTTGTGGTGTCCCTGGCACCGTTAACAAACGTCGGATGCCTTTTTCATCACAAAACTGTTTGAACTCTGTTGGTTTATGTGTTTTATATTTTCCTTAATTAGATTTATTTGTTGTAATTATTTTGTAAATTCTTGTGTATGCTTTCCTTTTATGTATTAGGGTTTGTCCTCCCTCTATATAGAGGATCTTTGTATTTTTGTGAAAATAAAGAAATAGAGAAATTAACTTTCAGCATGGTATCAGAGCAAAACAAATTAAAACCCTAATTTTTTTTCCAAACCCTAGCCACCAGCCGCCAGACTCCTACGAGTTCGCCGTTGCCGTCATTGTCAGACGCCGCCGTCACAACTGCCATCGTCGTCACAATCGCTGTCGTCGTCATCGTCTACCTGCGAGTGTACCGTCGTTCGACCTAACCCACGAAGAACTTTCGATTTGCGTCGATCCGCTGCTCGTTCCTCGTCTTCTTCGTGTGTTTTTTGGTCGTCGTCTGCTCGTGGTTTTTGGCCTTGGCGTCTGCGAGTCTTCATCTTCGCCAGACCTTCGTTTGTGACCATTGCCTTCGTCGTTTCTTTTGGCCTTCGACTTCTTCGGTTTTTGGGTTGTATTCCGTGTGTTCGTCCGCTCGTTTTCTTCAGTCTGGGCAGCGCTTTTTTCCACATATTTCAGTTTGGACAATGTGGGTTCTTTGTGGTTTTTTTTTTGGTTGGAATTGCTTGGTAGGGTATTGCATTGTTATGAGGTTTTGTAAGCCAATTTTTTTCCAGATTAGTTTTTTTGTCTTCCAGAATCAACCATGTCAGAAGACAAATCATTGATGACAAAGGTCTCTGACACGTAATCATCCCACTGTCCAAATTACTACCATCCGACTTAATGGGGATAATTTTCTGCTTTGGTCCCAAAGTGTTCGGATGTATATTCGTGGACAAGGGAAGATTGGATATATCACTGGAGAGAAAAAAATTCCCAAGAAGGATGATCCTTTATTTGCTACATGGGATGCTGAGAACTCCATGGTTATGACATGGTTGGTAAACTCTATGGTTGAAAGGATATGTCGGAACTATATGTGTTATTCGACTGCAAAAGAATTATGGACTAATGTAACTGAAATGTATTCTGACTTGGAAAATCAATCACAAGTGTTTGAATTGAATCTTAAATCGAGAGACATTCGCCAAGGAGGAGATACTATTACAGAATACATTCATTCCTTGAAAACAATTTGGCAAGACATAGATCTTTTTGATACTTATGAATGGGAGTCAACTAAAGACCAGAGTCATTACAAGAAAGTTGTAGAGGATGATCGTATTTACAAATTTCTTGTTGGTCTCAATGATGAATTCGATGAGGTTAGAAGTCGAGTAATTGGTAAGAATCCTCTCCCAACTATTAATGAAGTTTTCTCTGACGTTCGTAGGGAAGAGAGTTGTCGTAATGTTATGCTTGGTAAGAAAGTTGTTAGTATAGTTGAAACCTCCGCCATGGTGGTTGAGGCTTCTGCAAATAAGGCTTCTGTTCCACCCACCAAACCTCGAGTATGGTGTGACTACTTTAACAGACCTCGACACACCCGTGAGACATGCTGGAAAATCCATGGGAAGCCTGCAAATTGGAAGAGTACCAAGCAAAGTGATAAGAGTAATAATCAGTTTGCTTCCATTGCCAATATTGTTGACTCTCACCCCTTCAATCAAGAGCAAATTGATCAACTCCTAAAACTGCTAAAGGCCACTTCGTCATCTGATAATCTTAGTGTTTCCTTGTCACAAACAGGTAATTATCCTCTAGCTTTATCTTGCCTTAATTCATCTCCGTGGATTATCGATCCCGGAGCATCTAACCATATGACTAGTTCCTCTTGTTTCTTTACATCCTACTCTTCCTTGTATTGCAAAGAAAAAATTCGAATTGCCGATGGTAGTTTCACTTATGTTGCAGGAAAAGGAACTATCTGTTTAACTACCAAAATTACCTTACATTCTGTCCTTCATGTCCCTAAATTAGCCTGTAATTTATTATCTGTTAGTAAAATTTCTAAGGATGCTAACTGTCATGTCACTTTCTTTGAAACTCATTGCGTCTTTCAGGATCAGGACTCAGGGGAGATGATTGGGCGTGCTAGGATGCTTGATGGTCTCTACTATTTTGATGAATCTCCAACTAGTGATAAAAAAGCTCAGGGCTTGAGTAGTGTTAGTTCTCCTTCTGTTAAAGAAACGATAATGCTTTGACATCGTAGGCTAGGACATCCTAGTTTTTTCTATTTGAAGTATTTGTTCCCAAACTTATTTAAAGGAATTGATTGTTCGAATTTTCATTGTGAAAGTTGTATCTTTGCCAAGAATCATCGTGTCACATATTTGCCAAAACCTTACAAACCTTCTAGACCTTTTTACTTAATGCATAGTGATATTTGGGGTCCTTCTAAAGTTTTGACTCATAGTGGAAAACGTTGGTCTGTTACATTTATTGATGATCATACTCATTTAACTTGGGTTTATTTGTTAACAAACAAGTCTGAGGTCAAAGATATTTTTATTCGTTTTTACAATATGATTGAAAATCAATTTCAAACAAAAATCAGTATTTTACACTCTGATAATGGGACTGAATACTTTAACGAATATTTAGAAGATTTTTTGAAGGATAAAGGTATTTCTCATCAGTCTACTTGTCGCAATACTCCACAACAAAATGGAATTGCTGAACAGAAAAATAGACATTTACTTGATGTTGCTCGTGCTATTATGTTTTATATGCATGTTCCTAACTATTTGTGGGGAGACGCAGTTCTTACAGTTGCCTATCTCATTAACCGAATGCCATCTAAGATTTGGGCATTTAAAACACCCCTGGATCGATTTAGGATTTTTTTCTCACTGTTCGACTGTATTCCGATTTACTGATCAAAATTTTTGGGTGTCTTGCATATGTTCATCTTCCTAGTCTTTCTCGATCTAAACTTGATCCTCGTGCTGTTAAATGTCTTTTTCTGGGATATACTTCAAATAAAAAGGGTTATCGGTGTTTTGACCCGCTACACAAAAAATACTTTGAAAGTATGGATGTTTTGTTTGTGGAGAATCAATCTTTTTTCAGTCAAAATTCTCTTCAGGGGGAGATACCTAACTTGGAAGAAAATTTTTGGGATACTTCTCATCTCCCTAGAATTATTTGTCTTGAGATTACTGGTCCTTCTATGCCAAACATTGAAAATTCTATTTCAGGGGGAGAAACACTACAAAATGATCTCATTGACCGAAATCCTGAACTTCAGGTTTATACTAGGAGGAAATTACATAAAAAGAACCAGGATCAGATAGTGGACTTGTCACAAAACCAATCTGATGCTCCGACAAATGATACTGAAGATTCAGGTAACCAATCTTTATTTGGTATATCTGACCTTGATATTCCAATAGCCCATAGGAAAGGTGTCCGTAATTGTACCAAATATCCTATTGCAAATTACCTTTCTTATCATAGACTGTCTGATAATCATACAGCCTTCACCTCTAGGATAACCAACCTATTTACTCCAAGAAACATACAGGAAGCCCAAAATGATCTGAATTGGAATTTAGCAGTTATGGAAGAGATGAATGCATTGAAACAGAATTGTACATGGGATATAGTTGAACTACCAAAAGATAAGAAAACAGTAGGGTGCAAATGGGTATTCACGATAAAGTGCAAAGCTGATGGTGACATTGAACGATACAAAGCCAGATTAGTCGCTAAAGGTTTCACATAGACCTATGGAATTGATTATCAAGAAACATTTGCCCCTGCTGCTAAGATTAATTCTATTAGAGTGCTCTTATCTGTTGTTGTTAACTCAGATTGGCCTCTTTATCAACTTGATGTCAAAAATGCATTCCTCAATGGTGATCTTGAAGAGGAAGTATTTATGGATTTACCACCAGGTTTTGAAGTGGATTTTGGAGTTAACAAAATTTGCAGGTTGAAGAAATCACTATATGGACTTAAACAGTCTCCGAGAGCGTGGTTTGGACGGTTTGGGAAAGCTGTTACTAGTTATGGTTTCCTTCAGAGTCAGGAAGATCATACTATGTTTTATAGACATACAAGAAATGACAAGATGGTTGTCTTAATAGTGTATGTTGATGATATCATTCTCATAGGTAACGATGAGGTTGAACTAAATACTTTAAAGGAAAAACTAGCCAATGAATTCCAAATTAAAGACTTGGGAATTTTGAAGTATTTCTTAGGGATGGAATTTGCCAGATCCAAAAAGGGCATCCTTGTAAATCAAAGGAAATATATCCTTGATTTGCTAGGAGAGACAGACTTACTCGGTTGTGGGATAGCAGAAACTCCTATTGAACCAAATTTAAAATTGCAAGCTGCCACAGAGGAAGAGGTAAAAGATAAGGGAAAATACCAAAGACTTGTGGGAAGACTTATTTACTTATCTCATACTTGCCCTGATATTGCTTTTGCAGTTAGTATGGTAAGCCAATTCATGCATGCTCCAGGGCCAACTCACTTTGAAGCTGTTTATAGAATCCTAAGATATTTGAAAGGAACTCTATGAAAATGCATATTTTTTAAAAGACATGACCACTTACATGTTGAAATTTACAATGATGCTGACTGGGCAGGTAGCACCACAGATAGAAGATTTACTTCTGGTTATTGCTCATTTGTTGGAGGGAATCTAGTTACTTGGCAAAGTAAGAAACAAAGTGTGGTAGCTAGAAGTAGTGCTGAAGCAGAGTTAAGAGCTTTAGCTCATGACATTTGTGAAGGTATTTGGATAAAAAGATTACTGGAAGAATTGAAATTTGTTCAAATGAAACCTATGCGTGTTTACTGTGACAATAAGACAACTATCTCTATAGCTCACAATCCAGTCCTTCATGATAGGACAAAACATATTGAAGTTGATAAGCACTTTATAAAGGAGAAGATTGATACCGGAGTGATATGTATTCCCTATCTTTCTACAACAGAACAAATTGCTAATGTGTTAACTAAAGGGCTTCCAAAGCTACGATTTGACAAGTTGATTGAAAAGCTGGCAATGGAAGATATCTTCAAACCAGCTTGAGGGGGAGTCTTGGTTTATGTGTTTTATATTTTCCTTAATTAGATTTATTTGCTGTAATTATTTGTAAATTCTTGTTTATGCTTTCCTTTTATGTATTAGGGTTTGTCCTCCCTCTATATAGAGGACCTTTGTATTTTTGTTAAAATAAAGAAATAGAGAAATTAACTTTCAGCAAACTCATTTGAAATTCACCACCTCGATCAGTTCTCATGGCCTTGATTGTAAGATTGCTTTCATTCTCCACACGTGCCTTAAATCTCTTGAAGATTTCAAATACTTCCGATTTTTCCTTCAAAAAGTACACCCATGATTTTCTAGAAAAATCATCAATAAACAAAAGGAAATATTTACTTTTACCATGAGACTCTGGTTTGATCATTCCACACACATCGGCATGGATGTGTTCTAGAGGCTTCTTGGCTCTTGTCATAGACTCCTTCGAAAAACTACTTCGATGATGTTTGCCGAGTAGGCATCCTTCACACACTAGGTTCGGCTTGTGAATGTGCGGTAAACCCCGCACCATCTGCTTCTTATACAAGTCTTCTAGACTTCCAAAATTGAAGTGTCCGAACCATAGATGCCATAACCAGGAGAGATCCTCATAACACGTCTTCAAGCATTTTGGAACATCATTACATATATTCAAAGGAAACATTCGGTTTTTTGTCATGGAAACTTTAGCAATAAGTCTCTCAATGATTATCTCTGAAATACAAACAATTGTTTTTCATTTGAACTTCAAAACCTTTCTCTAACAATTGTCCTACACTCAATATATTATTTTTTATGCTGGGAATGTAATAAACATTTGTAATATATTGATTTTCTCCATTTTTTAACCGAATGAGAATTTTACCTATTCCTTTGATGGCGACCAAAGAATTGTATCCAAAGGCAATATTACCTTTCTCCATCTCGTTCAACTCTACAAACATCTCGCGTTTTCCACACATGTGGTTTGAGGCTCTGGTGTCAAGATACAACATACTATCTTGACTCTTTTCTTCTCCCTTTGAAACCATAAATAAGGTTCCATTCTCCTCTGCATAATTAGATTGCCCTTGATGGGCTTTGGATGTGCTGGTGGCTGACTGATCCTGATGCTTCCAATCACTTGATTCTGATTGAGATGAGTAACACTCATTTGCATAATGTGCATACTTATTACAATTATAACATTTTACCTGAGATTTATCTCTCCCAGATCTTCCACCACGTCTTCCACGACCTCGACCTCCTCTTCCTCTTGAGAAATCACTCGAATTTTGAGAAACATCGGTGTTGGTTTCACCTCTTCCACCACGGCCTCGACCACCACGTCTTCTTTCACGTCCACGACTATTCTTCTCCTTGAGTTTGAGTTGGAGAACTTGTTCAACGGTCTCTGTTTGCTCCATCCTCCTTTTCTTTTTCTCCTCATAGGCTTGCAATGAGCCTATAAATTGTTCAATCGTCATAATCTTGAGATCCTGTGTTTCCTCAATTGTCGTGGCAATAATCTCGAACTTTGTATTTAGGCTCCGTAGAACCTTTTCCATGACACGAACATCGGCGATTTCTTCACCGTTCCGTCTCAATTGGTTGACGACAGTCATTACTCTTGTGTGATATTCCGCTATCACCTCCGTCTCCTTTATTTGTAAAGATTCAAACTTACCACGTAAAGTTTGCAACCGTACATTTTTCACACGATCGGCTCCTCTATGAGTCGATTGGAGCCTGTCCCATGCCACCTTTGACGTCTCGACATTGGCGATGGTCTCAAACGTGTCTTCGTCCACCGATTGGTACAAGATATAGAGGGCCTTCTTATCATTCTTTCTTGTCTCCTTTAATGCATCTCTTTGCGCTTGATCGGCTCCAGCTTCCGCCTCTTGGAAACCATTCTCCACGATCTCCCACACATCTTGTGCTCCTAGTAACGCTTTTATCTTGATGCTCCAATTGTCATAGTTGAGCTTGGAAAGCATCGGTAGTTGAAGAGAACCCATCCCACCGTTGGCCATTTCTCTCAATTTTTTTTTGCTACTCACTCTGATACCACTTTGTTAGAAAAACGTGGAGGACAAATATGAATGGAGATGAATTTTCATTCAACTAAGCATGCCTTTATATAGGCTTATAAAATTAACCATAGAATACCAATGGTTCAAAATTTTAAATGTCATAAAATGCTCCCATAACTCACCTAACTCCCAAAACTCAAAAGTCACTATTGGTTACAAGAAACCAAAAGCCAAAAGTCACAAAAACCAAAAGTCACACTAAATGCCACAAATAAAGTTTAATAATGAAAACTTTTCATTTTCTCAACAAACATTACCATGAAGCAAGTTCTTTTGGAGTGGTTGCTCTGGTTGTGGAGGAATCCACAGAAACAAATAAGAATATTCTTAAGCAGATTCGAGAGACAACTTCGACTCTTAATTTTGAAGTTATAGAAAGGGAAGCTGAGGTTTCAAACATAGTGAAGCTGGCGATTGACTCCAGCAATGAAAATCCTATGTCAATCATACCCATTGTGGGGATGGGTGGGGTTGGAAAAACAACTTTGGCAAAGATGATCTTCAATCACAAGTTGATTAAAGGACATTTTGATGAAACGATATGGGTATGTGTGTCTGAACCATTTATTATTACAAATATTTTGGAAGAGATCTTTCATAGCCTCACAAATAGTCCCAATGGCTTCAAATCTAAGGAGAGCTTACTTAAAGGCCTCCGAGAGAAGATGCAAGGTAAAAGTTATTTTCTTGTTCTTGATGATGTTTGGAACGAAGAAGCTAGTTTGTGGGGTGAGTTAAAAGATTGTTTAAAAGAGATTGCAGGAAAATCTGGAAAATCTGGAAATGTTATCATTGTGACCACAAGGAGTGTAAAAGTTGCAACTATCATGGAGACAACTTCGAGTCATCATCTAAACAAACTGTCGGATGATCAATGTTGGTCCTTGTTTAAAGAGAGTGCAAATGCAAATGGACTATTAATGAATCCAGAGTTGGAGACTATTAGAATAGAATTGGTTAAAAAAATTGATGGAGTACCGCTGGTTGCAAAAGTTTTAGGAGGGACAGTAACTTTTGAAGGGAACTTCGAAAGATGGGTGACAGAAGTCAAAAGAGTAGTAAAAAATATATCAAAGGACGACAAAGATTTCGTTTTATCCATACTAAAGTTAAGTGTGGATCGTCTACCACTCCTTTCATTAAAGCAATGTTTTGCTTATTGTTCAAACTTTCCTAAAGATCATTTATTTGACAAAGAGAGCTTAATTCAAATGTGGATAGCTCAAGGATTTGTTCAACCACAAGAAGGAGATGATGAAATGATGATTGAGGATATAGGAGAAGAATACTTCAACTTCCTGTTATCTCTCTCCTTATTCGAAGTTGTCATTAAGGGGTTAATTACTCGCTTTGCGATGCATGATCTAATACATGACATTGCCTGTGATATTTCAAATCATCAAAAGGTGGAATCAAGTCTTAATAATTCAGGTGAAAAGAGTGTGAGCAAGTCGCCCACATTAATTTGTGGCAAGGGTTACAAGGTGTTCCATAAAGATTTAAAAGACCATGCTTGCTTGCGTGTTTTAGTAGTGGATAAGAAAAGATTGTGATAAAAACTTCTCATGTCTAATTAGTATGTTCAAGCATTTGAGATATCTTGACATTTCAGACATCAGTGGTGTGGTTTTATTGAATTGAAGGATATAGAATCTATTGACAAGCTTTATAATTTGCAAACGCTAAAGCTTGGAATTAGAATACCTCTCCCAAAGAATTTGAGAAAATTGGTCAAGCTCAGACATTTGCAATTCTTCTGCATAAAATTTGAGAAAATTCCTTTACATATGAGCAAATTGATTCATCTTCAATCATTATCGGCATAAGAAGCAAGTTATGAGCAGGGTCGTAAAATCGAAGAACTTGGACCTTTGAAAAATCTAAAAGGGTCGTTAAACCTTTTAAATCTTGGAAAAGTGAAAAGTAAAGAGGAAGCTATAGGTGTGAAGTTGATTGAAAAGAAGAATTTAATTGACCTGGTCTTGAGCTGGAATTCTTCCTCCAAAGAAGGTAACCACTGGAACAATTCTTCCTCTAAAGAAGAAGATAACAAGGACGATAATGGCTTCCACTGCAGTAGTTTCGGAGTGTTGGAAGGACTTCAACCACATCACAATCTTCAATCATTATCTATTAATCTCTATAGTGGGAAAGTTTTTCCTAATAGTATTTTTGTTGAAAAGTTGGTTAAAATATTTCTCATAGATTGTGGAAAATGTGAAATGCTTCCAATGCTAGGACAATTACCAAACCTTGAGGTACTTAACATTTCTTCTATGGATAATGTGAGAAGTATAGGGAGGGAGTTCTATGGAGATAAGGATAACAACAACCAAAGGGTTTCTTTTCCCAAGTTGAAGATATTTTCCCTCCTTAAGATGCATAATCTAGAGCAATGGGAAGACGTATCAAATGGTATTGCTTTTCCTAATCTTGAAATCTTATCTATCAAGAAGTGCTCCAAATTAATGAGTGTTCCACATTGCTTTGTGTCTCTTCAAACTGTAGTCCTTGATGGATGTAAAGAATTGAGGGAACTACCAAATCAGCTAGAAGGTTGCAATTCCATTAAGTGTCTGAAGATTTCTGATTGTTCCAATTTGTCCGTAAATGTGTGTAATTGGTCTAATTTGGAAGCAGTGGAAATTATTGGATGTATGCAAGATTACGACTTTAGTCCCTTCATACACCAATCTTCAATTACACCTCTTCCCATGACTGATAATTCAGAAAATAATGCAACTCAGCTTCCTCAACAACTTCAACATCTCACAAACTTGAAAGTTTTAAGCATTTGTCAGTTTAACAGTATTGAAGATCTACCAGAATGGTTGGGAAACCTTCCATCTTTAGAAGTACTGCAACTTTTTGGGTGCGAGAATTGAGAATGGTTTTCTTCAAAAGAAGTCATGCTAAGCCTCACCAAATTGAATAAGTTGCATGTTAATGGATGTCTTCTTCGGCGACATTTATGCGAAGGCCATTCAGAGTGGGCCAAACTTTCCCATCTTCCAAAGATTTGTGTTGATGTAAGGTTCTCGCATTTGCTGTTTTATATCAAGGTGTTTGGACAAGTAATTCAACCAATATGAAAACTGATAGATGATATTTCTTTTTATGTTTGATATGGATGTCGGTAAAGAACGGATTTGCGGATCCATCAATTTTTCGCGTCTATGGGTCTTTTGAATGCTGGCTCCTCCTCCGTTAATGGCTCCTCAAGGTACCGAATGTTGATGCCAAAATCCGGACAGGAAAAACTCACCTGACCCTCACGTGACATCAACGATAAATTTGTTTGAAGGGGAGGACGTGGCCTGCAAAATAAGAGAAAACTAAGCACCGGTGTGGTGTTTGCCACATCGACTCCGATGCTTAAGTCAGTTTGGAGTTCATCAGTGAGACAAGTAAATTAAGAGTTAGGGAGAAGATTCAATACCTAGTTGAGTTCCCCTACCTTGGGGTGAACCTCTTCTATTTATAGTTGAAATTAGAGTTTTCCCCTCCCTTTTAGGAGATGGAGTTGCCCTGCAGATTGATTCAGGTCCATTGGGCCTCTGTGGGCTTGTTTCTCCTTTGGGCTTCTATCATTCTGACCTTCTTAGAACTAGGTCCAAATTCACCCATAACATTGAGCATAGGTGGTGGCCTGTTAATATAAGTCAAAACACCTTAAACCCAATTTAAGAGTATAATTATCCCTTGTGCCAATTTGTTTTCTTGCCAAAAGACTCTTCTGGCTTTTTATCATTCACTTTGCTTGTATGAAATGTCTTAGGTTTTGGCCTCAACTACAAGGGCAGTTTACTGTTTTGAAGCCCCCACACCTTCTATTGATACGACTCCGTTCCCGAGGGTCCGCCAGTCGTCGTTTACCTTGTGGAGCATAGGCCTTGCCACTCCTCTAAGGTCATTCCTGCAAGTTAGTTACCTCGGGGAGTACAAGTGTTGCCACTCCACCGAGCGCCCTAGGAGTATAGGCGTTGCCACTCCTATAAGGACTTTTCATAGATTGATTACCCCGGGGAGTATAGGCGTTGCCACTCCACCGAGCGCCCTAGGAGTATAGGCGTTGTCACTCCTACAAGGCCTTTTCATAGATTGATTACCCCGGGGAGTATAGGCGTTGCCACTCCTACAAGGTCTTTTCATCATGTCTAGGAGTATAGGCTTTGCCACTCCTACAAAGACTTTTGGCCTAGCTGCTCGAGATTTCTGCATGTCATGTTCCCTCGTGAAACAACGTTAGTAGATAACATTATGTTGATATGGGAAAAAGACTAATCATTGATTGAAACATAATTAGCTTGCAAATTATGAATAGTTTGCATTCAATAAATCAATAGATACACATAAGAAGGTATCAGAACTCGCAATTACGAATTGAGTAATAGACATTTAGTAAATAAGGGTAGGTAGAGAACATACCCAGAATGTTAAGCCCATGAGATGGTCAAACCTTCGTTCAGCTAATATGAGCTATCTTCCTTGAATTTTTCACTCCATATTGTTGTATTCAACATTAGAAATAAAAATCTTTGCAATATGAAGATGTCATAGAAGAATCTTCGTAACGAGATTCTAACATTACATAGTATATACATCAAGTCTACAATTCCAGTCAAATCAGACAAATTCAATCTAAAATATGAACCATCAATTGATAAAAATATCCTCAACGAAATATCTAATTGAGATTTTAAGTTGGAGAGCAAATCAAATCTAAACTTAATTTGAATCACTTCTAATCTTGCATTTAAAACTACATAGATTTATCTCTATATATATTTTTTAAATCAGTCTTAATGCTTGATTAAAAACATAAAACCATAAAACAATCGATGGTTTAAAATGCTTTTCATATCCAACTGCCCTTTTCCAAATATTACTTCTTTCTTTTCCTTCACGCAACAAATATACATATATATGGGCAAACGTAAAATTGTGAAATATATATATATATATATATATATATATATATATATATATATATATATATTTTAATTATAAACCGACAAGAATCTTTGATTTTCACCAATACTATGTAGAGATAAATAAAATGTTTATACAATATAACTTAAAAACAGAAACCCTGCAAAGAATTTAATGTAATTTGTTCTTGCTTTGCTTGCAGAATAAGTGCATGAGTGAATGATTATTTAATGAATATTAAATTGGAAACAAACATATAAATTCACAGTTTTGAAACTTTAGGTCCCGTTTGATAACCATTTGATTTTTGGTTTTTGGTTTTTGAAAATTATGCTTATACACACATACTTCCACCTATATGTTTCTTGGTTTTAGTATCAATCGTCTACCTTGGTTTTACCGAGTGCAATTTTGGAAACAAAAAAAAAACTTGTTTTTGTTTTTAAAATTTGACTAGGAATTCAAATGCAACCTTAACTAGAATGAAAGTATGATAGGAAATTTAAGAGAAAACAAGCATAATTTTCAAAAACCAAATGGTTATCAAACGGGACCTTAATTTCCAAGTTTATATTGGTTATATACACCATCAGTTCGTGTAAAACTATATTTAAAAAAAACACAATTTCCCAAATCCCATTCTGCGATTCTACAATCCTGCCTTGAACAGAAACTTCTTAAACCCAAAAGAAGAATGGCAAATTCCTATTGCTTAAACCATAAAACATGCTTAAATATTAAATGATGAAAATGAAATAAATTAGCCCCAAATTACTTCGGGGAAAATATATGGAACCACCACCCAATTGAAGAAATTTACGAACCTTCGAATCCAGCGGACCATGAGTTGTTGGGTGTGGGCGGCGATGGTTCAATTGTTTCTTTCTTTATGGTGCAGGGAAGACAATTTTCATGGAACTTGTCTTTGATTCGCTTTTAAGTTAATCTCCACACCGATATACAATTTTCGCAAACAATCTTTTTTTCTCCTCCGGCCTGCAAAATAAGAGAAAACTAAGCACCGGTGTTGTGTTTGCCACACCGACTCCGATGCTTAAGTTAGTTTGGAGTTCATCAGTGAGACAAGTAAATTAAGAGTTAGGGAGAAGATTCAATACCTAGTTGAGTTCCCCTACCTTGGGGTGAACCTCTTCTATTTATAGTTGAAATTAGGGTTTTCCCCTCCCTTTTAGAAGATGGAGTTGCCCTGCAGATTGACTCAGGAGATATTTGCAAATTTAACTATGTTTTTTTTAGATTTGCAAATTTAGCAAAATTTTTAAAATCTGATTTTTGTTTTTTTATTATTCCAGTTTTACCCTTGTTGATATATTAACTTGTATATTAGTAGTATATCTAATATATTTTATATTTACTAATATACAAAATATAAAGTATATCAATTAGTTGATATACCAAATTTGATAATTTGGTATATCAAATTTGATATACCTATTATCAAATTTGATAATAGGTATATCAACTAATTGATATGCTCGAATGAATATAATGTATACCTATTATACTAATGATATACCTAATATATATTTGATTTGATAAACGTAACCTTTGATATACCTGATTATGAGTATATATACTATGAATGATATACCTGATATATGAATGTTGATATACCAATTATATACTTGATATATTACTTTTGTTATGTTTCATTTTTTCGGTTGTGTTATTTAATTTACATATTTTAAACAAAATGCTTGTCTTTTATAACATAAATGTTTGTCTTCTATACCTATTACGAATTGATATATCTCATTTGTTGTATTACTCAAATAATTAATAACATTGATATACTCGATTATGAATAACTAAATACATAGACTTGTTATTTTAAAAAATCATTGATATATAATTTTAACTGTTGGTGTATTATGAAGGTGTCGTGGAATGCAAAATTTGTTATAAGCATATCAATAAAATGTAATTTTAAGTATATCATTAGTGTAGTTGTAGTATATCAATACTCACTAAAAATGTAATTTCAAATATATCATTAGTGTATCAGTAGTATATTATTAAAATGATATATAGTATATCGATGATATATTTGCCAACATGAACATAGTTCAACTAACACAAGACATACACATCCATTGAAGAGGTTAGAAGTTTAAATCTCCTACCAAACATATTGTCTCAAAATAAAGTTAATGTATATAATTATTTTTTAATGAAGTATATCAAATGTTATAGGTAATTTTGGACCACTCTGATGCACAAGGAGCTGACGAGGACAACCGGGCAGGGATAGGACTAGAAAACCGACCCAGAGGAAGACCAGACCAAAAGGGTCGGGCCAACTTGACCTGACCCATATGGTCGGCCTCGACCTTGCTCATTTGCCATCGTTCGGTCCCTGCTGCCTCTGGCCGCCCCGGTTCCGCCTGGTTCGTCCCGAAACGCCTCCGAATTCCTAAAAACCCTAGGAGCATGAGCAGGTATATTTAAACATCTCTTCGTCATTGAAGAAGGGATCCTGAAATTCATTCTGTGAATTCTCTACTTCCCCTCTGCTCTTCCATCAATTTTCTGACTTAAGCATCGAGTCGGTGTGGCAAGCACCACATCGGTGTGTAGTGTTTGCTTGTCTTGCAAGTCACGTCCTCCCCTCTCATACAAATTTACCGTTGGTGGCACGTGAAGGTCAGGTGAGTCTCCTATCCGGATTTTGGCATCAACATCAAAGACATATAAACTAATGAAAGTTGATGTATATACTTCATGAATGAAGTATATTATATTCATGAATGAAGTATATTATATTCATGAAATATAGATATGATCTATTATATATTTAGTATATCAGTTGATTGATATACCAAATAAATGAATGATGTACTTGATATACGGTATTTCAATAACACCATTGATATACTTTTCAAACATCCAATTTCCAGCGGTTTTTTTTTTTTTTTTTTTTTTTTTTTTTTTTTTTTTTACTTTTCAACTTTAATGTTTAGGTTGGACTCACTTTTTTTTTGCTATATTTGCAACATTAAAAAATTGATGACATGGTTGCAAATTTCATTTTTATTTTTTCTACTTGTCCAACTGTCCAAAAAAGAAGAGAAGGAGAAAAGTAATGGGGTGAGGAGAGGAGAAGAAAATGGGTGATGGTTGGTTGGGAGGAAGGAGGAGAGAGAGAATATAGAATGGAGAGGAGGGAAATGAAAGTTGAAAAGAAGTGGGAGAAAGAGAAATTAGAAAAGAGAGAGAAAAAATAATTAAATATTATATTTTTTTAAAATATAATCATCACATTTGTTTTGAAAATGAAAACACATGGTGCACATTGACTAATATCAATCATATCCATTGTATCATTGTCCTCCAACTCAATTACTTCATTTCTTATTTTTTTTTAGACCCCAGTTGATAATCATTTGGTTTTTGAAAATTATGTTGTTTTCTCATTCATTCCTTACCGTGACTTTCACCCTTGTTAAGGATACATTTGAATTCCTAGCCAAATTCTAACAAAAACAAGGTTTTGAAAACTACTTTTTTTTTTTGGAAAAAATACACTTTTAGTCCCTGAGGTTTGGGTCAGGTTTCATTTTGGTCCCTGAGTTTTCAAACTCGACAATTTAGTCCCTGAGGTTTGGATTTCGTTTCATTTTAGTCTCTTCGTCCATTTTTTCGTTAAATATTAACGGAAGGCTGAGGTGATACTAATTTTTATTTAAAAAATATATTTTTTAATTTTTAAAATAAAATAGTATTAAATTAATAAAAAATATATTATTTTTTTAAATTCATTATCTCCCTCTTATTCTTCTTTTTTATCTTTTATTCTTCTTTACCTGGCTTCTTCACCATTCACTGTCACCAGCAACTGCCGCCGCCGCTGGACCACCTGTCGCCGTCGTCGGACCGCCTCCGCCACCAAACCAATTTTTTCTCTCATTTTTCTCATCTTTTCTTATTCTTCATTCTCCTCCTCTTTTTCTTCTTCATCTCCCCTCTTCCTCCCTTCCCTTTCTTGGTTTTTTTTTTAAAAAAAGAAGGGGAAACCCCTTCGAATCTGACTGAAAGGAAGGGGTTTCCCTTTCGTTTAGATCTGGAACTCCAGCCCAAATCGAAGGTCCGCCGGATTTGTTCGTGGCTGCTCGTGAAGGTGGCGCGATATCTATTCGTGATTGTTCCAGATCTGTAATGGGAGGCGAATGACCGAAAACGAGAGGACGGATCTGTAACGGGAGGTATCGCGGCGCCGAGATCTGTTCAGTTGGTCGTGTTACTCAGATTGGATTTTGCGGTTTGCGTGGGTATCGTGGCGTGGGTTTGCGGTTGCAGCACTCCACCGGCGACAGCGTGCGACTGTAGTACTCCATCGGCGACAACATGGGTTTCAGCTTCAACACTCCACCGACGACAGTGTTTGGGTTTTGTTTTACTTTCAGGAGAGAAAAAAAAAAGAAAACGAAGTGAGAAAAGGAAGAAGAAAAGAAGGAAAAAGAAGACAAAAGAAAAAGGAGGAAAAAAAAAGTCGTCGCCACCGGCCGGTGGCCGACAGCGAACGACGGCCGGTGGTGGAAGACAACTACCGGTGGTGGAAGATGGAGTAAAAGAATGGAGAGGAAGAAGATGAAAAAAAAAAGAAAAAAGAAAAAGAAAAAGATAAAAAAATATTTATTATATTATTTTATTTAAAAAATTCAAAAAATATATTTTTTAATAAAAAAAATTGAATGCCACATCAGCAATCCGTTAGTTATAAACGGAAAATTGGATGGAGGGACCAAAATGAAACGAAATCCAAACCTTAGGGACTAAATTGTCGAGTTTGAAAACTTAGGGACCAAAATGAAACTTAACCCAAACCTTTGGGACCAAAAGTGTATTTTTCCCTTTTTTTTTTTGTTTCAAAATTGGACTTGGTTTTTGAAAACAAGAAAATGGATTGATACTAAAAAAAAAAGAAACTTATAGGTGGAAGTAGGGTGTGTATAAGCTTAATTTTAAAAAACCAAATGGTTATCAAACGAGGCCTTAATAATTAGTTTTGTATATGAATGTTGGTCAATCGAAAATACGGGGCCTTATCAAAAGTTGAAGACTCGAGGCTCAGCGTCGATACACTAAGTTGAGAGTGTCTCGATGCTGGTAGTTTTCCAAATCTGACGTAGAAGATTATCCATACATGAATTTGGAGGTAATAGGGACAACGTCGAGACGCTGCCCTTAACATAACATCTCGGCGCTGTCAAAGATTTCCAAATTTGATAGGCGCGACGAAGGGACATCTCAATGCTGTCCATAGTGTTTCGACGCTGTCTCCATCTTTCGAAGTTATTGTGGATCTAGAGATAATAACTCTAAGCTATGTGTTTCGGAGTGATTTTGAAATGTTTAAAATCACTTGTATTAGGTTCAAAATCTCTCTTAAACATGTCTTTTTTGTCATTTAAAATTGTTCACACGTAACTTCGAAAGATGGAGACACGTGAAATAAACAATATATTTGTATTGATGTAATATGTGTGTGGGTGTACAATCTCTAACTTTAATCCTTTGATTCTCTCTTATGTGTGTGAGTGTGTTTCACTCGAGGGCTGGAACGTTTGATCTCGAGTTTGAAGCTTCAATCAATTGCTTGGAGTCTTGAAGAGTATTTGGTTTTCAAGGATTATTGAAGTCTTCTGGTCTTGAAGGGTCTTCCATCTTTAAGAAGTCTTGGGGTCTTGAAGAGTCTTTGATCTTCAAGAAATGTTTAGATCTTGAAGAGTTTGGTCTTCAAGGAGTGTTGAAATCTTGAAGAGTGTTTGGTCTTCAAGAACTTATGGATTTCAGAGAGTCTTCAGTCTGGATTCCAGAGAGTCTTCAGTCTTCAGCCTTGGTGGAGTCTCTCTGAATTCTCTAGTTCTGCTTGAGAGCTTTGAAACTCTGAACTCTTGTCTTTGTGAGAGTGTTGAATTTCTGACCCCTCGAAATGGAGAAGAACCTCCCTATTTATAAAGTTATCACTAGATGGGCCCTGATGACTTTTGGGCCTAACAACTTAGGCTTTATTGGTCTTGGGTTCAACTATTTGGTCTTAGGTATAGTTCATATTTGACCCAAAATCACATGATCCAAATATTTAAAAGACTCAAATTTGATCTAATTAATTATTTTTTTAATTAATTGGTCAAATTAATTAGTCTGATCAAAATAATTTATTTTTAATTAATTGATCAAATAGAAATTTGGCTCTATAAATTTATAATTGGTCAACTTTATCTTCAAATTAAATTTGGGACACATGTCAATTTATAATTGGTCCCAAATTTATAATTGGTCCCAAATTTAATTAATTATAATTTCGTCATTAATTTTAAAAAATGACGTGGCAATTTGCGATTGGTCAAAATTTCACTTTCAACAAAAATCATTATAATATGTTTGGTTTTATACTTTTAAACCCTGATTATGTATTATATGAAAATGAATAAAACAAGAGAATTTGCTGTGGGTGACAAATAAACATTATATAATTGCAAATATATCACAATGTAAAAATAATGGCAAATATAGCAAAATCTATCAGAGTATATTACTGATAGACACTGATAGACTCTGGTTAATTATAATCTATCTGATAGACTTCGATTATCAGAGTTTATCAGCGATAGAATCTGATTAATTAGAATCTATCAGTCTACTGATAGACTCCGATTATTCAGAGTCTATCAGTTTTTATCGCTGATAGATTCCGATTAATCAAAATCTATCAGTGAGACACTGATAGATTTTGATTAATCGGAATCTATCAGCGACAAACACCGATAGACTCTGAATAATCGGAGTCTACTAGTGATAGACACAGATAGAATCTGTCGACAGCTTTTTGGTGTTGTACAATTAATTTTGCTATATGTGCAATTAGTTTGCAGTTGTGTTATATTTGCTATTAATTTGGTTCAATTTGTCATATATGCAAATGCCTCATAAAACAATATGTCAAATACCTAAAATACACGTTATATGTACTACATAAAATTCAAGCAGAAACAAAATGAATCAAATCCAAGCAAATTAAAGGAATAAAGAGTAAGAAAGAAAGACACCAAAAATTAGAGTGGTTCAATCCATAAAAGGATCTACATCCACTTTGAGGCCATCCAACTATGATTTGAGCAACTGATTACAAAATAAAAGGAATAATAATCACTCCTTTATAATCAATTTACCCTCAGCAACAATGATCAGATCATATCAGGAAGTAAACTCAAGAGCAATAATTATAAACCCTGAGAATTCTCCAATCTCACACTCGCCCTTCTTACAATTCTTGCAGTCAGAAAGGTGCAATACTTCTAAAGATGCAAAGTTTCCCAACCATTCTAGTAGAGCTTCAATACCATTAAACTGACGTAATCTTGCATACATCCAATAATTTCCATTAGTTCCAAATTATACCCGATTACATATTTATGGGCAACAATTGGGACAACCAGAAATGCTAAGAGACTTAATGGAATTGGAACATTGTAGCTGATTTGGAAGTTTCATCAATTTTGTACATCCAATAATTGTTAGAGTTTGAAGAGATAAAAAGTGATTTGGAACAGTCACTAATTTTGAACAACCACTCATAAATAAGATTTCAAGATGAGGAAAAGCAATACCATTTGATACCTCTTCCCATTGCTCTAGGTTTTGCAAATGCCAGAGAGACAAATTCTTCAACTTGGGAAAAGAAACCCTTTGGTTGGAGTTATCTCCATAGAACTCCTTCCCTATACTTCTCACATTATCCATAGAAGAAATGTCAAGTGCCTCAAGGTTAGGTAATTGCCCTAACATTGGAAGCATTTCACATTTTTCACATAATGTAAGAAATATTTTAACCAACTTTTCAACAAAGATACTATTAGGAAAAAATTTCCCAGTATAGCAAATAATCGATAACGATTGAAGATTGTGATGTGGTTGAAGCCCTTCCAACACTTCCAAGTCATTGCGGCTGTTGTTTTCTTCTTTGGAGGAAAAATTCCAGTAAAACCCTAGGTCGATTAAGTTCTTCTTTTCCATCAACCTTGCACCTATAGCTTTCTCTTTACTTTTCACTTTCTCAAGATTTAAAAGTTTTAACGACCCTTTCAAATTTTTTAAAGGTCCAAGTTCTTCAATTGTACAACCTTGTTCATTACCTACTTGAAATGCTGGTAATGTTTGAAGATGAATCAATCGACTCACATGTAAAGGCATTTTCTTGGTGAAAAAGTAGCAGAATTGCAAATGTCTTAGCCGGACCAATTTTCTCAAATTTTTTGGAAGACATATTCTTGCTCCAAGTTTTAGCGTTTCCAAATTATAAAGCATGGTAATAGATTCTGGAAGCTTTAATCTTGTAAGTCCTATAATGTCAAGATACCTCAAATGCTTCAACATACCAATTGAATTAGATAAATTCACAATATTTATTGAATTCGTTACTAAAACACGCAAGCAAACACAGTCTTCAAACTCATCGCGGATTACCTTGTCATTGCAAATTAATGTGCGTAAGTTTCTCACACTTTTTCCACCATAATTACTAAGATCTGATTCCACCTTTTGATGATTGAAAATAATACAAGCGATATCATGTATTAGATCATGCATCGTAAAGTGGGTGATTCTCCCACTCTTATCGTTAATGGTGGCATCATCAAATAAGGAGCAAGATAGTAGGAAATCAAAGTATCCTTCTCCTATATCCTCAATCATTATTTCGTTGTCTCTTTCTTGCGGTTGAACAAACCCTTGTGCTATCCACATTTGAATTAAGCTTTCTTTTTCAAACAAATGATCTTTAGGAAAGTTTGAACAATAAGCAAAACATTGCTTTAGTGAAAAGAGTGGTAGACAATCCACACTTAATTTTAATATGGATAAAACAAGATCTTTGTCCTCCTTCGGAATATTTCCAACTATGCTTTCAACTTTTGTCACCCATCTCTCATTGTCTCCTTCAAACTTTACCGCCCCTCCTAAAACTTTTGCAACTAACGGTACTCCACCAATTTTTTTAACCAACACTTTTCTAATAGTATTCAACTTTGGATGAACTAATAGTCCATTCACATTCGCACTCTCCTTGAACAAGGACCAACATTCACTATCAGACAATTTTTTTAGATGATGATTCAAAATTGTTCCCATGATAGTCGCAACTTTTGTACTCCTTGTGGTTACAATGATACTGTTTCCAAATTTTCCAGCAATCTCTTTTAAACAATCCTTTAACTTACCCCACAAATGAGCATCTTCATTCCAAACATCGTCAAGAACAAGAAAATAACTTTTATTTTGCATCTGCTTTTGGAGTATCTGAATTAAGTTTTCCTTAGAGTTCATGCCACTGGAAGTATTTGTGAGACTCTGAAAGATCCCTTCCAAAATATTTATAATGATAAATGATTCAGACACACATATCCATATAGTTTCATCAAAATGTCCTTTAACCAACTCATGATTGAAGATCATCTTTGCCAAAGTTGTTTTCCCCAATCCACCCATACCCACAATGGGTATGATGGACATAGCATGTTCATTGTTAGATTCAATCACCAACTTCACTATGTTTGAAACTTCAGCATCCCTCCCTATAACTTCGACATTAAGAATCGATGTTGTCTCTCGAATTTGCTTAAGATCAATATTCTTCTTTATTTCTAAGGATTCCTCCCCAATTAAACCAACCATTCCTAAAGGACCTGCTTTCAGGTAATGCTGACACAAAGTTTCAGTAATATCCTTCAATTTTTTGGCCATCTTGTAATGAAACAGAAAATAATTATCGGATGGTGAAAAGAATTTGCGCACCTTTTTTGTTTTTCCTGTTTCCACTTTTTGCCGAAGATCTTCATAAACAAGTTCGTCCAACAGATCATCAACTTTATGAATAACATGTTGAAGATCGTCCACCCACATCCTCACAGATTCATGGTGCAATTTTTTTCTGTTAATGTCTCTTAAAATAGCTTCAGCGTTGTGTAACCACTTGCTCAAGTTGGAAAGCTCCTTCTCCAAGCCCCAAGCCACACCAATTTGCTCTGCTGCAAGTTTCACTAACTTCTTCAAAACTTCCTGCACAGCAAAACTCCACAGGAACTCAGCCATCTCTTTGCTTTTACTTTCCCAAAAGAACTGCAACAGAATGAGGAAGAAGATATCAAACTCCACAGGATTTTTCCAACAAGAGATCAATAATTGAACCAAGTATTTTTCACTGGGAAAGGTACGTAGAAATAAAATTAAACCAGACGACTTTGACTTTTGTGACACGCAAGTAGGTGGAATTTGCTTGTTCATGTCTGCAGGTCGGTCGTCTCATTTAAGACACTATGAAATCATTTATTTGTGGTTAAATTATGCTTATCAATTTGAGGTTAAGTGTTAATTTGGTCCTAATTTTTTCCTGTTATAATTTGAATTGAGTCTCAATTTAATCACAATAGCTTTAAAAAGTTTCTTTGAGGGTCTATAATTTGATTAAACTTATAGCTTTTGTCATTATTACATTGAATACATGACAAATATTTTAAATAATTTTTTTAAATTCCCATTTTACCCTTGCGTACATTTTCCCCTTCTTTCGTTTTTTCCTTTTTTGTTTTTTTTTTCTTTTCTATGATAGAATTCTATCGTTGGTATAACTCTATCAGTGATAGAATTCTATCGCTGATCTATGTCAATAGAATTCTATTGTTGCTAGACTTCTATCGCTGATAGACTTCTATCGTCGATATAATTCAAATATTTTTAATGATTTTTTTAAAATTTTCGTTTTAGCCCTCATTTGATTTTGGCGCGCATTTTCCCTTCTTCGTTTTTTCCTTTTTTGTTATTTCCTTTTCTCTGATAGAATTCTATCTACGATAGAATGATATTTTGGTCATCTAGACGGTTTGAAGGTAATTCTATCATTGATATTTGAATCGGCGATAGAAGAGTTATTTTGGTCATTTAGATGGTCTGAAGTCAATCGTCGATAGAATTTTATCGGCGGTAGGTTCTATTATCGTGATAGAATTTTATCATCGCTATAGACTTCTATCGACGATAAATGTCAATCGACAATAGAATTCTATTGCCGATAGAAGGATATTTTGGTCATTTAGGTAACTTTTTTTTATCATTTTTTCAATTATTTGTTAATATTTACTAATATTTGTTAATATTTTGACACATTTTGTTATTTAGGTAAGCGGCTAACAAAAACAAGAGGAAGAATGATTAAAATTTCAAACTAAACGACCCAATTATCGTCTTGAGAAAAGGACAAAGAAGCACAGCTGGAGCTGAGAGGGCGATAATAATGATAATGGCAACCCCAATTTGAAATTATACGACCCAATTATTGTCCTGAAAAGGACAAAGAAGCACAGCTGGCACTGAGAGGGCGATAATAATGATAATGGCAACCCCAATTTGAACCTTAATTGTGAATCGAAGATGAGTGAACAATTGTCCTAATCTTCTCACTTTTCACTCATTCAAAATCAATGAAAGTTGGTTTTCGGAAACTAATTTAAAATGGTGCATTTCAGACAAAAAGAAAAAAAAGAGAAGAAATGTTTTTTTTTTCTAAAACGGAAAGATATGTTTCGGATGCTAAGTTTATATATTTTTTCACATTTGAGCCTACTTTCAATAGTTAAAGTTTTGATAATCTATTTAAAAAAGAAAATTGTTGATGGTCAAATTTTGCCAGACGATTAGTCTAACTCCCACGTGGCACCAACAGTGAATTTGTTGAAGACCTGTAAGACGAGCAAGTGCTGCACACCGGTGTGGTGAACCACACACACTCCGATGCTTAAGTCAGTTTTCGGAGAAGAGAAAATAAAAGTCGCTAGGGAATGAAAGAGGAGAGCATGTTGTCTTGTTTTCTGGATCCCTTTCTCAGGTTGCTTAGATGCGTATTTATACTCTTTCTCCTTGCTAGGGATTTTTTCGGAGCCCTGAGAGACGAAACTAGGCTGCCTCAAGATGGGCCCGAATCCTTGCGTTGTTGGGTTTTATGCCTTAAAATTTAAAACTCGTAGATAGTAAATGTAACAATTGACCGAACATTAATAAAATGTTATTGATGTATTATTCAATCAAGTATTATTGTTTGTATTATGTTTGTCTTGCCTAAATAACGGGTTTTTTTGGAAAGGTAAAGCAGTAAATGAAAAAAAATTAGAGAAAACGAGAGGATCTGAAAATATTTATAAAAATCAAGTGTCGTGCCTCTTGATGCTTTCGTGACGCCAATCGAGGAGGTATGACAGGATTGTGGTCATGTCATGCCTCTTCAGTTTTTTTATTTTTTTTTTAAAAAACTCATTTGTTTGTTAAATAAATGGTTTATTTATTTTTTATATTATGTTATTGTCAAATCAATGTGGGAACAAATTTTTTTGTAAGTTTAATTTATTTTGTTTAATCATTACAATAAATTCATAAGCATAACATAATAATAATTATTATTTTTAATTTGAAAGTATGAATTTTTTTAAATAACCCTCTAAAATTTATATGTTTATAGTATTATATTAAAAAACTAGGTTAAAATTGTTCTAAAAGACCGGTTTCTTATACATTCACACTTTTATTTCTAAAATGAAAGATCATAATCTAATATGACGTAGAGTGATTTTTTCTTCCAATTATGATAGCATTAAAAGAAAAACAATTACTCAAAAAGGGAAAAAAACATCATTCATGATTTTTAGCACACAATATCAAACAATATGTTTGGATTTTTTTCATTCAATCATTTGGGACAATCCTATAATATATATTGCGTACATTTTTATCAACAATATTTTGAGTACAAGCTTAATTTCTTTTAGAATTATACTGCATATTACCATAGAAAATCAGTAGTATAACAAATATAAATGATTAAAAAGTATCTCTAAACCTGACTTTTAAATGGTTAAAAGTGAAAAAAAATAATAAAAATGAAAGGTTGTGCTAAAATAGTTAATTTTACAACTTGTATGAGAAAACGAATATTCTTTAACAAAAAAATTCTTAATAATTATCAGAAATGTTTTGAAAAAAAATCCTAGAACTTGATTTGTTTTTTAAGTAACAAATTAGTTTAAAAATGGAGAGAACGTCAAATAAACAAGAATTAGTTGTTGGCAAACACAAATATATTTTTTCATTAAAAAAAGGGAGCAAACGAAAATTACCAACTACATTTATTTTTTTTAAGTAAAACTTTAGTTTAAAAATGGAGAGAACAACAAATAAACAAGAATTAGTTGTCGGCAAACACAAATATATTTTTTTCATTAAAAAAGAGAACAAACTGAAATTACCAACTACATTTATTTATTTTTTAAATAAAAATTTAGTTTAAAAATGGAGAGAACAACAAATAAACAAGAATGAATTGTTGGCGAACACAAATACATTTTTTCATTAAAAAAAGAGAACAAATGGAAATTACAAACTACATTTATTTTTTTTAAGTAAAAATTTAGTTGGAAAATGGATGAAAATGGATGAAAAACACAGACTTTTGCACTCCCTCGAATAAATACATTTTAATGAAATTAAAAAAGAAAAAGAAAAAGAAAAAGTTTGAATGCGCCTCTCCCTCGAATAAATACATCTTAATGCAATTAAAAAAAACAGTGGTCAGTGGTCTCATTCCAACCTGACGGATGGTCTTTCCCAAGTAGTCGCGCCTCTCAAGAGGCGCCACGTTACATTTCTGTTTCGTTTGGTTGGTTTGCAAATGTTGCGACTCTTCAAGAGGCGCGACCCAGAAAACGACAAAGTGTCGCGTCTCTTGTTTTTCTAAATATTTTCAGATCCCCTCGTTTTCTTTAATTTTTTTTTCATTTATTGCTTTACCTTTCCAAAAAAAACCCCTAAATAACCCTAATCCAATAAACTAACATCTTAGGCTGTTGTATGGGTCTTAAGCTGTATGTGGGAACATACGGGGATCACTGTTCAAGATACAACCTAAAGGGTCTGTAGTATATGAATAAGGTTGAGTACCTTATCCTGGTGACACTATGGATATGACCCACTTTGTATTTGATACAAACGCAATGATCAAACGCGTTCGTATAGGGGACATGTGAGTGGGGGTATCCTATGCAATGTGTTTGCATAAGATCGGGCTGCGAAATAGTAACCGCTAGCTGTAACTGACGGGCATGCACTGTGACACTGCTCGAGTGCAAGTATACAATATCAAGTAATAAAGTGAAATGTATTTCGGATATCGTATCCAAGGGAAATGGTGACTAGTTAAAAAACACGAGATTCTATAAAAACGGGAACCTCCTCTAAATTGGCAACAAAAAATGGTAACCAGAAAAATAGACTGAATGGGGTTTTGATTTAAGACAAAAGTAAATTAACCAAGTAAATGAAAACAGATAAAAACTTTATGAGATAAACAGGGGAATTCAAATAGTATCAACTTTAAGCATTAGATTGCACCCACCTATGCACTCGCAACTTACTCAGGGACTACAAATGGCTGCAGATTACTATCTATATTGCCCACATAGACATGGTGCAGATAGCATCCTACAGTTGCGCCCGCAATTACCCTGACAATTAGATTGTGAGTTAAGTCATGCTTCTATGAAGCTCCACTGTAGGTGGCTTTAGAAGTCTAAGCCAACTAGGCATCTATTTTTAGGGCTAGCTGAAACTTAGGTAAATAATGCTCACGACTCTTAAAACCCTAGTGGTTCTAGTCTTATTTCTAGGATGCAAAAAGACAAACTTCTATTTCTAGGATCTTTTCCACTATTGTTTTGCGAACCCGCGCATTTAACTCCAACCTTTCGGCCATCAACTAAATACAAACTATGCTAACCTAAGTGATTAGTTTAAGCTAACAATGACAATTAAACTCAACAAAAACAAACAATCCTAAGGAGGAGCAAGGTTGATTTTGCATAGGCGAGACTTTCTTCTACTCAAGGAATCCACATATTTGAACCCTTGAGAAGAAGTTTAGCTCATGGATGAAAGTAAAGTGCACGACAATAAGTAAAAAGAACACACAATGGAAAAACAAATTGAATCCATATTAAATGAACGAATTGAGTACAAGACTTATACCTGACAACTGAAATAAAAGAAATCAGAAACTTAAGAATGTTGGAAATAATAATCTGAAACAGAAAATAAAAGACAAGACTCTATTAAGGATCTCTCCCTCTCTATCTAGCTTGCTCTTGCCCCTTTTCAAGGAGAGACAAACCTTTCTCTTCTTCTTCTTTCAAATAGATCAAGAGTCGACAAAGGCTGAAAGACCCGAACTCGGAGTGGTTACAAGATGAGAAGAGAGAAAAACATACAATCTATCCTAAGGACGAAATTTCGAGCTCCCTTTGCTTCTTGCATCTTGATCCCTTTTATAGACCTTGGAAGGTGAGGTTGGTTGTCGAGATCAGTGTGAGAAGGCCTTGGAAGGTAAGAATCCACGATCTTTGGAGATTTGACACAAGATTTAGGATTTTCGAACGATTATGTGAAGATCCAGCAAATCTCGGTATTTTGTCGGAAAGCCCAGTTGCAACCGCATATCGGGCGCATTTTCTTCTATGTGCTGCTTTGACAACTTTGCCTTCAGCTGAGGCTACTTTCCTTATAAGGTTGTGGGTGCATATTGGTCCATATCCTACAACCTCAGGTCCAGATGCACACGTAAACCTTCACTTCAACTCTTTTGCTCCGCTGACCTTTATTCTCCTGTTTGCGAGTGCATCTCCTTCGCAAAGTCCTCTGCACAAGAACATTAACTTGGATAAATTCTTAGAAAAGTAATCTTTTTTTTGTACATTTTAAACATAAATTCTATATTCTAAGATATTCACAAGATTTTACTACTTTTGTTAAATTGACTTGAAATGATAAGATTTTAAACACAAAGTCCTTGCTTTCTAAACAATAACCTAGGCTTTTAAGGCTAAATAATGCACATAAATGAGTGTTATCACACCCCCAAACTTAAGTCATTGCTTGTCCTCAAGCAATATCAACAAGACAATAAAATCAAGAAAGAAAAGATGTGTGTTTCATAGGTAAGTTTAGTTTGTGAGTGCGCCTTTCAGGAAAGGGCTCGACTTGTAATACTCTAAGTTAACAACAGGATTTCTCTAACACTACGCCTTTACTCACTCTTCTCAAGATAAAACATTCGCGTGCATTCCCACCTCTATTGCCTGTTATTTCACCTAGCCTTTATTCAGAATAGCCTATCTCTTTCACAAGCTATCCTTACTCTAAAAAATGGAAAAGAAAATTTAGCTTCCCTCCCCCAAACTTAAGTTGCTGAATTTTTTTTTTTTTTTTTTTTTTTTTTTTTAAAGGAGAGTCTTATAGTCATCTATACCTTCGTTCCAACATACTAACACTTTGTGGTGAAAGTAGCTGACTACGAGCATATCTCACTATTAAGACTGTAGCGCATACTCGCAAGGATAAAAACCCTAGCGCAGTAGAATTTATCAAAGGACCAAATAGATCTAAATGTCGATTGGAATACCAATACGATGACAATAAAAACGCAGCAATAAAATACATTAAGAAACTACTGTAAAGGTTATAAAGACATGCTTAGATTTTGATAAAAACTATCTAGATCAATTCTAAAATTGATCCTAGTGATCAAAGGTCAAAGAAAACTTAATTTTCTTGAAATTCTTGATCGTTTCGCCAACTCCTTTGCCGAATAGCAGAAAATACAGCAACCAAGAATGTTCCCTTCGCTGGAAATTCTCCCAAAAATCGTGAACAACGCCCAAAGGTTACACCGGTATCCTCACAGGAATAATGCTTGAGTGGTTTGTGGGAACACACAAAATTTCTAAGAGATTGGGAGAAGTTTCTTTCTCTATAATCGATGGATAACGAGAGAGAGAGAGTGAGGGAGAAATCGAGAGAAGCACTCTGTAACCACACACCTAACTCCTCTTTTTCATCCCAATGAGATTATTAAGGAAGACCTAATCGTGTTGAGACCCACACTTAGGATAACCAGCTGATCAGATCCGTTTTTTTTTTCATTTTAATTAATTTTAATTTCAAAAACAAAATTAAAATTAAAAATAAAACCAATTTAATTAATCATTATTAATTAAATTAACAACATTTAATTAACACATAATTAATTAAATGAATAATCCTTAATATCCCATAGTTTTAATTTTGTTTTTAATTAAATCTAATTTAATTAAAATAAATTAAAACTAACAATTAATCAGTTCAACAATTAATTAATTGTACAATTGAATATCACATGTCCAATTCTTTTCTCTCAAATAAACTATAGTATTAATGTGCATCTAATAATGCACATTAATTATAACCTATAGTTTTAATATGAATCGAATTAATATTTTAAACTTAATATTCGAACCCCTTCGAATATTAAATTCTCCCTTAGAAATTTACCTCAACGCCCTAAATGAGCTACCGATGGGACCTAATGGACTTATAGATCAGAAACTTCAACGATATGAGATCAATTGGCTAAACTTATTAACCAAGTTAATCAATGTTCGTTAATCAATGTTCGTTAACCAGAGTTTACTCCACTATAGAACCATAGCTGCACTCTTCTCACTGCAGATATATTTCTGTGTCCACGGATATCAACCATTAATAGCAAGTCAGTCCTTCACGTGTGTTCGTACCCTAGTCCTTCACGTGTGTTCGTACCCTAACTAGGTCAAATTACCGTTTTACCCCTAGGCTACCTCTTTATCCTTAAGTCCTAGTGCTCCTCTAATGAACAACTTGTTTGAGGTCCAACCAACAAATAGAAGTCTCTCTCGTGCCAAAGAGAGGGCAGGGCCCATTGTTCAAGACCCGGAGACACCATTTAAGGAAACACACCTCTACTTACCCTAGAGTCGGGAAGGAGTGAATTCCATCTTGTGTGATTATGTTCCTAGCTCCCCACTCGGTCTTGTCCCCAAAATGGTTGGCTTATTGAGTCGGCGTGCAGGCCACTCTCACCCATACAATCAAAGTACAATCCCTCATGAACAAGAGTCCATAACCCACTTGGGATTAAGACCAAGTTGCCTAGGTCATCCTAGTGAAGTAGAAACCTAGCTAGCTAACGGTGTTACAGCTAGTGGTTTAACTATCTCGCGGTCCGGTCTTATGCAAACTCATTGCATAGGATACCCCTACTCGCATGTGCACTACATGAATGCGTTGGATCATTTCGTTTGTATCATAATACAAATCGGGTCGTATCCATAGTGTCACCAGGATAAAGTACCCAACCTTATTTCTATACTATAGACCCTTTAGGCTGTATCTTGAACATTGATCCTCGTTTGTCCCCACATACTAGTTCAAGCCTCATACTAATAACCTAGGATGTTTAGTTTATTGGATTAGGGTTAGTAAGACAAGATTATTCAATACAAACAAGATAAATGAACAATGCATCATTTTATTAATGTTCGGTCAAATGTTACATTTACTATCTATGAGTTTTAGGGCATAAAACCCAACAATACTCACTTCCCAAACTAACCTTTCATGCAGTGGAAACGTGAGTGTCACAACCACTCCTGGTTACTTGGTTTATTCGAGAAGGAGGAGTATTTCCTTGCTTTTTCTTCTTTCTTTTTTTTAGCACTAGCAACAGGCAACATGATACAATAGTGAGTACAAAAGACAAAGACAAAGTTGTCCCCCCTAAACTTAAACTAGTCAATGTCCCCATTGACTAAACGTGAAGAACATAATAGGGAGAGACTAACAAGGATTAGCAAGCTAAGATCAAGTCTAAACTTTCTAAAGGTGTTGGTAGTCAAAGCCTAAGGTAGGTAGGTTTGGATTTGAATGTGTTATGGAGAGAAAAGTTTATTCAGGCTTTACACTTTGAAAAACTCAAGCCTGAATAAACTCGAAGTTACTAAAGTATTTAAAGAACCAAGAGAGCTTTAGTTATCATCATTAAGGACGCTCAAAAGCAAACAAATCACTAAAGCACACTTCTCTTTCCAAAATCTTTTAGAATATTTTTTTCAAAGAGATAAACTTTTTTTCAGAATTTTTCCAAAACAAAACTTAAAAACAAAAGAAACAAATAAACAAAAGCAACCTATCTAAGAATGTAATCTGAAAGGGACTTCTGGACAAGGTGTCTTTCTTCAAGCATCTTCTTCCTTTCAACTACGTGCTTTCACCGATTCTGACTGGGCTTCATGTGTTGATTCTCGAAAGTCCACGACTGGTCTTTGTGTTTTCCTTGGAGAATCACTTATCTCCTGGAAATCAAAGAAGTTGACCACCGTTTCTCGATCCTTTGCTGAGGCAGAATACCGGGCCCTTGCAGCAATCACGAGTGAAGTTATATGGCTTCAACAGTTGTTAACCGAGTTGAAAATAACTTCTTCTTCCCCTTCTGTGATTTTTTGTGATAATGTTGCAGCTCTCCACGTTGCCAATAATCCAATATTTCATGAACGCACGAAGCACATAGAGATTGACCTTCATTTTGTTCGTGATATAGTCACCCAAGGGGATGTCAAGCTATTACCTATTCGAACACATCTACAGCTTGCAGATGTCTTCACTAAACCCCTTCAGAAACCAACTCTCCAAGCACTGCTATCCAAGATGGGTGTATTCAACATGTTGACTCCAACTCCATCTTGAGGGGGGAATATTAAGTGTATATATTTGTACAGTTAGTTAGTTAGAATAGTTATTCTAACTACTCGGTGTATTTTGGCTATTTAATGCCTAATCATTCAATAAAGAAGCATGGCATTTTATTTACTCTCTTTCTGCAAGTTTAATAGGACGAAACCGCATACATAGAGTTTGATTTAACCCAAAAGTGAAAGAAAAAGTAAAAGCACCTAGTTGGACTAGGCTTCAAGCTCTAGTTGGGACAACAAATGTGCATACATAGGGCTCAATTTAACCAAAAAGTAAAAGAAAAGGTAAAGGACCTAGTTGGACTAGGCTTCAACTTCTATTGGGACAGAACCGCATACATAGGGCTCGATTTAACCAAAAAGTGAAAGAAAAAGAAATGGACCTAGATAGACTAGGCTTCAATCTTTATTGGAACGGAACCACAAACAACATATAAGATTCGATTAATCAAAAGATGTATAAAACAACAAAAGATCTGGATAGATGGTGGCTTCAACCCTAATTTCAGAACTAGGTTCAATTAAGCCAAAAGGTGTATGGAAGAGAAATGGACTTGGAAAGACATAGGCTTCGACCTCAGTTTCAGAACTAGGATCGATTAAATCAAAATGTGTGTCAAAGAGAAATGAACATGGATAAACACAAGTTTCGACCTCAATTTTAGAACTAGGTCTGATAAATAAAAAGTTATGTGAACTGGATCTGGATAGACACATGCTTTAACCTCAGTTTCAGAATTGGGTTTGATTAAACCAAAAGGTGTGTGAAAGAGAAATGGTCCTAAATAGACATAGGCTTTGAACTCAGTTTCAAAACTGGGTTCGATTAAATCAAAAATGTTTGTCAAAGAGAAATGAACCTTGATAGACACAGGCCTCGTCCTCAATTTCAGAACTGGGTTCGACTAAACCAAGATGTGTATGAAAGAGAAATGGATCTGGATAGACACAAACTTCAACCTCAGTTTCAGAGTTCGATTAAACAAAAATGTGTAAGAAAGAGAAATGGACTTGGATAGACACAGGCTTCGACCTCAGTTTCAGAACTGAGTTCGATTAAACCAAAATGTGCATGAAAGAGAAATGGGTCTGGATAGACTCAGGCTTCGACCTCAGTTTCAGAACTAGGTTCGACTGAACCAAGAAAGTGTAAGAAAGAGAAATAGATCTAGATTGACATAGGCTTCGACCTCAGTTTCAAAATTGGGTTCGATTAAACCAAAATGTGTATGAAAGAGACATGAACCTAGATAGACTCAGGCTTCGACCTCAGTTTCAGAACTGAGTTCGATTAAACCAAAAGATGTGTGAAAGATAAATGAACCTAGATAGACTCAAGCTTTGACCTCAGTTTCAGAACTGGGTTCAATTAAACCAAAAGGTGTATGCTTGTTTTGACTTATCTAATTAGTCTAGCCCAAAATGAGAATTTTGATTAACTCAAGTTTTAGTGAAATAAATATATTAACTCTGAATAAAACATGTGAGATGAATGTGTGCTTAATCACAATGTAACGCCCCAGACCCAAGATTCAGAATCCGGATTCGGCACCTCACGGCCCCGACATTCTCCTACATCCCCTGCGGCCTGGCGACGTCCCATACTTGTCTGAAACTACTTCTAAGAGTGAAGACTATCCCCACAAACCAACACAGGGTCCTTCTAGCATGTTTTGTCCTCACTCACATGCTTCCTAGGGAAATTCCCAGGAGGTCACGTAACATAGAACTTCTCCAAGTTAAGCATGCTTAACTTCAAAGTTCCTATGATTGAGCCACCGAAAAGGAAGGTGCACCTTGTTGGTATAGGTAGTAACTATCAAATCTTTTCAGCTTATCTTGACCATGCTTTCATGTCCTTAGGATCCCTCTCATTCGGATGTGATCTCGGTTCATTCATGTACCCCTCCTAACCTCGGGCGTCACAGTTACACTCAAGGACTTAAACTTTAATATGTAACAATTTAGTCCATGTACTTTAAATTTTATAATGATTTGGTTTTTGTCATGAAAAATATTATTAAAATTTAATAGAATTTCTTATATATATAGATTGATAACTTGATGGGCCATACACATTTATAAACTATAAAGACTAAGTCATCACATAATAAAAAATTGCCAAAGCGAGCTTAGTTCAGCGGTAATTGGCATGTACCCTCGACCATGAAGTCAGACAGGGGCGAATCCATGAAGGGGCTAAGGGGGGCACGTGCCCCCCCTCAAATTATCTCGTCTTTATATTTTTAATATAATATAATGGAACTGTTATAATATTAATATTTATAAATCGAAATAATGAATAAAGTTGAAGTTTGGATTGTTGGTTAGGGTAGCGCCAATCTCTCTTGATGTCCTGGTATCAAATCATGCGGGATGTAGAATGTTTTTCTGATTTTTTTTTCTTCGAAATTTCCCCCTTCATAAAATCTGCATTTCTGATTTTTTTTTCTTCGAAATTTCCCCCTTCATAAAATCTGCATTTCTGATTTCTCCCTTGGTGAAAGGCCCCATTTATTTGATTTTTTTTTCTTCGAAATTTCCCCCTTCATAAAATCTGCATTTCTGATTTCTCCCTTGGTGAAAGGCCCCATTTATTGTACTTTTTAGTGAATTACTTTATAAAAGCTAATTGCATAAAATATTTTAATTTTATTTTAGAAAACTTTTTATAAATATTTCATTTTTTTAATAAAAGAATACTTTTATAAAACGCCACACGGACAAGAAAAACCAAGGTCAAAAGCAAAAGAAAAAAAACCACCCCGGAATATTTACCCTCCAATCCTCACAACAACTCCTCTCAGCATATTTGACAATTACATTAGCAACCCCATTATAGACTCTTGGAACAAAAACAAAACAATAAATATTTCAAGTTTAATTTTATTGATGATACATTTATATAAATAATTGAATAATAGTTTCTTATAGTTTTGTAATTAGTCTTATGTTAAATCATAAGTTTAGTCCTTGAACTTTTAACTTTGTGTCGACTTGGTCCTTCAACTTTAAAAAAATGTCTAATAGGTCATTGAATTTTCAATTTTATGTCTAATTGGTTTTTGAGATATTCAAAATTTTAAGCTATCAATTGACTTAATGGAAATAAAACTTAATTTTATGTTTAATAGGACCTTAAATGTTCAATTTTGTGTTGGAATTTTAGAAAATATTGGTATAGGTTAAGGATCTTTTAGACATAAAAGAGAAAATTCACGTACTTATTTTACACAAAATTGAAAGTTTAGAGATCTATTAAACACTTTAACAAATTAAGAGACCTATTGAACATAAAATTGAAACTTCAAGAATCTAATTAGACATTTTTTTTTTTAGTACACACTTTTTCAAAATCACGAGCTAAATAAACACTTCATAAAATTGAAGTTTATAATTTAACCTTATTATTACTTAATTTGAATTTTATATATTAATGCATCTAAAATCATGCACTACAACAATTCTGGGCTACGATGTCGGTTTACATTTTTACAACAATGACGGATTGAATCAAAGATAACGGATTACAAAAAACAATGCCACTTTAAAAAAAAAACGTGAAATTTTCTGAAATTTGGGCTACAATAACGGTTTCGAACCGTTATTAAAGCCTATCATACAATGACGGTTAATAACCGTCATGGAACACAAAGAAAAAAATGCCGCGAATAAACCATCTACCATGTCGGTTTAAAACCGTCATTATAAACAATTAAAAAGTGGCGCGAAAATATTAACCAACAATCACGGTTTGTAACTGACATTAAAGCGTATTTTCCATGACGGCCAACAACCGTCATTAATGGTATTTTAAAAAAAGGCGCCGCAAAATTCGGAGAATGACGGTACTTTTTCGGAAAATTTAATCAACAATGTCGGTTTGGAACCGTCATGGAAGGGGCGTTTCCATGACGGGCGTAAACCGTCATAATACTAAATTTAAAAAAAAAGGCGCCGTAAATTTCGCACTTTGACGGAATGTTTTCGGAAAAGAGGAGATTAGATGACGGCCCGAAACCGACATCTAAAGTGGTCTTAGATCACGGTTTCGAACCGACATGGTTGAGGCTTAAACGACGTCGTGTTGTAGTGGGCTTCAATGTCGGTTAGGGCCTGTGTTTAAAGTGATGGGCTTCAATGTCGGTTATGGGCTTGTAAATAATGGGAGATTAGATGACGGTCCAAAGCCGACATTGAAAGTGGGCTTCGATAACGGTTGTAAACCGACATAGAACAAGACAAAAACGGCGTCGTTTTATTTAGTTTAAATGTGCGTCCCGTTTATAAGTTGTACGACGTCGTTTGGCTATATCAAAACGACGTCGTTTTGGGTTAAGCTGATCCATTAAAACGCATGCCCAAAACGACGTCGTTTTGCGTTTCTTTTACGTTTAGGAATAGGATTTCCATTAACGTTAGGGCTCGATAGGAGTGGTGAAGCAACTGACGGCGACTCACACTTTTGCGGCTGGTTGGCTGTTCGACGACGACGACGACGGAAGATTGAAGCGGTGAAGCAACCGACGGCGACTGACGCAGTGAAGAGTTCGACGACGACTGTAGCAGTGAAGCAACCGACGACGACTGTTACCTGTATTGTTCGACGGTGGGACCTGTACTTTGTTTGACGACGGTAACGACGGTAACGGCAAACTCAACGGCTGTAACGGTGATAGACGGTGGAATTAGGTACTATTATTCTTTTAAGTTATTTAATTGAGTACCCACAACATCTAATTTAATTTCTTTAAGGAGTTAAGCACAAAAGGTCTCTTAAGGATCATGTTCCAGCTTTTATTGATGGCCATGCATCTCACATTGTCCAATTTTGTTTGTTGTGTGCTTTTGGACTGAAAAATTATGGGAGAATTGAGTTGTTGCTGAGTAGCTGTTGCTGAGTATCACACTAAGATCCACAAAATGTAACAAAATAAACTAGAGTTTACTGATGGGAGAAATCCGAGTTTTTTATTTTTATTTTTTTTTTAATGGTGGGTTTTTATTTTGGGGGGAATGAAATGGTGTTGGGTTTAGCAAGGGGTTGTGGGTTTGTTTTTGTTGTGTTGTGTGTTTTTGGAGGTGAACAAATGTTGTGAGTATTTAGCTCTATTGCTAATTCTCAAACATGAGTTGTCCACAAAATCCAAGCAAATTAGAGTGTACAAATGGAAGAAAATTAGAGCCTTTTTTGGTTTATTTCATAGAAGTTAATCTCGACTTCGATTCTTGTATAATCCACACTGACTTGTGTTTTTATTATGACAAAATATTCTCTTTTTATGTGAGAATGGTCAAAAGGTTTTTAAATGAGATCTCTTTTGTTATTTTTTGGAATGAAATAGTGTTGGATTTAGCAAGAGCTTGTAGGTTTGTGTAGACAATGAACCATCACAAAGTATAAAATTTCTCCATGAGTTTATTTATTATCTACAAGTATGGAATTTAGCTAAGAATTCAAATGACTTTTGTTTAGTGAAAACCATTTAAGAAAACTATCATAGTTTTGAAAAACTGAATTCGAAACAAAGAAATGAACACAGAAACAAGGAGCTCTGAAATTAACTCTGGTATTTTTCTGAAGTGTTGTTGAGTTTGTGGTGGTAAATTTGGGAGTGTAGTTTTTCTGTTTTTCAGGTAAAATTTTTTGGGTAGCTATAACTATGTCGTTATGCTGCCGAAATTTTCGGAGCATTACGGTGGGTAAATCGATGTCTTTGGGGGTCTAGAAATAGGGAACCTTAGGGTGCGCAACAAAGACCTGTTAGCTAAATGGCTATGGCGCTTTCCCCTTGAATCTTCTTCCCTTTGGCACAAGATTATTGTTAGTAAATACGATCCTTATCCTATGGAATGGTTGTTGGTTGGCACTTATAGAAACCCATGGAAAGAAATTATCCTAGAGCTCCTCTCTTTTTTTGGGCCTGGTGCATTGTGAGGTGGGGGATGAGAGGAATACATTCTTTTGGGAGGATAAGTGGGTGAGGGATAGACTCGTTTGCTTTACATTTCCTAGTCTATACCATTTGTCTTCTATGAGAAACAGATCGATGGTTGATGTCTTGTACCACTTGGGGAGCTCTCCTTTGTTTTCTTTTGGGTTCCGTTGTGTTTTATCCGATAGGAAAACGACGGATGTCATGACTCTTCTTTCTTTGATTGAGGGATTTGAGTTCAGAGAGGGGAGGAGAGATAGTAAATGTTGAAGTCCTAATCCTTCGGAGGGATTCTCGTGTAGTTCTTTCTTTCGTTGGTTGATGAATCCTTTTCACGAGAGTGAGTCTATCTTTTCTCATGTGTGGAAGATGAAAGTCCCGAATAAGATTAGGTCACTTTTAACGCTTTTTTTAGACAACGAAGGTTACTTTTGATAAATTATTAAGTTGGTTGCAAACAAATTTCTGATTGGTGTGCATTTCTCAATTGTTGTTTTTGTAGATAACATTTTTATAAAATATCTTCCAATGGATAAGTCATGGATGAACAAAGATAGGTTGTCAGATGAATATAGCATAGGTGTAGAGAACTTCATTGGGAATGGATTACGTCATGCAAAAGGGTCGAATTTCATGTGGTGTCCATGCTTAAACTGTGGAAATGCACTCAAACAAGATGCTAACATAGTTAGAGACCACATGTATATCCATGGCATTGATAAGAGTTATAATATATGGATTTGGCATGGTGAAGAATTACCAATCAAAGATAAGGATGAAAACGACCCTACTTGTGGTGGTGAGGACTTTACTGACAGTGATGATATAAGAAACACCACTAAGTTGTTTGAAGCTACACAAGACTATTTTACAGATAAAGATGACAATTTTGACAAACTATTGAGTGATGCACAAAAGCCTCTGTACTCAAGTTGTCAAAATTTTTCTAAAATATCTGCATTACTAAAATTATATAACTTGAAAGCCAAATACGGATGGAGTGATAAAAGTTTCACCGACTTGCTAACATTAGTTCATGACCTCCTACCAAATCCGAATGAGATTCCATCTTCTGTGTATGAAGCAAAAAAGGTCCTGTCTACTCTAGGAATGGATTACCAGAAGATTCATGCATGTGTCAACGATTGTGTCCTTTTTAGGAAAGGACTATCGGATGCAAATTCATGCCCAGTTTGTAAAACATCTAGATGGAAGCTTCGTAAGAACTCAACTGAAGTCAAAAAAGGTATTCCGGCAAAGGTTATGTGGTACTTTTCTCCAATCCCTCGATTCCAACGCATGTTTCGACGTGCAGAGATGTCGAAATTGTTAACTTGGCATGCTGAAGGAAGGAAAAAAGATGGATTTCTGCGACATCCAGCAGATTCACCATCTTGGAAATTAGTAGACGACATGTGGCCAACATTTGGTTCTGAGTCAAGAAATCTTCGTTTAGCTATCTCAACAGATGGAATCAATCCTCATGGTGACCTTAGTAGTAGATATAGTTGTTGGCCAGTTATAATAGTGATTTATAACCTCCCACCCTGGTTGTGCATGAAACGAAAGTTTATGATGCTGACTACATTAATATCTGGTCCCAAACAACCTGGAAATGACATTGACGTATACTTAGGTCCATTAATTGATGACTTGAAAAAGCTATGGTCTGATGGGGTTGCATGTTACGATGCATATAGAGGTCAATCTTTTTTGTTGAAAGCTGTTTTACTGTGGACCATAAACGATTTTCCAGCATATGAAAATCTATGCGGCTGCACTGTGAAAGGTTATCATGCATGTCCAATTTGTGGGGAACAAACGTCCTCCATTCGACTAACGCATGGAAAAAAGATGGCATACCTTGGACATCGACGTTTTTTACCTCGACATCATCCATATAGAAGGGAGAAAAAGACGTTTAATGGACAACAAGAGTTTGAACTAGCACCAAATGCATTGTCTGGAGAGGAAATCTTGGCAAGAATGAATAAAATCAACAATGTTTTGGGTAAACAAGCTGGAAAACGAAACCGGTCAGAAGAACCTTCAAGTAGTTACTGGAAGAAAAAGTCTATATTTTTTGAGTTAGACTATTGGAAACGTCTTCAGGTGAGACATTGTCTAGATGTAATGCACATCGAGAAAAACGTTTGCACTAATATCATCGGCACCTTACTTGATATTCCTGGAAAAACTAGGGATGGATTAAAAACCCGAGAGGATTTGATTGATTTAAATATTAGGACAGAATTGGCCCCACAAGTAAAAGGAAATCAAATTTTCATACCTCCAGCATGTTACACACTATCACGATCGGAGAAAGTAAGCTTGTGTAAGACACTGGCAGAAATTAAGGTGCCTGATGGATATTCGTCCAACATACGTAATCTTGTGTCACTCACAGATTTGAAGCTTTATGGTCTCAAATCTCATGACAATCACGTTCTCATGCAACAGTTGCTTCCTGTGGCAATTCGTGGGATCTTACCGAAGCATGTGAGGTATGCCATTATTCGGTTATGGTTTTTTTTCAACGCTATATGCAATAAAGTGGTGGATTCATCGAAGCTCCATGAGTTGCAGAATGAAATAGTAGTTACTCTGTGTCTGTTAGAAAAATATTTTCCACCCTCATTTTTCACTATTATGGTGCACCTTACAGTGCATCTAGTGAGAGAAGTAGAACTGTGTGGGCCAGTTTTCCTAAGATGGATGTATCCTTTTGAACGATACATGAAAGTATTAAAAGGTTATGTTAGGAACAAAAACAGACCGGAAGTATGTATAGGTGAATGTTATATCATTGAAGAAGCCATGGAATTTTGTTCTGAATTTGTATCTGGTATGCATCCAATTGGTTTGGGCTCAAGTTTAAAAGAAGATGATTCATGTACTAGCAGACCATTATCAACTGCTACTTATATCAGACCAGATAAACAACAGTTGGATCAAGCTCACCTTTATGTACTAGAAAACACAGACGAGGTGCTTCCATTTATAGAGTACGTATATACACCATTATTTTACTAACTTTATTTCAAACATCAGGTGATATGTGATTGTACTGACACATGCGTGTGATATATATGTATACATCATTGCAATAGGCAGCACAAGAAGTTTTTGAAAACAATTAATCCAACCAAGTCAAGGAATCCAAAATGGTTGCAAGATGAGCACAATCGTACCTTCATAAACTGGATACGAGAAAGGGTATCAATTCGTAATTTATTTTATACTATTTCTACGTAAAGATCAGATATATATTATTATTTTATTATAACGAAAACAATACAGGTCCTACTTGCCGTTGAAATTCCAAACAACAATGTCTCATCTACATTGAGGTGGTTAGCTAATGGCCCTCGTCCGGATGTATATCAGATCCATTCGTTTTGGCAACTCAAGCAACTCAAGTGTTTTATGTTAATGATCCTATGAATCCTAGTTGGTCTGTTGTGTTGTCTCCACCTCAACGAGATCACGAAGACGAGTCAAACGATGATGAATTGGGAGACACTGCTCTTGATTGTTATGGTTTATTGAAATCAATGCCTAATATTACCACACTCAATGATATAAACGAAGACTCAACGTTGTTTACCAGAGTCGATTGTGACGGTACGTGGATTGAAAAAAATTAACATTTTCACTAAATGTATGTGGTTAAGACTATATTGTGTATTCTTCGTTTGTTTTTTACGCACTTTTTTTTTTATTTATTATCATATTACTTTCATACTTCTGAATATGATTGTTGTTTTTTATGTATAGATTATATCATGGACTCCTCTGGTAGAAGCAGCAGCGATGAAGGAGATCAGCTTGATAGGAGATTCGTTCCTAGAGGTGCTACAACCATGCGCCATCTAACACGCATTAGGGATGCGGGCGAGAGACTTGTCATTAGATATAATTCCGAAGGGCAACCTATCGGAGCAAACGCCACATCATTGCAAAGTCATCTCGGGGTTCTTGTGCGAAATCAAATCCCCATCACGTACGATCACTGGAGACACGTGCCACGTGATCTGAAGAACAGAATATTTGAATTCATTGAGGTAGTTGAATAATAGAATTGGTTTGTGAATAATAGATCTTTTCTGTTTTTCTAAGTTTTATCTGATGCGAGATCTGGAAAGCTTTGTTGTGGGATTTGTAGTTGAGTGGTCTTGAATATAGAAGTGTGTTTCTCATTCTTAACAGGTTATGAAAAAATTTTGAGTTAGCTATACGAACGTCGTTATGCTGTCGAAATTTTTAGTTCAGATAGTTAAAATCAAGATCTAGGGTGTTACAGTAGATTATTTTGGTTATGTGTGGTTTGTTGGATTAATTTTGTTACATTTATTATGAGTGTAGATGGCATTTGTCGTCGATCCCCGCTCGAAACACAGTTTATTGCAATCACAGGAACGAAGTGGAGAACATTCAAGTGTACGTTGACCAGAAAGTATGTCATCCCATTTAAAGACCAACCATCTTGTTTGGCTCATCCTCCACAGAGGTATAATCACATTCCACAGGCTGATTGGGATGCATTTGTTCGAGCCAGGTTATCTGAAGAATTTCAGGTAATGTGATATAGATTTACATAACATTGTATTATGGGATATTTCATTTATGACATGTTTTTTTAATTGTCTATAGAAACTTAGAAATGAACAACAAGAGCGAAGAGCGATGAATAAATATAATCATCATCTATCGCGTAAAGGATATGCGAAGTTGGCGGATGAGATGGTAAGTGTTTATAACAATACGAAATGTACTGTTTAGATGGTATAAATATTCATAAAATTATATTTGAATACAGACATCTGCTGGGGAGGTAGTCAATCGTGGGACTTTATGGAAAGCCGCGAGATTGGACAAAAAGACAAAGGATTATGATAATGATTCCACACGTGAGATGACACGTAGAATTGTGAGTATACACCTCCCTAATATATATTATGTGTGGTTATTATAAATACTAAATTTCATACCATTTATTTACCTGTGATAGGATGAATTACAACAAAGCAACCCAGACAAAGATATTTTGACTGAAGCACTCGGGACACCTGAACACGCTGGCCGTGTCAGAGGAGTAGGGGATTTTGTGTCGCCATATTCGTACTTCAATGTTGTGCGTGTTCACACGTAACTTCGGAGATGGAGACACGTGGAATAAACTTTGATTTGTATTAATGTTGTATGCGTGTGGGTGTACAATCTCTAACTTTAATCCTCTGATTCTCTCTCTTATGTGTGTGAATGTGTTTCACTCGAGGGCTGGAACGCTTGATCCCGAGTCTGAAGCTTCAATGGATTCTTGGAGCTTGAAGTCTTCTAGTCTTGAAGGAGTCTTCAGTCTTCAAGAAGTGTTGATGTCCTGAAGAGTCTTTGATCTTCAAGGAGTGTTGAAGTCTTGAAGAGTGTTTGGTCTTCAAGAAATGTTGATGTCCTGAAGAGTTTTTGATCTTCAAGGAGTGTTTGAGGTCTTGAAGAGCGTTTGGTCTTCAAGAAGTGTTGATGTCCTGAAGAGTATTTGATCTTCAAGGAGTGTTGAAGTCTTGAAGGGTGTTTGGTCTTCAAGGAGTGTTGAAGTCTTGAAGAGTGTTTGGTCTTCAAGAAGTGTTCAACACTTGGACTTGTGGATTGCAGAGAGTCTTCGGTCTTCAGACTTGGTGGAGTCTCTCTGAATTCTCTGGTTCTGCTTGAGAGCTTTGAAAACTCTGAACTCTTGTCTTTGTGAGAGTGTAGAATTTCTGAACCCCTGAAATGGAGGAGAACCCCTCTATTTATAGAGTTCTCGCTGGATGGGCCCTGGTGACTTTTGGGCCTAACAACTTGGGCTTGGGCTTTATTGGGCTTGGGTCTGGTTTATATTTGACCCAAAACCATATGATCCAAATATTTAAAAGACCCAAATTTGATCCAATTAATTATTTTCTTTAATTAATTGGTCAAATCAATTAATCTGATCAAAATAATTTATTTTTAATTAATTGATCAAATGGACATTTGACCCTAAAAATTTATAATTGGCCAACTTTGTCTTTAAATTAAATTTGGGACACATGTCAATTTATAATTGGTCCCAAATTTAATTAATTATAATTTTGTCATTAATTTTAAATAATGACGTGGCAATTTGTCATTGGCCAAAATTTCTCCTCCAACAAATGCCCCCTTTTCGAGAGTTAGTCACAAGTTATGTGTGAGTGAATCTCGAAAAAGATATTTTGGGATCAAAATGCAAGATATTTGTTCTTGATCTTGACTCCATTTGGTGTTTCAATTTAATCAAAATATGAATTTTGGTCAAAATTTTGATTTTTTTCCATTTGGCAACAAACCTTGATTTGAAGTTTGGGCAAATTTTGGTTTATACCCAAATTTCGATTTGAGGTAAAATCCTACCCAATTTTAATTCATACTTGGAATAGAATTTGAGGTTTTGACTTTGGTTCATTTGGGATAAAATTTGGATTATGCCCAAAAATTAATTTAAGTAAATTTAAGGATGCATCCAAAATTTGGTGGGAATTTGGAATAAAATTTTCATATGGAACTTAGAAAATTTGATTTGGGATAAGAGTTTGATTACACTCAAATTCAGTTGAATTCAATCCAAATCTATATAGGAGTTTATCAAATCAATTTGAATTTATCTCCAATTTGATTTAAATCAAATCTCATACTTTGGACTAAAATTTGAAACAAAATCTTCAAATTTTTTATTTTTCAATTTGATTTAAATCAAATATCATATCTTTGGGTTAAAATTTGAACCAAAGACTCTCGTTGGAGATAAGATTTATATTCGAACCCATCCCAAAATTGATGAAGATTTCCGTTGGAGATAAGATTTATATTTGAACTTATCCCAAAATTGATGAAGATTGTCGTTGGAGATAAGATCTATATTTGAACTCATCCCAAAATTGATGAAGATTTCCGTTGGAGATAAGATTTATATTTGAACTTATCCCAAAATTGATGAAGATTGTCGTTGGAGATAAGATCTATATTTGAACTCATCCCAAAATTGATAAAGATTGTCGTTGGAGACAAGATTTATCTATTTGAATCCAACTTTCCATTCTATAAATAAGGTTGAACCTCAGCAGGGGAGAGCACACATCAATTGAGGGGAGCATTCAAGAAAGGATTCAAGTAGGAAACTTTCTTCTCTTTTTTTTTGAATTTTCGTTTTTTTTTTTCCTTTTTTTTTCTTTTTTCGTTTTTTTTAATTTTCGATTTTTTCCTTTTTTTTTTTTTTTTTTTTTTTACCTTGCCTATATTTCAATTATAAGCACAGTGCCTTCATCCACCATCAAAAAGGTAAGTACGTAGGTAAGTGATTTTTTTTTTAGGCATACATATCCTTGTTTTCAATTTGCAGGTACAATGTCTTTCAGCATGAGTGCAAGGACGTGTTCCTTGAGTTGGGACATATTCCTTGGACTTGTGTCGCCGCCACGCCTTTCAGCACGAGTGCAAGGACGTGTTCCTTGAGTTGGGACATGTTCCTTGGACTTGTGTCGCCGCCACGCCTTTCAGCACGAGTGCAAGGACATGTTCCTTGAGTTGGGACATGTTCCTTGGACTTGTGTCGCCGCCACGCCTTTCAGCACGAGTGCAAGGACGTGTTCCTTGAGTTGGGACATGTTCATTGGACTTGTGTCGCCGCCACGCCTTTCAGCACGAGTACAAGGACGTGTTCCTTGAGTTGGGACATGTTCCTTGGACTTGTGCCGCCGCCACGCCTTTCAGCACGAGTGCACGGACATGTTCCTTGAGTTGGGACATGTTCCTTGGACTTGTGCCGCCGCCGCGCCTTCCAGCACGAGTCCACAGACATGTTCCTTGAGTTGGGACATGTTCCTTGGACTTGTGTCGCCGCCACGCCTTTCAGCACGAGTGCACGGTCATGTTCCTTGAGTTGGGACATGTTCCTTGGACTTGTGTCGCCGCCACGCCTTTCAGCACGAGTTGCAAGGACGTGTTCCTTGAGTTGGGACATGTTCCTTGGACTTGTGTCGCCGCCACGCCTTTCAGCACGAGTTGCAAGGACGTGTTCCTTGAGTTGGGACATGTTCCTTGGACTTGTGTCGCCGCCACGCCTTTCAGCACGAGTTGCAAGGACGTGTTCCTTGAGTTGGGACATGTTCCTTGGACTTGTGTCGCCGCCACACCTTTCAGCACGAGTTGCAAGGACGTGTTCCTTGAGTTGGGACATGTTCCTTGGACTTGTGTCGCCGCCACGCCTTTCAGCACGAGTGCAAGGACATGTTCCTTGAGTTGGGACATGTTCCTTGGACTTGTGTCGCCGTCACGCCTTTCAGCACGAGTGCACGGACATGTTCCTTGAGTTGGGACATGTTCCTTGGACTTGTGTCGCTGCCACGCCTTTCAGCACGAGTGCAAGGACATGTTCCTTGAGTTGGAACATGTTCCTTGGACTTGTGTTACCGCCACGTCCTTTTCAGCATAAGTACAGGGACATGTTTCTCGCTTTGGGACATGTCCTTGGACTTGTGTCGCCGCCATGCCCTTTTCAGCATGAGTGCAGGGACAATTGACGTCTTTGGACTTTAGGAAGTAGCGCAGCAATGTAGCCGAGCGTAGCATGAGGACCCTCGAACTTGGAGAAGGAAGCAGCGCAGCGTGAGGACAATTGACGTCTTTGGACTTTAGGAAGTAGCGCTGGAGTGCAGCGAAGCGCGTGAGAACCTTTGAACTTGGAGGAAGGAACTGCAGCGAAGTGCGTGAGAACCTTCGAACTTGGGGGGAAGGAACTGCAGCGAAGCGCGTGAGAACCTTCGAATTTGGGGGGAAGGAACTGCAACGAAGCGCGTGAGAACCTTCGAATTTGGAGGAAGGAATTGCACGAAGCGCGTGAGAAAACCTTCGAACTTGGAGGAAGGTAGCAACGGAGAGAAGCGCCTTCGAACTTGGAGAAGGAGCAGTGGAGAGAAGCGCCTTCGAACTTGGAGAAGGAGCGAGCGAAGCGCGTGAGGGAACCTTCGAACTTGGAGGAAGGAGCTGCAGCAGCGAGTGAGAGAACCTTCGAACTTGGAGGAAGGTAGCAACGAAGCGCATGAAAACCTTCGAACTTGGAGGAAGGAACTGTGCAGCAAAGCGCATGAGAACCTTCGAACTTGGAGGAAGGAACTACAACGAATCACAGCGCGTGAGAACCTTCGAAACCTTCGAATTTGGAGGAAGGAACTGCAGCGAAGCGAGTGAGAACCTTCGAACTTAGGGAGGAAAGAACTGCATCGAAGCGCGTGAGAACCTTCAAACTTAGGGAGAAGAAACTGCAGCGAAGCGTGTGAGAACCTTCGAACTTGGAGGAAGGAACTGCAACGAAGCGCAGCGCGAAGCGAAGCGATGTGAGAACCTTCAAACTTGGAGGAAGGAACTGCAGCGAAGCGACGTGAGAACCTTCGAACTTGGGGGGAAGGAACTGCAGCGAAGCGCGTGAGAACCTTCGAACTTTGAGGAAGGAACTGCAGCGAAGCGCGTGAGAACCTTCGAACTTGGAGGAAGGAACTGCAGTGAAGCGCGTGAGAACCTTCGAATTTGGGGGGAAGGAAATGCAACGAAGCGCGTGAGAACCTTCGAATTTGGAGGAAGGAACTGCACGAAGCGCGTGAGAACCTTCGAACTTGGGGAAGGAATTGCAGAGCGAAGCGCGTGAGAACCTTCGAACTTGGAGGAAGGATCGCAACGAAGCGATGTGAGAACCTTCAAACTTGGAGGAAGGAACTGCAGCGAAGCGCGTGAGAACCTTCGAACTTGGAGGAAAGAACTGCAACGAAGCGCGTGAGAACCTTTGAACTTTGAGGAAGGAACTGCAGCGAAGCGGGTGAGAACCTTCGAACTTGGGGGGAAGGAACTGCAGCGAAGCACGTGAGAACCTTCGAACTGTGAGGAAGGAACTGCAGCGAAACGCGTGAGAACCTTCGAATTTGGGGGGAAGGAACTGCAGCGAAGCGCGTGAGAACCTTCGAACTTGGAGGAAGCAACTTCCATTCGCTGTGTTGCCCCCACTAGTGATGAATTTCCTCAATTTATATCGTCGTGCTTCAATATTTGTTGCACTTTCTTTTTTTTTGTTTGCAGAGACTGAACTTAAAGTTTTCTTTAAGCTGCCTACGTACCCTTTGAAGAAAAGGGATCAAGTCATAACGTAGTTCAAGATTTTTTTTTTTGCACTCACCTTTTAAGCTCGTGTGGGCTAGGTGCATCATGCAGTTTAGGCTCTTGCGATAAGGAGCTTTTACATTTAAAAGCTCTTATCTTTGTCATGGTCTTGATCAGATCCTTCATTTGCAGGATTGGTCAAGATAATGAGATTTGGCTTCACCTTCAAGGAACCTTCCGTATTTATGAGAACAGAAAACTTTCTCTTCATACGTGACGGGATTCTACTATGAAGCTTCTTGTCACTGTTTACTTCATCGAAAAGTTTCAACTCCAAGTTGTTCATCTTTCTTTTAGGTTGATCGTTTGTTACTTTGAGGCGATCAAAGACAGATGTTGAAGATCGACTTTTCTTTGATGTGGAGACACTTAGCCTTTGGAAAGCTGAAGGTCGAGTGGAGGCGGACATCGAACATTGATTTTCTTCTTTTGTCGCGGCCATACTCATTCTTTGGAATACTGAAGGACGAGTAGTTGGAGGCTTGATGCGATCGAAGACGGAGGTCCTTTGTTCACCCCTCTCAGGATTGTCAACTTCTTCTACGTCGATGCAGTAGGAAGTCACAAAGTTCTCTTTTTTCTTTTTGTGGAAAGTTTTGGAGAAGATCTCCTTCACAGTCACCGGTTTTCGAGGTTGAGAAAACTTTTTACTTCTCTTCCTCTTGCTTTGAAGTTTCTTAGGATCCTTCTTTCTTTGATGCTTGCTCTTTCCTTTGATTGTAGCAAGATTTGATTGAGCTACTTCATCAAGGTCAAGCTCAATTTTGCCTTCCTTAGCCAGCTTTAAAATTAAGTCCTTTAGGACGAAACATCTTTCCACTGGATGACCAATAACTCGATGATATTTGCAATACTTGGGATCATCGACTTTCTCCATCTCTTCTGGCCGTTTACACTTAGGAAGCTCTATCAGTTGCGCTTCCAATAGTTGTTCCAACATATCAGGGATGTCGGCATCAGGGAAAGGATATATTTTCTTCTGTCTTTCCTTTAAAGTTAAGTGATGCGCTCCATTTGTTTGTCGCTTTTCTTTTGAAGACAACTTGGGAAGGGTTATGTTGACGACCATAGATTCTTCTATAGTCTCTTCGTTGTTTCTTCCTTCTTTTCTCATGTTAGGGAGGAGAATGTCTTGGTTTTCTCGACTAACAATACTTAGCTCCATATCGTGGGCGCGAGTTGCTAGTTCCTCAAAGGTGCGAGGTTTTATACCTTTAAGGATGTAGAGGAGTTCCCAGTGCATGCCTTGAATGCACATCTCAACAGAAGAGAGTTCAGTGAGACGATCTTTGCAATCTAGACTCATGGCTCTCCAACGATTTATATAGTTAACAACGAGTTCACCTTTTCGTTGTTTAGTGTTGGTGAGCTCGAACATGCTAACGGTTCTTCTAGTGCTGTAGAAGCGATTCAAAAACTCTCTTTCGAGTTCCTCCCAACTGTCTACTGACTCAGGTTCTAGATCAGTGTACCAGTCAAAAGCATTTCCTTTAAGTGTTCGAACGAACTGCTTGACTAGTAGGTCCCCTCGAGTACCAGCGTTCTCGCATGTCTCAACGAAGTGGGCAATATGTTGTTTAGGATTGCCCTTTCCATCAAACTGCTGAAATTTTGGTGGTTGATACCCGATTGGCGTTCTCAAGTTATCAATCCTCTTAGTATAAGGTTTGGAATACAAGAGGGAATCTTGAGTAGGTCCACCGTACTGAGCTCTGATACAGTTTGTGATCATATCTTGGAGCTGTTGGATGGATAGTGAAGCAACCGAAGCAGAACACTGTGGCTGATCATCTTGCACTATAGTCTTTCCTTTGTCATGATTTTTTATGACTTGTGTTTGACTTGATTCGGCGATATGTTGGTTCTCAATTTGGCACTTTAGTTGCGCGATTTGAGAATCTTTTTCTTCAATCGCCTTCATCAAGTTGTTGATGTGCTCTTGCATCTCAGCCATTCTTTCATCCATAGTTCTTGTCTCAGTCATCATGACAGTCACTACGTCAGAATCAGGTTCAAACAGAGGGTTATACTTAACAAGAAATTTGTCATTGGTATATGCCCCCTGCAAGGTTGTTTCTTCGCTTGCAATGATAGAAGCTTTATCTTCTTGCAACCTCAGTTTATTGAAGCAACAATGGGCAGTTGAACCCATGTAAGACTTGATCTCGACAGCGGCCATCGAAGAAGTCTTGAATGACATATTTACTTTTATGTTTTGAGATAAGAGAGAGAGATGAGAGGTAGAGATGGTCCCACTGGGCGTGCCAATTTGTTCACACGTAACTTCGGAAATGGAGACACGTGGAATAAACTTTGATTTGTATTAATGTTGTATGCGTGTGGGTGTACAATCTCTAACTTTAATCCTCTGATTCTCTCTCTTATGTGTGTGAATGTGTTTCACTCGAGGACTGGAACGCTTGATCCCGAGTCTGAAGCTTCAATGGATTCTTGGAGCTTGAAGTCTTCTAGTCTTGAAGGAGTCTTCAGTCTTCAAGAAGTGTTGATGTCCTGAAGAGTCTTTGATCTTCAAGGAGTGTTGAAGTCTTGAAGAGTGTTTGGTCTTCAAGAAATGTTGATGTCCTGAAGAGTTTTTGATCTTCAAGGAGTGTTTGAGGTCTTGAAGAGCGTTTGGTCTTCAAGAAGTGTTGATGTCCTGAAGAGTATTTGATCTTCAAGGAGTGTTGAAGTCTTGAAGGGTGTTTGGTCTTCAAGGAGTGTTGAAGTCTTGAAGAGTGTTTGGTCTTCAAGAAGTGTTCAACACTTGGACTTGTGGATTGCAGAGAGTCTTCGGTCTTCAGACTTGGTGGAGTCTCTCTGAATTCTCTGGTTCTGCTTGAGAGCTTTGAAAACTCTGAACTCTTGTCTTTGTGAGAGTGTAGAATTTCTGAACCCCTGAAATGGAGGAGAACCCCTCTATTTATAGAGTTCTCGCTGGATGGGCCCTGGTGACTTTTGGGCCTAACAACTTGGGCTTGGGCTTTATTGGGCTTGGGTCTGGTTTATATTTGACCCAAAACCATATGATCCAAATATTTAAAAGACCCAAATTTGATCCAATTAATTATTTTCTTTAATTAATTGGTCAAATCAATTAATCTGATCAAAATAATTTATTTTTAATTAATTGATCAAATGGACATTTGACCCTAAAAATTTATAATTGGCCAACTTTGTCTTTAAATTAAATTTGGGACACATGTCAATTTATAATTGGTCCCAAATTTAATTAATTATAATTTTGTCATTAATTTTAAATAATGACGTGGCAATTTGTCATTGGCCAAAATTTCTCCTCCAACAGTGCGATCTAAATCGAAGTTGGCGAATGATTCATCGACGTCAGTTCAAAGTACTCAATTAACGAAGATTGAAGACAAAGAAATCTCACGTGTGAGTGATCAAAAGACTGAAGAAGTGAAAGAGATCTCACCTGTCAGTACTCAAAAGACTGAACATGTCAAGGAGATTTTGTCGGTGAGTACTCAAGTCGTTCAAAAAAGTGACAAAGGAAATCAGCAAGAAAAAAACAAAATCGTCGTGCCTGAGCCAGAGTCGCCAAAGGTAAACTTGTTTGATATTATATTATATATTTACATTTTGCTTCTAAATTCTTCTGATAGGTTAGAGTCTTTACATTTAGTTGTTAGCTCTGTTGGGATGCTTATGATTTGAAGTTTTGTTTATGTTCTAGATTTGTCTATGGTGTTGTAGCGGTGTGTGGTTGAGTTTGGCGATCTTAGAAGAGTGTTTTCTCATTGAACAGGTGTTATAAAAAAATTGGTTTAGTCCTATGTATGTCGTTATGCTGCCGAAATTTTCGAAGCACTTGAATAGTCTTAATGAATACTGGGGCGTTATAGTTGGAACACTTTTATTTTTTCATTATACTAATCAGTTTCTTTATTTTGTGTGAAGGGAAAACCATGCAAATTAGCTGTAGGCTCGATATCTAACATTGTTGCAACGGGCACACTGCTCGAAAGTGAGGCGAGTGAGATGGTCAATGGAGTTCTCCTAGGAAAACACAATGCCAAAGTTTTTGTTGACATGATCATTGTCGGACAAGAGAACCCTCGCATTCCAATTCCAGTGAAAGGTGAGATAGAGTTTCTCTCTCAATCTATAGGTGCTGCAGTTGCTTGGCCTCATGCTTTGGTTGCTCTATATAAAGATAAGGTATGTTTCTCTCGAACAATATATTTAATTTCAATTGTGTGTCAATGCCCTATATATATCACATTTCTAATATATTATGTTTTAACTTTTTTTTATAGGACTCGAAACATAAAACAGTGATAAAACACTCATTTCCTAATTCGGCAACCACACCTCCCTCTATCAAATTACTGTATCGCTATGCTGAAAAGCTAGGCAAGGGTGATTCGATGTGAGTGCCCATCAACGAAAGGATATTTGGAGTAGACAAAACAATTTTTCTCATGCCCGATGATATAATGCAATTTTGTAGCATGGTCGAGATATCAAATACTTGTGTATTGGTATATATTGCGTAAGTATACTATTTTAATAATATTATAATTTCATTTACATTTATTTAATAGTATATAGTCTTATATAAGCATGCTACAGGTTCCTTTGGATGCATTTTAAGGATACTGGTAGACTAGACAGGTTTAAGATCGTTGACTCAAACGACATTGCACCGGTCTTTGGGACCAAGGAAAGTCGTGCAAAAAGTTTAACTACCGTATTTTCTTCAGTACAACCGGGGCAAATGGTACTCCTTCCATATAATCCTGGGTAAGAGTAAAAATATATATATATATATATATATATATATATATATATATATATATATATCAATGTTTGTTAGATTATTTAAACAAGTTTTGATAGTTGTTGGTAATTATTGAATTTTATTTCTTTGGTTTTGATATAGGTATCATTGGGTATTGTGTGTTGTGAATGTAAGTGACAATATCGTTTATATATTGGACTCCTTACATCCTAGTCTCTTGGATGACATCAAACATGTTATAAACACGTAAGTTTATTTGTTAAGCTAGTATATATGCACTCGTATAGTTTGTTCATTACTTATAAGTATTTCTTTTGTATGTTTAATCTCTTTTTAACTTCATATATATAGAGCATTGAGGGTTTGTATGACACAAAGTACATCGAAGCAACAACGAAAGACTTCTTGGATACCTGTAAAGGTAAGTAGTAAAATTTTAATACTATGCAAATGAGTTTTTGAATATATTTTAAATACTGTTATGAGTTTTTTTTTTTTTTTTTTTTTAAAGTGTCCTCGTCAACAAGGTTGCGTTGAATGCGGGTACTACGTGATGAAGTTTATGAGAGAAATTCTACATAATCCAGAGAAGCCCATCACTGCTCTCGTAAGTTTTGGATATTTATAAACTTAGACTTGTGTATTATATATACGGTTAGACACACTTTTCCTTAAATATAATAGTAATATCTATCTTCTCTTTTTTTGTACAGTTTAATACTAAGAATCCCTTCACACAAGAACAGCTGGACGAGGTGCGAGTTGAATGGGCTTCACATGTGTCAAACTTCATGTGAAGTGAATTCCTCATTGTGGTAGTTAGTTGTTTCCTTTTAGACGATATAGGATCATATGGATAGGGTTTTCAAGACATATATATAGGTGGTAGTTTGAATGGACAACAATTTAGTGGTAGTTAGTTGTTTCCTTTATTCTTTTTGTAAATCTCTTAGTTTACTATATAGTTTGGAACAATTTAGTGGTTTTGGATATTGTATTGTGACGTTTGGAGTTTTTTGGATCGAATGAAATAAAGGTCATATTTGATGTTTTCTCAATTGTTGTGGTTGGATTGAATATTGTTCTTCAATGTTCGTTTTAAATATCTGTAGATTATTGGATCAATTAAAATATTTTGCATTGCAATAATAGGTATTCAGGATGTGGGATTGGAAATATGGCAATAATAGGTATTCAGGTGGTATATGAGGAAAGATGTCATTTTAAAACCGTCATTAATGTAGTCATATATGTCGGTTGTGAACTGTCATTGTTGTAATCCGTGATCGTAGGGGTCGACAAAGATGTCGGTTTTAAACTGTCATTGTTGTCATCCGTGATTGTACATGAAAGATCACGGAGGCGTGTGATGACGGTTTAAAACCGTTATTGTTGTAATCCGTGATCGTAGGGGTTAGATCACACCCAGAACAACCACGGTTTTAAACCGTTATTGTTGTAATCCGTGATCGTAGGGGTTAGATCACACCCAAAACAACCACGTTTTAAACCGTGATTGTTGTAATCCGTGATTATACATGAAAGATCACAGATGCGTTTGATGACGGTTTTAAACCGTTATTGTTGTAATCCGTGATCGTAGGGGTTAGATCACACCCAGAACAACAACGGATTGAAATCTGTGATCATAGGGGTTTAATAACGGTGCAGAACTGACATCTAAGCCCAAATTTGTTGTAGTGATGGTTATGTATATATTTGTGCCCCCTCTAAATTGAAATCCTGGATCCGCCACTGAAGTCAGAGGTTCGAATCTCCCCACCCCCAAATGTTGAAGTACTAAATAATAATAATAATAATAATAATAACAATAATAAAAAATTAACACTTAATTTTGATGAAAATTTTCAAAACACAGAAAATAAATCTTACAAACTAATGTTTTGAGACTAAAATTGTTACTTCCATGAAATTCAAAATTAAAATGCATTACTAATAATACATAAATATAATTATATTAATTTTTAGTTTCAAAATATATATACATGGGTCAGTTGAATAGATGACAAATTGGACTAAATTAATAGTAGAAAACTTGCAAACTAATTCCATATATAACACAATTAGTTGTAAAAGACCAAAAAGCTCATCAAATTCCATTTAGCCCGAATATTTTTGCTCATCAATTGACAATTTTTAGCTTGCAAGTCCTAATCCCTCGTTTCCGCATTTCAGTTGAGAAAATCAGTTAATGTTTTTTTTAAAAAAAAAATCAGCTCATCTCGTTTCTTTGTTGATTTATGTTTTTGCAACATCTAATAGACTCCAATAATTGGAGGGTTTTTTTTTTTTAATTATTGGAGATAAACTCCAATTATTGGAATATATCAGTGATAGTCATTGATAGATTGTTGACTTCAACAAACTTTGTTTTATAGTCAATTCAAAACGTTATTATAATCCCTTTTTGGAAAATTGTTGATTGTCATTTAGATTTCAATTAATCAATCATTGATAGACTACATAATTTGCAAAACAGATTGAAGTTAACGGCCCAAGACTAGTTCGTTGGGAATCACAAAATCCCAAAGATTGGCAAAATATGAACGAGAATATATTTTTGGTGAATGATGTAATTTACTTTTATACTTTTTGTTTAATTTTCAAATTTTTTAATACATGTGCAATTTCAAAAACTCAGATATCAATGTCTGTTTATCATTTATAGATTTTGATTAATCAGATTCTATCAGTGTCTATCACTTATAGACTCCAATTAATCAATGTCTATTAGTATCTATCACGGATAGATTTCAATTAATTGGATTCTTCTATCAGTGTCTATCACTAATAGATTTTGATTAATCAAAGTCTACGTAATAATCACGTCGAAGTCTATCAGCGATAGAGTATATTAGTAGACTGATAGATTCTGATTAACTTGATAGACTCTGAATAATCGAAGTTTATCAGTGAAAGACTGATAGATTCTAATTAATCAGAGTCTATCAGTGATATACTCTCTATAGATTGTGCTATATTTACCATTCGTTTTACATTGTGCTATATTTGCAATTATAGAAATCTTATTTGCCACCCATTACAAATTCTCTCTCTATATAATTATAATTATAATTTTGATTTCAGACGACTCTTAATAAAAAACAACAAAAGAATAATATTTCCATTCAATCGATTTCATTTCGATTCCAGTCCAGCACAAGCACATTTTGTTTGGGATAGTAAACATAGTCTAAATTATGATTACATTAACTACAAAGAAACTAAATGATTACATTTAATATGGGTAAAAAATGATTTCATTTTAATATGAGCGAGCTGCAGACTTGAAATATGTAAGCAAATTAAATTCCACCCACTAGGTGAAACCTTTCAAAATTCCAACATGAATATAGTACAACTTACATAAAGTTTGTATTAATGATCGATAGATCTTCAGTTTTGTTTTCCTCCACCCCATCTATTGTAAAAAGAAAAAAACTTTCCAAAATTGATTGCCATGTGACTTGCTTGTGTGGAGCCTTAATTATAAAATTGATTGTCATGTGAAAAGGCCGCCACTTGCGTGTGTGGAGTGTTATAAAATTGGTTGCCATGTGAAAGGCAAGTCAAAGTCGTCTGGTTTTATTTCTATTTTCTATGCACATTTCCCTGTGGAAGGGCAGCTAGGAAGTTCAGTTATTGATCTCTTGTAGAAAAAATCCTGTTTGGATCTTCTTCCTCGGATTAATTGCCGTTCTTTGGCGAAAGTAAACTTAGAGAGATGGCTGAGTTCCTGTGGACTTTTGCTGTGCAAGAAGTTCTGAAGAAGGTACTGAAACTTGCAGCTGAGCAGATTGGTGTGGCATGGGGCTTGGAGAAGGAGCTCTCCAAATTGAGGGAGGGATTACTCCACGCTGAAGCTATTTTAAGAGATATTAACAGAAAAAGATTACATCATGAATCTGTGAGGATGTGGGTGGACAATCTTCAAGATATTGTTTACGAAGCCGATGATCTGTTGGACGAGCTTGTTTATGAAGATCTTCGACAAACAGTGGAAACAGAAAAAACAAAAAAGGTGCGCAATTTCTTTTCTCCATCCAATAATCCTTTTCTGTTTCGTTTGAAGATGGCCAAAAAAATGAAGAACATTACTGAAACTTTGGATCGACATTACCTTAAGGCAAGTTCTTTAGGAGTGGTTGGTCTTGTTGGGGAGGAATCCACAGAAACAAATAAAAATATCGATCTTAAGCAGTTTCGAGAGACAACATCGATTCTTAATTTTGAAGTTATAGGAAGGGAAGTTGAAGTTTCAAACATAGTGAAGCTGGTGATTGACTCTAGCAATAAACATCTTATGTCGATCATACCCATTGTGGGTATGGGTGGGATTGGGAAAACCACTTTAGCAAAGGCCATCTTCAATCATGAGTTAGTCAAAGGACATTTTGATAACACTTTATGGGTCTGTGTGTCTGAACCATTTATTATTACAAATATTTTGGAAGGGATCTTCCAGAGTCTCACAAATACTTCTGGTGGCTGGAAATCTAAGGAGAACTTAGTTCGAGGCCTCAAAAAGGAGATGCAAGGTAAGAACTATTTTCTTGTTCTTGATGATGTTTGGAATGAAGAAGCTACTTTGTGGGGTGAGTTAAAGGATTGTTTAAAAGAGACTGCTGGAAAATCTGGAAATGTTATTATTGTGACTACAAGGAGTGGAAAAGTTGCAACTATCATGGAGACAACTTCGAGTCATCATCTAAACAAATTGTCTGATGATCAATGTTGGTCCTTGTTTAAAGAGAGTGCAAATGCAAATGGACTTTTAATGAATCCAGAGTTCGAGACTATTAGAGTAGAGTTGGTTAAAAAAATTGATGGAGTACCGCTAGTTGCAAAAGTTCTAGGAGGGGCAGTAACTTTTGAAGGGAACTTCGAAAGATGGGTGACAGAAGTCAAAAGAGTAGTAAAAAATATATCAAAGGACGACAAAGATTTTGTTTTATCCATACTAAAGTTAAGTGTGGATCGTCTACCGCTCCTTTCGTTAAAGCAATGTTTTGCTTATTGTTCAAATTTTCCCAAAGATCATTTATTTAACAAAGAAAACTTAATTCGAATGTGGATAGCACAAGGATTTGTTCAATCACAAAAAGGAGAAAATGAAATGATGATGGAGGATATAGGAGAAGGATACTTCAATCTCTTACTCTCTCGCTCCTTATTTCAGGATGTCTTCATGGATAAGTATGGGAGAATTGCTTACTTTAAGATGCACGATCTAATACATGATGTTTCTTGTATTATTTCAAATCGTCAAAAATTGGAACTAGATCTTCCTAACCGGAGTGAAAAAGGTGCAAGAAATTTTCGAACGTTAGTTAAAAATAATTACAAGGTGCTTCATACGCATAAGTTGGACTTTCTTTGCCTACGAGTTTTAGTATTGAATCCATGTGATAAGATCGAGTTACTAAACTCAATTGGTATGTTGAAGCATTTGAGATATCTTGAGATTATAAATTATGTTGGCAAGCTTCCAGAATCTATTACCATGCTATATAATTTGCAAACATTAAATCTTGGAACACGTGTGGATCTTCCAAAGAATTTGAGGAAATTGGTCAGGCTAAGACATCTAAAATTTTTTCGCTTTCGCGTGCAACAAATGCCTTCACACATGAGCCAGTTGATTCATCTTCAAACATTAGATGCATTTGTAGTAGGATTTGATGAAGGTTGTACAATTGAGGAACTTGGACCCTTAAAAAACCTCAAAGGATCATTGACGCTTTCAAATCTTGAGCGAGTGAAAAGTAAAACGGAAGCTATAAATGCAAAGTTGATGGAAAAGCAGAACTTACATAGACTAGATTTCATATGGAGGAATGTTAATTATGAAGAAAAAGAAGATAACAATCACAATGATTTAGAAGTGTTGGAAGGACTTCAACCACACAAAAATCTTCAATCATTGTCTATTGTTGGCTTTGGAGGCCAAGTTTTGCCCAATAATATTTTTGTTGAAAATTTAGCTGCGATACTTCTGCACAAGTGTACCGACTGTGAAAAGCTTCCAATGCTAGGGCAATTACCCAACTTGGAGAACCTTTACATTTCTGGTATGTGCAGTGTGAGAAGTATAGGGAATGAGTTTTATGGAAACAATTCCAACCAGAGAGTTTATTTTCCCAACTTAAAGACACTTACCTTCCAGTCGATGTTGAACCTAGAACAGTGGGAAAAGGTGACAAATAGTACTGTTTTTCCTCGTCTTGAAAGCTTATGTATAAACAACTGTTCCAAATTAATGAGAATTCCAGATCAATTTGAATCTCTTCAAGTTCTAAGGATTTTTGAATGTGAAGGATTTATAGTCAACGAACCACCAAATGTACATTGCAAATATTTACAAATTTACAATTGTCCCAACTTGACCCTTAATGGGCATAATATGCATAACTTCAAAGAAGTGAAAATTGTGGGGGATATTCAACATTTCGACGTTGATCCTGATCTCATACAACAATCTTCAGTTATAAATCTTTGCTTGGTTGGTGGTTTGGTAACTACAACTCAGCTCCCTCAACTACTTGAGCATTTCATTGCTTTGAAAGCTTTAACTATAAACGATTTTCGTTCTCTTGAAGTTCTACCAGAATGGTTGGGAAACCTTACATCTTTAGAATCATTGGAACTTTTGTATTGCCTTCGTTTGAAACAATTGCCTTCAAAAGAAGCCATGCTACGCCTCACCAAATTGAATCATCTATATGTTCGTCGATGTCGGCGGTTACAACTTGGTCGAGACCATCCAGAGGGGGCTAAACTTTCTCATTTTCTCATAAGTAATGAAAATGTACGTTTTCATAAGCCTTTATTATATTGTTATATATGGCCCGTTTGGTAACGTTCCTCGTTTCTTGTTTCCGTTTCTTCATTTTTAATAAAGAAAAATAGAATTTCATGAACCTAACTAACACCTATACATTCAATAATAATAAACCTATATTCTTATTTATGTTTGGAAAAACTTGGAAACAAGAACAAAAAAGGAGAAACTAGGTTTAGTTCCCAAAAGTTCTATACAAATTTTGGAAGGGTTTCTAAAAAAATGAGAAACAAGAAACATATATAGTTATTAAATGTTTAGATTTCTTAATAAAATTAGAAACAAGAAACAAGAAACAAGAACGTTACCAAACGGGCCCATAATTTCTTTCTGGATAAGTAAATTCTAACAACGGTAGTACTTATCTTATTCTTAGTTTTCTATTTGAAAACTTATTAAGTTTACATTATTAGGAGAAATTTGTTTATCTTTTTACTCCATATTTGTTAAGTCTCAATTACTTCTCTACTTTTTAAAACTGAATGCTGGTCTTTTTCCTTTTTATTTTCAATATATTTTCTAGTTGTTTTTTTAACCCAATTCAATTAAGCTGGGTGATAGCTCATATAGCTCATTAAAGCAATCAATTTAACATCATTAAAGCAATGATGTTAAATTGATGGATTAAAATGTTAAAAAAAAAATCATTAATCTTAGCTTAAGAAAAAGACCTGTGTTCAAGGTGAATTAATCTCTCACTGTGAACAAAAGTGCGAAAATTATCTTCTCCAAAAAAAGAAAGAAAGAAAGAAATTAAGAAATGTTTGAAATTTATTTATAGAAAGGCAACCAAGTGATTATGAATATTTTTCCATTTGCTAATTTATAATCTATTGTATTACATATTAAAAAGAGCACAATCTTATTTTAAGATCATTGTTTTTTATTTTCTAATTATTTACTTCTAGACTTATAAAGCAAGTCATTAACCATAAATCAATAATCAATAAATTATTGAAATCTTAAAGGACTATTTCTCTCATGAATTAATTATTTATTATAAGTTCAATGATATCATAATTATAAATTTAATTTGAAAGAGTTATGAACATTAACTTTATCATCTAACTGGGAGATCTTAAATCCATTTAAACTTTGGATCTTGTCTATGCAGGATTTTGAAATTACTTTCAAGAGAAGTAGTCATACTGTCTAAACCAAACCTTCCCACCATCCAATAAATTGTGTTGAGGTACCATTTTTAACCTTTTATTGTTATGTTTTGGTTGTTGGATATGAGAGTGAATCGATCAATTTTACTTAATTTTTTATTTAAGATTATGTGTATATTTTCGTTTAAATAGGAATTCTCCATTTTATTGTTATCTCTGCTATGTACTATTCTTTTCTGCCTTTTAAGTTTCCTGTGGTTGTTTTTCATAATTGGCAGTGAAAACAAAAAGGCTCTGCCATAACCAATTTCGTACATAAATTTGATTAATCAATTATAGGTTGAACTCAAGTTTGTGGTACACCATCTTTTCATTCTAGTCAAATTTTGGATTGCAGTGTATTTGAAGCTTCTGTTTGGGAGGCCAAACCACACTAAGACATATATTCTTGAATAATTTTTGAATGAGAAATCATGGGATTGGAAAGATTTGAAGTGTTTGCAAAGTTCTTGACGTAATTCCGCCCGTTCCAATGAAATTTGTAGCATTAGCAAAGACTGGACGTAGTTCATTTTTTAACGTGTGCTTACAAGTCCAACATGTCGGGTTGTGTTTAGTCCAATTGGGGCTAAATGGGTTGGCTTGTCTTGAAAGTCTAGGGTTTTTCCTTTGATATGCTATGACCTAAGGAAAGAGACGGAAGTTCAAGAAGAAGTTTAAGAAAAAAAAAACAGAAAAATGGAGAGAAGCAGGGAGAGCAGTGTAGTTCGAATTTTCAGTTTTCTCGAGTTTCAACCATTGGATTTTGCTGCAATTTGCTCAGCCTGTTGGGAATACATAGGACCTCGTTTTGAATGGTTGGATCGTCGTTTGGAGCTTTGGTTTGTTCTTAATTGCTACGGGACAGAACCTGTAACATTGAAGATATTTTCATCTTTTTATCTTTTAATGTTGATCTCTTATATATGGAAGTATTGGTGGGTTGTGAATCTTTGTATAATTTATTTGGATTCTTTTTTCCTCAATTTTATCATAATAAGAGAAAGTGACAACGATGGACTCCTCACAAGTCCCGTGGTTTTTACTCTCTACATTGAAGGGGTTTTTAACGTATAAATCTTATGTGTTATTTGCGTTTTAGTCTTCCCTCGGCTTAGAAATCGAAGGCTTCGTGGCTCTTGACGAGAACGATCGGAAACACAGAACGACGACACAAGTGCACCCACAGCTCTTCACTCAGATTCTCATATCAAATGCAGTCGAAAATTACGACGTGGAGGTTGTGATCGGAAAATTGGAGAGGGTTACGTCGGAGGGCGGCAGAGTTGAATCAATGGCCACTTTTTTTTTCTGGACTAGTTGTTCACAAACAGTCAACGGAAAAGTTATCTCAAACTTTGAGTGTATCCTTAGACTGGTTGTTCTTTCCAAATGGCTATATATAAACCCCACTTCTTTCCTTGTGTTTTTACACTCTTAAAACCAAAACTTCTCTCTTTCTTTTCAAATTTCAAGAGCTCCGATCCCCTCAAATTTCTTAGCTTATTCTTCAAAATCTTGCTTGGGAATCAAAAGGGTTGCTGGGGGGTTTGGTGAACTCGAAAACCAGAAATTCAAAACGGTATTTTTACAAACAATGATTCTTGAACTAAACAGGTTCATTATTTTTACAAACAATGATCCTCCTTCTTCCCTCTCATTTATATTAAAAAAAATGTCGGCGACGAGTGGTGGTCGTCGACGGCCAGTAGCTGCCGACAGCCGTTGCAGGATGGTGGTGGTGGTGATGATGAAGAGGAGAAGGAAGAAGAAGAGAAGGGAAGAAGAAGGGAGGGAAAAATGGAAGGGAAAAGTGAGAGGGAAAATAAAATTAAAAATATATATTTTTTAATTAATTAATTTTTATTTTATTTTAAAATTTTTTAAAAATAATTTGTTTAATAAAAAAATGGTGTCACGTTAGCAAACCGTTAGGATTTAATGAAAAATTGGACGAATGGACCAAAAGTGTAAGGAAATCCAAACCTGGTAAGAATGTCGAGTTTGAAAACTTAGAGACCAAAATGAAACTTATCTCAAACCTCAGAGACCAAAAGTGTATTTTTTCCTAAAAATTACATTTCATTCGACTAGATATATGAAATTTAAATACACAAAAATGCACGGGGCATCACAAAAACAGACCATCTCTCAATTTCTCTCTACCAAATCAAGTAACAGAGAAAAATTCTCTCTATAGAAAGCTTCCAAAATTCAAGACCAAGAATCCCACCAACCAAGTTCTTGATCTCATAGGATAGTGGAGAAGCTCTTGTGGTATTGTTCATTGTGTTCTTGCTCGTTTGAACCATTTGAGGGAATTCGCTGAAGAATGGTCTTCAACAAGTAAGATCTTGATTCTTTTAGATTAGATATGTAATTAATTGCATGCTTAGCCTAATAATTGCTAGAATAGTTCTGGTTTATGCCAATATTTTGGGAAACTTGATTAAAATTAGAACGGTCTTGTATATGCTTCTACTGGAAATTGGGAATTCTAATTCTTCACACAGGATGCTCGTTGGAGGGAGGGAGTCGTGCAAGAGGGGAAGAACTGGAGGTTGATGCTCAAGCCGACACGGGTTTGATCGAGAACGACAAATTATGAAATTTGATTATGGAATTTGAAAACTAATTATGTAATTATCTTACATTTTAAAAGGTATTCTGGTCTAAAAATGTTTTTTTTAGGAATCCCGACCTTTTAATATAGTATAGATATTAAATTACAAAATTTGATTTTGGAATTTGAAAACTAATTATGTAATTATCTGAAATTTAAAAGGTATTCTGGTCTAAAAACATTTTTCAAGAATGCTGACCTTTTAATATAGTATAGATATAGATATAGACAATTATGTAATTATCTGAAATTTGAAAGAGTATTCTGTTTTAAAATGTTTTTCAAAAATCATGACCTTTTAATATAGTATAGATATTAAATTACGAAATTTGATTCTGGAATTTGAAAACTAATCATGTAATTATCTGAAATTTAAAAGGGTATTCTGGTCTAAAAATGTTTTTTTAGGAATACTGACCTTTTAATATAGTATAGATAATTATGTAATTATCTAACATTTAAAAGGGTATTCTAGTTTAATTGAAACTTTTAAAACCATTGAGATTAATTTGAAACTTTAACCTCTTTTTTTTTTTCTTTTGAGTTCATAATTACACGAGCGGTAGATCAAATCATCAACTTCTAGAATGGTAATTGGTGGACTACACTTAGATTGACAAACTTAATTCAAATTTTAAAGACTAAACTAGAACCAAATTGAAATTAATTAAACTCAAATTCATAAAATCATCCCATGGTAATTTAACCACAACTGAATATGATTCCACTTTATATGTCAAAAAGAAAATGATTTTATTTAATATTTAGATTCAATTACAAGTTTAGTCCTTGATTTTCAAGGATGTGTCAATTTGGTCCATGAACTTTCAAAAGTGTATAAAAGGTCATCGACCTCTGCATTTTGTGTCAAATAGGTCCCTAAACTTTAAAAAGTATTCAATAGATCCTTAATCTTTCACTTTCTGTGTCCAATAATGTCTTTAATTTATTCAACGTTTTTAAAAATTCACAAACCTAGATACAAAATTGGAAGTTTAGGATTCTAATATGCATAAAATTCAATTTAATATCTAGTTAATTTTTAAAACTCTCGAATATGGTGATGACCTATTAGAAACAAAATTGAAAAAGCGACTTATTAGACATTTTTAAAGTTTAGAGACTTATTAGACACAAGTTGAAAATTCAGGGACTATAAAGTGTAATTTAACCTTTTTTTGGAATGGTAATTTAACCTAATATTTATAAAGTTTAAATTTAATGATATCGACCTGCAGGGTTGTTGTGAACTTAGAACACAAAATAAAACTTCTAAGACACTTCCTATCAGAGACTTCCTCAAACAATTAACTACAGCACAACCAATATTCAGAAAACATAAATCACAGAAGTTAAGAAGAAGAGTAAAAACAGAGGAGCCGAGAGTTTTATAGTGGTTCGCCCAATTTGGACTACATCCACTCTTAGTCACTTTTATTTTACTGTCAGCAGCCGAATTTACAGAGGCAACATAAACGATCAAGAAATTGATGAACAATACACAAGGAACCTGATGAGGAAGACAATTCGCAAGCTCCCACTGTCCTTCAACGATGCTCACCAATATCTTCACAGGTATACAGGGAAAAACAATCACTCACCCTCAAAACCAGATGAGAGAACTCACCTTTACAGAGATGATCACACTCCCAATGAACCTCACGAATTTTTCCTCTCCCCAGCTCACTCACTCAGCTCTCTCTTTCTCTCTTACGCCCAAAACAGCACACGCAAGAATGAATTTTAACCCATCCCTAATTCCCAATTATATCAGGGAAAAATTGGAAATAGATTTTGCCTTTGCTCCATCCACGACACCTGGCGCGCTATCAGGTAATGGACCAAAAAGTTAGTTAGATACTAACAAATCACGTGCCAACCACTGTGAGCAACAAACCCAGCAAGAGCAAAATAAAAGGGTATTAAAACAGCTGAAATTAATGAGCTAAAACAGTGTTTAGCTATCAAAGAAATAACAAATCTCCACCTTGATAGCTAAACACTTTTCCGCTGCAGGCACAAACAAAAGTGACCGTTTTCAACACTCCACCTTAAACAGAACATACATTGAGAGTGTTTAGACAACTCTCAAATTTTGCAACAGCCAAAGACTTAGTAAAAGCATCTGCAGCATTGTCCAATGTGCTGATCTTTTCTAACTTAAACTTGCCTTCATTCAAAACATCTCTTAAGAAATGATAACGAATATCTATATGTTTTGATCGGTCATGAAATGTTTGGTTTTTAGATAGATATACAGCACTTTGGCTATCACAAAAAACCACAACAGTGCTTTCATCTTTTAGCAGCTCATTAGTAATTTCCTTCAACCAAATAGCCTCTTTTATAGCTTCAGTTGCAGCTATATACTCAGATTCGGTTGTCGATAACGCCACTACTGACTGTAATGAAGTTCTCCAACTTACAAGATTACCTAGATAAGTGAAGGCATAACCAGTAAGTGACCTTCTCTTATCTACATCAGCTGCATAATCAGCATCTACATATCCCAGCAAGTTTCTTTGGACTTCTGTCTGTTTATACATCAGACCTCTAGACATTGTACCCCTCACATACCGTAGTATCCACTTTACAGCAAGCCAATGCTCTTTTCCAGGGTTTGCCATAAATCTAGACACAACACTCATTGCATATGCAAGGTCAGGTCGAGTGCACACCATTAAATACATTAAGCTCCCAACCGCACTTGCATATGGTATACTAAGCATGGTTTGCTTTTGTTCTTCGGTTTGTGGTGATTGTCTAGAGGTTAACTTAAAATGTCTAGCTAATGGTACAGACACTGCCTTTGCCAGGTGCATATTATATTTAGCTAGCATTTTTATGGAATAAGCTTCCTGTGACAACATAAGAAACCCTTTATCTCTGTTTCTTTTAATGTCAATCCCTAGGATTCTTCTTGCTGGTCCTAGTTCCTTCATATCAAAATTACTTCTCAGCTGGTATTTTAGTTTCTTTATCTCATGTATATCTTTACTTGCTAGGAGCATATCATCCACATACAGAAGTAAGTAAATCGGGGAAGATTTTCCATCATTCTTAAAATATACACAATGATCTAACATGCTTCTAGAAAAGCCACATGATATCATAAAGGTATCAAACTTTAAATACCAACGTCTTGGGGACTGCTTGAGACCATATAACGATTTATTCAGTAAACATACCTTATGTTCTTCACCCTTTTTCACATAACCTACCGGTTGTTGCATATAAATCGTTTCTTCTAGGTCTCCATGCAAGAAGGCTGTTTTCACGTCTAGCTGTTCCAACTCCATATTAAAAGCAACAGTTAGTGATAACAAAATTCTTATTGACGTATGCCTAACCACTGGAGAGAATATTTCTTCATAGTCCACACCTTGAGTTTGTGTAAAACCCTTAGCAACTAGTCTAGCCTTATATTTTAAAGGCTCACTTTTATCAACATTCTGTTTTACTTTATATATCCATTTACATCCGACTAGTTTTTGTTTAGGTGGCCTATTAACAAGGGTCCATGTGTTGTTTTTATACAACGAATTCATTTCTTCATCCATAGCCATCTGCCACTTCTTACATTCAGGTGAGTTAATAGCTTCCTTGTATGTTATAGGTTCATTATCGATCTGATTCAATTCAGCATTTAAGGCATAATAAACAAGATCAGCAGAAGCATACCTTGCTGGTTGTTTTATCTCCCTTCTCTGTCTATCTCTAGCTAGCTGATAGGACTGGAGACTCCCTTGCTGAGAGGTAGCTGCAGGTATGTTTGTTTGTATCTCAGGTTGTTGTTCAAGATGGACATTCTCTTCTGCTTCCTCAACAACTCCACCTTGATCAGATTGTTCAGGCAACTCAACATGGTCACTCACCACAGGTGAGTTTGGTACTGCACTGTCTAGTTCTAATTCAACAGGTTGAATTTGATTTCCACGTTGTGTAGCCTCTGGTCCTTTCACTTCCATGGCCATTTTGGACTCATCAAACACTACATCTCTACTGATGAAGCATCTTTCCTTACCCTTTTCAAGACTCCATAATCTGTATCCTTTAACTCCATGAGGATACCCCAAAAAAATACATTTTTGTGCTCTTTTATCCAGCTTGCCTTCCCTCTGATGTGCATAAGCAACACATCCAAAAAGTCTTAAGTGAGACAAATCTGGTGATGCACCTGTCCATCGTTCCATAGGAGTCTTGAAATTGATTGCTGAAGAGGGACATCTGTTTATCAAATACGCAGCAGTCATGACAGCTTCTCCCCAGAATTTCTTATCTAGATTGGCATTTGATAAAAGGCACCTTACTCGTTCTAAGAGGGTTCTGTTCATTCTTTCAGCAAGCCCATTCTGCTGAGGCGTTCCTCTTACAGTAAAGTGACGATCAATACCTTCCCTCTTGCACATCTCAATGAACTTATGGTTTAGAAATTCAAGTCCATTATCTGTGCGCAAGCACTTCAACCTTTTCCCTGTTTTGTTCTGTGTCAATATCCTCCAAGTATCAAAATACTTAAATGTTTCCTCTTTATTTTTCATGGTGTACACCCATACTCGTCTGGAATAGTCATCTACTATGGATAAAAAATATTTTGCACCACCAAGTGTGGCTGTATTTGTTGGCCCCCACAGATCCGCATGGACATAGTCCAATATCCCAGCTGATATATGTTTACCTTTGTTGAAAGAGACTCTTGTTGCTTTACTCATGACACAGTGTTCACAAAGACCAAGCGAGCCAAGAGGTTTATTTCCTAGCAGCCCTTGTTTATTCAGTTCGATTAATCCTTTTTCAGAGACATGTCCCAGTCTCCCATGCCAAAGCTTGGCATTTTCTTGCTCACTCAAAGAAGCTAATGCAGCAGTACCTAGTATTGTAGTTCCTTCAAGGATATACAAGCCATTGGTTAATTTTCCCTTCAACTTAACCATGGCTCCTTTAATAATCTTCATGACACCATTCTCAGTCTTGCATACATAACAAGATCTGTCAAACACACCCAGTGAAAGCAAGCTTCTTTTAAGGTCAGGAACATACCTTACCTTAGGAATAACTCTAGTCTGATTATCGAACATTTTAACTTGAATCGATCCAATGCCTTTTACCTTGCATTCGTGATGATTCCCCAGCAGTACAGTACCCTCGTTTAAAGGTTCAAAGTCTTGAAACCAGTCTCTATTAGGTGTCATGTGAAATGAACACCCTGAGTCTAAGATCCAATCAGAAACAGTCATGGATGACATACATTCTGCAGCCATTAAGACTTCAGCTGAGTCATATCCTTCAGTAACATTTGCATTGCTACTCTCTTCCACCTTTTTATTTTCAGCCTTTCTTTTGTTCTTTAATTCATAGCAATTGCGCCTGATATGACCCTCCTTTTGGCAATAGTAGCATTTTCTACTTTTGCCCTGTGATTTGGATCTTCCCCTACTGCTTTCTGACTTACCTCTTGAACTACTGCCTCTGTTTCCCTTTTTCTCTGATCTTCCCCTACTAAAGTGTGCTTCTCCTTCTTTACTTCCAGTTTTCCTTACTTCCAACTCCCTAGATCTTAGAGCATTGACCACTATTTCCATAGTTAAGCTATCTCGCCCGTACCTAATTGCATTTTTAATTTCATTATAGGATTCGGGCAGAGAGTTCAAGAGAATAATGGCTTTATTCTCATCATCCAGCTTCTCCCCTATGTTAATAAGGTCAATTGTAACTTTATTAAATTCATCTAGGTTTTGTTCAAGATCCTTTGATGCATCCATCTTAAACCCAAAGAATCTTTCCTTCAAATACAACTTATTGGTTAGGGACCTTTTAAGATAGATTGTATCTAGCTTAGCCCACACTGTCTTTGCTGTAGATTGTTCATTAACTTGTCTGAGGACATTATCGGCTAAATACAGTATAATGGTACTATATGCAATCTCCTTCATATCATTATACTGTTCCTCTGACATAGATTCAGGTCTAGTTTCATCCTCAGCCAAGGCTTTTGCCACCTTTTGTTGAACCAACAGGGCATACATCTTCTTCTTCCATAACGAGAAGTCACCCTTTCCATCGAATCTCTCGACTTCAAATTTGGTTGACATTATCTTCAAGATTTGGCAAAGAATTTACAGCCGTATGAATGACCACTTGATGGCTCTGATACCAATTGTTGTGAACTTAGAACACAAAATAAAACTTCTAAGACACTTCCTATCAGAGACTTCCTCAAACAATTAACTACAGCACAACCAATATTCAGAAAACATAAATCACAGAAGTTAAGAAGAAGAGTAAAAACAGAGGAGCCGAGAGTTTTATAGTGGTTCGCCCAATTTGGACTACATCCACTCTTAGTCACTTTTATTTTACTGTCAGCAGCCGAATTTACAGAGGCAACATAAACGATCAAGAAATTGATGAACAATACACAAGGAACCTGATGAGGAAGACAATTCGCAAGCTCCCACTGTCCTTCAACGATGCTCACCAATATCTTCACAGGTATACAGGGAAAAGCAATCACTCACCCTCAAAACCAGATGAGAGAACTCACCTTTACAGAGATGATCACACTCCCAATGAACCTCACGAATTTTTCCTCTCCCCAGCTCACTCACTCAGCTCTCTCTTTCTCTCTTACGCCCAAAACAGCACACGCAAGAATGAATTTTAACCCATCCCTAATTCCCAATTATATCAGGGAAAAATTGGAAATAGATTTTGCCTTTGCTCCATCCACGACACCTGGCGCGCTATCAGGTAATGGACCAAAAAGTTAGTTAGATACTAACAAATCACGTGCCAACCACTGTGAGCAACAAACCCAGCAAGAGCAAAATAAAAGGGTATTAAAACAGCTGAAATTAATGAGCTAAAACAGTGTTTAGCTATCAAAGAAATAACAAGGGTAAATTATTAGGTGTTTTCGGTTCAACGAGGCTCCCTCTTTAAAATTGTTAAATGGATATCTTCAAATTTGTCTGTCCCTGATAGCCACTAAATACAAAATCGAGATACTTTTACAATTTCTCTTTTACATCAAAAGTGCAAAACTATCCGTCACATTGCACCTAAAAATTTCTCCATGTGCACACATTAACGTATGGGAGCAAAGGATGCCACCCACATGCGTGTCTGAGGTGTAAAGCTGATCGAGACGAGGAAAAGCAGCCACTTGCTTGCTTTTCTTCGGAGGCCCACACCAACTTTTAAGTAACGACAGTCACAGTGGTCTGCATTTTTACTCTACGCACCTTTCCCAGTGAAAAAAATACTTGGTTCAATTATTGATCTCTTGTTGAAAAAATCCCCTGGAGTTTGGATCTTCTTCTTTTGATTTTCTGCAATTCTTTCCAGAAAATAAACTTAGAGAGATGGCTGAATTCCTATGGACTTTTGGTGTGCAAGAAGTTTTGAAGAAGATACTGAAACTTGCAGCTGAGCAGATTGGTGTGGCATGGGGCTTGGAGAAGGAGCTGTCCAAATTGAGGGAGGGGTTACTCCACGCTGAAGCTCTTTTAAGAGATATTAACAGAAAAAGATTACACCATGAATCTGTGAGTATGTGGGTGGACAATCTTCAAGATATTGTTTACGAAGCCGATGATCTGTTGGACGACCTTGTTTATGAAGATCTTCAACAAACAGTGGAAACAGAAAAAACAACAAAGGTGCGCAATTTCTTTTCTCCATCCAATAATCCTTTTATGTTTCGTTGGAAGATGGCCAAACAAATGAAGGACATTACTGAAACTTTGGATCGACATTACCTTAAGGCAAGTTCTTTAGGAGTGGTCGGTCTGGTTGGGGAGGAATCCACAGAAACAAATAAAAATATTGATCTTAAGCAGTTTCGAGAGACAACATCGATTCTTAATTTTGAAGTTGTAGGAAGGGAAGTTGAAGCTTCAAACATAGTGAAGTTGGTGATTGACTCTAGCAATAAACATCTTATGTCGATCATTTCCATTGTGGGTATGGGTGGGATTGGGAAAACCACCCTAGCAAAGGCCATCTTCAATCATCAGTTGGTCAAAGGACATTTTGATAAAACTATATGGGTCTGTGTTTCTGAACCATTTATTATTACAAATATTTTGGAAGGGATCTTTCAGAGCCTCACAAATACTTCCGGTGGCTTGAAATCTAAGGAGAACTTAGTTCGAGGCCTCCAAAAGGAGATGCAAGGTAAGAATTATTTTTTGGTTCTTGACGATGTTTGGAATGAAAAAGCTAGTTTGTGTGGTGAGTTAAAGGATTGTTTAAAAGAGATTTCTGGAAAATCTGGAAATGTTATTATTGTGACTACAAGGAGTGGAAAAGTTGCAACTATCATGGAGACAACTTCAAGACATCATCTAAACAAATTGTCTGACGATCAATGTTGGTCCTTGTTTAAAGAGAGTGCAAATGCAAGTGGACTAATAATGAATCCAGAGTTGGAGGCTATTAGAATAGAGATGGTTACAAAAATTGGTGGAGTACCATTGGTTGCAAAAGTTTTAGGAGGGGCAGTAAGGTTTGAAGGGAACCACGAAAGATGGGTGATAGAAGTCAAAAGAGTAGTAAAAAATATATCAAAGGACGACAAAGATTTTGTTTTATCCATACTAAAGTTAAGTGTGGATCGTCTACCGCTCCTGTCGTTAAAGCAATGTTTTGCTTATTGTTCAAACTTTCCCAAAGATCATTTATTTGACAAAGAAAGGTTAATTCAAATGTGGATAGCACAAGGATTTGTTCAACCACAAGAAGGAGATAATGAAATGATGCTAGAGGATGTAGGAGAAGGATACTTCAATCTCTTACTGTCTCGCTCCTTATTTCAAGATGTCTTCAAGGATAAGTATGGGAGAATTGCTCACTTTAAGATGCACGATCTAATACATGATGTTTCTTGTATTATTTCAAATCGTCAAAATTTGGAACTAGAACTTCTTAATTGGAGTGAAAAAGGTGCAAGAAAGTTTCGGACATTAGTTACCAATGATTACAACGTGCTTCACTCCCTAGACGACTTTCTTGGCCTACGAGTTTTAGTAATAAATGCATTATATAATTATGAGTTACCAAAATCAATTGGTATGTTGAAGCATTTGAGATATCTTGAGATTATAGTTTATTTGCACGAGATTCCAGAATCTATTACAATGCTATATAATTTGCAAACGTTAAATCTGGAAAAAAATGTGGATCTTCCAAAGAATTTGAGGAAATTTGTTAGGCTAAGACATCTAAAATTTTCTCTTCGTCTTGGCATGCAACAAATGCCTTCACACATGAGCCAATTGATTCATCTTCAAACGTTAGATGCATTTGCAGTAGGATTTGATGAAGGTTGTACAATTGAGGAACTTGGACCCTTAAAAAACCTCAAGGGGTCATTGACACTTTCAAATCTTGAGCGGGTGAAGAGTAAAGCGGAAGCTATAAATGCAAAGTTGTTGGAAAAACAGAACTTACAAAGACTCGAATTCATATGGAGGGAGATTAATTACGAAGAAGGACATAACAATGATTTAGAAGTGTTGGAAGGACTTCAACCACACAAAAATCTTCAATCATTCTCTATTATTGGCTTTGAAGGCCAAGTTTTGCCCAATGATATTTTTGTTGAAAATTTAGTTGTGATAGGTCTAAAAGAGTGTAACAAATGTGAAAAGCTTCCAATGCTAGGGCAATTACCCAACTTGGAGGAACTTGACATTTCTTCTATGGGCAGTGTGAGAAGTATAGAGAGTGAGTTTTATGGAAACAACTCCAACAAGAGAGTTTATTTTCCCAAGTTAAAGAGACTTAGCTTCAATTCGATGCAAAACCTAGAACAGTGGGAAAAGGTGACAAACGGTACTGCTTTTCCTCGTCTTGAAGGCTTATGTATAAACGATTGTTCCAAATTAGTGAGAATTCCAGATCAATTTGAATCTCTTCAAATTTTAAGGATTTTGGAATATTTTGACTCCGAAGACCACGAACCACCAAATGTACGATATTTACAAATTAAGAAATGTCCCAACTTGAGCCTGAATGAGCATGATTTGCGTAACTTCAAAGAAGCGAAAATTATGGGATGGATTCAAGATTTCGACTTTGGTCCTCTCATACAACAATCTTCAATTACATATCTTCGCTTGGTTGATGGTTACAGAATTATAACTCAGCTTCCTCAACAACTTGAGCATTTCATTGCCTTGAAAGTGTTAACTATAAAAGGTTTTCGTAATATTGAAGTTCTACCAGAGTGGTTCAAAAGCCTTACATCTTTGGAATCATTGGAACTTTTGGATTGCTTGAATTTGAAAAAATTGCCTTCAAAAGAAGTCATGCTACACCTCACCAAATTGAATCATCTATATGTTCGTCGATGTCCGCGGTTACAACTCGGTCGAGACCATCCAGAGGGAGCTAAACTTTCCCATTTTCTCATAAGTAATGAAAATGTACGTTTTTAGCCTTTATTATATTCTTCTATTAATTTGAAAGAGTTATGAACATTGACTTCATCATCTAACTGGGAGATCTTAAATCCATTTAAACTTTGGATCTTGTCTATGCAGGATTTTGAAATTACTTTCAAGAGAAGTCATACTGTCTAAACCAAACCTTCCCACCATCCAATAAATTGTGTTGAGGTACCATTTTTAACCTTTTATTGTTATGTTTTGGTTGTTGGATATGAGAGTGAATTGATCAATTTTACTTAATTTTTTATTTAAGATTATGTGTATATTTTCGTTTAAATAGGAATTCTCCATTTTATTGTTATCTCTGCTATGTACTATTCTTTTCTGCCTTTTAAGTTTCCTGTGGTTGTTTTTCATAATTGGCAGTGAAAACAAAAAGGCTCTGCCATAACCAATTTCGTACATAAATTTGTTTTAATCAATTATAGGTTGAACTCAAGTTTGTGGTACACCATCTTTTCATTCTAGTCAAATTTTGGATTGCAGTGTATTTGAAGCTTCTATTTGGGAGGCCAAACCACACTAAGACATATATTCTTGAACAATTTTTGAATGAGAAATCATGGGATTGGAAAGATTTGAAGTGTTTGCAAAGTTCTTGACGTAATTCCGCCCGTTCCAATGAAATTTGTAGCATTAGCAAAAACCGGACGTAGTTCAAATTGAGTGAACCTTGGTATTTCTCTTCTTTCTCTTTGATCTTGGTTTATTTTTGTTTGGGATTTTTTATTCTTGTGGGTGGACTTTAGAACTTGCAACCCTTTCTTTCTCACTGTTTATCAATTTATGATGATGAAGATGTGATGTAGTTTTTGTCATTAGTGAAGGTTGAAAGGCGCTCTGTATGTTGTGGGTGTCCAGCCCACTTGTTGCACAAAGCAAGACTTTATTTTTTAACTTGTGTTTATAAGTCTAATATGTTGGATTATGTGTTTAGCTCAATTGGGGTTAAATGGGTTGGCTTGTCTTGAAAGCTTAGGGTTTTTCTTTTGATATGGTATGACCTAAGGAAAGAGACAGCAGTTGGAGAAACACAAAAAAAAAACACAGAAAATCGGAGAGAAGTAAGGAGAGCAGTGCAGTTCGGATTTTCAGTGACAGCTTCCACAAAGTTGTCGATTTCCAGAGTTTCAACCATTGGATTTTGCTGAAGTCTGGTTAGCCTATTGGGGATACATAGGGCATGTTTTGAACGGTTGGATCGTCATTTGAAGCTCTGGTTTGTTCTTAATTTCTGCTAGTCAGAACCTGTAAAATTGGAGATATTTTCATATTTTTATCTCTTAAGTGTTGATCTTATGTATGAAAGTATTGGTGGGTTGTGAATATTTGTACGATTGATTTGGATTTGATTTGGATTCTTTTTCTCTTAATTTTTTCATAATAAGAGAAGGTGACAAGGGTGGACTACTCACAAGTCCCATGGTTTTTACTCTTTACTTCGGAGGAGTTTTCCACGTATAAATCGTATGTGTTATTTGCATTTTAGTCTTCTAAATTTTAGGGTTGATTGCTTGATGATTAATTGGTAATTAATTTTTGGTGTATTGGAGCACTATTATTTGGTTGATTGTCTTGGGGGTGATTCTAGTGAGTTGTTGATTTACTACTTGGGTCCTATCACTATACATGTCATTCAATTGTAGGCATCGAGTTATTCTTCCATTGAAATTTCAAATTTCTGGTTCTTTTTGTTATGGATCTTTTATATCTTCTTCTTTATTTGTGTCTTTTTGGAAAACAAAAGTTCAAATTTTAAAAGATACTGAAGAATTAACCAAAATTCTCCATGACTCTAATGTCATTTATTAAAACCAAATCCAAACCACCTAGATATATCTAGGCTCAAAATATATATATATATATATATATACATATATATATATATACATATATATATATATAGTGGTTCGATCGAAGTCTACATTCATCTCAAAGGTCAAAGATGACGTTTTTCATCAGATAGAAGCAACCCTTTGTTACAAGAGATTAACACACTTAAAAATAACAGAGAGAAAGAATACACTCAGTAAAACAAACTTAACTAAGTTGATACAAAGCAACTAAATTTAATGAGTTGGTTAGTATGGTCACAGCCTTCGCCAAGCGCCAGACATCCTCAAGTACCACCTGAGATGGAAAATCACATAACATGGGTGAGTATAAAAGAATATACTCAGTAAGTAGCCCACTTAAGAGATGAATCTGATAACATGAGATCAAGTAACATGAAACTTAACTTCTGGGTCTTAGCATCATAGGAACCTAACTGGAAACATAAATTCGGGGTTTCTAACCCTAGGGCCATAACCGAGTTCATGCAATGTTCTCCCTAGGGTGGCTATCTATCCCCAACCTATGCCAAATTAGAATGTTGTGTGGGTCAATCGAGTTAGGCAAGTATACTAGGCCTAGTTGGCAACCTCTAGCAGAACTACACCTATCCCAACACAACGCCCCTGAATCATGAACTCAAAGTACGGTGGAGCAATCTGGTTATTAAAAAAATTATTTTCTGATTTTCAAAATAAAAATATATTAAAATAATTAAAATAATTAAAATATATTATTTTTTTAATATTTTTAACTCCTCCCTCCTCCTCTTCTTCTTCAACCCAACCACCACCAAATACCGTGGATGGTCGGTAGCGACCGACTAATATTTTTTCTCTCTCCTCTTCTTCTTCCTTTCTTCTCTTCTTCCCCTTTCCTTTTCATTTTCTGTTTTTTTTTTAAAGAAAAGAGGGGGAAATGTTTCCTCCACCCACTCTTGTTTCAGATCTGAAACGTGAGGGGATGAGGATATGTTAACCCACTTCCTTTTCTTTGCTTGAATCCCTTTGCAAGCTCAAAGTTCTTCAGCTCCCTTCTTCTAGATTTGGGATTTCAAGTCCATTAAAGACAAATTTCAAGGCCAAATTTGTTAACCCACTTTCTATTCTTTCCTTGAATCCCCCGCAAGCTCAAAGTCTTCAACTCACTTCTTCTAGATCTATGATTTCAAGCCCATTAAAGACCCATTTCAAGGTCAGATTTGTTAACCCACTTCCTTTTCTTTGCTTGAATCCCTCCGCAAGGGCCTAATCGTCGTCACTCGCAATCTCCACTCGTTCGTGGGTAATATCACACAACTGCCATTGAAGAGATGTCGTTGCTACACTGCTGACGTTGGAGACGAGTTGCCGTTGGTTTCGCGAGTGCCTGGGTTCACCAGATTTGGAGATGTTGCTGCTGCAGGAAGAGATATGTCGCTGCGTTAGTTGGGTTTTTGTCACGCTGCAGCAGGAGGATGCCTAGAGTGTTAGGGAGAAATCCACCAAAGATCAGCCCAAAATAAAAGTTGCATCATTACAGCAAGAAGACCGGCCTAATACTCCAAATGTTGGAAAATCAATCCAGCCCAGTCGTGAATATACAAACTTGAGAATGTTCCAGAATAGAGACCTCGACAAATAATATTCATCTGTTATATATTGTCCCATGGTGTGGTGACATCTGTCCTTAGGATTGTTCATTGTCTGATTATTCCTTTATTCGTTATTCATTTGTAGCCTCTATGGAGTGTATAAAATTGAGCCACTATGCTCTTTGAGAAATATAGAAGAAGAAGAAAAGCAACAGAGTATTATCTCCCAGTTACCTTTATGCAAATCTTAAGTTAGAGGTGTTGGGTTTTATGCCCTAAAACTTGTAGATAGTAAATGAAACAAATTAATCGATCTCAATAAAGCGTTATTTGAGTAATTCAGTAATTTGGTTATTGAATAATCAAGTTTGCATAAATAAACCCTAAATCCAATAAACTAAGATCCAAGGTTGTTTAAATGAAACTTGGACTAGTATGTGGGGACATACGGGGATCAGTGTCCAAGTAACAACCTAAAAGGTCTAGTATAGGGATAAGACTGGGTACCTTATCCTGGTGACACTATGTGATACAGCCCACCTTGTATTCGATACAGATGCAATGATCCAAAGCATCCATGTAGGAGACATGCGGGTGGGGGTATCCTATGCAATGAGTTTGCATAAGACCGGACCGCGAAATAGTAACCACTAGATGTAACGTCGTTAACTAGTTTAGGTTTCTGTTTCAATAGGATGACTTAGGTAACTCAATCTCAATCCTGAGTCTGTTATGAACCCCTTTCAGGAGGGATTGTCCTTAGATTTGTATGGATGAGAGTGGCCAGTTCGCCGACTCAATAATCCTACCATTTCAGGGCAAGACCGAATGGGGGCTGGGAACATAACAGTACAAGATGGAATTCATTTCTTCCCCTATTGAGGTAAGTAGATGTGTGTTCCCTTAAGGGCTGATTCCGGGGCTTGAACAAAGGCGTGTCGTCCTCTCCTGGCCCGAGAGGAACTCCTGTTTAGTGGTTGGACTCTAAACAACTTGTTCATTAGAGGAATCGGTGGTACTTAAGGAACCAGAGGTAACCCAGGGGTAAAACAGTAATTTGACCCAGCTGGTGTTACGAACACACGTGAAGGATTGACTTACTGCTTGGTCGATATCCATGGACACAGAAATATTCTATAGTGAGAAGAGTGCAATTGTGGGTCTTTAGTGGAGTGACCCACAAGTTAACGAATGTTGACTAAACTTGGTCAACGAGTTTGGCCAATTAGTCTCGTATCGTTGGAGCTTCTGATCTGTAGGTCCATTAGGTCCCACTGGTAGCTCGTAAAGAGACTTGAGACAATTGAGTATAAATTGAAAGTGTTCAATTTATTTGGGGAATCGTATAATGTATATTGATGCATTATAATATAAAGTTTATGAAACTTTATAATATAATTTTTGAATTAATTTCAAATTTTAATTCTTGAGAGAAAGTATTTGAAAGAGTTCAAATAAATTTAATATGAATTGGATTCATATTAATTTTAACTTTAATAAAATCCCTAAGATTAAATATATGATATTTAATTGGGTAAATTAATTAATTATGGAATTAACTAATTATTTATTAAAATTAGAGACTTTTTCCTATTAGGAAAGAAAATATTTGAAAGAGTTCAAATAAATTTAATATGAATTGGATTCATATTAATTTTAATTTTAATAAAATCCCTAAGATTAAATATATGATATTTAATTGGGTAAATTAATTAATTATTTATTAAAATTAGAGACCTTTTCATATTAGGAAAGAAAATATTTGAAAGAGTTCAAATAAATTTAATATGAATTGGATTCATATTAATTTTAATTTTAATAAAATCCCTAAGATTAAATATATGATATTTAATTGGGAAATTAATTAATTAAGGAATTAATTATTTATTTATTAAAATTAGAGACATTTTCCTATTAGGAAAAGGTCTTCCTTTTCCTATTAGGAAAAAGGTCTTGGCCTTTACTATATATAGGACCTCTGGGGTGGGGTGAAAGACATCTCATTCATTCTCCTTCTCTCAAGAGAATTCCCCTCAAGGCTTCCTCTAGACTCCCACCAGTCTCCTGCCTCTAGAAGTCTCAGAGTCATACCGGTGTAGCCATGGTGGTAGTGTTCACACTAGTTCGTGATTAATTCACATGCAGTTGGTGAATTTAATCTGAGTCGTCAACGAGAGTAAGTAATTTGTTACTTTATAAATTAGATTTAGATCTAATATTTTTGTATGCTTAGCCTTAATATATATTTAGAATAGTTCTAATATTATTGCTAATGTATTGGTATTTTAGATTAAACAAAATTAATTACGAATCGGTCCCAATCACGCTTCCGCTTTACGAAATTACAGAATTTCAATCCTACAATTGGTATCAGAGTCGATCGTAGATCTAATTTTGTTTCTCTAAAATTTGCATTGGCTATTGATGGGATTGATTAATGCATAATGTATGTATGGTTTGCATTGAACTGTTAAGGTTAATTTTATGGCCATAGATTTTACTGTTTTTTATGTGATTTGATCATGTAAGGGCCCGATGTTTCGGGTATTTTTCAGGCGGTTCAAGGTAGCTGGCGGTCTGGTTCGCATGGTCCATCTGGGTTGGGACCGATTTGGTCCGGTTCACCTGGAATTTGGCTCAGTACGTGGTTTCCGTGGCTGGTTCGAAGTGGTTCGGGCGGTCTAGATTAGTATTTGGAGCTACAAAAGGACTTTTAAGATAGAATTTAGCTATAATTATTGTAATTTATGCTTTATTTTATCGTATGGGCCAAAATTAACCGATTCAATTGCTATTTATTTGCTTTATGGATGTCAGATAGCTTAAATTCCCACCATAGGTTAAGCAAATTTTCATGCATATTTATGTTATAATTGTTATAATGTATGGTAATTATGTATGAATTTAATTGCATGAGTTCTTTAATATAATCATATTATTAAATATATGAAATTGGTGAAGCATGATGCATAATATTAATTTAGCCAAATATAATTGTTATATTTTATTAATGTAGCATGCATGCTTAAGATTATTTTCATGAGAATTAATATAATTAGTTATATTATGAATGAGAATAATCAATATATATCAATACTTGTTTTCATGTATGATTTAATATAAAATGTTATATTAATTAAAGGGAAAAATACACTTTTGGTCCCTGAGGTTTGGGTTAAGTGACACTTGGGTCCCTGAGTTTTCAAACTCAACAAAAATACCCCTGAGGTTTGAGATAAAGAGCATTTTGGTCCCTGCCGTCCAATTTTCCGTTAAATGCTAATAGATTGCTAACGTGGCCAAATTTTTTTAATTAAAAAATTAATTTTTTAATTTTAAAATAAAAATAAAGAAAAAACAATAAAAAATAATAAAAATATTATTATTTAAATTATTTTTAAAACTTAACTCTCCACCCACTTCTTCATCTTCTTCCCTCAACCCCTCCATCTTCTTCTTCACATCTCCGGCGGCCGGCGTCGGCGGCCGGCCATCGCTCGCCGCCACCGGCCGGCGGCAACTGTAATTTTTTTTTCTTTTCTTCTCCTTACTTCCTCTCTTCTACCCATTTTCTTCTCCTTACTTCCTCTCTTCTACCCATTTTCTTCTTTTCTTAAAAAAAAAAAAAAAAAAAAAAAAAAAAAAAAAAAAAAAAAATCAAGAGGGCCCTCCTCCCTCCCTTTTCTATTTTTTTTTTAAAAAAAAAACATTGAAGAAAAAGAAGAGAAGAAGAAAGAAGGGAAGAAGAAGAAAGAAGAAAGAAGAAAAAAAAAAATTCAGTCGCCGGCGGCCGGCGGCGGCGTGTGGTGGCCGCCGGTCGTCGGACTTAGGAAGAAGAAGAAGGAGGAGGGAGAAGATGGAGAAGAAGGAAGATGGAAAAGAAAAAGATGAGAGAGAAAGAGAGAAAGAATAAAAAAATAATTAAATATTAATATTTTAATTTTTTAATATTTTTTATTTAAAAAATAAAAATAATAATTTTTTATATTAAAATAATAGTGCCACGTCAGCAACCGTTAAAAGTTAACAGAAAATTTGACGGCAGGGACCAAAGTGCTCCTTATCTCAAACCTCAGGGGTATTTTTGTTGAGTTTGAAAACTCAGGGACCAAAGTGTCACTTAACCCAAACCTCAGGGACCAAAAGTGTATTTTTCCCTTAATTAAATGAAAATAGAATAACATTGAGCATGACATTAAATAGATTAATATAAGAGTTATATTATATTAATGTCAAATTCCATGTAATTTAATTTTGTGGATGTTTTATTAATATAATCGATATTAATTAAATGAAATTGAAATTGCATGAAGGATAACACCACCTTAGATTAATATAATCGTTATATTATCGTTATCGACGTCATGATAATATGGTGTTTAATAATTAGAATATGATTGTTATTTTTCCAACACCATAGAAACATGTTATTGAAGGGAATAAAAGTCCCCACGCAACGGAAGCGCATCGATTGGACCTTACGCCGTATATTAATTAACATTAAAATACCGTTACGAAAACTCAAACAAACTTTAAACACTCTTTAAAGTTGCTGGAAAATCAGTTTAAACATGCTTAAAATAAATCTAAATTTATTTTCATGCTTTTCTAAAGAAAAAGGGGAAGAACCGTTACAAACCTCCGTTGTCGACTTGACCGTTCTTCGCCAACGATGCTCCAACAAACAAAACGCAGCAGCCTCCTTTTGCTTGTGATCGCTGGAAAATTCTTCTTGAATGACACAATAACCACAGAGGTTACACCGGTATGACTCTAGGTCTAGGAGGCAAAAGACTTGTGGGAGTCTTTCTCTAAGAGGGAGGCTAGAGAGAATTCTAGGTCTTGTCTTGAGAGTCTAAGAGCAAGAGCAAAAGTGTCATGTGTCCCAAACCAATTAGGTCTAGTGTTCTATTTATAGAAGAAATGTCATGAATAAAATATTCAATTAAATCAATCTTTTCCAAAATTGATTCAATCTTATTCCTTATTTAATCAATCATGATCAATCAATTCCATAATTGATTAATCTTTTCCACAAATGACTAATTACTTCCATAAGTGATTAGATCATTTCCATAAATGATTAATCACTTCCTTAAGTGATTAATTATTTCCATAATTGATTAATTCCCGGTTAATTAATTCTCTAATTAATTAACCACCAATTAAATATCACATATTTAATTTCCGGCCTAGAATTAATTTGCCCAAACACATTTTAGGCCTTAAATTAATTAATTCATTATTTGAACTCTTTCAAACTTCCATAAATTTATATTTGAATTTCTTCAAATATTAATTTCTCTCATAATAATATATCAATATATATTATATTTGTTTCCCTTAGTAAATTGAACATTTTCAATTTACATTTATTACTTAGTTGCCTCAAATTACTTTATGAGCTACCAGTGGGACCTAATGGACCTGCAAATCAGAAACTCCAACGATGTGAGATTAATTGGTCAAACTCATTAACCACATTAATCAATATTCGTTAACTGTGTGTTCATTCTACTATAGACTCACAGTTGCACTCTTCTCACTGCAGACATATTTTCTGTGTCCACTGATATAGACCAATATCGACTAGTTAGTCCTTCACGAGTGTCCGTAACACCAGCTGGGTCAAATTATCGTTTTACCCCTGGGTTACCTCTATTTCCTTAAGTACCAATTCTCCTCTAATGAACAACCTATTTGTGGTCCAACCATCAAACAGAAAACCCTCTCGTGCCATTGAGAGGGTAGGGCCCTTTGTTCAAGACTCGGAGTAACCACTTAAGGGAACACTCATCTGCTTCCCTAAAGTCGGGAAGGAGTGAATTCTATCTTGTACGATTATGTTCCCAGCTCCTCATTCGGTCTTGTCTCCAAAGTGGTAGGCTTATTGAGTCGGCGTATTGGCCACTCTCACCCATACAAATCAAAGGACAATCTCTCATGAGCAGGAGTCCATAATCAACTCAGGATTAAGACTAAGTTGTCTAGGTCGTCCTAGTCAAATAGAAAACCAACTAGTTAACGGTGTTATAACCAGTGGTTACTATTTCGCGGTCCGGTCTTATGCAAACTCATTGCATAGGATACCCCCACTCGCATGTCTCCTACACGAACGCATTGGATCGCAGCGTTTGTATCAAATACAAAGTGGGCCGTATCCATAGTGTCACCAGGATAAGGCACCCAGTCTTATCCCTATACTATAGACCCTTTAGGCTGTTTCTTGAACAATGATCCCATATGTCGCTACATATAGTTCAAGACTCATATTATAGCCTTGAATGTCTAGTTTATTGGATTAGAGTTATTATTAGGCAAAGACAAACATAAAATAACTAATAACAATTAATGGAAAAATATATCAATATTATTTCATTAATATCCGGTCAACGTACATTCACTATCTACGAGTTTTAGGGCATAAAACCCAACAGTTATAGGGCTAATCATTAAAATTTTATAATAAGTTATTAAATTGATTAGAAATCGCCAACCTATAACAAAAAGTTGCATGCAAACATAGGACCTTAATTGACCTAAGCTCATTATAATTCTAATATGATTAGAATTATTTTCTTACTTAGAATTAAAAATAGTTTTAATTGACTAAGTAGGAAAAACATTACTATGATTATAAGGGAACTCCACCGGTTAAGTTTTATCTAAGGTTGGGGGTACTCAAGATGACGGTTTACGGAACACCTCCTACCTGGGAATTAACCCGGAATACCGGAGTTGAATTAATCATAGCTAAATGTTAGCATGCAATGTCACTAGGTTTATTAAAAGAGTTTAATTCACCTAGATCTTTAGAGTAAAGAGTTTACATTACTATGGTTATAAGGGAACTCTCCCGATAAAGTTCTGTCTAAGGCTGGAGGTACTTAAGATGACGGTTTACGGAACACCTGCTATCTGGGAACTGACTTGGAACTTGAGTTGAATTAACCATAGTTATGTTAACATGCAATATCACTAGGTCAATTAAAAGAGTTTAATTCACCTAGATCTTTAGAGTAAAGATTTATCATAACTATTGGTTATAAGGGAACTCTACCGCTAAAGTTCTGTCTAAGGCTGGAGGTACTTAAGATGACGGTTTACGAAACACCTGCTACTTGGGAACTGAGCCGGAACTTGAGTTGAATTAACCATAGTTATATTAGCATGCAATGTCTCTAGGTAATTAAAAGTGTTTAATTCACCTAGACATCAGAGAAAAGACCTATATATATAAAAGTTATATGCATGCATAGACTTAGATAGATTCACTTAGCCGGAATTTACCTAAGTAATAGACCCTATAATTATAAAAATACTTAGTGGGAGGAAATGTATAAAAACAAGATTTTCATAAATCAAGTTTTGCTCTCACGTCCTCAAAAGTTCACAACGTGAGGTTCATGCTTGGCCTCGAGTCACCCTGGGAGTGACCCCCTACGGATAGTGTTTGCATGGATCAATATCAAGGTGAATAAGGGAGTATTTTATAGTAAGTGGGAGCAGGACACGTGTCAACGTATCCTACGGTCTCCTCCATTACGTTGCACAGTGAGATCCGCGTGATCTGCCTGCGAGTCGCCCTGGGAGCGATCACCCTATGGAGGGCTTGATCATGGGAGTCGGAACAACGCAAACTCCAGAAATGGATAGGGTTTCTTAGGTTCATTTCCAACTTTGACTTTTCTTACGGTAGCATTGTTGGGGCCGACCTCTGAAATCTGAAAATGGAGGGTCACACTTACGGGAAATTGTTAAGATGTTAATAATTTCCTGACCGGAAATAAAACGGTAGCTAAGAACTATTGGAATATGAGTTATTCCGGAAATAGAGATTGACTGTGATTATCTCAATTTAGAGGAGGAGTAGCTGACTACCCTACGGTAGCTGTTGTTCTAAACCTCTGAAGTATCGTTGCAAAATGAATGTTTATTCTATGGGTTGATCATTACTTTTGCTAAATTGATTGGATTAAAATAACAATATTATTTTGTGTAATGGGTTAATGCAACAATACTTATTAAGTTAATTTGTTTGTTCTACCAGAAATGAAACGTTCTTTGTATGCCTCTAATAACGTCAATTACAAAACTGGTATTTCTAATACAACTAAGAAAATGAACTTAAACACTAAATGCGTGGAGTTGGTCTTAACTAAGGACGGTCCTCAAGACCATATGTCTAATTTATCTGAAATTGTTCATGATGAATATGACATAGACTGCTTAACACATCTCAAAGAAAATAAATTTGATTTATTGATCATTGAAACGTGTATAGTGGAAAATGATGATACAGCTTGGATCCTTGATTCAGGTGCCACTCATCACGTATGCTCTTCCTTTGAGGGAATGAGCTTCTGGCAACAGTTAGATGCTGGGGAAATGACTCTCAGAGTTGGGACTGGGGAGCTCATTTCAGCTAAAGCAATGGGAGACATTAAAATGTTCTTCTCTAGGGAACGCTATATGTTATTAGATAACGTATATATAGTTTCCAAAATAAAAAGAAATTTGATTTCTATTTCTTGTTTGCTAGAACAAGGGTATTCAGTGTCCTTTTCTGTGAATGAAGCTTTCATTACTAAAAGGGGTGCTGATATATGTTCCGCAAAAATGGAGAACAATTTGTATGTCTTAAGACCAATAGAGTCTATGGCTATTTTGAACAATGAAATGTTTAAAACAGTTGAGACTCAACCAAAAAGGCAAAAAGTTTCTCAAAGTACCTATCTTTGGCACTTGAGACTTGACCACATAAATCTCAATAGGATTGAGAGATTGGTTAAGAACGAACTTCTAAGCCAGTTAGAAGATGGTACTTTACCTCCATGTGAGTCATGTCTCGAAGGTAAGATGACCAAACGACCTTTTATTGGAAAAGGTTATCGTGCCAAGGAGCCCTTAGAACTCGTACATATGGATCTCTGTGGTCCAATGAATGTAAGAGCTCGAGGAGGGTATGAATATTTCATCTCTTTTATAGATGATTATTCAAGGTATGGTTATTTATACCTAATGAGTCATAAGTCTGAAGCCCTTGAAAAGTTCAAGGAGTACAGGACTAAAGTTGAGAACTTGTTAGGTAAGACCATTAAAACACTTCGATCTGATAGAGTTGGAGAGTATTTGGACTTAAAATTCCAAAACTATTTGATAGAACATGGAATATCGTCCCAACTCTCAGCACCAGGTACACCTCAGCAGAATGGTGTATCTGAAAGGAGAAACAGAACCTTGTTAGACATGGTTCGATCTATGATGAGCTATGCTCAGTTGCCTAGTTCTTTTTTGGGTTATGCAGTAGAGACTGCAATTTATACTTTGAATGTTGTTCCCTCAAAGAGTGTTTCTGAAACACCATTTGAGCTTTGGAAAGGGTGTATACTCCTTGAATGTATCAAATATCCTGATAATAAATTTCATGGCAAGGAGTCTACGAGAATCATTGGCCGACCCCTCCCAACCAGACATGACATATGTGAATAACATATTAAACAAACAAACACACATTATATTCCATGTTGTGTTAGATTTTCTACCACGAAATGATATTTGTTTGTTTAGGGGAATACATGCAGCAATATGAGTGCCGTCAATTGCACCAATACAATCCTGAAAAATAATCATAAGCATAAATATATTTTCAAAATGTTTTCTGCAAAAAAAAAAAAAAAAAAAAATCAAACCATTACCTTAAAGAAAGGATAATATTTAGGCTTGGACATGATCTCTGGTGGTACAGTGTCTACGTCGGGTGGACAAATAATTTCTACTCCAAGCTTGCAAACTTTTTTCAAAACAAGGTTAAAAACACGAGAAATAGTTTGACCTGAATGTTGGAAACCTTTCTGCTGCCATACGATTTCTTTCATTATGTGCTATGATTAATAAAAAAAATGGCAACTTTCTCTTGAACAGTAAGATACCTAGACGCTTTTAGATTCGTCTTAGCTTTTAAATCTTCACATAAAGCTATGAACGTACCTTTCTTCATCCTAAAGCAATCAAAGCATCTTGTGTCGTTGCCATTTAACAACTCGATCACATAATCATGACCTTTTAGTGAAGACGTCCTACATGGTTGTCTAGAAGATCGCATCTTGTGAAAACCAACATACAATAAATTGAAAAAGATGTATAGAGCATCATCATCGTCGTCAGAATCACAATTCTCAAAGTCATTGTCTTCAATTAAATTCATCTCAATATGTCGTTGAAAGAGTTCCATGAGAATACTCCTGACTCAAACATAAGTAAGAAAAAAAATCTAAACTTGAATAAATAAGAGAGAAAGAGAGAGAAATGTGAATCACATTCAAAATGTTCATTTGTAAGGACCATAAAACCACAAAAACAAACCACATATAATTCGATGTTTAAGTTTCATATATGAAAAAATGACAACTCCAAAAAGTAACAAATCGATCTAAGCTCAGACCAAACAAAAGTGACACCTAGATACTACGAATGAAATCTTTCCTCCTCGCATCAGGCATAAGCAAAAATAACTTTCTCCAAGAAACATCTCCATGCAATAGTTTGAGTACTTTAGTATAAGCCTCTCCATCTAGATTCTCCATTGCATTCAAAATTTTGAAGCATTCCATCAACTCTTCATCGACATCATCTTTTGCTTTTGATGTCTGACCTTCCCCAACTTGACTAGCAGCAGAATTAAGAGATCTTTTCTCAAGGATGTCATTTCTTCTCTTGGCATTCTCAGCATACACATCTATAAATGAAGAAATGAAACTACTAAATTTATCTTTCTTCCCTCGAACTCGTTTTCTACTTTTTTTAGGACCATTGTCTTCACCAGTAAAATTTGTATTACTTCCAACATCATTTTCATCTTCAGAATCTGAAGGAAGCTTTGTTGATGGACAATCACTAGCACCTGTAGCTGTAGTATCTCCAAAAATTCTCATAAGCTTTACATAATGCGGGCAACCACTTTTTTTAAACCTTTTAGCTCTCCTATTTGACCTATAAGAAATTTCACAATAATACATAAAGTCAACCATAGTTCAATAGATGATTAGACATTGAAGTGAAAAACATTTGCTATTAATTTATACCTTAAAAAGATCATTCCATTGCTCCTCTTCTAGGGTGATAGTGCCCAATAATGGATCCCAACCATTTCCTGACATATCACTCAATATCTTTTTGAAGTCTTTGTAAATTTGTCTTAATTTGTTGAACTTATTTTTCAATTATGAGATCATGAGTATAAGCATAGCCGGTACTAGTGTTTAGTTGGTTTCTCATATAATTCCAACTAGTCCTTGTAAATGTTGTAGTTGGTCGATTGCCCTTTGCAACCTCTTCATCCATTAAGTCAACAAATAGAGTCTCATTCTTGTCAGGCCATGGTCCCTCACTTTTCAATTCATCAGTTTCATTGATCTCATCAACACAATGCTTTTCTAATGATTTTTGCGACATCTAGAAACATTAGGAAAAAATATCAAAAAGACAACTTACAACCTCTAAGATCTTGTTCACCATACATAATTCCAACAGAGAATCGAACTATACATAATTACAACAGTCAGAAGAGAGCAAACCACATAATACTGGCCTAGAATAAACCAAATGAGGCAAAAATTTATCAGCTAAAGTTTACAAAAGTAAACACCAACGACCATCAGAATGCCCCATGGAAAGCCAGAAATTTAACCCCCATTTGCAAAATCAGCTCAAATATACATACATATACACTTTCTCCTTAAGGGATGGGAGAGGGTCAACATAATGCTTTTCATCAGTAAATGAATTCCCAATTGACTTTACACACACAAATCAAAAACCTTTCCAACACATCTCTTTTCTTCCTCCAAAGAAAAAAAAACGAGTGAAGAATTATCCCACTCCCCATCTCTATTCCTCTCTCAAATCTCCCAATTCTATTCCTTAATTGTATCAATACACCCTCTCTACTTCTCCCCTTACATCCTCAAAAAAAGCAATTTTGGGAGTGAACGATGAGAGGTACAGAGTGTTTGAAGATGAGGATGAAATGGATTTCCTTTGAGAAAAGTATGAGGAAAAGGAATGTACAAGTGTGGAGAAATGTGAGAAGAAGAGCTGCAATTCAAACTTATTAAATTTTTAGAACCAAATTTAGAATTAGAATCTCTCAATAATTATGACTGTTGTTTCGTCTATGTATTTCTTTTTTCACATGGGTTGCTTTCTTCTCAGGAACCAAAGCACAAAAACACCGTTGAATATTATCAAACACCTCATCGGCATTCCTAATCACCCATTCGCATAACATATGCTAGATCAAACGAACACATGGGGGGTCTCCAAAATTCGACATTTCAGGAACCAAAGTACAAAAACAACGAAAACCAGAAATGTTCCACATTGAAATTGGGGGAAAACATCAGAGATATGAAAAGCTTCGTTCACGAACACAGCCTCGACAAGATCATAATGGGTAATAAGAGATAACCTGAAAGAAATCGGCGAAGATATTGATTGAACTGCAGCGGCGGAGAGGAGGAGGACCGACGACTAGATTTCGTTGAGGACCGGTGGTTTCAGGCGAGATTGAGGAGGGTCAGGGGCGAGATCTCGTTGTGCTCGTGTTGCTCTAGAAAATCATAGGAGAACGTTTTGCCTAAGTCTGAGAGGAGATTCTCGTGAGAGAGAACGAAACAAAAAAAAATAGAAACGGAATAGCAGAAACTCCATCTCAAATTTTAGCCCATTTTTGGAAACGTTTTTTTTTTTTTTAATTTTAGAAACAAGAAACGATAATGTTTATCAAACATGTCTGTTTCTCAAAAAATTAGAAACAAAAACAGGAAACATGAAACGGGAACGTTATCAAATGGACTCTTAATTCCTATCATTAATGAAAATTGGGGAAGGACAAAAATGACTTTTCACATTGTGGGTCCCACTAAAAAGTAGGTAGTTTTATATAAAATAGGTTAAAAAAACAAGTTTTTAGAAACTAGGTCAATTTTGAAAACTCAAAACTCATATGGGTAAATTTTGACAATTTCCCAAGAGAGAAGAGAAAGAGAGAAGAGAGAAGAGAGAAGGAGAAGAGAGAAGAGATGGAGTAAAAAAAAAATTGTCGCAAATAAAAGATTTAAAAATAATAATATTTTTATTTAAAAAAATAATTTTTTTAATAAAAAAAATAGTACCACGTCAACGAGCCGTTAGTTTTTAAGACCAAAATGAAACTACGGCTAAATTGTTGAATTTGAAAACTCAGAGACCAAAATAAAACCTAACTCAAACTATTATTTTTCCAAAATAAAATAAAGTGATAAAAAGTTCCAAACATGTTTGATTTCACCTAATTAGTTTATATAAAAGTTTTCTTGTTTATTATTCAATTAATGAATTCATAGACAAATACTCTTTTTATGGTCGTCGTTATTATTTTTAGTTCAATAATATATGGAGGTGGAAATTGGGATACAGGATCTTTAGTCAAAGATACGATACCAATTGAGTCAAACAAGCTTGACTCATGAACAAAGATGTTTATTTCACTTATCTTTTCTAATTGAGTTAAATCAACTCTCTATTTAAAATTTTAAAATCCCTAGTATAAAATATAGATTTGTTGGAAGTGGATTGAAATTTCTAAGAACTATGTGTGCTAGTTTGTTTCATATTTAGAAGCAATGGAAACTTCTTACAAAAAAAAAAAAAAATGGAAACTTTAGGAAAAAAATTGATTGACACCACCACCGTGGTTGTCACTTGATGCCAATTTGAAATCTTTATATTTCTTAATAACTATCAAATATAAATCTTTAAAAAAAAAAAAAACTATCAAATATAAATCCTTCGGAAAAAAAAACTATCAAATAAAAATCAAAATATATTTTAAAATTTATATTTCTTATATCCAATGGCGTAGAAATCACCCGTCAATCACATTTTCAATCTTTTCTGATAACTTTTCGATTAAATTATAAATTTAGTTTCTAAAATTTGAGAGTTGTATTGATAGGTAAAATGACTTATTATATACAATTTTTTTTTTTTTTTTTTTTAGCATCAATCATCAATCAGAACAGAAAGCCACTCAAAGAGTGATAATATAGAAGGACAAAAACAGGTAAAACCAAAACTCTCTGCACACTAAGACAATCCCACTCCAAGCCAAAATTGCCCGTCAGAGTGCAGCACTATCCCCCTCCCAGCAGAGAGTGTGAATCAAAACTAAGCATGCCGCCAGTAGATCTTATCTGGATTTCAGCTAGCCATCCAAAGCCTCCAATGTCTTAACTCCAAGCTACCCACTCGTTTGTTCCGTACAAGTTCATACTTATTGGCCTGCAAATAACCACCCAAATAAGGCATATAAGATATCAACGAAATAAGTAGATTAGAAGGAGATGGACAAAACACAACCAAAATATGCTCTATCCAAACACCCCCCAACCCAAATCAAGCACATTTTCAGGTAAGCCTAAACCCATATTGAATGAAATGTAAATAGCAGAGCTTCGGGTGTCGCAAATTATCATGCTCGCGTTCCTGAGCTATATCTACCCAACCTTCTGCCAAAGAAAAGCTACGCAAGTAAACAAAATAAGAAGCAAATCAAAACTTTCAAGAAGTTCTCACGTGTGTGTGCATGGCCATCTTATAGAAGCCCCTAATAGTCTAGGAACCGATTTATAAGACCCTCCACCTATCTTCCCCTACACCGGGACTAAAGCCTCTTATGAAAAGCCCAAACTTGAGCAGGAAAATAGGTGGAAGGTCATATAAAGTTAGAAATCTATCACACACAAAATTGAAAGTTTTTTTTTTTTTTTTTGAAACAGTATATTTAACACTTTTTAAGTGAATAAATCAAATTGACACAGCTCTTCAAAATGTAAGAGTTTTCGAACTTCAAGGGTCACACATGTGGGTGACTGAAAGTCTAATCGAAATTAATGGCGATGTGGAACTTTGGCAGCCACTCCCTATTCTTCTTAGATCCACACTGATGAGTGTTTTTAAGAAAAGCAGGGAAAAAAAGAAAAAAAAACTAGACAAAACAGACCATTTTCAAACTATTTCGAAAAATAAGGTGTCGCGCCTCTTGGAGAGGCGCGACATTTACAAACCAAACGGGAGTTGACGGCAACAAAACGGAGGGAACGGAAGGTCAAGTCGCGCCTCTTCAGGAGGCGTGACTCTGTGTGAACAAGCTGACAGCTGTCTACGTCAGGTCACTTCGGGATGGCATGATTCAGACTTTTTTTGGTTTTTTTTTTGAAAAAAGATTCAGACCACTTTTATTTTGAGAGGGAGGGCATGCAAATTACTTTTATTTTGGGAGAGAGAGCCATGCAAATTTTTGGGAAATTAACAAAAATAACCCCCTAGAGTTTTGGTTTTGGAAAAAAGACCCCTCTTTAGAAACAATGTTTTTTTTTACCCCTTGATGATGTAAGCAATGAGTTGAAATTACTCATATGCCCCCAATACAATAAATACAATGTAATTAATTTTTTACCCACTTTTTTCACCCACCTTTTCACTAATCTTCTAGAAAAATAATTACTCAATTAATTTTAACCCTCCAATTAAACATAATTTAAAAAAAAAAAGAAGAAAAAAAAACCAATTATTCTGGAATATCGAACCCACATAACGAAAATATTGAAATTTCCCGGTCCGACCCGGCCGGACCGCCCGACCGGAAATCTTGAGCGAGGCAAGCCAAATTAATATTTTTCCCGGTCCTATCCCGGCCGAACCATCTAACCGAGAATCTCGACCGAATCTAATCAAAATGTAATTTTTTCCGGTCCAATCCCGGCCGAAATTCCCGACCGGGAATCTCGAGCGAGGCAGGTGTAATTGTTTTTATATTTGTATATAAAATCTCGAAAGTATAACTAATTACATTTTGGCTTCGTTGGCACGCCGGTCCAAGCATCGTTTCTTCCACATCGCGGTCCTAGGTTCAATTCTTGGGCAACGCATATTTTTTTAAATAATTTTTGTTTGACATGTATTTTAAAAGAAAAAACAACGTAACTAAGATTTGAAACACAAACCTCATGCACACAATCAACATTCCCCATGTCCTTTAACCAATGAAGCAATAACAAATTTTGATAATATTATTAAATCAAATAGAAATATATATTTGTTTTGAAAAACATCATATAATCATAATGGACCGAGACAATCGAGAATCTCGGTCGGTCATCCCGGTGTCCATTCAAGCGTCCCGGCCGGGATGCTTCATCTGGAAACGAAAAAACCCAGTTTTGAAATCATGAAATAAGTCTCGTTTTCTAGCCAAATAAACTCAGAAAGCGTCGAAAATGTAGTGTGTGCAATAAAATCAAACTAAACTTCAACAAATTTGGTCAAATGATCTTAGAATGTACCAAACACATTAAAACGGAAGAGACAGAGTTTTTAATTTCTTCAAGGGTAGTTTCGTAATTTCACATTTAATTTAAAAATAAAATGGCCTAAGAAACCAATTAAAAACTTAGGGGATCTTTTTTACAAACCAAAAACTTCAAGGGGTCAACATTTTCAATTTCCCCCAAATTTTTATCTTTTTCATTTAGGAGAAGTGGGTGAAAACTTAATAAAAATGTGGTGATTTTTTTTTTATGTTTCACAGCTCACTAAAATAAATATAAAATATATTTTTTTTAAAAGAATATTTGATATATTCAACCTAAAATAAATGTGGAAAAAATATTTAGAACAATCCTATAATATATATTGGGTATATTTTTATCAATAATATTTTGAAGTACATGCTTAATTTCTTTTAGAATTATACTACATATTACCATAGAAAATCAGTAGTAGAACCAATATATATGATTAAAAAGTATCTTTAAACCTGACTTTGTAAAAAATGGTTAAAAGTGAAAGGATAAAAAAAAATAGGTTGGGTGTGCTACACAATCGTGGGGGAGGGGAAAAGATTGATAAAAATGAAAGGTTGGTTATTTTTTACTTTATATGAAAAACAATATATTTTTTTTTATAGATGTCCACAATTTCAGAGAAAAAATGAAAAAAAAAAAATCATGCTAGTGTACAATACAATTTTAATCTTATTTTTACTTGCATTTATGATAAATATATATGGATGTATAATACAACGTAATGAATCACTAATCTAAATTAATTATGTAGTTTAATAAAATTGCTAATCAGTGCTGGTTTTTCTTTTGTTTTTAAAAAGAAGTTATTCTTTTAAAAATTGATAATCTAATCATTGAAATAAAGTTAAAATGATTTAAAGTTCTCAATTTGGTTTGTAATCATTTTTTTTAAAAGTCTCAAATATGTTTAACTTGACAATGATATTGCTAAACGACTTATGACAACTCATTAGTGAATTGATTATTGATAATTAAATTAATAGTACTTAACATAGAATTATTGATGTTTAAGAATGGTTAGTTTTTATAACATAATTGTTGTCTTTAATAAGATTCTCTTTTTTGTTATTTCTTATTAAAATAAACATTTAGTACCTAAATTTTATTCTATCTTTAATTCAGTCCTTACAATTTGTTTTTTTTAATGTACAAGAATTAATAGTAAAATGATATGATTTATTTAGTTAATGATTAACATTAATTATAATTAATAGTTCATAATGTATATGAAGTTAAAAATTAGGATATATATAATATATTAGAAATTAAAAAAAAAAGCTTGTTTAATCCAGGGCAAGAAGAACCTACTGCTCACAATTTTATCAAATTTAGAAAATGTGAAAATGTAAAACATTATATTTAAAAGAATTAAAGAGGGTTATTTAAAAAAATTGCAAACTTTAAAATTTTAAAAAGCAAACTAATCATAAAAAATAAAAAATAAAAAATAAATAAAAATAAACCATAATCAGAATTTATAATAACCATTAAATAAAATAAATTAAGTTGAAAAAAAGATTGAAAACCAGTGGTTTTTACAAAATAATCTGAAAATTAAAAAAAGAAAAAAGAACAAAAAAAAGTAAAGTTGGATCACGACTCTTCACGAGGCGCGACACTTGTTTTTTCAAAATAGTTTAAAATTTGTCCTTTTTGTCTAATTTTTTTCTTTTTTTTTGTTATACCTTTCCAAAAAACCCCACTGATGAGTACTCTAGAAGACCATCCACCATTGTGGAAAAAATGGATCATATCTTCCTCTGATCTAGATTCTAGACTGCTACTCTTCGAGAAAAGTAAAGAACACAAGAAAATGGCTGAATTTCTCTGGACTTTTGCTGTGCAGGAGAGCTTGAGGAGGATCGTGAAAGTTGCTGCTGGTGAAATTTCTGTGGCTTGGGGTTTGGAAGAGGAGCTTTCAGAGCTCAGCAAATGGCTACTCGATGCTGGAGCCATTTTGCGCGATGTCGATAGGGAAAAGCTACACAACGAATCGGTGAGGAGATGGGTGGAAGGCCTTCAAGATATCGTTTGTGAAGCTGAGGATCTTTTGGATGAGCTTGCTTATGAAGATCTTCGAGGAAAGGTGGAAACAACAGGGGTATGTAGCTTTACCCTTCCCTCTATTAACCCTCTTGTTCGTCTTGATATGGCCAAGAAAATGAAGGAAATTACCAAACGTTTGAAAGAACAATATCGCAACTCGTTTCCTTTAGGCTTTGTTGGCAAGGAATCCATGGAAAAAGAAAACGAGGCTAATCTTAAGCAGATTCGGGAAACGACTTCGATTCTTAATTCTGATGTTGTGGGAAGGGAAACTGAAGTTTTAGACATATTGAAACTGGTGATTGACTCGAGTAATGACGGACGTCCTTTGTCGATTATACCAATTGTAGGGATGGGTGGAATAGGAAAAACAACTTTGGCAAAATTAGTCTTTCGTCATGAGGTGATCAAAGAGCATTTTCATGAAACAATATGGTTATGTGTGTCGGAACACTTTGACATTGATGGGATTTTGGTAGCGATTTTAGAAAGTTTGACGGATAAAGTCCCAACCAAAAGGGAAAACTTACTTAAGAGGCTCCAAAAAGAGTTGCGAGACAAGAGATATTTTCTTGTTTTGGATGATGTTTGGAATGAAAATTCTAATTTGTGGGATGAGTTAGAAGCTTGTTTAAAAGAGATATCTGGAAAATTTGGGAGCACCATTATGGTGACTACAAGGATCGATGAAGTTGCACGCATTATGGGAACAGTTTCCACTTATCGTTTGGAAAAATTACCTGAAGATCAATGTTGGTCCTTATTCAAGGGGAGTGCAAATGCAGATGGGGTAAACATGACTCCAAAGTTAGAGGTTATTCGAAAAGAGTTGCTTAAAAAAATTGATGGCATACCACTAGTCGCAAAAGTTCTTGGAGGTGCCGTAGAATTTCAAGGAGACATGAATAGATGGGAGACAACACTTGAAAGCGTAGTAGGAAAAATTCCAATGAAACAAAAAGGTTTTGTGTTATCCATATTACAATTAAGTGTGGATCGTCTGCCATTTCTGGAAAAACAATGTTTTGCCTATTGCTCAAATTTTCCCAAAGATCATGAATTTGTCAAAGAAAGTTTGATTCAAATGTGGATAGCACAAGGGTTTATCCAACCACAAGAAGAAGAAGAAATCACAATGGAGGATATAGGAGAAGAGTGCTTCAACTTCTTATTATCTCGCTCCTTATTTCAAGATGTCATCAAGGATAAGTATGGGAGAGTTACTCATTTTAAGATGCACGATCTAATACATGATGTTACTTTTTCCATTTCCAATTGTCAAAGGTTGGTATTAGATCCTATTAATTGGAGTGGAAAAACTGCAAGAAAGTTGCGCTCATTAATTTTCAATAACCAAGAGATTCACAATAAATTTGCAGACTTGGTTTGCCTACGGGTTTTAGAAGTGAATCATTTATGGATCAATAATTTACCAGATTTAATTGGTAAGTTGAAACACTTGAGATACCTTGACATTTCATCATGTCCAAAGAAGGAGCTTCCAAAATATATTGTTGTGCTTTACAATTTGCAAACACTAAAGCTTGGAAGTATCGAAACTCTTCCAAAGAATTTGAGAAAATTGGTTAGTCTAAGACATTTGGACTTCTACTACCTTTGCAATACAAGGAAAATGCCTTCACATATGAGTGAGTTGATTCATCTTCAAACATTATCTGAGTTTGTAGCAGGGTTTGAGAAAGGTTGTAAAATTGAAGAACTTGGATGTTTGAAAAATCTCAAAGGTCAATTGCAACTTTCAAATCTTGAGCAAGTGAAAGGTAAACAGGAAGCAATCGCCGCAAAATTGGTTGAAAAGAAGAATTTATATGAGCTAACTTTTGAATGGACTATAGAGTTTTTAAGAGAATGTAGCAACGATAATGACTTAGAAGTGTTGAAAGGACTTCAACCACACAAAAATCTTCGTTCATTGAAAATTAAAAACTTTGGAGGGAAATTTTTGCCTAATGCTACTTTTGTTGAAAATTTGGTTTTCCTATGTTTGTATGGTTGTACAAAATGTGAAAGGCTTCCGATGTTGGGACAATTACCCAACCTGAAAGAACTGAGCATTTGGTTCATGGATGGTGTGAGATGTATAGGGAGTGAGTTCTATGGAAATAACTCCTACCAAAGGGATTATTTTCCCAAGTTGAAGAAACTTGACTTCAGTTGGATGTGCAACCTAGAGCAGTGGGAAGAAGTGGCAGATATGTCAAATCACTTTGGTTCTCTTCAAAGTCTAAGGTTTGATAGATGTGGCAAATTGACAAAACTGCCAAATGGGCTAGAATTTTGCAATTCTGTTCATGATGTGATAATATGCAACTGTCCCAATCTAACCCTAAATGTGCAGAATATGCCTAACCTGTCTCTTTTAGTGATAAATGGGTTGAAAAAGTTGCCAGAGGGATTAGCTCACCTCCCTAACTTAAAAACTGTGATGATTACAGGATGCATGCAGGATTATGACTTTAGCCCTTTTGTGCACCTACCTTCTCTTACAAAACTTTACTTGTATAATGGCTTAAGAAATGCAATTCAACTCCCTCACCAACTTGAGCATCTCACTGTCTTGAAAACTTCAGCTATTAAAATTGATCTCTTCCAGATTGATCTTTGGAAACATTGAACCTTGTCCATTGGTAAAGTTTGAAACAATTGCCTTCAAGAGAAGCCATGCTATGCCTCACCACATTAAATCATTTGAAAGTTATGGGACATCCACAGCTGCTGCTTGGCCAAAGCGACCTAGAGGAGGCCAAACTTTCCTATCTTCCAGGCAGATTGTGTTCATGTATATTGATTACCCTTTTTTTCTCTCTTTTCAAAAGCTCTTGGATGAACATCACTTATGTAACTTATTTACCCCTAAACTTGAGCTTAATTCTTGTCAAAGTGGATATATTTTAGTTTATATTTGCATAAATGTATCTAAAAAAACGAGCTTCAACAAGTAAAAGTAAGAAAGTCATGTGATTTGAGTCATAATATGTTAATTGAGCTTGTTTAAGGGTAAAAGAGTTCATTTTAGATATGAATTAATCGATTTTTGGTGTTTTGCAGAAATCCGTCAAGGAAGACTAGATTGCGAACGCAATCTTCCAAATGAAAAAATCAATTGTGGACGTAATCTGCTCTAAAACTGCTTTAGTAGAATTTTTGCGAGTCAAAACTAAGCTGTTTTCACAACTTCTTCCCTGATTTGACTTTGAGAGTCCAAAGTCAAGAATGGAGCATAGACTTCGGCTACTACCAACCATTTTGAGTCTATAGAAGGTACTCAAATCACCAACAGAAGGGATGAATCCAAGGAGAATTCTTAGAACCCTAGACGGATCCTTGGAGGAGAAATCGACCACATGCACTCAAGAACTTGAGTTTATCACTTTAGTTCTAACCTTTACCCGAGAGTTAGATTTGTATAAGCTTAATTCACCTGGACAAAAGTCGAATAAAGCTAGAGAGAGATCCTTGGATGATTCTGTTAGTTTCATCAAAGGAGGTTTCTTCATTGTTGTTTACTTTCTGTTTGTTTTGATTCTTTATACATTTTGTACTTGTGATTTCAATTATAGTAAAGTGTTTGTTGAATTCTTAGTAGCTCACATCAGTTTGTAGCCATTTACCTTTTGTATTTACAACAGTTAAACTTACCGCTTTTGTTATTACAGCTGATGGTTAAAAATTAGTTGTGCCAGCTGTTATGTAGTTCTCTTTATAGAGGGGGAGTTGGTCCATTCATTTGTGTGTGAAAATTGTATGGGCTTTGGGTGAGTTGAGAGAAAGTTGCTACTGTTGTACTCGGTTTCATCTCCTTCCTCGCTCGATCATTCTTGGGTGATTTGGTGTCTAAATGAAAGCTTGATCTCTCTGATTCTACAGTGGATGTACACCGCATTGGTGGAACCACTTAAACTTGGTGTGTTCTTCTCCTTCTCATATTTTTCTTCTTCCTATTGCACTTCTTTGTTTCTATTTGCTCTTTTTGTTATCCACTTGATCTTCGAATCGGCCATAATTGTTTTAACAATTGGTATCAGAGCCATTGATAAGGAGGATTCTAGTATTTTCTAAAGCTTTGATTCTCTTTTGTATCAATTTTTGAAAGATTTTGATCGATACTCTATTTCTGGAATCTTGATTGACCGAAACCTAATTCCGCGTAATTTCTTGATCCGTTTCTTGTTCTTTCATTGCCAAACATGTCTACGAGATTTGAATTGGACAAATTTGATGGAAAATGAGACTTCAGACTCTGGAAAAAGAAGATGAGGGCGCTTTTGGTTCAACAAAAGGTAGCCAAAGCTTTGGATCCAAGTAAGTATCCTCCATCCATGACTGATGATGAGAAATCTGAGATGTCTGAGATAGCATATAGCACTGTGATCTTGCACCTTGCTGATAATGTATTGAGGAAAGTCAGTGATATAGATAATGTTGTTGTACTTTGGACTAAACTTGATGCTCTGTACTTGTCGAAATCTCTCACAAATAAAATCTACATGAGAGAGTTCCTATTCCTTTGGTTTTAAGCGTCCGCTGTCTGATCGAGAAATCTCCGACCTTTTGACTCTCCTGTCATTGATTGGGGAGACCACTTTTAGCGCTTCTAGAAGGGATCTCCGTTTGTGGAGCCCGACCCATCTCGAGGTTTCTCTTGTCGTTTCTTTTTCCATTGCTTATTAGACCCTTCCCCCACCGATGTTTCCATCTTTTCTTTACTTTGGAAGGTGAAAGTCCCAAAGAAGGTGCATTTTTTTATTTGGTAGGTTATCCACGGAAGAGTTAACACCCTTGATCGTCTATCTAGAAAGATTCCTCACTTATTTGGGCCCTTTTGCTGCATTCTCTGTCAGATGGCAGAGGAAGACCTTGACCATATTTTATGGCGTTTCAACTTTGTTGTGTCTGTTTGGGACAAGTTCTTTGGTCTTTTCGGCTTGCAGTTTGCCAGACATAGAGGTCTTAGAGAGATGATAGAGGAGTTCCTTCCCCATCCTCCTTTTCGGGATCAGGGAAAGTTCTTGTGGCAAGCAGGGATTTGCGCTATTATTTGGGGGTTTTGGGGCAAGAGAAACAACAGGAATTTTAAAGGGGTGGAGAGGGATTCTGTTGAAGTTTGGGCCCTTGTTAAATATAATGTCTCCCTTTGGGTGTCGGTGACGCGTTTGTTTTGTAATTATTCCATTGGTCTCATCCAAGGCCCTTCTTTTAGTAGGGGCCTCCCCCCTATTTTTTTGTGGGTTGGTTCTCTTTTGTTCGCCCTTGTATTCTTTCATTTTTTTTCTCAATGAAAGCATGGTTTTTTATAAAATTAAAAAAAAAATCTACATGAAAGAAAAATTGTTTGGTTTTAAAATGGATCAAGCTAAGGGATTAGAAGAAAATATTGATGAATTCAATAGAATTTGTATGGATTTGGTTAATTCCGGAGAAAAACTAGATACTGAGAATCAAGTCGTAATCCTTCTTAACTCCTTGCCTGAAAAATATAAAGAAATTAGAAATGAAATCAAGTATGGAAGAGACACCTTGACCTTGGATGTAGTTCTAAATTCATTAAGATCCAATGAACTAGAATTGAGAACTGACAAGAAGGATACAGAGGCCTTATATGTTAAAAATAAATATAACAAAGGCCAAACTAGCAAAGGTAATAAGCACAAAAGATTTAATCAGAAGGGAAATTCGTCTAATTCCAGTGATAAACAAATATGTAATTACTGTCATAAAGAGGGGCACCTCAAGTATGATTGTCCTATCCTTAAAAGAAAAGGGAAACTGCCAGTTAGGAGAGAACAACCAAATAAAAATTTTGCAAATGTTCTGGAGGGGTATGAGTCAACCAAAGTTCTTATGGTCAGTGATTTTGAAATGAAAAATGAGTGGATTATGGATTCGGACTGTACTTTTCACATGACTCCAAATAAACAATTTTTTGTTGAATTAGAAGAATTTAATGGAGGGAAGGTAGTCATGGAAAATAACCAACAGTGTGATATAAAGGGAATAGGATCAATTAAATTGAAAATTCATGATGGTTCCTTCAAATTGTTGTCAGCCGTTAGATTTGTACCTGGACTGAAACGTAACTTGATATCACTTGGGACTTTAGATAAGGCTGGTTTTACATACAAATCTGAAAAATGCACCATTGTTAGATAAAGATTCTTTAGTTAAGCTAAAAGGAATCTTAAAAGGTGGCCAATATATATTGGCAGGGGAGACAGTAACAAGGGAAATTAATCATGTTGCTAAGGAAGATAACTCAAAACACACCCAACTTTGGCATAAAAGACATGCACATTTAATTTGAGTCTGCAGGGCATTGAATCACTTTACAAACCGAGATTAATTGGTGATAAGAAGTCTTCAAATTTGAAGTTTTGTGAACATTGTGTAATTGGCAAAGCTGCTAGATCTAGTTTCACACATTCATCTCATAAACCTTTGGAAAAACTAGATTATATCCATTCGGATTTGTGAGGTCCATCAAGGGTTAGAACTCATGGAGGGGCTAGATATTTTCTATCCCTAATAGATGGCTATTCTAGAAAACTTTGGATATACATGTTGAAAACCAAAGATGAAACTTTCTCCAAATTTGTTGAATGGAAAAACATGGTTGAAAACCAAACTGGGAGAAAAATAAAAATTCTCAGAACTGATAATGACCTTGAATTCCTTAATGAAAGTTTTGTTAACCTTTGTAAACAATATGGTATAACAAGACATTTGACTGTACCCGGTACCCCACAACAAAATGGATTGGTCGAACGTTTCAACAGAACAATACTTGAAAAAGTTAGATGTGTGCTCTCAAACGCTAGTTGTCCTAAAATTTTCTGGGGGGAAGCTGTAAGCACTGCTGTTTATATAATAAATAGGAGTCCCTCTACAGCCTTGAACCTTAAAACACCCCAAGAAATTTGAAATGGAAGACCACCAAAGCTTGATCATCTAAGAACCTTCGGATGTGAAGCTTTTGCCCATATAAAACAGGGGAAATTGGAACCGAGGGCAAGAAAATGCATATTTCTGAGGTATCCTTATGGAGTTAAAAGGGTACAAACTTTGGTCTCTTGAACTTGGAGAAAATAGATGTTTTCTGAGCAGAGATGTAACATTTAATGAAGATTTGATGCCATGGAATAAGCATAACAAGAATGATAGTTCAAAAACACTTGAAACAAATAGTTTTAAAATAGAATTACAGTCTACTGAATCTGAAGTTAGAGCAGATGAAACCTCAAATACCCCTCCTACAGCAAGTTCAGAACATGAATTAGGTGAAGAGGATCCATCTCAAGAGGTTGAAACCTTACCTTCTGTTAGTGCAGAGCATCATAGCCAATTAGATGATTATCAGCTTACTAGAGATAGACCAAGAAGGGTTATTAGACCTCCAGCTCGATATGAAGAAGCTGATTTTGTGGGTTATGCTTTAAATTGCTTTGATGAAAATTTATTCCATGAGCCTAACACTTACAAGCAAGCCGTAGAATCCAAAGATTCAGTCAACTGGAATCTGGCAATGGATCAGGAAATTGACTCTTTGAAATAAAACTTGGAAATTGATGAACAAACCTTTAAACCATAAGGTAATTGATTGTAGATGGATTTTTAAAATAAAGCCTGGTATTGATTGTCTTCAAAAACCTCGTTTTAAGGCAAGATTAGTGGCAAAAGGGTTCAAACAAGAGGAGGGCATAGACTACAATGAAGTTTTTTCTCCAGTAGTTTGTCATACCTCCATCCGTGTGTTATTATCTTTAGTAGCTCATTTTGGTTGGGAGCTTGAACAGATGGATGTTACAGCAACCTTCTTGTATGGAACCCTAGATGAAGACATATATATGAATCAACCACCAGGATATGTTGAAATTGGTAAAGAAAAATAGGTTTGCCATTTGCAAAAATCCATTTATGGTTTAAAGCAGTCATTGCGTTAGTGGAATAAATGCTTTGATTCCTTCATATCTTCAAAGGGTTTTTTTTTAAAAATCCTTATGATTGTTGTGTATATAAGAAAGTCATTGATGAAAATTCTTATGTTTTGTTGTTGTTATATGTCGATGATATATTGATTGCATCTAACAACACTTGTGAGATTCAAACTTTAAAAAAACAGCTTGGGAAACAATTTGAAATGAAGGACTTAGGTGCTGCTAAACGGATATTGGGCATGGAATTATGCAGGGATAGAACAAGACATTCGTTATTTTTATCCCAAACCAAATATTTTGGTAAAGTGCTTAAACGTTTTCATATGGAAGAATGTAAGTCAGTTAGAACGCCCCTTGCACAACATTTTAAATTGTCCATGGCTCAATCCCCTTCTACAGAAGAAGAATTAGATGATATGAAATCCAATATTCCCTATGCTAACTTGGTAGGAAGCTTAATGTATGGAGTGGTGTGTTGTAGACCTGATATTGCCCATGCTATGAGTGTGATAAGCAGATTTATGAGTAAACCAGGGAGAGCTCACTGGGAAGCTGCAAAATGGGTAATCGGGTATGTTAAAGGGACATTAGACAGAGGTTTGTTGCATACTTCTAACAGCCATGATGGTGAATGCATAATTGGGCATGTAGACTCAGATTATGCTGCTAATTTGGACTGAAGAATGTCATTTACTGGTTATGTTTTCAACTTGTATGGAAATATTATTAGTTGGCATTCTACTTTGCAATCTATTGTAGCCCTTTCCTCTACAGAAGCAAAGTATATAGCTCTTGTTGAGTCAGTTAAAGAGTCAATCTGGCTAAAGGGATTAGTTGTTGAGATGTGTCCCACTCAAGTTTTAGTCAAAATATTTTGTGACAGCCAGAGTGCTCTTGCGTTGTCCAGGAATCCAAGCTTTCACGACATAACCAAACATATAAATGTGAGGTTCCATTATGTGTGTGATGCCTTACAAGAAGGGAAAGTGAAGCAGTCCAAAGTTGCTACTACCTTAAATCATGCTGATCTTTTAACAAAGTCCTTGCCATCAGACAGGTTTGAGTATTTGTGTGAACTCCTCAAGATGGGAGCCTGTCGATTGCTTCAAGTCAGCAAATTTGGGAGCCTGCTGTTTTGTTTTCAATTCAACATTTTTTATATGAATCAGAGAGCTTTGATTTATCTTTCATTCGTTTGTATCCTGATGCTCACTAAGAGGGTGAATTGTTGAATTCTTAGTAGTTCACATTAGTTTGTAACCATTTACCTTTTGTATTTACAGAAGTTAAACTTACCCCTTTTGTTATTACAGTTGATGGTTAAAAATTAGTTGTGCCAGCTGTTATGTAGTTCTCTTTATAGAGGGGGAGTTAGTCCATTCATTTGAGTGTGAAAATTGTATGGGCTTTGGGAGTGAGTTAAGAGAAATTTGCTACTACTATACTCGGTTTCATCTTCTTCCTCGCTCGATCATTCTTGGGCGATTTGGTGTCTGAATGAAAGCTTGATCTCTCTGATTCTACAGTGGATGTACACCGCATTGGTGGAACCACTTAAACTTGGTGTGCTTTTCTCCTTCTCATATTTTTCTTCTTCCTACTACATTTCTTCGTTTATGTTTGCTCTTTTTGTTATCTGCTTGATCTTCGAATTGGCCATAATTGTTTTAACAGTGTTTTATTTTATTTATCTCAGTACGAGTAAGAGCTGAGATACTTATGGGATTTAATTTGGTGAATGACCTTAAGGAATGAGATAGCTTTATAATTTGCATTTGCAAGTCCATTTCACTTGTGCATTTCCCCTATATTGATTTTAAAAATTAGGGTAAAATGTCTTTTTGGTCCCTCTTGTTTCAGATTGGTTTCCAATAGGTCCCTAGGTTTCAAAATCAAACAATCAAGTCCCTACTGTTTGGGAAATGTTTCTATTAAGTCCCTCAACCGTTAATTTTTTTTAACGGTGCTGACGTGGCACATTAAAAATATTAAAATATTAATTTTTAAATTAAAATAATTAAATAATAAATATTTAAAAAAAAAAAAAAAAACTCCTCTTCCTCCCTCTCTTTTCTCTCCCCATTTTCGTCTCTCTCCCTTCTATAATTTTGTTCCCCCTCCTCTTCTCTTTCTCTTTCTCTCTTCTTTCTCCCCCACCCTTCCCCTTCTCGCCGGCGTCCGGTGTTAGCTCCCGTCGCCACCCTCCCCCTCTCTTCTTCTTCTTACCCACCCAAAAAATATCTCTCTCTCTCCTCTCCCCCACCCCACGATACCCCGTCTCTTTCTTTCCCCCATTCTTTCCCTTGCTGCCACCGTCGCCCTTCTCGTCGCCGTCGCCGTCGTTTCGATTTGCATGGAGAGGGCCTGCTGAGCAAAGTCGTTCATGGGAGGCGGATTGGAGGAGGTGTTGTGGGAGCTGAAAATCTGGAAATTAATTGCAAACAGAACAAAAATTTTGAGTTCCAGTGGTTACAATTTGTTCACACTAAAGAGGAAACAAGAAGGAAATATTTCAAACAAATTCAAACGAGAGAGAGACGTAGATTCACAAAAGTCACAAACAAATCCTACAAATCTCAACGAATTAGTATTTATATATGGGGGAAAGAATCCAGCCATGACAAGCATCAGCAAATCTCCAAGAAAAAAGGGCATCGAACAATCAACGCAATGAATCTAAAAGGAACGAAAAGGGGGAAGGGGGGATCATGTTGGAAACAATGAAATGGGAAAATCATTAATTAATAGAAAGAAAAACCCAAGTTAGATAAGTGAATTAAATCGAATTGAACAAAATGGAATCGTGATGAATCGAGAAGGGAAAAAATCGATTTGAGAAGGGAAAGAGGAAAGACATACCGACGTGAATTCAAGAAAAAAAGGGAAAAAGGAGAAGTTTCTTTGCCCGTAAGCGAAGACTCGAAGAATGGAAGAAAAGCGATGGCCACACCAGGAGCGAGCAAGCGAGCGCGAGAGAGAGAAGAAGAGAGAGAGTTTCGACTCCGACAACACCTCCGCCAATCCGCCTCCCATGAACGGCTTCGCTCAACAAGCCCTTACCATGCAAATCAAAACGACGGCAACGACGATGGGAAGGGCGACGACGGCGGCAAGGGAAAGAATGAGGAAAGAAAGGGAAGGGATATCATGGGGGAGGAGAGAGAGAGATTTTTCGGTGGAAGAAGAGACGGCGACGGCGGCGGGGGCTATCACTGGACGCCGGCGAGAAGGGGAAGGGTGGGGGAGAAAGAAGAGAGAAAGAGAAAGAGAAGAGGGGGGAAGAAAATTACAGAAGAGAGAGAAACGAAAATGGGGAGAGAGAAGAGAGGGAGGGAGAGGATTTTTTTTTATAAATATTTAATATTAATTATTTAAATTTAAAAATTAATATTTTAATATTTTTAACGTGCCACGTCAGCACCGTTAAAAAAATTAACGGTTGAAGGACTCAATAGAAACATTTCCCAAACAGTAGGGACATGATTGTTTGATTTTGAAACCTAAGGACCTATTGGAAACCAACCTGAAACATGAGGGACCAAAAAGGTATTTTACCCTAAAAATTAAATGTTAATTTGAATTAGTTACTTAAATTAGTGTGTAATGTTGAGTTCAATACTGAAAGTGTCGGGCAATAAACAATTTTAGTAAAGGGGATATTGTAATGTTGAGTTCAATACGGATGCATTTGGGCAGCAACAGATCAACTATTCGGATTTGAGAGTGTTGATCAAAGAGTTCCTCTTCAATCCGACTCTCCAGGGCAACGGAAGATTTTTATGGCAGGTCGACGTGTGTGTGCTCTTGTGGAATTTATGAGGGGAGAGAAATAACAAGGTTTTTAGAGGGATTGTGAGAAGTCCAGACAATGTATGGCCTTTATCGAGATTTCATGCTTCCCTTTGGGCTTCGGTTACAAATCTTTTTTGTAATTATCCTTTAGGTCTTATCTTATTGGATTTGAGCCCCTTTCTTTAAGAGGTCTCCATTTTGTGGGCTTGTTTTTTGTATGCCCTTGTATTCTTTCATTTATTCTCAATGAAAGCTAGTTTTTCTATAAAAAAAAAAATTCTTAAAGGGGATATTGGAAAAAAAATCTAGACATAGGACTTTGTTGTTTGAGATAAGTTACACCATAGGATCAATAAGTTGCGTGCTTAATCATGGATGATGCATCATCCTCCTCAGTCGCATCAGGACATTTCTCTATCTTGACCCTTTGGCATGGCTCGACAAGCGATACTTGCGTGTTGCCACTACATTGTCTGCTCTGTGAGGGTTACAACTTACTCTCTTCTAGTATGGTTGTGACATTCTCTCACTTATATTGTAATTGTCCTCGATAACATACTCAGAGGCACAATCCACCTCATCACACAATGGACTATGACAATGAGTTAAAATTAGCATAGAAATATAGATATAAGTTTGATTGCTTAGTCTCTTAAGGGTACTTGCCACAAAGGTTGAATAGAAATTAAACATGATTCATTCCACAAGATGAAATGTGGTTAATGATAAAGGGCGCAATCTACTAGCTTCTCTACTTAGAGCAGAAACTAGATTGGATCTTGGGTTTAAATTGTTGTTCTTCATTTTTATATCGCCAAACATTCTTAAACTTATTTTTTGTTACCTTTGGTTATACTTGTGGAGATTTTTACTTAAACTCCAAGCTTTTGTAAATAGTTTCTTGAGATATGATACTTGGAATATGCGCCAGATGTACTTGATTGAATTTTTTTTTTCAAAAACACTTCTTTCAAATAAACCACAATATACATTGATCGCTCTTCCATCAATTGATAATTTGTCGTCTATACAGTAGTCGGTGATGCCCCATCCGCCATCGCAGTCCGCCAGCGACGCTCCAGCTGTCGTCGTAGTCTACCGGCGACTCTTCCATCGCCACCATCTGTCTATTAGCCTGTCAACAACGCATCCACCCACGACTTTTTCTTCTCTCAACACCCTGATAGCAAGTCTTCTTTTCTTCTTCTGTTTTTTATTTTTCCTTTTGCACTTTTGTCTTTATCTTTCTGTGTATTATTATAGTGTGCTTGATTAACCTAAAAACAATCCATTAAACTTGAATGTTTTCTTTTTCACTATTTCTTCTCACCCATTTTATTTCCTTTTGTTTTGTTACTATCACGACAAACTATTGATTGATGAGAAGTTGTCGACGGGAGATTAGGGCCAAAGAGATTTTTTATATTTTATTTGTTTTAAAACAATTTTAATATTTATTTAATATTTTAGTTTTTTTAATTTATTTACCTAGTAATCAAATAAAATAGTCATGTCATCTCACCCATATCACCACATAACGGTCCAATCAGCATCCCATAGTAGTAATTCTGTTTAAAGAGCAAATACAAACCATGTTCAACTTCAACACCACTAGGGATGGGAGATTTGAACATCTAACCTCTTGACTGAAGGTAGGTACATACCAATTACTGCTGAACTATGCTCGCTTCGCTTTGGCAATGCATTATTTATTTCTAAATTATAAACTTTTGAGTGCAATTCATTTAAATCATGTTTTATACTCTCCATTTATATAACAAAAATTATTCTATCCAGCAATTCTAGAATCACCCGGTCACTTTCGTATTTTAAAAACCTACATTATCTGTTTGAAATCAAATCCCAAAAAAGAGGGCAAACATTGGATAATGATTATTGTGATTTTATTATATAACTAAAATACATGCAATATTGTTCATTGATGTTGGTTGAGCACTTAAACATTTGTTTTGCATATCATCAAACATTAGCTGTAAATTTTCAGCATCTACATTCATAATTATATGATTCAAGATTCAAATAACACATCAATTAATTATTGGATGGATGAGCCAATTAATGAATAATGCTAAACTTGATCAAAATAATTTCTACAAATTTATGATTGGTAAGATATGGCTCTTAGAAGAAAATTTGAGGAGTTAGAAGCCTACTTAAGAAGTAAGAAAATCTTCAGGCGCAAATGCTTTGATGATATCAATTGCCAATACTTGGAGGAAGCACCTTCAGGCAAAAAAAAAAGGAAAAAACAGTCATTATTAAAGAATAATATGTACCAGCCATCAAACACAATGATTACAGAGTAACTAGCATCAATAACCCATCTTCCATTTTGTTCAATAGAATAAAACAAAATATGACATTAACCAATATCTATTCCCTAAAACAATGGCCAAGCTGCACATAATGAATACAGACAGCAACTAGTATCAAAAACCTATCTTCTCACTTTGCACTAGGATGTTGTCCTTAAAATAATTTAACAAAGATTTAAGGAAACCCAAGGACATCAAAAACTTTAATCTGCTTTTCCTCATATTGTAATATAAGAACAAGCAAACAAAAATTTGAGGTCTCTGGTAAAGAAAATAAAAATTGTTTTTCCTCATATTGTAATATAAGAACAAGCAAACAAAAATTTGAGGTCTCTGGTAAAGAAAATAAAAATAAACAAGAGATTGCTCTTGAGAACTTTGTAGGGCAAGGAACTGCAGACTAGTTGAAGGTCACTCCAAAGATATAGGTCTAGTATAAGAAAATGCTGTCTTTCTAGCAGCTGGATGGTGTTCTTTTTCAAATTCTTCATATATAAGCCAAGCCGATTTTATGATAATTCAAACAAGGGATTTCAAACCTAGGACTCCATAGGGTAGGTTACTTGTGTCATAACTAGATGAGTTTACTAAGTTGCCACAAACAAGGGATTAAATTTAAGGACATACCAAACCAAGAGCTTCCGCAGCGGTCCTATGAGTTTCTTTACCACAAACACCAATAAACATATTCATTAAAGATTCTCTCTGTTCTACCTTCAAGTGTTTCTTCAAGCCTAGAGTCAACATCTCCATCTCAGGCTGGAGAACCAACAAAGATGACATCAGAAAATTTGAGTAATTACAGTTTACTAAGAAAAGAAGGTTCAGAGTACATACAGAGGACTCCTCAGGAGGAAATATCTGGAGAATGTGACAGATCTTCAACAACTCTGCATCTGCTTCAGAGTGTCTATCTTGCATCACTAGTGCCTGTAGTGTGATAAAATTGACTCACCAAATCCTCTTCATTGTATAATAAATCATACAAATTACAGGGAAAAAACATCAAAGAAAAGAACAAAAAGTTCCTCCATGTCCATGGTTAAGTGATGCTTTCCAAAAAGTTCCGGTCACTTTTGAAATTCTAAACACAAAGTATGCTTAATATTTTAGATTTCATGTATAACTTGACCATAATTGAAGTTTCTCCACACCTGTAGAAATAAAACTAAAAGAAGTTTTCCTCTGGATTTCTTTAAACAAACAGTTCGGGGTTATTCTTTTTTCTTTTTCAAATGGGCAAGGGTGAGTAATGAGTATTTGTTTGGTAAGGTTATGGCAGAGGGAGTAAGTTCTGTTTTTAAAATATTGGGGGGAAATCAGAAAAATAATACTAAAAAATGAGTATGTTTCGCACAACACGCCATAATAAAATGTAAACTTCTTTCCAAACTTCATAAATCACTTGATGATCTAGAGGATTAATTTTCCTTTGGGAAAAACAGGGCTTCCTTGGAAAACTATTTTAAAAACAAGCTTATGTTTTTAATCACAAAATTGTTTTTAAAAACTGTATTAATTAATTAATTAATTTAAATTATATATAAAATAAAAAAAAAATAAAAAAATAAACCCTATAAAAGTCAATGTCATTATGCACATTATATTTCATTTAAAAAAAACAAAAAATCAAAACAGTTAACTGAACATGTTTTCAGAATTTGTGTTCTACAAAAGAGTTTAGCAAGCGATTCCCAATAGAGCTTGCAAAGCCTAGAAGGCTAGAACTACGAGGAGTTCCAATTTGACAGAACTACAAGAAGTTTTCTTCTTCCGAATAGTCATTGAGTGATAAATTATTGTGGTTTACACTCTTCATAATCTTCACGTGCATTTTGAATCAAATACTCCTGGTTTAAACCGCTCTTATAAAACACTTGGATTTATGAAAATGTGCATCCTAAGTGAAGGAATCCAAGATCTTAAATCAATGATTCAATTCCCAATTTAAAACATACAATTATACGAATATGCACACTATTTAAGCCTCTGCCACGGTTCAAAACCAAAATATATTAGCATCCTAAATGAGCGTCCTGAAGTTTTTATCTAGCATGTTAAAGCATAATCTTTTACTAAAGAAAAAAGGGGCAACATCATTTTAAATTCTTGCATATTAGCATCCATTTTTTTTTGTGATTAATATATCTCTCTTTGATGTTTCTTGTCAAAAAAAAATTCTTGCACATAGTTCCGTTTTTGTAAATCAAGTTTCTCATCACAAAGTCCTTGGATACATAATGTGAGAGTTAACATACTCGTTAAAAGATACAAGCATTTGATATAATGAAAACATTGGATATTCTAAAAATATTTACCCAGGCCTGTAAAAAGCATGAACGCATTCTAGCAGCAACAGCAGCTGAGACTATCCTGGCAGCACGAACGTTCTCAATGCCAATGTCCTCAGCAAGCCCAGCAACAAAATTTGGACCATCCTCACCATTAATGAGAACTGAGTTAGGGTAAATTGGAGTCCTGTAAATTCCTAAATAAGTTACAATCACATGAACATTAAAGATCTCAGTATGATCACTTTAATAAAATCCAGCACTGGAATTTGAGATTTAGCATGATTCATCCTCTTATAGAGCAAATACTTATAGGAGCACCAGTATAAAGTTTACCTGCTGTAGATATTCAAAACAAAGTCCACAGATGCTCGATAGAAAGAATCACGCATATTTTCTGTGTTGAAGGATACTTTTACTCCAGACATCCTGCATATTTGACGCAACTGCTCATCCATTCAGGCAAAGAGAAGTGCAGGCAATAATAAAAGGATCAGCTATGGAAATAAGGAAAATCAAGTGCTATTGATGATGGAAATTCGCCCAAATTTGACAATGTCCAACATAAGTGAGTTTCAATCAAAATAATGGAGGAAAAAATAAAAAGATGGTTTCGAGAATAGAATATTGGTTTATAATATTGATTTGCTCAAATAGAAAGAAAATGAGTTTTCAATTTGCAATAGATGTGCCTATTTGATAAACTTTTTACAGATCCTTCCCATTAAAGCTGACAAGATGTACAGTGGGATATTGCTAGTCCGTGGAGGGATAGTTCCAGCGGGATAGTTCCAGCTTCAAAAAATGGCATTCTTCTACTAGTCTGTGGAGGGATATTGCTAGCCTAGCCGAGTTTTACAAAAGGAATAGAAAATTCAAGATTGGCAGGGGGGATAAGGCCACGTTCTGGGAAGATGTTTGGATTTCTGAGAGGCCGCTAAAAACGCTTTTTCCTGGTATGTACAGACTGTCTTCGGCTAGAATGGCTAAAGTTTTTTTAGAGTTATGGAATGGGTCCACTTGGGACATTGGCTTGAGAAGAGCGCTTTTCGATAGGGAGCTGAATGAGTGGGCTGAGTTGTCTTCTCTTCTTGATCGTTGCAGATTGGGTGACAGTGATGATGTGGTTTCTTGGAAGCTTGAGGGTTCGGGAGTTTTCACAGTTAGCTCTGCCCTTGAGTCCCTCACTTCGAGGAGAAGAGTGCTGGAAGAGAGAATAAGCTCTCAAATATGGGAAGGAACAAGTCCCAAAAGGGTGAAATTCTTTCTTTAGACCCTTGCTCATCAAAGTATCAATACGATGGATATGATGCAAAAAAGATTTCCTAGTCTTCTTATTTCTCCTAACATATGTGTCATGTGCTATAAGAATGAGATCAGCCTCTCATCTGCTGCAACATTGTGAGTTTGCTGAGAAAGTCTGGAACCGTTTTGCTGATAGTTTTGGGATTGAGTGTTGCAAACCTAATTGTGTGGTTAGGTGGTTGAATGAAATCCGGGAGGGAGGTGGTTTAAAGGACAAAGCAAAAGTTCTTTGGTGCAACTTTTCAAGAGCCATTGTGTGGCACCTTTGGAAAGAAAGGAACTCGAGGGTATTTACAGATAAGTCGCTTCCATTTGATAATTTTTGTGATGTTGTACAGCAATCGGCCTCTAATTGGAGTGCCCTTGATAGAAATTTTTGTAATTATTCTGCTGCCATAATTATCCTTCATTGGAAGGCTTTTGTGTAGTTTTTCTTAGAAAGGGATGCCTTATCCCTTGTCCTATGGTTGTTTTTTGTTGTGGCTTTCGTGAATGAAAGTTCTCTTTTTCTTCTCAAAAAAAAAAAAAGATGTACAGTGGGATGACTGCAAGTTGCAAGAGAAAAGCATTTGTTAATCAATACTATAATCTAGCCAAATCTTATTAAGTCATAATACCTAAAGTAGTTGATTCAGCTCCTTTACATATTCCAAGCTCATCATATCGAAAAGGTTGATTGCTTATGTGTCTACCCTTGCTATTTGTTATTTTAGTTTTACATGCGTTTTCTAGTTTTAGTGTTAGAAAACACTAAAGCACATGTGGTTCCAGCTTGTTGGCCCCTTTTCTGTTATTTGGTCCACATCCTCGTGGTTGTGGTAGCACATTAGTATTGTATGATATTCTGCTAGTTTGGGTAATGCGATTGCCTTGATGCTGAGGGAATAGCTTCAGGTTTTCCTTTCCTCTAAACTTGCTAGGTCAGTAACTAATGATATGACTACATTCAACTCAGCAGACTCCTCCCATCTATCACTTCATTGTGAAAGACCAGAGAATCGCAAAAGGCATAGTAGGCATGGAAGGAAGCACTATAAGCTACAAGCTCCCCATCAACCACCTCAATTCAAGGTTTTATTTGCAATGAATTTCAGTTATGAAACCAAGCAATCTTGAAAACTTATCCATATGACAAGCCGACTGGCAAGCAAAGGAATAAAATTCAGCCACAAAAATCTGATAACTTTTAATGGATTACAAAAGAACAGCTCGTAACTATACTAAATTTAACTTTACATCTTGAAAACTTGAACTAGCTAGGTTCCTGTTCATGTTTAGTAAGAAAACTACAGCACGTCTCAAACCTTAAGTCAAGAGGCACTAAGTACTAAAATCATTGAATGCATAACCTATATTATCAGACAAGAAAAAATATCACATAATAATTCCAGACAATCTCTCACACACAAGATAAAAGTAATTAGTTTTGCCATACGTGTATATCCAGAAGGACCAGAACATATACAGATTGCACTGATACTAAATGCTTTAGTGGGCATTAAATGCAATGCAACCATAGATGCCTATAACATCATCTTATGGATGAGACTACTCTCCCATTCATCCATAAACATCAATTACAAAATAAATCAACGCAAAAGTAGAAAAAGATAACCAAGTGGGCAACAAATCTGTAAGGGAGGGAGGATGCCACTTATCCAGTCTGTGCTTGGTGGGATCCTGACTTACTTCTTGACTGTGTTTAGGATCCCCTGTCTCTAGTAGTGAGAGTCTTGAGAAAGCTACGAGAGGTTTTCCATCGGAAGGAGTTCCTTAGAGGTAGTGTCACGGGCGATTCAGCCTAGGTAATTTGAGACTGCGTAATGAGGCCTTTTTTTTAATATATATGTGAGTATCCGAGTTACCTCTTAATTAATCTCATGAGACAACTACCTGACTCAATTACATTTGGTTGCCGAAGAAATTCATAGGACATTAAATCCTAGGTAGATGGTCACTATGGATTGATCTCATTATCTCTAAGCCTTTATTATTCTCAGGGTTCTTGATCACTAGGCCAAACCATGGTGGTTTCATAATGAATCCCTATGCCTAAATGATTCTAGTGGTTCCCTATAGAACCAAACTCTCTATAGCATAAGATCAGTGTAAGTAGGTATGGGCTTTATCCTTCCAAGTGGACCGACCTTAGGTTGTGGGTTTCTAGGCACATCCATAAATCCTTGGAAAACGATCTCCTACGACTTGCCTTCTTTCTAAATTCGTGAATTATCATTGCAGATGGCTGAAGTATATTCGTCTAGGAGGATTGTCGAGTGGGTAATAGACCATTGTATCTTGTGTTCCCTAACCTTTTATCAACTTTCCTCCAAGTTGTGCCCTATATCTTCCATCATTTCATCATTTGATTCTTTGTCACCTTTCAACTTTGGCTTTCGTCGACACTAGTCTAGTACAGAGGCTACAAATGATGTCGCTTCAATCTCATTGTTGGATAATATCCTTATTTAGTCGGAAGTTAAGATATTCATTGTTGATCCCTTGATCCTTGAAAAGGATTCTCTTGTGGCTTTTTCTTTAACCTTTTTTTGTAGCCCGTACACCTCTGCATCTCCTTTATTCTCCTCAATCTGGAAGGTTAATATTCCCAAGAAGGTCAAATTCTTAGTGTGGTACAATGGTGTATAACACGCTAAGAATTTTGGGTGCCACAATGGTGTATTCTTTGTAGAAAGTCATTTGAGGACTTAGAGCCATTTGCTTTGGAATTGTCAATTTTCTCTCTCGATTTAGGACAACTTGTTCAAGCCTTCTAGAGTTCGTTTGGCCCATAGTAGGGATAGTTGTCTAATGATAAATGAGATTCTACCTCATCCTCGCTTCAAGGAGAAGGGTAGGGTTTTATGAAGGGCAAGGTTTTGCATTACTTTGGAGCATTTGAATCGAGAGAAATAATGAAATCTTTAGGGTTGTGAAGAGATCAGGGGAGAGGTTTAGTCTATAGCTAGATTTAATGTCTTGCTTTGAGCGTCCATGTCCAAAGTCTTTTGTAATTAGTCATTAGATCTTATTTTCTTGGACTAGAACCCTTTCTTAGGCCATTAGGTGAGGTTTCGTGTGGCTCCTTCCAGGCTATTGTTTTTGTAGGCTCGTTTTTTTTCATTGGCTCATGTTTTCTGACCTTGTTGGCCCTCTTGTATTCTTTTTTTCTTTTTTCCCCTCAAAGAAAGCTCGATTTTTCCATTAAAAAATCAAAGAGTAAAATTTATTTTCTTCATTTGCAAGTGTAATTCTTTTCTATTTTATTCCTGTGAGGGTTTGAACCAGTTTGCAAGCACCTTGACTATTCTCATAAGACAACCATCTGACCCTACTACATTTGATTGTCAAGGTCATTTATAGAATATTAAATCCTAGGTAGACTGTCACCATGTCTTGAACATTTGTAAGTGTAGTCTTGAAATTCCTCAACGCTGCTCTCCTAGTGATTTCATTTTTATCCTGTCTTTCTATTACCCTTTTCTTTTACCCCCCCCCCCCCCCAAAAAAAAAGGAAAAAAAAACTCATGAATGTTCAATCATTGCATCGCAGGTGGCATGATAAACTATAGATGAAAGCGATGTGTACTCAGTATACCAGCAAATTATTGTATAAAAAATTCATCAAATGTAGTTAAAGAACGGCACTCACATCAAGAATATCATCCTCCATGAAATCCCGCCCACTCATTCTATTGTCCACGAGGGCTGGAAATCAAGTGGGTAAATTCAGCTTCAAATTACAATCAAGAGTATAACAATGGCATGTGAGAGTTACACAGATTTTTATCAGCAGATTCAGAAACAAAACAACTTGTTACCATAAGAAACATGCTTAATGAAGTCAGAAAATTACACGTTTATTTAAATAAATTGAAGAACCAATGGACATATAAGAAATCTTTGTTCACTAACCTCGTACTAATCTGTTAGCTTCTATCTGATATTCCTGCCTATTCGCTGTGTCAGTCCGTCTGGGAACTGCCGGAGGCCACCATTTTGGCAACCTTTCTCCACCCCAAGCCCAAGTCTTCGAAACTTCATCAGTTGAAGTCCTTGGAGCCGTGGACAGAGGACTATCCAATAACCCAAAATGATTGTTCTTCTTCGCCATAGCCTTATTTCGCGCTACAACACTCCTCTCCGTCCCAACAACAACCTCTCGTCCACCGAGACTCCGGTCCCTTCTCACTACAGGAGCAGTATACCCGGAACTAAATTTATTGCGAAAACGAGATCCAATCCCAATTATAGCCCTAACTATAAAGACCACAACGAAGCTCACGAGAACCAACTGACCAACGAATTCCACAGTGGAACGCCGACACGAGACGGTCAGTGTGCGATTCTGGTCATCGAAGGCAATCAACGTCCGCAAGTCATCGAAAGCGTCCAATCCCGACGACAGAAACTGGCGAAATTGGGAACGAGAGGAGTAGTAGACGGAGTAGAAGAGAGAGGAGGCTTCGGCGGTGAGTTGGTCGAGTTCAATCACAGTTTGGAGCTTCGAGTCCGAGGAAGAGGAGGAAGAATCGAGGGGCGAGTGGGTGGTGCGGAACTTGGCGAGCTTGTTTTTGCGGCGAGTTCGACGGCGTGGTTTGAAGCAGGAGAGAGTGGTGAAGCGTTGTCGGGGCTCCGGCGAGGAGAGGCGGTAGAGGAGGTGGTGGTTATGGCGATGGGGAGTGAATGGATATGGAGGAAAGTGGCAGAGAGTGGGTGCGGTGTCCATTAGTCCATGTAGAGCTAAGGAATTGGAAGCTCTGTGTCGGTTTTGTATCCGTGAGAGAAAGAGAGAGAAAGTCTGAACTCTGAAGCAAAGAGAGGCTGTGTAGTTGATTCTTAAGCTTTCGATTACACAGCTAAAATGGCGAAATGTATATATAGGTTTGACGGAAGTCTACAAAATCATACCTAACCAAAGTGGTCTGGTTTTAGTTTTGGGCAAGTATCATTTTTCATAGTTTGGAATAATTTTCTTTCGAGCATAGTTAATTGACATATACGCTCGTCAAGATGTCAGAGGGTTGAAGTCGAAGATATATATGTTTTGATCTATACTCAAGTTGGAAAATGAGACACTTATTATCTTGCTTGAAGTTGAAAGTTCAATATTTCATTGCCAACATGAACATAATTCAACTGATATAAAACTTGTACTAATGATTAAGGTGTGGTTTAAGTTTCTCCCCTACACATGTTGTAAAAATCACTTTAGAATAATAAGAGTTATTACAATCGCACCCTCAAACTTTTAATTTAATCCATTACATATATTTTTAAATTCAACTTATGAGAAAGGGTAATTTTTCATGGTTGGGTTTTGTAACTTTTCAAATAAAATAGTTAAATTAATGTCTTAATTTTTCAAAAGAAAATTAGTCTTAATTACTAAAAACTTTAGACCATATGTTTAACGTTTCGTCATGAACCATATGTGGATTGAGAATCTTACTATTATTGAGGTAAATTGATCTCCTTTTCCTCTTCATATTAACTTATAACTTCACTAAAAATATGTCAGACATAAACACAAATCATTTGATAATTGACATATATCCTTTGACCGGATTAGAGGTTCGAATCATTTACTCCAAAATGTTTTTTAACCAAAAAAAAAAAAAGAAAAACTTTACTAAAATATAGTACATCAACATTTGGAGGTGGAAAGATTCAAACCTCTAACCTGTTGGTGGGGATATATGTCAATTACCGCTGAACTATGCTCTATTTGACAATTTTACTAAAATATGAACTCAAAACATAAAATTATCGATAATGTTAATAGAATATTCAAACAAAGTAGCAATAGCGATCACATTTCCACTTTCTGATTGGTTAAGCACCATCATTACCCTTCCACTCTAAGTTTACAATAAATAAAGAAAAAACTCTTTTTCAAAAATAAATAAATAAAATTATATATATGAACGTCGCATTGCATAGGGCAGTGGCACGTGCCTGCATTGCTCTCCTCTTCGTGTTCGAGTTCAGCCATTGCTGTCTGCACTTCAGGTTCTTCTCTCTTTCTTTCTCCTTTCCTCACTTCAAGATCATTCCCCAAACTCTTCATCAAAGATTCAAATCCCTTCAATTCTTCCTTTCTACTTCTTTTGATCCCGTTTTCCTTGCATAATAAGCATAACCGCCCTGCAATTCTCTTTTTCTGTGACTGATTTCATTGATGTGAATCTCTTTCTCTCTGTATTTATCTCTTACGTTGCAGGTTTTTTCTAGATTTGTTCTCAAAACCTACTTCCTTGTTCTCCTGGTTGATTGATTGATTGAACTTCTTCTAGATCTTGTACGACTTTTTTCTCAATTCCTTTTCCTAACCCTAGGATTTTTGTTGATTGAAGTCGTTTTGCTCATCCGATCAACTGGTGTTTCTTTTTCTTTTTGGTTTTGGAATTTCTGCAGTGAAGGCAGGGAGGTGAATTTCTATTGTCAGCAGATATGGTTTCCTTCGAAATGAATGACCGCAAGAGTAAGTTGATTTTTCTGTCCGACGGACTATCCTGTAAAGTGGATCTGTTCTCCTTTGAAGTAGTTAGCTATTGATTTTTGTTTAGGCCACTTTGAGTATTACAACAATATCGTTTTATTGTGTTTGTCATTTGGTAGTTAGAAAGTTTGGAATCAGTGTTCTCTGTTCGTCTTAGGGTTGAGTACGGTGAATCCGACTTCGGTAATGGTCATGCTATGACGTTGTTGATCTAGTGTTTTTGCTTCTCGTCTGTGTTTGCTTGCTTGGAAACGAAAATGCGTTGAAATGGCATTATGGTCATTGATTAAGTTTAGTGCCTAGACCATTTATAAATTACTATCTTATTCACTTATATGTTGCTTTGGCACATATTAAATGCCTACGTATTTTATTGATTTTGTTGTGTCTGCTTTGGCAATATTCATGCATAAAGGAGGGCAGCTATGTGGTTTTTTCTAATAGTTTGTTTCTTATATGGAATTGTTAATTTGTAATGGCATTAACGAGAAAATTTCCAAATGAGCAGAGATTGGACTAGGACTTACAGGATTTGGGATATTTTTCTCATTCCTGGGAATTGTGTTCTTCTTTGACAAGGGATTACTTGCCATGGGAAATGTAAGTGTAAAATTTATATTTTTCTCGACCCAAGTAAAAGGATTTATAATTCTTGTTTCATTCCAATGTAAACTCTTAACACTACCTCTCTCTTCTGATTCACTGAATCAGATCCTGTTCTTCTCAGGAGTTACTCTCACCATTGGACTCAAGTCAACCATGCAATTCTTTATGAAACGTCAAAATTTTAAGGCTAGTACTTGAGATACTCTTCCCCTCTTACTCGTCCTTTATTGTGCATGCTTTTTTTTTTTTTTTTTGACGATGTACTTTTCATTAATTGTGCAGGGTACAATCTCTTTTGGTTTAGGGTTCTTCTTTGTTATCATAGGATGGCCAATCTTTGGCATGATATTGGAAGCATATGGTTTTGTTGTCCTTTTCAGGTTAGTTGGATACATTCAGCTACTATTTCAATTTGTGTGTATATATCTTTTTAATCTTTGGTCGTGCTGAATGCTGATAAATTATACTGTGCAGTGGCTTCTGGCCAACATTGGCAGTCTTTCTTCAGAAAATTCCCGTTCTTGGATGGTTATTCCAGCAACCATATGTCAGATCGGTTAGTTTGTACTTTTTTTTTTTTTTTTTAATTTTTTGCTGTGTTTGTGGGGAAGGTGTATTGGAAATAATGACCAAAGCGATCTCTTATATTCAAGTCATTGATAAGCCCTCGATTCAACAAGTATATCTTCTTTTTTTTTTGAGAGATACAACAAGTATATCAAATAGGTAAAGTGAAACAAGGATAATAAGGGGAGGAATGTTAATTGGAGGGGTGTCTGGTCTTCTGCAACAAGCAGTTTTAGCTAATAGGTGGAGGATGAGTGAGGGAATAAAAGTGGTTGAAAGAGAGAAAGTTGGGGGGAGGGGATATTTATAGGTGATGATGTAAGGTGGGGGAACCAGGTACGTGGAATCTAGTGTAGGGAGAGCATTGGGGTCTCTCAAAGTACCTCAATTTTGTATCTTTGGGCTTTCATTATGGAATTTTATCTGAGTTTATGTAAATGGGCATGAGAACAGTAAAGTTCTAGAAATGGTCTGAATGAAAAGATGGAGACAGGACTAGAGGTAGTAGAAGAGAAGACTGTTGGCATCAGACCATTCTTAAGCATAAACTTACTAAAGTTAGGAAGGAGTCGAATAAATCATTGGATAAGGCAATGAAAACATGGGTGAAGCAACTAAAGTTATATGAAAATAATTAGAAGCTTCAATTCCTGGAAATATTTGTAAGGATGCCAGAGGGGTCTACATTAGAAGTGCTATTTTAAAGTGTGATTGACAAGAGGTGCAGTGGCAGTGGAAGTTCAAATAGAGTCGACCTTTGACACACAAGTTTGGATTCTGGGGATGCTGATATTTGAATGTGAGAATCCAAATGGTTGTGTCAAGTAGTACAATATCTCATTGTCAATTACACAAAGAAAGAGAAACTAAAGATTGCAACATTATGTCTTGAGCGAGATGCATTTTGATCTGGTGTAACATCAATGGTGAAAAACATGAGACTTACCAACAACTAGGAGAACAGGCTATTTTGAAAATTTGTAGTGAATCGTGTCATAACTGTCATGCCCTTGAATACAACTCAGGAAGGGCAGCATCTCATGGAATGCTTCCCGGAAGCTGAAGACAGCCATGATTAGAATTCCTGTTTTGGCACTGCCAAACTTTGCAAAGCTTTTGATCATTGAAACAGATGCCCTAGATGTCAGCATTGAGGCAGTGTTGATGCAGGATCGAAGGCCAGTGGTTTTCTCCAGTCTCTGTATCTGCCTTCTCTGATATATAGGCACAAGGCAATTGATGAGGGCTAGATAATAGCCATAGTGTTGACTATGACTAAATAGACTCCATATTTGTTAGGGTGAAGATTTGTTTTCAAATAGACCACAAAAATCCCAAATTTTGTTCAGAGCATAGGTTGGTAGGGTTTCATTACCTTCTGTGAATTGCCAAGCTCATGGGTTTTGATTTTGATGATATACAGTGTTAACCTAGGTGGGAGAATAAGGTGGTAAATGCATATAACAAATGCCCAATATTACCGAGTGTAACTACCTAGAACAGTGTGTGTGTATGGAGTTGTAGCCAAGTTTCTGAGTCTCAACATGGCCAATACTTTTTCCCTGATGTCCGAAATGATACCAAATGTTAACATATTAGTTTACACCATGCTGTACTAAATTCTTAGTTTGCTATGTATTTACTTTCATGAACTAGTTAATCCGCAGCTTTTCAAATCAGTCAACACCGTTAGGGTTTTTGCTTGAATTCCGAGTACACGTGAATTTTTCTGGACTGCAGATTTATGTGTTTTTTTTTTTTTTTTTTTTTTGTGCTGTTGCAGTTCTTCGACAAATACCGGGGTAGACGTGTACCTGTTTGAGCAAGGGAAGTTATTAATCTGTTGGTGAACTTGTAAGTTGTAAACTTCTCTTGCTTGGAGGCCCAGTTTTTGTTCAGATGGCGAGAGTAGAAAATACTTTGGCAGTTGATAATGATGAGAATAAGCTTTCTCTGTTATCCCAAAAAAAAAAAAAAAAAAAGCATAGGAAAAAGAAAACTAAGAAACAAACACAAACTCTTTTTTCCTTTTTTTTTTTTTTTTTTCTCTGTTTTCCATTTTGGTTTTTGATATTTCATTTGTGTAAAAAGTAATTGTGACGTGTAGCTGAACATTCTATAGTTGCTAATTTTCAAAATTCTTGATGTCATTCTTTGTATTTACAAGGATGAAAAAAATATATGGTCAGATTTTTATGGGTGACTAATTTGCATTTTTTCCCCAATATGTTGGGAGGTAGGGATTGATATGTGAACGTATGTAGTACTAGTATGTATATCATGTATATATCCCTAGGCCCTGTCTTGGATGGTGGAAAACCCTCCGTTTAAATTGGGGGTACATTTTCCCCCAATTATTTCTTCGAGATTTAGAATACGAATAAATTCTTGACTTGACTTCATCATAAAACACGTGAATATATAGTGAATATATGTAACAAGTAAGCGAGCTTAGTTCAGCGGTAATTGACATATACTCTCGTCCAAAAGGTCAGAGGTTCGAATCTTTCACTCCAAATATTGATGTATTAAAAAAAATGTAACAAGAAACGAAGAGTTTATTAGTTCAGTGGTAGAAGTAGGGTTTATAAGTTTAATTTTTAAAAATAAAAGCCTATTATCAAATGTAGTCTTAGTAATTATTGGTTGATTTTTTTTTAGAAGTTAATTTACAACGTCTTTTGGAAGAAGTTTTTAATTGAAATGCTCTCTCTAAACACCTTTGGGGGAAAAAATTTAACCAAATACTATCCATTTTTAGAAACAAAACTATAAACACATGTCAAGCACTAAGAAGTGAATTCACATGTTTTACATGGTGAAAATTAAAGCAATATTTTTGGGAAAGCAAAAAGAAGTTTAATTAAAATAAACCACACTTTTACCAAGACTACAATATCATAAAATAAATTTGTTCTGAATCTAGGGCTAGTTCCACAGATTTCTCGATTGGTGGTTAATGTTAGTACATGGTTAAATTATAAATTTAGTCCCTATAATTTGAGGAAAATTAGAATTTAGTTTCTATGATCTTTTAAATTTTAAAATACTTTATTAAACTATAAAAACACAATTCTATTGTTTAAAATAATAGAGACTAAATTCTAATTTTCTCCACCAAATTTATACTTTAATCCAATTTCGTTAAATTTATGGACAGGTCAATTTGTCAATTAAAAATATACATCATGTTCATTTTCTTTGCAACAATCCAATGAATTCTCTGGTGAAAAAAGGTGAGACGATTTATATTGTATATAACTTTTACATTTTTGTAAAAGAAATTATATTAATGTATATTATAGTGGATCAAATTTTGATTACGTAATATATACTTCTTGTTTAATGTAAAATTTATCTTGGGTCCAACCAACCTAATAAAATATTTTTTTATTTATAAAATGTTTACATCAACATAAATAATATTATGAGATTAAGGGCTCGTTTGATAACGTTCCCGTTTTTTGTTTCTCATTTTTTAAGAAACAGACTTGTTTGATAACTCATCCATGTTTCTTGTTTCTAAATTTCTAGAAACATTTCTAAAAAAGGAGGTCAAATTTGAGAAACTACAAAAAGTTGTTTCTCAAATTCTGTTTCTGTTTTTTTTTTTCTATCTTTCATGCATGTATCCATCTCTCCCTCCCATTCTTACATCAATCTCTTCTTTTTCTCTATTTTTTTAACCACTTCCTCGTCTTTTTTTTTAAATTTTTTTTTCTTCTTTCGTTATTTATCTCTTTCTTTTTTTTTTTTTTATTATTTATGTTATTTCTTTCCTTTTTTCCTTTTTTTATCACCTCTGTCAATCTCTAACTACTGGCCACAGCTGACCTCCACCAACCGACCCCCATCGTCGACCTCCGATTATCGGTCACCGCCGACCTCTGCCACCGTCAACCTCCGCCTATCAGTCGTTGGCTACCGACCGACCGCCACCGTCCACCTCCGACTACCGATCATCGTTGTCTGCTATCGTCGACCTCCGACGATCGGCCACCACCATCCACCTCCGACTACCGGTCGTCGCCGACCTCCGTCGACCTCCGACCATCGGTCGCGGCCGACAGCTACTGTCGACATCCGACGATCGGCTGTTGTTGACCTCCACTGACAGACCGCCACCGTTGACCTTCGACTATCGGTCGTCGTCGACCTCCACCAACCGACCGCCACCATCCACCTCTGACTACCGATCATCATCTACCTCTGTCGACTGGCCACCATCGTCGACCTCTGACTACCAATCGCGGCCGACCGCTACTGTCGACCTCCGCTGACCAGCCTCCGTTAACCGACCGCTACCGTCGAACTTTGACTACCGACCATTGTCGACCTCCACCAACCGACCGCCACCGTCCACCTCCGTCGACCTCCAACTACCGACCGCTACTGCCGACCTCCGACAACCAGCCGCTGTCGACCTCCATTGACCAACCTCCGTCGACCGGTCACTATCATCGACCTCTGATTACCAGTCGCGACTGACTGCTACCGTCGACCTCTGACGACCCGTCGTTGTCGACCTCCGCTGAATGGCTGCCACTGATCGGTTGCCACCGTTGACCTCAAACTACTGGCCACCATCGACCTCCACCGACCGGTCGCTATCATCGACCTCTGACTGTCAACCGCCACCGACCTCCGCCGAATGACCGCCACTATCGACCTCTGACTATCGTGCGCCGTCGTCGACCCCCGACTACCGAATTCAACGACCGACCGCCACCTGCAACCTGCGACTACCGGTCGTCGTCGACCTTTGTTGATCGACTGTCATCGTCGACCTCTGACTACCGGTCGCGATCGACCGCTACCGTTGACCTTTGATTATCGGTCGCTGTCGACCTTTAACTACCGGTCGTCATCGTTGACCTCTGACTATCGGGTGCCGCCGACCTCCGCTAATCAGCCGCCAGCGACCTCCATTGACCGACCTCCCCCGACCAGCCGCCACCTTCAACCTCTGACTATCGGCCGCCGCCGACCTCCGCCGACCAACCGCCACTGGCAAGCTCTGACTATAATTTTAATGTATGTTATATATAATTTTTATATTTTATGTACCAAAATTTATTTCAACTAAAAATCAAGAAATGAGAAATAGTTATCAAACACATATTTGTTTCTGTTTCTTTTTTAAGAGAAACAAGAAACAAAAATAGTTATCAAACATGTTTCTGTTTTTAATTCTTAAAAAATAAGAAACAAGAAACGAGAAACGAGAAACGAGAACGTTATCAAACGAGCCCTAAATGTGTAGTTAAGTTGATATTGGCAAGCTCAATGTGTACCATAGTAGTCAGTAAATAAATAATAATAATAAATAAAAGCCAAACTCTAGTTAATAATAGCTAGACCTACAATGTTGGATCGAGTTCACACAACGATGATTCCACATAACTAGAGTTTATTAAATAAAAATTAAAAAAGAAAAAAAAAACCATATGATAGGAGAAGCTAACTAGACTAGTACCCAACGAAGACAAACCCACCAAGAGTTAGCCAAACACTACATCCATGCAAAGATGGGAAATTTCAAAGGTCTAATAAGGCATAAGGCTTGATGTGATCACGACAATCAAGTTAAATCATGACAGCAGCAAACTAAGTCATAAACTAAAGATCGATGTTCGATTCATCATACATTCGATCGAATTGAACATTCAACAATCAACCTAATGTGACTATAATGGTGTATAATCACGCTTGACACTATCTAAGTGCTTAAAATATTGTCCAATGTTGACTTAGCATGTCAAATATAAGGTCAAATGTAGTCACAATAATCGACCACCAGCCAATCAAACTATGACTACAAATTAGGCAAGAAATCAAAGACCAATGCTCGATGCATTGAACACCCAACAATCATCTCAGTGTGACAAGTGCTTATCACATCATCTAACGTTGATCTACAACATCTATACTCTAGTCATATCAATCATTTGAATAAGTATTAGTCGATTTTTTTTTTAAAAAATAATACATTTTTGTCATGTGGAATAGAGATTCAAACCTACAACCTCTAAAAAAAAGTAGAGATTCCTTACATTGAGTTATGTTCAAGTTAGCAAGATATAAAATAAGAAATTATTCCATAACTTTACATAGATTTTAGTCTTGATGTCCAAAGAAAAAAAAAACGATCAATTAGATTACCATTAACACAATTTCATTTTCTCGTAATGTTACCTAGCAGGAAATTCTGGCAGAAGGTCACCAACAAGAGCTTAGCTCAAATGGCATAAAATTGTATTGATAGCCACAAGGTTTGTGGTTCGAATCCCCCTTTCCCACATATTGTCAAAAAAAAATCTGGCAGAAGGTCCATCCTTTAACAGTAACACAAGAATCAACATTCAACACTATCATTTCACATATCATGAAGAGAAGTTGGCTATAGAACCTTTAAATTTTACATACATTTGATTATTTTCATGTTATATTTGTTTACATTTACTTCACTATCAAAAAGAATCTTTTAAATTCAAACAGAATTGTCAACGTGGTTCATGCCAGTTTAGCTAGCATTATCCTTATGATTTTCAAGCGGATCGAGATCACACAATCTACATATAAAATTTCATCTTCATACAAATCAAATAGAGGAAAAGCCACAAATCTAAATCTACCTCAACTACTAAGACATATATTCTCAACCAATAGATTGGAGGTTTAAATCTCCTACACCACATGATTGGAAAAAAAAAATAGAGAAAAGGTTAACGGGGAGAAATTGAAAGCAAGAATGCTCTTCCACATAATTTTAGAGGAATATAGAAGCCTTTGCATATGGTAAAAGAACCTATTGTTTTGATAAAACAATAAATAATAACTTTCATTGAATTAATGAAAAGAGACTAATGCTCTGAAAATACAAACTCCAGAAGAAAAAGTATAGCAAGAGAGTTACAAAGAAAAAAAAAAATCTTGCCAATTAAGAGACTTAACAGAAAGAAGCCTTCACAATCTAGGATTTTAGCATAAACAAAATGATCAATTCAAGAAGGATGCTTGTCTGCGAAGATTCACTGATTCCTTTCCACTAATAAAATGGTTTTTACCGCAATTGTCCATAACAAATCAGCAGATATAGTCTAGTCACTTCTGATGCCTATTGGGGCAGCAAGCAATAAATCAGTAATCCAAGGGGGCAAAGGACTTATGGGATTCCTCTCTTGTTGCAAAGGCACTTGATGAAAGAAACAGAAAGAAGCAGTAGTGGCAGCCTTGCTACATCAAGAACCTATTGTATCTCAAAAGGTGATTGTCATCTTTCTTTATCCCTAGAAAGACAACCCTTCCCCGAGCAATTTGATGCAGGTTTCATACACATACAGAGATAGACAACATATACATACACAACAATAAGCAAAAAAATATCTACAACTGCGGGGATGATATTCATTTTTCCTAAATCATATCAGTCAAATTGGGAAGGAAAAAAAAAATCTTCAAAGACAATTTTCAATGACTGAAAGCGCTTGAAATCCTATTGCAAAAGTCAGCCCAGATAGATCACATACAGATACTTGATTTGAATATTGATCTTTAGGGGAACAAATATCAACATTGCACAAAAACTCGGAGTATAGCACCTATTGATTCTGCTTCCGGTTCCTTAGCCTAAGACTTGATCTTCTACTCTCAGATTTAACTGTTATTGCATCAGCTTCCTTATCAGATCTAATAGAAAAATCAGTTGTTGATGCAACATTTGAACTACTTTGAACTCTCTGTCCAGTTCCCTTTCTTGAGTTTTCACATGAAGAGTTATTCTCCTGACCCTTTTTCCTCTTTCGAGAGTCTGATTCGAGACTCTCTTTACTTCTGTTATGAGAATTTAACTTTTTCGTGCTTCTTGTGCAAACACCTCGGCTTCCTGGAATCTGGAGCTCCATGTCCACCTTAGATTTAGCTTCTTGACTAGCGTGCAATGGATCCTTTATAGCATCATTCTTCCCCTCATCCTGGAAACCTTGCTCCTTGAGATCTTCATTGGAATTTACTTGTTGAGGTCCTCTTGGGTTCTCTAGTCCAGATTCAAAATTTTGTGTGGGACTACAACTTGTATTCGACTTCTTCATAAAAAGGTCATGACTAGATTCTCCATAAGTGGACAAGAAGATATCTTTCAACCAAGTTACTGCAAGATTATCCAAGTCAGGTTCTAAATTATGGCTTGTACCTTGATGGTCAGAATGAGTACTTTCTTTAATACACTTGAAAGGAGATATTTTATCCGAACTACCCATATAGTCTTTCCAATTAAAGGGAAAACCAAGAAGGAAATGATTGTACACCTGCTCAAGTTGTAGGTCGTTAATTTTCCTCAGTTTCAAGATAGTTCCAATAATATTCAGGAGGGCAAAATATGTTTAGATGAATAGTTCAGCCATCAGTAACAGTCCAGGAACAGAAAGTTGGGAGAAATAAGAACACCACACATACCTTCGGTGGAAAGCCATTTTCACGTGTTCGTGATATATTTATGAAGCCACTGACTGTAATGATAATGCCATCTTTTGCCTCGAGAATGGTGGCTTTATGACTCTTGGAAATCGCTGAAGAATAAAATACTTTTAACCCAGCTCTTCTGCAATAATGAACCATAAAAATCTTTAAACACAGAGCATTAATTCCCATACTCAAAAGAGGACGAGGTGCAATGAACTATATCCACAAAACAGTGAAGAAGAAATAGCTCAGATAAGATCGGAGTGTATGAGACAATGAAAACTATTCTCTTTTTACTCAATCAGACCACTGAAAGGAAGGTCGATCAGATATTAAATTCCTCAGTCTTGGGAAATAAAGTATGCACGAAGAGTGAAGGGTTTCACTTCTGCTCCTTCAGCAGAATTCATCGTCTACTTTATACTCCTTTTCTTTTTTTTTTTTAAAGAAGAAACAAATTTTTTCGTTGAAGAAATGAAAAGAGACTAATGCTCAAAAGATACAAACTCCACAAGGGAGTGAGAGTAACAATAAAAAAAAAATAAAAAATAAAAAATTTACAGAGGAAATATATAAGCAACCCAATCCAAACATATATCTTGCAATGGAAAAACAGCACTAGACTTGTAAAGAGAACACCAAGAAGAAGCTTATAGTCTCGTGGATTTGAAACAATTGAACCAAGGAAGAAGTTGTTCTTCAAGAATCTAAAATTCATTTCCAACCATTATTCTAAAAGAAGAGCTTAAAATGTGGCAATCCATAATAAGTGAAGCTTCAAAGCCAAAGAAAGTCCAAGGATAAGTTGATGAATATTATCCTCCAAAGCCAAAAAAATTTCAACGGCATCTTCACGCAGCACAAAAAAAAATTGTCTTCTTTTGACAATTGCAAGATTCCAGGATGAATCCAAAGCTGGGCTAGTGCTTGGAATCCAATAAAAAAACTCCACTACCTCTACTATTCACTAGAAACCTTGCCATTATTAAATCCATGCACAACAAGAAATATTTTGCTGAGGGACTATAAGTGTTGTTCATAAACCCAATACCACATTACTCATTGCAGTGTATAAGAATGCTAAAACTTATACACTAAGACCTGTCTTGATGCCCTTGGACTTTCAAAAGGAAACAACCCATTCTTTCAAAATAAAGAATCTGGCTATCAAAGAATGAATTTCATCAACACCTAATCTTGACCACATAAATTTTCCAATGGATAAGGGAATTTCCATCAAAACAAGCTCATGATTTAAACGCTACATTCCTTTTTTTTTTTTATAATGAACCGAACTTTCATTCAGAAAAAATGAAAAAATACAAACAGTGTTTCATCAACACCTAATATGTTGGAAGACTAATATTTGAACCTTGTTTATCTTTTATCTATTTTTCTTGGTTAAACACTTCATTACTTACCATGAAAGTGTTTTATATACATGTATATATTTTTGCAAGTTTTTTTTCTATATACTGTGCCTTAAAAAAAAAGCCTGCGCATTTTTTGTGCTTCTTGCACCTAGGCCCCAAGGGGCCATTGCGTCTTAGTGCGCCTTGAGCCTTTTAAAACACTGAATACAAGAGCATCCAAAAAACCAAGCCCTAAAGGAGGAACTCAACTATAAAAAGGGCTTTCAATCAATCAAAATAAGACCTAGTGGGTAATTACAAAAAGCCTTGGAGACTGAGGCCTATAAAGAAACGGAAAATATAGTATTAGCCCAAACCTCACAAGGATGTCTCTCGGCCCCTCTAAAATTCCTATTATTTCTTTCCCCCATAAACCCCACAAAATAGCACAAAAGCCAGCATGCCATAAAAACTTTCCCTTCTCATGATTTAAACGCCACATTCCTTAAGATTAGGAGCTTTAAAAGCTTCAACTCCTGGCACATCAATCGAGAGGGAATATCCATCTTTTAATACTTCTAAGACTTTCACCTTGCTTTCATCCCACATGATTAACAAAACACCTGATCGACCATATGATTCCACACTAGTTCAATTGATGCCTTTTGAACTCCATAAGGATTTAATAAGCCACGCACCAGTTCTATTAATTTCGTTCATCCTTTCCCTTCTTAAGAATTAATTCTGGGTCTTCCTTTTTATGGTCAAGATACCAACATCAGTTGATGATATTATGCCAATGCAAAAACTGATAACTCCAAAGATATTCCCCACTGTTTTGTGGCTATCTAATAGCTCATAAAACTATGATCGATTCTTCTTGCATAAAACACATCAACAAGAAGATAACATGATTAATGATAGCTCAATTTCTTTTCTGGACAATGTCAGATGATGTACTAACTTCAAGAAACCACCAAGAGAGGAGAGGCTTATACTTCCAGATTATACGGTCCTTCAGGAGGCTGGAGAGGAACCAATAAGGGATGGAAGAGAACCCGTTTCTAGCACGACAGCACCTGTTTTTCCTGAGCAATCTTCTAAAGTTAAGGTGTCACCCCACATTTTCACAATGCCAAACTTTTCATGGATGGCATTCGGTATTAATAATTAAGTTAACTAAATTACACCAAACTATTCATCTTAGTTAAAAATAAAATCGTATTTTAAATCTTTTCCAACGCATTATATAGTCAAGTGTTCAATCAATTTCAAAACTTCACCAAGTAAGAGAAATTCCTTTCAAATTAACATCAATATCAAATATTAAAATACAGATAAACCAGAGAGCATAGATACAGTGAATATTTTATCTTTAGCTCACTCAATTACGGCCCCGTCTTATCTCAACCTCTTTAGATACAACACATCTCTCCAAAGAACTAAAAAAAAGTAATAAGAAAAAAAAAAAGAAACCCGAACGAGTTAGGGGAAGCAATGTCTTACTCTCTGTAAGCAAATCCTCCGACAGCCAGGCCCCCGCCATCGTCAGCCTTTACCAGCCACCAATCCTCTAGAAAAACCTAAGGGTTGAGAGAGAATTAACAGAAAATCCGAAAACAAATCTTAAAAAATAAGAAATCAAGCAAAACGTACTGATTTGAGTGAGGAAGGAATGATGGATGTAGAACTGGTAAGCGGAGTATTTGGCGTCGTGGCGGTGGCGGCGGCGGCGGCGGCGGCGACCGGCTGCCGGTTGGTCTTGAAGGGAATAGAGCAGGGAGTGGCAGAGGCGGATTTGCTTCGAGTTCTGACCATGGTGGGAGATGGGCGGGAACTCGAAGCCGAAGAAGAACTGTCCTTTTTCTTTATCATTTCATCTCCATTTTATTTTTCTCGTTCAATGATATTAAAATTTGATTAAAAATAAATTTTGGTCCCTAAACTTTCATTAAATTAACCATTTAGTTTCTGAACTTTGATTTGTAACGACTTAGTCCCCGAACTTTGATGTGTAACGATTTAGTTTGTCCCTGTACTTTCAATTTTGTAACGATTTAGTCTCTGAAGTCCAAATACTTTCAAATTTATAACGATTTAATCCCTATCGTGAAAATTAATGTAAATATTTAATAAAATTTCTTACATGGATAGATTAATAAACTAACTTGGGACCAATATGTTTATAAGTTACAAGGTTTAATCATTAAATAATAAAAATCGATATATAATTTTGATGAATTTTGTTACAAAAAGGATTACATTGTCACAAATTTGCAAGTACTTGGACTTAATTGTTACAAATTTGAAAGTATAGAGACTAAATTGTTACTTATTAAAGGCCAAAGACTAAATTGTTACAAAATTGAAAGTACAGAAACTAAATCGTTACAGATCAAAGTTCAGGGACCAAATTGTTGCTTTCATGAAAGTTTGGGGACCAAAAGTGATTTTTAACCTTAAAATTTCATCGACATGGTCAAAATATAATGTTTTTTTTAGTAATATCTGATGACATTTTTTTAGTTCAGGAAAAGTTCAAGGCCATTACCACTAAGCTATGCTCGTTTTGGCAATGTCATATTTGTTATAGATAATAATTAGCAGTCTTTCTTAAGCATACCTTGTTAGGGGTCGTTGGGTCTATTTTATGGCACAACCGAAAAACGTGTCTTTGGTTTCGACATAAATAAAACATTTAATTTTGTGTCTAATAAATTTCTAATTTTAGGCCTTTGAACAAATTATGGTATCCTTTTATGAAGGGAAATGGAAAGGAAAAGCTTGAGAGTTCAAGTGTTTGTTAATTTGAGAGAAAATTTTCCAGGATAACACCAAAATTTCAGACCCTTCTTTGAATGTTTAGTCACTCATTTATAGAGTGATTCATGCAAGCTAAAATGCCTAATTTTTTAAACCAAAACAGGAGCAATTTAGAAGTTTTGGTAATTTAGAAGTGGGATTAGGTGTGAGATTAGCATGAATTTTAGGAGGTTTTGTATCACTTACATTTTTTTTCAAGGATTCAAACCTATAACCTCTAGGTCATAAACACATTCTTCATGTCAGTTAAACTTTACTCTTGTTGGCATTATGATCAATTACTTACAAACATCAATTTGAACCCAACTCAATTAACATAAAATATGTGACATCAATTAAGAGGTTAGAAGTTCAAATAATACACACTCCCAAGAATTACTTACGGACATTCAGAAGAGCATTGACATAATTAATACTTAATTTTTTTTATTTTTTTTATATCCATGAGTGTCCGAGTCAGCTTACGCGCACCTCGCCTAATCTCACGGGACAATAGTCTGACCCTACTACATTTGGTTGCCAAGAAAACTCGTAAGATATTAAATCCTAGGAAAGTAGCCACCACGGATTGAACTCATTCCCTCTAAAGCCTTTTATTTTTTCTATAGTCTTTAATTGACTACTAGGACCTACCCTTATGGTTAATTTATAAAAATATCTGAGCCAAATAGACACCAATGTACAAATGTTTTTTTTTTCAAAAAAAAAAAAAAAAAAACAAACAAACAAATAAATGTACAAATTCCACCACCTCCAATTGACTAGGTAACCTTTCCCTAAATTGTCAAATGATTGATATCATATCCCAAAAAAGAAACTCATTAACACACTTTAATTTTTCACAAAACAAAAGGAACTAATTTACAAACTTTATTGTCAATCAGACTCCTCAAGGTTTCAAATTCAGAAGTGAACATCATCCTCCTAACAGACTTTTTTTTAACTTGGGAAAAAAAAATATATGGTAGTCATCATCTCACCATAGCTTCAATTTTCCGACTGTCCAAAGTACCTTCCACAAATGGTGGCAAGAATATTGAGCATTATCACCTCGTCGGCAAGCTCGGTCTTCTCGGCCCGCAAGCTGGCACATTTCCTAAGCAGACTCCTGAAAGCGGCACAAGTATCTGCATCCAGAGGAGTATCAACTGCTGCACTTAAAGCAAACAGCCAAAGACAATCGGTCCTTGACAGTGTTGCCTGTGTTTCTAACAAGTTTATACGTTTCCTCAACGACGACACACGGAACACCGAGTTCATCTTTGAGATTCCTGATAAAGATGGATAATCATTGCAACTGTTTTCCTTTGCAGAAGTGCTGGCATTCGGTTCCTCGCGTTGCTGTGAGTCGATGTCGTTGGCAGGCAACAAGACAACACTTGGCTGATCAATCAAGTCTGGAATTACAGAATCGATCTTTTCATGGAGGATAAAATCAGACTGCATAGATCCATCGGAGCATGACAGAGCCTGACATGAAATTCGGAGATGGGGTCCAAAAAATTCATATTAACAGCAAAATTAGCAATTTATTTTCATCAAGAAAACCGTTGTTTTCTTTCTTTCCACCAAGAGTACTCATTTCAATTGTTCTCTTTACAAACTTTCCGTTCTCCTCTGTGACTATGGAAAGTTTGATTTTGATCTTTTAATTTTCAATTACTTTCTAGTTTCTACTTAGTCCTTAGCTTTTAAAGTCTCAATTTTAGTCTTTTGATTTTCATTAAATTACACATTTAATCTTAATCATAGAGTTATAGAGATGTTATATCTAACTAATGCAAGTATGATCATCTATATTTGCAATTCAAATGATCACCTTTACAGTAAGAATCAAACATAGGCGTTTTACAACTAAACCAAAATGAAAAATGGATCAAGGACTAACTATAGTTCAACCAAACAGGTTTTCAGGATAAAGAAAAAAGATTTCAGTAAGATGTGATGAACGTTAATAGTAAAATAAATAAATAAACAGTTTCTTGACAAAACAGGAACGAAATAGAATATAAAACATAAAAAAAAGAAAAAAAAAATGCAAGAAAAATATAGTATTCAGCAGCATGGAATAAAGAAAATGAAAGAAATAGGCATTCATGTGCTTTTTCTTTTAAAACATTGATAAGGGTAGATGTAAATACCTGACGTAGCTTAGAAAAATCATCAAGAAATGCATCCTCCCATTCTTTTGAAGGCAGTAAATGCTCGGGGCACTTGGCAATTGCAGGAATCACTGGCATATAAACACTTTGCTCTTTCTTAAAATTACTTCTATCAACTTTTGCCACTGCCACATTTGGAATACGGGAAGCTTCCCACCTAGGAAGGAAAAGATCCTCTTAGTTTAGATTGAAACGAACTCATTTTCAATCAATGAGGTTTAAATTAATAAAACATTTTAATAGTAAATAATAATCACACAAGTAACAAGAACTATCAGCTTGGTGGAATTCTCCCTGAATGGAGAAATGAGGGAGACAAGAACCTCTCCCTCGAACTTGGTTATTTTCTCTATTTCTAGATGGTGCACTGGAAAAAGACTTCAGTAACTATTTCCATTTCTTTAGTAATTTTTTTCCCTTTATATCTGTGAGTGTCAAAACATAGGCACACCTCGACTAATCTCCAGGTTAGCTTGTGCGCACCTCGACTAATCTCACGGGACAACAGCTTGACTCTACTACATTTGGTTGTCAAGAAACACGTAGAATGTCAAATCCTAGGTAGGTGGCCATCACGGATTGAACTCATTCTCTTTAAACCTTTTATTTTTCCCCTGACCCTTATTGACCACTAAGTCAATCTATGATGGTTTCCATTTTTTCGGTAATTCCAATGGGAAGGTTCGTTTCCCCTTAGGAGAATACCCCTCACATGGACTCTGTCATGTATTCTCTACGTGGAAGGTTTTCTTGCAATGAATCAGTTAAGTGGTGTCTTTTTAAGCCAGGAGAGTAGAAATTTCTAAAATGGACAGATTATTCTTAAGAATTTGTAGCTTTTCCAATAAGAATGAGAATTTATTTTACAAAAAAATGAATGAATAAATAAATACAAAAGGTTTTTGGGAAGACCACTATGTAAATTAGAGGGAACAACCGAAGGGGATAGATAGGCACAAATCCAACGGTCCTCCCGGAGTCAAACTCCACTGTCATTCATCGTAGAAAAGGTGATGAATGGTAGAAAACTTAGCAGACAGGGAAATAACCTTCCATGGACTAAAAGGTGCCTTTAGAAACTGAACTGTTGGGATGGAACTCATAATTGCTCCCATGCCCCCAAACTTGCTTACAAATACAATTACTTGAAGCCATAGAGCGTAAGGTTCTCAAGGGAACCGCAACAACTTCTTTGAGAGAAAGGCTACTCTATCATCTATCTATACAACCTATAGAACATATCCTATTCAAGTAACGTCTTAGCACTGGAACCAACATAGTAAAATACCCTCAAAGAACTTTGAGCTTCTAAAAAATGATGTACTTTATTGACAATCAAAATCAAGGGAAAATGTTTGCAGATCCTGACCACATTATAGATTGCACATAAACCTTGTCCAATCCATCTAGCTACTCAAATATCATACCAACTAGGAAGTTCGTTGAAATAGTTTATTTTTTTCTTTTGATAAGAGGAAGTTCGATGAAATAGTTGTCACCTACTAGTTTATTTACTGCCAACAACTTTTAATCACACAAACTTTTGAAGTAACAAAGAATTAAACCGTGTAAGAATAACAGATTGATGTTGGCTACATCTCTGCCCTATTCATTCAACACAACACCATACTCTAACCAAACGGGACATTCCGTCCTGTACCACTGCTTCCTACAAAAAGCTCCTCATCATTTGACAATATAAGAAGAGGAACTTCAAAATGGACAAGAAATACAAAGGAACACTAGAGAAGATGTCATTTTTATACACAGATATAATAGAGAATCAACTGAAAAAGAGAAACCCTTGCACCATTAGAGAAAAATGCTCTCTACCACCTTATCCACCATAATGTATACTCCAGAGACCAGAGTCTTTCTTTTCTTTAACAAAAGCATCCAACGTTCAAGCAATGCTTTTCTTATAGAAATTAGGAGGAAATGAAGAGAGCAATAAAGTACCAGCAATAGAATGGTAGGGACATCAATGCCCCCCCTGCCACAACACCCCCAAAAAAAAAGCATGCGCGCACATCACAGCTTATAGATTCTCTTTAGGCCTCTAAGGCTAGGAACTCTAACCGAGGAACACCCTACAACAGGCCTCAATTTTTTTAATTAAAAAAAATTAGAAATTTTTTGCCTAAAAGCCTATATCTTTAAACAATCTCTTGAAAAATCAATCATTTCCTTTATTTTTCAATATTTCATTATTTTCTTAACACTATATCTTTTCATACATTAAATTTTATTTTATTTTTCTATAGTTTGCCTTCACGCTTATCTTTTTAGTTCACACTGAAGTCAAACAGGACTATTGTACTTCAATGCATCTCACAATTTAAGAATAAACATAGGATACAACCTCTTCATTTGTTTTACTTCATTAATGCTTGTTTATCATCCAATTTATTTTAAGATGAAGATCATTTTTTCTCAATAATTCATTGAGAATCAAGCATTATCTCAATGTAACCTGAAGGCATTTTAAATGTGAGGAGCAAGAAACTCAAATATAGAAATCATAAGCAAGAAGCAAGCAAGTAATAACATTGACATATAAGAACTTACCTGACACGTCTAAGATATTCTAGTCCATCTTCTGGAGGTCCTGAATCAAAATTGGGTTCTCCCTCCACCAGAAAGGCAGGTCTCTGAATACTGTTGTAATATTTATCATCATCACTATCTTCACTGCACTCTTCTAAAATTGTATTGCCACCCTCGTTGACACTAAGACTGCAAGAGGATTCTGAGAATACAAAATTTTTACTTTCATTATCACCTTCCACGTCCTTTATCTCACCATCCAAGCTTTCTGAACATCCCTCCCCTGTTCAGTTGCCACAAAACTTTAGTGATCTTATGAAATTATTTAAACATCAAGTTCCACCCCAAAAGGAATAAGTACGGTTCTGATGTAAATTTAAATAAAGGGAGAAGACAAAATCATTACGCACAAACAAGTCAAAAAGAATTGAATTACTTTCATATTATTCAGCATCATATTACTGAGTTTGCATCATGTACAAAAGAATGTGACTGTAATCATCTCTATACAAAAAGGAACAGAAATTTCATGTAATCTGTATATTTGTACAGACAACAACTATCATTCGCCTATTACACAAAACATGTTGATTTTGATGCACATAAGGTCTTTAGTTGGATTGATTTAGGCGATTCTTCAATGCACAAAAATATTCATATGATTCCATCTTCCCCTTGCAGCCACAACACCTGTGCACAAGAGAAATTGAAACCATCAAAATGACACAAAGAAAACCAAAAACCATGACTATAATTGTGAAGATCAGTTGTTTCAAAATAATAAATTATCTTCTGAAAAGGGAAAAAAATCGAGAAATTCAAAATAGGTTTATGATAAATTTTTCAGCAATATCCAATCGAGCATTTGTATTTAAGGAATTAACTCCACTACGAGAAGTAATGTGAACAAGTTGGTGCTCAAATTCCTCAACTCAAAACGTGATTTACCATGTAGCAGAATAAATGGGGTAAAAAAAAAACAGAAACTAGAAAGTACCTTGAGAAATCAACGGGAAAAAAAAAATTAAAAATGAATAGCACAATTTGCAGGCAAATAAGTTATAAAATTACTTTACTCTGGGGAAAAAACAATCAAAGAAATCCATTCATAGACACCTTGGAAACATTAGCCATGTTATAGAATCCTAAGCAACCATTCATAACCAAACTTCATAAACAAAAGATCAATTAGCAGGCAAATAGTCAGACAATTTGGATTCTCTAAAGACTTGGAAACAGTCGGACAATCGGATGCAGACTTCATAAGCAACTCAATTATACACCCAGACCCATCATTTATTTGTAGAGGCACTTATAAGATTGAAGCAAAGCAAATAGAAACACTTACTTATAATTGAAGAGGCTTCTTCTCTCTTCTCCAAATGCTGCCTAGGCTCAGAGGTGGAGCCTATCTTCATTGGGTAATTCGAGCCAGTTAAGCTACTGTATTCTCTTGCCACAACGGGCATAAGTTCATTGCATATAGCTTTCCACAATCTCTTCTGTTCTGAAACATTCACAAATCTCAGTGCTTCCATATCCTTCCTCGAATACACTATCTTGTTTCCTTCCGCATTTTTTTGACGTCCATTGACTTTATCAAGTTCATTCACATTCCCCAGATTCCAATGCATCTCAGGAATCTTTGCTTCCCTTGCCCTCCTCCTCGATCTTTTAGCCTTTTTCCCCCCTCTTTCGGGTTCATGGGATTTGTTCACCTTGATCTGCATTGACCTTGTTGGACAAACTATACCAATCTCTTCTCCATTTCCAATTTTAGAAACATGAACCGGTTCAACTAATGCAGTCTCGTCTATTACTTCAATCTTCAATGAATTTCTAAGAGACAAATGACTTCGCCCAAGAACATTCAAGTTCTCGGAATTATTTTGCTGAGCAGCAATCTTCTCCTCATCAGTAACCATTGTTTTGCCGCAATTATCCACGATCCCTCCTGAGCTAGGGGGATTATTTCCCTTTTCTAGATGAATTTCTTCTCCAGGAACCAACATGGCTTCAAGTTCTTCCAATAGTAATTTCTTTTTCATTTCCAGAATGCTCTCAGAATCAGCTTCTTTCTTCAACAAATCCTCGGTTCGCGCAAAGGCTTCTTTGCCTTTGCCGTCGGCTTCCATAGCAGCAGCCAACCGAACTTCTTGAACAGGTTCTTTCTTCGTACAAGCTTGATTTCCATCAAAACTCAGTACACTTCTTGCAGAATCTCTCTCTTCTACTTCATCCATCGCAACTTCTTGATTACCGTCTTCCACGGCACCAATCGTTTCAAAACCATGGACAACATCGACCTTGAACGATTCTTTTTCGAGCTCCACATCAAGATTCTGAATCTTGCCCACTAGACTGCTCACGTTTCCTCCGTTTTCAGAAGACGCACAAGCCGAATCGCACACGACCATCTTTGCGACAGAAGTTTCTGAAAATTCTGGATTCTCTTGTGCAGAAGCGGAACTCGCACTGTTTATCATTACTTGACACTCCTGGTTTTGATTCGAGACGATCAAAGGGAGCTTCTCGTCGGCAGAGATCTTAGAGGCAAACGGTTGAATAAGAGATTGGGGGTCCTCAGATGCTGAGAATTCAGAACTTATCTCATCCGCCATTGCTGGAAGAGAAGCAGAAGGGTTTTAGCAGCGCCACCGAGTGAGGAATGAAAAATGGGGTTTAAACATATATGTAGCTTTGACTTGGATTGGATTCGTTAGAGAGGGAGAGATTTTGGTTGATCATTATTTCAGGGCTAAATTATAAAAAAGGTTAAATTATCAAAAATACCCCTCGACTTTAGGGTTTGTTTCAATTATACCCCTGGACTTTCAAAAGTTTCAATTATACCCTTGAAGTTTCAAATTTGTTTCAAAACTACCCTTGGAGACATTTTCCGTTAAATTTATCGACAAAAATTGATGCGTTTGCATGTGTTTTTATTGTTTTTTCCACGTATGTGTTCAAATCTATTCACATAAGCAACAATATATATGCAAACACGTCATTTTAAAAAGCCTTCAAGGGTAGTTTTGAAACAATTTTGAAACTTCAAGGGCATAATTGAAACTTTTGAAAGTCTAGGGGCATAATTGAAACAAATCCTAAAGTTTAGGGGTATTTTTGATAATTTAACCTTATAAAAAATGCGGATGAACTATAGGGTTTGTTTCATAAATGCTTCTGAACTTTAAAAAATTTCAAAAATAACTCTAAATTTTAAAAGTTGTTTCAAAAATACCGTTGTCGTTAATTTTTTTTATGGAAACTATTAAAAATTTCAATTTCATTAATACTCTTTTAACTTTCAAAAGATTTTAAAAAATAATCTTATTAGAAAATGTTTTTTTTTTCCTTCTCTCACCGTAAATTCTTCTCCCATGAAAATTAATGAGAAGTTTTACCTATTTTTCATGTATTCATATACTAGGAACTTTTCTTATCTTTAGCACATCATCCCAAGAGCTTGACTAGATTTCGACAATGGTATTTTCGAAACATTTTTAATGGTTTTAACGATTCCCATCCAAAAATTAATTGCAAGTGTATTTTTGAAACGTTTTGTAAATGTCAAGGGTATTATTGAAACTTTTTAAGTTCAGGGGTATTTTTGAAACAAACCCCATAGTTCAGGGGTATTTTTTTATAATTTAGCCTTATTTCATTTTGCCCCCTAAACTTCAATATTTTAGTTTTCTAGTTTAGATTTAAATTTTATTTTGGTATCATAAATAATTTTATTCTCAAAACCTCTATTTTGACTTTGCCCCCTAGATTTTGAGGGTCATGTCAATTTAGATTATCAACTTTGAAAAATGTCAAATAGGTCCTCGAACTTTTTTCCTGTAGGTCTTTAAAATTTCACTTTTGTGTCAAATAAATCCCTCAACTTTCAATTTTGTGTCTAATAAGTTCTTCACTTATTTGACATTTTTTTAAATTCACAGACATACTAGATACATAATTGTTTAGGGTTCCAATAAGCATAGAATTTGATTTTATTTCTTATAGATTGATTAATTTTTAAAATTCGTGAACATATCATGGATCTATTAGACACAAAATTGAAACTTCAAAGACATTTTTAAAGTTCAGAGACCTATTAGATATAAAATTAAAAGTTCAAGGACTTGTTAGACACTTTTTAAAGTTCAATGATCAAATTGATACAACATTTAAAGTTCAAGGACTAAACTTGTAATTTAACCTTTAATTTTTCTCCATTTTGATCTTTCTATTTTTAAAACGCTAAAATATAATTGAAAATTCAAATGATGTTTAATTAGTTGAGCTATACTCAAATTTAAGATAATGTTTGCAAAATCCTAAAACAAATGTGTGTATATATTATATTATAACACTTTAATACAAAAGATATAACAATATTTCAAGAAATATATTGAGTGTAATGAATGGTTGAAATTATGATAAAAAAATAATGAGATTAGAAAAAATTAATGGTCTACATTGTTTATATTGTAAATATATTAATATAATTTAAAATTGGCAAAGGACAAAAGCAAAAAGTATAGGAATTAGAAGGGACACATAAGGATGAAAATAAGATTTCAATATTAACATCACTTTCAAGAGGTGTAGTTTAGTTGGTAATTTTCAAGGTCAGAAATAACCTTTTGATGACTAAATTATAATTTAAAATTTTTTAAAGTTTTGAGAAGATAGTTAAATAATTTTTTAAAAGTTATCAATTACAAATATTCATAAATTTCTATATTTAAATATTAGAGAGTGATAATAAGATAATGTTTAATTTCTTTCGTTCCAATAATAAGAATAATATTAAGATTAAATATTTATTTTAAAAGAAAAGTTAGGGAAAATTTAGGAGAGGTTGATGCCAAAATTTGACCAAAGACTCTCCTGATCCGTGACATCAATGGTAAATTTATTTGAAGGAGAAGACGTGACCTCTTGCCCCATCGACTTCGATGCTTAAGTCAGTTAAGAGTTCATGAGTGAAGCAAGTAAATTAACTAAATTAAGAGGAAGAGAACAAATGTCCCCTTACCTTGGGGTGAACCTCTTCTATTTATAGTTGAAATTAGGGTTTTCCCCTCCCTGAGATGGAGTAGCCCTACAGATTGATTCAGGTCCATTGGGCCTCTGTGGGCTTGTTTCTCCTCTGAGCACCTTCTTAGAGCTAGGTCCAAATTCACCCATAAAATTAAGCCCCCACTCTTGAATTGGGATTCAGTGGTGGCCTGTTAATATAAGTCAAAACACCTTAAGCCCAATTTAAGAGTATAATTCGAGTATAATTCTTCCTTGTGCCAATTTGTTTTTTTGCCAAGAGACTCTTCTTGCTTTTTATCATTCACTTTTCTTGTATGAAATATCTTAGGTTTTAGTCTCAATTACAAGGGCAGTTTACTGTTTTGAAGCCCTCGCACCTTCTTCTATTGATACGACTCCGTTCCTGAGGGTCCGCTAGTCGTCGTTTACCTTGTGGAGCGTAGGCCTTGCCACTCCTCTAAGGTCATTCCTGCAAGTTAGTTACTTCGGGGAGTACAGTCATTGCCACTCCACCGAGTGCCCTAGGAGTATAGGCGTTGCCATTTCTACAAGGCATTTTCATAGATTGATTACCCCGGGGAGTATAGGCGTTGCCACTCCTACAAGGCCTTTTCATAGATTGATTACCCCGGGGAGTATATGTGGCGTTGCCACTCCACCGAGCGCCCTAGGAGTATAGGAGTTGCCACTCCTACAAGGACTTTTAGCCCAGGTGCTCGGGATTTATGCATGTCATGTTCCCTCGTGAAACAACGTTAGTAGATAACATTATGTTGATATAAGAAAAAGACTAATCATTGATTGAAACATAATTAACTTGCAAATTATGAATAATTTGCATTTAATAAATCAATAGATACACATAAAGTAATAAGAATGTATCAGAACTCGCAATTACGAATTGAGTAATAGACATTTAGTAAATAAGGGTAGGTAGAGAACATACCCAGAACGTTGAGCCCATGAAATAGTAAAGACCCTTTGTTGGGCTAATATGAGCTATATCTTCAAATCACTCGAATTTCTCACCTCATATTGTTGAACTCATAATTAGAAATAAGTGACAAACTTTGCAATATGAAGGTGCCATAAAACAATTTATGCAAGTAAATAAATAACTTTATATAGTCTACTTTAATCTCGACTTTTAATTCGGTCCAAGTCATTTATAATGACATGACTAAGCAAATTTATATGTTCGGTTTGAAATATGACTAGTTGGTCTATTTATTCACCAAAATGATAGATACATCAAATCTACAATTTAAGTCAACTCGGGCAAATTCAAAAAATATGAATCATCAATTGATAAAAATATCCTCAACGAAATATCGAATTGAAATTCTAAATTAGAGAGTAAATCAAATCTTTTGCGATCTATATATATATGATAAAGCTTAAATCTACAACTTTTGGATATAGATAATTTATCCAAACACAAATCTGAACTTAATTTGAATCTTCTAATCTTATGCATTTAAAATTATATAGATTTACCTCTATACATCCTTCAAATCAATCTTAATGCTTGATTGAAAACATTTTAAGCTAAAGTGTAAAGCAATCATATTATCAATTCACAATTTTAACCCCAATCCAATTTAAACAGATAACTAATTGAAATAATAAAACACTACTAAAAGCAATCAAACAGCTTCTATATTGTAAATTTACAAAGACAAATGTACACCACGCCAGTAAATTAATAAATAAACTAAAACTATTGTGGATTTGCCCCCTCAATTTGAGCATATGTGCTTTTCATTGAACGACAAAAAGAGGAATATACATATATATTTTAACACGAAATTTAATTAAAATAGTAAAGAAAATTATTTGAGATTAATAATATATACCAATTTACCATAACACAAAATTTAACGGCAAAAAGAGTAATATACGTAAGAGACAAATAGATTTTGCGTATTTCCATGATACTGGGTTTTTAATTAACCTCTTTATCTTAAGTTATTCTCAATTTCAGAGCAGAAGAAAACAAACAAGCTGAGAATCCAAACTCTCCATACAATCTTTCAAAAATTCGAATTACAAAAATCTTTTAAAATTTCCTTAAGTTGCGGGTGCTATCACAATTCTCAATCAGATCGATATTGACGAAAAAAGAGAGTTGAACTGTACCTATGATTAATCGCAAGAATAAGTAGGTTTTATGATCGGTAGGTAAGATTTTTGCTCACCAAATCTCGAACTCCGGTTTCGTCGGTCAACTCATTGGTTCTGTTTGGCATCCCCAGACGGCGCCAACTGTTGATGCCAAAATTTGGCCAAAGGACTCGCCTGACCTTCACGTGACATCAATGGTAAATTTATTTGAAGGAGAAGATGTGGCCTACAAAACAAGAGAAAATTAAGCACCGGCATGGTGCTTGCCCCACCGACTCCGATGCTTAAGTCAGTTAGGAGTTCATGAGTGAAGCAAGTAAATTAAGTAAATTAAGAAGAAAAGAACAAATACCTAGTTCAGTCCCCTTACCTTGGGGTGAACCTATGCTGAAATTAGGGTTTCCCCCTCCCTTTTAGGAGATGGAGTAGTCCTATTGATTCATGTCCATTGGGCCTCTGTGGGCTTGTTTCTCCTCTGAGCTTCTATCATTCTAACCTTCTTAGAGCTAGGTCCAAATTCACCCATAACATTAGCTCTCGTTGGCATAAAGGCATATTGAGGTCTGTGGTTCAAATCCCCCTCTCCATAGACGACGTGGCCTACAAAACAAGAGAAAATTAAGCATCAGAGTCGGTGTGGCAAGCACCACACTGGTGCTTAATTTTCTCTTGTTTTGTAGGCCACGTCTTCTCCTTCAAATAAATTTATCATTGATATCACGTGAAGGTCAGACGAGTCCTTTGACCAAATTTTGGCATCAACAGGAGATAAATCAATTTTTACCCTTTGCCGAGTTGTATTACTTTTCTCTCTGAACTTTCAATTATTTCATCAAATTGAACCCAAACTTAAGTATTGCAATTTCTACCTTATGTTCAATTTTTGCCCATTCAACCCATAACAAAAAAAAAAAAAAAAAACAAAGGCACAAATCTTTATGAACTCACTAATTTCAATAATATCAAGTTATCTAACATTTACACGACGATGTTTAGTACTGAAGCAGCATGTCCTGACGAGAATAAATTATGATGACAAAAATATGGAAGAAGCTAGTAGGATCACTTGTACCCGTTGAAAAAAAAAATGCCTATTTTAATTAAATGATTATAGAATTGTCTAAGCAAAGCACATCACCTAATTAGTTGAAGATCTCATACATATATGTAACCTTCGACTAAACCCTAATTAAATACATTTTCATTGTTTTCATTTTTTAATTTTCAAAAAGTATAAAAACGAAAACAAATCACGAACCAAATGAGACTTGGTATACTTTTTAAAGGATGATTTTACAAATTACCTTAAATTCATATTCATAAGGTTAGGAAAAAAATTCGAAATTTTACCTAAATTATGTAACTAGAAACAACACATCAATATTATAAAGTGAAGGTTGATTCTGATTAAAAAAAGAAAAGGAAAAAAATGGAGGTCAATGCAGTAAATGCTAATCAAAGCAATTGAGTAAAAGTAGATAACTAGATAACTACCACCCACCGGTTTTAGAATTCGCAGCCATTAACGCTAGGTTGAACATAACTCAACACGTTAAGAGGTCTTCGACTAAAAGGTCAAATATTCAAAATTTTTACTCACGCATATTGTTAAACTCTAAAAAAAACTTAGACATATGTCCTCGATAAAAATGTAGGTTTAAATCTCAACTCTCACATTAAAAGGGAAAAAAAACTTATTTAAAAAGTTGAAATTATAAAAATATATATATATATATATATATATTAAAAATAAAAAGATGATAAATTACAAGTTTAGTCTATGAACTTTCAAGTTTGTGTATAATAGATCCTTGAATATTAAAAAAAAAAATGTACTCTAATAGGTCTCTAAACTTTCAAATATTTTGTATCTAATATTTCCGTCAATTTTAAAAAAATTTGAATATGTTAGAGATGCATTAGACACGAAATTGAAAGTTGAAAGACCAGTTAGACACAAAAATTAAAAGTTTAGGGACATATTAGATATTAACTAAGCTTTTTTTTTTTGTTATAAATAAATCATGTTAAATTACAAATTTAGTCTTTCAACTTTCAAGTTTGTATTTATTTGGTCCCTAAATTTCAAAAAATGTTTAATATGTCCTTGAACTTTTAGGTTTATTTCTATTTGGTCATTGCAGTTTAAAAAGTGTCTAATAAGTACTTAAACTTTCAATTTTGTGTCCAATAAGTTTCTGAATTTTCAATTTTGAGTCTGTTAAGAAGAAATTTTGTCCAATAAAAAATTGTCACGTCATTATCTAAAATTAATGACAAAATTAGGAATAGTTAAATTTGGGACCAATTATAAATTGACATGTGTCCAAAATTTAATTTGGAGACAAAGTTGGCCAATTATAAATTTAAAAAATCCAAATTTCTATTTGATCAATTAATTAAAAAATAAATTATTTTGATCAAATTAATTAATTTGATCAATTAATTAACAAAATAATTAATTGGATCAAAATTGGGTCTTTTAAATATTTGGGTCATATGGTTTTGGGTCAAATATAAACCAGACTGTCGAACTCAAGACCAATAAAACCCAAGCCCAAGTTGTTAGGCCCAAAAACCATCATGGCCCATCCAGCGAGAACTCTATAAATAGAGGGGTTCTCCCCCATTTCAAGGTTCAGAAATTCTACACTACAAGAGTTCAGAGTTTCAAAGCTCTCAAGCAGAATCAGAGAATTCAGAGAGACTCCTACAATCCATAAGTCCAAGTGTTGAACACTTCTTGAAGACCAAACACTTCTTGAAGACCAAACACTCTTCAAGACTCCAAAAACTCTTCAGGACATCAACACTTCTTGAAGATTGAAGACTCCTTCAAGACTGGAAGACGTCAAGCTCCAAGAATTCATTGAAGCTTCAGGCTCGAGATCAAGCGTTCCAGCCCTTGAGTGAAACACACTCACACACATAAGAGAGAATCAGAAGATTAAAGTTAGAGATTGTACAGCCACACGCATACAAACATCAACTCAATATGTATTATTTATTCCACGTGTCTCCATCTTCGAAGTTACGTGTGAACAGAGTCTAATAAGTTTTTGACCTATTCGATATTTCAAAATTCATGAACTTTCCTAGACATAAATTGAAAGTTTAGAGTTTCTATTAGACATATTCTCAAAAAAAAAAAAAAAAAAAAGGTTCTATTAGACATAATTCAAATTTATATCTAATAGATTAGTTAATTTTTAAAAAAATTTTAATATGTCATAGATTTATTAGACACATAATTGAAAGTTCATAGTCTTATTATGTATTTTTAAAGTTTAGAGACCTATTAAATACGGTCTAAAAAAAAAAAAAAGAGACCTATTAAATACAAAATTAAAAGTTCAAGGACTTATTAGACATTGTTTAGATACAACTTGAAACTTTAGAGACTAAACTTGTAATTTAACTAATAAATGATTGGTTAAATTACTAGTTTAGTCCGATCGTGTCAATTTGGTCCATAAATTTTAAAAAGTGTCTAATAGGTCCCTAAACTTTCCGTTTTATGTCTAATAGGTCTATGTCGTATTTTAGATTTTTAAAAATTAACCAGTCTACTGGACATAAAATTGAAATTCATGTTTATTGAGACCTTATTCCAATTTTTATCTGGTAGGTTTAATTTTAAAAATATCAAATAGGTCAAGGACTTAATAGACATAAAATAAAAAATTGAGGATCTATTGGACACAAAAATGAAAGTTTAAGGACATATTGAATATTTTTTAAAATTTAGAGACCTATTAGACACAAAATTAAAATTAACACAACTTTTTAAAATTCAAAGACCAAATTGACACAACTCCAAAAGTTCTAGAACAAAACTTGTAATTGAAACTTAAATCTGTTAGAAAATTAAACTAAATAAACCATATTTTCCCTTAGGATCTAAGCATGGAAGCAAGCCATGAAGAACAAAATGTTCGGAGATTGTGAATTACCTGGATCCATGAGATTCTTCTATGTAGAACCCTTGATTTGTTGTGGTTTTCCTCAACTATGCAACTTAGACCTTGAATGGACAATTCTCACTATTTGATGGGGAATAGGAGACTAAAGAGGAATAGTATTTTGGGGACTATAACCTTTTATTTATAGTTGATTCTAGGGTTTTCCATAACCCCTAGGATCAACGGGCTGGTATCTGCTCAGCGGGCCACACCACTAAATAGGAAGTTTATGGGCCCTTATTAGACCACTTTTAATCCATGAATAGCCTTACATATAATTTATTTATTTAAATTTGTCACCCATCTTAGGAATTAATTCAATTAATTCCAACAAAATCGAACACCAATATTTAAACGACAATTTCAACACTATTCATAAAACTAATGCACTATTGTTGTCAAAAAAAAAAATGCACTATTTAAAGCATTTTACAAATTACCCCATATTTCTATTCCTAATCCCGACTTTAAAAATCAAAATGAGATTTTACCTAAAAAATTACCCTATATTTCTATTCCTAATCCTAGGGGTGTAAAACTGTTGGTTCAGGTTGGTTGTACGGACAAACCGACCCGACCCGACCCGGTTTAGAGTGACCCGAACCGGGTCGGGTCGGGTCGGACCAGCTGCAGTTTTTTTTTTTTTTTTTTTTTTCCTGCTCCCTGAGTTTCTTAATATACTTGTTCTTCCATTTGCTTCAAATAGAATAGCTAGCATAATGATAAAGCCAACAATGGAATAATATACATGTCTTCCACTTGCTTCAAAATTCAAATACCTAACATAATTATAAAGCCAACAATAATATTAAAAAAAAATCCTCTATAAAAGTAACTCATGAAATTCAAACCAAATGAAGGGATATTCAAAGAATGCCAAATATTGCTGTTAAATAGCCCTTGACAACGCAAGACTTTAAGGTTGTTCAAAAAATGAATTGAGGGTGGGAGTTGGGTTAATGACTTTAAGGTTGTTCTTCGTCATCTCCTGCTCCCGAGAGTCCTAAATATTACAGAACATAAATTTTATATCATCTCTATAACAAGTAGTTCTTATAAAATGGTGAAGAGAATACAAGGGATGAACAAGTTTATTCCAAAAAGTCATGATTCTCGATACAACTCCAGCTCCATTGTTAGACTTCAAGAGACTAAAAAAAAAACAAGAATTGTTACTTGAAATTCAACATAAAATTAAAATCATATAAATAAACTAGAGAAATGAAATTTGAGGTTGTCCTTAACAAGAAAGGCCAACTCCTCCACCTGAGGAGTCAGATATCATCGATAAGGAGAAAAAAAGGAAAATGTTCATGGAAAGAGTACAATGTAAGATTATGCATATGCAAGTACTAACAATTACAGATCCCCCCTTAATATTAAAAAACAACACGGATCTAGATTACTTATATTTCAGTAAACAACTTCATACAAACACTAAAGGATCTACCTTTTCCTATAAAAAAGGAAAAGAACTACATACAAACACTAAAGTTATTCAAATCAGGTAAAAATTAACAGCCTTGGTGAATTGAAAATTGCAATTAACTTGTTCTTTTTTACTTTTAATAGAATAATTTTGACTTTGTTTGGCCATGGTGGCAGGTTCTGGATATGCTAGAGCCTTAATTTGTGAGGAAGAAGAATGTTAGCAATGTTAAAAAGTACCATCAAATTGTTTCTTCAAAATACATCTTTTAAGGCAAAACTATATAGAAGCTAGTGGCTGAAGAATCTTATCACATTTTACAGAGGAGTTTCCAGAGACACCTGTGTTAGTGTATATATATTGCAAAAAAGAAAGAAAAGAGAAGCAAAGTCCAAGTCATTATTGGCAAATGAATTTTGGCTATAACTATTAACTTGGAGCATGGTTCCTACAGAGGCATCTTACGTACAAAAGAACCTCAGCTCACATTTACAATGAAGGACCAAAAAGGGAAAAAGAAAACAAAAGGACACAATTCTCAGCTTGTGATCCAATTTACTGAAAGATCAAGGATCTTAGCAGGTACCTAAAAATCCGCACTACCCAATACCCTAATCTAGAAACTACCAAGTAAATCACTGTCAGTTCATCAAAATAGAAAATCTTCTCGAGCCCACGAAGGATTCGGAGATTTCAACTGAGAGAACAATACAATTTACATATAAATTAGGCGACTCTTTGTGAAATCAGAAGATAGCAGTGAAGAGGGACAAGGCGAAGAAGAAGTTACCAAAACCAATTCGGCCTTCAGCAAGGAAAAGGATTGGATTTGTAAAGTATAATGGAGGGGTTTTTCATCTCTGGCGGACCTTAAAACTGCAAAAATAAACCATACGAATAATAATCTAACAAATGAACTTGAGAGAGAGAATGTTTAATACCAGAAGGAGAATCTGGAAGTGGTGTGGGAGAGGGAGCGACAATGGCATTCTTCTTCCCTTCCTCTTCCGCATGACTGCTGCTCACGCGAAGGAACCGCCTGACTGTTGCGCATGCGGAGGAAGAAGAAGACGATGCTGCCGGAGAGAACGAGAAGATGGCGCCGTAGAGAGGAGAAAAAACCGAGAGAGAGATAGAACGAGAAGAGCGACTTACGAACCCTAACTCTGCGTGTGCGTTTACGAACCTTTTATACTCGGTTCGGGCCAAAAATATGCAAGGACCGAACCGAACCTTAGGTTCGGTTCGGTTCGATCACAAACAAACTTGAAAACTGAACCGAACCGAACCGGTTCGGTTCGGTTCGACGGTTCGGTTCGGTTTTTTTCACCCCTACCTAATCCTGACTTTAAAAATCAAAATGAGATTTTACCTTAAAAAAAGGTAAACCCAACGAAAAAAGAAAATCTACAATGAATAATATAAAAATGAAGGTCAATGAAAAGAATATTTCCATTTTGAAGATCAATGAAATTAATACTAATTAAATCATCGAGCAAAAATAGATGTCTATCACCATCCTCCTTGCTCTTAGCTTTAGGAACTTTCAACCATGGATAATTTCAAAAATTGAAACCATAATTAAAAAAAAAATAGAATAAATGCTAAATTATATATGTTGATGGTCGATTTTGGCCAGAGGAACTCACCTGACCTTCACGTGCCACCAACGGTAAATTTGTAGATGAGGGGGGAAGACGTGGCTTGCAAGACAGTAAACCTGCACACCGGTGTGGTGCTCGCCACACCGGCTCCGATGCTTAAGTCAGCAAACAGAACGGTAGGGTGTGGAAAAGTAAGAGCAAGAGGAGAAAGCAGAGAATAGATAGTAGAGTTTAGGGATATAATTCGGGATCCCCCTCTTCAGTGGCGAAGAGGGATATAAATATCTGCTCATCCTCCTAGGGTTTTTAGGTATTCGGAGGCGTTTTAGGTCAAACCAGGCGAAACCGGGGCAGCCAGAGGCGGTGGGGACCAGACGAGACCGAACGGGCTTGGCCTCGGCCATGGGCCTCGGCCGACCATGGGGTCGGGTCAAAAACCCGACCCCTTCGGCCTTGGCCCGTCCCGCTTGCCGGCTCCGCCTCCTTGGCCCGGTTTCCAGCCCGATTTCTCCCCGATTGTCCTCGTCAGCTCCCCGTACATCGGGGTGGTCCAAAATTGCCTATAACATTAAGCCCCCACTCTTGGATTGGGATTCGGGGTGACTTATTGCTATAAGTTGAGCTCCTTAAGCCCGATTTAAGAGTAATGACCCTTGCCCTGGGCTGGCTTACGTGTAGCTTTGTTGTCATCCTGCAAAGTAGGATAGAAGTAGGCACTCCCTGAATAGGGGTTAGATGAAATGAAAATGAAAAAAAAAAGGTGAGAGACTACAAAAGCGGTGCTGGTCGGCCTCGACCTCGGGAAAAGGCCGAGCACAGCGAGACCCCCGTACTGGGTCATTCAGAGTGCTTCATTTCAGGTTCGTGTCTGCAAGAGAAAAGTTAGGGAAAAGGCTAGGGTCGGCCTCGGCCTCAAGCCCCCGTTAGCCTAAAATTTGGCTCCCTGCATCCATATGTTAGTCCTTGTAGGGAAATAACAAGAGAATAGGTTCGAACATGTATCCATATGTTAGCTTAAACCTGGGTGCTTTTTGTTTAATAGGGAGTGCATATCCCCTGTGTAGCCCCCAATCTCAAGAAAAACTTTATTAAAACACAAAGTATAGTTGAGTAAATAGGAGAGTACCTTTAGAGTTTATGCTCGACCTTGGCAAGAGGCGCTCGGTCTTGGCAAGAGGTGCCCGGCCACAGCCTCTGCTGTGTGAGCTCGACTTAGATGAAGTGCATTAGCCCGAGCTACATGGGGTGAGGTAGACTTGGTAGTCCAGGCTCGCATGCAGGCGTGGGCGCTAAGCTGAAGAGCTTAGGCTCGCAAGGTAGGCGTGGGCACCATAGGCTTGCTGAAGCGTGGGCTCTATGGGCTCGCATGTAGGCGTGGACACTATAGGCTCGCGTGAAGCGTGGGCACTATAGGCTCGCGTGAAGCGTGGGCACTATAGGCTCGCTGATGCGTGGGCACTATAGGCTCGCATGTAGGCGTGGGCACTATAGGCTCGCTTGAAGCGTGGGCACTATAGGCTCGCATGTGGGCGTGGGCACCATAGGCTCGCTGAAGCGTGGGCTCTATGGGCTCGCATGTAGGCGTGGGCACTATAGGCTCGCTGAAGCGTGGGCACTATAGGCTCGCATGTGGGCGTGGGCACCATAGGCTCGCTGAAGCGTGGGCTCTATGGGCTCGCATGTAGGCGTGGGCACTATAGGCTCGCATGAAGCGTGGGCACTATAGGCTCGCATGTAGGCGTGGGCACTATAGGCTCGCTTGAAGCGTGGGCACTATAGGCTCGCATGTGGGCGTGGGCACCATAGGCTCGCTGAAGCGTGGGCTCTATGGGCTCGCATGACGTCTTATCACGTTCCTGGAAACATACTCTAAGCCTTGACAAGGGAACATCTAGGTCCTATCATTAATGCTAACGCTTGCTTTGAATGGCAAAACAAAAGGGAAAGTCTACTCCTACCTACCAAAAGTAAAATGAGCGACAATGCTCTGATTACATGATAAATGTGCAAATAAAGAAAACTAGAATTCCCTAACTAAGGCTTAGTGTGCTCTCCAGAATGCTGTCCTTGACCCTGGCAAGAGGTGTGGTAGGGCTCGGCCTCAACCTCGGCCTCGACCATGGCCATAGGAGAGTCTGTCTTAGTCCTCAACGGATTTCCAAAAGTGGTCCACCACCATCTTTGCCCGGGTCATCTCTGGTCGGCCTCGGCCATCTCTGGTCAGCCTCGGCCTTTGCGGTGAATTCCTTCAGGTATCCGTTTCGGATCAACGCTTCGATCTCGTCTTTCAGCTGAATGCAGTTCCTGGTTGAATGTCCATGATCTCGATGGAAGAGACAATACTGGCTTTTGTCTCTGTGGTCAGGATTTGACTTCAGCTTCCGGGGTGCGCTGAGGAGGTTTGTATTCCTTATCTCCATCAAGATCTGCTCCTGTGGGACTGAAGTAGGGGTGTACTTTTCAAACTTCTTCAAGTAGTCCCCTTGGTCTGGTCGGCCTCGGCCATTGTCTGGTCGGCCTCGGCCATGGTCTGCTCGGCCTCGGCTTCCCTCGTCGGTTCGCTGCCTTTTGTCCTTTTTACTGTCGTAGCTAGATGAAGAAAACCTCTTGTATTCTCGTTCTGACCTCTTTGACTTCAGTAACTCCTCTGCGCTCATATACTTCTGTGCCCGGGAGACGAACTCCGCATAGGTTCGAGGCTGGCTCTTACCTATTGAATTGAGCAGTCTTTCTTCTTCTAGTCCAGCTGTTATGGCCACCAGGGCTGCTCCCTCACTGTACCCCTCAACCTGTAATGCCTCGTCATTAAAATGAGTTATGTAATCACGCAAGCTCTCACCTGGCTGTTGTTTGACCGTCAAGAGGTTGATGTGAGGCTTGCGCTGCTCTTTGGCTCCCATGAACTGTGCAAGGAATGCTTGGGCCAACTGTTGCCTTGTAAGGTGGGGTTAAAATATTCAATGAAATTCCACACAATGCACGTGCAAGTATACACGGCCAGCAGCAAGTGATAAGTATATTAATATCGTCTCCACAGGGATTAGAACAAGAAAGTTCCTATGTTCAAACTTAATTTCTAGCAAATTCAAGATGGTAACCGATAAAATTTGAGTAATGCCTAACTAAGGTGCTTTGATAAAATAAATTGCATAAATGAACATAAAACAAGGTAAATGCAGAATGCTCAATGAAACGAAACTTGCAACAAGGTTAAGAAAGTAGGCTCGGATTAGGAACTATTTGTATCTCTCTAAACATTGAATGCTTGAGCAAGAACTTTGCTCTCTCAATCCACACAGCAGTCTCTCACAGAATCTTCCCAGATCTCCGAAAATAGCAGATTAACTCCCATTAACCCACTTCATTTTAAACATGCTGTATTATGTGCATTAGGTGAAGTGTTATCCCTAACTCCTTCACTTAGCTAGCTACTAACCCTAACAAGGAGCTAATGTGATTTTGAGTATTCAGCCACCCTTGTTTTTCCCAAAACTAAAGATGACAATGCAAAGAAATGGTTGGCCGGACGAAATCTTTGCTTCAGCATTAAACACCCTCAAAACCAGATTAAGAAAGCTAAGGAGCTCAAATCCAATGTTTAGATTAATACAAAAGTATCCTAATCCTCACCTTAAGGTGATTAGTTCATGTTACAAGCTGAAAACAAAATGAAACAACCAGAAAAAGCCATGAAGAAAACTAAAACACAGCTACCCAAAGTTCAAGAGAAGAGGAAAGAGAAATAAAGGAAGAAGTAGCCGGAAATGGAAAAGTTGCTGAAGATGCTCCTTCCAAATGTCAGCTTCTCCTTCTTCTATGGAATCTCTTTCTCTTCCCTCTCGATTTCTCCACACTGCTGTCTTGATGCCTGTGTATGTTCCTCCCCCTTTTGGTTTCTTCTCCTTTTTATACCTCCTCACAAAATGTGGTTGCCCTAAAAAATATACTCCTCTCTTCATTGAATTCAGGGCTACATCAGCTTCTTTTCAGCAAGATGGCAGACTCCCATTGGATGAAAGAGCTGATTGTATTAAAAAGTGCCAGCTCATTTAATGAATTGATTTTTTCCTCGTGAGAATCACGTGTGAACTTTGCTCCAGAATTGATCCAGCAATTCCATCTCCAGCTCCTCAATCACTTCAACTCTACACATGCTGCCTTTAGTTTGCTACCACAATGGCTTAATGGATCTGCACTATAAGTACACCAAATTTAATGCATTTCACCTTCAAAACAGTAGCAAAATATTAACTATTTCCTCAAAGATGATTCAGACCAAAGCATGAGATTTATAGAGGAACAACACCAAAATATGCTAGCCAATTACCCCCATATTAAAGAATCCAAGCTAAAAGATAAGATAAATAACTCTTTTACTAAGAGTTATCACCAACTCTTTGAAACAGCTGATGGATCTCCTCTTGAGCCTCTCAAACCAGTGCCTGGCTGATCCTGTCAAAGTGAAAAAGAATGCGCGGCACCTGATTGCATCTGAGACGCCGTGGAAGTCCATCCAGCTTCTGTATGCGTTTAGATGTTGCACGGGGTCTTTCTTGCCATCGTACTGCTTGAACGTGGGTACCTTAAACTTTTGAGGCACCTCGGCTTTCATGACTTCTTCTGTGAAGGGTGGATCGACTTGGTCGGCTAGTTCCTCCAAGTTTTGATCTCCAAGGTCCTTTGACTTCTGCTGGTCTCCCTGAGGATTTTCGAGCTCCTTTAGTGCATTAAGAAGCTCGGTCTTCCAAGGGAGGTCGTCTTTCTTGGCCTCGGCCTCGGCCAACCTAGCCTCGGCCTCGGCAACCCGGGCTTCAGCTTCGGCAGCTTTGGCCTCGGACTCGGCAGTTTTGGCACTTCTGCGCTTCTCAACGATCAGATTCCTCAGGTCTGTCTTAGTATGACCGTAGCTTGGGGTAGAAACTGTGTAGTGACGCCCCTTAAGTGTGCATGACTCTAGGCTCCTCAAAATCGTGCGATCAGTGCGTTTGAGCCCCCTGACCTTGCTGGTCATGCTGTCAGTCTTCTTTCCTTTTGACCTCGTCCCTGACTCTGCAGTGTGCTCCATAGGCTCCTTCCCCTTCCTCGGGTCTCTAATCAAGCTCCCCTCATGGATTTTGGTGCTAGGGCTGGGTTTATCCAGGATTTGGAGTATTCTGGATAAACTCCGATTCATTCCCTTCACCTCATCCTCAAGGGCGGCAATCTTGGTGTCGGCATCCTCTGCTCAGCCTCGGCCTCGGCCTCGGCCTGCTTGTCTCGGTGACCCCCGGATGCTGTCATCGTCACGTGACCTCCGCTGGTAGCGGTCACCATCCGAATTATCTATGTTTACGTCTTGGTCTTTCTTCTCCATACCCTTACTCATGGAATAACCGATGTGCAGATTAACAGGCTGGCTCCGATGCTTAAGTCAGCAAACAGAACGGTAGGGCGTGGAAAAGTAAGAGCAAGAGGAGAAAGCAGAGAATAGATAGTAGAGTTTAGGGATATAATTCGGGATCCCCCTCTTCAGTGGCGAAGAGGGATATAAATACCTGCTCATCCTCCTAGGGTTTTTAGGTATTCGGAGGCGTTTTAGATCAAACCAGGCGAAACCGGGGCAGCCAGAGGCGGTGGGGACCAGACGAGACTGAACGGGCTCGGCCTCGGCCATGGGCCGAGGCCGACCATGGGGTCGGGTCAAAAACCCGACCCCTTTGGCCTTGGCCCGTCCCGCTTGCCGGCTCCGCCTCCTTGGCCCGGTTTCCAGCCCGATTTCTCCCCGATTGTCCTCGTCAGCTCCCCGTACATCGGGGTGGTCCAAAATTGCCTATAACAATATATATAAAAAACCAGTCTCGTTTTAAAAATACCACTAAACTTTAAAAAGTTTAAAAAATACCCATGACCTTTAAAAAGCTTTCAAGAATACCCGATAAGTTTTTTTTTTTTTTTTATTATGAAAAAGGTTAAAGTTTCATTAAAACCTTATGATTTTTCAAAATTTTTTAAAAATACCTTTATTTGAAAACGTTTCTTCTCCTTCCTTTTCTCTCTGCAAATTCTTCCTCCATGAAAATCAACGGGAAACTTTGCTTATTTGCCATTTATTCATAGGCAAATTTTTATTTTCTTTCAACACAACATCGAATCATTTGACCAGATTATTATGCTGAAGCTGCAAGATATGACTTTTGCTTCATTCTTGAATTTTTCATGTCGCTGACTTGATTCTGTTCATAACATTTTCATTGCTATTCCTAATACCCATCAACTTTTGTTATATTAATTTTAGGCAAAATAAATAAAAAATATTATCATATGGTGGTTCTAACTTCTAACCCTTCCTAAATATATAAAAAGAAACAAACTTTTGATTAATTAAACTCTGTAAACTAGACCAAATCCATATTTTCAAAAGCTAAAAAAACCCAAAATCCAAAATTCATAACCATAGCCCTTCCTTCCCATTCTAAAATATAAAACTTATTCCTCTTTTATTTAACCACCATTCATCGTAATCGAAACTCACATTAATCTCCTACTCATCGCTAACACACGCAAATACAAAGAGCAAAAAGAAAAAAGTTTTTTTTCCTCCTACCCATCTTCTTTACAATTCTAAAAAGAGAAATCTCGATTAAAAATTTCATCGAGTGTTCTGTTGCACATCGTCAAAGTTTTGCATTAATTTTCATGGAGTAAGAATTTGTAAGGGAAGAAAAAGGAGTGTTTTCCGTGAGAGTATTTTTGAAATTTTCTGAAAGACTAAAGGTATTAATGACACTTTAACGTTGTTCGTCCCAAACTTAACCGTAAGGATTTTCTTAAACGTTTTTCTTAAAGATTAAGAATATCTTTGAAACATTTTAAAGTTTAGGGTTATTTTTGAAACCAGACCCATCCATAAGTCGAGGGAAAAATTCTAGTACTACGGTAGTATATAAAATTTTCCATACTATATCTATTAATTGTTGAACAAAACTTGGCTGCATACCGGTGTAGGGATACCTATTAAAATCTTGACAAGTAAGAAAGAGGAAGGGAGAAAATGAGAATTTTTTGTTATCTCTCTTAGTTGTCAACGTTTTAATGGTGGTATGCACGGAGATACCTACGTACCAATATGTAGTCAAGTTTTTTCCTTAACTGTTTGTCATGAAAAAATATTTAAGAATGATTTAGAACTCATAAAATAAAATATTATATCATTAGGTGATCATTAAATGACGTGTCAAAGGTTAAATGGAGAAATTATGTATTAGTGGATCTTTTCGGAGAATTCGGGAGTGTTTCCTGTAACTTAGTCTAAAAATAAATAAATAAAGGAAAAAAAGGAAAAAGGAAGGGAAAAGAAAACTTCTTCGCCATTGCCCCGCGTTTGCTTCTCTGTCATCCGTTCATTGCGTTTGCTCCGAATAACTACCGAAAAGCCAAAACCGAAAGAAGACCCAACAAAGCCAAACCCCAAACCCACCATCAAATTCCACCCTGTCTTTTCCTTTATTCTTCCATTTCTCTTCCCGAAGCCCAGGAGAGGCTCTAACCAGAAGGTAATCTATTTCTCCTTCTTTTCCCTCTAAATTCCCTTCTCCATCTCCTCTTCTTTCATTGCTTTCTTTTTCCTTTCCCCAATCTCCCATTTCCTCTCCTCTTTCAATTTCCCCGACCCTCAATTTCGATTTCTGTCTCTTTTTGTATCTGGGTTTTCATTTTCTCCAACAGGGTTCAATCTTTCGCTTCTTGCTTTTGTGCTTAAGGCTCTTTTGTGTTTTTGAATTGTTGGGTTGTGAGTGATTTGGGATTTTTTTTCCTTTTCTGTTTCTGGGATTTGATTTGGTTTGTGAGGGATCAATCTGTACTTTGCATTGTGTGTGTGTGTTTTGTGTTTTCCCCTTGTTTCTGCTTTGTTGATTCTGTTGGTATTTTCAATTTTAAATTTCTGGTTTGATAATGGACGGCCGAGATCAACATCTTTTTGGTTTAGTGGTAAGGATTGTTGGAATCCCTCTTCCATTTGATTGGCTTTGTTATTACATGCAATGTTTTTTTCCCCATTCTAATTTAAGTTTCATATTTCCATTTATATGCTTATCTTCTATGATCTCTTTGTAATATAAGTTTCCTGGAAGGGTGAAAATTTTCTATTATTGGTTGTGGGGGTATTGAAGTTTTTTTAAAATTGATTGTGGGAGGGGATGTTTTTCCATTTTTATATTTCCTTTTGTTTTTTCGTTTAGTTTTTGAAGAATTTTTATTTCAATGTGACATAAACTGAAATCAGTATTTGGAATTGTCTGTTCTTTAACTATTCCTGAAAGGTGGATTGTTCAAGAAGGACGAGATCACATTTTAGGATGGTGGGTTGGAATTATGTGGTGATAAAATAATTTCAAAATTATTGAGGTATTATAGTCTGAGAAGGTTAGCTATAGGTGGAATGGAAAGATCTGAGGCATTTTTCATCAATGAATCCTTAAGTATATTTCAACCATTATCACGAGGAATGTTGCCCCTTTTTTGCTATTTTGTCATTTTTCTTTTGCCTTTCATGAAAAAATTATTTCTCACCTTTGAGTCATTTCTTGTAATTTTTTCATATTCTCATCTATAAAGAAAACAAATCAATTATTTTGTTAATGCTATTTGCACAAAGCAATAAGATCTTTCGTAGATCATTGCTGTTTGTGTTTTCATATTAATTTGACTCTTTTCTTTTAAACAATATATATATATATACACACACACACATAATTTGAAAATAACATTAGAAATATTTTTATTTGAGCTTTTGGTTACCGTGCAGGCGCATGCCCCTCCTCCTGGTTACTTCCTACGTTTGAAGAATATTGGTTCTAAAGACGATCTATATCTAAGTAAAAGGGATAGAATGCGCAGGTGGCTTTGTTGTACTTGTCAAGTTGAAGAACCCTACCCATCAGCAGAAAGTGAGCACCTGAAAAGCCCACGAAGTTATGGAGATGGTAATACTCTAATCTATCATTTGATGCTTACACCATTTTATATGATTTGTAATGAAAGTTATCTATTTGCTCAGAAGTCTTTGAGATATCAATATTGTGTAAAACATACATAGTATTAGCCTATTAGGAATGATTAAGTTAACAAGACTACTGGAATGTGCTTGCCTTTTCTTTTCTGTTTTCTCATCCAGAATGTTAGTTGAAATGAAAGAACGTAATATCGTGGAATTGTATAAAGTTAACCAAATTAACATTTTTTACTATATATATATATATATATATATATATATATTTAGAATATTAGTAAGGAAATATTAGAATATCTGGGCCATATTAGTCTTTAGTTGAGGAGTTTGTTAGTGGGATGGTTATAAATAGTGTAAGTGAGAGGGTGAAGCAATCAATTGTTCAATTATTTGGATTTGAACTTCCCCAGAAAGATGTCCAAGTTCTCCTAATCACTTGGGGATATGTTACTATCTTTTCTTGTTAAGTTGTTTTTCAAGCTTTAGATACAATTTCTATTCCAATTCTTCGGTTCCTATCCAATTGGTCCAAAGCAGTTCGATCTATGAGGATGAATTTGGATTGCTGGAATTTCAAAATCTTTTGAAGGAAGTGACGGGAGTATTTGCATCAATGTGGTTGAGGAGGAATCTAAGGAGGAAAATCTGAAAGCAACAAAATCATACTTAAAATCAGCTGGAGAGGACCCAAGATAGCTAGAGAATGATCAAGGTTGTCAAAAATCAATGATGGGGGGAATTGACATGCAACTTCGTGTTAGATCATTGCAAGGAAGCAGATGGAGTGAGAAAAATTGGATAGAAACGGATATGGGTTGGAAATTGCTAGTCTAAGTGCGAATTTTTGTGAAAAAGGTACCCTATGCAGAGCTATCATCAAATTGGACTGGTTGCAGGTGATGTAATTGGATGGAAATGGTGGAAAGGATGCATTCCAGTTTGGAGGATAATTGAAGGAACCAAAGTAGTTGAGTGTTCACCTTGGGGATGGGATAACGTTTGGTTAATGTGAGGCATTTACCACCTCAGTGGAGTTAGAGAAGGAATTTGTGGTTCTAGCAAGAGAGGTCAAGAGTTGGTTAGGTTTTTAAAAGCACTTACTGTAAAGAAGAAAGAGGAGGTGCGTTTTAGGAAGGCTACTTGAAACTGAGAATAGAAAGAGAAGGATTGGATTGAAGGTTGACAAATGAAAATAGAGGCCTGGAGAAGAAGGAAAACAAACTTAATTCATATCATTTTGGGCAAGGAGTTGGGGGGCTAATTGATGAGTGAGTTGAGGGCCTTGTAGGGGGAATTTGAAAAAGAGGCAAACTAAACAGAGAAAAAGGAGATTTGCTCTATTTACCATTCCTGCGTTTGCTTTGGGAGACTAGTTGACAAATTGCATTAGGAGGACGGTGTCAGAGAGGTGTTGGGAAAAATTCCAGGAATATTATTGGGATATTAAGGACATTTAGTGGTTATAAGAATAGTAAGTGAGAGGGGTGAAGGCAAACAACAGTACAATTTCTATTCCAGTTCTCTAGTTCCTACCTGTTAAATATCATAAGTAATAATGATATATAAACATGCCATATTTCAAGCATATTTATCAATATTTTGTTCTTGTTCAAGAGAACTCTTGGGTCATGGTAATAGCGTAGCCTTGCTATTTCATGCAGATAAATGGGAGGGTGAATCTCAATAACCTTTCTACCTGTGTTTTAGTTTATGGCTTGGGGACTCAAGTGTAAAAGCCTATTTTCTAACATGTAGGATTTCTAGTGTTGTGGAAGTTTTTCTTTGTGGTAGCTGGAGTTGATCTCTGTTGTGGCATTCCCATATGCTTCTTCCTAGATGTTTCCTAACAACTATTCTGAATCATCTTGTGTCTTGTTTATGATGTATCTTGTATCAAGGTTAAGGTTACTATTTTCTATATGATGATCTTCTTGGATTTAATAGCTGTTGCCTTTTTTTATGATTGCTGCTATGTGATTTAAAACTATCGTATTTTATGCCTTATAGGTAACCAAAAGGGCTCAAGAGAGCCAGCTCCTGTCAAACCTGAAGCACCAAAAACTCCTCCTCCCATAGAAGTGCCGGCGTTGTCTCTGGAAGAATTGAAAGAAAAGACCGACAACTTTGGGTCCAAGGCACTGATTGGTGAAGGATCTTATGGTCGAGTTTATTATGCTAGCTTAAATGATGGAAAAGCTGTGGCCGTAAAGAAGCTGGATGTTTCCTCTGAGCCTGACTCTAGTGTTGACTTTTTGACTCAGGTTTGTCTACTATATCAATATAAATAGATTTAGCACGTTGCAGCTCTATCTTGTCTTGTATACATTATTTTCCTTGAGTACTAAGTTCCTTATTATTTATGGTTGCTTCAGGTTTCTACAGTCTCAAGGTTGAAAAACGAAAATTTTGTTCAGTTACATGGATATTGTGTTGAAGGAAATTTCCGTGTACTTGCATATGAATTTGCAACTATGGGTTCTCTACATGACATATTGCATGGTACGCCACCATATTGAGTTCAATCATGTAGTTTACTTTTCATATAACGCCTGTTAATTTTATAAATTGTTTCTATTCTACTCAGGAAGAAAGGGAGTGCAAGGGGCACAGCCTGGTCCGGTGCTTGATTGGATGCAGCGCGTGAGGATTGCTGTTGATGCAGCTAGAGGCTTGGAATACTTGCATGAGAAAGTTCAACCTTCTATCATACACAGAGATGTTAGATCCAGCAATGTGCTTCTCTTTGAAGAGTTTAAAGCAAAGATTGCAGACTTTAACCTTTCAAACCAGGCTCCTGACATGGCTGCTCGACTTCATTCTACTCGAGTTTTAGGAACTTTTGGCTATCATGCTCCAGAGTAATGTTTCTCAAATCTCATTTGTTCGTTTGGTTTCTTACTTGCATTCTCTCTTCTCAATGTTGACTTCTCAATGCAGACATTTACTTCTCTTTTTGTCCATTGGAAATTGGATAAGTAGCTATTGTAAATGAAGAAAGTGTACTGATGTTCAAGTCCTCTCTTCCCCAGGTATGCGATGACTGGACAATTGACACAAAAGAGTGACGTGTACAGCTTTGGAGTCGTTCTACTTGAGCTTTTGACTGGGAGGAAACCTGTTGATCACACCATGCCTCGCGGGCAGCAGAGTCTTGTTACTTGGGTGAGCAGATGTGCCGGCTTTAATTTCTCATTGCTTTTCAGTTCAGTCTGGCCTTTTTGTTTATCGCTGCTTGAATTTTACAAATCTAAAATGATTCTTTTCTTTTTGTTTAAGGCTACTCCAAGACTAAGTGAAGATAAAGTTAAACAATGTGTTGATCCAAGGCTGAAGGGTGAATATCCTCCCAAAGGAGTTGCCAAGGTGACCTTCTGTTTGAATTGTACACATTGTTGTTTGTGAAAGTTAAACTAGCGAGATATCATTGTGACATTGACTTGGTTTTATGGTTATTGCAGCTGGCTGCTGTGGCAGCACTGTGTGTGCAGTATGAAGCCGAGTTCAGGCCGAACATGAGCATCGTCGTTAAGGCTCTCCAGCCGCTTCTAAAGCCACCTGCATCCGCCGCCCCTGCTGCGGAATCTTGAAGTAAATTGATCCCAGTTTTCTTCCTCACTGTTGATACATGTCAAATCAAGCCTACATTGCAAAGTTTGCTTTCATGGTGACCATATAGAATTCATAATATTCATTATTTATTCCAATTATTACTGTTGTTTTTCCTTGAAGATCCTTGAGTCTATGTTTGGTTGGATTGAATAGGTTGCTTTCTTGTGAGCAATTCTTCTTGTGTAGCCTGTTGGTATAGCCCTCAGTTGTTTAAAATGTTTTTCCCTTTTCGTTTTTGGAGTCATCAAGTGAGACTGAGTGGGAGTGGATGGTGTGGTGGAAATTACATAATGATTATTGTTTGCTTTCCCTCACTCCTTTCATATTAATGGATATGGGTTGGTTTTTCCAGTTTTCATGGAAAATACTGCTGTCTTTCTGTTATTAATTATATTTTTTTTGTTTAAGTATTTTTTCTATGGATGAAATTTTGGGTTGATGATCATTGTAAAATTCTATACCAATATCGTCCCAAATGTGTTCTTAGTAGTATCATCAAGCCCATTAAATCGACAAACTTGACATTTCCATACAAAATGGAAAACTTTAAAATGATGATTATTTATATATATATATATATAAATTTTTTTAGCATGAGGAAACTCATAGAAAGCTTTTTTTTTTTTTTTTAAGTACATCAACATCGGATATTTAAACTTCTTACTTCTTGGTCGAGGGTACATGTCAGTGGTATCTCGTGACGTTCTTAGATAGTATATCAGATATGTTTTTATCCAAAGTTTAGGAACCAAGACTATTTTGAAAGCCTAAAGATCAACCAAAATAAGTACGACGTATAGATTTAATAAAGTTGGATGTACCTCTGACTGGTTAGACATTTATATTGATTAGGTGTAGGTACCTTGCCATCATGGATCATTAGCCTTGAAACCTCATAACTACACATTCATTCATTTGTGATGCAGTAAGTAGTCAACCAAATCATGTCCTCACTAAGACCAAAATTTGGAAGGACAAACTTACGCTCGTAGGATATTAAATATCCTAGGTAGGTGGATTGAACCCATTCCCTCTAAGCTTTTATTTTTTCTATGACCCTTATTGACCATTAGGGCCAACCCATGATGGTTCAAAAACAAGTTTTTGAAAACTATTCTTTTTTGTTTTCAAAATTTTGTTTGGTTTTTGAAAACATGGGAAAAGATGTAGATAAAAAACAAAGAAGCTTGTGGGTAAAAATAGTGTTTATAGACTTAATTTTCAAAAACCAAAAACCAAAAACGAAAGGGTTATCAAACGGGGCCTAACTAACACAATGTTCATCTTTTTAATAACTTACAAGACCATGCCAAAAGAAAAATTTATTTATGAGATGGAAAGGGAACAAGCTCAAAAAAAAAAGAAAAACTGATTATATTAAGTTGGCTATAAGTCATTTTCATACCCCACAAATTAATTTTTCCAATGTCAAAGCAAATTTGGTCGTTTCTTTCTATCATTCTATGTACCTTCCCTATAACAAAGCGTGTTGAATTATATTATTGGTCTCTTGTTGACTAAGTCCTGTGGAGTTTGGATCTTCTTCCCTCACATTCATCAACTGTTCTTTGGGAAAGTAAAGAGAGCAAAAAGATATGGCTGAGTTCTTATGGACTTTTGCTGTACAAGAAGTGTTGAAGAAGGTAGTAAAACTTGCAGCTGAGCAAATTGGTTTGGCATGGGGCTTGGAGAAGGAGCTCTCCAACCTCACCAATTGGCTACTCAAGGCTGAAGCCATTTTAGGTGACATCAACAGGAAAAGGTTGCACCATAGTTCTGTGAGGCTGTGGGTGGAGGATCTTCAACATATTGTCCATGAAGCCGACGATCTATTGGATGAGCTTGTTTATGAACATCTTCGAAGAAAGGTGGAAACAGGACTGATAAACAAGGTACGTAATTCTAATGTTATCATCTTTCGGCACAACATGGCCAAGAAAATGAAGGGTGTTATAGAAACATTGTGTAAATGTTACTCCCAAGCAAGTCCTTTGGGACTTGTTGGCGAAGAATTTACCGAAACGGAGAACGATCTTAACCAGATTCGAGAGTCGATCTCGAAACTTGATGATTTTGAAGTTGTAGGAAGGGAGTTTGAAGTTTCAAACATAGTGAAACAAGTGGTAGATGCTAGTAATAATCAATATGTTACATCTATCTTACCTATTGTGGGCATGGGTGGAATCGGAAAAACGACTTTGGCAAAGGTAGTTTTCAATCATGAGATGATCAAAGGACATTTTGAAGAAACGATATGGGTATGCGTGTCCGAACCGTTTCTTATCAACAAAATTTTGGAAGCAATCTTACAAATGATAAAGGGAATTTCTAGTGGCTTGGACAATAAGGAGGCCTTACTTCGAGAGCTCCAAAAAGTGATGCGAGGTAAAAGATATTTCCTTGTGCTTGATGATGTTTGGAATGAAAATCGTTCTTTGTGGATTGAGTTGAAAAGTTGCTTAGTAAGGATCACTGAAAAATCTGGAAATAGTATTATTGTGACCACGAGAAGTGCTGAAGTTGGAGAGATCATGGAGACACTTCCCTGTCATCATTTGGGAAAATTATCTGATGAACAATGTTGGTCTCTGTTTAAAACAAGTGCAAATGCAAATGGATTACCAATGACTCAAGAGTTGAAGCATATTCAGAAAGAGTTGGTGAAAAAATTTGGTGGCATACCATTGGTTGCAAGAGTTTTAGGAGGGGCAATACAGTTTGATGGTTTCTATGAAAGATGGGTGATATCTCTTAAAACTATAATTAGTATTTCATTCAGGGATGAAGATTTGGTTTTATCCACATTAAAATTAAGTGTGGATCGTCTCCCGTCTTTTCTGTTAAAGCAATGCTTTGCATATTGTTCAAACTTTTCTAAAGGTTTTAAATTTAAAAAAGAAGAACTAATTCAAATGTGGATGGCACAAGGATTCATTCAACCACAAGAAGGGAGAAGCGACATAACAATAGAGGATATTGGACAAAAGTATTTCAACATCTTGTTGTCTCGCTCCTTATTTCAAGATGTCATCAAGGATGACAGAGGAAGGATTACTCATTGTAAGATGCACGATCTTATATATGAAATTGCCAGTACTATTTCGAATTCTCAAAAGTTGCAAGTTGAAGATACTAATTTGCTGGATAATGGAAGTTGCACCAATCAAAGCAGAAGAAGTGCCATAAAGTTACGCACACTAATTTGCGACAGACAGATGCTTCATGAGACAATTTTTTATAAGATTGCAAATTGTCCCTGTTTGCGAGTTTTAGTAGTGAATTCATCCATTAAAAGCTTACCAGACTCACTCGGTAATATGAAGCACTTGAGATATCTCGACATTTCAGATTCCAAGATCGAGGAGCTTCCAAACTCTATCTCTCTGCTTTATAATCTGCAGACACTCAAACTTGGAAGCTCCATAAAAACCTTTCCAAAGAATCTAAGCAAGTTGCTTAGTTTAAGACATCTAAAATTTTCAATTCCACAAACTCCTCCACATTTGAACAAATTGACTCAACTTCAAACGTTGTCTGATTTTGTCGTAGGGACTGAGAAGGGTTGTAAAATTGGAGAGCTTGGATCTTTGAAAAACCTCAAAGGTAGATTAGAACTTTCAAATCTCGAACAGATCAACGATAAAGAAGAAGCAATGACTTCAAAATTGATAGAAAAGAACTTATGTGAGCTATCCCTCGAATGGAATCTGCATATTTTAAGAGATGAAGGTAGCTACTACAATGACTTGGAAGTGTTGGAAGGACTTCAACCACCCAAAAGTCTACAATTCCTGAGCATCATAAACTTTGCTGGCCAACTCTTACCTAGTGGAATTTTTGTTGAAAATTTAGCTGTGATACATCTACGACATTGCGAAAGATGTGAAATGTGTTGTAAGTTAAACATGTTCTAATTAATTAAGTGCATAAGTTATATAAGTTATTAGTAAATTAATAAGTAAGTTTTGTAAGTTTAAATTGTTGGAGGTTAAGTTTAACATTCATATTAGAAGGGAGTTTTATGTTCATGAAGTTAAGATGGGATGGGAGTTTTAGATCTAAACTTTTCCATGTAATCCTATAAATAGGATAGTTTTAGAATGTGTTGAAGCAAGTGTGTGGAGAAGAAAACACAAAAGAGTTAGAGAGAAAAAGTGTGAACCAAGTTTGTAGCTTTCTTTAAGAGTTTTTTGTTCAATACAAGTGAATTGTTTCTTCTCAAATATTTTTATTTGATTCTAATTTGTGAGTGTCCATCACACGCTTCCAACAAAGTGGTATCAGAGCTTGAGTTTGAGAAAAGGAAAATTTGTTTTGCAAATGGCAAACAACAATTTGGTTCCTTTCCAAGTGCCTCGACTTACTAAGGAAAATTTTAGCAGTTGGTGTATTCGTATGAAAGCTCTACTTGGTTCACAAGATGCGTGGGAAATTGTTGATAGAGGCTATGAAGAACCAGAAAATGATGCGGCTTTGAATCAAGCCCAACGAGAAGCTTTGCAAAATACAAGAAAGAAAGACCAAAAGGCTCTCACCATTATTCATCAAGCAATTGATGATACAAATTTTGAGAAAATTTCTGGAGCAACTACTGCGAGGCAAGCATGGCAAATTTTGGAGAATACTTATAAAGGAGTAGATCGAGTCAAGAAGGTTCGCCTCCAAAAATTAAGAGGTGACTATGAAGCATTAAATATGAAGGAGTCTGAATCAATTTCAGATTATACTTCTAGATTGCTTGCAGTGGTAAATGAAATGAAGAGGTATGGTGAGACATTAAATGATGAGCAAGTAGTTGAAAAGATACTTCGCTCATTGGATGAAAAATTCAATTTCATCGTTGTAGCTATTGAAGAATCGAAGGATTTGAGCACAATGTCCATTGATCAACTTACGGGTACTTTGCAAGCCCATGAAGAGAAGCTTCTCAAGAAAAGTAAACAAACAACTGAGCAACTTTTTCAATCAAAGTTGCAGTTGAGAGATAAAGAAGATAGCCAAGAAAAGAGCAATCGAGGTCGAGGACGTGGTAACAATCGTGGACGTGGTCGAGGTCGAGGAAATGACGGACAAAGGAAATTTGATGAGAGTAATTCATACTCTAATTCATCAAGAGGTCGTGGAAGACAAAATAATTCAAGGCCATATGGAGGAAGATCAAATAATGATCGGAGGTATGATAAAAGTCAAATTGAATGTTACAATTGTCATAAATTTGGTCATTATTCCTGGGAATGTAGACATAAAGTTGAAGAAAATGCCAACTATGCTGAACAAGACGTTAAAAGCAGTGAGTCGTCTTTGCTTCTAGCATGCAAAGGTGAAGAGACATGTGAAAACAATTTGTGGTATCTTGATAGCGGTGCCAGCAATCACATGTGTGGAAGTAAATCAATGTTCGTGGAACTTGATGAATCGGTTGGCGGAAATATTACATTTGGTGATAATACAAAAATTCCTGTTAAAGGAAAAGGTAAAATTTTGATAAACTTGAAGAATGGGAAGCATGAGTTTATCTCTAATGTCTACTATGTGCCAGATATGAAGAACAATATTTTGAGTTTAGGACAACTCTTAGAGAAAGGCTATAATATTTTGATGAAGGATTATAGTCTTTCAATAAGAGATCATCGTGATAATATGATTGCTAGAGTGCAAATGACGAAGAACAGAATGTTTTTGTTAAATATTCAAACAGATGTTGCAAAATGTTTGAAGTCGTGTTTGAAAGATCCGTCTTGGATTTGGCACTTGAGATTTGGGCATTTGAACTTCGATGGCTTGAGATTATTAGCTAAGAAGAACATGGTGAAAGGATTGCCATATGTCAAGCATCCGGATCAATTTTGTGAAGGTTGTCTTTATGGCAAGCAATCAAGAAAGAGTTTTCCACAAGAATCTTCTTCAAGAGCAAGGAGACCATTAGAGCTTGTCCACACTGATCTTTGTGGACCAATAAAGCCAAGTTCTTTCGGTAAGAATAATTATTTCTTATTATTTATTGATGATTTCAGTCGAAAAACTTGGGTTTATTTTGTCAAGAAGAAATCAGAGGTATTCGACATGTTCAAGAGATTTAAAGCTCTTGTCGAAAAGGAAAGTGGTTATTACATAAATGCATTGAGATCAGACAGAGGAGGAGAATTCACTTCAAATGAATTCAAAGAATTTTGCATAGAAAATGGAATTCGTCGACCTATGACAGTTCCATATACTCCACAACAAAATGGTGTTGTTGAGAGGAAGAATAGAACTATACTCAATATGGCTCGAAGCATGTTGAAGAGTAAGAAGATGCCAGAAGAGTTTTGGGCACAAGCGGTTGAATGTGCAGTGTATTTGTCTAATCGTTCCCCCACTAGAAGTCTGTGGAACAAAACTCCTCAACAAGCATGGACTGGAAGAAGACCATCTATTTCTCATTTGAGAGTATTTGGGAGCATTGCTTATGCACATGTACCAGATCAAAGGCGAAGTAAGCTCGATGATAAAAGTGAGAAACTTATTTTCATTGGCTATGATGCAAGCTCAAAAGGCTACAAGCTTTATAATCCAACCATAGAAAAGACGGTGGTAAGTAGAGATGTTGTGTTTGATGAGGAAGCTTCATGGAATTGGAATGATGAACCCAAAGATTATAAGTTCCTACTTTTTCCTGAAGATGATGATGAAACTGGTGATGTGGTTGTTTCTCCATCAACACCACCTCCATCGCCGGTCAATCCAGAACAGACTACACCTTCATCATCAACAGCAAGTTCATGTGAAGGGCCTCATCGCATGAGAAGTTTACGAGACATATATGATGAAACAGAAGAGTTAAGTCAAAGTTTTAGTGATCTTACTCTTTTTTGTCTTTTTGGTGACAGTGAACCATTAAATTTTGAAGAAGCTTCACAAGATGAAAATTGGAAGACTGCTATGAATGAAGAGATAAAAGCCATAAAGAAGAATGATACATGGGAGCTTTCTACTCTTCCAAGTGGAAAGAAAGCAGTAGGTGTCAAATGGGTGTTCAAGATAAAAAGAAATGAAAAAGGAGAAGTGGAGAGACACAAAGCGAGATTAGTTGCAAAAGGCTATTCTCAAAGAAAAGGCATTGATTACGATGAAGTATTTGCTCCTGTTGCTCGCTTGGAGACCATAAGGTTGTTAATTGCACTTGCTGCTCAGAATAGATGGAAGATTTTTCAAATGGATGTCAAATCGGCATTCTTGAACGGATATCTTGAAGAAGAAGTCTACTTGGAACAACCACTTGGTTATGCAGTGAAAGGTCATGAAGATAAAGTCTTGAAGTTAAAAAAGGCTTTGTATGGATTGAAGCAGGCGCCAAGAATGTGGAATAGCAGAATTAACAAATATTTCCTTGACAATGGGTATTTGAGATGCCCTCATGAACATTCTCTTTATATGAAGACTAATGGTCATGGAAATATTTTGTTAGTTTGTCTCTATGTGGATGACTTAATTTTTACAGGAAATTGTCCAAGTATGTTTGAAGATCTCAAGAAGGCAATGACTCAAGAATTTGAAATGACAGATATTGGGCTCATGTCATATTATCTTGGCATCGAAGTGAAGCAGTCGAAGGAAGGTATTTTCATTTCTCAAGAACGATATACTAAAGAAATTCTTGAGAAATTTAAGATGTTTAATTCTAAACCTGTCACAACTCCGATGGAAACTGGGACAAAACTGTCCAAATATGAAGATGGAGATGTTGTAGATCCTTCGTATTTCAAAAGTTTGATTGGAAGCTTGAGGTGTTTAACTTGCACAAGACCAGATATTTTGTTCAGTGTTGGATTGGTGAGTCGGTTTATGGAATCTCCTACAACTACTCATTTGAAAGTGGCAAAGAGAATTCTTCGTTACCTCAAAGGTACGCTTGACTATGGATTATTTTATTTATCGTCTAAAGAATTCAAGCTTGAAGGTTATTGTGATAGTGATTGGGCTGGAGATCTTAATGATCGGAAGAGTACAAGTGGATATGTTTTCTTTGTTGGCAATACATCTTTTACTTGGAGTTCTAAGAAGCAACCTATCGTAACATTATCTACTTGTGAGGCAGAGTATGTTGCTGCAGCATCATGTGTTTGTCATGCAGTCTGGTTGAGAAATTTGCTTAAGACAGTTGGAATTTTGCAAGAAGATGCAACTGTGATCAATGTGGATAATAAGTCAACAATTGCTCTAGCCAAGAATCCAGTGTTTCATGATCGTAGTAAGCACATTGATACAAGATTTCACTTTATCAGAGATTGCATTTCAAGAAAGGAGATTCAAGTAGAATATGTGAAGACAGAAGATCAAATTGCAGATATTTTCACAAAGCCACTTAAGGTCGATGTGTTTAGCAAGTTAAGAACTTTGCTCGGAGTTTTGAGAAAAACATGTTTAAGGGGGGATGTTGTAAGTTAAACATGTTCTAATTAATTAAGTGCATAAGTTATATAAGTTATTAGTAAATTAATAAGTAAGTTTTGTAAGTTTAAATTGTTGGAGGTTAAGTTTAACATTCATATTAGAAGGGAGTTTTATGTTCATGAAGTTAAGATGGGATGGGAGTTTTAGATCTAAACTTTTCCATGTAATCCTATAAATAGGATAGTTTTAGAATGTGTTGAAGCAAGTGTGTGGAGAAGAAAACACAAAAGAGTTAGAGAGAAAAAGTGTGAACCAAGTTTGTAGCTTTCTTTAAGAGTTTTTTGTTCAATACAAGTGAATTGTTTCTTCTCAAATATTTTTATTTGATTCTAATTTGTGAGTGTCCATCACACGCTTCCAACAAAATGCTTCCAATGCTTGGACAATTACCCAACTTAGAGGAATTGAATGTTTCTCACTTGTATCGTGTAACAAGTATTGGGAACGAATTCTATGGAAATGATCCAAACCATTGCGTTTCATTTCCCAAGTTGAAGAAATTTGTTCTCTCTCAAATGCACAACCTCGAGCAATGGGAAGAATTAGTAGTTGCATCAAATAATGCTGCAATTTTCCCTTGTCTTCAAGACTTGGATATTCATGGCTGTCCCAAATTAACAAGGATTCCAAATGTTTTTGGATTTCCTCGTGATAATGGTACTAGAAGCCTTCAAAAGCTATACATTCATGGTTGCGAGGAGCTCACAGAATTGCCAAATGAGCTAAAACTCTGCAATTCCATTGAGAATCTAAAAATTGTTGGCTGTCTTAATTTGATGCTAAACGTGCAAAACATGCATAACTTGTGTCATTTCTATGTAAACGGGTTGAAAAAGTTGCCAGAAGGGTTGGCTCAGCTCACGAACTTGAAAGAGATCATAATCATTGAATGCACGCAAGATTGTGACTTGAGTCCACTCATGCAACTTCCTTCATTTGCAAAGCTTCATTTGGTTATTTTTGCAGGAAGTGCAGCCGAGCAACTCCCTCAACAACTTGAGCATATCGGTTCGTTGAGATCTTTATATGTTAACGATTTCGATGGCATTGAAGTTCTACCAGAATGGTTGGGAAACCTTACGTCTTTGGAAGTATTAGGTCTTTACCGTTGTAGAAATTTGAAACGGTTGCCTTCGACGAAAGCCATGCAACGTCTCACCCAATTAATTTGTTTGGATGTTTTCGGATGTCCGCAGCTGCCCGAGTTGACAACTTCGACTTAATTACATGTTTTTGGATGTTTTTGTAGTATGGTTGTCTCCTAGTAATCATTGGATATAAAAAATTGAAATGTTTTTTTGTAGCTTTTCTCTTATACATCCAACCATACAAAACTGTCGATCATACATTGCAAGTTGTTTATGACAGTTTACTCCACTAGTTGATGCATCTTACTTTTTCTAAAAGATTGTATCGTATTTGTTATGAAATATAATTTTTTAAAAAGTTAATCGGTACGACTTAGAGTTTGTTTCATTTTATTTCTAGTACGTTAGAAATTTTTCTATTTATACTAGTTTCACCTCCTCAACTTATGGTAAGAAATTTTCCAACACACATGTTAATGACTACAAAGGACTCTCTAGAGTATTCTTTACAAATACAAAATTTTCTCTAATATTCTAAAGAATTCTATGTCACACTCCAAACATATCTTCCCAACAGACCTCTCTAGACTGTTCCTCTACTTAAAATGTTTCTAGAAATTGAGCCTTTATTTGGACTAAGCCCAAATACTAATCATCCAAAATCAAGTTTATGTTTCAAGAGTACACATTACATCGTTATACGAACATATTTTTCACATAAAAGCATATAATTCTTTCCAAAGACACTTAGGTGTCATTTTAAATAGATAAAATAAATTAAACCTTTTCTTTAATGAACATATTTTGATACCTTTACCTGCACACACACTCATAATAAGCTGCAGTATATTATCAAATTTACAGTGTTTCTATTTCTAGAGATACAATACTGTCATCTGTAAGCTCTTCATAGCTACTACTTGCATTAATGGGAATAGTAAAACTCCCACTTGATTGATTTTCTTCAACAAATTGATCTAGACAATCTTGAGACTTCCTCAATCCTTCTAGTTCCAAAAATACTTGTTTCATAGTAGGCCTTCTTTTCCCATTCAATCTCAAACATCTAATGGCTAGTTTTGCAACATAACTAACATCCTCTATCTTTGCCTCTCTCACTACTACACCATCAAGAATTTCAATAAGTTGATTGTCCTTTTCCAATGAAATGAAGTACTCCAATAGATTCTTACCCTCATCTTGTGCAAAAGAAAATTAAACGGCTGTTTTCCCGTCAAAAGCTCCACCATCAAAACTCCAAAACTATACACATCGCTCTTTTCAGTTAATTGACTCGATCGAAAATACTCAGGATCGATATAGCCAAACGTTCCTTGCACTTTTGTAGTTAAATGAGATTGATCGTAAGGCACGAACCTCGATGTCCCAAAATCAGACACTTTTGCATTGTAGTTATGATCCAAAAGTATGTTCGAAGACTTGATATCTCGATGGAAAATAGGTATAGAAGCGGCGGAATGCATGTAAGCTATAGCTCCAGCAACTTCGGAAGCGATTCTAAGTCGAATGTCCCATGAAAGAGGAGATGATGAATAATCTTCATGACCATGTGTAAGCCCAATGATTCTGATGTTCAAAAGAATAATGCTAATCAGTTTTCTTCTTCTGGTAGTGGTAATAGAGGCCGAGGAGGAGGCCGTGGTGGTTCGTATCGTGGTGGTCGTGGAGGTCCCTGGACCAATCGTAATCGCCCTCAATGTCAGTTGTGTGGCAAGTTCAATCACACTGCCCCGAAGTGCTATTTTCGCTATGCTCCATCCCACTCCACCAACAATCCAGGTTCGTACTCTCCTGGTTATAACCAATTTAATCGGTCTCCTGGTTCTTTTCCTCAGATGCAAGCTATGGTTACTTCACCTGATCTCAATCAAGATACCAATTGGTATCCAGACTCTGGAGCTACAAATCACTTAACCCACTCTTTTAACAATCTCTCGGTTGGAACTGAATATGGTGGCAGTAACCAAGTGCACGTGGGAAATGGAGCAGGTTTGCCCATTCTTAACTATGGTTTTTCATCTTTCTCCTCTCCAACTTGTGCTAATCGTATTCTTCATCTAAATAATTTGCTTCATGTCCCTACTATAACCAAAAACTTGATTAGTGTGAGTCAGTTTGCTAGGGATAATTGTGTGTTTTTTGAATTTCATCCCACTCTTTGCTATGTGAAGGATCAAGTGTCTGGTCAGGTGCTACTCCAAGGGACTCTCCATGAAGGTTTATATAAGTTTAACCTATCCTCTGTGAAGCAATCTCAAGAAAAATCAGCAGTGCAAACCGTTTCATCTCAATCTCTGTTGTCCTCTCCATCTGTTTGTTTGAATGTTCAAAGTTCTAATCTCTCTTTATGGCATAGGCGTTTAGGCCATCCTACTTTTTCTACTGTTAAACATGTTGTTAAGGGCATTTACCCTTCTTTGTCGATAAATAACAAATTTGATTTCTGTTCTGCGTGTGCCATGGGCAAGAGTCACTCCCTCCCCTTCTCTAATTCTACTACTGTTTATTCTGCTCCTCTTCAACTCGTAGTTACTGATTTATGGGGTCCTGCCTATATCTCATCTTCTAACGGTTACCGTTACTACATTAGTTTCATAGATGTCTATAGCCGTTATACTTGGGTTTACTTCTTAAAAACAAAAGCTGATGCTCTCCCTGCCTTTATTAAATTCAAAACTTTAGTTGAAAAGATATTAGGGACACCCTTATTAAGATTGCAATCTGATAATGGTGGAGAGTTTCAATCCTTCAAATCCTATCTTGATTCCAATGGCATTTCCCATAGATTCACTTGCCCTCATACCTCTCAACAAAATGGAATTGTTGAGAGAAAACATCGCCATATTGTTGACATAGGTCTCACCTTACTCTCTCATTCTTCTATGCCTTTAAAGTATTGGGATGAAGCGTTTGCTACTGCGAGTTTTCTTATAAACAGATTGCCTACTCCTATCTTAAATCATGTGAGCCCTTTGGAGAGTTTGTTTAAAACCAAGCCTGACTATATTTCTCTTAAAGTCTTTGGGTGTGAGTGTTATCCTTGTCTTCGTCCCTACAACAATCACAAACTTTCCTTTCGTTCTCATCCTTGTACGTTTATTGGATATAGCCCATCTCACAAAGGCTATAAATGTTTGTCTGCTGATGGGCGTGTCTTTATTTCTAGAAATGTGTTATTTAATGAAGATAAATTTCCTTTCTCTCATGCTCCTCAGGTTAAAACCAATGCATCTTCTTATACTTCTCTGCCTATGCTAACTCCTGTCATTACTCCAAATTCGATTCCATCATCTTCCATTTCTCCTCTGTCCGGAGAATCATCTAGCCATCTTCCTCATCCTACTTGCACTGAATCACCCCAGTTAAGTGTGTTGCCTGCTTCTATTCCCACAGCACCTGGTTCTCCATCTGCATGTCCTTCCATAGAGAACAACCTCTCTCCTACTGCTATACCATCTTCTCCTGCTCCACCAAGAATTATCAATGACCATCCTATGGTAACTAGAGGCAAACACGGCATATTTAAACCCAAAGTCCTTCTAGCTGATGCTACTTTACACTATGTTGATTCTGAACCTCCTAATGTTAAGGAAGCATTAAAAACTCCTCATTGGCGCAATGCTATGCAAGAAGAGTATGATGCTCTTATGAGTAATAATACTTGGTCTCTAGTTCCTCAACCTCAAAATAAAAAATTAGTTGGTTGCAAATGGGTGTTTCGTATAAAACGAAACTCGGATGGGTCTATATCTCGTTACAAGGCAAGGTTGGTTGCAAAAGGGTTTCACCAAACTGCTGATATTGATTACACCGAGACATTTAGTCCGGTTGTTAAACCTGTTACCATTCGGGTTCTGTTAACTCTTGCTCTCTATTATGGTTGGACTATACGGCATATTGATATTAATAATGCATTCCTTCATGGTCAACTAACTGAAAGTGTGTTTATGGAGCAACCTTCAGGTTTCAAAGTTGCAGGATCAAAAGGTCTTGTTTGCAAACTAAACAAAGCATTGTATGGCCTCAAACAGGCTCCAAGGGCCTGGTATGATCGCTTAAGTTGGTCTCTTAAATCTCTTGGTTTCTTTACATCTAAGGCTGACTCATCTCTCATGATTCGCTACAATGGTACCTCATGTTGCTATGTTTTAATATATGTTGATGACATTTTGATTATGGGTAATTCTTCTAAGATGGTGGCTGATTTGATTAATACCTTGAAAACTCAATTTTCCTTAAAAGATTTGGGTAAGCTAAGTTACTTTCTGGGTATTGAAGTTTCTTATCCTTCTAATGGTGGCCTTTTCCTATCCCAGTCTACTTATATTTCAGATATTCTGTCTCGAGCGAATATGACCGATTCAAAGGCTATAGCTACTCCTATGGTGAGTGGATCTCTTTTATCAGCTCATCAAGGTGAGTCTTTTCATGATACTTATCTATATAGAAGTGTTGTTGGGGCCCTTCAGTACGTTACTTTAACTCGGCCAGAAATATCATACAGTGTTAACAAGGCTTGCCAATTTATGCATAATCCTAAAATCATTCATTGGCAACTTGTTAAACGTATCTTAAGGTACTTAAAGGGCACCCCTTCTACTGGTCTTCTTCTTTCGCGTCCCACTAATCTGTCTCTAGTTGGTTTTGCGGATGCCGATTGGGCTTCAGATCCAGATGACAGAAAATCCACTTCGGGTTATTGTGCTTTCTTTGGTGGTAATTTGATAACTTGGGGCTCTAAAAAGCAAGGTATAATCTCTCGATCTAGCACGGAGGCTGAATACCGCAGCTTGGCATCTATTGCTGCAGAATTGGTTTGGCTTAAATCTCTTTTCTCTGATCTACATATTAATTTGTATCAGCCTCCTATAGTCTGGTGTGATAATTTGAGTGCTGTCCATCTTAGTGCTAATCCTATTTTACATTCCAAAACTAAACATGTAGAACTTGACATATATTTTGTTAGGGACTTGGTTCTTAACAAGAAGATTGTTGTGCAACATCTTCCGGCCCGTGAGCAAATTGCTGATATTCTCACAAAACCATTATCTGCTGCATCTTTCAATCAATTACGGTTCAAGCTCAATGTTCGGGATGCCCCCTCCATTGGCTTGCGGGGGGGTGTTAAGGCAGCCCACTGATGTATTTATTATTTTTTGCATCTCTCTGTACTTTCTGGCCCATTCTCTAGTAAAGGCCCACTCTGTTAGAAGCCCACTTGTATTAGGGCATTTGCTGTGTTTTTTGTTTTATAAGAGCTGAATGCAATTCTAGGGTTTGTTTTTATGGAAGATTCGAGAGAAGAAAATCAGTGAGAGAGATGAGTATTTTTGCAAGAGTTTTTCTCCCCAGGCCTCTATATATGGCTGATTCATTGATCAATAAAATATATAGAAGCATAGGGTTTTCTCTTGCATTCCTCTGTGTTTAATCCTCTTCTTTCTTCCTTTCATAATGTTAAAACCATGTTCGTAGATATGGTCGGAAAGTGTTTTGTTTGGGACAAATTCGTATACTAGCAAAGGAAACTTTGTCTCGAAACAACAACCTAAAAGCTTGACAACATTTCGATGGTTGATTTGAGAAAGGGCAATGACTTCATTAATGAACTGCTCGATCCATTTCCTATCGATTTGATTCGATCTTTTTATTGCAACAATGGTGCCATCTCGAAGATTTCCTTTGTAAACTGTTCCATATCCTCCTCGACCAAGAAGTCTATTGTGGTTGTAATTATCTGTTGCTCTTTTTAATTCTCCTTTCGTGAACATCTTTACCTTTTTCTCCATTCCTTGAAGTTTTCTCTCTAATAAGGTTCCACCATTTTGGTTGAAGAACTTCTCCTTGTTAAATTTGCGTCTCCTTATCTTCAAAAATTGATGAGCTTTGTAGACCATGAGAAGCATAATCAGGAATGTTGTTCCACTTCCAACACCTAATTCAATAAAGTAGAATACATTAATCAACAAAGACCAAAATGAACAGCTAATGCATTATAATTCTTAGTGGATATTAGGCATGTAAGCCAAACAAAAATCAGAAAAAAAGTTGGAAAGTTGGAAGTTTAGAAGGAATATATCGTGAAGATGAAGAGATTGAGATACTAATTATAATCACACATAAATATATTTTATAAACATTTCCTAACCTAGATCCATGCACTACAAGAAAACAGGTTTATTGCAACGGTTTTATTGAGCTATCGCAACAAATATTAACCGTTGCAACACTTTTTGCAACGGTTGAAGAACCGCTGGTAGAAGCTAACGGTGTTACGAGGGATCTAGCAACATTTTGAAAAATTGTTGGAATGATTTCTCACAAACGCTGCAATAGTTATCCTCTATTGCAACATTTACGTCTCTGTTGACATAAATATTTATAACCATTTATATTTAAAGCAAAGTTATGGTAACCATTATATTTAAAGCAAAGTTATGGTATAGATATATATTAGGTTAAATTACAAGTTTAGTCTCTTAACTTTTAGGGTTTTGTCCATTTAGTCATTAAACTTTAAAAAATGTCAAATAAGTAGTCCTCGAACTTTAAATTGAAAAAAAAGTAGACATGTACTATAAAATTTCTAGTACTACACATTATACCATGAACATTATTTATTATTTTTTTTTGACAACATGTGGGGAATTGGAGGATTCGAACCACGAACCTCGTGATCATTAATATAAGTCTTATGACAATTGAACTATGCTCATGTTGACTATCATGAACAATTCTTTATACTTCTATCAGTGAGTCTTGTATACAACATTTAAAAATGATCATATGGAGTTCCAATATGAAAGTTATCCAATAATTTTCTTTTTTAGTGTAAACAAAAAGAGTAGGTATTACTAGTGCACTAAAATTTTTTCCACATATATACAACTATTAGGTTTGCAAAAAGGAGCATAATCAAGGAGAACGTATATAGTTGTGTTCTTATAAGAAGTTGTTGCAAGTTTAGTGAAAAACTTTTGGCTAATTGCAAGCATACCATTCATTTTTTAGGATTGCAATTACGGTAAAAAAAAAAAATCTAGCCTAGCCCAAAACATAAATAGAAAAAATCGAAAATAGTCTTCCTAATGTTTATGCGTGTTTTACTATTATGAAGTATATCAGTAGTATATCAAATATAAAATGAAATATATCTGTTGATACATTTTGTCCTAGTATATCAGTGGAGTGATATTCATAATATGAATATATCAACTATATATCATTATTTTATATTCCTAAAATGAAACATATCACCAATATACTAATTTATCCTGGTTTATTAGTGGAATGATATTGTTATTCCTAATATGAAGTATAATAAATATACTTAAAATGAAGTATATCACTAATGTACTACTGGAATGATATTTATATTATGAAATACATCACCAATATATCAATACTTCATATTTAATATAATAGATATACCTAAAATCATCAAAGTAAATCACTAATATAGTTATGTAGTTTATTTAAGGATATAAGTTAAATTGTATTTCTAATATGAAGTATATCAACAATATATATCAGAACTTCATATATATATTTAATATATCATATATACATAAAATGAAGTATATCACTAATATATTACTAATATACTAAAGATGTAAATAAAGTATATACTAATGATATAATTGATAATGTAACTAGCTATCCCACATTAAAAAGATAAGTGGAGCTAGATCTCATAATTTATAAGATGGTATGAGTTATTCCTCTCATTGCCAATCGGTTTTGAGATGAAATCCCATGACATAAAGCTTGTACTAATGACCAAAAGGTCAGGTCAATGGATACCAACAATATATTAGACATGCCGAAATCATATTTAAAAATTTTGCTATATTTGCAAATTTAGAAAACCATTTTTAAATTTACAAATATCTTAATGTTTTTTTTCTACCCCTTGCACTTTCCTATAATTAATTTTTTTTTTTAAATTGCTCTTTAGAAACAACAAAATGGGAATATATAAAGAACTAATTCATAAACAAAAGATGAATAAGTAACCCATAAAAAAAAGTCATTGTTGGCTAAACTTGGCTTTACAAAAGTCATTGGCTTCATAAATGTCATTGTTTTGAACTCTTCAGGGAAGAACTTCTTAATAATTCCCACATATTATTTTATAGTCCAATCTATTTAATGGGTTTCTATACTTTAAAAAGCTTTTAATAAAGTCTAATGTCAATGTGTTGAGAGCCTAAAGGTTTAAGTAGAGGGTTTAAGGGTTTGGATTCTAGAAACTTGGCGATGACAAACATGGATTTGATACCTTAAGCTAAACCCACAAAAACTGAAATTCTCACCTAAACGTCTCGAACTAAACTTGTAATTTAACCTCGAAACAACAAAAAAGATCAAGACTATTTTTTTTTTGATATCCGTGAGTGTCCAGATCAACTTACGCGTAGTACCTCAACTAATCTCACGGGACAACCGTCTGATCATACTACATTTGATTGCTAAAGAAACTCGTATGATATTAAATCCTAAATAGGTAGTCAGACTATTCATAATGGCAAAATCATTCAAAAGAGTTAATTTCTTCCGAATTATCCCAAACATTGAATTCTCATGCATTTTTGTTTGGAAAAGGCAAAGAGAAGAAAGAGATCTCACCTATTGCAATTACCAACTTGTAGGAAAGCTTCGAGCTCCGATCATCTCCTCCATCTAAAACACCGCCGTCCTTGGAGCAAAAGTAAAACAAAGAATTCACCCTGCAACTCTCATTCTTCAAAGGCACCAAAATGGGCTTAAAAGGGTATATCCGACTCGAGTTATTAAGCTTATTAGCCTCCAAAACGCTTTCAACATCGACTCCAAACTCCCTAGCAACCGATTCAAAACTGTCCCCACTCTCCACCATATAAACCAACAGCGAAGTCACTCCACCAGCCTCCTGCGCCGCCGTCGGGCAAGCACACCTGACCGGCACCAGCAGCTGGCTGCCAATCGCAAGACTCTTCTCATCGTAATAATTTTGACCGATCAGAGCCTGACAAGTGGTCAACCCTTGATAGACATCCTTCGCCACGACCGTGTAGTCATCGCCACGCTTGACAGTGTAACGCGTGTTGTGTTGGTAGATGCTGCCGGAGCAAGAACATGGGACAGGCACGACGACCAGGCTGTCGTTTGGAATTTGGTTGTGTGGGGAAGGGAGTTTGTTGAGATGTGTTATGTCGGTGGCTTGGGAATCGAGGAGATTGGCTATTTGGATTGCTGTGTCGAAGTTTAGTTGTGGCCTTGACTTGAACGTGAGAAAGGACTCGCATGAGTTGTAGTGAGCGTTGCAAACGTAGCCTCGTGAAATTGAAGAGGAATTTGTAGTGGAGCACTCTTCGTTTCCTAGATATGACTGTTGGCAGAGGGAGTTTTGTGAGAGGAAAGAGAAGATGAGGATTAAAGAGAGAGCGGCATAATGTTGTGATGAAGACGAGTTCTTCATCTTCTTCGTTAGCTCAATGATCAAAGAATAATGCTTCGTTAACTTTTTTCCTTCTCTGTCTTTTTGTTAGTGTGAAAGTGTGGATTGACTCATAATGGGAATGCGTCTTTTCCTCGTTTTCTTTCTTTTTGTATTGTTTAGTTGACTGACCAATTGGCTGTGCATTTTTCCACTAGACTTTTTTGGCTATATAGACGGTTTAGTTTACTATTATGATACAGAAACATTTCCATCAACTCATAAGAAATCAGCCTTCTTTTTCTTGGTCGAATTAATGATGATGGAAAATGAGGTTTGACTGTTCTAATAAACAATAACTAGTCAACAATATTGCGATTAATTGAAACTCTATGTCCAGATCAAGTGTGAGTAGAAAGGTTAAAGAAGCAAAAGAAACCGATCATTGACTCAAAACAATCCAGAAATACCAAAGAACCACGAGGTCGAAGTTCACCCAAATCAGACAAGAATCATGGAAGCCGACTCCAAAGGGTTCGACACCAAGATCGAGAGGCCTCATGGGGTCAGCCAAAGTTATGGAGGGACAGATTATTCATGTAGAGGTAGTAACACATCAAGTGCATTTATTTGAGGATTAAAATTTAAAATATATCTTAAAAAAAAGGATCATTAGTCATGCATTTCAAAAAAGTATCAACCATTTACATATAAATAATTACTTTTTATCTAACAAGTAGCAATCATCGTTAGTGTAATTAATTTTTTTTTTTCACTTCTTCAATGGAAGCTTCTCCTTTTCGCTTCCTCTACTTCTTACGAGACAATCAACTGAAAACCTTCCAAAGGGAGACCGCTCTGGCGCTCCCAAGGCAACACAAGGCCGAACATGAAAGTCTTGTTAATTATTAAACTTGCAATTATTATTGGTACATATATCCTTGAATTTATCTAATATTATGTTTCATGTATCTAGGAGTTGGTGATTCATGAATCAAGTAGTTCATGAATGAGTAATTAATATAGAGTCTAAATCTATGTACCAAAACTACTATAAATACCCTTGTAGTGTTGAGATCTTTTCAAGGGTGAAAGTAAGAAGTCATTTTTAGAAGAATAAAAAACTTCCTTCTTCTTCTTTCTCTATTTGGTTTGTGAGTGTTGTGTCCCACCACATTCCAACAAAGTGGTATCAGAGCTAGGATGAATTCCAAAGCCTCCCTTTCTTTCCAATATCCACGGCTTACCAAGTTCAATTATGAGAATTGGGCACTTAGGATGAAGGTCATACTTGGTTCCCAAGGAGTTTGAGAAATTGTTGAGAAAGACTATGAAGTACCGGAAGATGAAAGTGCTCTTCCACGAAACGAGAAGGAAGCATTAGAGAAGGAACGGAAGAGAGATCAATATGCCCTCACGATCATCCATCAAGACTTGGATGATGATATGTTCGAGAAGATTACAAATGAGACCACTTCCAAACAAGCGTGGGAGATGCTTCGTAACTCCGTCATGGGAGTCGAGAAGGTGAAGAAAGTTCGACTTCAAACTCAAAGGGCAGATTTTGAATCACTTTGCATGAAAGAAAGTGAATCAATTCAAGACTACTTTACAAGAGTCTTGACGGTGGTGATCCAAATGAAGCGACTTGGAGAGACCATGCAAGATGTTCGTGTGATCGAGAAGATTCTCCGCTCTCTAAATAAAAGGTTTGACCATGTGGTGGTAGCAATCAAGGAGTCAAAAAGCTTGGAGACCATGACCATTGATGAATTGAATGGATCGTTGCGAGCCTACGAGGAAAGGATGAACCGTGGCAACCAAGAGCAACCTGAACAAGTCTTGCAAGCAAAAACAACTTTCAAAGGAGATGGTGGTAGAGGTCGTGGTCAAGGTTATGGAAGAGGGCGAGGCCGCAGACGAGGTCGTGGGCAAGGAAGAGGACGAGATGAACAATCTTCACCAATTGAGAAAAGAGGGCAACCATTTATGAGGGGTCGTGGTCGAGGAAGAGGAAAAGGTGACAAACATGACAAATCCCAAGTTGAATGTTACTCTTGTAACAAGCTTGGTCACTATGAATGGGAATGCCGATCCAAGAAGGTTGAGGAGGAGGCCAAATTTATAGAGTACAAGGAAGACATCGTGGAGTAGTCATTGCTTCTAACTTTAAAGGATGATTCCATTGATGAGACAAACACCTGGTATCTTGACAATGGTGCTAGCAATCATATGACAGGTGATAAAAGCAAATTTGTGGAGCTTGATATAAGCAAGAAAGGCTTTGTAAGCTTTGGTGACAACACAAAAGTGGAGATCATGGGCAAAGGTAAAGTTTTGCTTGAGACAAAAGATGGAGGCCATAAAGTTCTTTGTGATGTTTATTACATTCCAAAGTTGACTAGTAATATTCTAAGTATTGGTCAACTTTTGGAAGGAGACTACAAGATTCACATGGAGGATTGTATGCTCTGGCTTAGAGACCAAGAGTCCAAACTTGTAGCCAAAGTGCCAATGACCAAAAACCAGATGTTCTTGTTGAACTTGAAGAATGGTGGTGCCAAGTGCTTGATGAGTTGTGTTGATGATCCATCATGGATTTGGCACATGCAATTTGGTCACTTGAATTTTGGAGGACTTAAATCCTTGGGAGATAAGAAGATGGTTAAAGGCATTCCGGTGATTGATCATCCCAATCAATTGTGTATAGCATGTTTACTTGGCAAACATTCAAGAAAAAGCTTTCCGAAGCAATCCACCTCAAGATCTACCAAGCCACTCCAACTTGTTCATGCCGATGTTTGTGGACCCATCAAGCCTCAATCTCTTGGTAAAAACTCTTATTTTGTGCTTTTCATTGATGATTATAGTAGAAAAACATGGGTTCATTTCTTGAAAAGAAAATCTGAGGCATTTGATGCATTTAAGAAGTTTAAAGCTTATGTTGAAAAAGAGAGTGGATATGAAATTAAATGATTGAGAACTGATAGGAGTGGTGAATTTACTTCTAATGATTTTAAAGATTTTTGTGAGTTGCATGGTATTTGATAGGGGTGATCATCGGTCGGTCGGCATCGGTTTTGGGCTCAAACCGACGCCGACCACCGACACCTCGGTTTGAGTCGGTCGGTGGAGGTCGGTTTTGGGAGTTTTATGGGTCCGACCGACCGACCATAAGCAAAAATCGGTCGGTTTCGGTCGGTTTGGTTTTGAAAGTTCCAACAATGGTGTCGTTCCGATAAGGTGGAGGAAAGAACAAAAGAGAAAGGAGAATGTTTACAACAAGAAAGCATGGAGAGAGATGAAAGAGAAATAAACTAATAAAGAACTAAGAGGAAAAAAATACAGAGACTCAGACTAAGAAAAAAATACATAGAGATGATCCGTGACCGTGTAATGCTGAGCTCTGGCGAATATTCCGGCGTGTTGATGAAGATGACTCATGACTGAAAGTTAGAAACAAAACTAAAAGCAAAAGAGAGATTTGAAAAGAAAGAAAATAAAGAGAATGTTGGAAATGAAGAGAAAAATAATAATAATTTTTTTAAAAAATAAGTAATGATTACCTATATATAGGTAATCAATGCTTTCTTGGGAAGTTGGGATGACATCGGTTGGAGAGCTCCATCACGATTCACTTTCACGTTTTTTTTTTTTTTTTTTTTTTTTTTTTTTTTTTTAAATTTTGTATAGATAATCGGTCGGTTTGGGCCTTTTTAGGCCCACCGACCGACCGACCCCGACCGTACCTGCTATAAAACCGACCGACCGACGTCGGTTCGGTCGGTTTCGGCCGGTCGGATCGGTTTTTCGGCCTATGATGCTCACCCCTAGTATTCGACGTCCTTTGACAGTTCCCAGGTCACCCCAATAGAATGGGGTTGCTGAGAGGAAGAACCAGACAATCCTCAACATGGCAAGGAGCATGTTAAAGTCGAAGAACATGCCAAAGGAGCTTTGGGCTGAAGCTGTTGCATGTGCAGTCTATCTTTCAAACTGATACCCAACCAAGAGCTTGAAGAATGTGACACCACAAGAAGCATGAAGTGGACGAAAACAGAGTGTTTCTCATTTAAGAGTCTTTGGATCCATTGCTTATGCTCATGTTCCTGAGCAAGAAAGGTCCAAACTTGATGATCGAAGCAGAGAGCTTGTTCTCATTGGATATGATGAGAATTCCAAGGGATACAAGCTGTTCAACCCGAAGTATGGAAAGATTGTGATCAGCAGAGATATGGAGTTTGAAGAACATGCATCATGGAACTGGAGCTCCATGTAAAATCCCAAACTGCAAATAGTACAAATCTCGATCAAAATACCCAAATGCATCAAGTAAATCGAAAGAAAAGCAACATAAAGAATAGAGAAGAAAAGGAAGAGCAACACCGTGATTATAGTGGTTCGGACTAGCCTACATCCACTTTGAATCAGAGATTTCCTTATTCGTTTTTATGCATGTACTACAGATTTACAGAGCAAGCTGATAATCAGACAGAGGGTATCGAGAGGCAAGGGGAAGACGAAGAGCCGTGAGAGATGTCTAAGAAAACCCTACAAATAAGCTGCTATAAATACAAGCAGCAAAGCAAAGACTCACCCCAATAACCTGATGTGAATAATAAGGCCCATTACATGAGGAAAATCCCAACTCAAAGATATAAAACAAACTGAGAAGGACAATGACCCAAAGTGGTATTCAGCCCACAATTACAATCAAATAATGGGAAGATATAAAACACCCTTATTATCAACAATCACCCTCTTGTTGTATATCTGAGCCATCATCATAAATTGAAGAATAAAATCCCTGATTCATTATTCAGTTTCAATTGGGCGGGCGTGTTAGCCGACTCCAAGTTTGAGCAACGTCACCAAGTACTCAAACCTATCAGAAGCAAGCACTTTGGTTAATAAATCAGCAGGATTATGGATAGAATCAATCTTGGTTAAACAAACTTCCTTGTTTTGCACAGCATCTCTAACATAGTGAAAACGCACGTCAATGTGCTTAGAGCGGTCATGAAAAGCTGGATTTTTGGCCATTGCAAGAGCACTTTGATTATCACAATGCAATTTAACAGAACAAGGATAACACATTTCAGAAACCAAGCCTTTTAACCATACCGATTCTTTCACATCTTCAGCCAAGGCAATATACTCAGCCTCGGTAGAAGATAGAACAACAACACTCTGCAAAGTACACTTCCAACTCACAATATTTCCAAAGAGCAAGAAAACATACCCCGTTAGAGATCGTCGTTTATCAAGATCGGCAGCATAATCAAAATCCACAAACCCACAAATAATATCATCATCAAATTCAGAATCTCTAGAATATAATAGACCCTTAGATAAAGTGCGTTTAACATATCTCAAGATCCATTTTGATGCTTCCCAATGGGCTTTGCCCGGGTTGCTCATATATCGGCTTACCATGCTCATAGAATATGCTAAGTCAGGACGACAAGTAACCATGCTATACATAAGGCTACCAACTAAATTAGCATATGAGAACAATTTCATTTCATTAATGTCATTCAATTCAACAGGACATTGAGTTGCAGAAAGTTTAAAATGTTGAGCCAATGGAGTTTTGACCGGTTTAGCATTCTCCATATTAAATTTCTTCACAATTTTGCTCAAGTAATCAAACTGAGATATAAACAAAGTATGCTGAATTCGGTCTCTAACCAATTCCATACCCAATATTTTCTTAGCAACTCCTAGTTCCTTCATTTCAAATTGACTACCCAATTGAGACTTAATTTTCTTTACTTCCAAAACAGAATTAGATGCAATAAGTATGTCATCCACATACAACAGAAGCAACACAAACACATTCTTGCCAACAAGCTTTTTATAAACACATGGATCATAAGAATTTCTTTTAAAACCAACAGAAGTGATAAACAAATCAAAGCATTTATTCCATTGCCTTGAAGACTATTTTAAACCATATATGGACTTTTGCAAATGACAAACCATATCTTTTTTTATCAAGTTCCTCATAACCGGGAGGCTGTTTCATATAGATACTTTCATCCAAGGTTCCATACAAGAAAGCAATAGTAACATCCATTTGTTCAAGTTCTAAGTTGAATTTGACAACCATAGACAGAAGGACTCTAATAGAAGCATGTCTAACAACTGGAGAGAATACTTCATTATAATCAATCCCCTCCTCTTGTGTGAAACCTTTAGCCACAAGCCTAGCTTTGTATCTAGGTTCATTGAAGCCCTTAATACCCGGTTTAATTTTGAACAACCATTTACAGTCAATCACTTTTTGATTAGAAGGCTTATTAACAAGTTTTCATGTACAATTACGATGAAGAGAATTCATTTCTCTAGCCATAGCTTCTTTCCATTTTTTAGCATCAACACAGTTAATAACTTGTTTATATGTGTTTGGTTCAGAATGATTCACATCATCAAAACAATTCAAAGCAAATCCAACATAATCAGCCTCATCAAATCTAACGGGTGGTTTAATCACCCTCTTAGCCCTATCTCTAGCAAGCTGGTAATTTTCAAGTTGAGATGGGTTTTGGTTCAAAACGGGTGAAGAGGTTTCACTCTCTAAAGCTGGTTCAACATTATCAATATGATTTTCTTCAAAATTTTGAGGCATATCTTCAATAGTTTCAGATGAAGTAGCTGAATTTTGCCTTAAATTTTCAGAATTCGGGTTAACAAGTTCAATCTCAAGTTTTTGAGGTTCATGTTCAATAGCTTCTTCTGTGTTGTTCCATGGCATTAAATCTTCATTAAAAGTAACATCACGACTTACAAAACATTTTCTATCTCCTTTTTCTAAGGACCAAAGCTTATAACCTTTAACCCCATGAGGATAACCAATGAATACACATTTTTTAGCTCTAGGTTCAAGCTTTCCTTGTTTTAAATGTGCATAAGCTGCACAACCGAAGGTTCTCAAATGGTCAAGTTTAGGTGGTTTTCCTACCCATATTTCTTGAGGGGTTTTAAAGTTTAATGCTGTAGACGGGCTACGGTTGATAAGATATATGGCTGTAGTAACTGCTTCCCCCCAAAAAGCTTTAGGTAAGCTTGAATTGGAAAGCATGCATCTAACCGTATCTAAAATAGTTCCATTATACCGTTCTGCAAGCCCATTTTGTTGAGGGGTTCCTGGCACAGTCAAATGTCTAAGTATACCAGACTTCTTACACAAATCATTGAAGTTTTCATTTAAAAACTCCAACCCATTATCAGTTCTTAAGGTCTTAATTTTATTTCCAGATTGGTTTTCAACATAAGTTTTCCATTCCACAAATTTTGCAAAAGTTTCATCCTTAGACTTAAGCAGGTATATCCACAACTTTCTTGAATAATCATCAACAAACAAGAGATAATATTGAGCACCTCCATGAGTTTTAACTCTAGATGGACCCCATAAATCAAAATGCACCAATTCTAATTTGGATGAAGTTTTATGAGTTCCTTTCTTAAAGCTCAATCTAGTGGATTTACCTAATATGCAATGCTCACAAAATGTAATTTCAGCAGGCTTACTTTTGCCAATTAGACCTTGTCTAAACAAACAATCAAGACCTTTATTACTGATATGTGCCATTCTTTTATGCCAAAGCTTTTGATGATTTATCATTATCATTTATCACCACATTAGCATTCCCAACAATAGCATATCCCTCAAGAACATACAAACCATTTTTCAAAACACCTTTCAGTTTAATAGATGAGTCTCTAGTTACCAACAAAATGCCATTTTCAGATTTATAAGTGAGACCAACTTTATCTAAAGTACCCAAGGATATCAAATTTCTTTTTAAACCTGGCACATACCGAACAGAAGACAAAATAATAGCAGTACCATCAAGCATTTCAAATTTAACAGAACCAATTCCTTTAATTTCACACCTCTGGTCATTCCCCATAATGACTTTACCACCATCCAAAGCATCAAAATCAGAGAAATAATGTCTATTTGGCGTCATATGAAAGGTACATCCAGAATCCATAATCCAATCATCATTCAAATAGGATTCATTACTAACCATTAATACCTCAGCTGATTCATACCCTTCTAACACATTTGCAGACACTTTATTCTCTTTTCTAACGGGTAGTTTCCCTTTCTTTCTAAGTATAGGACAATCATACTTAGTATGACCTTTTTTACGGCAGTAATTACAAGTCATCTTATCTTTAGAATTGTTCTTGGGATTAGACTTAGAAGTGTTCTTAGGTTGCTTAGAACTTTGACCCTTGGACCGTTTTCCTTTAGTAAAAAGTGCTTCAGATTCTTTTCTTTCAGTTCTTATTTCAAGCTCTCTTGATCTTAATGAACTAAGAACAATATCAATGGTTAAGGCATTCCTACCATATTTAATAGCACTTTTAACCTCCTTATATTTTTCAGGCAACGAATTAAGGAGTATAACAGCTTGGTTCTCACTATCCATTTTTTCTCCTGAATTTATTAGATCCATACATATCTTATTAAACTCATCAAGATTTTCCTCTAAGTTCTTAGATGAGTCCATTTTATACCCAAACAACCTTTCTTTAAGGTAAATCTTATTACTAAGAGTCTTAGACATGTACAGATTATCAAGAGCAATCCATAATTCAGACACATTATCAATGCTACTGACCCTTCGCAACACATTATCAGCCAAATACAGAATAATAATACTGTAAGCGATTTCAAACATCTCAAGTTTTTCATCCTCAGTCATAGTAGTAGGTAACTTACTTGGATCATCAAGGGCTCTCGCCACCTTTTGTTGAACCAACAATGCCTTCATTTTTTTCTTCCAAAGGCCGAAATCCCCCTACCATCAAATTTGTCTAACTCAAATCTGGAAGCCATGCGAAAATGACCACAGAAAAAACGCAACTCGAAAGCAAACCGAGGAAGAAAAAAAATAACAAAATCGTGAGGCACAAATCGAGAAACCAATCCCACTCAAAACCAAAGCTCAGATACCAATTTGTAAAATCCCAAACCGCAAATAGTACAAATCTCGATCAAAATACCCAAATGCATCAAGTAAATCGAAACAAAAGCAACATAAAGAATAGAGAAGAAAATGAAGAGCAACACCGTGATTATAGTGGTTCGGACTAGCCTACATCCACTTTGAATCAGAGATTTCCTTATTCATCTTTATGCATGCACTACAGATTTACAGAGCAAGCTGATAATCAGACAGAGGGTATCGAGAGGCAAGGGGAAGACGAAGAGCCGTGAAAGAGGTCTAAGAAAACCCTACAAATGAGCTGCTGTAAATACAAGCAGCAAAGCAAAGACTCACCCCAATAACCTGATGTGAATAATAAGGCCCATTACACGAGGAAAAGCCCAACTCAAAGATATAAAACAAACTGAGAAGGACAATGACCCAAAGTTTACAATCAAATAATGGGAAGATATAAAACACCCTTATTATCAACACTCCAAAGAGGAAGAATCTTATGATTTCCTTCCTTACTTTGAAGATGAAAAAGCGACAATCCAAGAAGTTCAAGTTGAAGCTACTCCACAAACCACATCAATTTCATCTTCACCAAGTTCATCATCATCTTCACTATCATCTTCTTCAAATGAGAAAACTCCAAGATACCGATGAAGGGAATAAAAGTCCTCACGCAGAGGAAGCGCATCGATTGGACCTTACGTCGTATATTAATTAACATTAAAATACCGTTACGAAAACTCAAACAAACTTTAAACATACTTTAAAGTTGCTGGAAAATCAGTTTAAACATGCTGAAAAATAAATCTAAATTTATTTTCATGCTTTTCTAAAGAAAATGGGAAGAACCGTTACAAACCTTTGTTGTAGACTTGACCGTTCTTCGCCAAAGATGCTCCAACGATCAAAACGCAGCAGCCCCCTTTTAAGTTTCTTCGCTGGAAAATCTTTTTTGAATGACACAATAACCACAGAGGTTATACCGGTATGTCTCTAAGTCTAGGAGACAAAAGACTTGTGGGAGTCTTTCTCTGAGAGGGAGGCTAGAGAGAATTCTAGGTCTTGTCTTGAGAGTCTAAGAGCAAGAGGAGAGTGTCATGGACCAATTAGGTCTAGTGCTCTATTTATAGAAGAGAGGCCATGAATAAAATATTCAATTAAATCAATCTTTTCCAAAATTGATTCAATCTTATTCCTTATTTAATCAATCATGATCAATCAATTCCATAATTGATTAATCTTTTCCACAAATGACTAATTACTTCCATATGTGATTAGATCATTTCCATAAATGATTAATCACTTCCTTAAGTGATTAATTATTTCCATAATTGATTAATTCCCGGTTAATGAATTCTTAAATTAATTAACCACCAATTAAATATCACATATTTAATTTCCGACCTTGAATTTAATTAATTCGCCCAAATAGATTTTAGGCCTTAAATTAATTAATTCATTATTTGAACTCTTTCAAACTTCCATAAATTTATATTTGAATTTCTTCAAATATTAATTTCTCTCACAATAATATCTCAATATATATTATGTTTGTTTTCCATAGTAAATTGAACATTTTCAATTTACATTTATTACTTAGTTGCCTCAAATTACTTTATGAGCTACCCGTGGGACCTAATGGACCTGCAGATCAGAAGCTCCAACGATGTGAGATTAATTGGTCAAACTCATTAACCACATTAATCAATATTCGTTAATTGTGTGCTCATTCCACTATAGACTCACAGTTGCACTCTTCTCACTGCAGACATATTTTCTGTGTCCACGGATATAGACCAATATCGACTAGTTAGTCCTTCACGAGTGTCCGCAACACCAACTGGGTCAAATTACCGTTTTACCCCTGGGTTACTTCTATTTCCTTAAGTACCAGTTCTCCTCTAATGAACAACCTGTTTGTGGTCCAACCATCAAACAGAAAACCCTCTTGTGCCATTGAGAGGGTAGGGCCCTTTGTTCAAGACTCGGAGTAACCACTAAAGGGAACACTCATCTGCTTCCCTAAAGTCGGGAAGGAGTGAATTCCATCTTGTACGATTACGTTCCCAGCTCCCCATTCGGTCTTGTCCCCAAAATAGTAGGCTTATTGAGTCGGCGTATTGGCCACTCTCACCCATGCAAATCAAAGGACAATCTCTCATGAGCAGGAGCCCATAATGAACTCAGGATTAAGACTAAGTTGTCTAGGTCGTCCTAGTGAAATAGAAAACCAACTAGTTAACGGTGTTATAACCAGTAGTTACTATTTCGCGGTCCGGTCTTATGCAAACTCATTGTATAGGATACCCCCACTCGCATGTCTCCTACACGAACACGTTGGATCACAACGTTTGTATCAAATACAAAGTGGGCCGTATCCATAGTGTCACCAGGATAAGGCACCCAGTCTTATCCCTATACTATAGACCCTTTAGGCTGTTTCTTGAACAATGATCTCATATGTCGCTACATATAGTTCAAGACTCATATTACAGCCTTGATGTCTAGTTTATTGGATTAGGGTTATTTTTAGGCAAAGACAAATATAAAATAACTAATAACAATTAATGGAAAAATATATAAATATTATTTCATTAATATTCGGTCAACAGTTACATTCACTATCTACGAGTTTTAGGGCATAAAACCCAACAACCGAAGCCTTGATGATCTTTATCAAACAACTTAAAGGTTAGATGATAATTTGTATTGCTTAGTTGTTGATTCTGAACCTTTAAGTTTTGAAGAAGCCATGTGTGAGGGGAAATGAGTTCAAGCCATGGATGAAGAAATGAAGGCCATTGAAAAGAATGATACTTGGGAGTTGGTATCTCCTTCCTCTAATCATCAAGTTATTAGTGTCAAATGGGTATACAAGGTAAAGAAAAATGCTACAGGTGAAGTTGAGAAATATAAAGCAAGGCTTGTTGCCAAAGGCTACAAGCAAAGACAAGACGTTGACTATGAAGAGGTGTTGATAAAGAAATAAAGAATCAAATTATGATAGAAACTCTTTAAGATCTACTCAAGCACTCTGTTTCACAAGTTGTAGTTGGAAGATAATATTATTCTCATTGATTCAAAAAAACCAGTCTGCCAACAGACTAAATACAAAACAAAAAGGAAGGCCCGAAGAAGATCTTCACTCTTTGGTTCTATATACAAGGAAAGTGCAGCAAATAATATCACTAAATAATTGAAGGCTGATTTTGGAAATTATCCCAACGGTACACTAGATAATTATGGGAAATATTTTAGGTAAATCAATGTAAATATAGCAGGAAAATATAAGCTTTGAGTAATGATTTTAAATGAGGTTTGGTGTATAAAGAAAGAATCAAGGGCTGCTATATATGGCATAGAAAAATTAGGAAATTAGTTTTTTTTTGTAGCCGTTGTGCAAATCAACCTTTACCATTTGATTGTGATACTGCTGTGGGATGTGTTTTCTGATCTATTGAGATTCTGCTCTTGGTTGTTGAGATGGTGGCTGATGTGGCATGTGTTGGTGTGGTTGGTTGCTCATATAGTTTATCATCCTCCAGTTGCTCGTATGGAAACAATTCGTCTATTGATCTCCCTTGCTGCCCAAAATCATTGGAAGATCCACCAATTAGATGAGAAGTCTGCAATTCTTAATGACTATCTTAACGAGGATGTCTACATCGAACAACTGATGGGGTATGTTGTCAAAGGCCATGAAGACAAGGTATTGAAGCTAAAGTAAGCGTTGTATGGGCTCAAACAAGCACCAAGAGCCTGGAATAGTCGACTTGACAAGTATTTGCAAGAAAAAAGTTTTTCCAAATGCCAACATGAGTATGCCCTCTATGGAAGAGAAGAAAATGGACATGTTTTATTTGTTTGTGTCTATGTGGATGATCTTATCTTTACAGGTGACTGTCTAAAGATGTTTACAAACTTTAAGGAGGTCATGGCTCGAGAGTTTGAGATGAGTGACATGGGCCTCATGTCCTATTACTTGGGAATCCAAGTAAATCAGATGGAGGAGGGCATCTTTGTTTCACAAGAAGTCTATGCAAAGGAGTTACTCAATAAATTCAACATGCTTAATTGCAAACCGGTCAACACCCCAATGGAGTGTGGATCAAAGTTGTCCAAGATGAAAACAGATGAAGAAAAAGTTGGTTCTACCATGTTCAAGAGCCTTGTTGGAAGTTTGAGATACTTGACTTGCACAAGGCCTGATATTCATTTTTTAGTTGGGATCGTGAGTCGTTTCATGGAGGTTCCTACTGAATCTCACTTGATGGCAGCCAAGAGGATACTTTGCTACATTAGAGGTACTCTTGACTATGGGATATTTTATTCATCCTCTAATGATTTCAAGTTGATGAGTTACTGTGACAATCACTTTGCTGGAGATATTGATGATAGAAAAAGCACTACTGGTTATGTGTTTTTTATGGGAAATAATGCAATTTCTTGGTGTTCAAAGAAGCAACCAATTGTAACACTCTCCATTTGTGAAAGTGAGTATATTGTAGCCACATCTTGTACTTGTCATGCTATATGGTACAAAGATCGTTGAAGGAGATTCATATGGGGCAAGAAAATGCTATGAAGATCCTGATTGACAACTAGTCAGCTCAAGCCTTAGCTAAGAATCCTGTGTTTCATGACCGCAGCAAACACATTGACACCCGATATCACTTTATTCGGGAATGTATTGAGATGATAGAAGTGGAGCTCGAGTATGTCAAGTCTATGGACCAAGTTGCTGACATCTTTACAAAGCCCTTAAAGTATGACAATTTTCAAAGACTTCGGCTGCAGCTTGGAGTTCAAAAGTGTGCAAGTTTAGGGGGGAGTGTTAATTATTAAACTTGCAATTATTATTGGTACATGTATCCTTGATTTTTTTTAATATTATGTTTCGTGTATCTAGAAGTTGGTGATTCATGAATCAAGTAGTTCATGAATTAGTAATTAATATAGAGTCTAAATTCATGCACCAAAACTACTATAAATACCCTTGTAGTGTTGAGATCTTTTCAAGGGTGAAAGTAAGAAGTCATTTTTAGAAGAATAAAAAGTTTTCTCTTCTTCTTTCTCTATTTGGTTTGTGAGTGTTGTGCCCCACCACATTCCAACAAGTCTCACGTTGCAAACTCATGAAGAAAGAAACTGTAGGATATGTTGACACACGTCCTTCACCCACTTACTATAAATACTTTCTCCATTCACCTAGGTATTCCATGCAAACACCTTCCAAAGGGAGGTGACATTGTGCGTGCCACGTGCAGATGTGACAGTTACAGGTGTCTGAGTGCAAGTATACACTACCAAGTAATAAGTGGAGAGTACTCTGGATATCGAACCCAAGGGAAAAAGAGATTAGTTGAATATACTTTTACAATTTAAGAGAACAAGAACCTCTTTTAAATTTGCAACCGAGAAATGATAACCAGAAAAATACATTGATGTTGTTTTGAATTGGGTAAAAAAAATTAAATGAACAAGAAAATAAAACAAATAAAGATATATGAGATAAGATGGGAAATTAAAACAATGAACACACTCATGACTCATCGAAAGAAATGAACACAAAACTTTGTTCCTAAAGAGTCTTTCCAATTCAAAAAATCATAAAACAAAGAGAATATATGGAAGAAGAATCCTAAAAAGCCAAAATATCCAAGGTGGGAAGTATGAAAAGTTTGCTTGACCCCAACAACTGGTGACCTTAAATGATTTCTTCCTAAAATATTTTGTGTAACAATGAGAAAGAAGTTTATGAAAAACATGAAGAAGATAAGGTCATTTCAAATGTAAATATTTCTTATCACAAGAATTTAAATTGCCTGAGCTTAAAAGGTGGCTGTCCAAATTATATATGTATCGAGCTACGTTGTGATTTGGTACTCCTTGTTTTCTCAAAGAGTGCGTAAGAAGTTTAAAGAGAACTTTAAGTTCAGTCTAGAAAAAAAAAAGTGTTATTGTAACAAGCTGTGTGAAAATTGCAAAAGGAATGTGGCTAGCTACTGCTATAGAGAATGAACACAAATGAAAGGTGATTTGTGCCATTAGAAGTGGGCATTGCAAATGACTGTCAACAATGAAGAAAATCACAATCACCAAATTTAGGCAGTGAACTACAACTCGGGCAATTAATAACGGTAAATTGGAGGCGTCAATATGAACTAGCTCAACTGACATAAAACTTATACTAATGGTCAAAAGGTCTATGGTTCGAATCTCTCCACCTCCCACATGTTGTCGAAAAAAAAGGTAAACTTGTGGCATTTTTGTCCCCTCGTACTTTAAAATTCTAACTAAGATTCCAAGTAGAGAGTTCAAATTCTACCTAAATTTAGAATTAAATCTTGATGAAATTTGAATTCTACCCTAAATCAAAATTGTGCCTACATGGCATTGGACTCAAAATCAGAAAGGTGTAGAACCCACATGAGTCCCATTAAGAATTCTTAAATAATGGAGAGGTCTTTCAGAAAAAGAAAAAAGCCAAAAGGAAACCATGAGGAGCCAACAAGATCAAGGAGATGAAGAAGCAAAAAGGACCAAAGAAGACCATCGAAAGCAGGTCAAGAAGTCAGAAGGCGAGATCAGGGAGCCAAAAGACCCAAAAAAAAAAAAAAAAAAAAAAGAAAAATCCACAAGCCAGATACCCAAAGAAGATCAAGATCAAGGAGTCAAAAGACCAAACAAAGATCAAGAAACTAGGGGCTCGTTTAGTAACGTTCTTGTTTCTTGTTTTCAATTTTATTAAGAAATCTAAGAATTTAATAACTATGTATGTTTGTTGTTTCTTATTTTTTAGAAACACTACCAAAATTTGTATAGAACTTTTGGGAACAATTAAAACTAGTTTCTCATTTTTTGTTATTATTTCCAATTTTTTTCCAAACATAAATAAGAATATAGGTTTATTATTATTGAATGTATAGGTGTTAGGGTCATGAAATTCTATTTTTCTATATTAAAAATGAAGAAACGGAAACAAGAAACGAGAACGTTACGAAACGGGCCCTAGCAAACCAAAGAAGATAAAAGATCAAGGAGTCAAAAGGTCAAAGAAGATCAATAAGCTAGAGGTCGTCGATTCAAGAAGATCAACAAGCCAAAAAACGACTTAAGAAGATCAACAAGCTAGAGGTTGATCCAAGAAGATATACAGACTAATTAAGTCGATCCAAGAATATCAACAAATCAAAGACTGATCCAAAAAATCAACAAGTCCAAAGATTAAAGTTTACCTACTTAAAAAAAAGTTAGACAATAAATATTGAAGATTGTACAAACGGTAAATTCAATAAAATTATGTAGGGGTGTAATTTTTTCGGGTTGGGTCTGTTGTACGGACAAACGATCCGACCCGAACCACGGTTGTACAGGTTGGGTCGGGTCGGTTTCTTCTTCTTCCTAAACCGTCGTTCGAAATACACAAGCCTTCATTCGAAATTTTGAATACCCAAAAACTGAAAAAAGGCTTAAACATCAAACCGGCTCGTGGCGATGAAGATGAAGACAAGGCTCTAGGAGAAGAAGACGAAGATGAAGACGAGGCGATGGCGGCGGAGACTTAAACCAGACGGCACAGCTTCGACTTCGACGGCGACGTTCGACTACATGTGGCGAAAACCCACGAGAGGAGAGGCGATTCGACTTCAACGGCGGCGAAAACCCTCGAGAGGAGAGGCGATTCGACTTCAACGGCGGCGTTCGACTTCGGCGAAAACCCACGAGAGGAGAGGATTCGACTTCAGCAGCGACGTTGTTCGATTCAACTTCAACGGTTCCCTTTTTTCTGAAACCCTAGATTCGAATTTTGAGTAACGAGTTTTTTTTTTTTTTTTTGAAACCAAATGCCCAAACCCATAAAAAGTAAAACACGTGATATGTGGGTTCTTTGGACCGGTTCAGTTCGGTTCATCGGTTCGGTTCGGTTATTTTCACCCCTAAAATTATGTATTTAGTAAAAAAAAAAATAAATTTCAATTGGAATCGTGTGGACAAATATAAACAAAAAGGTAAATAACAAAAACGCCCTCAAAGTTGTTTTAAATAATTGTTTATTTGTATCTAAAACAACAATAATATGACATATGCAAATTATATTCTCCCGTGTTATGATAAGTTGTTTTGTCCTTTGGTGAGTGTAAATTGGTTGTTTATTATTTGGACCACAAAACAAAAATTTTTAATTTTTTTTTTTTTTTTTTACCAAAGGACCACAAAACATAATTATTAAAAAAAAAAATGTCATCTTCATAATCCAATTAGCAATTATTGAATACCTTCTCTACCAAATCCTTCCTCACTCATAATTTGTCTACATTACAACCCTTTTTTTTTTTTTTCCCTTTTTGAGCCGACTTGTTTTTTTTAAAGGTGGGAGTAAAGAGACTCGAATCACAGACTTCTCGATGTTAGTACACGAGTTATGCCAATTGAGCTATGCTCATGTTGGCCTTTTGAGTCGATTTGTTATATATATACACACATTACAAAAACGATTATAACTTGTGAGATCTCCACCTATCTTATCAATTAATTATAACTTTTTCTTACAAATTAAGCTTTGATATTTTCTTTCTTTTTTTAAGTAATTAAGCTCGACCTTTTATTTTAATGGATAAAAAAATCAATGGATAAAAAAATACTTATGGTAATCTCTGATAGTTCAATTCCATACTTTATTATTGTTGAACACAAACCAATTGGGTAAAAATTTAAAGTTATTCAACAACTCATTAGACACTTTGTTTTTTATGATTCATTAGTATTAAAAAATTCATTATAAAGCATAATTCAACTAATTTCGTTTGTAATATATATATATAAACAAACTTGATTAGAAGATGAAAACTTGTTCAACTAAAACAAAGCTATGGAAGTGGAGATAATATCAAGTGAAACCATCAAACCATCGTCCTCCCCACCATCTCTCCATAAAAAATCCTTCAAACTGTCAGTTCTTGATCAGCTCTCCCCCTTCAATTACACCTCTCTCGTCTTCTTCTACACTCTCAACCAATCCCATGACCTTTTCCACCTTGCACAACCCCTCAAAACCTCCCTCTCTGAAGTCCTTTCAGAGTTCTACCTTCTCGCCGGAGCCATCGAACACAACACACAAGTCCTCGGCAACGGCGTCGGAGCCCTCTTTCAGGCTGCAAGAGTTCACGGCGCCATGCCCGAGTTTTTGAAGCAACCGAGCTTCGAGTCGCTGAGTCGACTCGTCCCTTTTGGGTCCGTGCGGACTGTGTCGACAATGGAAGCAAGTAAGATTAATAAAGAAGAAGAAATTAAGCTCCACTGTATATTTTCAATTTCAAACTATATTTTCTTTCTTCGTATTCATATGTAGTCATGCCTCGGAACAAAACAATATCCTAGCAGGATATGTCAAATGAGGTAGATATTTAGGTCGTATGATTAGACCCTGTTTGATAACCATTTGTTTTTTGAAAATTATGTTTGTTTTCTCTTAAATTTTCTACCATGACTTTCATCAAAATAAATGTTGCATTTGAATTTTTGCCAAATTTAAAAAACAAGAACAAATTTTTGAAACTACTATTTTTTTGTTTTCAAAATTGGACTTGGTTTTTGAAAACAATGTAGAAGATAGGTAGTTTACAAAATTTTGTTTTTGTTTTTGGAATTTGAAAATGTGTCTTTACCAAGGATGAAAACCATCCTAAGAAAATTAGAAGAAAAAAAAACATAATTTTCAAAAACCAAACGGTTATCAAACGTGGTTTTAACATTTTAAAAATTTTAATTACATCATTTTAAAAAATTAAATATATTATAAAAAAAAGTTAATGTATTATTAAATTATTGTTTTATTAACCTATTTGGGTATAAGAGAATGCTACTTAAAACATGTCCTTCAAAAAAATGAATTTTGTTCGACAATAAATTATATATACTATATTATTAAAAATACCGTCCAACTATGAATTGGTTTGAATTATATTCCAAACTTTGAAATGTTTTTTTTTAAGTTTTGTTTCAAAACCATCCTAAACTTTTTCTATTAAATTTATAATAATGTGTTTGCCCCGGTAAACAAATTTAACACATTATTCTTTTTTCTATGAACTTAACCAATTATATATATATTATACTAATTTCTAAATTATGGATGTGCCATTGGATTGAAGTACATCCACAAGTCGCCGTCCAACTCAATGCCTTCAGCGGCGGCGGGGTGGCAGTGGGGGTTTGTTTCTTACACAAGATCATCGACGGGACCACGCTGAGCGGCTTTCTGAGGCGGTGGGCCGCCGTGGCCAGAGGATGTATGGAGGAGGAGGGAGGAGGGCGGCGGCCGGAATACGAAGCGGCGGCGGCGACGTTCCCGGGGAGAGATTCGTTGTTGGGGAAGTCGTGGCTGTCAAAAGGATATTCGCCATTTGTGGGTGAAGAAGGAAGGATTTGCAGGAGAAGGTTTAATTTTGAAGGTGGTGCCATTTTAGAACTGAAAGAGGAAGTGAAAATGAAGAGTGTGAAGAATCCAACGAGTGTTGAAGTGGTTACTGGATTCGTGTGGAAGCATATGATGCGAGCTGCAACAGACACATCTGGTTCTCAACGACCGTCGGTAATCCTATTTTGTTTTTTCTTACATAAAATATTGAATTTCTTTTTGTTCTTTTTATGGTGGGTATAGGGGTTGATTCATTTTTTTTTATACTATATTTGTTCAACTTGTCAATTTTTAAGATTAAATTATTGATTTCTTTGGAAAAAAAAAAAACTTATATGTAGAAGGTTAAAATATCATTTTGATCTATATACTCTGAGTTTCATTTTAGTCGATGTACTTTCAAATGTCTAATTTTAAGCTTACTTTAAATATGGGGCATTTGCATAGATGGCAAATTGGACCAAATTAATAGCAAATATAGCACCATTGCAAACTAATTGCAAATATAGCAAAATTAATTGTACAAGACCAAAAAGCTGTTGTCAGATTCTATCCGTGTCTATCACTGATAGACTCTGATTATTCAAAGTATATCAGTGTCTATCGCTGATAGACTTCGATTAATCAAAGTCTATCAGTGACTCAGAGCCTATCGGTAATAGTCACTGATATACTTTGAATAATCAGAGTGTATCAGCGATAGACACTGATAGACTCTGAATAATCGGAGTCTATCAGTAGACTGATAGATTCTGATTAATCAGAGTCTATCGCTGATAAACTCTGATAATCGAAGTCTATCAGATAGACTCGGATAGATTTTGCTATATTTGCAATTTTTTTACATGGTGCTATATTTGCTATTAATTTGGTCCAATTTGCCACCCACTGCAAATTTTCTTTAAATAAAGCTTAAAATTGGTCTCTACTTGTTAGTTTGAAGTTAATTTTAATAGAAAATGGTTAAATAATCATAATAGTTTTCATGCAAGAAAAGACAATGTGAACATATTTCTAAAATTTAGAGAGGGAAGACTAATAGAAATTAATTTTTTTTAAATATAACAATAAACCATAAGCAGAGACCAATTTTAAGCTTTATTGAAAGTATAGAGATTAAAATTGAACATTTGAAAGTATAGAGATTAAAATAGAATGAAACACAAAGTATAAGGATCCAAACGGTATTTTAACGTATAAATTATGAGTATAATTTCTAAGCTTTAACAATGTCTAATAGTCCCCCTAAACTTTCAATTTTATGTGTAGTAGATCGTTAAAATTTAAAATGTGTCTAATACATCATATTAAACTTTCCATTTTGTATCAACATGCTTATTAAACACAAATTTGAAAATTCAGAAATCTATTAAACAAATATTGGAAGTTTATGGATCTTTTAGATATTTTTCCAAATTCAATGGCTTGTTAGATTTAAATCTAAAAGTTCAACAATTAAACTTATAATTTAACCTATTTAATAAAGTGAAATGTATCAATAATTAAACGAACAAGAAAAGAAGGATTAAATTACAAGGTAAATTCATGAACTTTGAAGTTTGTGTCAAATAGTTCTCTAGCTTTAAAAGGGTGTAATAGGTCCATGAATTTAACAAGTGTCTAACAAATCTCTTAGATCTCATTTGATAACTATTTGGTTTTTGAAAATTATATTAAACTTATAAACACTACTTCCACCCACTAGTTTCTTTGTTTTTGTTATTTACCTTTCTTCTTATGTTTTCAAAAATCAAGTTAAGTTTTGAAACCTACTCTTAGTTTTCAAAAACTTGTTTATGTTTGGAATTTTATAAAGATAAAAATCATTGTAATGAAATTGGGAGTAAATAAGTATAATTTTCAAAAATAAAAAACTAAATGATTATCAAATGTGGCCTTAACTTTTGATTTTGTTTTTAATAAGTTCTTGGGATTTTAATTTTGTGTCTAACGGTACTTACATATTCAATTCTCTCTAAAAAAAAGTTCATGAATCTATGGGATAAAAAACTGAAAGTTTAGGCCCCATTCGGCAACATTCCCAAATAGGGCCTTAATGTCCTATCAGACACAATTCAATTCTCTATAGAATATGTTAAGGATTTATTAGACACAAAATTAAAAATTAAAGAATTTATTTGATATTTTTAAAGTTTAGTGACTTATTAGATACAAAATTGAAAGTTCAATGACCCATTTGACATTTTTAGAATTTAGCTACCAATCCGACACGGAATTGGAAGTATAAATACATATTAAATAAAAATATCAAAATTAATCAACTAACCTAAACAACAATTCATGAAAATAAGCATTTTCAAAAAGCTGAAAGAGGGAAGTGTTAGCCACTTTGAGACGATTAAAACCATTTCCATTTTTTTGGTAGGTATTGACTCATGCAGTCGACCTCCGAAGAAGAATGGCACCACCATTACCAGCAACCTCCATTGGAAACATTTTCTGGAGTGCAGTTGCTCATTACGACTCACCGAAAGCCGACATAGAATTGAGCTCGCTCGTCGATCTTCTTCGACGATCGTTTTCCGAGATCGACGACAAGTTCATACAGAAAATGGCCGGAGAAGAAGGGTTCGAGGCCATCTCAAAATGGTACATGAGGATGCAAGAACTGTATTCTTCAAGGCCATCATATTCATATGGATTTACGAGCTGGCTAAATATGGGCCTAAACGACGTGGATTTTGGGTGGGGAAAGCCGTCGTGGGTCAGCTTTGCAGGACCTGAGAATTCAGTGCTGAAGAATGTTGTTGTTTTGAAGGAAGACATTTTGGGAGATGGAATTGAAGCATGGATCATGTTGGATGAAGATGAAATGAACATATTGGAAAATGATCAACAATTCCTTGCTTTTGCTTCCCTTAATCCAACTATTCATTTGGCTTAAGTGATTGAATCATGTTTGTTCACAATTTGCTTTGGACAAAATTTGCACTCTTAGAACCTAAATGAAGCTTGATTTGGAATTGTGTTAAAATGATTGTTATCAACTGTAGTTTAAACGAATCAACCGAAATAAAAGGTAAATCGGTGTTTTATTGGTCTGTTTTGATAGCTATTTGGTTTTCTTTCTTTTTAAAAAATTATGTTTGTCTTCTTCCAATTTCCTTACCATGAGTTTCATCTTTGTTAAAGACACATTTAAATTCTTAGCTAAATTATTTCAACAACAAAAACGAGTTGTTTAAAACTACTTCTACCTCATTTGATAACTATTTAGTTGTTGAATATTAAGCTTATTATAAACACTACTTTCACTTATAAGTTTATTTGTTTTGCTATCCATCGGGTTTATTGACAAAAAAATGGACCCCTAAAGTTTATGTTTTGTAAAATTGGATCCATTTTCTTTTTATAGTTTTTCTTAGACCCTTTTAATTTCAGAGTGCATGTGAAATGACGAAGATACCCCTAACCCCAAAAAATTTCACAAAAACTCCTTCTCTCCCATTTGAAATGGCATTTTCTTCCCTCTCGTCTTCTCCCTCAACGATCATCTTTTACTTCAAATTTCCGGCAAGTTCGTGCGTGCATTTGGTGCTTAAACAATCGAAGATCACTCATTGTTGCTCTAAGGAACGTTTTTTCATTCTTTTTTCGAGCTTTCTAGGGTTTTAATGTGTTTGATACATTCTAGGATTGTTTGACCAAATTTGTAAAAGTTTAGCTTGATTTTATTGCACACTACGTTTTCGGCGCTTTTTGAGTTTATTTGGCTAAAAACGAGGCTTATTTCACGATTTCGAAGTGGGTTTTTACGTTTCCAGATGAAACATCCCAGCCAGGACGCTCGATTGTCTCGGTCAGCAAGGTTGGAATTATGATTATATTATATATGTTATTTTAAAAAAATTATATATCCATATTTGATTTATTTAAAGTATAAAAAATTTTCATTGCTTCATTGACTAAGGGACACAGAGGAAATGTGTGTGCGCTAAGTTTGTATTGCCGAAGAATCAAACCTGGGACCACATAGTAGTTGTGATTGTATATACAAATATAAAAACAATTACACTTCAGGAGTCCGACCGAGATTTCTACCTGAGACGAAACAATATAATTTCGTCTGCCTCACTCGAGATTCCCGATCGGGAAGTCCGACCGGGTTTGGATAGGGAAAAAATCAATATTTTGGTTAGATTCACTTGAGATTCTCGGTTGGGTGGTCCGGTCGAGATAGGACCGAGAAAAAAAATTAATTTAAGAATATGTGGGGTCTTTGTGTGTTGTATGAGGTTTTTTTTTTTTAAAAAAATTATGTTTAGTTGGAGGGTTAAAATTAATGGAGTAATTTTTTTTTTGAGAATGTTGGTGAAAAGGTAGGTGAAAAAGTGGGTAAAATATTAATTACATTTGTATTTATTGCTTGGGGGCATATGAGTAATTTCAACCCCTTTTCTTACATCATCTTCATCATCAAGGGATCCAAAAAAAACATTATTTCTAAAGGGGGTCCTTTTTTCCAAAACCAAAACTCTAGGGGGTCATTTTTGTCAATTTCCCCTTATCCATCCACTATATTCTCATGTTTTCAAAAACCAAGTCAAGTTTTGAAAACTAAAAACCTACGTAGTTTTCAAAAACTTGTTTTGTTTTGGTATTTGACTAGTAATTCAAATGTGCCCTCAACAATGATGAAAACCATTGTTTAGTGTTGATATGCCTTGAATCTGGTATGAAAACCATTGTAAGTGTTTATTTTGGGCCTATTATATATGTTAGGGTTAAGAGTGGTGCCATATATAAACTCTCTTAATCTATTTTGTCCTAATCTCTGTAATCTGCATACGTTTTACCCCTCATAATAAGATCGTTCTCTCCCTTGACTCGTGGACGTAGCTAACACACTATTAATGAACCATGTAAATCTGTGTGTTGTTTTCTTCGCCCTTTCATTCTTATTCATTGGTTTACGGTTTCTGTCATAACAGTAAGGATTAAGAAAATTAGGAGAAAACAAACTTATGATTAAATAATTTTTGTCTATTGGATTCTCAAATTGGAATGATCATGACTTGAATAGTCATAAATTTTGAGAATGTCGTAGTAGTGGTGTATGGAGTATCTTGCCTATAAAAGTAGCGGTTACATTTGACCTTTATCATGTTTTAGGGTCGTCACAGTTAAACTTAAAAATATTTAAGTTTCACGTTAGATAGGGTCAATTTCCTTCTCCATTTTAAGATAACTTAGAGCATATTTTCAGGCACATCAATTTATGAATGTGCTTTATTAGTTTCATGTATATTTTTCGATGAGATACTGTGTTGGGATAGGTCTAGTTCTGTTAGGAATTGTCAGCTAGCACTTAGTGCTACTTGCCTTGCAGGGCTGACCTACGTAGTACACAATACCCTAGTTAGCTCAGGTTGGGAATTGGTAATTGTCCATGACAGAAAGTTCCATGTTTTCTAGATATGGCCCTAGGGTTAGAAGTCAGAATCATGTCTAGTAAGGTCCCCATGATTTTTAAGACCCATGTTTTCATGTTATCAGTTTTTGCCTTTAAGTGAGCTACTTATTGAGTATATTCTTTCCATGCTACATGTCTTTCCTTTTCAGGTGGTACATGATCTGAGTAGGCGAGTGGCAAGGGGCAAGGGGCAGTGGCTCCTTGGCTAGACTATGAGAAGACAACATTGAGCCTTGATTTATTTTTCTAGGATCAAGTTTTTTAAAAATTTCGACATCATGATGTTTTTGAATTTTAGTTCTATGGATTTTTCTCTCCATTATTCTTAATTACTTTATTCTCATAAAATTGATTTATGCTTCTAGCCCCAACTTGATTTAATAAAAGGTTGATCTTTTATTTGATCATGATTTCTCCCGCTTTATTTTTTTTCTCAAATTTCATGTATTTCATGCATGTAGTAGCGACCCTCAGGATTTATTTAGCCCTTTTAAGTCGAGTCGGGTCGTTATAGTTGATATCAGAGTAAAACATGTTCCAGTACGATGTGGTTTGGGGACGAACCAAGGCAAAAACTGGTGGGCATGTAACACCCGAGTATAGGAGGGATACATGAATAAATCAAGACCACATCAGAATGAGAGAGATCTTGAGGATATGAAAGTATGGTCAAGATAAGCTTAAAAGAATAGATAGTATCTACCTATATCATAGAATCTTCAAAGTTTAGCATGTGCTTAGCTTGTAGAAATTCTATGTGTCAGGTGTCATCTTGTGAATTATCTTAAAAGGACGTGAGTTGGTATGTGAGAATAGTCTTCACTCTTAGAAGCACTTTAAGACAATATATGGTGACGTGGTTAGGTTGTAGGGATACATGAAAATGTTGGAGTCGCTTGGTGTTGAAATCGGATTTCGAATCTTGGGTCTGGGTGGGGCATTACATTAAATTTGCTATTATTTAATTTAAAATTCAATAACGGTAACTTTTCTTAAAATGTACATATTTATAAACGGTTTCTTAAAACAAGGAACCTTCCAATTCAATTTCCCAACGCAAGATCACCACTAATCAACGATTTAGAAGGTAAAGAAATTAGCAAGAAATTGGGGTTAAGTCAATTGAGATGATGTAAATAATTAACAAAAGAAAATATCATATGATGCCAATCTCCACAAGAAAAGTAGCGTGATTCTACTTGAACAAAAGGAAAAGTAAACGTGGACTTTCAATTAGAAACTAGTATATTTTCTATATTCAATTTATTATAAAATGTTTGAATATTATTAGTGGTTATGTGTTGTTATTTATAGAGCACACCTAAAAAATTTATGCATCATTTGATAACTATTTGAGTTTTTAAAATCGACTTTGTTTTCTTATGATTTACAATAGTTTTCCAATGTATTGGTACAACAAGCCATTCAAATACGACGATGATAGAGAATTTTACAATTTCGCATAAGGTTTTAGATAATAAAATTATAGAGATGAAGATTGAACTTGATGAAGAAGATCAAAGGAAACAAGAAATCTAGAATTTTGTAAGTTGAATTATATAAGCCCACCATCCCATAAGAAACGGGAAAATTTAGAGTCCGTTTGATAACCATTTCGTTTTCTGTTTTCTGTTTTTGTTTTTCATTTTAAAAAAACAGGGACGTTTGATAACCATTTCTGTTTTCTGTTTTCTGTTTTTTAAAAACGTTTTTGAAATTATAAGTAAATTTCAAAAACCAAAAAAAGTAGTTTTTAAAAACAGATTTCTGTTTTTCAAAAACTCATTTTTCTTCTTATGCTTACTTTTCTCCTCTTTTACCTCTCCCTCCAACAAATTTCTTTCTCTATTTTTTTCTCTCTCTAAAATTTATTTTTCTCTCTCTAAAATTTTCTCTCAATTTTTTTTCTTTATAACTTGTCTATTTCTAAAAACTTGTCAATACCTTTTCTCTCCTCAACAAACATGTTCTAATTTTTCTTTTAGAAAAAAAAAAGTCACCAAAATTTTCTATGGCTACAACTTTTCTTTATTTTTCTAATTTATTGATAGCACAATTTATTGTGTTATATTTTATATGATTTTATCGTTAGTCTGGAGTATTATTTGGGCATTTTTATCTATATTTGGTTTTGTTTTGTAGGAATCAAGTATTTCAATGGAATTCAATAATTTTGAGCATTACCGATGAATTAGGAGCCAAATAATGAGTTCGGGCCAAGAAAACAGAAAATGAAGCAAAATTATAGGCCTAGCGTTGAGACGCTAGCCATTGGAGCGTCTCAACGCTGGGCGCAAGTCAGCACGCGCGCGAATTCGAGGCAGCGTCGAGACGCTACCTCCACAGCGTCTCGACGCTGCGAACTTTCCAGATTTAATTAGGGCGTGCGCGCGACAGCGTCACGACGCTATGTCCTCAGCGTCTCGACGCTGCCACGCAGAATCAGCAGTATATATATTTTGCGATGCTTTCAGATTAGGGGGCGACTTGGGAGAGAGAAAGACGACTTCTATAGTGAGAAAACACACAGAACAGACCAGAAACTGAAGGGGCTTGATTTTGGGAGCTTGGATCGAGAGGTTCGTGACGGGAACGCACGGGAATCACGACCAACGAGTTTAATCTTTCTCCCTTATTTCTTGTACTGATTTTTAGCATGTATTGGACTAATTTTGATTGTATTTTGAGAGCCATGAGTAGCTAGATTTCATTTCTTAGGGGCTTGATGTAGCCATTAGTTTGTATGGATTAATTTACGGCTTTTTAGGACGTTTCGTAACGCGGTTTATTTATGCAATTGTTTGATTAATGCTTATAATCTCTTGATCACGGATTGTATGTTGTTGTTTCTGAACTAATCGCTCGGGAGAGGGTAGTTTAGATTAGACCATCAATTGCATGACTTAGGTAATTCGTTAATCGGGAGATTTGGAATTGCTTGAGAAGCTGTCATGAGGATTGTTCTTATTGCTTAGGCTTATTGTTGAAATTAGATAGGGATATCAATTTCTTAATTCGCTTAAAGGATTAATTGCACTCGGGAGAGACTTTTAATTATTCATAATCCTTGGTTTATCAACTTGTTACGAATTTGTTCTTAATAATTCGTTAAATTAATTCATGCATCTAATAGGTGAAATCAATTCCCTAAGGCCTTTCTCCATTGAGTTTCCACATTTTATTGCTTTGATTAGTTTTTAATTGATTTGCATATTTCTCGCTTATTTTCTCTAAATAAAATTGGGCAAATATACCTTTAATAATTAGGGGAACTAGAAAACCAATCCAGAGGACGACATTCGACTTTAAATCACTATATTATAACTTGGGCCCGTACACTTGCGGTTAGCAATTTGCCTATCATTTATCGTTAGTTCTTTAGCATATCTTTTACTCTTAACTTTACTATCTCTCTAAATTTTCTTTTTTTTATTTAATTTTTTTAATCTAAAATTTATCGCTTTTACTCTAACTTGCTTTCTATTTTGTTCTCTAACTAATATCTTTTCTCGAGTCTAACTAATGTTTTTTCTCTAAACATTTTCTTTCATCTCTCTAAATTTTCTATGTTTAACTTTTCTCTCGTCTTTAAAAAAAAAAAAAATCTCTTGAAAACATTTATATTTGTGTCTCTAAATTTTTGTTTCAACGTCTTTACACATTTTTTTTCTCCAAAATATCTTTTCATCTTTCTAATTTTTAAAAAACTGAAAACCAAAAACAGTTATCAAACAAGATTGGTTTTCTGTTTTTTAAAAACAGAAAAAGAAAACAGTTATCAAACATATGTGGTTTTTGTTTTTAAAAAACAGGAAACCAAAAACCAAAAACCAAAAACAGAAAAACCAAAAACAAAAAACTGAAATGGTTATCAAACAGACCCTTAGAGGTATAACTTTTTTGTTTTCTATTCTTGCATTTTTAAGAATAAAGTTGTTTGATAACCATTTTTTTTATTGTTTCAATTTTTTTTTTGAAATTAGAAGTAAATTTTTTAAAGTAGTTTTTAAAAAATATAATTGTGTTTTTAAAAAAAAACTCATTTTTTCTTCTCGTGCATGCTTATTTTTCCCTTGTTGACAAATCTCTTTCAAATAAATTCTTTTTTCTAAAATTTTTTTCTCTACAAAATTTCTCTCCTCTCAAACTTTCATCTTGGTACAATTTTTTTTCTCTCTCTAAAATTTTGATGTCATATGATTTTTTATTTCTCTTTCTCTTTCTAAAATTTTCATCTCTACATAATGATTTTTCCTCTTTCTAAAATTTATTTGACATTCATTTTTCTTTCTCTTCTTACTTACCCCTCTCCAATTTCTCTCTAAAAATTAAATATTTTTCTTTTTTCAAACTTTTTTTTTTCTGTCTCTAACTTATTTATTTCTAAAATTTTTAACTAACTTTTCTTTCTTTCTAATAAATATATCTCTAATTTTTCTTCGGAAGAACAAAAAAATTAAACATCTCAATTTTCTCTAGCTGCAACATTTTTTTTTTTTTGAAAAAAATTCTTATATCTTTTAGTTTTAAATTTATCTATTCCCCTCTAACTTCTTTTTCTTATTCTCTGACTAATATTATTTTATGAAATCTAACTAATATTCTCTCTCACACATATTTTTCTCTAAATTTTCTTCCCAAATATTTTCTTTAATGTTTATAAATTTAGAGGGTTTTAACTTTTTTCTCGAAAACATTTATAACTATGTTTCTAAATTTTTATTTCAATACCTCCACATATTTTTCTCTCTCTAAAACATCTCTTCATCTCTCTGATTTATAAAAACTGAAAAATAACAAAAATTATCAAACAAGTTTGGTTTTCTTTTTTTTAAAAAAATAGAAAACAAAAGGATAGTTATAAAACATATATGTTTTTAAAAAAAAAAAAAAAAAAAAAGAAAATCATTTTTTTTTTAAAAAAATCACGTTAAAAATAAAACTCATTAGGGGCCGTTTGTTTGACGGTAATTCAAGATGTCCATGGAATGGACATCTGGATTACCTCGTTTGTTTTGTGGTAATGTTGGATACCTAGGAAATTCGGGATGCCCGGGCATCCTAGGATGCCCATACGGGAGGCATCCGAGGAGCTTTTGATGCCCTCGTGAGAGATGAGTTTCAAAGATTCCCATGTTGAGGGCATCTTCGGATGACACTTTTACCCATCCATTTTACAATTTGTATTTTTATTTAAAAATAAATTAATTTATTCATACACTAAGAAATAACCATTTGTTTTTTAAATTTTACATTAAGATGTAAAATAAATGATAGTTATATTGAATAATATTTTAATTTATTTTTAATTTATTCTCTTAATAATAATACTAAACTATATTAAACTAATAGCTAAATTAGCTAAAAATTAGTAAGGACATTATTGGTATTATAAATAATCTAAGAACTTTCCCGTACAAAAATCCTGCAAAACAAACATAGTTATCTGAATATTCCCATATATTCTTATAAATTATTCCTTCAAACCAAACACGGTTATCTAAAATGTCTGGCATCTATAATTCCAGGCATCTGAATATTCTGGTTATCTAGATTCCCAAAAAACAAACGCCCTTTATAGTTATGTTTTTTTTTTTTTTTTTTTTTTGAAATAAAACTCATCATAGTTATGTTTGATGAAAGTAAAGATGAAACACCCTATTTCATTAACCTCTCCAAAAGTTGACTATATACTGTCACTTCAACGGCTAAGAGTAATATGTGGGTTCTCTCAACGTAGTTTCATTATAACTCTTTCGTTTTTTGTTTTTTGTTTTTGAAAATTAAGTTTATATCTGCTCATTCATTTCATCTATTTATTTCTTTGAGTTGTTACCTACATCATTCCCATGTTTTCAAAAACCAAGTCAAATTTTGAAAAAAAAAAAAAAAGTAGTTTTCAAAAACTGTTTTTGAAAACATGGGAATGGTGTAGTTTTCAAAAACTTGTTTTTGTTTTTGAAATTTGGCTAAGAATTCTAATATCTCCTTAACGAAATGAAAACCATTGAGAAGAAAATTGAGAGAAAACAAACATAATTTTGAAAAACCAAACACAAAAAACTAAATGGTTATCAAACGGGATCTAAATATTCTTTTTTTCTCAAAAACTAAATAAATAAAAAATCTCTATGATTGTATAAATAAGATTAATAATTCTCTTCCTCCTTGAAATGTAGTTGAACTCTTTTTCAGAAAAAAAAAATGTAGTTGAACTTAAATAATAATAATATTCATAATAAATCTTTTTTTTTTTAAAGGAATTTCTCATTTCTACTTTGTATAGGTGAGGCATGGCTATTCTATATTTAGGTGTGACTATTAATGTTTAAAATCAGCCTATACCTTTCCATATTTCAACCATAATAGAATATTGTCCACTTTAGATATAAGTAATCCTTATGACTTTTATTATTTTTTTTTTAAAAATAAAGTAATCCTTATGACTTTATCCTTGATTTCACTCCAAGAAATCTTATATCAATAAATATGTTATCTTTTACTTATATGCAATCTTTTCATTTGAAAATTTTCTTTAAAATTTGAGAATATTAATTTAGGAATGTAAGTATTATTTTAATGTCAATAAAAATAAGTGAAAGAATCAAATATAAACTATCATTACTAGATGCAAGTTTGGAATTTTAAAAGTATGTAAATGACAAATAAGTCAAAAGAAAAATCAACTCTCCACCTTTTAATATTGCAAAGGTAAAGATCAAATATATAATTGATTAATCAAAATTTAAAAATTAGATCAAAGACGTTAGTAAAATTATCGATTATAGAGTAGAGATAATTTTTTTAAAGAATAATAATTCTCCCAAGTCCCAACATCCTATATTTCAATATATTCATTTGCTTCTTTTCAAATATATATATATATATATATATATATATATATATATATATATATATATAGTCATTGATGCTTAAAAAAAAAAAAAGTAATTGAGGATGAAGATAAATTGTACAAGTATAACTGATTAATCAAATCTTAAAAATTACATATTATGACAATATTGAAATTATCAATTAAATAATTTGAGTATGATTGTCCGAAAATGAGTATTCAACATTTTACCTTTTAATAGAGTAAATATATAATAGTAGTTGCATTATGTCTAACATATTAAAAACTAACAACTAAAGATTAATGGTAAATATAGTAAGTCAACTTGAGCCTAACTCACTAAAGTGAGCATCGTTAATTGACACTCGTATCTTCCATCAAAAAGGTTAAAGATTAAAATTTTTCCACCTCTAAATATTATTGAACTCAAAAAGAAAAAAAAAAAAGAACATAACTCAACTAATTAAGACATCATTAAGTTCCCATTTGATAACCATTTGGTTTTTGAAAATTAAGTTTATTCACACCTACCCCCACCTATAAGTTTCTTTGTTCTAGTATCTACATTTTTCCTTGTTTTCAAAAACCAAAGTCAAATTTTGAAAACACAAATAGTTTTGTTTTTTCAAAACATGATTGTTGTTGATGCCAAAATCCGGACAGAAGACTCACCTGACCTTCACGTGACACCAACAGTGAATTTGTAGAAATTGGGGAAGACGTGACCTGCAAGACCAGCAAAAACTGCTGCACACCGGCGTGGTGTAGGCTACACCGCCTCCGATGCCTAAGTCAAAAAACCGAGGAGAAGCTACAGATAGTAAAGGGGAGAGTCAGGAATCGAGTTTCGGAACCCTTCTTCCGTGGTGAAGAGGGGCTTTTATACCTGTTTGTCCTCCTAGGATTTTTAGGAATTCGGTGGTGTTTCTCGGGACGAACCAGGCGGAACCGGGGCGATTCGGGGCATCAGGGACCGAAAAGAGGTCACCAGGCTTGGCCCGCGCAAACGGGCCTTATGGTCGGCCTCGGCCTTTTGCCGAGGCCGACCATATGGGTCGGACCAAAATGGCCCGACCCTTTGGTCCGGTCTTCCTCTGGGTCGGTCTTTTGGCCCTACCTCTGCCCGATTGTCCTCCTCAGATCCTTGTCCATCTGTGTGGTCCAAAATCACCTATAACAATTGTAATTTTTTTTTTTTTTTTTGGAATTTGACTTGGAATTCAAATGGATTCTTAACAAAGATGAAAACCGAAATTTGAGAGAAAACAAAGATAATTTTCAAAAACCAAAAATCAAATAGAGGGACATAAGTGAGTGAATAATTTAAAGATTATAAAGAATAATTTATATTTGCCAGTATTTTCTTTAAAATACTTTATTCATAAACTTTTCAAAAAGAAAAAATATTTACTAATGGTTTCCAAAACAAGGAACATTCCAATTTCAATTTCTCAACATAATATAATCACTGATCAACGAACAAGCTGAGAAGAAGTTCAGAGAAAATGAGAGGGATAGTCAATATTAATCACCACAAGAAAACTAAGTTTGTACTCGAAGCAAAAGAAAAAAGAAAAAGTAAACGTAGACTTTCAAATAGCTAGCAACTGGGACAGCCGCCATCTTCAATCTATCATGAAACTCGAAGAATTCTGTTTATTTTATCTCTGCCAATAACTCATTTGGAAAATCAGAGAATTTAAATGGAGGTCACAATTCTGTCAAGAAACACCATCAAACCCTCTTCCCCAACTGATCCCTCGATCCTCCAAACTTTTCAACTTCAATGTCTCGAAAAGTTCTCTCCTTTAGTTTACACTCCTCTCCTATTTTTCTACCCAAACAAGAACAACCAAGAACCAGAAGATTCATCAATCACCAGACTCAAAAATTCTCTATCCGAAGCTCTAAACCCTTTCCTCTTTTTGGAAGGAGAAATCGACGGCGGATCCATTCATTGCAGCTACGAAGAAGTCACCTTCGTCAAGGCAAGAGTCAGCTGTGGGATGTCCGAAATCCTCAAGGAACCAAACAACGAGGCTAAGTTAATGAAACTCATCATGTACTCAACATTCTGGACTGACCCACTTGAGAAATATGCTCGAATCGCCGTCCAAGCCAACGTCTTCGACTGCGGCGGTGTCGCGATCGCGCTCTCTCTGTTGCACGAGCTCATGGATGCGACGACGCTGAGCTGTTTCCTTAAATCTTGGGTCGACATCAATGTGAAGTCGTTCGATTCGATTCCGAGTATCGCGTGTTCCGACTTCGGACCGCTCAATCCGCTCTTCGATCCAAGGTCACATGATGTCGTTGCCTTTCAGAGGCTTGAGTTGAAGGACGATGCAATCCCAATTCTTAAAGGGAGAGCTGAATCTATCGATGTCCCAAATCCCACGTGTGTGGAAGTGGTTGCTGGGTGGATTTGGAAATGTGCTTTGGAAGTTGTGTTGTTGCGAAGCGCTTCGTCTGCTTTGACACGTGCGGTAAACCTACACAAGAAAATGCAGGGTTCTTCTTCAGCTCGTGGATTGTTCTCAGTGGGGAACTTTTGGTGGATTGAGGTGGCTCGTTGTGTGGCAAATGGAAGAAGCCGAGTGGAGCTGAGTGAGTTGGTGGGATTGTTGAGAGAGTTGTTTCGAGAAATCAATGGTGATTATTGGATAAAAAGTAGTGTGATTTCCAAGTTGTTATCGGCTGAAATCATCCCGAAATTGTTCATGTGTACGAATTGGGAAAGCTTAGATTTGAGCAATGGGGTTGATTTCGGATGGGAGAATGCTATATGGATCGGTACATTGGCAGATTCGAATGCAACGTCCTCGAAGAATATCGGTGTTTTGTTACGTGCTGTATCGAGTGATGAAATAGAGATATGGATTGTACTTGATGAAGAAGACATAGATCTTTTCATAGAACATAAAGAATTTCGCGATTTTGTGGATTTAACTGTCGTGTAAGAAAAAAACATTTTGATGATGTTTGGTAATGTTTGAGGATGATAAGGATGGAGTATCCTACCTACATTAATTAACTCGAGCTTTCCAGAGGCTCCACATTGTTGATTTAGTCAATAAATATTCTCTAACATTGTATAATTGAGCAATTTTTGTGTTATGGTGTTGTTGATTTTCTTTTCATTGTTTTTCATTTTGGAGTTAGTGAAAATAATATAAGTCTTTTGTTGGACTGTTTTGTTGTATAGATGAATATGAGCTGAAAATTGCCTATTATCTTTATGCTTCCCTCTTTTCTCTATGTTGTTAGTTTGGTATAATATGTAAACAAAGAAAAACAAATAGTTGAAACGAGATAGAAATTGCAAGAAGGATAGAAATCAAATTGAGTTATGATACTTGGAAAAAAAAAAAATTACACGAACAACCACTACCCCACTAATCTTGAAAATCTCTTTAAATCAATCTCACTAAGTCGACTTTATATCCAACAGATATTAGGGGCAGACAAATTTGGAGATTTACATCCGACCGTTTTAAAAATGGGGGTTTCATTGCACCGAGAACCACTAATAATTTTCCCTAAACAAGTGTCCATTACTTTTCTATACAAATAAATTTTAACCCAGCCAAACTACCCTACCAAGTTTGTTCTAATTTTAACAATATATTAGTCATAAGACAAAGGGATATATATATTGGTTGTTAATGAAATATGGTTATAATTAAATAGAATTGGTTTAAGGAAGTAAGGGAAAAGCAGATTTTTATAAGTAGTTTGTGGGAGAATCCAAGCTTTATTGGAATAATCAACTTGTTTATGTAATTTTTTATAATGTTAAATTCCATCTCAATTTCAGGTGCATATCAAATTAAAGTTCAGACTAGTGGATCATCTTGGACTGTCAATAATATCTTAGAATATTAATAACTACCCAAGCTTAAGTTTCTTTTTCTTTTTTCCTCCAAATTGTGCAAATCATCACTTAAATATATAATATAATGGTTTGTTGCAACTTCACTCTCAACTTTAAGTTACGCAATTATTCCATTAGTCAACTCCATCCCTGTCCATTCTCCTGTTTTGTTTTGATGTCAAGAATATGAACTAATTATAGTTAAATTTTAGGGAAAAACACACTTTTGGTCCCTGAGGTTTGGTTTAAGTGACAGTTTGGTCTCTGAGTTTTCAAACTCAACAAAAATACCCCTGAGGTTTGAGATAAGGAACATTTTGGTCCCTGCCGTCAATTTTTCTGTTAAATCTTAACAGTTGCTGACGTGGCACAATTATTTTAATAAACAAATTATTTTCTAATTTTTTTTAATAAAATAGTAATAAATTAAATAAAAAAAATATTTTATTATTATTATTTTTATTTCTTTTTCCCTCTTTCTCTCTCCATCATCTTCCTCTTATTTTTATTTTTTTTTATTATTTTCTCTTTCCCTTCCTTCTCCCTTCCTTCTTCATCACCACCATCACCACCATCACCACCACTCACCATCCACTGTTACTGTCGTCGGCCGTCAGAGACCGCCGCTCGCCGGCCGCAACTTTATTATTTTTTTTTCTAGTTCTTTCTTCCTTTCTTCTTTCCTTTTTCTATCTTCATTTTTTTAAAAGAAAAAAATCAAGGTTTTCTTTTCGTCGGCCGTCCACCATGAGTTCAAACCCACGCCCGTCGAGTTCAGATCTCACGTTGTGATTCAATCGAAGACTTTCGAGTTCAAATCCATGCCCGTCAAGTTCAGATCTCGCGTCGCGATTCAATCCCACACCCCGTCGATTCGAAAGCTTTAGATCGAAGACCGCGAGCTTCGGTGTGGGTCAGCTTCGACGTTTGGTTTGATGCCCGTCGAGTTCAGATGTCTGGTGTGGGTCAGCTTCGATGTCTAGCGTTGGTCAGATTGCGAGCTTCGATGTCTGTTTTAAATGCACGAAACGACGAGGGTCAGCTCCGGCGTGGGTCAGTTTGGGAGCTTCAACAGTTCGTGGGCAGTTCGTGAGCTTCGGTCAATCCCTCTCTCTCTCTCACTTTCGCTTTTTCTCTCCCTCTATGTGCTTTTTCGCGAGAACCCAGATCTGTACGTCGTGAAGGGTTTCTTCAGATCTGTGGGTTGTGGTTGTGCTCGCGCCGGAGAAGAAGATCTGAGCGGCGACGACAAATCTGAGCGCCGGAGAAGAAGATCCTTCCTCGTTTCGTTTTTTTTAAAGTTGGAGAAGAAGGAGAAGAAAGAGAAAAGAGAAGAAGAAGAAAAGGAAAAAAAAAACGCTTGCCGGCGGCCGGAGGTTGCCGGCCGTCGGCTGGCCGCCGGTGTGGTGATGTGTTGAAGAAGAAGTGGGTGGTGGTGATGGTGAGGTGAGGAAGAAGAAGACGTGGATGATGGAGAGAGAAAGAAATTAATTTAATAAAATATTATTTTTTAATTATTTTAATATACTTTTAATTAAAAAAATTAAAAAAATAATTTTTTAAATTAAAAAATATTTTTTTAAATAAAAAAATAGTGCCACGTCATCCATCTGTTAGTTTTTAACGGAAAATTGGATGGAAGGACCAAATTGAAACTAAAATCAAACCTTAGGGACTAAATTGTTGAGTTTGAAAACTCAGGGACCAAACTGTCACTTAACCCAAACCTCAGGGACTAAAAGTGTATTTTTCCCTAAATTTTACTATAACCTATTAGCTTCAGATTTTGGGATTTTGGATTGAGCGATGATTATTTAACATTATTGATAAGTTTTGAAAACGAGAATTTTGTTCCATTAGCGTACAAAAACTTATGGGCTGGTTGCATAAATAACAAAATGGGACAAAATATTAGCAAATATAGCAACCTGAAAAAATAATGACAAATATGGCAAAAAAATTACATTCAGTCTATTTAAATGACCAAAATACCCTTATATCGGCGATAGAATTCTATTGTTAGAATCTATCGGCGATTGAATTCTATTACTGATAGAATCTATCAGTGGTAGAATTCTATCCGTGATAGAAACCTTCTATCACCGATAGATTCTATCAGCGATAGAAAACTTTCTACCACGGATAAAAATTATCACTGATAGAAAGATTGATTTCTATTAGTGATGGAAGATTTCTATCATTGATAGAAGGTCTATCGTGATAAAAATATTCTCACTCAGTGATAGAAACGTATAACTGATAGATTTCTATCACTGATAGAAAACTATCATTTTTGTTTCTAAAACCTACGTCACTGATTTTGTTTTTATAGATGCTGAAGTAAAACAATATGGAAATTGAACTAGAAAAAAAGAAAAACCCACAACAGAAGTTGAAATTTAAAGAATGGAAGACCTCAACAAAAAAACAAAAAAAAAAGGTGTTTACAAATTATCACGTAATCAAATACACTATTGATTTCTGTTAAATACACTATTAGTTTCTATTAGCAATAAATTTCTATCAGTGATAGATTCTACCATCTATCACTCGATTTCTATCCCTGTGATTCTATCAGTGATAAAAATGTATCATCAAAACAGGGGCAAAACGAGAATTGAAAAAAACGATTTAAATAATTTGCTGTATTTGCAATTTTTTTATAAAACTTGCTATATTTGCAATTAACCATTAGATTTTAGCCACCAATTAAAATTTTCCAAACCTTCTTCTTTCTCTTTTGGTCCATCCACGCAAAATTACACCTTCACCTTCTCACTCTACCATTATGCATGTTTGTACAGTTACATTACCAGAAATTATTACTTCTGGTAGTTGTACAAGGATAAAATATTGATGTCGATATCAATATTTGAATATTTACGAATATATTTATGAATACATCGATAAAATATGAGTATTAATGGATATTATGTGAACCAAAGAATTTATAAAAACTATTTCAATTAATAAATTAGTTCTTTTTCCTCCCTAAATAAGTTATATATAGATCTTATTATTAGGTTATCAAAAAAAAAAAAAAATATAGATCTTATTATTAGAATTTATATTCATATCAGTAACTAATTATGGATGAAATCTTTTTATGTATCATAAGAATTTATACGAGATTGTAATGAGTTGGAAATTATAAAGCTCCAATTACTTTTGTATTCCTTTATTGTCCATGTAACTTATTTTCTTATAATTGTTTTTATAAGGGTAATATTGTAAACTCATGTTGAAAGAGTGAGTTATTATAACTACCAGTGTAACTACTCAAAGAAGCTTGTATATGTAATTGGAGACCGATAGAGAAATTCATGAGAGAGAGAATCTCTAGAACTGAATTAGAGAGAACTCTTAAGAAATGAGAGGGAAAAGAGTGAGAGAGGGAAAAGGAGAAAGAAGATTTTGAAAGTTTGTGCAATGACAAAGAATGAGGTTTACCATTTTGTGAGGAAAGAGAGTCTTTGTACAAGGTGTGTAATGGGGTTATTACCATTGAAACTTGTAAAGCAATGAAATCTTGAATGCTTCTCATAGTGGATGTAGGCAATATTATTGAACCACGTTTTAAACCTCGTGTTATTTTTCCTTTTCTTCTCTTTATACAACTGTTTTTTGGGTTTTTTATCCGTCATTCCTTTAATCTGCGTGATAATTACATTGTATGTTGTTAGTTGGGTATTTGAGATATATTGGGAATTACCCTTTTAATCTTTAATTTTGATGTCCAATCCTTTGTGACGACCCCACATTAAAAAGATAAGTGGAGACCTCACAACTTATAAGATACATGAGCTACTCAACTGAATGCCAATTGGTTTTGAGTTGGAACTCCATGTTAATCTAATATACTCCAATAATGTCCAAATATATTTTAATCCTTTATGGGGAAGTACCTCAAAAAATTCTATCAAGTTGGTTTTTGAGGAAGTGGTCAACAAAGAAAATTGAGACTTGTGAAAGTGAAATCACTCATAACGTTCATAGTTAGCATGAAGCTTCGAGGAAAATGTTTTAGATTTTGAGGGTACAAAATGGAAAGGTCTCTTTCTTCCTTGCATCCTCATGGAACAAAATCATCTTTTTCTATTGAATTGAATTTTGAAAGTGGAGATCGAGCTTCCAAGTTTAGTTGATTGATTTAAAAGGTTAGGAGTTTAGGTGTCATCCTCATGGAGAAAAAGTTTGATTGATTTAAAAGGTTTGGAGTTTTAGTTGTAACAATTACTATGCTTAGGGACCAATAATGGTTCAATTTATCTTTTTTTTTTTAAGTGGTTTTTTTTTTATTTTTTATTTTTATTTTTTTACAATATGTGGGGTGGAAGATCAAACCACAGATCTCATGGTCATAAATACAACTTTTATGTCAGTTGGTTTTATTTAATCTTAATGAATAAAAAATACTTAATTATAAAATTGGATTAATTAAAAAAATATTTTTGTAGAAATACTAGAGATTGATTTTCCAAAAATGAAAAGTGGTTAATAAAGGGTTGGTCTGGTGGTCAACAAAGAGTCATCGAAAAAATTGTACTTAAAAAAAAAAAAAAAAAAAGAGTCATGGAAAAAACAAAGGACTTAAAATGGCTTCCACCTACCTACAATTTAATATCCTAAGTATTTCATGAAACCAAATATAGTAAGATCTTGTTCTATGAGATTAGTCGGAATGTGTACAAGCTGGATCAGACACTCATGTAAATAATAGAATCGCTTTGGAATGTAGTGCAACAAAAAAAAAAAAAATTTAAAACACGGTTTAAAAAAGGTCAAATATGAAGAATATTTTTTTAAAAAAATACTTAACCTAGAAGATATTAATAACATCTACTATCAGGAGTGATTTCACTCTAAAGCATAACTTAAATATGTATTCTAAAATATATTATTAACTTTTGATTATTTTTTTTTTAAATATATCATATTTTGACTTTTCTCTATTTTGTTTCATATTATATTTGAATTTGAGTTTGATAGGTATTATATGTTAAATGCCTTCATACAAATAGATAGGAACATTTATTTTTCTAAATTGTAATTATGATATTGAATCTTAATTTTATTATTTGTTATACTTCTTCAAAGATATATTTTAATTATATATATATATATATATATATATCAACACAATAGTTTAGATTAAAGTCTCTATCATTACACCTAACCTAAACAAGTTTAATTAATGATATATGTATGAAGCATTCAAAAACTTAAAGAACAAGCTATTTGAAGTTTTCTTTAGGCAGTAATTAAAGACGAAGACCAAATATAATAGCTCCAAAACAATATCATTTGATATTCAATTTCTTGGATGACACCCATATATTAGGACAACATATAATATTGTGAGGAAAACTTAGCTACAAATGGGAGTCATTTATGCGAGAAATTTTTAGGTGATCCTGGTGCAATGAGGCATTCTAAAATATTTCTGAAAACTCACAAAAATCGTAAATGACATATTTTTTTTTCTTTTTCATTTACTAAATCCTTAACAATCTCATTATTTTTCTTTTTAATATTTATTTCTCTTTTTAATTTTAGGGAAAAATCAATTTTGACCCCTGAACTCACCCGATTGTATCAATTTTAATCATAAACTTTCAATTTCATCAAATTGAACCCTAAACTTAACAAATTGTATCAATTTTAACATCAAACTTTCATAAATGTTGCAATGTAGACCTTTGGTCAACTTTTCATTTGAATTGCTATTAAAACATGTAATCGACAATTTCCTTTTCCTTTTTTTAATTCACATTTGCACCTGAGTTAATGTTTTGTAAGATTTTTTTTGGAAAAACCCGATGAAATCAAATATCTCATACTATTCTTCTCATTATTATCCAAAAAAGAATCATAAAGTTATTGGTAACAAGAAAAATCCAGCAAATTTGATAAATAAAAAACTCGAAATTTCTTTATTTTTGTTTTCTACGTTTGTACATTCTTCTAATTAGCAAGAAAAAAAAAACCGTAAAAGAAGACAAAAAATCCCACAAAGTTTTTAGAATCAATAAAAGAAAAAACCAGCAAATATTTGAAGTCCAAAATTTCTTTGCTTTCGTAATCTTAAATAACAGCGAAAAAACCTTCACAATTAAAATTCTCAACAACAAGAAAAAGTCATCTAAAATAAAGTTTCTCAAATATTTTATTTATAAGAAACCAATTCAGACACAATGTGAATTAAGGGAAAAAAAGAAAGAAATAATAATTTGTGTACGGTGGTTCAAATGGAAAGTTAACCAAAGATATACATTATAACACTTACGCAACTTGGAGGTTAAAATCGATACAATCTGATAAGTTTGAGGTTCAATTTGATGAAATTGGAAATTCAGGGTTAAAATTGATACAACATGTTAAGTTTAGGGTTCAATTTGATGAAATTGAAAGTTCAAGGTTAAAATTGATACAACCCCCAAAGTTTAGGTTAAAAATGATTTTTTCCCTTAATTTTATTTTCTGGATTAAAATGGGAAGGGTTTTAAATAACATTGGATAATTTAGAGCAATATGTAAAAATTAGAGGCCTCAAAAGGAATATGTGAAAATTTAGAGTGAGTATAGTTTATATTTTGATTAAGTTTATTTTGAAATGTTTTAAGTGAGATAATTAGATTTGATTACAAGTTGAGTTTTATATAAAATTGTCTATATATTGTTGAATGTTTATTCATAATTTAATTGTAATTTTTTGCTATATTTTATACTTGATTGTATAAAAATTTTGATCGGAGAATAACTCGGCCCCATTTGATAACATTATTTCAGGCCCCATTTGATAACCATTTTGTTTTTTGTTTTTGAAAATTAAGCCTATAAACTCTACTTTTATCACAAGTTTCTTTGTTTTTTTTTTAATCCATATAACCCTTGTTTTCAAAAACTAAATCAAATTTTAAAAACTAGAAAAAGTAGTTTCCAAAAACTTGTTTTTGTTTTTAGAATTTAGCTAGAAATTCAAATGTATTTTTAACAAAGATGAAAACCTTTGTAAGGAATTTGAGAGGAAACAAGCATAATTTTTAAAAACCAAAAACAAAAAATCAAATGGTTATCAAACGAGACCTTAGTTTTTGGTTTTTTGGTTTTCTGTTTTTTAAAAATAAAAACCATATATGTTTGATAACTATTTTTGGTTTTTAGTTTTTAAAAAATTAGAGAGATGAAAAGATGTTTTAGAGAGAGAACAGTATGTAGAGACATTGAAACAAAAAATTAGAGACTTGAATATAAATGTTTTCGAGAGAAAATTTAAACATAGAAAATTTAGAGACGTGAAAGAAAATGTTTAGAGAGAGAATATTAGTTAGACTCCGATCCATAAAACGTATTAGTTAGAGAATATTAGTTAGACTCCAGAAATTTGTTTTTAAAAACTAGTTTTTTGGTTTTTAAAGTTTGCTTATAATTTCAATTTAAAAACAAAAAAACAGAAATAATGGTTATCAAACAATCCTGTTTTTCAAGAAAAACAGCAAAAATAGAAAATTATAGAAAATGAAATGGTTATCAAACAACTCCTTAATTATAAAATATTTTATTTTAATTCCTCCCATTAAAGTTGCTAAATAAAAAATAAATGATATTGTGTAGATAAGAAAATAAAATAATAAAAAAAGAATAACCATTAGAAAAGAAAAATAAAAAAAAAAGATTATTAAAAAATTTGAAAGAAAAATAATATGTTATTCATAGTGGTATATTGAAGAGATTTTTGAGATTGCAAAGATTTTAGAATGTATGGATATATCTTCTTTGGATGAAAAAAAAACAAAACAAAAGGGAAAGAACAAGAAAGAAAGAAGGACAACGACATAAATGGTTATTTTTAATCGGGTGTTTTGAAAAATAGGTAGCCATTTGAATGTTTCATTTGAAAAATGGTCAATTACTATTTTTAGTAACTTTTTTAAGAACAAATCAGACGAAAATGCCCCTAATCGAAATATTAATTTGTAAACAATTAAATTCAAATAAAGCATAAAAGAAAATCTAGGAAATATGGTTTTTCTTAAGGACAAAATTAAATTAAAAAATTTTAAGTTTACAAGGGTATTATGGAAAAGCTTATAAAATACTCTAGAATGAAATCTATATGCAACGAAAACTTAAATTAAAATACAACATAAATGAATGAGAGAAACTAGCAATTAGTTTAAATTAAGGGCAAACTTTAATCAAGCAAATTTAAATTTACAAAGATAAAACTGAAATAGTTAATATAAACTATCTTAACAACATGATTTCGTTATAAAAATTTAAATTTAGAAATATAATACTGAAATAATCTCAATGGAAAAAATAGGAATGAATTATAGAAATACAATATATATTAATCAAAACGACCTTTAAGGGAAAATAAATATACAACCCTATCTTTGATTAACATATTTTTCGGACATGTTTACTGGAGTCGAGTCAATGTCAAATAATCAAAAAAAAAAAAAAAATTCTCTCTGAAAGTTAGAGAGAATTGTCAGTATTGTTTTGCATACACATTGTATTTGTATTTTTTTTACTGTGTCAGATGATCATAATCTACATATTGTTTGCCCTACCGTTGGAGACGAAAAATAATAATCATGAAACATCTCTATCTTTGGAAAGTCTAAATACTGGTTTTCAGAACTATTGTTATATATAGAGAGCCGATTAATTGTTTGATTATTCTCAAATTTAAACTTACTTCTTATGCAATCGTTGAGAGATTAGAGTGTAGAATTTGTTTGCAATGTTATTAACAGTATTAGATTCTTATTATCTCACCCATCATACCATATAGAAAAAAGAAGACTAAACATCTAGTTTTGAAAACAACGATGAAAAATATGAAAATGAATTATAATTTAAAATAAATGCAAATTAAGTAGTATGTTTAGAGATCAATAACCCTTTCAACGGTGACAAGAACGACAGTGAAAAACATTGATGGATGACAAAAAGTCAAGAAAAACAATAAAGATGCTGATTAGATATTTTAAAAACTAAGAATTTAATCTAAAATTAAAAATGAAAATCTATGTAATCTTTCAATTTAAATAAAATAAAGATAAAATCTTAATTTGAATTTTGAAAGATAGGAGCGAGACGATAGATACTGTAATTCCTTGATTCATGGGATAAACTATTTTATTTTAAAAAAAATTAAATCAGATAATGACTTTCTAAAAAGTATAAAGTGTAAACGTGAAACTTGACTCAAGCGAAAACACAATCCTCACGAAAATAAGTTAAGAAAACGGTTTAACCATTTTTCATTTAAAAAATTTGTTTGACAATTTTTTAAAAAAATACAGTGTACATCTGGTCATTTCTAAGTATTTCCCAATAAAGAAAGCTAACCGTGGTTGACTTGTGGCAACCTCTGATTGGTCCATGTTTCTAAGATGCATAAATGGCTGCAGCCCATCCCACAACCAAGTTTTCCTTTTTTATTTTTTATTTTTTATTTTTTATTTTTTTTTTGAATAAACCAAGTTTTCCTTTAATATTATACAATTCACCAATAATCAATCATGGGAAATTACAGTTAGTCAAATGAAACGATTAAAATAATTAACAAAATTAGAAGATGTCGCCATTTTAATTAATCTTCACCAAGAAAAACAATCGTGGACTTTCGTACAATTTGCACGTCCTTTCATCTTGAAATCATTATAAGAACGTGTAATCTCTTGAAAAGTTTCATACTTCACATTTGAAAAAAACCATAGTGTTTGTTTCCCGAGAAAATAAAAGATGGAGGTGAAAGTTTTGTCAAGAGAAAATATCATACCTTCTTCCCCTACACCTCCTCACCTTAAAACCCTTAAACTTTCCCTCCTCGATCAATTTTCACCTGTACTTTACTCTCCTCTCTTGCTTTTCTACTCCACGAACAACAAAGACGATAATCCCACCCACCAAAACCACGACAAACTAATGGCCACATTGAAAACTTCTCTATCGAAAACGCTGACCCATTTTTACTTGTTGGCCGGAAGAATCGTCGACACGACCATCCGTTGTAGTGACGAAGGAGCTGTCTTTGTCGAAGCAAGTGTCAGTTGTAGCATGTCCGAGATTCTTAAAGAACCCAACAACGAGCTTTTGATGAAACTCCTCCCGTACTCTGTACGACGTACTGACCCAGTTGAGGAATGTCCTCATATTGTCGTGCAAGTCAACGTCTTCGATTGCGGAGGAATCGCCATCTCCCTTTGTTTCTTGCACAAACTCATGGACGCGACGACAATAAGCTGTTTTCTTAAATCTTGGGCCTCCATTGCAGCGAATCTGGCCTACGATGATGTTTTTTCAGAGATGTCGTGTTATGACTACAAAGAACTGTCTTCGCTCTTTCCACAAACAAATTTGTTGCCTTTTCATCCAAGGCTACTTGAAGCTCTCTCCTCAGGTTCTGAAGAAGAGAGCTGTTTTCAGAGGTTTGTGTTCAAGGAGAAGGCCATTCTTGATTTAAAAGCTAGAGCCAAATCCAAGGATGTCCCAAATCCAACGAGTGTTGAAGTGTTGAGTGGCTTCATTTGGAAATGTGCCTTGGAAGCTGCATCGACGATTTCAGGTTCTCAAATGCCATCTGTTTTGACACATGCAGTGAACCTGAGAAAGAGAATGGAGCCTCCACTGCCTGAGTTCTCTGTGGGGAACCTGTTTTGGAATGTTGTGGCTCATTATACTGCAGATGAAGCACAAGTGGAGCTCAGTGAATTGGTGGGTTTGATAAGACAGTCATTTGGAGAGATTAATGGTAATAACATACGGAAATTGGTGGGAGATGAAGGAAGTGAGGCCATTGTGAAGCTGGTTGGGGAGAGAAATAAGTTGCTTTTTGGAATTCCAAAGTTGTACATATGTACAAGTTGCCGACACATGGATTTGAATGAAGTGAATTTTGGATGGGGGAAGCCTGTGTGGATTGGTAGTGCGGGGAGTTCAAGTACAACAATAAAGAATATGATCGTTTTGTTGGATTCTGTATCGAGTGATGGGGTTGAGGTATGGATGATACTTGAGAAAGGAGAAATGGAACTTTTATTGCAAAATCAAGAATTCCTCGAGTTTGCTTTGGTGAATCCAGCTATCCCTCTCGTGTGAGAAATAGATAGATTTGAAAGTTAAAATCTCTTTAGTTATGTGGCTTTAGTTTTGTATTACTATGTATGTCTTGGTTTGGTTTGGTTTCTTGTATATATATCCAAGTTTGTTGCTTTAATTGTTGATGTGCTTGTAAAATGAGTTCTATGAAGTTGATGTTTTTAATGATTTATCAACGTTTTATTTGTCACCTTGTTTATTTGACAATTGACAATATCTATCATCTTGATATAATTTTTTCTAAACACAAGCTTTGTTAGGTTATTTAATGAATATGTTTTTCCATTTGCTTTTGGCTTTGAAGATTGTTCACCATCTTCCTACTACTTAGTAAAACAACTATGTGTCTCAATCCAACTAGAAGAGAGTGGGTTGAGACTCTCCACCAAACGAGCAAAACATCAAGCAAGTACGTTGATACATAAGTGTGTAATCTAACAGGTCAAATGAAAAGTTGAGAGAGAAATGTCACATGATGCGATCGAGGAGGACCAAGCATTGTCTAATACACCAAAATGAGTGCGTAAAAATGTCAAGCTAAGGTAGAGGAAAAATTGGAAGCGTTAGTGTCATTAGAGGTGTCAGTGTCAGGCTTATTAGTAGGGGCTAGATGGGGCCTCAGGCCATGGCCCCAAAGTTGGAGTTCCATGGTGAGTTTTGACGAGCGGCTCTAGAGTTAAGTTTGTAGAAGTGAAAGACAAAAACACCATGAATTTTGTGTCAAAATGATGTGCAAGGGCGCTAAAGAAAAAATGATGTGCAAGGGTGCTAAAGCAAAAATGCCTTAGAAAGTATCTTACTCGTGTTGGCTCTCCACCACCCCTAGGCCATGGCTTGGCAAGCATGACACAAGTGAGCTATCTCATGTGACATATGTGTGTGTCATGGCGTGGACGAGTGGTGCAAGAGGAAAAGAAAGAGAAAAGAGGGAAACAAATTTCAGTTGTCGAAAAAGTTGCCAGAAAAGTTGTAACGACCCTACATTTCATGCCTAGATCCTAGGGCCATTACCACATGCATTTCATTTTACTTTCAAATAATGAAGATGAAACAACATTAGAGTAAAACATGCTTAGAAAATACGTGAAACTTTTCAGCCTGAGATCCCAGTTAAAACAGAACAAGAAGAAATTTTAGCCATTCAAGCAAAAGTCTTAAACCGGAATAAATCTTAAAACATCACATAACAAGTACAAAAGAAGAAATTCGAAAACATAAAATACGGAAGTTTATCCTAAGGAAATCCATGGCTCGTTCAGCAGCACTCTATCACGCGTTCTGTACACCTTTGCCTTTACCTGCAGTTACATGTTAGGGAAAAGAATGAGTATTTAAGAAAATACTCAGTAAGTAACAATACTACTAGACATGCAAGAACCAAGGGTTCAAGAGGATTATTTGGGCTAAGGGTCTAAAGGTTATGTCATCTCATTCCCATTCATTTCATTTAATTTCATTCATCTTGTAGTATGAGTCTAGTGATCAATTAACTCACCTATAAAATTTTTTTCCAACTCACTAAAGGTGCACAGGTGGGTATTTTGGGAGATCTCCACTCCTATTGATGGTAGAAGACACCCAGTCAATGGAGCCAAGTCTCACCCATTAAGGCACTATTGTGCGCATAGCGCACTAACTACCATTTCACTGGTGGGGCGTCCATGGGTTTTAAGTCGGAAATTAACTTCCACAGTTAGTAAATGGCACCTAGTCTACGAAGCCAAGTCCCGCCCATTTAGCTCCTCATTTCAGTCTAATACATCTCAGTCCTAGGTGTTTAATTGTCACGACCCCTACTAGAGCAACTAGTTTATTATTTTCCCTTTCGTACTCCTTTTCCCTTTAAGGCCTCTTAGCACTCGCTAATTTTAACTGCAACCTAACCAATGGAACTTATTCTCTCAAAATTTACTAGCTGACTAGACCAATATGCACCATCCCAACTCAGTCAAATACAGGAAACATAACAGACATTCTACACTTCTAATCAGAGAAAACATGACTTCTAGCTGTCTACTTACATTGCCAGCCACCCACAAGATACCACAAACGCACTCACATCTATCCCATAGCATAATTAAGTACACAACATCCATAGTCTTGGAACATAAGCATTCATATCATCTCATTCTCCACTCATACATAAAGCAATATCTCATGCCAGAAACACAACTGCCACATCAGCGCATAATTACAGTTTAATTTCAGCAAGTTAACTTACCTTTAAAGCTCAATACAGAACGAAACAACTTGTCCCACGGGTTTTCCTAGTAATCCACAGCTCCTAATAATTTAATAATAAAATTAGGTTCTACACAGTATCACCAATAATAAAAACACCAAAGTTTAAAGCCTAAAACTTCTTACCCAACTGAGATTTTGGGAGAATTTTTGCTCTGCCTTTAGATTAAATCGATTTACCATAGGGATCTGCCCACAATCTAACATTTAGTTCGATAAAGCAGAGAATATTAGGACCAAAATATCCAACACATCCTTACCCAATCGGTCCTTTAGAAATCTAAGCTGGAAATTCAGGCGGCGGCGACGAACAGTTCAGACTGGCAATGAACAAATCTGAAAGGCGACCACAGTGTTGGGGCTGTTTGTCTTAAGGCAGTAGCGGTCTAATTCTGTCTTTTGTACAAAAGATAGAGAAAGAGAGAGTGAGATCGAGGAAGAACCACCCAAGCGATCAGAGAGAGGAAACGAGAACAAACAACCCACCGGAGACTTGTGGTTGACGGCGGCGTACGGCGTGGAACGACGACGTACGACAGGAGACGACAGCGACGACGCTGCAGACCGAGGGAGAGGGGAAAAACGTGAGATCGAGAGGGATGAAAACGGAAGAAAGATAGAGAGAGAGCGATTTACCGGCGGCGACGTGGGACTGCGGACGGCGGCATGGAACGACGGTCGGCGACCCGAAACGACGGACGGCGACGCGGCGGTCTGCTACGGAGAAGGCAGCTGCGGCAGTGATACGAGAGAGAGAGTAAGTGAGAACGAGAGGGAGGGAGAGTTATCAGGCATGAGAGGAAGAAAAAATCTGGGTTTTTCTCTGACCGAAATTTGGGGGGAAGTTCCCCCCCCCCTTTCTTTCCCCTTTTTGACTGGACAAAATGCCCACTTCTTTCCCCAATTTTCTTTTTTTTTTAAAAAAGAAATTCGGGCTGTTACAAAAGTCATCGGTGGCGATTGCCAAAAAAGTCGTCGGTGGTGACAGATGGTCGGAGGTTGACGGTGGTGGCGGGTGATGACCGCAAAGTGCACGGGCCGCAAGTAATATAAAACGGTAGTAATACCGAGTATCGAATCCTCAGGGAAATTGAATTAATTCCATTAAGTACCAAGAATCATCATGTTTTAATTTTATTTAGAAGATCAACTCGAATGATAGTGCGAAAAATTAAGGAATTAATAAAAATAAACATGCAATAATGAAATGAAAATAACCAAATAAGGGAATTTGACCTAGGGTGTTATCTAGTTTTATTGGATTTGTAGCTTAATTACATGGATGTATGTAACTAATAATCTTCAATTCCATAAATCTAGAAGTAATTTTAAGCGGATTTCTCTTTCAAGCTCCTCCACATCTCATACCATCATAACTAATTTATGTGTCCATCTCCTTAGTTAATCATAGTATGGCATTAAGCAACTTCTTAATCAATTTCTAACAATTCTCTTTCACTCTCGTGTTCCAAGCAATTGTTAGCCATGCAATTTGGATCTAATCTAATTTCTCTCTGTCGAGTATCAATTTAGATCAACATATCAATTAATCCGTGATCAAGAGATTAAAAGCATTAAGCAAGAATTGCATAGATGAAATATGGAGAATTTCATTACATAATCCAAGTAATTGCGCCACAATATCCAATTAACTAGAATAACGGCCCTAGGTCTCAAGATCTACTCACACATGGAAATAATTTTGCCAAAATGATCTTGATCCATAGGCCTAACTCAAATTACAATAAGGAATTATAAAGAAGTAAGGAAGAAATAACCGATAAGTTGATCCCAAGCTCCCGCTACGATCATCTCGAATCTTGAGCCTTGGAATCTCGCCCAATTCCACCTTTTTCCTCACAATTCTTCTTACTTTTTCTCTCTATTGAGCTAGGGGAGAGCTCCCCCAAATTTGGGATGATTTGAACCAAAGGGAAGGGGCCTTTTTATAGTGCAAGGGGCTGGAAATTTCTTGCTGAGCAAGTCGACAGCGTCGAGACGCTACGTCACAGCGTCTCGACGCTGTGACGTCATGTTGTCTTGGGGCAGAAGTTGTTGCAGCGTCGCGACGCTACGCAGACAGCGTCTCGACGCTGTCGCGATTTTGGCACGCGCTTTTCTGATTACCTAGCGTCTCGACGCTACGGTCCTAGCGTCTCGACGCTAGGCCTTCTAGAAGCCTGATTTGTGGATTTTAGCCTCCTTTCTTTACTCTTTTGGGCTTTTTGGGCCTTCCCACTTCAATTGTCTTTTCTTTTTGGACCTTGGGGCTTGGATCTTCAATGGTTATTCTTTAATTTGCCCAAAAAGTCTCCAAATTTACCCAAATTCTCTTAAAATCTCAGTTTTGCTGTCCGAACTCGGTTTTCTGTAAAATCAACATAAAAATACATTAAAGCTCACAATTCATGCACAAAACTAGCTAAAATTAATAGGAAAATGATGACATTTTTGCATGTCATCACACCCCAAACTTAAAGTTTTGCTAGTCCCGAGCAAAATAAAGTAATACATATGAATCATAACTTGCATGCTAACAACTCTATCTTCAATGTTTCTAGCCATGAATGCAAACTATTGAAACAAATAAGTAAGCATGAACAAACATCAAGAAGTTTTAAAATTTAATCCTATCCTCCCTTGCAAAAATGAATCATCAATTGCCTTATCACAATTTTTACTAGCCCGGAATCATTTATATACTCCTCCATTCATCTTCCCCCTACACTGGCACTAAAGCTTGCCCTTTTAGCCATCATACTTATCTAGCAAGTACTACCTTACTAAGGTGCTCAAATTTCTTGAGGTGTCCCCCAAACCTTTTTTTTTTTTTTTTTTTTTTAAAATGATAATCCTTTTAGATGCAGCGCCTTCGTTCTGGCTTGCCAACATTGGTGATGAAAGCATCCAACTACGAGCGCCTCATCTTTCAGGTTGCCGAAGCATGCTCATTTCTTTCCAGCGCTTTCATGCAAAGGCAAACGATGGGTGTCATGAATGCCCCTGGTTACTAACGTTCTCAAGAAAGTGGAGCATTCTTTTTTATTATTATTATTATTATTGAGCAAATCATTTTCTTTTTCCCAAAGCTCAGTATTACTGACTATTACGCATGAAAGCTAGCTAGACAAACTTTACACCTATCGGAGTGACAACAAACTTCCAAAGCATATAACTTTCATCTAGGCTTTCAAAATCATACTAAAACAAGTGAATCATCATACTTTGCAAGGGGATCAAAGAAAAATTTTAAATTTTCTTGAATTTAGACATGCTTCCAGATTTGCAACAATAAGAGAGAATCATAGCTAAAAGCAAATCATCAGACGTCATCATCATCAACATGCATTTAATTCATCATAAGCATTTCTTTTCTTATGCAAAACCTACGCAGAGCGAATCTCCCCCCCAAACTTAAAATATACATTGTCCCCAATGTATGAACATTTAATCAGATAAAGAGAGATCGATACTGCCCTGAAAAAGTGAGAGTCTGAAACGTCTTGAATTGAAGAGAGAATGAGCGGATAGGTGCAACAACTTGATTTTACGAGTTCCTGCATAAGGATCAATCTCAAGGGAGCATTAGGATCAATGCGAAAAAACAAAAATGAAATCTAAAAACTTAAACAGCTTGGGTTGCCTCCCAAGAAGCGCTTGTTTAACGTCCTGAGCTAGACGGGGCTTTGTCACCCTGGATCCGTTAAAATCATTTTTTCGACCTTGCGTTCTTCGAATCCACAATAGTGCTTCACTCTCTGCGCATTGACTTTAAAAGTTAATCCGTTGCTATCCATTAATTCAATTGGTCCATATGGGGATACTTCCTTGATTATGAATGGACCGGACCATCTTGACTTCAATTTTCCTGGGAACAATCGCAATCGAGAATTGAATAGAAGAACTTGCTGCCCTGGCTCAAAAAAACGCTTCTGGATTACATTGTCATGCCATCTTGCGGTTCTTTCCTTATAGAGTTTTGCGTTTTCATACGCCTGGCTCCTGAATTCTTCTAGTTCGTTGAGCTGCAGAAGACGTTGTTCACCAGCCTTCTCTGCGTCCAAGTTTAGCTTCTTGATAGCCCAATATGCTTTGTGCTCAAGCTCCACAGGCAGGTGACAGGCCTTACCATACACTAATCGATACGGGGATGTACCGATTGGAGTTTTGAAAGCTGTCCGGTAGGCCCACAAAGCATCGTCCAACTTGTATGCCCAGTCCTTTCTGTTGATACGAACTGTCTTCTCCAGAATTTGCTTAATCTCCCTGTTAGAAATCTCAGCTTGCCCGTTAGTTTGGGGATGATAAGCTAAAGAAGTCTTATGCTTGACACCATATTTCCTCAGTAATGATTCAAACAATTTATTGCAAAAATGAGACCCCTCATCACTAATTATAGCTCGTGGTGTGCCAAATCTAGTGAAAATATTTTTATGCAAAAAACGTAACACAACACGAGCATCATTAGTCTTTGTGGCTACTGCCTCTACCCATTTAGAAACGTAATCAACAGCAACTAGGATGTACGAGTATCCATTGGAAGAGGGAAAAGGACCCATAAAGTCCATGCCCCACACATCAAAAAGTTCAATTTCGAGAATAGGGGTTAAAGGCATTTCATGGCGTCTAGAAATATTTCCTGTCCTTTGACATCTATCACATGTTCTCACGAAGGTATAACAATCTTTAAATAAAGTAGGCCAATAAAAACCAGATTGAAGTACCTTTGCTGCAGTACGAGTTGGTCCAAAATGACCACCATAAGGAGAGGCATGACAATCATGAATAATCTTACCTACTTCTTCTGCCGGAATGCACCTTCGAATGATTTGGTCAGAACATACTTTAAAGAGAAATGGGTCATTCCACAGATAGGACTTCACATCATGGAAAAACCTCTTTCTTTTCTGAGCATTTAAGTCTGGAGGTATTTCTTTTCCTGCAAGAAAGTTTACAAAATCGGCGTACCAAGGAAAAGAAGTTTTAACAGCATATAACCTTTCATCAGGAAAAACTTCTTTAATAGGAAAGGTTGCGACGTTCTTTTCATGCTTTATTCGAGACAAATGATCTGCGACTACATTCTCGCAACCTTTTCTATCCTTGATCTCATAATCAAATTCTTGCAATAACAGAATCCATCTTATGAGTCTGGGCTTGGAATCCTTTTTACTACTCAAATAACGAATAGCAGCGTGGTCAGTATGCACTATAACCTTTGTACCGAGTAAATAGGGCCTGAACTTATCGAAAGCGAACACAACAGCAAGCATCTCCTTCTCTGTAGTGGTGTAGTTTTGCTGAGCACTATCTAAAGTTCTGCTTGCATAATAGATTGCCCTAAAGAACTTATCTCGTCGTTGCCCTAAGACAGCTCCTAAAGCATAATTACTAGCATCGCACATGATTTCAAATGGTTGACTCCAATCAGGGACAACAATGATGGGTGCAGAAATCAATTTTTCCTTCAAAAGATTAAATGCTAGCAAACACTCTTTTGAAAACACAAACGGAGCATCCTTTTCAAGCAAGAGGCACAGGGGTTTAGCAACTTTTGAGAAATCTTTTATAAAACGCCTGTAAAACCCTGCGTGGCCTAAGAAGCTACGAACTCCTTTAACATTAATGGGAGGAGGAAGTTGCTCGATAGCAGAAATCTTGGCTTTATCAACCTCTAAACCCTTTTCAGACACTTTGTGACCTAGGACTATCCCTTCTTTTACCATAAAATGGCATTTTTCCCAATTTAAAACAAGGTTAGTTTCTTGGCATCTTTGCAAAACACGAGAGAGATTATGCAAACAGTTATCAAAGGATGAACCAAAAACAGAGAAGTCATCCATAAATACTTCCATGATCTCTTCTACAAAGTCTGAAAATATGGCCATCATACAACGTTGAAAGGTAGCTGGAGCATTACATAACCCAAATGGCATACGCCGAAAAGCATATGTGCCATAGGGACACGTAAATGTTGTTTTCTCTTGGTCTTCGGGTGCAATCGCGATTTGATTATAGCCCGAATAACCGTCAAGAAAACAATAATATGGATACCCAGCTAGCCTATCAAGCATTTGATCAATAAAGGGGAGGGGGAAATGGTCTTTTCTGGTGGCTTTATTCAACTTCCTATAATCGATACACACACGCCAACCGGTGACTGTCCTAGTAGAAATGGGTTCATCTTTCTCATTCTTAACAACAGTCATTCCCCCTTTCTTAGGCACAACTTGAACAGGACTCACCCAAGGGCTGTCAGATATAGCATAAATAATTCCTGCATTTAATAATTTTAACACCTCGGCTTTTACCACTTCTTTCATTGCTGGATTTAATCTCCTTTGATGTTCTACTGTAGGATTAAAGGTATCTTCCATTAAAATTTTATGCATGACAATTGAAGGACTAATACCCTTAATATCACTAATGGACCATCCTAAGGCAGATTTATGCTTTTTCAAAATATCCAACAATTTTTCCTCTTCTACTTTACTTAAATCGGCAGAGATGATAACGGGAAAAGTAGAAGAGTCTCCTAAGAATGCATAGCGCAAGTGGGCAGGCAATTGTTTTAATTCAGGGGAAGGGGCATTAACTTGAGCACACATATCTAATGTCAACGTTTCTTCCCTTCCTACATATCTATCAATTAAAGCACTTTTCTGATCAACATCTAATAATTTATCTCCAAACACGTCAGGCATGCTTATCTCATAATGATCAACAGGAGACTCTGACTCTACACATGCATTGATAATAGCGTCAACTGAATCAATCGAGAAGCAGGAGCTAACCTCTTCTGGATGTTTTAATGCATTAAAAAGGTTGAACACTACCTCGTCGTCTTCCACTCTGAGAGTCAGGGTTCCTTCTTGTACCTCAATTAGAGCACGAGCGGTTGCCAAAAATGGTCTCCCAAGAATGATCGGGACTTCAGGGTCTTCTTCCATGTCTAAAACTATAAAGTCTACTGGGAACATGAATTTGTCGACATTGATCAGAACATCTTCTAACACACCTTTGGGGTATGTTATTGAACGATCTGCCAATTGCAAGACAATTGTGGTCGACTTCAATTCCCCCAAACCCATTTTCCTGTAAACACTGAATGGCATTAGGTTTATACTTGCCCCTAAATCACACAGAGCTTTTTTTATGAACAAACTACCAACAGTACACGGAAGAGTAAAACTCCCTGGATCTTTTAATTTTGGTGGTAGATGTTTCTGGATTATGGCACTGCACTCGGCTGTCATATTCACTGTCTCATGGTTCTCGAATTTCTTTTTCTTTGACAATATTTCCTTCATGAACTTGGCATAGTGTGGCATCTGTTCCAAAGCATCAGAAAAAGGAATGTTAATATGAAGCTGTTTAAAAATATCAAGAAACTTTGAAAATTCAGCATTCAACTTTTTCTTTTGAAATCTCTGAGGATAAGGAATCTGGTTAAGAACTAAAGGAATAGAATCAGAAGACTTATCTGGTACTGATGGTGCTGACTCTTCCTCTGGTTTGTGTTCCTCATCCACTATCCTTCTAGTGATGGGGTTTGCTTCTTCTTTTCTTTCAATTTCTCTTAACTGTTTCCCACTTCTAAGAGATATGGCGGGGCATTGTTCGTGTGGGTCCATGGCGATGTCATTGGATAAATTTCCTTGCTGGATTTCCTTCATAAATATTGTCATTTGATCCATCTTTGCTTCCATTTTATTAATAACAATATTTACTGTGGCTTGAACATTTTCATTCAAATTTCTAGTCTCATTCATGAAGTCTCTTAGCATTTCTTCCAAAGGGCTTTTCTTTTCTTTAAACTCCTCTTTTAATTCAGCTTTCGGCGAACTTGGAGTTTCAGATCCTGTGAGCTTGTTTAGAGCCTTGGTTAGAGCTTCGACTTGCAACCTTAAAGCACTCACTCCTTCATTTTCACCTGGTTTCTCTTTAATTTTGGACTCTGGTTGCCATTGGTGACTTGTTAAAGCCAATTCTTCTACTATGGTTCGTGCCTCCTTGACAGTTTTGGCTAAAAAGTTTCCTCCAGCCGTAGTGTCAAGAATTGTCTTTAACTTCCTATTTAACCCACTGTAGAAAAGTTGAATTTGAAGCCAATCAGGATATCCATGCTGTGGGCATTTCCTCAACAAATCCTTATATCTCTCCCAAGCTTCATATAATTGCTCTTCCTCTAATTGTTGAAACTTTCCAATTTCAGCTCTAAGCTTGGTAATCTTTTCTAATGGGAAAAATTTTGCAAGGAAAGCTTTGACTAAATCATTCCAACCAAGGATGCTATTTGAGGTTAACGAGTTTAACCAATCTCTAGCCTTGTCTTGCAAAGAAAATGGAAATAACTGCAACCGAATTGAGTCAGGGCTAACTCCTCCCATTTTTACAGTTCCACAGATATTTAAAAATGATCTTAGGTGATGATGTGGATCTTCTGATGGATGGCCTTTGAAAGCATTCTCTCTTACCATTTGAATGAGACTAGCCTTGAGCTCAAAATTATCGACAGTGACTGGCTCATAAGCTATTCCAGAATAGTTTAATGGAAATTCAGGCAAGAAATAATCTCGAATTGCTTTGTCTTCTGCCATGATTAAATCTCAAAAGAACAGATTATCCACCTTATAGCTCCACAAAACTAAAAAAATAAAATGCAGAAAAATAAATTTCTAAATTAAAATCAAACACTTAATTCTCAATATTAACGAAAAAAATTACAATTTCCCCGGCAACGGCGCCAAAAACTTGATGACCGCAAAGTGCACGGGCCGCAAGTAATATAAAACGGTAGTAATACCGAGTATCGAATCCTCAGGGAAATTGAATTAATTCCATTAAGTACCAAGAATCATCATGTTTTAATTTTATTTAGAAGATCAACTCGAATGATAGTGCGAAAAATTAAGGAATTAATAAAAATAAACATGCAATAATGAAATGAAAATAACCAAATAAGGGAATTTGACCTAGGGTGTTATCTAGTTTTATTGGATTTGTAGCTTAATTACATGGATGTATGTAACTAATAATCTTCAATTCCATAAATCTAGAAGTAATTTTAAGCGGATTTCTCTTTCAAGCTCCTCCACATCTCATACCATCATAACTAATTTATGTGTCCATCTCCTTAGTTAATCATAGTATGGCATTAAGCAACTTCTTAATCAATTTCTAACAATTCTCTTTCACTCTCGTGTTCCAAGCAATTGTTAGCCATGCAATTTGGATCTAATCTAATTTCTCTCTGTCGAGTATCAATTTAGATCAACATATCAATTAATCCGTGATCAAGAGATTAAAAGCATTAAGCAAGAATTGCATAGATGAAATATGGAGAATTTCATTACATAATCCAAGTAATTGCGCCACAATATCCAATTAACTAGAATAACGGCCCTAGGTCTCAAGATCTACTCACACATGGAAATAATTTTGCCAAAATGATCTTGATCCATAGGCCTAACTCAAATTACAATAAGGAATTATAAAGAAGTAAGGAAGAAATAACCGATAAGTTGATCCCAAGCTCCCGCTACGATCATCTCGAATCTTGAGCCTTGGAATCTCGCCCAATTCCACCTTTTTCCTCACAATTCTTCTTACTTTTTCTCTCTATTGAGCTAGGGGAGAGCTCCCCCAAATTTGGGATGATTTGAACCAAAGGGAAGGGGCCTTTTTATAGTGCAAGGGGCTGGAAATTTCTTGCTGAGCAAGTCGACAGCGTCGAGACGCTACGTCACAGCGTCTCGACGCTGTGACGTCATGTTGTCTTGGGGCAGAAGTTGTTGCAGCGTCGCGACGCTACGCAGACAGCGTCTCGACGCTGTCGCGATTTTGGCACGCGCTTTTCTGATTACCTAGCGTCTCGACGCTACGGTCCTAGCGTCTCGACGCTAGGCCTTCTAGAAGCCTGATTTGTGGATTTTAGCCTCCTTTCTTTACTCTTTTGGGCTTTTTGGGCCTTCCCACTTCAATTGTCTTTTCTTTTTGGACCTTGGGGCTTGGATCTTCAATGGTTATTCTTTAATTTGCCCAAAAAGTCTCCAAATTTACCCAAATTCTCTTAAAATCTCAGTTTTGCTGTCCGAACTCGGTTTTCTGTAAAATCAACATAAAAATACATTAAAGCTCACAATTCATGCACAAAACTAGCTAAAATTAATAGGAAAATGATGACATTTTTGCATGTCATCAGCGGGTGGTCAGTAACAATGGTGGTAGTGGTGAAGAAGAACAACAACAAAAAAAAATATTTTTATTATTTTAATATATAGTTTCATGTTAGCAATCCATTAGTTATATATTAACGGAAAATTGAACGGAGGGACCAATATGAAACAAAATGCAAATCTCAAGGGCTAAATTGTCGAATTTGAAAACTTAGAGACCAAAATGAAGCTTAAATCAAACTTCAGGGACCAAAAGTGTATTTTTTCCTTAAAAAAATTATTCGAGGCGGGTTTTGGGGACGAGAGGGGATACCCTTCCCGTCCCCAACAAGGGACCTAAAAAGGATCCCAGGTTTGACCTCCATACTCAGTCAAAACGAAGATTTGGGGCGGGGACCGCGGGTATTTTCGACATCCCTAGGGAATGATGAGTAGCTCTTCAAAAAATTTCTTTTTTCAATAAAGACCACTCCATGTCCTCAAGCAACTCTTTGGATTTTTTTTTCTTTCCCTAAAATATTTTTCGGAGGGTCTTCTTATACAAAATTAAAAACTAATCAATGGAAAGAAGTTGCAAAACCTTCTGCCAACAAGAGCATAGCTCAACTGGCATAAAGTGTGTTTTATGATCAAGAGGTCATAAGTTCGAATCTCCCCACTCCTAAATGTTGTTGAACTCAAAAAAAAAAAAAAAAGTTGCAAAGCCTTCTTGCATGTACACATTCTACCCAGCGTTTGATTTGCAATAAAAAAGATTGATTTTCGTATCAAATCTTCAAGATGACTTTTGTTTTGTTATTGAAATTCTACATGTGCTTTGACTTTCAATATTATTTCCTCACCAACTATTACCCCACTAGCTTTCTCTATATTCCATTTATGAAAAATAAAATGAAACTATTGTTGTATACGGATTCTAACAATTCTTAAATATCAATAAGAACAAAATCATATATAAAACTTTTGATTGATTAATCTTATAAATTGGACCAAACCCACAGTCTTATAAACATTTCTTCTTCTTATCATCAAAATACACAAACAAAGAGAGCAAAAAATGAAATAATATATATACATATATATGTTGTTTTCTCAACCTTATCTTCTTTACGCTTTTTAAAAGAGAAAACTCGATTTCAAAGTCTTTTTTATCTGGTATTGAGTTGCACACAACCTTTATAAGCAAAGTTTTGCATTAATTTTCATGGAGAAAGAATTTACGGTGAGGGAGGAGGAAAAAAGAAGAACCAATTTTCAATAAGGGTATTTTTGAAACTCAAACTTTAACAGTTTCCATCCAAAATTTTGAAACTCGATTTAATAACTATGTATGTTTCTTGTTTCTCATGTTTCTAGAAACACTCCCAAAATTTGTATAGAACTTTTGGGAACAACTAAAACTAGTTTCTCCTTTTTCGTTCATGTTTCCAATTTTTTCCAAACATAAATAAGAATATAGGTTTATTATTATTGAATGTATAGGTGTTAGGGTCATGAAATTCTATTTTTCTTTATTAAAAATGAAGAAACAGAAACAAGAAACGAGAACGTTACAAAACGGGCCCGAAACTGACGGCTCCATAGAGTAAGCATATATAGAGAATTTTAGAGTTTCTCAACTAGCTAGGTCAAAACTAATAATCACAGCCTGGTCTTTTATTTTATAAGACTATATTGACAAATCTAGAAACTTGTTGAACAACTCAACTAAATAACACTTTTCACATACATTATTTAACACCCAATGGGACAAGTGCATTATCAAGATGACAATAAAAACACAACTCTCTTTATTAAAATAAACCTTAAGAAACGAAAAAGAGAAAAAGAAGATGGCAGTGAGGTTGTAAAAGGGCGGAATAAAACATCTATTTTGATCCCCTAGAGAGAATATAATAATTAGGGTTACGTTCAAGCCAATTTGATCCTTGGGTTGGGAGAAGCAAAGCTGAGAAATTCATGGTCATTTTCTAACAACCTCATCGTTTCATCATCCAGCACAATCCACGCTTCGATTCCTTCCCCTATAGCTGTGTCCACCAAAATAATAATGTTCTTCAAAATAGAATCTAATGTTTTTGCTCCACAGGCATTCCATATAGGTTTTCCCCACCCAAAGTTCACTTCTTTGAAGCCCATGTTACGGCAACTTGTGAACAAATATGAGTCCGAACTCTTTTCATAAAGTTTATGTAATTCTTGGAATGAACTCAAAAGAGTCTCGAATCCATCATCTCCAATTGCTTTTTGTAAGAAATCGTTGTCGATTTCAGACAATGATTGTCTCAATATAATTTCTAGATCGGCCAACTTTGTAGTTGTTTCTGATGCTTCGTAGTAAGCAGGACTCCTCCAATAAATGTTGCCAACCTCGTGGTTAGACAGAGTTGGTTGTATCCTTCTTCGCATGTTAACAATATGAATTAAGACCGAACTCCATTTGGAAGGGATGAAACTTGGCTCTTCATCATCATGTGCCACAAGTTGCTTATTCTCTGTTATGAGTAAATTACAATGGGGATTAGCAAATTATAATAACACACAACAAAAGTGCACAATTAGGCCCTGTTTGATAACCATTTGATTTTTGAAAATTAAGCTTAAAACACTACATCCACCACTAAGTTTCTTGGTTTTGTTATATACCTTCTGCCCATGTTTTCAAAAACCAAGCCAAGTTTTGAAAACTAAAAAAAATAGTTTTCAAAAACTTGTTTTTGTTTTTGGAATTTTGTTATGAATTCAAATGTGTGTCATTCACAAATATAAAAACCATAGTAAGGAAATTGATAGAAAATAAGCTTAATTTTCAAAAACTAAAAACAAAAAACCAAATGGTTATGGAACATGGTCTTAATAATTCAAGAAAGCAATTCTATATATACAAAAAAATATATATAATATTATTGAAAAAAAAACATGCATCGTTAAAATGAAAAAAAAAAAAAAAACGCATCTATCAATGATTATTAATGATAATATATCAATCTAACATTTTGAATAATTATCAAATAGGTAAATCAGGCAAAAAAAGCCGTCAAAAAGCCGTTTTTGTTTAATGCTTATAATCTAAAAAGCCGTTCTAAAAAGTCGTTCGAAACGTCCTAAAAAGCCGTTCGTAACGCGGTTTATTTATGCAATTGTGTGATTAATGCTTATAATCTCTTGATCACAGATTGTATGTTGTTGTTTCTGAACTAATCGCTCGGGAGAGGGTAGTTTAGATTAGACTCTCAATTGCATGACTTAGGTAATTCGTTAATCGGGAGATTTGGAATTACTTGAGAAACCGTCACGAGGATTGTTCTTATTGCTTAGGCTTATTGTTGAAATTAGATAGGGATATCAGTTTCTTAATTCGCTTAAAGGATTAATTGCACTCGGGAGAGACTTTTAATTATTCATCATCCTTGGTTTATAAACTTGTTACGAATTTGTTCTTAATTATTCGTTAAGTTAATTCATGCATCTAATAGGTGAAATCAATTCCCTAAGGCCTTTCTCCATTGAGTTTCCACATTTTATTGCTTTCATTAGTTTTTAATTGATTTGCATATTTCTCGTTTATTTTCTCTAAATAAAATTGGGCAAATATACCTTTAATAATTAGGGGAGCTAGAAAACCAATCTAGAGGACGACATTCGATTTTAAATCACTATATTATAACTTGGGCCCGTACACTTGCGGTTAGCAATTTTCGTATCAGGTCGTTAATTTAGCCAATTGGACTTTGTAGCTTAATTATTTGGATTTTGTAATTAATTTCTTCAAATTTTATCTATGCAATTTATATTTAATGTTTTTAATCCCTTGATCACAGATTGATTGATTTGTTGATCTAAATTGAAACTCGACAGAGAGAAGTTAGATTAGAGCCCAATTGCATGGCTAATTGGAACACAAAAGTGAAAAAGAATTGTTAGAAATTTATGATGAAGTTGCCTAATGCCATATTATAATTAGCTAAGGAAATGGGAACATAAATTAGTTAATTTAATATGAGATGTAGAGGAACTTGAAAGAGAAGTCCACTTAATGAAATTGAAGTTTATTAATTGCATTCACTCATTTAATTAAGTTACAAATCCAAAAGGCTAGTTAACACCCTAAGTTGAGTCCATTTAAAAGAATTTCCCCCAAATTTAATTTCTTGTCTTTTCTAATTGCTAATTTAGTACATATTTTATAATCATTCGAGTTTGAGTTTTAAATAAAATTGAGCATGACAATTCTTGGTACTTAATGGATTTAAATCAAATTCCCTGTGGATTAGATACTCGGTAAATGTTTACCGTTTTATATTACTTGTGGCTCGTGCTCTTGCGGTTAGCAACAATACTCTGACTCGGTAGTAGATAAAGCCACTACAGATTGAAGTGAAGATCTCCAATTAATTGTATTACCAAACACTTTAAATACAAAACTAGATGTAGATTTTCTTTTGTCTAAATCAGAGACAAAATCAACATAAACAAAACCTTCTAAACACTAAACATCAGAATCACCAACTGTGTAAATTAAACCATCGTTCTTAATACCTTTTACATATCTGAAACCCATTTTACAACTTTCCAATGATGTTTGCCTAGATGACAACTCATAAAACGACTAATAACACTTATTGCATAGGCTAAATCTAGACGAGTACATGTCATTCCATACATTAAACATCCTATTGCATTAGAGTAAAGGTACCTTTGCCATAACTGCAAGTTTTGTGTCTGTCTTTGGAGACTGGAGCTTTGACAATTTGGAATGAGAGGCTAAAGGGATTAGCAACTGTCTTTGCAACATCAAGATGAAACCTCATAACCACACAGTCTAGGTAACTCTGTTGTGTAATTATGAGTTTGCTAGCAGCTTTGTCTCTGATAATTTCCATGCCTAGAATCTTTCTAGCTGGACCTAGCGATGGATGACTTGTCGAATGTCGTATCTAATAAATTTATAATCCTCAACCTCTAAAACTAACTTGGATCTAGTGGTCAGGGTCGAACACCGGAAAAAACACAATAAAAATACACTCTAAAGTAAGACCAAGCAAATTCCCCAAAATATTAAGTGAAACTAAATAATTGTCCATCCCTAGCAACAGCTCCAAAAACTTGATATGCAAATTGCGCTAACCGCAAGTGTACGGACCCAAGTTATAATATAGTGATTAAAAATCGAATGTCGTCCTCTGGATTGGTTTTCTAGCTCACCTAATTACTAAAGATATATTTGCCCAATTTTATTTAGAGAAAAGATTCACGAAAGATGCAAATTAATTAAAAACTACTCAAAGCAATTAAATGGGTGGAAACTTAATGGAGAAAAGCCTTAGGGAATTGATTTCACCTATTAGATGTATGGATTAATTCAGTGATTAAATATGAATGAACACGTAACGATTTCATAAACCAAGGATTATTGATTATTAAAAGCCTCTCCCGAGCACAGTTAATTCTTTATGCAAAATTAAGAAATTGATATCTCTATCTAATTTCTACAACAAGCATAAGCATTAAGGAACAATCCTTATAACGATTTCTTAAGCAATCCTAAATCTCCCGATTATAGAACCACCTAAGTCATGCAATTGATAATATAATCTAAACTACCCTCTCCCGAGCAATTAGTTCAGATAAAACAACATACAATCCGTGATCAAGAGATTATAAGCATTAAACATTCAATTGCATAAATAAAAGGCGTTACGAACCGTTCACACAAATCCCTAAATCAATCCATACAATCTAATGGCTACATCAAGTCCCTAAGAAACGGAAATTAGCTACTCATGGTCTCAAAATCACAAGCAAAATTTGTCCAATACATCATAAAATCAGTACAAGAAATAAAAGGGAGAAAGAATAAACTCGCTAGTCGTGATTGTCGCACGTTCCCGTCACGATCCCCACGATCTAAGCTTCGAAAATCAACTCCCCTTGGTCACTTTCCTGTTCTGCCCCATTTTGCTCTTTGTAGTCGTCTTTTCCTCTCCCTAGAAGCTCCCCCAGATCTGCTGTGTCGTTAAGCATTTATATTGGACAATTTTTCATGACAGCGTCGCGATGCTAAGGATAGCGTCTCGACATTGTCACAATGTACGCCCTAATAAATTTGGAAAGTATCGCAACATCTCGACGCTGCCTCAAATACGCGCATTCTGACTTATGGGGCAGCGTTGAGACGCCCAAAGATAGCGTCTCAACGCTACCTTCTTGGATGGGGGCCTTGAACCTTGTCTTCTCTTGCTCATTTTTCTTCAATTAGAATTAATTATTTCACTCCCAAATCACCGGTATTCACCGAAACTTCAATTTCCTTCAAAATATTTGATTCCTACAAAATTAAACCAAATAGACATAAAATTGGCCAAATAATCCTCAAGACTAACACTAAAAATACTATAAAATATAGCTCAATAATTGAGCTATCAATCCCTTCTCCAGTGACGAAGAATGGTTTAAATACCTCTTCCTGCCTTAGGGTTTCTAGGCTTTCGGGGATGATTCGGGCTGAACCAGGTGGAAACGGGGCGTCCAGAAGCACTAGGGACCAAACGGGGGCGGAAGGATTTGGCCTGCGCAAGCAGGTCGAGGGTCGGCCTCGGCCCATGGCCAAGGCCAAGCAGGGGGTTGGTCAAAGGCTCGATCCCTTCGACCTTGGCCCGACTCTCTTGCCTGTTTCTCCTCTGGGGTTCGTTTTCTGGTCCTATTTTTTAACTCGTGTCGTGTTGCCTATGTCTACTTCTTAAATTTTGGAGTGGTCAGAATTACCTATAACAAATGTCATTTAGTTTCTTTATTCCATTTATATCATGTTTCTTATCTTAAATTAAATGATCATCAATTATTTCAAAAGATAAAATAAAATGGTGTTATATAAGAAAAACTTTATGTTTCTTTATGTTGTCCTCCATTTCCCTAAAATCGAAATTATATGTTGTAAAACAATTTTTTTTATATACATATAATTACATATTTCACCTATTCTTATTCAATATTTGAATGAGTTCATATTTTTTTCTTTTAATACCAGCAACTTTTAAAATTTTAAAACAATTAAAATACAGTTTAAGTAATATTTATTTACTACACAAATAATTTTTTTTTAAATGAAGCACTATCACTTTAGTTACTTTAAATTTAAAGTACATAACTGCACGTGTTGTTTAACTAGGTTTGAAATAAAATATCTTCTAACTTAATAAATATGTCCACGTCTTTTTTTTTTTAAGTTCAACAACAATCGGGAGAGTGGATTCGAACCTCTGACCTTTTGATCGAGGGTACATGCCAATTACGGTTGAACTATGCTCACTTTGACGAAAATCCACGTCACTAATGTTGGCCGAAGAGTCTTCATTGCTTAATATACATATAAAGAAACTTTGGACAAAAATTCTAGTGTAAGAAGAACCCAGAGATCAGTTGAAGAGTTTTTTTTTTTTTTTTTCAAGAAAGACTCAAATTGTCACAACACCCTTTATTAAAATATGGAACATTAGATAGAAAAGAAGGGAAAAAACAAACAAACAAACAAAAACTAGCAGTGAAGTAAAAGGAATAAATAATCTATTTTGATCCCCTTGAAGAATATCTATGGATTCAAGCCAATTTGATGCTAGGGTTGGGAGAGGCAAACTTGAGAAATTCAGAGTCATTTTCTAATAAGTTCATCGTTTCATCATCCAACACAATCCATGCTTCAATTCCTTTACCTATGGTTGTGTCCATCAAAAAGATTGTGTTTTTCAAAATAGAATCAAACGTTTTTGCACCACAAGCATTCCATATGGGTTTTCCCCACCCAAAGTTCACTTCATTGAAACCCATGTTACACCAACTCGTGCACAAATACGATTCAGAACTCTTTTCATAAAGTTGATTTAATTCTTGAATTGAACTCACAAGAGTCTCAAATCCATCGTGTCCAATTACCTTTTGTAAGAAATCGTTGTCGACTTTAGACAACGATTGTCTCAAAATACTTTCTAGATCAGCCAGGTTTGTTGTTGGATTTGATGCTTCATAATAAGCTGAGCTCCTCCAATAAATGTTGCCAACCTCGTGGTCAGACAAAGATGGTTGTATTCTTCTTCGTATGTTCACGATATGGATTAAGACTGAACTCCATTTCGAATCCACGAAACTTGGCTCTTGATCATGTGCAACGAGGTCTTTTTTGTCTGTTGTATCTTTAATTTGTTAGCAAACATGAAATAAAATCCATAACAGAGGTGTGTGAAGAATAATAATTCAAAAAAGTAATTCTAGAGATATAGAGGAAAAAAAAAAAAGCTTGTATCATATCATACATGCATAAAAGAAAAATTATCAAATAGGTAAATAAAGAAAAGGTTAAACACACACATGGATTAAAGTTAGAGAATTTGCTATGGATGAAAAATAAGAATTATATAATTGCAAATATAACACAATGTAAAAAAAATTGCAAATATAGCAAAATCTATCAGAGTATATTACTGATAGACACTGGTTAATCGAAATCTATCCGTAACTATCATTGACAGACTTTGATTAATCAACGTCTATCAGTGATAGTCACTGATAGATTTCGATTAATCGGAGTCTATGAGCGATAAACACTGATAAACTTTGAATAATCAGAGTCTATCAATGATAGACATGAATAGAATCTGACGACATTTTTTTGGTCTTGTACAATTAATTTTGCTATATATGCAATTAGTTTGCAACTGTGCTATATTTGCTATTAATTTGGTCTAATTTGTCATCTATGCAACTGCCCCTTAAAGTTATTCTACGAGTAGTAGTAAATTAATTAAGGTCTCATTTGATAATCATTTGGTTTTTGGTTTATGAAAATTAAGCTTTTGTTTTCTCCTAATTTTCTTGCCACGGTTTTCTTCTTTGTTAAGGATACATTTGAATTTCTAGCCAAATTCCAAAACGAAAATTAAGTTTTTGAAAATTATTAGTTAACTAATAATTTTCAAAAACTTAATTTTAATTTTCAAAACTTGATTTGGTTATGGGAGAAAGGTTACATAACAAAACCAAGAAACTAATAGGTGGAAGTAGTGTTTATAAGTTTAATATTCAAAAACCAAATTTAATTGTTATCAAATGGGACCTAAATTATTCCACACCATCATTCAAGTATCTTTTTCCCAAAAACAATTCATTCAAGTATCTTTTTCCCAAAAAAAAGCTTGTTGTGTGTGTATGTGTATTATTAGTTAGCTAATTAAGATATTCCTAAAATTGCATGTAAATTTCTCCCAAAAAAAAAAAAAAAATTGCATGTAGATTTTGGAAATAAATTTTTTTATTGGTTACTGGGTTACATATTTGCTTATTTTTTTACTATAGTTAAAAGGCTCTCATGAAATTGCTATGTTTATTATTTTAGCTCATAAATCACATTTACAAAATATTAAAAGTTGAAAATGAGACAAATAAATTATTTTAAAAAATAATTTTTAAGTCTAAATTTTTTATTATATATAATAGTGATGGCTATTAATTATATATTCAATCAACAAATCAGTGATTAACTATATAAATCAATCATTATAATATGGGATAAAAATATCTCCATAACCACTTTATCAAAGTCAATTTGTCAAACCAGAACACATAGCACAAGTGGTTAAGTATTATATTATCGATAAAAATTCAAAAGTGTAGATCTGTATTTCCACGTGTCGTTGAACTAAAAAAAAAATCAAATCGATTAATTAACTATTGTTACCTATTTAGAGTTACCCCTCAAATTTATATAAGAAAATGAAACTTTGAAACGATTAGAAACAAATCCAATTCTTACCCAATAATCCACGTCTTGACGCTTTCATAACATACTTCCAAATGAAGCAAGTTACAACTTCAACTCTTGTTGGATTGAGAACACTAGTAGATTTAGCTCTAGCCTTCAAACTTGATATAGCCATAGCATCAAATACAAATCTTCTTGAAGTGCTACTTTTTCCTTGAGCCACAATAATTGGATCTTTTGAAGATATCAAATCATAATCAACCAATGTTTCTCTTGGTGGAAAGAGTGAAGAAGATGAATGGTAACTACCAAACACTAATTTCTTTGACATCCCTTCATAATTTGAGGCAGCCCAAGATTTAATGAAGGCACTCATGGTGGTTCCATCTATAATTTTGTGGAGAAAAGAGAAGCCCATTGCAATGCCACCACAAGAGAAAAAATTCACTTGAGCTGCAACTTGCTTGGTTGTCTCTAATGGTTCATTTGGATGAAGAGGCAAAGGAAGGAATTGAACAAGCAACTCTAGATTTGGTTTATTGAGGAAATCAGCCATTGAGACTTTGATTGTGGCCTCCACAAGGAGAGCACCAACACTATCCTCATTGGAGCAATGAATGAAATTGCCTTTGATTTTTCCTCCAAGCATTGGGAAGTGAGCTAATGTTTGGGATAGAGAAAGTTTCAATCTAGTAGTTTCATCTTCCTTGTTGAAATGGCTATCAGTTTCTTCTTTCATGGAGTAGAAGAAGATGATAGGAGTATAGGCTTGAGGGGAAACCATGTCTAGAAGTGAAATTTTGAAGGCTTCTTGCTCATTGTAAGGCATATCTTGTAAGGTTGCAGGCTTGATGATTTCTGTAGAGATGATTTGGACTTCCATGGATATCAATTGATGCTTATAGAAATCAAAGGATTTTGATGAAGTCCAATTTGGGAGTGAAAAGAAAAGTCCTCTTGGCCATTGGATTGTTGAGGTTGGCTTTGTTATTTATATATAGAAATGAAAAATATTACAGGGGGTCTACTCTATGAAAATTAAACAGGATTAAATTATAAGATTAGTTCCTAAGGGTCCGTTTGATAACCATTTCAATTTTTGGTTTTTGGTTTTTCTGTTTTTGGTTTTTGGTTTTTGGTTTCCTGTTTTTTTAAAACAAAAACCACATATGTTTGATAACTGTTTTTTGTTTTCTGTTTTTAAAAAACAGAAAACCAACCTTGTTTGATAACTGTTTTTGGTTTTCAGTTTTTTAAAAATTAGAAAGATGAAAAGATATTTTAGAGAGAAACAAATGTGTAAAGACGTTGAAACAAAAATTTAGAGACACAAATATAAATGTTTTCAAGAGATTTTTTTTTTTTGAAAAGACGACAGACAAGTTAAACATAGAAAATTTAGAGAGATGAAAGAAAATGTTTAGAGAAAGAATATTAGTTAGACTAGAGAAAAGATATTAGTTAGAGAAAAAACTGAAAACAAGTTAGAGTAAAAGCGATAAATTTTAGATTAAAAAAATTAAATAAAAAAAGAAAATTTAGAGAGATAGTAAAGTTAAGAGTAAAACATATGCTAAAAAACTAACGATAAATTAGAAAAATAAAGAAAAGTTGTAGCGATAGAAAATTTTGGTGACTTTTTTTTTCCAAAAGAAAAATTAGAACATGTTTATTGAGAAGAGAAAAGGTATTGACATATTTTTAGAAATAGACAAGTTATAGAGAAAAAAAAAAGTTTTGAGAGAAAATTTTAGAGAGAGAAAAATAAATTTTAGAGAGAGAAAAAAAATAGAGAAATAAATTTGTTGGAGAGAGAGGTAAAAGAGGAGAAAAGTAAGCATTAGAAGAAAATTGAGTTTTTGAAAAACAGAAATCTGTTTTTAAAAACTACTTTTTTTTGTTTTTAAAATTTACTTATAATTTCAAAAACGTTTTTAAAAAACAGAAAACAGAAAACAGAAATGGTTATCAAACACTCCTGTTTTTTAAAAATGAAAAACAAAAACAGAAAACAGAAAACAGAAAACCCTAAACCCTAAACCCTAAACTAAACTAATATCTGATTAACACATCTTAAAATGTTGTGCAGTCTTTTAACACTTCTACTTATGGCTAACATATACAAACAAAGAGAGCAAAAAGAAAAAAAGCTTATGTTTTTTTCTCACCTATCTTTTTTCCACGTTAAAAAGAGAAAACATTATTTCAAACTTTGTTTTCTAGTTTTTTTTTTTTCTTTTTTTATAGAATCTAGTGTGTTGTGTTGGGTAGAGCTTTAATAAGCAAAGATTTGTATTAATTTTCATGGAAGAAGAATTTTCAAAGAGAGAAAGGAAGAAAAAAGAATAAGCATTTTCCAATAAGGATATTTTTGAAATTTTTTTAAAGTTTAAAGATGAAATTGAAACTTTAATGTTTTCTATCCAAAACTTAACAGTAATGCTATGTTTGGCATCCAGAATTGAATGGAAATGATTTTAAATTCCAGGATTTAAAAAAACGGAAATGATTTTAAAATCCTAATCTTGTTTGGAACCCAATGGATTTTTAATGGATTATAAATCAGTAAAAATAACATTTCTTGTTTGGAAGTTTAAAAGGAATGAAAAGAAAGCAATAATTTTACAATTACACCCTTATAATTATAATTATTATTAAAAAGAATTAATATCCCTATTTTTTCTATGTATTTATTAGGTATTTTAAAAAGAATAAAAGTCAAATAAATATAAAAACCGAAATCCAAGTTAAATAGTAATAAAAAAAAAAACAAGTTAACGTAATAAATCAACCAACCAAATCATTTTTTCTATGTATTTATTATGTATTCATTTTGTTTTCATCAATTCAACGAAATCAGAAGGGTAAAATTGGAATGTGATTAATTTTCATTCAAAATCCTGCCAAATCCGACCTATTTTGGACGAAAAATATTTTGAGGCAAAACAGGATTTCAAATCAGATTGGATTTCAAATTCTATTTTTTTGGTTCTAACCAAACACTGGAAATGATTTTAAATCCATTTTGATTTGAAATCCTTCCAAATCATAGCGTTCCAAACAGAGGGTAAAGGTATTTTTGAACATGTTTTAATGTTCAAGGGTATTTTTGAAACTTTTTAAAGTTATTTTTTAAACAACCCCATAGTTTTTATTATTATTATTATTTTTTTTTTTTTGAGAAGAACAACCCCATAGTTGAAGGGTATTTTTTATAATTTAGCATTTTTTTAATTTTTTATTTTTATCTATTCCATTTTTTAAACTTTTCGTTCCACCCAAACATGATTAATGTAAGTTAGTGATGATTAGGCAGTTTTTTTTTTTTTTTTTTTCTTTTTTTTTTTTCAGGTTTGCGTGGACACTTTTATTTGTTTGTTATTTTTCCAATTTCTTTTATTGACTATTGGTTTTGCAACTACTTGGGTCCAGATCTATTAATAATTATGGAAAACAAAAAACAAAAAGCAAATAGAATAATTTCTAATATTTGGTTCAAAATTTTAAAAATGACAAAATTAGAAAGAAAATAGAAAATTTATCAAAATGAATCCTTTTCATAATGTGGACGAATGGTTTCCATTTCCAATCAACTTCTAAGGGAAAGGCTTGAGTGGAATTTGGTTGGTTGCTGCAAACTTCCAATTGAATATACGTGGACGGTTGAGACTTGAAGCTGATGAATGATGCTATATTGACAAAAATATTGAAATCTTAATTTTATAAGAATTTGATGAAAGTATTAATATTAATGGATATTTTTAAAATTTTTGGGAAAGAATCTAATGAAAATATTGGTTGGAAATGGGTAAATATGTGCAAAGAATTTGATCAAAGATTTTTTGGAAAGATTTAAATATGTGCCATCGGTAACAATTTTACCCTAGACTTTCGATTTCATCAAATTGCATCTTACATTTTGAAGAGTGTTGTGAATTTGCAATATTTACGTTAAACTTAAATGAGTGTTACAATTTTTACCCTTTGATAAACTTTGGTTTGAAAATTTATCGATGGAAACACTTCTATGTTCATTTAATGAATATAAAATATATGTCTCTAGCTTGTATAAAATTAATGATGCTTCAACGAAAAGTGACAATGGAACTGGAATTTTAATCAAATTTAAGAGTTTTAAAAGATTAATTCAATCGTCAATTTTGTTGATTAATCGCCAAAGTTTTGATTTTTATTGAAATTATTGAGTTTCGAGACTTTTTAAAAATATATTAATGTGTGAATTTAGCAAAAATTTAGCATAGAGGGTAAAAATTGAAACAACATATTTATATTTAGGATTTCATTTGGTGAAATTGAAAGTTTAGGGTGAAAATTGATATAACTTAACCATGTTTAGAGATAAAAATTAATTTCATAAGAGAAATGCTTGTATCAGCTGAGACTTTATTCAACGCGGTTGTCGATTGGCCCAGTAGAGTTGAATATATTGAAGCTCTGACATTGAGGGATGGTATTTGGCTTGTCGTTGAGGAGAAATTATTCCGTAGGACTACTATTATGAAACGGGTAATTCTGCACCGTTGTATGTAAGGGAGAGAAATTGTAAAAGTACATTGATTTTGTATCCAACAATTATTAGAAGGCATACAAATATTAAGATATCTGACGATTTTAAAGAGATAGCCTCATAATGACGACATCATTGAACAATTTGTCATGGAAACGTATCTTACTTATAATTGCTGAAATGGATTCCAAAATTGTTTGTCCACAACCTTTTTGTTCATGCTTGTCGTGAAAGACCAAAGGGGATTTAACCCTCTCCCCTTTACTTTGTATCAATTAGTTCTCTTCATTCTTCCTAAATAAAAAGGTGAAAATTATTTTTTTCTAAACATTTATCTTACAAAATTAATGATGCTTAAGTGATTGAATGGGGGTGGCAGGGGCGGATCTATGAAGGGGTCGGGGGCACGTGCCCCCCTCAAATTATCCCATCTTTATATTTTTAATATAATAAAGCAACGTTTATAATATTAATATATTAAAAATCGCTTCTAACATCAAAGTGAAGTCTTTGATTATTGGTTGGAGGGGCATTGTCTACGCGTGAGGTCGTGGTATCAATCAATAGTGAACGTAGTCTGAAATTTCATCAAACTTGGCCCATATATTTTCGAAATTTGGTTAAAAATTAATGTTTTTTTAATCAAATTCAGCAGCAGCTTCTCTTGTAACCAAATCCAGCATATGTTTTTCTTGTAAAAGAAAAATTGAAGTTCCAGTTTGGATTGAATTTTCAGCTTTATGAAAAAGCCAAAAAGGTATGGTTTGTTTTTTTTATTGGTATGTAATTATCATTTACTATTTACATAATTTGATATTGTGTTTTTATTTTTTTTTTATTTTCAGAGTTAATACTAGAAAATATAAGTCATCGTCACTCGTCGTTAGGAACCATACCATCATTTTTATTACATTTTTATGTATATTGTGCTCCCTATATGAAATTCCTGGATCCGCCACTGGGGGTGGACTTAAGTTAACAATAAATTTATATCTTTAGGATGATTTAATATCACCTTAGGTTGGTTGGGTTGGATTGGGTGATTAAGTTCAATCTAGTGACCTAAGAATTGAACTAACCAAATTGGATTGAAAAAAAATGGACTAATCGTATTTTATTTTGCAATTGTGGTTTGATACAGTTTTTAACAAACTTTTTAAATTGCTTGGACGAAAATGTCTAAAAAAATGCATTGCATTGTGAAAGAGAGAATCATTGAATTAATTCAAATAACTAACGTAAATCAATTGAAATATCTAATATGTTAGATTGATTAAAATAAGTTGTGTAAAAAAAATAAAATAAAGCGATGAACACAAGTAAAATACACAATTTGTTAGATTAATTAAAATAACTAATTAGTTGCATTAAAGGTATTGATGTGCAAATTAGATAGAGATATCAATTTCCGACGCATGTTTGGGTCTATTCCGACGCAGTGCTGCGTCGGGAGAAATCCCGATTAAAAACCCTAGGCCCTTATTTTCTTCTCCCATTCGTGCCGTCTCTTCTCCCTTTCTTCTTTGCGCGACTGTGCAACCTTCTAAACTTGTGGTGAGTCTTCATCTTCTTCTTCATAGTTTGCCCTTTTGTTTTTTGCTTTTTCTGAACCCTTGGTAAGTTTTCACGTTCTTCTTCCTATTTTGCTTTTTTTTTTTTTTTTTTTTTTTTGCTGAACTTGCGACCCAAAAGCTTCGAACTAGTCTTAGGTCCTTTGCCGCCTCGCTTCTTCACCGCCGACAACTCCTTCGTCGCCGGTAAGTCTTTGGTCTCTCTCTATCCCCCCTTTAATTCCATGTGTTGTGGCATTTTCAAAGAGAATAAAGGGCTTTTCAAGAAAATCAATTCTCTGTGATGCCGAAAACTTTCTGTGTTGATTTTCTTTGGAGGATAATGCTTCTTTTTTTATTTCATAAAATATTGGGCATTATTTAGTTTGATATGTGATATGTTGGTGGCTTGAAGATATGTGAAAATTTGAGAGATTTGCATAAGATTGAGGGAGTTTTTGTAGGTTTAGAGAGATGGGTTTGGTTCTAAACTTGAATTTGGATTTGGGTTTTCTTGGAATTTAGAAAATGTGTGCTTATATGTTCATATTATGCATTCATTTTGTGATCAATTTCTCATATACATTATATTAATACCATTCAATAAGATTAGGAATGAGAGTAAAAAATTAAAAAAAAGTACAGAAAAATACAAAAACATAAGTTGAGTGAAAACAAAGGACAAAAGAAAAATGGAGCTTTTGTTGAAGATTTGGAACATATAGGTTTTGTTCAAGGTAGATTTTCAAGTATAAGATTCAAAAAACTAAAAAGATTTAGTTCGATCTTTTGTTCTAACCAATTAGTACATATAAGCTTCAAAAGTGACATCACACACTACAAGAAAACATAAAATTGCAAGTGTTCCCTGATACGCAAATTGCTAACCGCAAGTGTACGGGCCCAAGTTATAATATAGTGATTTAAAATCGAATGTCGTCCTCTGGATTGATTTTCTAGTTCCCCTAATTATTAAAGGTATTGATGTGCAAATTGCTAACCACAAGTGTACGGGTCAAGTAATAATATAGTGAATGTGAAATTCGAATGTCGTCCTCTGGATTGGTGTCTAGTCAAATTTTAATTACCGAAAATACTTTTGACCAATTTTATTTAGGGAACCGAAAAGAGTGAGAATGCAATGGAATCAAACATAAAATAATGCAAATAATGACAATCCAATGGAAACAATGGTCTTAGGGATTTGATTTCACCAATTGGGATTATGGATTAATTAACGGATTAACACGTGCTATGATTCATAAATCTTGGTAAACTAATATCACACATATCTCTCCCGAGCATACATGATTCTCCCACTTGCAATTGAACCCGATATCCCTATCTAAATTCAATAAACATACAAGGCAATAAGGATAACCTTTTTAACGATTTCTAGAATTAACCATAATCTCCTGATTTCTAGCTAAATCCTAGTTATGCATAATGATTTCTAAGCTAAATCCTCTCTCCCGAGTTAGATTCAAGCACAAACATCAATCAATTTATGGCCGGTAAATTGAAAGCGTTAAGGATACAAATATGCATAAATGAATCAATAACATAAAACCGTAAAATCAATCCATAACGTGCCCAACGGCTACATCAATCCCTAAGAGTTCAACTTAGCTACACATAATCCTTATGAAAACATAAACTAATAAACTAAGTATGAATTAGCCATAAAAACTAACTAAAAGAAGGGATAAAAAAGAATTAAACTCTATGTAGGTCGAGACCGAACGTCCCTGTCACGATCCCCACGAACAATGGGTTGATTTCCACTTTGCTCCCCTTGCTTCAGCTTCAAAATCCTCTCTTTTCCTCTATTTTACAGCCCCAAAGTGTCCAAAAGAAGTCCCCAAAAAGCCCTAATCGCAATCTTTAAATAAGGCAAAAATTGGTCGTAGCGTCGCGACGCTGTCGAGACGCTACCGCGAAATTACGGATTCTGGAAGTTCGCCTAGCGTCGCGACGCTATTTTTTTTTTTTTTTTTTTTTTTTTATAGATTGAAAACTCCAAATATAGAGTGTCAGCGGATGAGCCTATCTTCAATCTTCCAACTTTGATTCTTTTTCATTCTTTAACTTCTTTTCGCCCTTCGAACATCCAATTGGCTCCAATATTAATTTCCTACAAATACAACATGAAAATGCATAAAATTTGGCCAATAAATCATGAAAGACTAGCTAAATTAAATAAGGAAAATAGCTAGCTATGCTCGCTATCAGGTATATTCGCCCAATTTTATTTAGAGAAAATAAACGAGAGATATGCAAATCAATGAAAAACTAATCAAAGCAATAAAATATGGAAACTCAATGGAGAAAGACCTTAGGAAATTGATTTCACCTATTAGATGCATGAATTAATTCACAGAATAATTGGGAACAGACTCATAACAAGTTTATAAACCAAGGATTATGAATAATTAAAAGCCTCTCCCGAGTACAATTAATCATTTATGCAAATTAAGAAATTGATATCCCTATCTAAATTCAACAATAAACATAAGCAATAAGAACAACCCTCACGACGGTTTCTCAAGCAATCCCAAATCTCCCGATTAACGAATTACCTAAGTTATGCAATTGATGGTTTAATCTAAACTACCCTCTCCGGAGCAATTAGTTCAGAAACGCAAATCATACAATCCGTGATCAAGGGATTATAAGCACTAAGCATACAATTGCATAAATAAACCACGTTACGAAACGTCCTAAAAAGCCATAAATTAATCCATACAAGCTAATGGCTACATCAAGCCCTAAGAAACGAAATTTAGCTACACATGGTCTCTAAAATACAAGCGAAATTAGTCCCAAACATGCTAAAAATCAGTACGAGAAATAAGGGAGAAAGATTAAACTCATTAGCCGTGATTCCCGTGCGTTCCCGTCACGATCCTCCCGCAGCGTCTCGACGCTGCCTCGAATTTGCGCGCCTCCAGCCATGTACCTAGCGTTGAGACGCTCCAAGGGCTAGCGTCTCAACGCTAGGCCTCAAATTTTGTTCCTTCGCTTCTTTTCTTGGCTTGAACTCATTTTTCAGCTCTTAACTCACCGGTAATGGAATATTAATAATGGAATATAATAATTGCCATTAGTTATATTTTAGGTCAAATTACATGTGTTTAGTCCCTGAACTTTTAGGTTGTAGTCTCTAAATTTAAAAAAGTTGTAAATAGGCTCTCGAACTTTCAATTTTGTTTCCAATAAGTCTCTAAACTTTAAAAAGTATCAAATAAGTCCTTAAACTTTCACTTTTGTGTCAAATAGGTCCCTCAACTTTCAATTTTATGTTTAATAAGTCATTGACATATACAACATTTTTTTAAATTCTCAAACCCTACTAGATACAAAATTGGAAGTTTAGAGTCTCAATAGGCATAAAATTCAATTTTATATATAATAGATTGGTTAATTTTTAAAAATATCAAATATATATTAGGGACCTATTAGACACAAAATAATTGAAAGTTCAGGGGCCTATTAGACATTTTTAAAGTTCAAAGACCTATTAGAAATAAAATTGAAAGTTTAGGGACCTATTAGAAACTTTTTAAAGTTTAAGGACCTAATTGATACAACCATCAAAATTCAACGACTAAACTTGGTAATAAAACTTTGTATATATAAGTTTTACACAAAAGTTAGATTTTAAGAATAAGCTATATATATAGTGCTAAATTTTACATACCAATTCCATTAACCTTTTACAGAAAGATAACCAAGTAAACTACCGATAAATATACTTGTTCCAAAATTTACATACAATTTGATGAACATTCTAACTAACCAATTAAACACACACATAAATAACTTAAGTTATTGCTGGTGGAATAACTTCAATCAATGTGTTTCAACTTTTGCCTGATTTACCTATTTGATAATTATTCAAAATGTTAGATTGATATATTATCATTAATAATCATTGATAGATGCGTTTTTTTTTTTTTTTCATTTTAACCATGCATGTTTTTTTTCAATAATATTATATATATTTTTTTGTATATATAGAATTGCTTTCTTGAATTATTAAGACCATGTTCCATAACCATTTGGTTTTTTGTTTTTAGTTTTTGAAAATTAAGCTTATTTTCTATCAATTTCCTTACTATGGTTTTTATATTTGTGAATGACACACATTTGAATTCATAACAAAATTCCAAAAACAAAAACAAGTTTTTGAAAACTATTTTTTTTAGTTTTCAAAACTTGGCTTGGTTTTTGAAAACATGGGCAGAAGGTATATAACAAAACCAAGAAACTTAGTGGTGGATGTAGTGTTTTAAGCTTAATTTTCAAAAATCAAATGGTTATCAAACAGGGCCTAATTGTGCACTTTTGTTGTGTGTTATTATAATTTGCTAATCCCCATTGTAATTTACTCATAACAGAGAATAAGCAACTTGTGGCACATGATGATGAAGAGCCAAGTTTCATCCCTTCCAAATGGAGTTCGGTCTTAATTCATATTGTTAACATGCGAAGAAGGATACAACCAACTCTGTCTAACCACGAGGTTGGCAACATTTATTGGAGGAGTCCTGCTTACTACGAAGCATCAGAAACAACTACAAAGTTGGCCGATCTAGAAATTATATTGAGACAATCATTGTCTGAAATCGACAACGATTTCTTACAAAAAGCAATTGGAGATGATGGATTCGAGACTCTTTTGAGTTCATTCCAAGAATTACATAAACTTTATGAAAAGAGTTCGGACTCATATTTGTTCACAAGTTGCCGTAACATGGGCTTCAAAGAAGTGAACTTTGGGTGGGGAAAACCTATATGGAATGCCTGTGGAGCAAAAACATTAGATTCTATTTTGAAGAACATTATTATTTTGGTGGACACAGCTATAGGGGAAGGAATCGAAGCGTGGATTGTGCTGGATGATGAAACGATGAGGTTGTTAGAAAATGACCATGAATTTCTCAGCTTTGCTTCTCCCAACCCAAGGATCAAATTGGCTTGAACGTAACCCTAATTATTATATTCTCTCTAGGGGATCAAAATAGATGTTTTATTCCGCCCTTTTACAACCTCACTGCCATCTTCTTTTTCTCTTTTTCGTTTCTTAAGGTTTATTTTAATAAAGAGAGTTGTGTTTTTATTGTCATCTTGATAATGCACTTGTCCCATTGGGTGTTAAATAATGTATGTGAAAAGTGTTATTTAGTTGAGTTGTTCAACAAGTTTCTAGATTTGTCAATATAGTCTTATAAAATAAAAGACCAGGCTGTGATTATTAGTTTTGACCTAGCTAGTTGAGAAACTCTAAAATTCTCTATATATGCTTACTCTATGGAGCCGTCAGTTTCGGGCCCGTTTTGTAACGTTCTCGTTTCTTGTTTCCGTTTCTTCATTTTTAATAAAGAAAAATAGAATTTCATGACCCTAACACCTATACATTCAATAATAATAAACCTATATTCTTATTTATGTTTGGAAAAAATTGGAAACATGAACAAAAAAGGAGAAACTAGTTTTAGTTGTTCCCAAAAGTTCTATACAAATTTTGGGAGTGTTTCTAGAAACATGAGAAACAAGAAACATACATAGTTATTAAATGCTTAGATTTCTTAATAAAATTAGAAACAAAAAACAAGAAACGAGAACGTTACCAAACGAGCCCTTCGTTTTCTGTTTCTTGTTTCTTGTTTCTTGTTTCTTTAAATAAATGTGTTTGAAAATCGTTCCTTGTTCCTTGTTTCTTATTTGTTAGTTGAAATAAAATTTAGTACATATGATATAATAAAATATATAACATGCATTATTATTAAAACAAATATAAAACTATAATAAAGAGTTTATAATATTTATTCAGGCCCAACAAAAAATTAAAAAGATATATATATTCTTCAAATGCTATTTAAATTTGATCTAATGTCATATCTCACTCCAACCAATCACCTTAAACGATGTTGCCTTACTCGAGCTAGTTCAATTTATCAAACAACTACAAATACTCGAGCCCAAACATCAGCCCATCTCCACCAAGTCAACAACAACCCAACAAGGAAAGGAGACACATTCCTAATCACAGAAATCTTGGAGTTGCAATCACAGATCAACCTAACCTCAAAATAGGATTGCAAATTACAGCAGGAAATCCACCTTGATTTATGCAGTGATTTCTTGCTTCAATTGTTCACTCTTTATTTATTTTTATACCGTTGCATCCTAGGATGGAAAGCATCCTCCAAACTTTCCTTTCCTCCATTGTTTTCCTTGTGGGTATTTGGTCTTAGCTTCCTTCGGTGTAAGTATAAATTGTAGATGGTCTAACCTTGTAAAGATGAACAAAACAAAAAAACATTTTCAGAATCGATCTTGTACTCTGTTCTTTGGTTGGATCTTTTACAATTAGACTAATTTGTAAATTGTCCGACAGAAACTTTATAAATTTTCCACGATCATTAATTTATTGCAAAACATGATATTGATATATATTTTTTATGTATTAGTAATGAGACATTTATTTATGGTTAGATAATCGAGCATACCCATATTTCTTGAATTCAATAATAATATTTATTTTTTTCTTTAAAAATACATGTTTTTCTCTCATTAGCCAACAATACAAACAAAGTAAATTTAGAAAAGAAGAAAGAAATTTTTTCCTTTGACAATTAATAATCTCAAACATGAAAAATTAATTAATTTATTTATAAAAAGAAATTAAAACTATCGGAATTGACCAAAAAAATCATAGAGATTTAAATAGAAAATGATATATTTTTTACCACAATAAAAAAATAATAATTAAAGGCTTGTTAATAAAAAGAAAAGATTTAAAAAAAATGAAATGAGAGAGAAGAGAAAGAAATAAATGAAAAGAGAAAAAAAAAATAATTATGTAAGCGAAAGAAATGAGAGAGAGGAAGAGAAAGAGATGAGTGTAAGAAGAGACAAATTATTAGGTGCTCTCGATACAATGAGACTTCTTCTTTAAAACGGTTAGATGTATATCTTTAGTTTTTTTTTGCTCCTAATAACCGTTGGATATAAAATCAAGATACTTTTACAATTTTTCTCTCTTACATCCAACAGTGCACAACTACCTGTCTCATTGCATCCGGAGCACTTAATAATTTCAGCTCGTAGGAAGGGAGAGAAAGAGAAAATGAGGTACATGCATGAAATATGAGAAAAAGAAAAACGAAACAGAATTTTGAGATTTTTTTTTTTTTTTTTTTTTTTTTTTTTTGTAAGAGTAAACATATATAGAGAGTTAGTTTCTCAACTAGCTCAAAACTAATAATCACAATCTACTCTTTTATTTTATAAGACTATATTGACAAATTGTAAAACTTGTTGAACAGCTCAACTAAATAACACTTTTTCTAATACCTTTAATGGCAAACATGAAATATCTTATTAATTAATTCATTTAATAAATAAATTAACAATCTACTAAAATTAACGAAAGATAATAGAGATTTAAATAGAAAATAATAACTAAAAGCTCATTAATGAAAATATTAAAAAAAAAATATTAACGAAAGGAAAGAAAAAGAAATAAAAAAAAGGAAAAAAATATTAAAAAAAGGAAAGAGAAAGAAATAACGGAAAAGAGAAAAAGAAAAAAAAAGACAAGAAATTGGTAAAAACAATAGAGAGAGGAAGAGAAGAGATAGTGTAGGAAGGGGAGAGAATGAAAGATGGAAAAAAGAAAAAAAAGAAACGGAATTTGAGAAACTATTTTTTGTAGTTTCTTAAATTCTGTTTTTTTTTCTAGAAATTTAGAAACAAGAAACAGGATGAGTTATCAAACATGTTTGTTTCTTAAAAAATGAGAAACGAGAACAATAAACAAAAAATGAGAACGTTATCAAACAAGCCCTCAAATTCTGTTTCGGTTTCTTTTTTCCATCTTTCATGTATATGTACCCATCTGTCTCACCTCTTTTCTTCCTCTCAAAATCAAATTGAATGCATTTGTGCCAAATTTAGGTGGCTGATAACTGCAGTATGGGATAATCGACATTTTTCATCTCTTCTGGTCGTTTACACTCGGGAAGTTCTATCAAACCGTGTTTCCACAGTAGTTGTTCTAACATGTTAGGAACGTCAGAATCAAGAAAAAGATAGACTTTTTCCTGTCTTTCCTTCAAAGTTAAACGGCGCCTTTCATTTCCTTGTTACTTTTCAATCTTCTTGTGTTTTTCTTTGGAAGACGACTCGAGAGGGGTTGTATTTACAATCATAGATTATATTCTCTTCAATAGTTGCTTCGAAGTTCTTTCATTCTTTCTTCATGTTAAGGAGTAGAAGGTCTTTACTTCCTCGACTAGCAATACTTAACTCCATATCGTGGGCGCGTGTTGCTAATTCTTTGAAAGTACGAGGTTTTATTCCTTATAGAATATAGAGAATTGGTTAACCTTCTGTTTGGAACCCCTGAATTTGTGAGGATTTCTAATCAGCGAGGATTTCAAATCAATTAGGATTTAAAATCATTTCACGTGTTTGGGAGCAACAAAAAAGCAACAGATTTGAAATCATGTTTTTTCAAATCTTATTTAAAAAAAAAAAATAGTTTCAAAGCTCGGATTTGGGAGGATTTTTAAACTTTAAAAATATGATTCCAATTTTAACCCTCAATTCTCTTTCTTATATTCCATAAGTTTCCTATTATATCGACTCAATTTTCCATCATATCGACTCCCCCTATTTCTTCCCAGGCTCAAAGTCATTTGACTCCATTTACAAGGTTAGAGATTTCTATTTTTTTTTTCTTTTTTGAAACTAGAGATTTCTATTTTATTTTTCATGTACTTTGCTGTTTTAAAAAAAATTATAATAATTAATGGAGTTTGTTTCGAGGATGAGTACAATTTTTTTCTTCATTTGAATAAAAATATTTGTGATTTTTTTTTTAAATTTTCTTTTTTACTATAACGAAGACATTTGCAAACTTTAATTTAATAAATTGATTTACTTTTATTAATGCTATGTTATATATATGTGCTTGACATTCTTATTTGATATTAAAATATTTTGCGATTGATTAAAATTATTTCCTACAAATTTGTAAAGGCATAACAATAAAACGTTATACTTTCTTTTCATTTCTTGTGAGCATCCAAACAAGATATTTTAATTTTAATGATTTCAAATCAATTTGGTTTCAAATGCAAATAAGAATTTGAAATCATTTCCATCTTTTAAAATTCTAGAACTTAAAATCATTTCTTGTTAATTTCATATGTCAAACAAAGCATAAAGGAAGTATAAGAGAAAAACAGGGCAAATTATTAGGTACTCCCGATGCAATGAGGCTCTCTCCTTAAAACTGTCGGACGTAATCTTCAAATTTGTCTGTCCCTAATAACCGTTGGATACAAAATCGAAATACTTTTACAATTTCTCTCTCTAAAATCCAAGGGTACAAATCCTATCCATCTCATTACATCAGAAACCCTTAATAATTTCTCGAAAAGCAGAGTACACTGATAGTCGAAGTTTTGAAGCATAAAGAGAACTTTTATTTCTTAAAATCTAAACTATAAAAAATAGTACATCCATGGATCCTTTGAGACATCTCTTAAATTCCATCTGATGTGATAATACTAGGGTTGGGAGAAGCAAACTCGAGAAACTCATCATCCTTTTCCAACAAGTTCATCGTCTCATCATCCAACACAACCCATGCTTCTATTCCATCACCCGCCGGCGTCTCCATCAAAATAATCAAGTTTCTTACAATCGAGTCAAAGACTTTTCCTCCACCTGCAACCCACACAGGCTTTCCCCATCCAAAATTCACTTCATTGAAGCCATTGTTACGCCAGCTCGTGAACAGGTAGGACTCAGAGCTCTTTGCATAAAGCTCATGCAATCGTTGCAACGAATTCGAAAGGGTCTCGAATCCGTTGTCTCCAATTGCTTGTTGTATGAAATTATTGTTGATTTCAGACAATGATTCTCTCACTATGCTTTCTAGATCGACCAATTCTGTGTCTGTGTCGGTGTTTGATGCTGCTTTGAAACAAGCACAGCTCCTCCAGAAGAGGTTGCCAACGTTGTTTTCTGACAGAGGTGGCTGTATTCTTTTCCTCATGTTCACTGTGTGGACCAAGACTGATTGCCATTCTGAATGGACAAAGGTTGGCCCTTGATCAGTGCCAACCACTTCTTTCTTGGCTGTTTTGATGTTGCATGAGATATTATCGTTAGTGTAGGAAAATACTAGGAAATGGTATATATCCACTCAATTTCAGGCTTGTAAAGGCGTCATGTTCAATAATAGTTGTTTGTTTTTTGTGTTTTATTTTCAACCATTCTGTTGAATCCAAAAAAGATTTTTATTTCTAGTTTTTTTTCTTGGAACATGATTAAAGTTGGTATGAAAGTTTCCAAATGAAAAAAAAGTTAACAAGAGCATTGTTCAACTGACATAAAACTTGTATCCCGACTAAAAAGTCAAAGGTTTAATTCCCCGTGTTGTAAAAAAAAAAAAGAAAAAAAGTTAGCAGCCTAATTGATCATTTTTTTTTTATTTTTTTTAAAAAAGCGTATCCATGCCTACCAACATTTTCGTTTCTTAATTCTCGAAAAATATTTTAATTTTTTTTTGAAAAAATAAGAATGAATTATCAAACATACTTCTGTTTCCTTCTTAAATTAATATGAGAGATTGACGAATAAAAATACAAAGAAAATTAAGGAAGAAAAAGCATACACCATCACCTCAGCAATCCCTATTAAAATTTGAGCTTACTATTTAAAGGGCAATAGTGAGTGGAGTAATCCATCTATCTTATAAATTGTGAGGTCTCCATTTATCTTTCCAATGGTGGGATCCTCAACAAATTAAACACTTGAAAAGTTAAACCAAATATACCCTTAATTGTGTAGGTTAAATTCAAATCTTAAAGGTTTAATTGTGTTAAGTTTAAACCTTGAACTTGGAAAGAAATTAAGAAACATTTCTTTTTTATTTTCTTTGACTTGCTTTAAGAATATTCTTATGAAAAAAAAAAAGTGACTACCAAACACATATCTATTTTCTAAGGTGTAAGAGAAGAGAAACTAACAAATGAAAATATAAACAAAAATAAGGAAGACAATGTTCTAACAAACCCTATTCTTAAAAAAAAAAAACAAATTTACCCTACTATTTACCTAAGCATTCAAGTCAAATTAAAATCACTTTAACCTTCTAATTTTATCAAATTAAACACAAAATTGGAGGGGAAAAAAGATAGAATTTACGCATCAAATTTATTGGGACAACATAGCATACAATAATTAAACGAAACACAAACATAATCTTACCAAATGATTTACATCTCGAGGCAGCTTTCATGGCATACTTCCATATAAAGCAAGTCACAACTTCAACACTTGTTGGATTAGGAACCCTTTGGGATTTAGCTTTAGCTTTTAGATTTGATAGTGTCATAGCATCAAAAACAAACCTTCTAGTAGTGCTACTTCTTCCTTGCGCAACCACAAATGGAGTTTCTGGAGATAGCAAACGAAACCCATCTGAAATTTCTCTAAATGGGAAGAGTGAAGAAGCCAAACTATAATCACCACACACTAATTGCTCAAATATCCCTTCGCTCGATGCAGCCCAAGACTTAATGAACGCACCCTTGGTAGTTCCATCTATAACTTTGTGCAAGAGAGAAAGGCCAATTGCAATGCCACCACAAGTGAAAAAGTTAACTTTAACTCCAACTTGAACAGCTCTCTCCATTGGTTGGTTTGGAAGAAGAGGAAAAGGAAGGAATTGTGCCAGCAAATTGAGATTTGGGGATTTGAGAAATTCAGCCATTGGGATTTGGACTTTGGCCTCTACAAAGAGAGCACCAATTTCATCCTCATCAGAGCAATGGATGAAGTTGCCTTTGATTTTTCCAGCAAGCATTGGGAAACGAGCCAATGTTTGTGAGAGAGAAAGTTTCAGCCTTGAAGTTATTTCTTCTTTGTTGAAATGGCCATTGGTTGGATTCATGGAGTAGAAGAAAGTGATGGGAATGTAACATTCTGGGGAGAGCATGTCCATGAATGAAAGCTGGAAGGTTTTTTGGTCATTGTTGGACATTCTCCAATAGGCTGCTGCTGGCTTGATGGTTTCTCTTGAGACGATTTGCACTTCCATGATGATTTAATTTGTTTGATTTCTTCAACTTATGGAATTTTGCACTCTCTATGGATGAGACTAAGCACCGATATAGGGTATATATAGAGAAGAGAAAGTGGAGCAAGTAGGACCCGTTTGGTAACGTTCTCGTTTCTTGTTTCCATTTCTTCATATTTAATAAAGAAAAATAGAATTTCATAACTCTAACACCTATACATTCAATAATAATAAACCTATATTCTTATTTATATTTGGAAAATATTGGAAACAAGAACAAAAAATGAGAAATTAGTTTTAGTTGTTCCCAAAAGTTCTATACAAATTTTGGGAGTGTTTCTAAAAAATGAGAAACAAGAAACATACACAGTTATTAAATGCTTAGATTTCTTAATAAAATTAGAAACAAGAAACAAGAAACGAGAACGTTACCAAACGGGCCCTAAAATGTGTGTTTTTATTATTATTATTATTATAGATAATTCTGGATCACTTTAGAATGTAAGGAATTGATGAGAATAGCACAGCATAAACCCACGATTACAAGCCGAATTGCACCCCGGAGGAACAAAAGGCTGAAGGGATTGGGCTTAGCCTCGGCCATGGGCCAGGGGCGAGGTCCATGGTTGGCCTTGACTCGACCCACATGTGTGGGTCGAGTCTCTCCCCTTCTGCTCGTGTCCAGGAGTCTTGGGTCATTCTGATTCGACCTAGTTCAGTTCGAATATTTACTGGAACGAAGGAAACATCCAAAAAACGATAGAAGGTACATAAACTCTTCTTCAACTTTGAAGAATGGATCTGAAACCCTATTCTTTGAATTCTCTCCTTACCTTCCTCTTGTTCTCTTACTTTCTCATCTTTGTTCTCCTTGTTGACTTAAGCATCGGAGGCTGTGTGGCAAACACCATACCGATGTGCAGATTTACATTGTTTTGCAGACCACATCTTCCCTTTAAAACAAACTTACTGTTGATGTTACGTGAAAGTCAGATGAGTTCTCCTTGATCGGATTTTCTATCAACAATTATTATTTTTATTTAATTCAACACAAAACATTTTGGATGAAAATTTTGAACTTTTGACTTCTCTAGATCAAGGTCACATGCATTAATCAGTTGAACTATGTTTAAATTGACATGTGTTGATAATAGCATACATAGAAGTATGCAAAGTCGATAAAAGCATACATGTAACACATGCATAACTACTTTTTTTTTTTAATGGTCCTCTAAATGTTGTTGACATGAGAACGAACCATATACGCTAATTGTTGTTGAACTTAGAATGAATAAAAGAACACACGTGTTACATGTATGCTTTTATCAAGATGCCTTTTTTTTTTAAAAAAAAATTGTCTAAATTGTGTTAAACTCAACCACGCACTAAATGCACACATTTTGATTATCGTGTATAAGGCTGTGTGTGGCTCTGTGTGACACACGCACGCATGCAAATGAGACGGTTGAGGTTGACATACACAAGAAATAATCTTTGATTCTTATTACAATTTCCTCTCCTCAATGTATTTTGTCCCGTCGCTCATTTCAGTTCCTCCACTCAATCTATTTTGTCTGGTCTCTTATTGCAAACTTTTTTTTTCTTTTTTCTTTTTACAACATGAGAGTGAGAGAATTTGAACCATAAATCTCTTAGTCATTAGTATAAGTTTGATGCCAGTTGAACTATTTTCATACTGGACATATTGCAATTTCATAGACTTAATTTATTTTGTGGTCTTTCATGTGTGATAATCCAGCGTTAAATAATTTGATAGGAGTGTTTTTTTTTTTTAGTACATCAACATTTGGGGTGAGGGATTCGAATCTCTGACCTCATGGTCGAGGGTACATGTCAATTACCACTGAGCTAAGCTCGCTTTGGCAATTTGATAGGAGTGTTGAGATTTCAATTTTAACGAAAATAAATCAATATTGGAAAGTGTACTTAAAAATTATGAAAACTAACTTTGTAATAAAAATAATAAATTAAAATTTCATACTTTTTGATAAGTCTGAAATTGTCCGTGCTTTGTTACCACTGCCTTGAAAGCAATTTCTGCAAGACCAAGGTGCTAAAACAACACAACCCAGAAAAAATCTTAGTATCACCCTTAACCACCTTTACAAGAGAAAGGAAGAGTGATTGTATAAAAAAAACACACTTTTAGTCTATGAGGTTCGGGTTAAGAGTGATTGTATAAAAAAAAAACACACTTTTAGTCTCTGAGGTTCGGGTTAGGTTTCATTTTAGTCTCTGAGACACGTTTTTTTTTTCTTTTTTTTTTTTGACAATATGTGGGAAGGGTGATTTGAACCATAGACCTTGTAATTATCAGTACAACTTTATGCCAGTTGAGTTAAGCTCTTGTTGGCTCTTTCCTACACGTTGTTTTCTGTTAAAGGTGGGGCTATATTTTTTTTCTTCATGTGTTCAATGTGTGAACCTAGACCGGTGTTAACAACTTCGTTTTTGTCTATTAATGTCACATGATCTTATCATTCATGTAGGAAAAACTAGAAGAAATGGTATCGACTCTTTTTTTATAAATCCGTTTGATAACCACTTCAATTTTTTGTTTTTAGTTTTTCTGTTTTCTGATTTTGGTTTTTTGTTTGATAATTGTTTTTCATTTTCTGGTTTTTTTTTTTTTTTTTTTTAATTTTTAACAAGTCATTTGATAACGATTAATTTTTTAATTTTATATCTTTTATAAAAAGAAAGTTTAAGCTAGTATTTTTTTTATAATATTTTATTTAATATATTATTGTTGTTAAATATACAACTATTTTGAATGCATTAACTACTAACTAATTGTGATTAAATGACAAATAACAAAATAAACCTATTTAAAACATTGTAGCAATTATGATTGACCGGTTAATAAAATAATGAATTGCACAACATATTATAGGTATATTTTTTGTGTCCTTATAGAATATAAAGACACGTGCTTCAAAATATAAGAAAACGAGTCTTTAATATCTTAAAGCATCTATTGATCATATTACAAAGTGATGAGCATGTCGATAGTGGACTAACTCTTTTCTACCCTTGTAGTTGACATCTATCGTTTCTAAACTCACATAAATGATATTCTATGTGATAATGTAATAGAAATCCAGACACTATGGTGTAGTCGAAAATTGAAATCATTAAGATAAATTCAATTTGTTGAATAAAAAATAATAATTTTTATTTAATAAAGATTATATATATATATATATATATATATATATATATATATATATATATATATATATAACGTAATTCAAAATACCTAAATTAAGACAAAAAAAAAAGTTTGGAAAAATATCTTAATTTTTTTTAGATGGTAAAAATCTCCCTTTAATTAATCCAAAAAGATTGCTTGATAAAAAATTAATAATTAAAAAAATTAAACATGAAAACCCAAAGATGGCTCAAAATAGTGGTGATTTTTCCCATGAAGCTCAAGGGAAGGTCTTTTAAAAAAAAATGAGAATTTTAACTTTGTAAGAAAAGAAAAAGGAAAAAAAAAAAAAAAAAAAAAAAAAGAAGATAACGGAAAATCGAAAAAAGAAAAAAAAAAAAGAAAAGAAAAGAAAAGAAAAAGAGAATAGAAAATGAAAAATGCTTACTAGCGGTGCATGGATGGAGTATGTGATGGAGTGATTTTTTGAAAACCAAAAACTGTTTTTAAAAACCTTTTTTTTTTTCGTTTTCACTTTTTCTTTATAATTCAAAAAACGTTTTTGAAAACTAAAAAACTAAAAAATAAATTGGCTACCAAACAACTCTGATTTTTAGAAACCAAAAACTAAAAACCAAAAATAGAAAACAAAATGGTTATCAAACAACCCCTCGATTTTTGGTTTCTATTTTCACTAGAAAGCTTGGGTGAGATGTGTTGGCTGGATTGAGAAATAAATCATTTGGAAAGAAACACTTGAAAGCAATATTTGTCAAAAAAGAGTTTTTAAGTATATAGTAACTTGGGGTATAAAACACTTATCAGGAAATGTAACAAAAAAAATATGAGTGTTTAAATTCTAAACAATTTTTATACAAAATGTTTAAAGAAAAAATGCTGACATGACATATCTATTTTTTTTATTAAAAAATGTTTGTTTGAATTTTTTAATAAAATAATATATTAAATATTTTTTTATTCTTTTTCTTTATTTTTTTTCTTCATCTTCTTCCTCTCCATCTTCTTCAGCCTCCACCATCAGCAGTCCTCTTCCACCGGCGACCGGCGTCCACCGTCGGTCGGCTGCCGGCACCGGCAATCAATTTTTTTTCCTTCTTCTCTTCTTCTCTTCTTCTTGTTTTTTTCTTTTTTTTTTCTCTTTCACTTTCTTGTTTTTTTTTTTCCAAAATCAAAAGGGAGTTTAGATCTGAAGTGAAACAAAACCCACGTCGTCGTCGGTGCTGCAGCCGCAAGTGAGTGCTCGAGCGCCGACAAAAGCTCTGCAACGACGTTCGATTTGTCTCGCTCTCTCTCTTGTCTGGTTCGAAAATTTGAGATCTGAACGACGGTGACTACATTTTTTGAACTGCACGGTGAAGGTTTGAACGGCGGCGAACGGAACGACGACGACAACGACTTCAAATCCGCGATAATACCCATGACCAAGTGACTGCATTTTGAACTTCAGATCTGCAATACCCACAACCAAACGACTTTAGATCCGTAGAGGAGGAATGGTCGGAGGGGGAGCTGCTTCTGGGAGAAGGCATTGATGACGAACGACGAGGACGAGCAAGGACAGATTGCGGGACGACGAGCATAGATCTGGGCGGAACAACGATGACGAGCGAGGACGAAACCCAGATCTGGGCGGAACGAACGACGTGAGGAGCGAGCGACGGATCTTGGAACGAAACCAGATATGGGCGAAACGAACGATGCACGAGGTTCTCTCATTCAGATTTGTTTTCTAAGTAAAGAGTGGTGACAAGAACACTAAATGGTTCCATTCTAGAGCTTCCCAAAGGAAAAGGAAAAATGAGATAAAAAGGATCATGGATCCCCTTGGCAATTGGGTGGAAAAGGAGGAAGACATTAGCAGAGTAGCTGGTAGCTTTTTCAAAAGCCTCCTTAGTTCCAATTTTCCAACTTCCGAGGGCTTGAAGGAAGTGGTGGAAGCTATTGGCACAGGAATATCTGAAGACCAAAGAAGAAGGATGGACCTACCGTTTTCCAAAGAAGAGTTAGAACAAGTTATCAAAAGCATGAACCCTACAAAAGCTCCAGGTCCTGATGGAGCTCATGCTAGGCTTTTCCAAAAAATGTGGGACACGGTTGGAGAGGACACTACTAAAGTTTGTTTGGGAATTCTGAACAATAATGAGAGTATAGAGCCTCTGAACAAAACGCACATTGCTCTCATCCCAAAGGTTAAGAACCCAAAGAAGATGAGTGAGTTTAGGCCTATAAGCCTCTGCAATGTCACCTACAAGATCATTGCAAAAGCTCTCGCAAACAGAATGAAAAAGGTTCTCGACACAATCATATCCCCAACTCAATCTGCTTTTGTCCTAGGAAGACAAATATCTGACAACGTCATAGTGGGGTTCGAATGCATCCATGCTCTTAATAACAAAAGGAAAGGCAAGACAGGTCATGTGGCTATTAAATTAGACATGAGCAAGGCGTACGACAGGGTTGAGTGGAGATTTTTAGAAGAGATTATGAAGAAGATGAATTTCAGCGAGCAGTGGATTAAGAAGATCATGGGTTGTATTTCAACAGTGAACTATTCAATCCTTATCAACGGGGCCCCTCAAGAGGAGTTCAAGCCGTCAATGGGCATTAGACAAGGGGATCCATTATCCCCGTATCTTTTCCTCCTCTGCGCTGAAGGATTCTCAGCTCTGTTAAACAGGGAGGAAGCTTTTTCTAATCTTAGTGGTTTCCAAATCAATAGCATTGCCCTAAACTGACACACTTGTTTTTTGCAGATGACAGCCTCATATTTATAAAGGCAGGAGCCAAGGAAGGACCTTTACTCCATCAAGAAGGTGTTACAGAGATATGAAGAAGCTTCGGGAAAAACCATTAATTTGGAGAAATCGGCCTTCATGACGAGCAGAAATATCAGTAGGGAGGCTAAAGATGACTGTGAAAGAATCCTAGGGGTTAAAAGAACCGAATCCCTAGGGACTTATCTAGGGATGCCCTCCCAGATTGGAAAAAACAAACGAATTGCCTTCTCCAGAATTAAAGATAGAGTTGAAAAGCTGCTTCAAGGATGGAAAAAAAAGCTATTCTCGCTGGGGGGAAAAGAAGTCCTCATAAAAGCGGTGGCTCAAGTCATTCCTACGTATACCTCAGGAGAAAAAGACAAGATGTACTGGATGAGCTGGAGGAAAATGTGCACCACAAAGGATAAAGGCGGGATGGGATTCAGAAAAATTTCAGCCTTCAACCAAGCGATGCTAGCGAAACAAAGTTGGAGATTACTTAGGAACTCTAACAGCCTTCTCTTTAAAATCCTGAAAGGAAGATACTTTAAAGACGGTAACTTCCTCGAAGCCCCCATAGGAAACTACCCCTCTTCTACATGGAGGAGTATATGTTGGGGCAAAGATCTATTTAAATGAGGCTACAGATGGAGGGTGGGAAATGAGATCTTAATCCAAATTGACAAAGACCCCTGGACTATCAGAGAAGGAAGCTTACAACCGTTTTCAAAGAATGACAACATTAAGGACAAGAGAGTTAAGTGGCTTCTAGATAACAACAACAACTAGAAGGAGGACTTGATTATTGAATGTTTCCTCCCTCAAGATGCTGCTGATATCCTAAATATGCCTACTGGAAACATCGATTCCAAAGATGAGATCATATGGCACCTAGACAAAAAAGGCATCTTTCAAGTCAAAAGTGCCTACCATCTTGCCATGTCTCTCAACTCTCAAAAGGAAGCTTCCCAATCTGACCGAGGCAATGAAGCTAAAGACTGAAAGAACCTATGGAAATTAGGAATCCTGCCTAGAACAAAAATCTGCACTTGGAAGATTATCAATGACATTGTCCCGTGCAAGGCCAACATTCTTTCAAAAGGGATAGACCTCAACCCTTGGTGCTCTCTTTGCTCAAATTGCTTAGAATCTACCACACACCTAATATGGGAGTGCAAGGTAGCTAGGAAAGTCTGGGAAGAATTCATTCCTAACTCTCTGTGCTTCTACAATTTGTGTAGGGAAATATGGAGGCCTAAAAACTATTGGAGCTGGATTTTGAGGAACCTTACAACAGACGAGATTGCCAAAAGCTCCATAATTATGTGGCAAATTTGGAATTTTAGAAACAACCCCAAAGCCCTAAGTTATCCCCCTAACAAATCGATAGCAGTTGAATTTTTATCTAAATCAATTGATAGATCCATATCGGAGTGGGAAGAACATCACCTGAAGATCTCCGGTTTGAGAAGATTGGGGAACCAAGTGAGTCAAGTTCAGTGGCAGCTCCCGATCGTGGATGGATGGAAAATGAACTCAGACGCTTCCTGGTTTGACTGCTCTGGCATTGGAGGCTTAGGCTGGGTTGTTCATGACTCGAATGGGTCCCTTATCTGTCTTGGTTTCCAAAAAATTACAAGAAATTGGGGGATCAAGGTGATGGAGGCTAAAGCTATGCTTGAAGGAATCAAAGTCATCTCACATACATGTATTCTGAAGAAAATTCCGATGGAATTCGAATCGGACTCCCAGGAAGTGATTAGATCGCTGCGTGGTGAAGCCAAAGACCTCACAGAGTTGAAGTCTGTAATCGAAGACATCCTTTCTGTCTCTTCGAAGCTGGTGTCAGCTTCCTTTTTGCACTGTAATCGCCTTGCCAACACTGTAGCCCACTGGTTGGCAAGGAAGGCAATTGATTTTTGTAGTTCCGATCAGGCTAATCCCCATTTGAGGGATTGTGGACATTTTTTTTGGGCCCCTGATATTCCTTTCGGTTTTCTCCCTCCTTTTTATGAGGGTGGTTGTTTGGTTGGTTAGTCATTAATATATTTCCAGTTTCACAAAAAAAAAAAAAAAAAAAAAAAAAAAAGTAAAGAGACAGACAATATAAATTACTAGGAAACGTGAACGTCAACTATGTCGATGAATTTTATTTTTTTCATCTTGTAGATTCAAGAAAAAATAATTGAATATGACTACCATGTGATGTAGTTGTCCCAAATGTCAATGGTTAAACTCAAAATGTATATGGTCCATAATAATTGTTCGTTATAAGTCTTACTCTCATACATCCGAACAAGGAAAAAACGTATCTGCCAACCACATTGTTCCCGTCTCTAATAATTTCTCGAGGTTTAAGAGATGGTCAACTGTTATTTGATGGTTAAGTTTTATATTTAGTCCCTGAACTTTCAAGTTTGTATCTAATAGACTCATTATACTTTAAAAATTGTTTATTACGGTCCCGTTTGATAACCATTTGATTTTTTGTTTTTTGTTTTTGAAAATTATGCTTGTTTTCTCCAAACTTCGCTACCATGGCTTTCATCCTAGTTAAGGTTGCATTTGAATTCCTAGCCAAATTTTAAAAACAAAAACAAGTTTTTGAAAAATGGACTTGGTTTTTGAAAACAAGGTAGAAGATTGATACTAAAACCAAGAAACTTATAGGTGGAAATATGTGTATATAAGCTTAATTTTCAAAAACCAAAAATCAAATGGTTATCAAACGGGATCTAAGTCTTAGAACTTTCAAGTTTGTGTCTGAGAGGTCTCAAAACTTTAAAAAGAGTCTAATATGTCTTTAAACTTTCAATTTTGCCTCTAACAGCTCCCTGATTTATTCAATATATTTTTTTAATTCACATACCTAATAGGTACTAAATTAAATGTTTCAGTTCCTATTAGACAAATTATATTTTTTTTGTCCAATAGATCTATTAATTTAAAAAAAATGTAGAATATGTCCAAGACCTACTAGGCATGGATATTGAAAGCTCAAAATCTTAGACAATTTTAAATTCCAGAGACTTATTAGACACAAATCTAAAAGTTTAATTAGGACTAATCTCCTCATCTAACCCTATTTAATTTTCCTACCATGAGTAAAGCCTCCCCTATAAGAGACTTTTCTTTTCACTCCCAAATTGGACTTTCAAATCACTTCCATTCTATCAACATCAACTGATAACCATGGAAGTCCAAATCATCTCAACAGAAATCATCAAGCCTACAACCTTAGAAGATATGCCTCACAATGACCAAAGAACATTCCAAATGTCACTTCTATACATGGTCTCCCCTCAATCCCACATTCCCATCATCTTGTTCTACTCCATGAAAGAAGAAACTGGTGCCCATTTCAACAAGGAAGAAGCAACTTCTAGATTGAAACTTTCTCTTTCCCAAACATTGGCTCACTTCCCAATGCTTGGAGGAAAAATCAAAGGCAATTTCATTCATTGCTCCAATGAGGATATATAATGTTGGTGCTCTCTTTGTGGAGGCCACAACCAAAGTCACAATGGCTGATTTCCTCATTAAACCAAATCTAGACTTGCTTGCACAATTCCTTCTTTTGTCTCACGCTCACACGTCCTGATATTGTTCAAGCAGTAAATAAAGTTTGCCAACAATTACAAAATCCAACGATCAAAGACCTCAAGGTTGTAAAGCTTATCCTATGCTATGTCCAAGGAACAATAAACCACGGTATCTCTTTATATAAACATAGTTCTAATAATTTATATGGTTTTTGTGATGCAGATTGGGGTGGATGTCAAACAACTAGACGAAGTACCACAGGATACTGTGTCTTCCTTGGTTCAAATTGCATCTCATTGTCTTCAAAGAAACAACCAACAGTAGCTAGATCGAGCTCTGAAGCAGAATATCGTTTCATGACCAGCACAACAGCCGAATTGACATGGATTACCTTCATCCTCCGTGATATTGGCATTCCCCTTACCAATACACCTCAACTATATTGTGACAATATGAGCGCCCTTCACATGTCCATTAATCCGGTCTTCCATGCTCGAACAAAACACATTGAAATGGATTATCATTTCGTTCGTGTTGTGCCCTCCAAGCAACAGATTGTCGACATCTTCACCAAGCCTCTCACCAAAGTTGTTTTCAGGGGACTACGAGACAAACTTGGCGTTCGTTCCACCACTACCTTAAGTTTGAGAAATGATGTAAAACAAACTGATGAGCCATCCCCCATTCAAACAAATCCTCCAGCTGTGTGAAGGTAATCATGCCAGCCTTGCACCTCTCTGTCATCACTGCCAACGGTCTCCTATTTCCTTTTTTATCTCAATCTTCATACATGTACTTGATTCCCTTCTTCCACAATTCTTTGCTTAATTATTTGTTTTGGTAGATTTAGTAAGTTTCCTTGTATTCAACAAAATCAATGGCAATTATTTTGAGGCTTGATTTTGGTCATCTTCTTGCTCCTGTACCTATTTATTGCTTGTGAAATGAGCTATGTAAATATCAAGAAAGATAAAAAGAAATACAGTGCACTTTCTTCTTTCTTGGCTATCGATCCCTAGCTTCCTACTTCTCTGAATCAAGCTCATTCTTGGCAAGAACATGTAGGTGTAAGGAAACGAAAGTATTGCAATTTTGAGTTTTTTTCCTCATCTTTTTTGGATTTTTCTTGTTGTTAAGAACTTTATGGGTTTTTCTTTCTTTTTATTTTTTTTTCTTTTGGGCTAATAAAAATGAGAAGAACCCAGTTTGAAGTGTTTGATTTCTTCCGATAAAGAGTTTTTTCCAACAAAAATTCTTACAAAATTCGGGGATCAAATAAACACAAATTCAATAAAGTTCAGGAATTTATTAGTCACTTTTTAAAGTTTAGGAACCCAAATAGATACAAACTCGAAAGCTCAAAGACTAAACTTATAATTCAACTTGCATACATTTAACACCTAATAGGACAAGAACACCCCCAAATTTGAGATAATTAGTCATACTTCCACGACCAGTAGTGTCATGCATTGTCAAGGTGACAACGAAGCATAACTCTCATTATTGAAATAAGAAACATTTTAAAAAGGGAAGAAAAACGAACTAGCAGGGAAGCAAAAGGGATAAATCATCTATTTTGATCCCCTAGAGAATATCTTCGCATTCAAGCCAATGCGATTCCTGGGTTGGGAGAAGCAAACTTGAGAAATCCACAGTCATTTTCTAAAATGCTCATCGTTTCATCATCCAGCACAATCCATGCTTCGATTCCTTCACCAACAGTTGTATCCATCAAAACAATTACGTTTCTCCAAATAGAATGAAACGTTTTTGCTCCACATGCATTCCATATAGGTTTTCCCCACCCAAAATTCACTTCATGGAAGCCCATGTTACGCCAACTTGTGAACAAATACGACTCACAACTCTTCTCATAAAGCTCGTGTAATTCTTGGAATGAACTCACAACAGTCTCGAATCCATCATCTCCAATTGCTTTTTGTAAGAAATCATTGTCGATTTCGGACAAGGATTGTCTCAATATGCTTTCTAGATTGGCCAACGTTGTAGTTGAATTTGATTCTTCGTAATAAGTTGGGCTCCTCCAAAAAATGTTCCCAACCTCGTGGTTGGATAAATTTGGTTGTATTCTTGGTCGCATGTTAACCATGTGAAGTAAGAGTGAACTCCATTTAGAATTGGCGAAACTTGATTCTTGATCATGTGCCATACGTTCTTTCTTGTCTGTAAATGAGTACGTCTTGATTTGTTAGGATGTGTTTGGTTTAACTTTTCAAGTGTTTAATTTTGAAAAAAAAATCATTTTGAAAAATTTTCACTAAAAATGACTTATTAGAAAATAAGATTGATAAATAAACTATTTTGAGAGAAACATACATGAAACCAACTTCTTAAAAAAAAAAATCAATAATTTGTGTATAAAAACAGCTATGAGGAAATGCAACCAAACATATATGAGTGTTTAAATTCTAAACAACTTTTATACATAATGTTTTTTTTTAAATGCATTCTTTGAAAAACGTTTAAATTAAAATGCATTCCAAATAGACTTTTAGTTAAACACTATGGGATGCAACATAATGAAAGTGTGTGGAATAATAATTCGCAAAAAGTAATTCTAAATATAGCAAAAAAGAAAAGAAAACGTGTATCATTAAGTAAACAATAGTCATGCATCAATCAAGGACTATTATGATAGTCAACATCTTATAAGTGGGAGTGGGACTAGTGTTTATAAGCATAATTTTAACAAACCAAAAACCAAATGGCTATCAAACGATATCTTAGTTTCTTATTTCTGATTTTTAATAATTTCAAAAGGTTAAACACAGTATATTCAATTAATATCTAAGCCAATCATCAACAAATTTAGATTATCACACAAAATAAACATATATCTACTACAACATCATAAATCTTTTTTCTTTTTTTTTTGTCAAAGTGAACACAGCTCAACGGTAATTGACATGTACCCTTGACCAAGCGGTCAGAGTTCAAATCCTCCCACCCTCAATTGTTATTGAACTAAAAAAAAGCACTTTTTTTACGACACATCATAAATTAGTTAACAAAGAATGATTCTTTTAAAAAAATTATATCTTTACTATCATAGATAAGTTAACAAGTAATGATTTTTTTTTTTTTTAAAAAAAAGTATACCTACAATTATTTTCATTAAAAAAAATTACACTTTTATAAATACTTTAGACATGAATAAAGTTATCACCCATCCAAAGTTTCCCTAAAACTTACATAAAAAATTGACATTTTATAAGGGTTAAACATATAAATCCAATTCTCACCGAGTGATTGACGTCTTGATGCTTTCATGACATACTTCCAAATGAAGCAAGTTACAACTTCAACACTGGTTGGGTTGGGAACACTACTAGATTTTGCTCTACCCTTCAAATTTGATATGGTCATACCATCAAAAACAAATCTTCTTGAAGTGCTACCTTTTCCTTGAGACACAACAAATGGAGTTTTTGGAGAAAACAAATTGTAATCGGTTGATATTTCTCTAGCAGGAAAGAGTGACGAAGAAGTTGAATGGCAACTACCACACACTAGTTTCTTTAATATGCCTTCATCGTTCGAGTCAGCCCAAAATTTGATGAAGGCACTCATGGTAGTGCCATCTATAACTTTATGGAAGAAAGAGAAGCCAATTGCAAGGCCGCCACAAGAGAAAAAGTTCACTTGAGTTGTAACTTGCATGGTTGTCTCCAATGGTTGATTTGGAACAAGAGGCAAAGGAAGGAATTGTGCAAGCAAGTCTAGATTTGGGTTATTGAGGAAATCAGCCATTGATACTTTGATGGTGGCCTCCACAAAGAGAGCACCAACATTATCCTCATTGGAGCAATGAATGAAATTGCCTTTGATTTTTCCTCCAAGCATGGGGAAGTGAGCCAATGTTTGGGATAGAGAAAGTTTCAATCTAGTAGTTGCTTCTTCCTTGTTGAAATGGCCATCAGTTTCTTCTTTCATGGAGTAGAACAAGATGATGGGAATGTAGACATGAGGGGAAACCATGTCTAGAAGTGAAATTTGGAAGGTTTTTAGGTCATTGTGAGGCATGTCTTCTAAGGTTGGTGCAGGCTTGATGATTTCTCTTGAGATGATTTGGACTTCCATAACTTTAGAGTGATATTGGATGGAAATGGAATAATTTGAAGTGGAATTTGGGAGTAAAAAGAGAAGTCACTTGGCAAATTGATTGTTGAGGTTGCTTCCTCATTTATAGGAAATGAAAAATATTAAATCAAATTAATTAAACCACCAATTAATTAACTACCAAGGTTCAATATCTCATATTTAATTAATGCTACATTTGAATCATATTCAAACATGTATTTCTCTCATACCCTATAATTTTAATGTGCATCTAATGCGCGTTAAATTTAATCTATAGTTTTAATATGAATCCAATTCACATTAAATTAATATTTGAACTTCTTCAAATATTTAATTCTCACATAAATTAATTTTGAATTATATACAAAATTAAATTTATATTATAAAGTTTAATTAAATATATAAACTTTATATTATAATGTATCACCATACATGATATTAATTCCTTAGTAAATTTGAACATTTCAAACTCCGTTCAAGACTAAATTACCTCAACACCCTTTACGAGCTAGCAAGGGAGACCTAATGGACCTACATATCAGAAGCTCCAACGATATGAGATTAATTGGTTAAACTCATCAACCACATTAATCAACATTCATTAACTGTGGGTTCATTCCACTAAAGACCCACAATTGCACCCTTCTCACTGTAGATTATTTTTGTGTCCTTGTAGATATCGACCAATAACAGCAAGTTAGTCTTTCACGAGTGTTCGTAACACCAGTTGAGTCAAATTACCGTTTTAACCCTAGGTCACCTATTTGTCCTTAAGTACCAGTGCTCCTCTAATGAACAACCTATTTATGGTCCAACCATTAAACAGAAGTCCCTCTTGGGCCAATGAGAGGGTAGGACCCTTTGTTCAAGTCCAGGAGACACCACTCAAGGGAACATTCATCTACTTACCCTAAAATTGAGAATGAGTGAATTTCATCTTGTGTTATTATGTTCTAGATATCTACTCGGTCTTGTCCCCAAAATGGTTGGCTTATTGAGTCAGTGATATGGTCACTCTCACTCATACAAATCAAAGGACAATCCCTCATGGACATGAGTCCATAACACACACTCAGGATTGAGACTAAGTTGTCTAGGTCATCCTATTGAAATAGAAACCTAATTAGTCAACAGAGTTACATTTAATAGTTTTTATTTTGTGGTCTGGTCTTATGAAAACTCATTGCATAGGATATCCCCAATTGCATGTCCCCTACACGAACGCTTTGGATCGTTGTGTTGGTATCAAATACAGAGTGTCACGAGGATAAGGTACCTAGTCTTATCCCTATACTATAGACCCTTTAGGCTATTTCTTGAACATCGATCCCCGTATGTCCGCACATATGGTTCAAGCTGCATATTATTACAACTTAGGATGTTAGTTTATTGGGTTTAGGGTTATTTAATACAAATCTAATACAACACATTCAACAGTCACGTATTGAATAACCTCAATAACATTTTATTGATAATATCAAAATGTTTTTACATTTACTATCTACGAGCTTTAGGGCATACTTTCTACATTGTTTCTCTCATGGTTTTACTTTTGGGTTCACCCAGAAAATCTTATGCCTAATGAAGTTACTATCCTTGCTTAACGTATCATTGCTCTTCCTTTCATCTAGCTAATGTAGGACTTTGATTGCATTATTAATAATTTTTCATTCAAACAAAGTACCACAAAATCTCTCCTTAGGCATCTCCATCCCTCCAACGACGACTCTTATCCATGCTAACTTTTCTTCTCTGGAACATATAGTTTGTTTGATAAAGCTCAACCACAAAATATATCGCGACTATTCTCTAGACTCATTAGTTTTTGGTTGATACTTGAGGATTCCATTGGCATAATTAAGTTTAATGTACGACTACCTATTTTCGATATCATTTTTTGGGTAACACAAACACCCGCCACATTTATACAATAGTAATCTGATAGTTTTCATTTTAGACATAAGCTCTTGTGACTTAAGTTTTGATTTCATCCAAAAAAAATTCACCAATAAAGATGTTTTTCTTATATACTATGGTTGACCCCATAATGTAGCTGAGTGGACCTTTAGTTCCATTTCCAACTTGTGATTTTGTAGGAACCCTAGACAAAACATGTGGTGTGAATTTTAAAATAATTTAAATATATATTGAAACTCTGTCGGTGACAAGCAGATTTTCCTCTTGCTTCTTGATTTTGTCGAATACAAAATAATGCTAGTTGGGAATATATTTCCTTCAAACTTTTAAAATTTATATTACAAAATAATGACAGTTCGGAATGAACTTTTAAAAAATTAAAGAATAGTTTTGGAGAGCATAAATAAGAGGTTATTATTATTATTATTATTTTCGGAAACTGAGGCTTTGATGATGAAAAAGGTACCAAGTGGATTTCTGATGGTCCTTCAATAAATCATTTTTTGCTATACGAACATAAATGATAACCATTTTTTTAGAATACCAACAGATATCTGATAAATGGAAAACTGGTTTGATTCATTTTTCACGTGGAAAAGCATAAAAAGGAAAACAATCCCTTACCCTCCAAGGTTTTAAGGCGGCCGGTGATAGGCTAAAGAAAAGAGAATCTTTGAGTTTCCCCTAAATTTGTCTTGAATCGCATAACATGTCATACCACATTTTACCGAGAAATGTTTAGATGCTTCGGATGCAATAAAACCAGTAATTTTGCATTGTTTGTGATGTAAGAGAGAAAAATAGTAAAAGTATCTCGATCTTGTATCCAATAGTTATTAGGGGCAGACAAATTTAAAAATTTACATTTGACGGTTTTAAAGGAGGGCCTCATTGCACCGAAAACACCTAATATTTTTTTCATTTTACTAGATTTTTGTTGTCTTTTTTTTTTTCTGATAAAAGAAATCATAGCATTAATTGGATTTTGCTTTCTCGGTTAAATAGAAAAAACTAAATTCATTTTACTAGCTTCTTTGTTTGTTAAAAAAATGAAAAACAAAATGAAAACATCAATTGATTTTTTTTTCGGTGACCATAAAGTTTTTCGGCAAATTGTGAAAAGATTGATTTCATTGAATAAAATAGGGTTAAAGCGATAGATTCTATTTATAACAGAAATACACCAATAATAAATATAAAGAATTATTCTAGAAGATGTAATACACTCATAACAAAAGCTACTAAAAATTAGATTTATTTTACTATCTTCTTTGTTTTTTTTTTTTTTTTTTAAGTTTGTTTGTTTTTTTTTTTTAAATATCAAAGAATTAATTGAATTTTTCTTTTTCGGTGAAAGTTAGTAAAAATTAATTTCATTTTACTAGCTTCTTTATTGTTTCCAAAAATAGAAGAACCAAAGCATTAATTGAATTTTGCTTTTTCAGTGAAAGTTAGTAAAAGTTAAATTCATTTTACTAGCATCTTTTGTTTGTTTTTTTTACAAATCAAAGCATCAACTGAAATTTTCTTCATTGGTGAAAGCTAGTAAGAGTTAAATTCATTTTACTAGCTTCTTTGTTTGTTTTCTTTTAAAAAAAGAATCAAAGCATTAATTTAAGGGACAATTGCAATCATAGAAAAAATAAAAATAAAATTTGTAATCATGTTATCAATTTCTTAATGTTGTAGATATAGTGAAAAAAAAAAAACCAACCTAAACATTAAAGTTGAAAAGTAAAAAAGAAACGCTCTAAACCACAAGCTAAAGTTAGAAGTTTAAAAAGTATATCAATAGCGTTATCGATATACTATATATCAGGTACATCGTTCATTTATTTAGTGTGACTAGTATACTTGTTATTTGATATATTAATCAACTGATATAATAAATATGTAGTATATCAAATGTATATTTTGTGAATATATCGTATATTTCATTCATGAAGTATACACATGAGCTTTCGTTAGTTTAAATATCTTTCATATACTTTGTTGATGGTCAAATCTGGACAGGGAGAACTCATCTGACCTTCACGTGCCACCAACGGTAAATTTGTTTGAGAGGGGGGAAGACGTTGCCTGCAAGACAGAAAAATCTGCACACCGGTGTCGTGCTTGTCACACCGCCTCCGATGCTTAAGTCAGAAAATGAAAGGAGGAGAGCAAGAGGAGAGAGTAGATAATAGAGTTAGGGGTCCTTTCTTCAGTGATGAAGAAGGATTTAAATACATGTTCTTGCTCTAGGTTTTTAGGAATTGGAGGCGTTTTGGGCTCAACCAGGTGGAACCGGGGCGGCTAGGGGCAGTAGGGACCGAACGGAGGCGGACGGACTCGACTCACTCAAGTGGGCCGAGTGGTCGACCCGACATATGGGTCGGGCCAAGGCCCAGTCCATCCGACCTTGGCCCGACCTTTTGGCCCGTTTCGCCTCTGGAGTCCATTTTTCGGTCCTATTTCTGGGCTCGCGTCGGGTTGTCCTCGTCAGCTCGTTGTACATCGAGGTGGTCCAAAATTACCTATAACATACTTCATTAATGAGAAATTAGATATATTATTTTTTTTTTTAACAATATGTGTGGTAGGGGATTTAAACATCTAATCTCTTGGTCGAATGTGTATGTTTTATGCTAGTTGAGCTATGTTCATATTGGCAAATACATCATCGATATACTATATATCATCTTAATAATATACTACTGATACATTAATGCTATACTTGGAATTATTGATATACTACTAATACACCATGATATACTGTTTCAAAAAAAAAAAAAATACACCATGATATACTTAAAATTGCATTTTATTGATATCCTTATAACAAACTTTGCATTCCACGACCTTCACAATACACCAACAATTAAAAATATATATAAATTATTATTTTTTCTTTTTTTAAATTGATGTACTTAGCTACTCATAATCAAATATATCAATGTCATTAATGATTTGAGTAGCATAACAAATAAGGTGTATATGGTATAGCAACATTTAAAACAGATTTAAAAGTCAAACATTTATGTTATAAAAGACAAACATTTTGTTTAAAATACGTAAATAACACAACACAATTCAATAAAGAGAAAATGAAACATAACAAATATAAGTAAAGAAAAGTAACATATCAAGTATATCTTTAGTATATTAACATTCATATATCAGGTATAGTATTATTCATATATCAATACTTATAATCTGATATATCTAAGATTACACTTATCAAAATCAGATATATATTAGACATATCATTAGTATATTAGGTATATTATTTTATCCATTCAAGTATATCAAATTTGGTATATCAGTATATATAAAAAACATATTAGATATACTACTAATATACCCATTGATATACCAACAAGGGTAAAACTGGAATAATAAAAAAAAACAAAAAATAAGATTTTAAAAATTTTGCTATATTTACAAATCTAAAAAATCATATCTAGGTTTGTAAATATCCTAATATTTTTGCTACCCATTGCAATTTCCTTAATTGAATTTGGTGAAAGCTGTCAAGGGGGGAAGAGTGATTTTTTGCTGAATTAATCGAATTTAATTTTTCTGTTAAGGCATGAATTGAATTTTCCCTAAATTGGTCTAGAAATAGGGTTGGCAACGGGGCGCTGGTGGGGACGATGGATTCCCCATCCCCGCATAGACATTTAGTCCCCAACCCCGCCCCTGTCCCAGATCAGGAGAAAACAAAAACAATATCTTATTTTCACTATATCTCAAAACATGTTTGGTTCCAATTTTAAAAACTTTCAATTTGAATTCAAAATATAAAAATTGTGTTTGGTTGTGAATTTGAAAATGAAGAAAAGATTATATGTTTGGTAAAATTTATTTTTTAAGAAAAGGTTAATTAAATAATTTTGTGAAACTTAAAATGTGTGAAAGTGAATATTATTAGTAAATGGAAGAAAATCTAGATGTGCTAGTAAAAGAATTGCAATCGATACATTTTCAAGATGCAAAAGATTGTCTGAGAATATAATTTGGCTTTTCGTTAAATAGTAGATTATGAGTGAAAAAAATTAAAAGAAAGAAAAAAAATTAGTATTTTTTTTAAAAAAAAAAGTCTTGTTCGAATTTGGAAAACATATTTAGTAGAAAATTAAGAAATAAATAAAATTACTAGTAACCGAGTATGATATTAAAAGAATCTAAGAGTTTAAATTGTTATCAATTAAGCTCAAAGTTTGTTCTTTAATTTTTTTAATACAAATTTTGGTAGTATTTTAAAACATAATACGAAACTAGACTAAAAAAATGTTATTCAACACAAATAAATGAAAAGAAAAGAAGAAATAAGCTAGCCAAATATGATTCACCCTTTTTTATAAATCATATGTTTTGAAATCTTATTTTATAGATCAATATAATATTCTTTAGAAAAAAAAAAGTGAAATATTATTCTCATTAATTTGAAGATATTACATTTTAACACAAGAAAGAAGTTATTGCCATATTATTCAAGAGCCAAAAGTATTGTCCAATCAAAATGGCAATGGATCTTAGTGTTCACATTGTGCACATGCGAAGAAGAACTCAACCACCTTTGTCCCAACATTTATGTCGGCAACATTTTTGCGTACTAGGAACCATCAAACACAGACATTAAAATGTATAAAATCAAATACGAAACTTATTTTGAATAATTAAAAGTATGTTTTGGAGTGATTTTGAATACTCCCAAACATGTTTGCACTAACTTTCTTGCAACAATTACGCGTGCTTTATGCAAAAGGACACTAAATCATATATGTTCACGAGTTGGGGGGTAACATGGGCCTAAAAAATGTCAATTTTGGATGGGGAAATTCTACATGGATTGCTTGTGGAGGAAAAGCTATAGACTCAATAGTGAGGAATGAAATTCTGTAGAAGGAATTAATAGAAGCATGGATTGTGTTGGATGAATAATGTATTGGAAAAGGGCCCTAAGTTTCTTTGAGTTTGCATTATTATATTATATGGGCTTCCATCTCAAAACCAATTGACAATGAGTGGGATGACCCTTCTAACATATAAATTGTGAGTTCTATACTTTTCTTTTCAATATTGGATCCTCAACATGCATCTCCCAACCCAAGCATCACATTGGCAAAATAAATCTAAGAGACTTCTGAAAGATAAAATAAAGGGACTTCTAGTTCCTTTTTGTTTCACTTATAATGATACTTTTATGTTTGAAATTTGATTAATTGAAAGCTATAATAGTTCAACTTCAATTGTCGAGAATCCCACATTGAAAAGACAAGTGGAGATCTCAAAATTTATAAGATAAATAGGTTATTACTCCATTCATCGTCAATTGTTTTTGAGATGGAACTCCATGTTTATCCAAGATGGTATCAAAGCCCATAAAACCTAAATGGGTATTCGGTTTAAGGAAAAAATTGGAATTCGATTCAAGAATGGTGAACCTCAAGAGGTACATTCTGGGAGGGCATGTTATTTTTTATTGAACCATCTTTATCTAATATCAATTAGCAATTTGCTTTCGTGTCATGGCTAAATGGAGAGAATGGGTAGTTTATGAGTGTATGTTTGTGAAAGGTGTTGATATGAGAATATCTTATCCTCTTAGATTGGTGGATTTTGAACATTTTGAATAAAGAAATATTTTCCTTATAGTCTAGAGGAAAAACTTGAATAATTAAACTTGCATAATAGACTGAAAAATATACATCATTCTTTTACATGTTTATGAACAAGTAGTTTAAATACTTTTAGGCCAATCATTAAAGTGAAATAATAATTCTTGAGCATATTATAACATTTTATGATACATGAAACATTATTTCAAATTAAGTTTAATGTACAGGGAATTGTGTGAGTTCAAATATCAGGGAGAGAATTGTGAACACAAACATTTGGGGCACAAAATTACTGAAGGTATGCTAACGTGAATATTCTCTAGATTAAGTGCACAATAACGTGGAAAAAACAAGATTTTTGGCAAAGAGAACTCAAACATGATCGATAGTAATAAGGACAATATGGAACTTCCACGTGGAGTTATTATTTCTCACATATATATCCATAATCTTTCTCTTATCTAGTTGATGTGAGACTTTATGTTTGCCTTCCAAAAAAAATGTTATGACGAAAATTCATTTGACAAAAGGAGATTCAAGTTCATAGAAGAATTCAGAAGAGGAGAAGTGATGGACAACCTCTAGGGTGGATTGTTGAATCTATCATCAAATTCACAATTCTTTTGTTTTAGTTAAACTTACAATTGTTTTTATTGTGATGTGTTAACTTAGATTATTTTGTTGTTTTCAAAGAGCTCTTATTGTGTTGCTTTCATACATTCAAACAACAAGATAGAGGAGTCGTTGATCAAGGCTTGGGGGTGCTATAAAGAGTTGTTGAAGAAGTGTCCACAACATGAATACCCAAGCTGGTTTCAAATTCAACTATTCTACAATGGGTTAAATGGTAACATTAAAACTATTTAGATTTTGCAGCTAGAGGCACTATCTTAGCTAATATTGTTGAAAGTGCTCGTACATTATTGAAAGAGATGGCAACCATAAGTTACCAATGCCTACTAAGATAGTTGTTGGACTTTATGAAGTTGTTGAGGTAAGATCCCTAAAATCCCAAATTGCATCTTTGACTCAAAAGCGTTGAATAAACTAGCAAGGACAGGAAATTCAGTCTATTGCATCCATTGCAATTGCTTATACTCAGCTTTATGAGGAATCAAATATTGAGATGTGAATAACAAGAATTTTGGTTATAGGAGCAATCAGACACAAAATCCATTGACAAACTATTATCACCCAAGCTAACGAATCATGAAATTTTCTCTTATGCTAGAGCTAACACAAGTACTTGAAGAAGAAGTGGAGATGGTGTATATCACAGAAACATGCAACGTTAGGATCCAAAGAAGAGCTACCTAAAAAAAATTAAATTATCCAAAGAGTTTTTCCATTCCTTGTACTATTGGTAGCTATTCATTTAGGGAGTTGTGTGATTTAACTAGATGCTAGCATAATTTTACTTCCTTCAACTTTATGTAGAAAAATGAATATGTGACACCCGTAGTTAGGAGGGGTACATGAATGAACCGAGATCACATCCGAATAAGAGGGATCCTGAGGATCTGAAAGCATGATCAAGATAAGCTTAAGAGAATTGATAGATACTATCTATACCAACAAGGTGCACCTTCCTTTTCGGTGGCTCAATCATAGGAACTTTGAAGTTAAGCGTGCTTGGCTTGGAGAAGTTCTATGTTGGGTGACCTCCTGAGAATTTTCTTAGGAAACATATGAGTGAGGACAAAGCATTCTTAACTGATAGATCTCTAGTTTGTCCAGATGGAGTTGCGGAGATCGATGTATTAGTTAAAGTAGGTAAACTTTTTATCCTGACTGAATTCTATGTGATGGAGGTGGAGGAAGATAATGCATTGATAGTTATTCTTGGGAGAACATTTTTGGCAAGTGGAGGACCATTAATAAATGTGGATAAAAGAGAGCTAACTATCAGAGTCCAACATAGAAAGGTGTTGGATTCAATGGGCTTTGTTAAGGGACGAGGACACGACATAGATCTCCACAATGGTATGATATTGTCCACTTTGGGCATAAGCCCTCATGGCTTTGCTTTTGGTTCCACCCAAAAGGCCTCATACCAATGGAGATACTTGTCCTCCCTTATAAACCCATGATCATCCCCTTATTTAACTAATGTGGAACTTTGGTTGCACTCCCAATTCCCAACAAGCTTCAATCACCTTGAAGCATACACACCATTTCTATCTAGCTATAGATCGTGGATACCATTGATCCTCTTTTATTTTGTCGAGTGGTGTTGTCTTTACTTTGTTTCTTGCTTTCATATGAGTTTGGGTACTATTGATCCTTTTTCATTACTTTCAAGATGACATGGAGTATCTCACTTATATGTAGATTGTGTAGTTTATACATTGAGGACAAGTTATGTTTTAAGTTTGGGGGGAGATATGCTTTTTGACGAGCGCCTTGAACATGATTTTTTAGCATGATGTTTATGATTAGTCTTTGTTGTTTTGCATGTAATTAGGACTGTCTAGGATGTGTTTTAAGTGATATTGATTTTCCATCGTGAAAATATGAGAACAAGCCCTTGTTGATTCAAGCTTGATTTAAATTTTCTCTTTGAATTCCTTACACTTTTAAAGCACTTGGTCTATATCTATTTAGGGTTTTAAAGACTAAGAATTCAATTATATGATATGATGCTTGTTGTCACTTCGAAAGGGTATAAGAGGTGACTAGATAGCTAACTTGCTTGATGGTTAGTAAAGTTACATTTAGGACAAAATTCATGTCTATTATATCTTCAAACTTGTTGCTAATTATTTAAGAAACATATCTTTGCTTTTTAAGACTAAGGACAAAAAAAAGCTACCTCTGCTTTGATTAGTTAGGGCTGCTTCTGAATAAGTGTCATGGACATAAAGAAAAATTCAAGTTTGAGGGAATTTCACCATGTTTTTAGGTACGTGGCATATTACCTTCTTGATTGTAGGGAAGTTTGGTAATTGGAACGTAGGACTAGGGTAGGAGGAAAATGAGTCTAAAAGTTATATAAAACTCTTTCGGGCTTATAAAGACTAAAATAGGTTAAGCTATGCACACGTAAAGGATGAAAAGAATTAAATTTAATTATCTTGATGATTGATTATGTTTAAGAATTAAACTAGGGTGAATTCCATTAGACTGTTGACCTTGTCTCTGTCCTCCAGAGGCCTGATTCTTGGTAACCATATTCACAGAAGAGTTATGATTGAAAGTTAAACTATTCTTTTGGGAGTTTTGAAGCTCTAACCGTTTTTCAAAGATGAGAAGATCGACTTGCAACTCTGCCCATGAAACTCCCAATCGATCTTGAAGAGTAGCCACAATGGGATTGTACTCTTCATCCAGTCCTAACAAGACCTGTGACACTAGCGACCTTGTTGGCACGGGGCTTCCTGCTTGCCCAAGGTTGTCAGCTTGTGTCTTCATAATCCTTAGATATTCCACCATTTTAGAGGACCCTTTTCGGGTCAACTGAAACACTTTTCGGAGATAATCCTCCTCTGCTCGTGACTGGACCCCGAACAATTCTTGAACGGCAGCCCACAGATCTTGAGCGTTGTCATACCCCATTACCTGGGTTGCAACTTCAACGGTCATCGAGTTATATAACCATCCAAGAAGAAGCTGGTCGATGACTACCCATGACTCATAGAGAGGGTTGATAATAACGGTCACGACAGGTGTTGAACTCGACACTTCTAAGGCGTCGACTGCTGCTACAGTTGCTTCGGAGCTGTTCGCTCCTAGAGTTTCAGCAACATTCGACTGAGTCAAAGTTTTGGGCGGACACGACTCATCTCCAGATAGATGGCCCTCGAGTTTGTAGCTTCGCAAGATAGGCATTGCTAGATTTTTCCACAGAAGAAAATTCCCACGATCGAGCTTCACATACGTGATTTGGTTAAGCAGTTGGTTGAGAGGAGGAGTACTGAAGGTTGGATTTCCAGAAGCTAAAGAAACAATGTTAGAGGCGTTGGCCATCGTGCTCTGATACCAAGATAAAACTTAGAGAAGCAGGGAAATATTTTGTGGACAATAACCTGGAGGCAAAGCTCAATTTCATTCACCTTAATATTTGAGCAAAAAAGCTCTCATCTTTATACAACAAATTTTGGGCTCTTAGGGTTCACAAAGAATAAGAAAGAAATACACATGGCACCCAACTATTTGATATGAGTGAAAAAAGTAAGTATGTTATAATAACAATTTCTGTTGGGGAATTATACTAGAAGACGACTGTTATAGGTAATTTTGGACCACCACAACGTACGAGGAGCTGACGGGACAACCGGGAGGAGATAGGACCAGGAAAGGGACCGAGAGGGAGACCATACCGACGGGCCGGGCCAACGTGGCCCAACCTGTACGGTCGGCCTCGGCCTTGGGCCGAGGCCGCCCACTCGGCCCATTTGCGCGGGCCGAGTCTGTTTGCCTCCGCTCGGCCCCTACTGCTTCCAGCTGCCTCGGTCCAGCCTGCTTCGTCCCAGAACGCCTCCAAACCCTAGGAGTCCGAGCAGGTATTTATACCCCTCTTCGCCATCGAAGAAGGGGGCCGAAAACTCGATTCTTGACTTCTTTCTCTATTTTCTAGCTGCTCAGTTTCCTGACTTAGGCATCGGAGGCGGTCTGGCCTACACCACACCGGTGTCCAGCGATTCTTGCTGGTCTTGCAGGTCACGTCTTCCCCAGCTTCTACAAATTCATTGTTGGTGTCACGTGAAGGGCAGGTGGATTGCTTGGCCAAATTTTGGCATCAACAGTTGGCGCCATCTGTGGGGAAGAATGCTTGCCAGATCGGATCGCACATCGGTGGTGGTCTGCACGATGGATCGGGTTCAGAAACCAGAGGGAAGCCTCGGGTATGAGCAGAAAGCGCCGAGCCAGACTGGGTTCGACCTCGGTATGGAAAAGGCCGACCTTGACTTCGGAGGCTGTTGTAAGGATCCGTGTGCCCACGATGCTACGGACCTAACCCAAGAGGGCAACCAGCAGAAGGAGAGAGAGAACCGGGAAGCTGCTATATCCGACCAGCATCAAGAAGACAAAGGAAAATGATGTCGGGTAGAAGATGTAGGCCATATCCGACATGAGCACTCCTCGGCCAATGGCCGAGGCCGAGCAGAAGCCCAATCGCAAAAAAATCCCGCAGAAGTTCGCCGCAAAAGACAGCGTCGGATACGTACACAGGAAATAATGCCAGGACAAAGTCAGAGGCTCGGGCAAAGTCCGAGGCCGACCAGAGGCTAAGGAGCCACAGGGCTGTGCGGAACCAAAAAGCCAGATTCGACAGGTATACACCACTAACAGCTTCGTTTGAACAGGTCTTGGCCGCAATACAGGACACAAATCTGTTGAAACGCCCAGAAAAGTTGAGGTCAGACCCCGATAGGAGGAACAAAAACAAATACTGCATGTTCCACGGAGACCGCGGTCATGCAACCCGGGAATGCATACAGTTGAGGGACGAGATAGAAGCCCTAATCCGAGAAGGTTACCCCAAGGGGTTCGTGGGGAACGACAAAAGCAAGAGGCCACTGCCGGCAGATCAAGGTAAGGGCGGTGCCAACCCTCTATTCGAGATACAAACAATTTTAGGAGGATCATCCGAAGAAGGTGGTGCAGTGCATGGCGAGCAAAAAATGTCGAGGGAATGTTACTTTATGGCGCTCGGGAACATCGACAAGAAGGCTCAAGCAACGTCGGCCTTGGGAGATGGCCGAGGCCGAGCCGTTGAGGGGTCAAGCTATCCCCTTCCAATGAAACGTTGATCGATTTTCTTTCATTTCAATAGCATATTACTCAGGAATGTAATTGATACATTTGAAATAAATTACTCTGAATTTCGTTTCAAAAGTTTTGACAGCGCTTGCAGAGAGACTCGGGAGATTCTCAGGCCTCCCAAAGCTTTTCCCCAGAGGAGTGTACGCACCCCTGGGAAGACCACAACACTTGACCTGTTATCGTAGCCGAAGCGGTTCAAGCCGAAAGGGAGATGCTCTGCACATAAGTCGAGTCACGGACTGAGTGCGCAGATGACACAGAGGAGTTGGTCGGCCTCATGCCAAGGCCGAGGCCGACCACCTAGAGGCTAAGGCCAAACACCACCTTCAAGAGCTCGGTCATGAAGTAAGTCTTTCCTTACTCAAAAAATGCATATTTTGCGTATTGAATACATGTTTTTTAGTGGGGGACTGGGAATAATCATGGTCGTTAGTTATATTGCAATGATTTTTTCCTGGCTATATTTTCAAGCTTCAAGCTTTTGACAACAGTTTCTTCCCTTAAAATACTTTGTTGCTTGATATGCCATCAAAATTGTGTGGAAATATGATAGAAGGCAGTTTGAGCATACATTTTTCCCCAGAAGAGTGTACGCACCCCTGGGATGACTATGCAGCTTGAAGAGAGGCTTGGGAAATTCTCAGGCCTCACCAAGCTTTTTCCCCAGAAGAGTGTACGCACCCCTGGGATGACCACGACGCTTGAAGAGAGGCCCTGGGAAATTCCTAGGCCTCCCCAAGCTTTTTCCCCAGAAGAGTGTACGCACCCCTGGGATGACGACGATGCTTGAAGAGAGGCTCGGGAACTTCCCAGGCCTCCCCAAGCTTTTTCCCCAGAAGAGTGTACGCACCCCTGGGATGACGACGATGCTTGAAGAGAGGCTCGGGAACTTCCCAGGCCTCCCCAAGCTTTTTCCCCAGAAGAGTGTACGCACCCCTTGGATGACCACAACGCTTGAAGAGAGGCCCTGGGAAATTCCTAGGCCTCCCCAAGCTTTTCCCCAGAAGAGTGTACGCACCCCTGGGATGACCACGACGCTTGAAGAGAGGCCCTGGGAAATCCCAAAGCCTCCCCAAGCTTCCCTCAAACTTCTCAAGCCATGCAGGGAAAGTGCTCGTCCTCATGCCAAGGCTAAGGCCGACCATTAGACAAAGAATGGGGCTCGACTGAGTCCGGTAGTCACTTCGCAGACCAAGTATCCGCACATGAGTCCAACTATGAGGCAAACAAACAAGTGATGGAGAAGCGAGACTCAACCTCATGCCAAGGTCAGGGCAGGCTGCCTCAGCTTCAAGAATGAACTTTGTCCTCAAAAGACCAGGTATGACATTATATTTTCTTACTAAAAAAAATGCAACTCATTAAATCTGGAATGCGTATTTTGAGTGGGGGCTCGGGAAATTCCTCGACCTCCCCAAGTTTTCCCTAACTGGGTGCACGCACCCTTGGAATGGAAAACAAGGAAGCGAACAACACAGAGGAGCTGGTCGTCCTTATGCCAAGGCCAAGGCTGACCATCCAGAGGCCAAGGTCGAGTTCTGCCCCTAGAGGCCCAGCATTTTTCCATAGGATGTGGTGACTCTTGCAGAGGCCAAACTTCCGTACTTTCCCTTGGAAAGAGACTAAATTCTTGCAGAGAGGTTGACGCATGCCCTCAACCTCCCCGAGTTTTTTCCCCAAAAGAGTCACAGCCGAAGCGCTCAAAGCTACAAGGAGATGCTTAAGGTAGAGTCAGGCAAGTCTACACATAAGCGTAGCTGCCGAGCAAACAAACAGCACAGAGAAGCTGGTCAACCTCATGCCAAGGCCGAGGCCGACCATCCACCTTCAAAAGGCCAGGTATGAAATTAGTCCTTCTTGCTCGAAAAAATGCAACGCTTGAAGTAATAAATGCCCTTCCATTCCTTTGTTGTAATCATCGTGCAACTCTCTCATTACTTTCCAGTAAGGACTGATATATGAATGCAGGGGACTAAGTGTTGAGCTGACAGAGGCCAGAGGCCAAGGCCGATCCTAGCCTCCTCTCTCATTTTTTCTTTTGTAGAAATTAACTTTTCAATGCAGGATTGTGAAGGCTTATGTGTTTTTCATGTTACTATTTATGAAAAAATGCTCGGCCTCTTCCCGAGGCCGAAGCCGACCAATACCATTTTTGCAATCCCTCACCTTTTTCATTTCCATTTCATCTAACCCCTGGTCAGGGAGCGTCTACTTCTATCCTATTTTGCAGGATGACAACAAAAGCTACACATAAGCCAATCCAAGGCAAGGGTCATTACTCTTAAATTGGGCTTAAGGAGCTCACCCGATAACGCTAAGCCGCACCTGAATCCCAATTCAAGAGTGGGGGCTTTATGTTATAGGTAATTTTGGACCACCACAACGTACGAGGAGCTGACGGGACAACCGGGAGGAGATAGGACCATGAAAGGGACCCAGAGGGAGACCATACCGACGGGTCGGGCCAACGTGGCCCGACCTGTACGGTCGGCCTCCGCTCGGCCCCTACTGCTTCCAGCTGCCTCGGTCCAGCCTGCTTCGTCCCAGAACGCCTCCAAACCCTAGGAGTCCGAGCAGGTATTTATACCCCTCTTCGCCATCGAAGAAGGAGGTCGAAAACTCGATTCTTGACTTCTTTCTCTATTTTCTAGCTGCTCAGTTTCCTGACTTAGGCATCGGAGGCGGTGTGGCCTACACCACACCGGTGTCCAGCGATTCTTGCTGGTCTTGCAGGTCACGTCTTCCCCAGCTTCTACAAATTCATTGTTGGTGTCACGTGAAGGGCAGGTGGATTGCTTGGCCAAATTTTGGCATCAACAACGACAACGTAGCCTTTTCTTTCGCTGGAGATTTTTCTTCACAGATACTGCCAAGGCTGGATGATTTACTATTATCTTTAACAATGCATTGGTTAGTGTTTTCTATCCTTATTTTTCTATTAATTTAGAGTAAAATCTCAAAAAAAAAAAAAAAAGTAAAATTTCAGGAAAAAAAAAATCATCAAATGAGTAAATATTCAAATTCTTGAGTAAGTTGCCAAAAGCTTTCATCTTTTTGGGTTGTCTTCTTACAAATTTGCAAAGCTAGCCAGTATGTGTATTGCACAAATAAAGAAATGGTTAGGGCTATAAAAATTCTCTCCTTCCCTACTTCAAAGAACATTTCACTCACAAAAAAAACAAAAAAAAAAAACTCCGAGAGAATACAACACCCAGATTCACACAAAGCACCATTACCATATAACCAAAGAAAAAAAAAAAGAAAAAAAGAGAGAGAGAGATTTATACAATGAGAGAGCCCAAAAGGAGAAGCTAACGGTTATCTCCAAAAAAAACACACACACAAGTTTCAAAATGCCAAAAACCCTAACTTAGAGGTTGCGAGTGGTAGGACACTATCCCAAGGATCCGCACCTCGGCAAAGGGCGTTGGGTGTTGCGTGTTTTTTTTTTTCGGAGCCTTTAACCATCTTTCTTCCCCTCAAATACCCTAAAAACAAAAAAACAAAGGTAGTAGGAGTTTAAATCTTGCTTTCGTTTTTTTTTCTTTATCTTTTCATGCTATATATATATATATTTATTTATTTATGTTCCATTGTATATATATGCTTTAGATCCTTCATGTTTGTGTTACTTTCTTGCATTGATTTTGTTTATTTTTCTCTTCTTATATGGCTCTCCTATTTTTCCCCACTTTTTATTTTGTTAGTTTTCTTGCACCAAAGAAAGAGAAGAAAAAGAAGGCAATGGAAGTAAGAGCGATAAAGCCAAAAAAAGGGAGAGTGCATAGACCGAAAAAAGAGAAGAAAGGGAGAGATAGCTTACTTTGAGGGAGATCCTTCTACCGAGAGAAAAATGGTGGGGTTTAGTTTAGATAGAAGTGGGTGTGAAATAGGTTGAAGAGGAGAGAATAAGATAGGTTGAAAAAGAAATGAAAAAAAAAAAAAAAAAAAAGGAAGGATAGGAAGTTGAGAAAGAGAGATGGATAGTGAGTGAGAAAAATAAAAAAGAAAAAATAAGGAAAAAATGTGTTAGTTTTAATTTATTTTTTCCTTTTGAATTTTTTTCTTTCTTTTCTGTGTTTACGCGTTATTGTCCATCCTTTTTTCCCTTTTCTTTCTGTATTCATGTTATTGTTATTGGAAAGGTTTTTTTTTTTTTTTTTTGTTTATTATTGTTTGTTATTTTATTTCTTTTCCATGTTTTTATTCCTTTGTATCAGCTCGATATATGTTTTTTATTACTCTTTTATTTATTGTTATCAAATTGATGTGCTTATATTATGCATTTTGCTAATTTTTAAGTCCACATACTTTTCTTTATAAAAATATCCGACGACGAAATCTAGAAATATTTGGAAATCCAATTTTCTAGTTTATCCGAGGTGAGAAGTCGATTCTTTGGAAGTCCAAGATCGATTCCAATATGTTTTTTTTAAATAAAAAGAAAAACTTAACATAGTTAAATTTTAGAGATTTCGGTTCACATCCTTAAGATTCTCTTGCATTCTCTACATCAACAATACCGATCTAAAGGTTTCTATCAGTGATAGAAATAGTTATATCCGTCAATTACTGTGTACTGTACATTCTAATAGGATCAACCTGAAAAAAAATATTGATCTAAAGGTTTCTATCCGTGATAGAAATAGTTATGTCTGTCAATTACTTTGTACTGTACATTCTAATAGAATCAACTTGAAAAAAAAAAAACATAATAAAAAAACATAAAAATATTATTTAAAAAATATCAAAGTATTACAGTAGGTTTCTATAATGATAGAATCCATCATTGATAGATTCCTATCAGTAATAGAAATGTAGATTTCTATCTTTCTATCACTGATAGAATCGATAGAAGATTTCTGTATTTTGTTTGGAAGTTGCTATTGTTTTCTATCAGTGATAGAAGATTTCTATCACTGATAGACCTATAAATGATAGATTTCTTTCATGATAAAAATATTCTATCATTGATAGAAATCTATAAGCGTATCACTGATAGAAAATTATCATTTTTGTTTTTAAAACTTATGTCACTAATTTTGTTTTTATAAATGTCGAAGCAAAACAACATGAAAATTGAACTGGAAGAAAAGAAAAACACAAAGCGGAAGTTAAAATTTAAAGAAGGGGAAACCTCACCAAAACAAAAAAAGAAAAAACAAAAGATATGCACAAAATTATCATGTAATCAAATACACTATTGGTTTTTATCAAATACACTATTGATTTCTATTAGCGATAAATTTCTATCAGGGTTAGAAATCTATCACTGGATCACTGGATTTCTATCACTATGATTCTATCAGCGATAGATTTTTAATAGTGATAGATTCTATCAGCGATAGAAATCTATCATTGATAGAAATCAAAACAGGAGCAAAACTGAAATTAAAAAATGATTTAAAAATTTTGCTATATTTGCAATTTTTTTATAAAACTTGCTATATCTGCAATTAACCATTAGAATTTAACCACCAATTACAATTTTGCATAATTATATATATATATATATATATATATATATATATATATATTTTTTTTTTGAGTACACACAAAGTCTAATTTACTCATTAAATAATATTTGCAATTCATTGTTTTAATTTAAATACATTTATAATTAATTAGTAAGAGTAATTACATTTTTAACATTTAAATAATACATTAATTATTAATAATCAATGACAACGGCATGATTGTAAATTTAGAAATTGATGTAGGGGTATAATAGTCCAATTTTTTTTTCAAGATCCTCCATTTTTAATATAATAATAACTATAGATTTTTTTTTTTTTTTAGAATAATTATAGATTATAGATTATAAATTATAGATATAATAAGATAATAATAATAATAACCAACAAAAGCATGACTAAGCTCAATTTGCATAAAACTCGTATCTTGATCAAGAGTAAGGCGTTCAATCTTCCATTCTTACCTTTTGTAAAAAAAAAATATATGTAATAATAATAACAATAATATATAACAACTATTTGCTCAAAAAAAAAAACAATAATAACAACTAACATTAAAAGAAATAAAACTTATCTATAATAATAAAATAAAAAAAAAAACAAACAAACAAACAAAATCTCATTTATTAGCTAATTAACTTCCCCAATCCCTCTCTCTTTTTTCTCTCATTTCTTTACTTCAACCCTTTCTTTTTTATCTTAAAAAGAAAACCCATTTTGGAGCAAGGACCTCACCACCCACTTCCCTTTCCAAATTGGACCTCACCACCCCTTTTGGAGCAAGGATCTCCTTCAGGGTGAGCTATCTCTTTCTTCTTCTTTTCTCTCTTTTTTATTGCCTTTTTTCACATGTTTTTTTTTTTCGGAAAGCAACTTTCAAGATTAAAACATGGGAAAATCGTGGAGAGATTTGCAAGAGGAAAGAAGAAAAAAAAAGTGTAGGTGCAAAAAAAAATAAACAAACATAGTGGATCTAAAAGCATATATGTATTAGAGCATGAAAAAGAAAAAAAATATATATACCATGAAGAATATAAGGAAAAAAAAAAAGCAATAAACGAAAGTAAGCTTTAGCCTCCCTAATACCTTTGTTTTTTCTTTTTTAGGTATTTGAGGAGATGGTTAAAGGCTAAAAAAAACACCGAACACCCAACGCTTTTTGCTGAGGTGTGGATCCTGGAGACAATGTCCTACCACTTGCAACCTCTAAGTTAGGGTTTTGGTGTTCTGAAACTTGTGTGTGTATGTTTTATTTTTTGGAGAGATAACCATTGGCTATTTTTTGGGCTCTTTCATTGTATAACTCTCTTTTTCTTTTCTTTGGTTGTATCGTAACGGTGTTTTGTGTGTTGGAAAGTATATGAATGTATGCTTTTTGATCTAGGCCGGTAGTTGTGGCTATGGGGTTATATGGATGAATCTGGGTGTGGGATGAATTAATTAATGCTTGCTCACAGTTTTGGCTTTGAGCATTTTGTGTCACCTCTCCTAATTTTTTCTGAACTGAGTGGTAAGAGATCATCCAAATTTGTTCAACTTCACAAACATGAAAAGAAAAAGGACAATTACCAATATTAACATATGAAGTCAAAGATCAATAAAGCAAAATGTGGAGTACTAGTAAAGAGGATACAGTTGCAGTTGCTTCATTTCACCTCAATCATTATCACATGAGTTTTCCTCTCCCAAATCGGTATCCCAAACTCCGTCTCCATTGATGAGATCCTCTCAACATGCCCCCTCAAGAAGATGTCTCTTTGGGTTCACCATTCTTGGATTGGATCTCATTTTTTTTCTTGGACCGAACACTTGTTTGAGTTTTAATTATGAGTTCTAATACCCTATTAGATAACATGGGTTTCATCTCAAAACCAATGGACAATGAGTTGAGTAACCACTTTATCTTATAAATCGTGAGGTCTCCACCTATGTTTTCAATGTGGGATCCTCAACAAGAAACACCACACAATTTCACGGTGCAAGAGAAATAAGATTAATTCATGGGTAAAATACCTTTTTGGTCCCTCATGTTTCGAGTTAGTTTCTAATAGGTCCCTATGTTTCAAAATCGGACAATCAAGTCCCTACTGTACCGGAAATGGTTCTATTGAATCCCTCTAGAGCTGACGTGGCAAATTAAAATAATAAAATATTTGATTTTTAATTAAAATAATAATAAAATAATAATAACATTAAAAAATATAATAATAATAATAATATTATTATTATTAGTAAAAAAAAAATCTCTCTCCTCTCTCTCCCCACCCTCGAAATTTCTTCCCACCTTCCTCTCTCTCCTCTTTCCCCCACCCTTCCCTCTCTTCTTCTCTCCTTCCTACCGTCGGAGCTCCTCCCCATCGCCGCCAGAGGATAAAACCCCCTTTCTCTTCTTCTCCCTCAACCTCTCTCCCTCTCTCCACTTCTCTCTTCCACTCTCCGCAACATTCCGACCATCTTCCAATTTCATGGTCGTTGATCTCGCCGCCTTTCCGCCCAACTTCGACGATCAATCCGCCATCCAAGAATTCGCCTCCGCCGGTTTACAGAGCATGGAGCATCTAATTCGCCTCTTATGACTTATCCAAACAACAATCCTCTCCGACTCTCAACCACCACCATCTCGACTGCTCCCAAGTCACCGATTTCACTGTCTCCAAATTCAAGTAACTCATCTTGTAACGCCCCACGTTTCAGAATCAAGTCGTTTTGAGTTATTGAGCGTTCTTGTTCTAATTTGGGAAATTAGAATTTAAACTTTGGCCTTGGGTCGTTAAGCTAAATTTCTAAAATTTAGGGGAAAGAGATTTTTTTTTAATTAAATCCTTGAATTTCCTAAAGTTAGAGGTTTAATATTTGATATTAAATTTTAATATCGAAAGACCCAAACTCCTCCTGATCGGTTTAATCCCGAATTCTTTGGGAGCTAAGATTTGGGTTAAAAATTCAAATTGGGGATTTGAATTGAAATCCTAATTCTTTTTTTAAAGTGGGCTTTCTTTGGTCCAAGCCTTATTTCAAGATTTGGAACAAGGGTTTTTATTTCAATAAAAAAAAAAAGAAAAAGCCCTAAAACTATTCATCTCCTCCCTCTCTTTTCGTGTAGCAGCCGCCAGACCCCCCCTTTGCATGTTCCTCTTCAGCCGCCAACCCTTCTTCTTCAGCTTCTTCTTGCGCCGCCAACCACTCGAAGACCAATCTTCGTCGATCTCTCCCTCTCTCGCGCGTTTGTCCACCGGTAGCAGGCTCGCAAAGCCTTCATCTCTCCCTCCCTCCGTGTGTCGCCTGCTGAAGCCGTGGGTTGGTCTCCGTTAAGCTCTCTCTCTCCCGTGTCCAGTCGCCGACAGCAGCGGTTTTGTTTCTGTCTTCGCGTGCGTCGCCGGTACCTCCAGCCCGAGCTTTCTTTTCCGTTTCTCACGCGGTAAATCTCTTCCTCTCTACCGTTCTCGCTTTGTTTAGGGGACCCGCGCATAAACATTCTTTTTCTCTCTCGATTTTGGCTAGGTTCCGCGCGATTGACCATCGAGTTCGTGGGTCTTTGCGCGTTTGGTTCCTGCAGTGGCAAATCCGACATTCTGCATATATTCCCACGTGTGTGGACTCTGTCGGTAAGTGTTCGACACTAACCCATGCTTATTCGAATTCGAATTAAGAATACCCACTCACTAATTAGTCTTGAATTGCTGAACGAAGTTTGTTTCACTGCTGTCCAGAGCTGATTTGGGACCAAAGTTGGTGTCCAGTGAATACCCATAACCCGAACGACCTTAAATCGGGTTACCCATAACTTATTGGTTTCAGACCTTGGTTGTTGAGTTAATTCGAACACTAATCAGCAAGCAGTAAAGCTCGTTAGTGTGGTTCGCTTGGGATCAATTGAAGCTTACTTGAGTTATTTCCAACAAGGAACTTCATTCAGTTTGGTGGAGCTTAGAAGGTATATCGTTATTCTTTAGGCTCTTTCAATCGTGGTTTAAGTGTTTGGGTTAATCTTTAATGCTCGAACATTATTATTTTAGGATTGTTCGAGTTGGTTCCAAGTTTTCGAGCTAGCCTTAAGGCTTGAATCCAAGTTGGTTGGTAAGAAATTCTTCCCATTGTTCTTTTAGGTTCAGATAGGGTGGTTAAGCTCAATTCTAATCTTTTTATGTTCTCCTTGCTGATTAGGAGCTTGCCTAGATTGGTTTAGGAGCTCTTGGATTATCTTTGGAGCTTTCATCTAGTTTAGGAGCGTTAGAGCTTCCGGTAAGTAGTTCCTACTTGATGTTGTCTGTTTGACTGTGTGATGCATGCTGAGTGTTACTCGCTTTATAACTACCTTCATGTTTCTTGTTTCTCTGAATATATGCAAATATATGTGTTATGGTTGAAAAACATGACTTTTGTTGCTTAATGACTGGTTGTAAAGCATGAATTGTTGTTGCATGTTGGCTTGATGTAAAGCGTGTTGGTTCGGTTTTGCGTTCGAGAGTCAAACATGAGTTGTGAGATGTGGTAATGTAAATGCTTAGTGGGCATGAACATGAGTCTAGAAGCATGTTGCAGGGCATATGCATTCTAGGAGATGTGAGATATAGGTCAGGGACCTAAAGTGTGAAAGAAAGGAAAGTTGGGTGAGTGTCAGTGCACCTCGGGTACAAATGGTCGAGGGGTGACATGTCACCATGGGTTAAAGGGAACTAGCATTGTGGTTGAGATATCAGGGTCTCGGGTATAAATGGTCGAGGACTGATATTGTTTCGAGAGAAGTAAAGTGATTATCAGGGCCTCGGGTATAAATGGTCGGGGACTGATATATTACTATTGGATGTCGATGCCTCGGGTATAAATGGTCGAGGGTCGTTATGCCAATGTTAGATAAAGAGGAGCATCGAGGCCTTGGGTATAAATGGTCAAGGGTCGGTGTGATGAGTCTGGAGGCAAGTATTGAGGCCTTGGGTATAAATGGTCAAGGGTCAGTACGTTGCTTAGTCATCGAGGTCTTGGGTATAAATGGTCAAGGGTCGATGCACAGTTCGAAGCCTTGGGTATAAATGGCCAAGGGTCGAATGCCGAGCTCTGTAGAGAAGTGTCGAGGCCCTGAGTATAAATGGTCAGGGGTCGGTACAACTCGAAGGGTCAGTCTTAGAGAGTTTTTGCGGAGCGTGACGCGGAAGTCACGTGTGAAGAGCCATGTGAGGGATAAATATGCGTTGTGTGAGCTCGTGGAGCTTGAGTGGTTAGCGAGTTGCGTATAGAGATGCATGAGTCATGGCTTAGGAGAGTCATTCGTTTTACTAGCTTTTAAGCATGTCGTTGTGTGTATAGCTTTGAGAAATATGTTGTTTGTGCATGAAAAGCATGTTGGTTGCTTGGTTGTTGTTTGATGGTTGCTCAGGTAGGAGGGGCTACTTACCAGTACCATGGTTGTACTGACCCCCTCCCTTCTCTTCCCCCCAACTTTCAGATTATGCAGGTTATGAGGACCGTCTTGACCATGGTGATGCAGAGGAGATGCATGAGAAGGGACCATAGCTAGAAAGTGCTAATTGTCCTTTATAGTTTCATATGGACCATAGCTAGATAGCATTTTGTTTCCTTTATATTTTCGTTGGTAGGATAGTTGTTGCTTATTATGTTGGACAACTGTTTGTCCTTTTGATTTAGTCTTGAAGTTTATTCTTGTTGATACTCCAGACTTAGTTGAGCTGTTTAATAGACTTTACCTCTTATTTCAGGTCATGATGACCAAGTTTGTTTCTATTAAGTTAAAGCGTAGTCAGTTGTACATAGTTGAGTTTTAGTCGTGAATGTTCCTACTTATTTGATTTGTTTTGTTGCGAGACCTGACTCGCTAGTTTCTGTGAAGTTCTACTGTGTTGTAGTATGTTGGTGTAGTTGGAATTGTTTTAGAAGTGTTATTCTCGTTCTGGCAGGTCTTGAAATTTTTGGTTTAGTCCGTACTGTGTCGATATGCTGCCGAAATTTTCGGAGCACTCAGTTATTTTAGTTTAAATGTTAGTAATGTCGCTAGGGCAGTTTATAAAATCCTGGGGCGTTACACATCTCCCTCCTCAACCGGACCGGCCACGCCAGGTTCCGTCGCGACCCCTCCACTGTTTTCGATTCCCCCAATCCCATCCTCAATTCCCTCGATCCACCGCTCAAATCCCCCAATCCGACCTCCACAGTCGATTTTCTTAAACCCAATTTCACTCCTCCGCCCAAATCGCCCGATTGAGGATATAGACTGCAACGTTAATTTGCGGAATCGGGAAATCGAGGAGAAATTGAAGTCTTCCAGAAGAAGGGTTAGGGTTTCTCCATCTTTTCCCCTTTTCGAATTGCTAGAATCAACTAATTTGAATAATAAAAAATGAGATTGAAATTTGTGTGATAATTTTGCAGTTAACGTTGTCTGTAATTCTCAATTTCATAGATGGATTGTGGTCGAGTTGCGGTGACGAGAGAATCATCATTTTCACGACGAACCACAAGGACCGATTAGACCCGACGTTGTTTCAACCTGGTCGAATGGATGTCCACATAAACTTGAGCTATTGCAGCTCGAAGGTGTTCAAGGTGTTGGCCACGAATTACCTTGGTAGCGAAGCCACCGATCACCCGAGGTACGAAGAAATCGAAAGGCTAATCAATAACGTGAACGTGACTCCGGCAGAGATTGCGGAAGAGCTAATGAAGAGCGAGGACATTGAAATGGTGATGGAAGGTTTAGCTAAGTTTGTGAAGGTTAAGAGAGAGAAACAAAGTGCGAGAAGTGAGATGTCAGAGGAAGAAGACGTTGAAGAAGTGGATGGAAGAAAAGACGGCGGCAGAGTTAGAAGGTACGAAAAGGAGAATATGAACGATCGTTCATAGAACCAGTGGCGGATTTTATCCTCTGGCGGCGGCGGGGAGGAGCTCTGGCGGTAGGAAGGAGAGAAGAAGGGAGGGAATGGTGGGGGAAAGAGGAGAGAGAGGAAGGTGGGAAGAAATTTCGAGGGTGGGGAGAGAGAGGAGAGAGAAATTTTTTTTTTTACTAATAATAATAATATTATTATTATTATTATATTTTTTTAATGTTATTATTATTTTTTTATTATTTTTTTATTATTTTAATTAAAAATCAAATATTTTATTATTTTAATTTGCCACGTCAGCCCTAGAGGGATTCAATAGAACCATTTCCAGTACAGTAGGGACTTGATTGTCCGATTTTGAAACGTAGGGACCTATTAGAAACTAACTCGAAACATGAAGGACCAAAAAGGTATTTTACCCTTAATTCATCTATCCTATTAAATGGTGAAGTGGAAAAACCCTTGCTCATTAATCATTTATCTATAGTATATATAAAAGCCACAATGAGGAGAAACTTTTTGTGACAATTTTATCCCTCAACATTTAAATTGTATGCCAATTTTACCCTTAAATCTTTCATATTCCTCATTCATTGCTTGGTGGAATGACTTTTTTTTTCTTTTTTGAGAAAGAATAACTTCCTTTTAATTGCAATTCTTTGAAAAACAATTAAAGAATAAATAAAACAAAACTATAATTTTAATTTTATTTTTTGAATTGAAAAAAGAAAACTATAATTTTAACAAAATATGTCATTAACGTATTAACAATTTTTTTTTTTTTGAGAATATATGTATTAACAATTATAATTTTAACAAACTATAATTTTAATTAGTCATATTGTTGATGGTCAAATTTGGTCAGAGGAACTCACCTGTAGGCGTGGGCACTATAGGCTCGCTGAAGCGTGAGCTCTATAGGCTCGCATGTAGGCGTGGGCACTATAGGCTCATTGAAGCGTGGGCTCTATAGGCGCGCATGTATGAGCTTGGGCACTAAGTTGAAAAGCCTAGGCTTGCAAGTAATCGTGGACTCAACTAGATGAGGCGAGGTAGACCCGGGGGCCCAGGCTCGCGTGATCTCAAATCTAGAGGAGGCGAGGTAGACCCGTTGGTCCAGACTCGCATGGTGTCGATCTTCGCTTGAATCAATAGGGTTGGCCTTGGTCACAACCATGGCTATGGTCAACCTCGGCCTCAAGCGTGGCTCGGGTTGGCCTTGGCCTCAGCTTCAATCATATCTGGGGTCGGCCTCAACCTTAGCCATATCTGGGGTTGGCTTAGGCATTGGCCTCGAACAATTTGTCGTCTTTCGTATCCAGCTCCTTCGCTTTAATCTGGATCTTGCCTTGTGTTCAACTGCATTGACAATCTGATTTGTCTTGATTATGTGATCTTCAGGTCACTTTTGAGGTCTTGGATAGTCGGCTTCGGCTTTGGCCTAGGGTTGGCCTCGGCCTCGGGATGACCATAGCTTTGGGTCGGCCTCGACCTCGGCCTAAGGATGACTATAGCTTAGGGTTGGCCTCAGCCTGATAGCTTCTTCCTCTTAGACCCTGCCTTTGTTCTGGTACTCGTTGCCTTAGTCTTGGATGTAGGTGGGATGGTTTCTAACTCCTTTGCGACATTCTTTTCCTGGTATCTTCAATCTTGTCAAAGTTTGTGCTTGTTGTTGATTTGTCCTAAGGATGGCTCTGATCTCCTGTTGGGTTTCCTCCTAATCAGTCTGGATGAACATCTCTAGTCGGTCTAGTCCTGGTCGGCCTCGGCATGGTCAGCCTCTGCCTGGTCGGCCTCGGCCTCGGCCTCAATCTTCGCACTATTCGTCTGGTAGTCGCTGTTTGGCTTATAGTCACTTAGCTTCTGCAGGTCTCCCTGAGGATTTCCGAGCTCTTTTAGGGTGTTAAGAAGCATGGTCTTCCAAGGGAGATTGTCTTTCTTGGCATCGGCCTCGACCAATTTAGCCTCGGCCTCGGCGGCCCTGGCTTCAGTTTCGGCGGTTTTGGCTTCGGCCTCGGCAGCCTTGGCACTTCTGCGCCTCTCCTCGATCAGTTTCCTCAGGTCTATCCTACAACTAGTACTTGGTTCTGGGCTCCTCAGAATTGCTGGATCTGTAAGTCTGAGCCCCCTAACCTTGCTGCTCATGCTGCCAATCTTCACATTTTAATTAAATAAAAAATCTTCACATTTTCACAATCGAAAATCAATTAGAATTAATAATTAAATAAAAGAAAATCTTCATATCAATTAGAATTAATAATTAAATAAAAAATCTTCAAATTTTTACAAGTTCAACCTCCAAAAAATGTTCAACTCAAATTAATATAATTAATAATTAAATAAAGGGGATAAATGAAAAATGTGAAGATTAAAAAGGGAAAAAAATGTTAAAAAAAAAAAGTTTCATAACTAACCATAACTTATCTATTTTATATATACTAGTTTGAAACACGTGTTATAATACCTTTTGAAGTAGAAGTGATAATGTACCAAGAAAATATAAAAATTAATAAATACACACATGAATGTATGTTACCAAATTGAGCCATTCTAATAAAAATGGTTTATTACCAATATCATGGATATAAATCATATACCATATCAAATTTTAAAAGTTTTTTTTCTTTATTGCACATTTAAATTCTCAATATTATTTGGATGTATAAATTATCATATTTATTTTATTTATCATACAATTTTTAAATATAAAAAATCTCACCCGCTTAAACCTTTTTTTAAGATTGAAGATAACGAAAAGTCTTTTAAATTACCAGATAAGCATTTATATTTTCCAAAACCTTAATTTTGTAATCAATTAATAATTACTTCCTATCATCTTGTCTAAAAAAAATCTCAAAAATATATGAAAAATTTTGAAGGTTCAAAAAGCATAATGGAGAGAGATCGATTAAAAAGAAAAAAGATAATAGTGATCGATCTTCTTTCCCATTTTAGAAAGACAATAGTAATGAACTCACACAAAGGTGTACTCGCTTCTATTAAAGAAATAAACATAAAATATTTCTTATTCATATGAAACTCGTAGGAGTGACGAAAATATAATATAAACTAATAAAATCTCGATACTAAAGAAAACTAACAAAATTTCCTAAGGATACCTTAGTCTACTTGAAAAAGAAATAAGAAAAAATTATATATATTTCCACTGAATGAAAAGAATATATTTACTCACATTACTAAAGATGGAGTAGGAATGAGTCTTCTCCCACTTACGTTGAGTAGGAATGGGTCTCCTCTTGATGTTTGCTGCACTTTTTTTTAATTCTTCATACATCACAAAAGTTCCACCCCATCTTTTCCGTGGTGATTTAGACCACCATCTATAGGATTCAAGTGAATCGGGTGGTTATGATAAATCTTTTCAAATTAGAAATTTTGAAAATTAAAAACAATTCATTTGAATTTTAGTTTTTCAAATTTAATTTTAAAACTTGATTTGATTTAATCGAAAAATTAATAATTCTAAAATCAGGTATGTTGTTATTTATCATAACCACCGAAAACCAATTATAATTAATAATTAAATTAAATTTTCACCACAAAAAATTAATTAGAATTTGGAATGAAGCTGATTTTTTTTTTTTTAAAAAAAAAAAACCTAAATGTGAGAATGAAGATAAGATTTTTTTTTCAAACAAATTTTTAATCTTATCAAAGATGAGATTTTTTTATTAAAAAAGAAAACCTAAATGAAAAAAAAAAGATTTTTTAAAAAAAATCAATTCTCAATCTTACCAAAGATAAGATGAGATTATAGATTACAAAGAGAATGATTTTTTTTAACCAATTCTTATTATTATTTTTTAAAAAACGTAAAAGTGGGAATGAATATGTAACTAATTCTTAATCTTATCAAAGATGATATTTTTTTTTTGAAAAAAAATAAAACCTAAACGAAAAAGAGATTTGAGATTTTTTTTTTCCAAACGTAAAAGTGAGAATGAGGATGATTTTTTTTTTTAAAAAAAAAAAGAAACCTAAACGAAAAAGAGATTTGAGATTTTTTTTCTAAACGTGGGAATGATTTACCCGTGGGAATTTGAATAATTAAATATTAAATAATTAAATAGGAAGGACAAATGAAGAATTTGAATATTAAAAAGGGGCAAAAAAAGAAAGTTTCCCCCCTTAAGCGCCTTTTAATATAGTATATAGAAGTATAGATATAGATATAGATTATATTTAGTTCAACAACATTTAGGGGTGGGGGGATTCGAACTCACGACATCTTGATTATAAGCACATACTTTATGCTAGTTGAGCTATGCCCTTGTTGATAATGTATGTAATAATAATAATAGTAATAACAACTCACATAAAAAGAATTAAAAACTTATCTATTATAATAATAATTAAAAAATTAAAAAAAAAAAACAAAATCTCATTTATTAGCTAACTTTCCCCCTCTCGAACTCAAAAATAAATAAATAAATAATAAAAATCTGATCTCTTTTTTTCTTTCTTTGTCCTTTCTTTTCTTCAACCTCCATTTTATTCCCTCTTCTACAACCTATTGCACACCCACCACCCTTTCCATAAACTGGACCTCACCATCTCTTTTGGAGAAAGAATATCTCCTTCAAGTGAGCTATCTCTTTCTCTCCTTTTCTATTGCCTTTTTTCACTTGTTTCTTTTTTTTTTTTGGGAAGCAACTTTCTAGATTAAACACATGGAAAAATGGTGGAGAGATATGGAAGAGGAAAGAAGAAAAGGAGAGAAAAAAAAAAGTGTAGATACAGAAAAATAAACAAGCATAGTGGATCTAAAAGTACATATGAATTAGAGCATGAAAAAGAAAAAAAAATATAGCATGAAAAGTATAAGAAAAAAACAATAAATGAATTACTGGATAACATGACATATGACATTTGGTGTGGTATTTAAGGAGGGAAATGAAAGGTTAGCATTGAAGGAAGAAAAGTAAAACTAAAGAAAGAGGATTAAAGTGACATCAACATTATTTGAGGCAGACGAAGGAGAAAAAGTTAAAAAAGTATCAGTGGTACACATTCATTCAAAAATTGAAAAGGAAAAATTGACATATAGAAAGGTTCTCCTCATTGTTCTTTTTATATATAGATATAGATATAGACATAGATATAGACATAAATATTTGTTATAGGTAATTTTGGACCACCCCGATGTACAAGGAGCTGACGAGGACAACTGGAGAGAAATCGGGTTGGGAAATGGACCCAAGAGGCAAAACCGGCAAGTGGGACGGGCCAAGACCGAAGGGGTCGGGCTTTGCTCGGGCTCGGCCCAAGGTCGAGGCCGAGGTTCATGGTCGGCCCGCTCGCGCGGGTCGAGCACGTCCGACTCCGTTTGGTCCTTACCGTCTCTGGCTGCCCCGGTTCTGCCTGGTTTTGTCTCGAAATGCCTCCGAACTCCTAAAAACCCTAGGAGCATGAACATGTATTTATACCCCTTTTCGCCACTAAAGAAGAGGACCCGAACTCTATTCTCGACTCTCTCTCTCTTGCTCTCTAGCCCTCCTACTTCCGTTTTCTAACTTAAGCATCGGAGGCGGTGTTGCTAGCACCACACTGGTGTGCAGGTTTTCCGTTTTGCAGGCCACGTCTTCCCCCGCTCTCAAACAAATTCACTGTCGATTATCACGTGGAGCTAGCGAAGGTAATTTACCTAGCGAAATTTGATCATCAACAATATTGATATAGATGGATGTTGAGGATCCCACATTGAAAAGATTAGTGGAGAACTCACAATATATAAACTACAAGGGTCACCCCACTCATTGCCAATTGGGTTTGAGATAGAATCTCATGCTATCTAATATGGTATCAGAGCCCATTAAACCCAAACGGATATTTGGTCCAATAAAAAGAAATTTGGATCCGATCCAAGAATGGATCTCGAGAGGGCATGTTGAGGATCCCACATCTAAAAGATTAGATGGGCTCCACTCATTGCCAAATATTATTAGAGGAGAAATCGAAGAAAAAATAGAGTTTTAGATTTGAAAAAACACAGAAATGTCACAACTTCTACTAAGTATCATCACATAATGCTATAGAAAGTAATTGATAGCATTTTGGAAATACTATGAAAATTTTATTATGTCAACAACAGAAAATTTATACATATTCTTTATATAGTATTTTTCAAAACCTATGAAACATTCACAATAGCAATACTTAAAAGTTAAAGCTATGTAACTTTACTATAAGCATCAACAAAAGGATAATGGAACTTTTTCTACAGCATTTTTTAAATGCTATGAAATGTGAATATGACAACATTTTTGTCAAGTTGTGAAAAGGTTACCATATCATCAAAATTATGCTATCAAAGGTGACTTTTATAACATTTAATAGTGCATCCAAAAAATGTGTGATAGGACTTTTAACAATAGAGTTATTTGCAAATAGATTTATCGAAACTATTTCCAAATCTAACAAAATTAAAGTTTGTCAGTGATAGAATAGTCTATCAACAATAATTACACTTGTGATTTAAGTTTATTGTTGATAGACTTATCTCTGACAGACTTCAATTTTGCTATATTACAATTATTTTAGTCTATTTTGCTATTTGTGTGAAAAACCCCTTAACAATATTGCCTAACCCGATATGACTAAAAACACTATGATAAGTCTACCATAGCGTTTTTCCAATGCTATTGTATATGATATTTGTTGCAATGTTATTTCTCCACTTCATGTAGTCTAAAATTTGATTCAATGTCAGTTTCCTCCTAATGGTTTTGAATATTAGCATTAGTTGTAAGAGATTCTCGCCTTGAGATAGGATTGTATTTTAACCAATCAAAATTGGTAGTTTTCTCGACTAAAACACTAAAACATTGAGGAGAGCTGACTTCCAAATTAGAGACATATATTTAAATATAAAAAATGAAATTTCTGGCTTTTCAAATAAAATTAAAACCCTTAATCATCGTTGAGAAAAAAAATGAAAGATAATAAAGACTACGGAAAAAAACTTGTTGTATACCAGTATGTAGGGATTTTCGTACATACCACCATTAAAATGTTGATAACTAGGAGAGGAAAAAAATTTCTCATTTTCTACCTTTCTCTTTCTTAGTTGTCAAGATTTTAATAGAGTATGTAGGAGGTCCCGGTATACAACCAAGTTTTGTTTCCTGGCTTCAATTTAAAAACAACATTAAACTTGGAAACACAAAACTAAAAGGAAAACTTAAAAAGACCAAACAAAAACCATTCATTACACCTTATGCTTATCTCTAAATTGCAACACTCGGATTCAGCAATGCAAACTGGAGAAACTGTGGATTTTGTTCTAAAAATTTCATTTCCTTTTCATCCAATACCATCCAAACCTCCACTCCATCTCCCGACACACTATCCAACAGAACAATAATATTCGTCATGATCTCTTCCAAGTCTCCTGCAATTCCAATCCATGCAGGCTTTCCCCATCCAAAATCAACTTCATTCAAATCCATGTTTCGCCAACTCGTGAAAAAGTAGTAATCTCGAACTTCAGATGGAAACTTATTCATCTCGCCAATCAGCTTCAAAACGCCTCTCGTTCCTTTATCTCCCATCAACCCTTTTACGAAATCACTGTTGATTTTTTCAAACGATTGTCTCAATAATCCCACCAGCTCGCTTAGCTTCACTTCCATCAATTCATTCGCTGAATTGTAATGAGCGACTGCGCCCCACATGACGTTTCCCACAGAAACTTCAGGCAACGACGGCTCCATTCTCTTTCTCAAGTTCACTACGTGCGATAAAGTCGACAGCTTTTCACTTCGAGAGCAAGTTCCACTCGTTGAGGCTTTCATTACATGTTTCCAAATAAACCCAGTTAGTGCTTCGACGCTTGTCGGATTTGGGACGTTGCTGGATCTCGCTCTGGCTTTTAGATCTGATATCGCTTTCCCACGAAACACGAACCGTCGTAGACGACGCTTTCGGTCGGAACTCGAATGGAGTACTTGGGTATGGAAAGGCAATGAGTTTGTTTGTGGGAAGAGTGAGGAGAAGGCTTTGTAGTCGGAGCATGACATCTTTGGAGATGAATTGAGAGAGTCTTTGTTGGTGGAAGCCCAAGATCTTAGAAAACAGCTGAGAGTTGCTACGTCTATGAGCTTGTGCAATAGACAAAGAGAGATTGCGACTCCACCGCAGTCAAAGACGTTCGCTTGAACGACGATTTGAGCGTATTTCTCGGCTGGCTCGGTACAAAAGACAGAACATGGGAGAAGTTTGATTAAGACCTCGTTGTTTGGTTCTTTGAGGACCTCCAACATGTTACAGCTAACACTTGCTTCGAGGAAGATAGCTCCTTTGTCGCTACAATGAATGGATTTGTCGACGATTCTTCCTGCCAACAAGAAGAAACGGCTCAGAGTTTCTGATAGGGAGGTTTTGAGTGTAGCAAGTAAATTTTTTGGATGGACGTTATTTGGATCATTGTCATTTTTTTTCATGGGGAAGAAAAATAGAAGTGGAGTATAGAACATGGGAGACAACTGATCGATGAGTGAAAGTTGAAAGGTTTTGAGGTGAGGGGGAGTTGGGGAAGAAGGCTTAATAGTTTCTCTTGACAAGATTTTAACTTCCATCCTTATTTTCTCGAGAAACAAACACAATAGCTTTGAAATGAAATTGCATTGTGAAATCACAATAGCTTGGTAATGACTCTTATATATTGGAGTGTAGGTGGAAGGTATGTGTGTATTAAAGAAAAAGGTTTAAATATTATTTTGGCCCGCCGTGCTTTTGTCTTTGGTTCATTTTGGTCCTTATACTTTTAAAATGTCTTACTTTTGTTTTGTTCATTTTAGTCCTTGTAATTTTAATAGAACAATATTTGGCTGCATAGTGTAGAGATCTTCTTACATACTCATTAAAATCTTGACAACTAAGAAAGAGAAAAAGAGAAAACTTTTTTATCGTTGTCAACATTTTAATGGTGGATTCTACTATGTAGCCAATTTTTTTCCATTTTAAAAAGTAATCAATTTAGTCCCCACTAAAAAAATTTAAGCATAAATTTTATAAACAATAGAAACTTTATAATCAAATTTATGACTACATTTCAAGATAAATTTAGTAAGTGAAGTGTCATCCTAAAATTATGATTGGAATTTTTTTAAAAAAAAAAAATTGAGGTGTGTACGTAGAAATTTCATCTTAGGGTGCGTTTGGTCGGTGATCTGAAAACATAAATTTGAAAAAAAAAATTCAATGAAAATAAAGTTGTATTTCATGTTTTTAGACATTGTTTAGTAGTAGATTTAGAAACTGAATCTCAATTTAAAAAAGGGTTAACTACATAGATAGACCATTTTGAACGCCAAATTACATAAATGTCAAGTTTCAAGAATATTTTTAGCTTTGTCCCAAGCCTAGCCATTTAAGCAGGAATGATTTTACAGATTTGCCCATTGAATTTAAAAAATGAATAAATTAAAACTAAATATATTTTTATAAGATTTCAAAATATCCCAAAACCACACCTAGTTTCCATATTCTTCAAAATAGTTGTCATAACTTCTAAAGAGAACCCTAAATTCTAATTTATTTATTTTTTTTCCTTTTCTTTATCCCTTCCTTTTCTTCCTCACGTAAGCTTATATGGTGTTATTTAAATTAATTTTTTTTAAATATATTTTGTTAAATAAACTACCGTTTATATTTGGAATGATTTTTTTCATCTTCAATCTAAATTGAAGTGTTTGAGAATGCAAATTTTCTGTTGCCATTTATTTAGTCAAGTTTACAGGTTTATAATGTATAATGGTAGTATATATTTAATGGTTTTTGCTCACTTAATGGGTATTCAATGTATGTATAAAAAAAATCAAAATGTATATATTTTATAATTGTGGTATATATTTGGTGTTTATTTGATTTTTCTTAGATGTTCAATTTATGAATACAATATTTCAAATGTTTATAACTTATAATGACGGAATATTTTTTTATGGCTAAATGATTCAAATGTTTATATTATATAAACAAAGTATATAATAATTTATATAATGTAAGTTTATATAAACAATTTTAACACCACCTTTAGACAATAGTTTGTACAACTAAACTTGTCCTCCCTAATCTTCGCATCGGTTTTTCATGAAATGTGTTGAGCTTTATATCGGATTATATATTTATGTGTATACTATAAATAATGGTGTATATATAATATATATCAGATTATATATTTATGTGCACAATATATTGCATAGTATTAGTTACCAAGATAAAATTTGAAGTATCGTAAAAATATAACATAGTTTATTAGATATGTATGATTATATATTGTATATCTTATCCTAAATAACAGTATGAAACAAATAAATTAACAAAATGGTGTTTGAAAATATATACTCGATATATTTGTTCATCGTCAACATCATCTCATTTGGAAATATATATACTTGGTCATATATCTTTTCCAAAAAAACACACCCACAAAAAAAAAAAAAATTGATTTCTCTCTACATGTTTTTCAATAGGCCAGAAAATTTAGAAAATGGGATACATGAACTAATCGAGTCATGGGTATAAAATTCTTTGCAATATAAAAAATTATGTATATGAGATTATATAATAAGTGTTTATACATTATAAAATATATATTTATCATTTGTAGAAATTATGTGATTGGATTGACATTGGAATAAGAGTTAATGTGCATACACACAAAAATGTGCCAACATTTTATGTCATTGTGCAGAAAAAAACAAAATAAACAAAAACAAATACACAATAAAGTATGGTGGTTTGTTGCAAAATTAAAATAAAAAAATAAAAAAAATAAAAACAAACACAGATCACTGGAGAAAAGTGGGTAATAGAAACACAATTAAGAATTACAAAATAAAAAAAAAATCAACGTACTCATGTTTGAAAAAAATAAAACCAAACCACCTGGAAAAAAAAAAAAAAAAAAGTGCAATAGAAGCACAATTATTTTGGGTGAAATTATGGGAACGACCACAACCAAGATTTTTGTGAAATGTGTCTAGGGTTGAGTGATGACAAATTAATTAGCTGGAATTTTATTATGGAAAGAATGAGAAACAATCAAAAATTTAATAGGTAAATTTTTAAAGGGTAAAATAGGAAAGATTTAACTAGGAAATCTTGAGCCAAGACAAAGCCGAATTTTTTTTTATAACTATACATTTGTAAAAAATGGATGCTAGAAAGGTATAATTCCCATAATTTCTGTTTAAAAAATTGTTCAAAATGTGTTTGATAATATTTTATAAACCATAAACTAGTTGTAATTATCAACTAAATATGGAATTAAATATAAACTATTATTAATTAATTTATAAACATGTTATATGTTAAAAAAAATTGTATAATTTATTATTTTACAGTATCATATAATTTACAATACATATATTAGGGGTAATTTCTCCAATAATGTACTTTAAAAAAAATGACAAATCTAATGTCGTTTTCAAAATAAAAATATTAATAATGTACTTAAAATAACAAATTACAAACTTAGGGTGAAGTTTGAAAGTATTGACAAAATTAGGGTCGTGGAAATCGTGTACCAGGTACACGATTTACAATGGGATAAAATCGTGTACGTGGTACACGATTCCAATAAGCATCGCGTACCTGGTACGCGATTTACGTGGTAATAATCGTGTACCAAGTACACGATTCCACATGAAACTCGTGTACCAGGTACACGAGTTTAATTTTTTTTTTTAATACACGAGTTACCACATATAAATATTTAAAATTTATTTCGAAGTATAATATTTCTTTTTTTTAATAATTAACGTAAATAGATATTTTTCTAAAATTTCACAGACAACAATTTTCTAGAATAATTTCGTCTTTTACAAAAGCTAGTAAGAAAAATAAGTAAAATCCTAAGTGCCATAGCGACGTGGTCTTCTCTGACGAGCTCCACGACGAGGTTGAGGCGCTTCCATGTGTGATTGATGATGAATCACATCATCAATATCTTGTTGAGTTATGTCACCATGACCAGAACTTGAAGCAATGTCTGTCTGATCTGCTAGTGACTGAACTTGATGAGCTAAAGTGTCATCATCAACTATAGGAGGTTTTTCATCTTCATTCTGCTGTGGAATGTCTGCAGCTTGTTGTCGACGGCGTCTACGACGAGCACGTGTCCGATCAGTGTCAGCAACGGTAAGCCTCCTAGTTTGTTGAATGATATCAGTTATGTTCGTGACATACTGCTCACACATAGAACCTAACTGTGGTATATTTTGTTCCACAGAAAAATGTTGCACATCTCGAACAAAGTTATTCTGCAAGAAGAAAATAATTAAAATAATAAAAATATTTGTAACTGAAATTCAGTAATAACAAAATGAAAGTATATACTATACCGTGCAAGCATAATAAGCACCCTCACGCGTGATATATCTTCTCGTGATTGAATCATACCAGTGTAAGTAGTCATCAGACACAACTGGCATCTCTACTATGTCGCCCAAGACACAATGATCACGACGTGCACGCCACAGTGATATATATGATGCATGATGATGTCGCCAATCGTGATCGTGCTTACCTCGCAAGTCTAACTGATGTAACTCAATGTCTGTATCGCAATATGGCGGAACCATTTGTCGCATTCCAAATTGTCTTAGTACTCGATTTGGGTAATGCCACTCTACAATATGAAAACATATGAGAGGGCTTACAGTCAACCAAATCTCCCGTCCATTACGACAATAGTCTGGTAGTAAGGCCATAATCTCAGGTGTGTATGGTGTCCATGTGATCTGGAATTTATAAAACAATAAATTTATTAATGTATATTTTTTTAAAATAAGAAAAAATTTGATTACTATTTTACCTGGTGGGCATAAAACGATCAAATGTAATACGATACATGATCAACAAATTTGTAGTTTGCTCAGATGCAGCCAAAATTCCATTCCATCTACACATTATACAATACAATTAAAGATATTATTATGCAAATTCATGATAAATTTAAATTATACGTAAATTTAACATACTGAGCACTAAGTGGGCGTCCAGCATAATGACCAGGGGTCGGCAAGTCGTGTAGTGGTGCGACAATAGAAAACCGATCGAATGCCCAAACTTGTAGTATTAGTGGACCGGCTATCTCTAATGCACTGGCACTACTAGCTCGACATAATTCTCTATACAACCATGCAAGACATGCACTACCCCAAGAATATTGTCCAGCTGTCTCGAAGTTTTCTAAAAGTGGAAGAAACATGAGATGCACAAGTGTGTTGGACTTGTCAGCAAATAAAAACCCTCCAATTAATTGCATAATAAAGGCTCTCGCATGCCTCTGTATTGTGATCTCGTCGGCATTGGGGGGCAAATCTGCAAACTGTGCTGCCAACCATGGAATGCTTAATCTAGATCCATGCAATTCAGGGGGTCGAACTCCCAAAAAATCCTCACATACCTGACCCCAATTATATTGCAGTGAGCTAGTTACAGGTTCTCCATCTATAGGTAATCCGAACTGCACTGCAACATCTTGAAATGTAACAGTACACTCTCCACAAGGCATATGAAATGTATGGGTTTCTGGCCTCCATCGCTCAACTAACGCAGTAATAAGATGCCAATTTAGTTGCATGAACCCAATCTGCGCAACCCCCCAAAATCCGGCTTGTTGTACGTAAGGCACGATGCGTTGATCTATATTGATATTTCTGTTAACTACTGCCTCTCTTCTTCGACATTGTAAGATAGTAGTGGATTGATCATCCCATATCGACTGTGAACGGTGCGTACGTTGTAAATATAATTGTCTTGGGTTAATTGGCCCAGATTCCATATTTATACTGAACATTTAAAAACACATAAGTCCATTAGCAACTAATAAATCAAGATTCATTACAAAGAAAACATAATCCATTACAAAGTCCATTACAAACCCAATCCATTACAAACAAAGTCTACTACAAATCAAGAATCATTACAAAGAAAACATAATCCATTACAAAGTCCATTACAAACCTAATCCATTACAAACAAAGTCTACTACAAAGTCAATATTACAAAGTTCATTACAAAGTCAATACTACAAAGTCCATTACACGAGCTCCATACCTGTGGATGAAATTTAACAAAATCAAATTCAATTTAATCAACTAATAATAATGTTTAGAAATGAAATTTGAATCAGAATAAACCTTTTTCATCCATGTGTTGAAGATGAAGCGCCTAAAGTGCGAGTTGGACAAGTGCGCTTGTTATGACCTTCTCGTTTACACAAACCACAACGCACTTTTGTACCAGCTTCTCGCCAATCCATCTCATTATGAATTTGTTTAGATTTTGGTCTTCCATGTTCCCTCAACAAATTCTTGTTTGGACGAAGTGTGTCAAATTGTACCTCTGGCCAATAATCTCTATGTTGAATAGGATGAAATTGACTTTCATAACATCGCTGGTATTTTGATAGCTTGTATGTTTCATCAACAAAGGGTAAGTGTGCCAAATGAGTGTGGTTACAAGCTGCAATTACATGGGAGCAGGGGATTTTGTAGATTTGCCACTTGTTACAGGTGCATGAGTTATCTTTTAAGCAAACAACTTGTGTTTGCTGACCCTTATATGGAGAAATCATACTTATCCTGTTTCAATTTCAAAACTAGAAGTACTTCTATCAACAGACTTCACAGTATGTGCAGCAGCTCTCTTTTCCCACCTCCTGAGTCTACTTAAAGCATATCGTGTATACGTTTCACCACGATCAAATGCTTCACTGATTTCTTCTCGACGTTGTTCAAAATAATGAATTGTCCGATACCAAGTGCACTTAACCAATGCCGTGATGGGCAACATTCTAGCTCCCTTGAACACACCATTAATACATTCAGCTAGGTTTGTAGTCATCCATCCATAGCGATACCCATTGTCATGTGATTGTGTTCACTTTTCTAGATTCATGTGAGTGAAAAATTCAAGACAATCAGGATTTAATCACTTTAACTCTTTCATACATCGATTGAACTTACGTATTTGGTGCTGACGTCCTGCCCTATAGACCAAGTCTTTGAGCTGCTTCGATTTATACTTTTTATTAAAGTTACTTGCCACATGACGAAGACAATATCGATGGTATGCTCTAGGTTCACTCCAACCATTTTCTTCATCATTCACAGCAGCTAATATGCCTCCATGTCTATCAGAAATTAAACATATACCATCTCTCTGTGTAACATGGGCACGTAAGGCACGTAAAAACCATGACCAGCTAGAAGTACTCTCCTCTTCCACAACTGCAAAGGCAAGGGGAAATATATGTCCATTTGAGTCAACAGATGAAGCTATCAATAATTTCCCTTTATACTTGCCATAGAGGTGTGTACCATCAATCTGAATCATTGGTCTACAGTATTTAAAATCTTCTATTGCAGGACCAAAGGACCAAAAGACTCGACCAAGAATTACATTGTGCGGTACCTCAGTTGGAATGAAGTCAAATTCAACTCGAGATGTTGGATTGTAGTGTACAACAGCCATCAACCAATAAGGAAGTTCTTCATACGATTTTTCTCAATCACCAAATACTTTTATCAAAGCTTTTCTTTTAGCTTGCCATACACGTCTATAATTAACACTATAACCATAGTCTTTCTTTATAGTTTCTTGCAATAATGATATAGAAACTCCAGGATCACTTCGAACAAGATTTTGAATTTCATTACACATAAAATCTGAGTCTAGTTGTGAATGGTCTTGGGTGAGTTCTGGATATAAACACGAATGTTCCCCTTCAAGCTTCGTAATTTCGAACATTCCATGAGTTTTTCGCCGACAGGCACGAAGTCTCCAATTGCACCCTTCATCCCACTGTTTGCACTTCACATACCAAATATCTTGATTTGATTCCACCACAGTAATCTGGTAATGGTTTACAACACAATATTTTTTTACGGCAAGTTGTAGATCCTTTTTATTCTCAAATAATAATCCTTTAGGGCCCGTTTGATAACCATTTCAGTTTTTGGTTTTTGGTTTTTCTGTTTTTGGTTTTTGGTTTTTGGTTTCCTGTTGTAACGACCCGACTTCTTAATAAGTCTTAAAGGACCGTCACGAAAATGCATGCTTTGGGAGGCCTTTTTAAACAAAAATATTTTAAAACATAAACGCTAAATTTAAGTAAAAACTTTAAAACAAGACTTTTATTCGGGATCCCTAATTTCAAAGGTTTTAAATAAGCTCAAATAAATTCTAAAACATAATTGAACAAGGCCTTTAGAAATTTTCTTTAAACAATTTGCAATTCAAATTAAGTTCAACAGTGTTCTTAACGCGGAAGAAAATAAATTATGAACTACAGCCTTTCCATGGCTGTCTATCGGATTCTCATCAATCGCCTTTCATCTGCCCTTGCCTTTACCTGAAAAATAATATTTTTGAAAGAGTGAGTATTTTAAATACTCAGTAAGTGACCTTGCTATTGAGGTTGGGTCACGCTTTAAAAACATTTTTAAAGTCAACAATAAATATAATTCTGGTGGCTTTAAACTTTATTTGAAACTTAGGATATACATCAATTTCATGCATATCCTAAAACACATCAATTTCATGTGTACTTCTAATGAGAGAGAATATGCATCACTTTCATACATATTCTAGACACATCAATTTCATATGTCTCCTACAGAGGCCGTCAATTTCACGAAACCTCGAGGGCGTCAATTTCACAACCCTCGACTTAGGTGCATCAATTTCATGTCCCTAAGCCCTGCGTAGGCATCTCTAAACATACATCAATTTCATGTACGCTGAATTACACTTATAAATAATTTAAACTAATACCTTTAATGGAATTTCAAGAGACCACCAACTCAGCTATTTTTAAACATTAACAAATATGAACAATAATAATTCTCATGCTTTCAATGACTTTTCATAAACTCATGCATAATTGAAATATGCTCAATTTTCATGTTTTTAATAAATAATAATAAATTTCAAGAACAACTCATAAAAACGAATATTTTAGAAAATCAAGTATGCGCACCCAATTAAAAAGGGTTCAATAGTAAGTTCACTTACCTTAGTCTGTATTTTACGCCGCCTAAACAACTCAACAAAGGGTCAAACTCAACCTTAACATAATTTAAGCTTGCTGGTCGGATTCGATTATCGCTCAAACTCGACGATTAAACCTCCAACGCTATGGGTACCTTCAAATTGAAAACTAGAATTAATGGGTATTTGATTAGTGAGTGAAATTGGTCCAAATAATCTTAAATCTCACTTACCCAAAGCTAAATTTGTCGAAAACGCCAAAGGAATATACCCACACAAACTCCGTCGAAAATCGCCTTGAACTCGCTTAAGGTTTTATAACTAAAGCCACAATCAATGGGTATTCAACACAACAAGATAAATTAGTCAAACTTCACCCTAAGAGCACTTAACCACTCCAAAATTACCCAAAAAGCAAGCTTACCGCCGCTCCTACACAACCCAGCCGCCGGAAAAATACAGTACCGCCGCCGAAAACTGCTGCTGCCGACGGAACCGAGGGCAGTCGCCGGAAACTGCTGCTAACGTCGAACCGCCGCGCCTGCTGGAGAAGAAGTCGCTGCCGGACGACGCGTGACGGAGCTCCTGCCGCCGACAACCGCTCAAATTGAAGAAGAAGAAGAAGGGAATGAGGTTGCGATCGTGGGTTAAAGGAGAAGATGGAAGCTAGATGGCTAAGCTCTAGGGCTGCGTGCACAACTAAAAGAAGGGATCTTGGGCTTGGGCTTTGGGCTCAGCAATCTCAATATCTACAAAAATGCCCCTCCAGCTCATCTTTTAAATTTTCTCCAAATTTTCAAATTTCAATTTCCCTCTCAGCCGAATTTAATACCCAATTAAAAGAAAATTGAATTTTCCCTTAATTTGCGGGCGTTACACCTGTTTTTTAAAAACAAAAACCACATATGTTTGATAACTGTGTTTTGTTTTTTGTTTTTAAAAAACAAAAAACTAACCTTGTTTGATAACTGTTTTTGGTTTTCAGTTTTTTAAAAATTAGAAAGATGAAAAGATATTTTAGAGAAAGAAAAATGTGTAAAGACGTTGAAACAAAAATTTAGAGACACAAATATAAATGTTTGGGAAAAATACACTTTTGGTCCCTGAGGTTTGGGTTAAGTGACACTTGGGTCCCTGAGTTTTCAAACTCAACAAAAATACCCCTGAGGTTTGAGATAAGGAGCACTTTGGTCCCTGCCGTCAAATTTTCTGTTAACTTTTAACGGTTGTTGACGTGGCACTATTATTTTAATATAAAAAATTATTTTTGTTTTATTTTTTAAATAAAAAAATATTAAAAAATTAAAAAATTAATATTTAATTATTTTTTTTATTCTTTCTCTCTTTCTCTCTCATCTTCTTTTTCTCCATCTTCCTTCTTCTCCATCTTCTCCCTCCTCCTTCTTCTTCCTAAGTCCGGCGACCGGCGACCACCACACGCCGCCGCCGCCGCCGCCGGCCGGAAATGGAGGAGGAGGGAGGTCCCTCCTCCCTCCCTTTTCTATTTTTTTAAAAAAAAAAACATAGAAGAAAAAGAATTCAGTCGTCGGCGACTTTGGAGACTTGATGTGCAAACTCATCAAGTTTGAAAATTGATAGATAGGGATATCAAGTTTTTGGCGCCGTTGCCGGGGATTGGCAATTATTTAGTTCGCTTAATATTTTGGGGAATTTGCTTGGTCTTACTTTAGAGTGTATTTTATTGAGTTTGTCTTATTTTTTCTTTTTATTCTTTATTTCTTTTGTTTTTGTTTTATTTTTGGTTTTGTTTTTCTTATTTATTTATTTTAGGTTGTAATTGTGTATGCGAAAGGACAAGGACGCTCTGCTAGTGCCCTTTGATTTTGAAATTGAAAAGACTTGCAAAAAGAACAGGAAGGAGAAAAGGGAAAGACTTGCATCAATGGCCAATCCGAATCCACAAGATGAGCAGAAGCCGATACGGGACTATTTCCAGCCTACTTTTCCTGATCAACAATCTGGGATAGTCTACGCGCCGATCAATGCAAATAATTTCGAGCTTAAAACTGGCCTCATCTAGATGGCTAGAGATAGTGCATTTAGAGGATTTCCCTCTGAGGATCCTAATTCTCATTTAAAATCTTTTCTTGACATCTGTGGGACTGTGAAGTTGAATGGTGTCTCTGAAGATGCCATACGCTTACGATTATTTCCTTTTTCTTTGCAGGACAAAGCTAGAGACTGGCTCCGATCACTTCCATCTGGAAGCATAACTACGTGGGACGCGTTGGTTCAAGCTTTTCTTGCCAAATATTTCCCACCTGCAAAGACAGTCAAGCTTAGGACAGAGATTGAGACATTCCAGCAGCTAGGCGATGAACAACTATTTGAGGCTTGGGAGCGCTATAAGGAGTTACTGAGGAACTGCCCTCAGCATGGATACCCAGATTGGCTGCAGATCCAGTTGTTTTATAATGGTCTAAATCCAAATACTAAAACCATTGTTGATGCAGCTGCAAGTGGGACTCTGTTGTCCAAGACTGTAGAGAATGCACGAACTTTACTTGAGGATATGGCCACGAACAGCTACCAGTGGCCAACTGAGCGGTCTGCACCTAAGAAGATTGCAGCTGGGATTTATGAGATCGATAATGTAAGTTCGCTTCAAACCCATATGACCTCCCTTGCTAATGCCTTCATGAAATTCTCAGGTACAGGGAATGTACAATCTATTGAGTCAGCGGCTCTTGCATCTCAATGTCAGGAGGAGACCACTACTGAACAGGTTCATTATGTTGAAAGAAATTCTAACTATAGGGGACACCATAATTCTACACCCACACACTACCACCCTAATGTTAGAAATCATGAAAATTTCTCATATGCTAACACTAAGAATATCTTGAACCCTCCTGGATATGGTTGGATCTTTTATTGCAGAATCGAGCAAAAGGACCAACAAGCTGGAGGAAGCAGTGATTGCAATAAATACCACTGTGACAGGCCACGGAGCAGCAATTAAAAACATCGAAACTCAACTGGGTCAACTGGTGAAGGTAAAGCCACAGCTGAACCGGAGAAAACCCAAATGGAGTATTGCAAGGCCATTACCGTGCATCAAGTGGAGGAATTTCAAGTAGTTGATACACAGGAGATTCATGAGCCTGAAGTCACTAAGGAAGAAGTTGAAGAGGGTTCATCTTCAAACGAAGCTGAAAAACTCACTTATGACCCTCTTATTCCTTCACCTACTGTTCTGGTTCCAAAGCCCAAGAAAAAGAAGAAAAAGAATTACTCAACTCAATTCAAAAAGTTTCTTGATATTTTTATGAGTTTAAATATTAATTTACCATTTGCAGAGGCTTTGGAGCAGATGCCCAAATATGTACAATTTATGAAGGAATGGCTTTCGAGGAAAAAGAAGGAAAAGAAAGTTGAGACAATATTCCTTACCTCTACATGCAGTGCCCGACTTCAAAAGAATGTGCCTGACAAACTTGCTGATCCAGGGAGTTTTTCTTTTCCCTGCAATTTTGGTACTCATTCTTTTCGTGCTTTGTGTGATTTAGGCGCGAGTATTAACATAATCCCTTTATCTTTATGTAAAAAGTTAAACATAGGAGAGATTAAACCTACTGCAGTAAAACTCCAGTTAGCTGACCAATCTGTAGTTAGTCCGTATGGAGTAGTAGAGAATGTATTGATTCAAGTAGGGAAATTTTTTCTGCCAATTGACTTCTTTGTGATGGATGTAAAGGAGAATCCTTTAGTGCCTGTGATTTTAGGGAGACCATTCCTCGCAACTGGGCGAGTTATCATTGACATCGAGCGTAGGGAGCTGACTGTGCGAGTCCTACATGAAAAAGAAATTTTTAAAGCGGTTGGAGCCTCTACAGATTGCTCTGAAGTTATGATGGTAAGTTACAGAAAAGGTGCAAGCAAGAGCACCTCTGGTGGAGCCCGGGACAATAGACCTCCTTGAAGCATATACGGTCACCACGTCGAGCTAACGACGTTAAACAAGCGCTTTTGGGAGGCAACCCAAGTGTTTTTATCTTATTTTTATTTTTATTTTATGTTATTGTTTATTTGAGTTGATTTCTTTAAATTCGATTTTTCATTTTTTATTTTTCTCACTTTTTCTTGTTTTTTTATGCAGGTGAAATTTTAATTTTATTGAGGAAAAAAAAAATTTTGAAAAAAGAAATAGAAAAAGGAAGTGCTGGAATAATTTAAAAAAAAAAAACGGACGAAACGCGCGTTTTGGGTAAAAAAATGTTTCAGTGTCGCGACGCTGTCGCGATTTTTAACCCAAAACGCCCAGAATCGAAAAAAAAAAAATTTCAGAAGTTAAACCCTAGCCGCCAGCACTCTTTCCCTCTCGTTTTCCTTGAAATTTTTCATCGATTCTCTCCACCTTCTTGTTTAAACTCACAAATATTGTGCTATTCTTCCCGTTTTTTGCAGTTTCGAAGTGTTTTGGGCGTGAATTTGCTCGAGTTCGTCCGTGGGTTGTTCAAATCTGTCGTGGGTTTCGAGTTTGGGTGAGTTTTGGTTCGTTTTCCACCGGTTTCAGCTTGTTTTCAGCCTCTTTACAGCGTTTTGAGCTTCTTTTTGCCGTGGGTGTGCTTGGATTTCGCGTTTTGGCCGTGGGTTTTAGCGAAAATCAGTGTTTTTGGTGATTTTGGCTCGATTTCTCCGTGGGTTCTGAGTTTTGGCCGTGGGTGTGCTTGATTTTGGCCCGATTTTGGTCGTGAGTTCCTTAGTTTCGGGATTTTCAGCAAGTTTCCGGCGATTCTTCAGCTTGTTTTAGCCGTGGGTATGAAATGTTTGGTATTTTCCTCCTCTTTTCAGCCTAAATTTTAACTTAAAGCATTAACTTCAGTTGGTTTAGAGGTTGGATTGTATGGTTTTGGGGCTGAAAATTATTACTTGTCGCTGTGAGGTATTTTGAGTTGATTATTGAAGTGTTGGCTGCTGTTTTTTTGGGTATTTTAACGTGGATTAGCTGCTGGTTTTTATGTATTTGAGCCCATATATGCTGAAATATTGATGTACTACTAGTATTGAGTATTGGGTATCATTCAAGCATCATTGTGTGCCTTCTTGGTGAAGTTTTATTAGGCTATTTTCATTGTTTAGTGTTTTTTGGACTCTACTGCTGTTGTTGTTGAGCTCTGTTGCTGCTGTTGTGACTTTATTTCTGAGGCGGACGGGCTATATTTGTAGTTTGTGGAGTGTTTGGTGGCGTGGGACTGTGATAGAAAATTTTCCTCCTAGATTTTAGTATCTTTCCATTAGTTACAATGCATAAAAGATCTAGGAGACATGCTGCCTCTTCTTCCTCCCCCCCTCCACCTTTTGACCAAGATAGGTTCGTTAGTGCTGAAGCCTCAGCGAGGTTTGATAAATATGTGGAGGGTAGGAATTTTATTCCTGAGCGTGGTTTTAGCCCTGATCCCGAGATGCAACCAAACCTTGTTAATAACATTTGGGTTCATTTCTACACACCTTGCCCCTTCTTCCAATGTGGACCCTACTTCACATATTGAATTAGTAATCTCCCAATCTATATGTGTGAAAATATCTGAAGGTGGCTCCTCATTTGGCTTTCTAGGGGGAGGATTAATATTAACATTCTCTCCAAATAATTCATCAACTTCTGTCTCTATATCACTATCCCCACCATTTCCAGGTTCAAGAATCACTAACTTCTCACGAGACAATGACATATTTTACCAATTTGACTATAACTGAAAAAATTAGAAAAATATTAATTAAATTTTATTTTTTTCAACAGCATGAAAAATATGTCACACCAATCCGAAAAAAATAAAAAAAATTAAATAAACAAGTCCAAAGAGGTCCAACAAAGTATATCTAAGTCCAGAACTCAAACAGATAAAATCAGTCCAAAAACGATCCAAATCAGTCCAAAAATGACCCAAAACAACCTAAATCGGTTCAAAATATACCTAAAACAATATAAATCTAAGTCCAAAACTCAAACAGCCCAAATCAGTCCAAAAACGATCCAAAACAATCCAAAAAAGACCCAAATCAATCCAAAATCGACCCAAATCAATCCAAAAACAACACAAATCGATTCAAAATATACCTATAAAAATATATATCTAAGTCCAAAACTCAAACAGCTCAAATTAGTCCAAAAACGATCCAAATCAGTCCAATAACGACCCAAATCAATCAAAAAACAACCCAAATCAGTTCCACATAATCCATAAATGCTTGAAAGCACTAAAACAGTCCACACACTAAAAATCTATCACTAAAATCATTCATAAACAAAAAAATCTATCACTAAACCAATATTTTTATATGAAAAAAAGAAAAAAAAATTACCTAATCGCCTAAACGGAGAGGTTGGCGGCGGTGGAACCCAGGCGGCGGCGGCGGAGAGATGGCGGTCGGTGGAGCGGCAGCGACGGCTGAAGGAACGGCGGCGGACGAACTGAGACAGCAGAGAAGAAGAGAAAAATTGGGGTGGGTCTGCGGCGCGGTTTCGTTCATGAGTGGGGTAGGGTTTGTTGGACCACAAAATCGTGTACGTGGTACACGATTTCATTAAGTAAATCGCGTACCTGGTACACGAGTTAGCTGGCTCAACGTCAGCGACACATCAGCGCCAACCTGGTGATGTGTGCCTCGTCAGCGTGCCAACAAGGAAGTCGCGTACCAGGTACGCGAGTTACCCACGAAATTGTGACCACGGCCCACGACTTAATGAAATCGCGGCCCACGTACACGATTTATCTACCCTATTTTTGGAATTACTTTCAGAACTCATCTAAATTTGTTTTTTTTTATTAAAGTACATTATTAATAAAAAAAATCTCATATATTATACATATTTTATTTTAACAAAAATGAATTAGTTTATAATATGAAATACTATATTTATTAAAATCTATATCTTTTTAATTTAATATTGCATTTTAAATTTTCAAATTCAAAATCTAGATACACGAAAAACATATCAAAGTTGTTTTCAAAATTTACACTACTTGGATCACAAAATCCGAGAACAATTTTAAAACAGAATCCGGATCGCCTGCCAAAGAGGCCATTAACTTTTTTTTTTTGAAAATCCAAAGAGGCCATTAACTTTTTCCTTGCCGAGATAAATATGATTCCAATTAAGCCAACTAGCCTCCTAATTAATATTAAACACTCTATAATCAAGATTATATTAAGTGATAAAATATTAGTTAAAAGTATCCCGTTATATATTTTAATTTAGTTCCTAAGATTTAAAGCGGGTTTTATTATTGTTTTTATAGTTTGCTTAAAATTCTCGTACCCCTATTATCAATTATAATCAATATTTAAACTATTTTGACATGTTTTTTTTTTTTTTTTTTGGAATTATTGGCATGTTTTCTTTAAACATGGAAAATGAGAGAAAATAAATTGATGTTTAACTTAAAATATGAAAGGAAAATTGCAGTGGATGGAAAATTAAACCAAATTAATAGCAAATATAGCACCATGTAAAAAAAAATGCAAATATCAAAATCTATCAGAGTCTATCTGATAGACTTCGATTATCAGAGTTTATCAGATTAATCAGAATCTATCAGTCTACTGATAGACTCTGATATCGCTGATAAACTCTGGTTAATCAAAATCTATCAGTGACTGTTAATCAAAGCCTATCAGTCATAGTCACTGATAGATTTTGATTAATCGAATTCTATCAGCGATAGACACTGATATACTTTGAATAATCAGAGTCTGTCAGTGATAGACACGGATAGAATCTAACAACAACTTTTTGGTCTTGTACAACTAATTTTTCTATATTTGCAATTAGTTTGCAACTGTGCTATATTTGCTATTAATTTGGTCATCTATGCAACTACCCCAATATGAAATCGAGTAGCGCAGCCAACCCCTAAAGCTACGCTTTTGGTTGCCAACCACATCTCTTCTTCCTATTTTTGAAAACTCTCAAACTCGATCTACTTGGTTTTCCTAGTTAAAAAATAAATCATTAAAATAATTTTTTTTAAGAAAAAAAAGATTTCAACCCCAACAAGTTTTCTCTTTACTGATCATTTTACAATTCGTAGAACCTTGAAGTAATGACTATTTTTTTTTTCATTTTTTTAAAAAATTTTTCACTTTTGAATTTCATTTTTGTTATTTAATCTTTTTAATTATGTCTTTTTCATTTTTTTTACAACATATGGAGTGAGAAATTTGAACTTCTAACCTCCTGGTCGAGGATACGTACAAGCTTTATGTCATTTGAACTATACTTTTGTTGGCTTGTTAATTATGTCTTTGGGTATCATTTAACAATGCCTTTAAACCTACTTTTTAAAGGGCTTATGGGAGCTTCTTTTATATTAATGGGCTATTTTACTTATTTATTTATTTGAAAGAATTAACCTAGTTTTATTCTTCAAGATCTCATTCTTGAGAACTAAATTATTTTTACAATTAATACGAATATATTCAATTCATTTTTTTTTAATTCAACAACATGTGGGTGAAAATTAGGGGTGTACACGGGTTGGGTTGGGGAGTTTTTTTAGACCAACCCGAAAATTCGGGTTGGTCGGGTTGTCGACCCGAATGAACCGAACATACATTGCAACCCAACCCAACCCAACCCTTCTATTTTCGGGTTGGGTTGGGTTGGGTTGTCGGGTTGTCTTCTTTTTTATTATTATTATTTAAAATTCTTTTTTTAAAAAAACATTTATGCTTATCCACAACACTATAATAATGTAAATCTCAAGACCTAAAAGTCTAAATTAGGTAGATTAAATGAAAAAGAAGTTAAAAAAAAAAAGAAAAAAATCATTATTGGCATTATGGAGTTTGAAGGAAAAAAAAGTTTATATAATTATTTGATGTTTGATTAAATAAATAAAATAAAAAACACAATTGTTTAGTGCCCGAGTACGAAGTTATCATTGAAAAAAAATAAAAACACGAAAAAGAAAAAAAAAACATAAAAAGAATAGACCTTTATTCTAAAAAAAACTATTATTAAAAAATAATAAAAGATAATACATAAAAAATATATATTAAAAAAACAAATGTCAATTGTTTAGTGAAGTTATCATTGAAAAAAAATAAAAACACGAAATTTAAAAAAAAAAACATAAAAAGAATAGACCTTTATTATAAAAAAAAACTATTATTAAAAAATAATAAAAGATAATACATAAAAAATATATATTAAAAATAAACAAATGTGTTTGGGTGCTTATGGGGCTCAAACTCACGCCACTATAATTATAGAGAAGGGATTAAACCACTATGCCACATAGTCACTACAATAGATAAATGGCATATTTATTTATATATTTAATTTCGGTTCGGTTTGGGTTGAACCGAACCAATTTTTTTTCAACCCGAGAACCGAACCGAATTTTCGGTTTACTAAAAATTCAACCCAACCCAAACCGAAAAAATTCCTAACCCAACCCAACCCTTACGGTTTGGGTTGGGTAGTCCGGGTTGCTCGGGTTGTCGGGTTTTTTGTACACCCCTAGTGAAAATTATTTGAGATTGTAATCTCTTGGTCGTTGTTCACACGTAACTTCGGAGATGGAGACACGTGGAATAAACTATATATTTGTATTGATGTTTGTATGCGTGTGGGTGTACAATCTCTAACTTTAATCCTCTGATTCTCTCTCTTGTGTGTGAATGTGTTTCACTCGAGGGCCGGAACGCTTGATCCCGAGTCTGAAGCTTCAATGGATTCTTGGAGCTTGAAGTCTTCTAGTCTTGAAGGAGTCTTCAGTCTTCAAGAAGTGTTGATGTCCTGAAGAGTCTTTGATCTTCAAGGAGTGTTGAAGTCTTGAAGAGTGTTTGGTCTTCAAGGAGTGTTGAAGTCTTGAAGAGTGTTTGGTCTTCTAGGAGTGTTGAAGTCTTGAAGAGTGTTTGATCTTCAAGGAGTGTTGAAGTCTTGAAGGGTGTTTGGTCTTCAAGGAGTGCTGAAGTCTTGAAGAGTGTTTGGTCTTCAAGAAGTGTTCAACACTTGGACTTGTGGATTGCAGAGAGTCTTCGGTCTTCAGACTTGGTGGAGTCTCTCTGAATTCTCTGGTTCTGCTTGAGAGCTTTGAAACTCTGAACTCTTGTCTTTGTGAGAGTGTAGAATTTCTGAACCCTTGAAATGATGGAGAACCCCTCTATTTATAGAGTTCTCGCTGGATGGGCCCTGGTGACTTTTGGGCCTAACAACTTGGGCTTGGGCTTTATTGGTCTTGGGTCTGGTTTATATTTCACCCAAAACCATATGACCCAAATATTTAAAAGACCCAAATTTGATCCAATTAATTATTTTCTTTAATTAATTGGTCAAATCAATTAATCTGATCAAAATAATTTATTTTTAATTAATTGATCAAATGGACATTTGGCCCTAAAAATTTATAATTGGCCAACTTTGTCTTCAAATTAAATTTGGGACACATGTCAATTTATAATTGGTCCCAAATTTAATTAATTATAATTTTGTCATTAATTTTAAATAATGACGTGGCAATTTGTCATTGGCCAAAATTTCTCCTTCAACAAATGCCCCCTTTTCGAGAGTTAGTCACAAGTTATGTGTGAGTGAATCTCGAAAAAGATATTTTGGGATCAAAATGCAAGATATTTGTTCTTGATTTTGACTCCCTTTGGTGTGTCAATTTAATCAAAATATGAATTTTGGTCAAAATTTTGATTTTTTTATTTGACACACTTTTATCGCCAATTAAACAAAATTTGAAGTTTGGTCAAAATTTTGATGATTTTTTTTTCTTATTTGGCAGCAAACTTTGATTTGAAGTTTGGGCAAATTTTGGTTTATACCCAAATTTTGATTTGAGGTAAAATCCTACCCAATTTTAACTCGCATTTGGAATAGAATTTGAGGTTTTGACTTTGGTTCATTTGGGATAAAATTTGGATTATGCCAAACTTTTGGCTTGAGGTAAAATTCTATCCAGTTTTAACTTGCATTTGGAATAGAATTTGAGTTTGGGACTTTGGTTGATTTTGGGTTTGACAAAATTTGGATTGAGAATAATATGAGTTGACCGAATAGCATATATGTATATATGAGCAAGCAAATGTTAATCAAAAGACTTGAATGGTCTATTGGTTTAATAGCCAAGCTGCATATTTAAAGGTCATGGGTTCGAGTCCCAAAATTGTAAATCTAAAATTTTAAGATTCATATTTCTCATGAGAGCCTTTGAAGCCTAGGAGAAACCTTTCAAACTTGGAGGAAGGAGTTCGAAAGGAACTATGGCGAAGCGCGTGTGAACCTTCGAACTTGGAGGAAAGAACTGTGGCGAAGCGCGGGAACTGTGGCGATATGCGCGTGAGAACCTTCGAACTTGGAGGAAGGAACTGTGACGATGCGTGTGTGAACCTTCGAACTCCTTCGAACTTGGAGGAAGGAACTGTGACGATGTGCGTGTGAACCTTCGAACTTGGAGGAAGGAACTGTGGCGATGTGCGTGTGACCTTCGAACTTGGAGGAAGGAACTGTGGCGATGCGCGTGTGAACCTTCGAACTTGTAGGAAGGATTCGAACTTGAACTTGGAGGAAGAGGAACTGTGGCGATGCGCGTGTGAACCTTCGAACTTGTAGGAAGGATGAACTTGGAGGAAGAGGAACTGTGGCGATGCGCGTGTGAACCTTCGAACTTGTAGGAAGGATGAACTTGGAGGAAGAGGAACTGTGGCGATGCGCGTGTGAACCTTCGAACTTGTAGGAAGGATTCGAACTTGAACTTGGAGGAAGGAACTCACGCGATGTGCTTGAGAACCTTCGAACTTGGAGGAAGGAACTCACGCGATGACGCGCCTTCGAACTTGGAGGAAGGAACTCACGCGATGCGCGTGAGAACCTTCGAACTTGGAGAGAAGGAACTGCAACAAAGCGCATGAAAACCTTCGAACTTGGAGGAAGGAACTGCAGCGAAGCAACGTGAGAAGGAACTGCAGCGAAGCAACGTGAGAGAACATTCGACAGAACATTCGACTTGGAGGAGAGAACCTTCGTACTTGGAGAGAAGGAACTGCAATGAAGCAACGTGAGAACCTTCAAACTTGGAGGAAGGAACTGCAATGAAGCGCGTGAGAACCTTCGAACTTGGGGAAGGAATTGCAGAGCGAAGCGCGTGAGAACCTTCGAACTTGGAGGAAGGAGCTGCAGCGAAGCGCGTGAGAACCTTCGAACTTTTAGAGGAAGGGGAACTGTGGCGATGCGCGTGTGAACCTTCGAGAACTTGGAGGAAGGAACTGTGACGATGCGCGTGAGAACCTTCGAACTTGGAAGAAGGGGAACTGTGGCGAAGCGCGTGTGAACCTTCGAACTTGGAGGAAGGAACTGTGGCGATGCGCGTGAGAACCTTCGAACTTGGAGGAAGGAACTGTGGCGATGCGCGTGAGAACCTTCGAACTTGGAGGAAGGGGAACTGTGGCGAAGCGCGTGTGAACCTTCGAACTTGGAGGAAGGAACTGTGGTGATGCGCGTGAGAACCTTCGAACTCCTTTCAACTTGGAGGAAGGAACTGCAGCGAAGCGCGTGAGAACCTTCGAACTTGGGGGGAAGGAACTGCAGCGAAGTGCGTGAGAACCTTCGAATTTGGGGGGAAGGAAATGCAGCGAAGCGCGTGAGAACCTTCGAATTTGGAGGAAGGAACTGCACGAAGCACGTGAGAACCTTCGAACTTGGGGGAAGGAATTGCAGAGCGAAGCGTGTGAGAACCTTCAAAATTGGAGGAAGGAACGCAGCGAAGCGCGTGAGCGAAGCGAAACGACGTGAGAACCTTCAAACTTGGAGGAAGGAACTGCAGCGAAGCGACGTGAGAACCTTCGAACTTGGGGGGAAGGAACTGCAGCGAAGCGTGTGAGAACCTTCGAACTGAGAGGAAGGAACTGCAGCGAAGCGCGTGAGAACCTTCGAACTTGGAGGAAGCAACTTCCATTCCCTGTGTTGCCCCCACTAGTGATGAATTTCCTCAATTTATATCGTCGTGCTTCAATATTTGTTGCACTTCTTTTTTTAGTTTATAGAGACTGAACTTAAAGTTTTCTTTAAGCTGCCTACATACCCTTATGGAATAGGGATCAAGTCATAACGTAGTTCAAGATTTTTTTTTTTTGCACTCACCTTTTAAGCTCGTGTGGGCTAGGAGCATCATGCAGTTTAGGCTCTTGCGATAAGGAGCTTTTACATTTTAAAAGCTCTTATCTTCATCATGGTCTTGATCAGGTCCTTGACTTGTAGGATTGGTCAAGATAATGAGATTTGGTTTCACCTTCAAGGAACCATCTGTATTTATGAGAATAGAGAACTTTCTCTTCATACGTGACAGGATACTACTATGAAGCTTCTCGTCACTGTTTACTTCATCGAAAAGTTTCAACTCCAAGTTGTTCATCTTTCTTTTAGATTGACCGCTTGTTACTTTGAGGCGATCAAAAATAGATGTTGAAGGTCGACTTTTCTTTGACGTGGAAACACTTAGCCTTTGGAAAGCTGAAGGTCGAGTGAAGGTGGACACCGAACATTGATTTTCTTCTTCTGTCGCGGCCATACTCATTCTTTGGAATACTGAAGGACGAGTAGTTGGAGGCTTGATGCGATCGAAGACGGAGGTCCTTTGTTCACCCTTCTCAGAAATGTCAACTTCTTCTACGTCGATGCAGTACGAAGTCGCAAAGTTCTTTTTTTCCTTTTTGTGGAAATTTTTGGAGAAGGATTTATTCAACATCACCAGTTGTTGAGGTTGAGAAAACTTTTTACTTCTCTTCCTCTTGGGTTGAAGTTTCTTAGGATCCTTCTTTCTTTGATGTTTGCTCTTTCCTTTGATTGTAGCAAGATTTGATTGGGCTACTTCATCAAGGTCGAGCTCAATTTTGCCTTCCTTAGCCAGCTTTAAAATTAAGTCCTTTAGGACGAAACATCTTTCCACTGGATGACCAATAACTCGATGATACTTGCAATACTTGGGATCATCGACTTTTTCCATCTCTTCTGGTCGTTTACACTTAGGAAGCTCTATCAGTTGCGCTTCCAATAGTTGTTCCAACATATCAGGGATGTCGCCATCAGGGAAAGGATAGATTTTCTTATGTCTTTCCTTTAAAGTTAAGTGATGCGCTCCATTTGTTTGTCGCTTTCCTTTCGAAGACGACTTGGGAAGGGTTGTGTTGACAACCATAGATTCTTCTATAGTCTCTTCGTCGTTCCTTCCTTCTTTTCTCATATTAGGGAGGAGAAGGTCTTGGTTTTCTCGACTAGCAATACTTAGCTCCATATCGTGGGCACGAGTTGCTAGTTCCTCAAAGGTGCGAGGCTTTATACCTTTAAGGATGTATAGGAGTTCCCAGTGCATGCCTTGAATGCACATCTCAACGGAAGAGAGTTCAGTGAGGCGATCTTTGCAATCTAGACTCATAGCTCTCCAGCGATTTATATAGTTAACAACGAGTTCACCTTTTCGTTGTTTAGTGTTTGTGAGCTCGAACATGCTAACGGTTCGTCTAGTGCTGTAGAAGCGATTCAAAAACTCTCTTTCGAGTTCCTCCCAACTGTCTACTGACTCAGGTTCTAGATCAGTGTACCAGTCAAAAGCATTTCCTTTAAGTGTTCGAACGAACTGTTTGACTAGTAGGTCCCCTCGAGTACCAGCGTTCTCGCATGTCTCAACGAAGTGGGCAATATGTTGTTTAGGATTGCCTTTTCCATCAAACTGCTGAAATTTCGGTGGCTGATACCCGATTGGAATTCTCAAGTTATCAATCCTCTTAGTATAAGGTTTGGAATACAAGAGGGAATCTTGAGTAGGTCCACCGTACTGAGCTCTGATACAGTTTGTGATCATATCTTGGAGCTGTTGGATGGATAGTGAAGCGATCGAAGTAGAACACTGTGGCTGATCATCTTGCACTATATAGTCTTTCCCTTGTCATGATTTTTTATGACTTGGGTTTGACTTGATTCGGCGATATGTTGGTTCTCAATTTGGCTCTTTACTTGCTCAATTTGAGAATTTTTTTCTTCAATCGCCTTCATCAAGTTGTTGATGTGTTCTTGCATCTCAATCATTCTTTCTTCCATAGTTCTTGTCTCAGTCATCATGACAGTCACTACGTCAGAATCAGGTTCAAACAGAGGGTTATACTTAACAAGAAACTTGTCATTGGTATATGCCACCTGCAAGGTTGTTTCTTTGCTTACAATGATAGAAGCTTTATCTTCTTGCAACCTCAGTTCATTGAAGCAACAATGGGCAGTTGAACCCATGTAAGACTTGATCTCGACAGCGACCATCGAAGAAGTCTTGAATGACATATTTACTTTTATGTTTTGAGATAAGAGAGAGAGATGAGAGGTAGAGATGGTCCCACTGGGCGTGCCAATTTGTTCACACGTAACTTCGGAGATGGAGACACGTGGAATAAACTATATATTTGTATTGATGTTTGTATGCGTGTGGGTGTACAATCTCTAACTTTAATCCTCTGATTCTCTCTCTTGTGTGTGAATGTGTTTCACTCGAGGGCCGGAACGCTTGATCCCGAGTCTGAAGCTTCAATGGATTCTTGGAGCTTGAAGTCTTCTAGTCTTGAAGGAGTCTTCAGTCTTCAAGAAGTGTTGATGTCCTGAAGAGTCTTTGATCTTCAAGGAGTGTTGAAGTCTTGAAGAGTGTTTGGTCTTCAAGGAGTGTTGAAGTCTTGAAGAGTGTTTGGTCTTCTAGGAGTGTTGAAGTCTTGAAGAGTGTTTGATCTTCAAGGAGTGTTGAAGTCTTGAAGGGTGTTTGGTCTTCAAGGAGTGCTGAAGTCTTGAAGAGTGTTTGGTCTTCAAGAAGTGTTCAACACTTGGACTTGTGGATTGCAGAGAGTCTTCGGTCTTCAGACTTGGTGGAGTCTCTCTGAATTCTCTGGTTCTGCTTGAGAGCTTTGAAACTCTGAACTCTTGTCTTTGTGAGAGTGTAGAATTTCTGAACCCTTGAAATGATGGAGAACCCCTCTATTTATAGAGTTCTCGCTGGATGGGCCCTGGTGACTTTTGGGCCTAACAACTTGGGCTTGGGCTTTATTGGTCTTGGGTCTGGTTTATATTTCACCCAAAACCATATGACCCAAATATTTAAAAGACCCAAATTTGATCCAATTAATTATTTTCTTTAATTAATTGGTCAAATCAATTAATCTGATCAAAATAATTTATTTTTAATTAATTGATCAAATGGACATTTGGCCCTAAAAATTTATAATTGGCCAACTTTGTCTTCAAATTAAATTTGGGACACATGTCAATTTATAATTGGTCCCAAATTTAATTAATTATAATTTTGTCATTAATTTTAAATAATGACGTGGCAATTTGTCATTGGCCAAAATTTCTCCTTCAACAGTCGTGTTGGGATTCATGTTCAAGATGGAATTACATTTTTTATATATTAGTTGTATCGGTAATATACCTAGTTAATTAAAAGTATATTAAGTATATCACTGAAATTGAGAAATAACAAGGAAAAAATCAAATTTAAAAAATGAAAATCTGATTTTAAACATTTTGTCATATTTGCAAAACCAAAAATTTGCTATAATGTATAAAAGATATTTTTTGCTACCTAACAACATTTCGTCATGTGGAAAATAAACTGCAAAAAAATTAAATATGATTCAATGAAAACTTTTTTTTTTTTTTTTTTTTAATTTTTTATAAAAGATTCAATGAAAACTACAACTCTTAAGCTTTACCTTAACATATAAATAATTCGATAAAAGATGGCATCTGTTGAAAAATTATTTTTTCTTTGTTCACTTTTATAATATTTTATAATTATCTACTAGTAATTGTTGATATGCCTTGAATCTGATATGAAGCGCTCCAAGGGCGAAGCGCCCGGTGGAGGTTCGGGGGCAACGTCCCCTAAGCTAAATTATGTATAGGGATTAGATATGATTTTCCGTTTTGGGCTTATATTTTGGGCCTATTATGTTAGGGTTAAGAGTGGTGCCATATATAAACCCTCTTAACCTATTTTTGTCATAATCTCTGTATTCTCAATACTCCTCTCATAATAAGATCGTTCTCTCCCTCTGCCCGTGGATGTAGCTAACACACCGTTAGTGAACCACGTATATCTGTGTGTTGTTTCTCTTCGCCCTTTCATTCTTGTTACGTTGTTACTGTTTTCTGTCATAACACTTTAATATTTAGTTAATGCAATATATGACTCAAGGACTTTTTTGAAGTGTATTATAATAAATTTAGTTACTTGTGTTTTTTCTATATTTCAATTTGTTCCTTAAATCTTAAAAAAAAAAAAAAAAAAAAAAAAGGATTTTTCATCTTGTACGTATTGAATTAATTTGTCAATCAAATCCTTACTTTCACTTAAACGTTGAATGAATGATGGCATATACATCACGGATAAAATTATATGTCTAGCTTAGAATTTAAAACTTCACTTTCAAATTTAAAAGTCTTGGAAATGTATACTATAGATTTTTCAAGTTTTTTTTTTTTTTTAAAAAAAAATCAAGTTTAGTAAAGGAAAGAAACCTAACTAGTCTATGTGCTTTAACCTTGATCTTAGTTTCCCTACCCTAAATTCTTTTATAATGGTCCTACCCTATCTTTTAAAAGCACATAGACTAGCACATGAAACCCTACCCTATGTCTTATATTTTGATCAAAGTTTATCAAACGTGTTTGTCATTATTGGAGAGAATAATATAAACTCAATACTACAAGTCAATTTATGGACGTAATAATTTTCATGATGTGATATTTTGTTTAAATGACATCAAATTTATAAAGCTGAATAAGTTAAAAGGGGAAAGTTGGCCAAGTTCTCCATGGAGCTCTATCAGCATTAATTGGGGTTATGTCTTGATTCCTCGGGTCATTCCAGTGGCATCTTGATCATGTGGGATGAGCTGAATTTCTCTATCTCCGATGGTAGTCATGGATCATCTTGTACTTTATCTGTCATGGTTTCTCTTGCAAACAACTTCACTTTGTGGCATTTTCGGCATATATGGTCCAGCTAAATGAAAGAAGGGAAAATCTTTATGGGGAGAGCTCATTTCTTCATTTGAGCAATAACATAGTGGCTAACTCTTGCAAATTTGAAAAAACCAACCCAAAAAAATGAAAGCTTTTGGCAACCCACTCAAGAATTTGAATATTTACTCGTTTGACTTTTTTTTTAATGAATTTTTACTCTAAATTAATAGAAAAATAAAGATAAAAAGAAAACACAAACCAATGGATGAAATAAATAGTCGGATTAACAATTAATAACATAAATAAATGTAGAGATAACGAAATTAAGCAATTTCAATTATGACAATTAACCATTTATAAAAGAAAAGGTGTATAGATAAAATTAATCTAACAATCAAATTAAAAAATCCATCGGATAAAAATACGTGGTTGCATGTTTGAAAGACTCCTCCATGAAGAGTAACTTCCACCAGAAGTCGTACACATGTCTTGAACAGTACAATTTCTCATGTATATCATCTACTCCCAAACCAAACCAACAAATGAAAACATAAACGATCATATAGAATCTAAAATTGGTAAAAAATAAAAAATAAAAATACTAAGAATTCACGTTCGACCCTAAACCCTAAAAAATAAAAAATAAAAAATAAAAAATACTAAGAATTCACGTTCGACTTCCTCAGTTCTTGATAAAATAGTAAAACCCAAGTGGGATGAACTAATGCTTGCTCACAATTTTGGCTTTGAGCATAATTTTGTCTGAACTGAATGGTAAGAGATCATCCAATTTTTTTTTTTTTTTTGGCCTTCTCTAAAACCAGAAGCGTCAACTTCACAAACATAAAAAGAAAAAAGACAATTTTTTTTAGATAATTGAATATTAAAATTAACAAAAAAAAAAAAAAAACTTCATTGACTCTCCGATTAGATCATCTTATTACACTACAAGAAGAACAGGCTCTAGTCGGGACTAGATCTCCCGACACTAAATACGTAAACGTCGACAGTTCAAGAAATTCCCAATGCTATACTAGGTGCGGGAACTTACTGAAGCTTCGGGACCGAGCGCATGTCGGCGCTTGGCAATAGCGTTGGGAGATATCTCCACTTATCTTTTCAATGTGTGATCCTCAACATGGTGCCTCTTTGGATTCACCATTCTTGGACTAGATCCCAATTTTTTTTATTGGACCGAATACTCGTTTGAGTTTATGGGCTTTGATACCATATTATATTATATGGGCTTCCATCTCAAAACCAATTGGCAATGAGTGGAGTAACTAATGTATCTTATATATTGTGAGTTCTCCACTTATCTTTTCAATGTGGGATCCTCAACAGTTTCGTCCGGAGTTCCTTTTGGTTTTTTTTCCCAATATTTATAGATGCATAATTTTTTTACCTGAAAAATTTTTTACGTTATTAATGTTGCTATTTTCATTGACATTCAAATTTTCATTCAAAATTTAACAAATATTTCATTCAAAATAGGGAAAAATACACTTTTGGTCCCTGAGGTTTGGGTTAAGTGACACTTTGGTCCCCGAGTTTTCAAACTCAACAAAAATACCCCCGAAGTTTGAGATAAGGAGCAATTTGGTCCCTGCCGTCAATTTTTCTGTTAAACCCTAACGGTAAGCTGACGTGGCACTATTATTTTAATTAAAAAAATTAATTTTTAATTTTTTAAATAAAAAATATAAAAATATTAAATATATTATTATTTTATTATTATTTTTAAAATTCTCTCTCTATCTTCTCCATTTTCTTTCTTCTCCACCTTCTTTCTCCCTCCATCTTCTTCCTTCCCCCTCCCATCTTCTTCAGCTCCGGTGGCCGACCGCCGCCGGCTACCGGCGAACGGCGGTCGCCAGAATTTTTTTTTTTCCTTCTTTCTTCTTCTTCTCTTCTTCTCTTCTTCCCTTCTTCTTCTTTCTCTTCCTTTCTTCTGTTTTTTTTTAAAAAAAAGAAGGGAGTTTCGGGGAGGAGGAGTTCCTCCTCCCCCTTCCGTTTTAGATCTGAAACGGAAGGGGGAGGGAATCGGGGAGGAGGAGTTCCTCCTCCCCTTCCCGTTTCAGATCTGAAACGGGAGGGGGAGGAGGAGCTCCTCCTCCCTGAAACTCCCTTCTTTAAAAAAAAAACAGAAGAAAGGAAGAGAAAGAAGAAGAAGAAAAGAAGAGAAGAAGAAGAAAGAAGGAAAAAAAAAATCTGGCGACCGCCGCCGTCCGCCGGCAGCGGGGGGCGGTCGACCACCGGAGCTGAAGAAGATGGGAGGGGGAAGGAAGAAGATGGGAGGGGGAAGGAAGAAGATGGGAGGGGGAAGGAAGAAGATGGAGGGAGAAAGAATGTGGAGAAGAAAGAAGATGGAGAAGATAGAGAGAGAATTTTAAAAATAATAATAAAATAATAATAATATATTTAATATTTTTATATTTTTTATTTAAAAAAATTAAAAATTAATTTTTTTAATTAAAATAATACTGTCACGTCAGCTTACCGTTAGGGTTTAATAGAAAAATTGACGACAGGGACCAAATTGCTCCTTATCTCAAACCTCGGGGGTATTTTTGTTGAGTTTGAAAACTCGGGGACCAAAGTGTCACTTAACCCAAACCTCAGGGACCAAAAGTGTATTTTTCCCTTCAAAATATTATAAATATTTGTTCGTACAACAAAATGCGTAAGTCAAGTTCAACATGAACATAAACTTCATAAAAAACAAAAAAGTTTGTAATTCTAACAATTGTCCACATGCTTCAGGATTGTATCTCTTACAACGTCAACCAAAAAACAAAAGAGCTTTGATCTTTCAAAAGTCAAAAAGTCCCTCGACTCTACAATCGAAACAAAGAATGATATAAAAAACCTTTGATCAACAACTTCACTTTAATCAAATACAATAAACACTTTAAATAAATGAAAGAAATTTTAGCTATATATCCCTCAACAATTTAAACATGAATTTCAACATCCAATGAAACTTTAGCTATAAATAGAAACTTAACTTAGTTTGTTTCAAGAACGATATACATAGAAATTTAACTTAGTTTGTTTCAAGAACGGTATATATAGAAACTTTACCAAAACCAAACCACACTTCATATTTCTTCTGTAATGCTTTTCAAGAGTTGGTTGTGTAAAGTTTTTCATTTTGAACATTTTCTTTTATTTCAATGTAGCTAGGTGTGTAGCAAAAGGAAACATATCTATACAAAATAGAAATTCCATATATATGGATAAAACAAAACTAAAACACAACAATATGAAATCTACAAGAACCACAGTTGGAATTTGTTTCAGAACACAACATTACAAACTTGTACTCTTATTTGTTTCCATAGACTAACATGAAACAGACTTAGCTACATGAATCCCTCATCCATCCCTCAACAACTTAACATGAATTTCAACCCCTGCTTCAATTCTCACCCACCCTTCACAACTAATCTCAAACTTAACATAGAAGTTGTGGACTTAACATCAAATAATTGAGCAAGAAAACAAACAAACTCTTAGTTGCTATACCATAACTGCAGGATGGTCACATACAACGTGTTATAGGTGATTTTGGACCACCCCAATGCATAAGGAGTTGATGAGGACAACCGGACAGAAATCAGACCGGAAGATGGACCCAAGAGGCGAAACCGGCAAGTGGGACGGGCCAAGACAGAAGGGGTCGGGCCCCCCTGCTCGGCCCGCTCGCGCGGGCTGAGCTTGTCCGGTTCCGCTTGGTCTCCACCGCCTCTGGTTGTCCCGGTTTAGTCTGATTTGTCCCGAAGCGCCTCTGAATCCCTAAAAACCCTAGGAGCACGAGCAGGTATTTATACCCCTCTTCGCCACTGAAGAAGGGGACCCGAACTCTCTACTCTCTTCTCTTACTCTCTAGCCCTCGTACTTCCATTTTCTGACTTAAGCATCGGAGTCGGTGTGGCTAGCACCACACTGGTGTGCAGGTTTTTCGTCTTGTCGGCCATGTCTTCCCCCCTCATCTACAAATTTACCGTTGGTGGCACGTGAAGGTCAGGTGAGTTCCCTCTGACCAAAATCGACCATCAACACAACGTTTCTCTATAGGATTGGAATTCCTGAATTCCGTTAGCGGAAGCGAATTGGGACCGTTCCACCAAAATACCAATGCATTGGTAAAGATTTAGAAAACTATTCTAAATCAATTTATTAAGGCTAAGCATACAACCTTAGAACTAATCTAAAGGGGAAAATATACCTTCGTTTTCGTCTCTGAAATATCAAGAACGTCTTTCTTGATTTCATAAGGACCAAGCGTCAACAATTGAGACACCACCAATTGATCTTTCCCGCTATGACTCTGAGATTAGGAACGTAGTTCTGGGACTACCCAATCTTGAATGGGAAAAACACAAGAGGAAAAAGTTTCTCTGTGTTCTTGGTTGAGAGAATATGAGAGAGTGACTAGGGAGGCTAGAGAGAATGCAAGAGTGCATTCTTGTGGCTTTATTTTTGTGTCACCTAAACCATAGGTTTAGTGTTCTATTTATAGGAAAAAAGACCATGAATAAAATATTCACAAATAATCAATTATTTCTATAAATGATTAATTAAATGATTAATCTTTTCCATATTTAATCATTTCCATAATTGATTAATTCCATAATTGATTAATCATTTCCATAATTGATCAATTACCCAATTAAATATCATATATTTAATTTTAGGCCTTCAATTAATTAATTCTATAATATGAACCAAATTCATATTAAAATTTGAGCTCCTTCAAATTCTCTTATATCCAATAAATTTAATATAAATCAAATTCATATTAAAATTTGAGCTCCTTCAAATTCTCTTATATCCAATAAATTTAATATAAATCAAATTCACATTAATATTTGAACTTCTTCAAATATTTATTTCTCTCCTAATTTATAGTTTAATTAAATCACAATTAATTAGACTCAATTGAATAATTAATTTATTTATATATTAGTTAAATATCATATACTTAATTAGTCATATATTTGAACTCTTCCAAATATATAATTCTCTCAATTAATAAAGTTTAATCACAAATTAATCTTTATATTAGAATGTATCACCATACATTATATTAATTTGTATCTCATACAATTAACTTAATTCCCAATATGAATTTGAACTATATTCAAATTCTCTCAAGATATAATTGTTCCTAATTACTCTTTACGAGCTAGCAGAGGGACCTAATGAAACTACAGATTAGAAGTTCCAATGATATGAAGTTAATTGACTAAACTCATTAATCAAGTTAACCAATATTCATTAACTATGGGTCATTCCACTAAAGACCCACAACTGAACTCTTCTCACTGTAGAACATTTCTGTGCCCATGGATATAGACCTATACCGGTAAGTCAATCCTTCACAAGTGTCCGTAACCACAATTTGGTCAAATTATCGTTTTACCCCTGTGTTACATATGTCTCCTTAAGTATCAGTGCTCCTCTAATGAACAACCTGTTTATGGTCCAACTAATAAACAGAAAGTCCTTCTCAGGCAAGTGAGAAGGTGGGATCCCTTTGTTCAAGTCCCAGAGTCACCACTTAAGGGAACACTCATCTACTTCTCCTAGAAGTGGGAATGAGTGAATTCCTTCTTGTGTTGTCAGGTCCCCAGCCTCCCACTCAATCTTGTCCCCAAAAAGGAAGACATATTGAGTCGGCGTATTGGTCACTGTCACCCATGATAATCAAAGGGCAATCCCTCATGAGAAGGAGTTCATGAAACACTCAAGATTAAGATTGAGTTTACCTAGGTTATCCTATTGAAACAGTAACCTAACTAGTTAATGGTGTTATATATAGTGGTTTACTATATATTTCATGGTCCGGTCTTATGCAAAAACTCATTGCATAGGATACCCCCGCTTGCATGTCTACTACATGAACGCTTTGGATCAATACGTCTGTATCAAATACAAAGCGGGCCGTATCACATAGTGTTACCAGTATAAGGTATCCAGCCTTACCCTTGTACTATAGACATTTTAGGTTGTTACTTGAACATCAATCCCCGTATGTCCTAGTTCAAGTTACATACAAACAATCTTGGATCTTAGTTTATTGGATTTGGGTCAAATTGTGTAATATTTAACAATAAAACTTTATTGTAGAAATTCAATAACACTTTATTGAAACAAGTATACAATTTTTTTACATTCACTATCTACGAGTTTTAGGGTATAAAACCCAACATTCTCAACACTAAACCTTAAGCAACTAATTAAACCAAACTTGTATCTATATATCCCTCACCGACCCCTAAAAACATAACATGAATTCCAACACCGAGACAAACTTAGAAACATATATAGAAATGAGAAATGAACAAAAGTCACCGACCCCTCACACCAATGCTTGAACTTAACTAATGTGAAAACCAACTTTACATCAACAAGTTAACATGAATTTCACCCACCCCTTAACAACTTAACATGAATTTCATCCCCTACTTCAACTTTCACCCACCCTTCACCACTAATCTCAAACTTAACATAGAAGTTGTGGACTTGGCATCAAATAATTGAGCAAGAAAACAAATAAACTCAGTTGTTATACCATAACTGCAGGATAGCCACATACAATGTTTCTCAACACTAAACCTTAAGCAACTAATTAAACAAACTTAACTATATATCCCTCACCCACCCCTAAAAAACTTAACATGAATTCCAACACCGAAACAAACTTAGAAACATATATAGAAATGAGAAATGAACAAAAGTCACCGACCCCTCACACCAATGCTTGCACTTAACTAATGTGAAAACCAACTTTACATCAACTAAGTTAACATGAATTTCACCCACCCCTCAACAACTTAACATGAATTTCATCCCCTACTTCAACTCTCACCCACCCCTCACCACTAATCTCAAACTTAACATAGAAGTTGTGAACTTAACATCAAATAATTGAGCAAGAAAATAAACAAACTCAGTTGTTATACCATAACTGCAAGATAGTCACATACAACGTTTCTCAACATTAAACCTTAAGCAACTAATTAAACAAACTTAGTTATATATCTCTCACCCACCCCTCAAAAACTTAACATGAATTTTAACACCGAAACAAACTTAGAAACATATATAGAAATGAGAAATGAACAAAAGTCACCGACCCCTCACACCAATGCTTGAACTTAACTAATGTGAAAACCAACTTTACATCAACTAAGTTAACATGAATTTCACCCACCCCCCAACAACTTAACATGAATTTCATCCCCTACTTCAATTCTCACCCACCCCTCTCACCACTAATCTCAAACTTTACATAGAAGTTGTGGACTTAACATCAAATAATTGAGCAAGAAAACAAAACAAATTCAGTTGCTATACCATAAATGCAAGATAGCCACATACAACGTTTCTCAACACTAAACCTTAAGCAAATAATTAAACAAATTTAGCTATATATCCCTCACACACCCCTCAAAAACTAACATGAATTCCAACACCGAAACAAACTTAGAAACATATATAGAAATGAGAAATGAGCAAAAGTCACCGACCCCTCACACCAATGCTTGAACTTAACGAATGTGAAAACCAACTTTGCATCAACTAAGTTAACATGAATTTCACCCACCCGTCAACAACTTAACATGAATTTCATCCCCTACTTCAACTCTCACCCACCCCTCACCACTAATCTCAAACTTAACATAGAAAACAAACAAACTCAGTTGCTACCATAACTACAGGATAGCCACATAGAACATTTTTCATTTACTTAAGAATGTTGTAAATAAATTTATGTTGCTACCATAACTGCGGGATAGCAACATATACCTTCCACTCATATGTTTATTAGATAAAGAAGGTAGTTCATACCTATTTCGATGTTTCTCCTCCTTGTGTCTGCATGAATTATTGGATTATTCCTCTCAAGTTATCCAGCTTAGCTTTCGTTTCGAGTCTTACACTTTAATCAACTAGTGTCTCACCACGTGCGATGCACGTTTATCTCATTTTTTTTATTTATTCATTTAAAAATAAATAACTTTTATTATATTCATTAAAAAGAAGTATGTGATAAAATTAGTTTTTTATATATCGCAAATGAAAATTCTATTTTATGTTAGACAATTTATTTATCATCATTTAAATGACTCCTAGACATAAAATATGTATCACATTAATTGACAATTAATATAATATATAGTTTGTACTAATTAATTATAATAATTTTTGAATTATCATTGTTACATTTTTTTTCCGTAAATAAAGGCAAAACTTTTCATATCCTAACATTTTTTATTCTTTTCATTTATCAACTTTATATGTTCTTTTTTCTATTAAAAAAAAAACTTTATATGTTCTTATAATTTTCAAATTTCTAATAAAACTATATTTTTTATATTAATAAATTATATATTATTGTTTTTATTTTAGGTTTCGTTAGCTTTAATTAAAATTAGAATTAATGCAAACCCTAAGTAATTAAGAATCTTAATTTTATCATTCATTTATAATATTGAAGAAAATATTTTCATATTTCCACCATTTATAAACTTATTATTATTGTATTTAAATTTTTTTATCTAAATTAATTTTTCAATTAAAAATATTAATTTTTAATATCTCAATTTAAAATTAGAGATATTATCATTATTATTATAAAAAATTAAAACATTTCTAAATTATGGAATGATATATCTTTTTCATCTAAACATGTAATATATTATACTACTAACTAAACAAAAGAAAATTACCAAAAATTAAATTATCAAATGATATATGTCTTTTATAAAATTAAATAATAATTTTAATACACTATATCATTAATTTTAAAATTAATAAATATGAACCAATCAATTAAAATTTAATTACATTTTTAATTAATTAGAGAAGAATTTCATTTTTTTTAATTTAAATAATTTTTTAAAAAGAAAAACCTTTAATTCATTCATTAATTATTAATAATTAATGGCAATGACATATGTGTAAATTTAAAAATTAAGGAGGGGCATAATAGTCTAAAAAAGTTTTTTCAAGATCCTGACTTTTTAATATACTAGTTTTTTAGCACGTGCGATGCACGTTTGTCCATCAAATTATTCATATTTTTTATAACAATCAAATAATTTTACGGAAAATACAAATGATAGATTAATTACTAATATAATATGTTATAATTTATAATTTTATAAATGATTTAAATTAATTTATGTAATTTTCATTTCATAAACTTGTTAATCTTTTATGTCAACATACCTATCACATTTTTATTTAACAATATCATGCATATTTTATAGTTTTATAATTTATTTTTATAATAAGTTATATTTAGAATCAAAAACAATTTTTTAAAAATTTCATTAAAACAAAATGTGTTAAGGCATTTTGTAAGGTATATATCATTGGATAAAAGGTCAGAGGTTCGAACTCCCACCTTCAAATTAAAAAAACAAAATAAAGCATGTTCAAACATTTTAAATAAAAAATACAATAATAAAAAATATTAAAGTAATTAAAAAAAACATGTAGTAGCTAGGTATAAAATAACATTAAAAAACAATAGTTAAGAAAAATCAAAACTCTCTATACACATCCTTAAAATTGCATGTTAATTTCTACTAAAAAACGATTATTATATTCAACTTCATCAAATTAAAATTATAATCTTCCAAACTTATAAATAGCCATGTAGATTTGATATATGCATCCTATAGACTTGAATGCATAAGGTAATGTCATCCTAAAAAAATGTATAAGGTATGTCTAGAATTGCTTTCAATATTAGAGAGACTTTGAGAGTAAGGAAATTAGAAATAACTAAAAATAAAGAGAAAAATTGTGGTTTTTTCTTTAAAAAAAATGTTGCAAATTTTTTGGAATTGCAAACTTTTGAATTCTATTACTCATTATTTCTAGTGAAAAACATTTAATTTTTGAGAAATAAATAATACCAACTTTTCATATTCTAACTTTATTCCTTTATTTATTATGGGTTTTTAGCCTTATTTATTTATTATAGTTGATAATGATTTACTTATTATTGATAATTATTTAAAAAATTAACAATTTATATTTAATCAAGGGGGAGAGATATTGTCAATAAAATAAAATAAAATAATCAAGGGGAGAGATTTTAGGGAGGTGGTGAGAATGAGAGTGAAAATTTTATTAAAATGATTTTAATGTTTTTGTGGTTACATTCTTTCTTTTTTATTTTTTATTTTTTCCAAGAAAAAACAAATTATGGAAGTCATTTTTTAGCAAAGATAGTAGAAGAAAATTAAAGTTAGATAATAATATTTCAATCCACAAATTTGTGAATTCTAGTACTCCTCCAACTCAAGGGAGTCAATTTTTCTTTTTAATTTTAGATTTTTACTTTAAGGATAGTTTATAGTTTAAGTATTGCATAAAAGGGCAAAGTTAATATATATATATATATATATATATATATATATATATATATATATATATATATATATATATATATATATTTGTACTAAATTCAATTGTTAAAAAAAAGTTGCAATCATAAAATCTATTTATTATTATTAATTAATGTCGATGACATGGTTGTAAATTTAGAAATAAAGGTAGGAATAGAGTAATCCAAAAATGTCTTTTTAACACACTTCAATTTATATATAAAAAAAATTAATTATATGGAGTAAAAAAATTATCTAACAAAATTAGCATGTGTTTTAATTTTAAATTTAAAAAAAAGTTCATAAGTTCCTTCTATATTATAAATAGATAAATTTATTTCATTATTGAATGTTAGTGTAATTGTAAAAATGACAAAATTAAAAGAAATCGTTATTAATAATAAAATCAAATTAATTGTAGTTTTTATATAAATATTTATTATTATTATTTTACAATTATAAAATGATATCAAAATTAACTTATGCATTTCTTATTCGTCAATATTTTATTATTCACCCCATTAAAATATTAATCATATTCTTAATTATTATTTTTTTACAATTATTATGAATTATTATCAATATATATTTTTTAATGTTCTTAGTTATATCCTTAATTTTCTTAAATTTGAACTTTCAAATTGTTGTGAAAAATGAGTAGAAGAGACAAATTTAGGGTCGAAGGAAATAAAATCAATATAAAACTTTTGACCTTCTAAAAAATTTATATTCTATAATTAAATATAATTAGATAAAAATATTAATTTTATAATTTAATTTATCTACATGGAGGAAACTTTTTACATTCTACCTTTTCACATTTCATATATGCATTTAATTTTTATGGGTGCATTTAAATTGCATTATCTCCTACACCAAAATCTTAGTAAACTTTAGGTTAAGTTTTATTGTTTTTAATATATCAATTAAAAAATATATAGTTATTTTCTTTTTAAAAAAATGAAAATTTTATTTTACCTAAGTTGGACTAATTATTATTTTTTATTAAAAATTCTAATTATTTCAATGCTAACTTTTTGTTATGTATTGTTTTTTTTCAACCTTAATAAAGATAAAAAAAAATGGTGAAGAAAACCCTTTTTTATAGTAGTAGAATGTGGGGGGTTATAAAAATTTTTGAATTCTAAAAATTTTAATTTTATATTTTGAATTAAATTAAAGAAAAAAACATTTAAGTGGAAAAACCTTTAGTATTCCATCCTTTAAGATTCTATAAATTTATTATTGAGAATTAGTTATTAATTAATTAATATACTATTTATAATTAATAGTTAACGGCATATCTTGTAATTTAGTAAATCAAAGAAAGGACAAAAGTGCTCAAAAATGTTTTTCCAACATCCTCACTTTTTAATAAAGATAAAATTAATTTACTAATTTGATTTCATATTATAATTATAATCAAAGAAAAATTATTTAATTTCTGGGAATGTGGAAAGAGAAAAATTTTTGTATTCCAATCCTTCATATTCCATATAAATTATGGTGGATAAATAATCTTAATTTATTATTGATAATTAATTAATGTATTGTTTATAATTAATTAAAAAATTTGTGTGACATTAGGTACGATTATTTTCTCAACAAAAGAAACATACTTTGTAATTGATCAATAAGTTCTTATTTTTTCAACAAACATTTTCAATAAAAAAAAATACACGAATTATAAAAGAAAAAAACAAAAAAAAATTAAGAACTTAGCTATACACTTGTTTCTTCAAATAAATTTGCTAACTTGATCACAATTGATAGACAAAAAATTAAGAACTTAGCTATACACTTGTTTCTTCAATAAAAAAAATACATGAATTATTAATACACTGTTATTCAAGTTCATCAAACTTGAGTTGTAATGTCGCAACTCTTGGGGTTTGGGATATAGATAATGACACAAGCATCCTTTGCATCTTGAATGTAACACCAACAACCAAGAAATTTCTCTAATGTTACTTCGAAGGCGCATAATACTATTACCTAGGGGGTTCATCTTCAACCGAGATTTTCTTGATCTTTCAAGAACCCTTTGTAGAGCTTCTGGACGTCCTCTTCCTATCTTGGATTTGAAAAGTATATCATCTTGAGATGTTTTAAAGATTTGAGAGCTTTTGAGAGCAAGACAATGAGAGAATAAAAATAAAGAATAAAGAAAGAACAAAGTTATAGGTGCGTGTGTGGTGAAAAAATGGTGAAGAAAACCCTTTTTTATAGTAGTAGAATGTGGGGGTTATAAAACTTTTTGAATTCTAAAACTTTTAATTTTACATTTTGAATTAAATTAAAGAAAAAAATCATTTAAGTGGTAGGAAAAACCTTTAGTATTCCAACCTTTAAGATTCTATAAATTTATTATTGAGAATTAGTTATTAATTAATTAATATACTATTTATAATTAATCGTTAATGGCATATCTTGTAATTTAGTAAATCAAAGAAAGGACAAAAGTGTCTAAAAATGTTTTTCCAACATCCTCACTTTTTAATATAGTATAGATATAGATATAAATATAGATATTATTATATTATATATATTATAAATTATAAATTATTGTTTCCTATTAAATGGTGAAGATTTTTAGTTATTATCAGAATCAATAATGGTGGGGTGCTTTTGAGTTTTTCTTAGACGTTTAGCCGTAATTCTTTTATTGTGCTGATAGTTTATATGTATGATCATTTGTTTTAGATAAGAGAAATTACATTTAAGAACAAACATCTAATCATTATAATTAATATTACAAAGTGATGGTATTACACAAGAAAAAAACCATATTTTAATTTAAGATTTTCATTATGCCCTTTTAATTTAAATTATTTATTGACAACAATTTTATTTTTAAATTAATTACAATCATAATTATATACTATTTATAATTAATCGTTAATGGCATATCTTGTAATTTAGTAAATCAAAGAAAGGACAAAAGTGTCTAAAAATGTTTTTCCAACATCCTCACTTTTTAATATAGTATAGATATAGATATAAATATAGATATTATTATATTATATATATTATAAATTATAAATTATTGTTTCCTATTAAATGGTGAATTTTTAGTTATTATCAGAATCAATAATGGTGGGGTGCTTTTGAGTTTTTCTTAGACGTTTAGCTGTTTAGTATTTCTTTTTTTTTCTTTGACAATATATGGGGAAGGGGATTTGAACCACAGCACCCTGTGGTTATCAGTATAACTTTACACCATTTGAGCTAAGCTCTTGTGACTGTTGTTTAGTATTTTTGGGAATCAAACTTTTAGGTTTTATATTTATTCCAATAATTGAATTAAAAACATAATATCAATAAAAAAAATCAATAAAATATTATTAAACATTAAAGAGGGGTAAAATTTTATTACTTTAAAAATAAAAATGACTAAATTGAGCATTAGTTGTCATTTTTCCTTCCCACTTTCCCTCCTTCTCTCTCAACATTAGTTCTAATGAGTTTTTAATTAAAATTTTCTATGAAAGTCGGCAGATTTTCTCTGTTGCTTTCTTTTGAATATTTTGGGACTTTACTTGATTAGTGTTGTCTTAATGAATGTGGTTTAAGTTTTTATGGATTACTTGGAAATTTTGTAAAAGAACGGATGAATGAAGATCTATGAAAATTGTAAGAGTTTGTGTGGAAATTTAAAAGTTAGAAAATGTGTAATTAATGTTTAAAAGTTTTAAGGGTAAAATGGAGAGAGAAAGTTTCTCCCCTATAGTGACTTTTATATATAGTATAGATATAGATATAGATATATTATAGATAATAAAACATAACAAATTTTCTTTGGCCCGTTCTTTTTTAAATATACAATGTAGTACATGTTGTAGACTCATTTCTCTATCATGGACACGTGAAAGAGAAATATTTTTATTAGAAAAATTATAAAAATTATTAGAAGAAAAATAAAAAAATTACCTTTGCAAGACTAGCGAGGATGAAAGAAAAAAAAATATATCATAATTAAGAGAATTTTCAAGAAATTATTCTAAAAAAAAAAAAACAAACAAAAACAAAAACAAAAGAATTTTCAAGAAATAAGATAAGATTAGAATTTCTCATGACATGTGAATAATGTTCTCTTCATATTAATGTATGTTTTATTTCCTTGTCTCGCAAAACTATTCCTGATCTAATCCAAAATTCTCTAACTTATCACCCACTTTCATTGTATTATATTATTATCCTTTATGGCATAAAAACAATTTTGTCATGGTAAGGCTCTATGTTTAAATGCAATCTCATTCTTCCACTTGGACCTTTAATCTAACCAACATTTTTCAATCTTCAACGTATATATATATATAAAATAAAATGTAACCTATACTCGAATAAAGAATGGTTGGATATTTTACAAATAAAATACGAAAGAAAGTGATTTAAACTCAATTTTTCAAGAGTTTCAAGATGGATTGAAACATCAATTTCAATTTGATGTTTCAATTACAAATTTAACATATGGAAGTTAAATTTGATTTTATAACTCAATTGAGTTATATTTTTTATATGTTTCAATTTTATTTAATTTTGTTCTTTGAAATTACTAAGTTGCTAGCCTATAAATAGCAACTTGTTTCTTCATTTGAATCATCTCATTCCATTTGGAGCATTCTTCCTTCTTTCTATGTTTCTTTTGACCTTGAGTTGAGTTGAGAGAGCAAGTATCCAAGAATTCTGCCAGATCCGAGTAATTCGAGGTTGCTGTTCTACTGAAATTAGTCGTTGTATCCTGCTAAGACGATCGTTGTAGCCTGCTAGCAACCTGTCCAAAGAGAATAATTGTCTTCAGGACAACGCTTAGTAAGCGTGCCTCGACTATTTATTGTCAATATATTTTGCAGCATTTGTCATATATACAGTGTTTGTATTATTATTTCCACTGTAATTGTTAGTATACAGTTAAGGTGTAATCAGTTTACTAGTGTAACTCAGTTCTTATTTGAGCATATCTCCAACAAGAATTTGTTTACAAATTCCAACCAATGAAAATAAAGTATCTTAATTTAGAACAAAGTAATATCATAGGTTGTCATAGTTCACAAGCAATAATATAGTGAAACATCAATCATGATATTAAAATTCATATGGTAAAGACGTGATTTGTAATAATTGTTCTTAAAACTTGGAGATATGGTCAAGAGGATGATTTTATGTACTTATATTCTTAAAACTTGGTGGTATGACCATGATGACAGGTGATGATATGGTCACAATAAAGTTTTTATGGCGATAGGGTACATTTGGCGTTATGGTTAAGAAATAAAGTTATATTAAAGCAAAGTTTTAGGTCCCCTCATAAGTGTTTGTGCTTGCATAACCAACCTTGGTACAGAGATTAGTCACTCGGTATTTTTAGTACTCATTATTTGTTTTTTTTTTTTTAGTTTCAATTTGTTTTAAGCAAATAACCACCTGAAGGGGCAGGCCAGGATTCAGCCCCTCTTCTCTCCCTCTTTGACCATTTTTTTTCTTTTAAAAAAAATATCTTTTTCTTGTTTTTTTTTTTTTTTTGGCTGCTACATCAAAAAGGGTGAATAATACTTCCCTAAAACTTATTTTTTTAAAAAAATACTTCCCTACAACTATAAAAGCATCAAGACTAATTTTCTCTGTGATGTATGGTAATGGAGAAAAGAGACTTTACTTTTCTTTCTTTTTTTTTCTTTAAACCTACATTTCCTTTTTTTTTTTTTTTTACAAAAAAGAACAAAAGAGTTCTAAAGAAACCAAAAGAAAATAGAAAAATGAAACTTTGGGTGATTTTTTTTTTCTTTAAACCTACATTTCTTTTTTTTAAAAAAAAAAAAAGAACAAAAGAGTTCTAAAGAAACCAAAAGAAAATAGAAAAATGAAACTTTGGTTTGTCACCCAAAAAATGCTTTATTTAAATGTGTCCACGACTAGACATTAGTTCTTTCTTTTTCATCTTTATAATAAAACTCGTGCATCAATTTTCTTTGGCCCTTCTTTGAATATACAAGGTAGTATATGTCGGTGTATGTAGGCTCATTTCCTTTTCATGAACACCTAAAAGAGAAATAATTTTATTAGACAAACTAGAAGAAAAATAAAAATTAAACTTTTTTTTTAATCACATGAATTTTCTCTTCTAATTGATGTATATTTTATTTCCTTGTCTCACAATACTATTTCTAATCTAATTCAAAATTCTCTAACTCATCCCGACTATCATTGTATTATTATTGTCCTATGTGGCATGAACACAATTTTGTCGTTGTGAGGCCCTACATTTAAGTGCAATCTCATTAGTTTCTACTTGGACCTTTAATCTATTCAACGTTTTTAATTCTTCAATGAAAAAGAAAATGTCAACCTCTACTCAATTAAAGAATGTATTCCCAAATTCCAATCATTGTAAATCGTTTTAATTAACAACTTGATTCCCAAACTTTAACAAATTCAAATCATTTTAATTTAGAACTAAGTAATATCATAGTTTATTATAGTCCACATGCAATAATATAGTGAAACATCAGTCATGACATTAAAAGTCATAGTAAACGCAAAAAAGTATCAAACTGAAGTAGTTATTATACAGCTACTGCTGAAACCAATTTAGTTTCTCAGACAGTTTCTATAAATACACTATAAATATTGTAACTAGAGAGAACCATAATCAGAAAGTGAGAGTGAGATTTCATTTCTGAGTGTTGTGTAAAGTTCTCCAAGATTTTTTCCCTCTAGTAAAGTTGCTCCTTACCGTGGATGTAGGCTACATTGGTTGAACTAGTTAAACTTTGTGTTATTTCTGTTTTACCTTCTTCTACCTTAATTCTTCCTCTGAAAATACGCTATCATTGTTTTTCTCTGTGTGTTTGTGTTCTTTCTTTGATCGATTCTTTAAACTCTAATTCTTCCTGCTGCGTGTGTGGGTAAAGGTTGCTTTGTGTTTAGCAACATGCCTAAAACCACAACACAAAACAACCTCAATTTAAAACATACATTGTCTACCTTGTATAGATCAATACAATACACACCCAATATAACACAAAGGACAAAGAAAATGTGACCTTTTGACATGGAGATGCCGACAATGCTTTGGATAGGTTGTCGCAAAAGAAGAAAGTAAAAGTTGGTCAACAGTAGAGAATGCAAATTTTCTTCTATTTGAGATTTATTTTCTATTTAAGGTTGTTAGTTATATTGTTGAGAGAGCCTGCCTTTCTAGCCTTTTAGAGGTAGCCTTTTGATATGCTTCTAAAATTGTAGTGTTTGTGCCAACAAGAGCATAGTTCAACTGACATAAAGTTGTACTGATAACCACAAGGTCAATAGTTCGAATCCCCTCTCGATGAAGCTCTTTTTTTTTTTTTTTTTTTTTTATAAATGTGACATAAAGGGTGAATAATATTGCCCTAAAACTACAAAAGCAAGAAAAGACTAATTTTCTCTCATCACATAGGTCGGTGATGTATGACAATTGAGAAAAAAGACTTTACTTTTCTTTCTTTCTTTTTTCCTTTAAACCTACATAAAGAAATAAATAAATAAAAATAAATAAATAAATAAATAAAAAGCAAAATGGATCTAAAGAAACTAAAAGAAAAAAAGAAAAATAAACTTTGAGTTGCCTCCAAAAAATATTTTATTTAATGTCTATGACTAGACATCATTTCTCTTTTTCATCTTTATAATAAAACACATAAATATTTTTCTATGGCTCATTCTTCTTTCAATATCGAACGCAGAATATGTTGTAGGCGTTCATGTCTCTATCATGGACACGTCAAAAGAGAAGTATTTTTATCAGACAAATTATTAGAAGAAAAATAAAACTTACCTTTACAAGACTCGTCAGGATGAAAGAAAAAAAAAATCAGAATTAGGAAAATTTTCAAGAAATAAGATAAGATTAGACTTTCTCAACTTTTTTTTTATCACATTATATATTTTATTTCCTAGTCTCACAAAACTATTCCTTATTTAATTCAAAATTCTCTATCTTATCCCCACTATCATTGTATTATTGACATATGTGGCATAAAAACAATTTTAATTTGTTTTTGTAAGGCTCTACGTTTAAGTGCAATCTCATTAGCTTCCACTTAGACCTTTAATCTATCCAAATAGTGGAAATTCTGAAAACAACTTTTTTTTTTTTTCAGTGTATCCAGATTTTGAATTTGAAACTTTTAAATGCAGAATTAAATTAAAAAAAGATAAAAACCTTAATAAATATAATATTTCACGTTATACATTTCATTTTTATGAAATTAAAATTTGTATAATATAATGTATTACAAATTATATGATATTGTAAAATAACAATTATACAAATTTTATAACATATAACATGTTTATAAATTAATTAATATAATTTATATTCAACATAATATATTTAGTTGATAACTACAAATAGTTTATGATTTATAAATATATTATCAAACACATTCTGAACCGTTGTTTAAATTGAGATCCAAATTTTGAATCTGCTACCAAACATATATTTGAAAACATGAAATACAACTTCGTTTTCATTGAATCCCTTGTTTTCAAATTTGGATCACCAACCAAACAGACCCTAAACAATTTTCTATTCCCGACAATGATACTAATAACTTGTTACAACAATTGCTTATCGTAAGTGTGCATGTTAAGTTTTAATATAATGGTAAGTGAATACCTGCTATCGTCCTCTAGGATTGAGTTTCTAGTCCACTTTGTGCTAACACAATCACTCAATTTTATTTAGACAATCAAATCTAGAAGAGGAGAATCAATAAATGTAAATTAAACAAATAAAACTAATGAGAGCAAATATATGGGAGAAAAATCCCCAAGAATTGGTTTCACCAACTAAATTTATGAAATTAACCAATTACTCCAAACTAAACAAATTATCAATTATATAGGTAAATAACTCCCAACTCTAAACTACCTCCCTCGAGCACTAGTTAAATCTCTTTGATTAAAAAACCTTTATTCTTATTTAGTTTTAATAACATGTAAAGACATCCATGAGCAAGTCTTTTAACGATCTTTAAGGGGCCGTTTGTTTTTTGGGAATCTAGATAACCGAAATATTCAGATGCCTAGAATTATAGATACCCAGAAATATAGATGCCCGACATTTTAGATAACCGTGTTTGGTTTGAAGGAATAATTTATAAGAATATATGGGAATATTCAAATAACTATGTTTGTTTTGCAGGATTTTTGTACGGGAAAGTTCTTAGATTATGTATAATACCAATAATGTCCTTACTAATTTTTAGCTAATTTAGCTATTAGTTTAATATAGTTTAGTATTATTATTAAGAGAATAAATAAAAAATAAATTAGAATATTATTCAATATAACTATCATTTAGTTTACATCTTAATGTAAAATTTAAAAAATAAATGGTTATTTCTTAGTGTATGAATAAATTAATTTATTTTTAAATAAAAATACAAATGGTAAAATGGAGGGGTAAAAGTGTCATCCGAAGATGCCCTCAACATGGGAATCTTTGAAACCCATCTCTCACGAGGGCATCAAAAGCTCTTCGGATGCCTCCCGTATGGACATCCTAGGATGCCCGGGCATCCCGAATTTCCTAGGTATCCAACATTACCACAAAACAAACGAGGTAATCCATATGTCCATTCCATGGACATCTCGGATTACCGTCAAACAAACGGCCCCTAAAGGAATTCTTAAATCTCTCGATCTTAAAATTCTTTCAATTATTGTAACGACTACATTTAGGTAACTGATCGGAGGATATTTTTGTAATTAACCCGAACTTTGAGTGAGCCCTAAGCCTGTTCCCTGTTCGTTAGTGTCGCACGCAGCCTTCACTCAAGCCCTCTCTCTTTTGCGTGTTTCCAGTTCAGTCGGCACCCTCCCCTTTTCGATTCTTCTTTTTATTTTTGCCCCAGTCACAAGCTCCCAGCCTCTCTGTGTGTTCTGTTCCGGCCGTTAGTAGCTTCGTCCCTCATCCTCGGCGTTGGCGCCTGCTTCAGTGAGCTTGGAACCATGGCAGCATAGTAGCAGCATCCCTCGCCGTCGGCGGCGCAAAAGGAAGATTGTAAAGGGTATTTTTCGGCGATTATGAACCCTTTTTAAACGTGGGTAAGAGAGATTAAAGTATGGTTGCTTGATTACATTGTTTAAATCAAATATCCACTGGTTTTTAGATCCGTTCAGCAAGCTCTCCCTTCAAGTTCCGACGATTCGAGCATTGGGTCTTCGAGTTTCAGCGTGTTTGAACTATTCCAGCTTTGGGTAAGAGCAATTAAACCAATCCTTGGTTGATTAAAGTGTTTTAGAGGAGTACCCATTAATATTAGCTATTGATTTCTAGGTACCCACAACGTTTGAAGGCCCAATCGTCGAGTTGGAGCGATTTTTAGAACTTGGACAGCAAGTTTCAGTGTGAGTTTGGTTTAAATAAAGGCCTTGGGAGCTAAGGAGTTGATTTAGAATTCATCAAGCATCGTTAGATAGGTAAGTAGCCATTTGGAATAAATTATATGCTTTAAACTCATTTTAGTTGAGAATGGTTTATACTAGCATGAGTTGGATTTAATCCTTAAGTTGCCTTTTTGAATTTAAGTAGCTATTTGGATTCAAATTCCATGTTTTAGATTCATTGTATGGTAGTTGGATATGTAAGTAACTTTTGGACATGACTTAGTTCCTTTTGGAACCGTTGTATGCTTAATGGTAGTGAAATGAAGTCTTGGATGAGTTTTCATGCTTGGGTCTAATTCTCCTTGGAATGTTGTATGCTTGATCATGATTTAAGTGTTGCTTACTTGGGCATGACTTAAGTGTTGTTATGCTTGTAGAATTAAATAAGTGTGGTATGTTGTGTTGAGTTGTGAAGCATGACAACGATATGAGGACCTCTTAGTTATCTGCGACGTCTTCTGATTCACTACTAAGTATGTTGGAATGATTCTTGCATGACTGTTTCTGGATTTTGTTTATGATACTGGAGGATGGGCTGAATGTTTATTGGAGTTGTGATTGAAGTTTGGATGTGAGATCTGACTTGTTGTGTCCATAGAAGTGCTTCATTCCTGTTTTCAGGTGTTAAAAAATTTTTGGGTTCCCTATATGTACGTCGTTATGTTGTCGAATTTTCGGTAGCATCATAGTGGTTTAGGGACCATAATTGTCTTCGAGGGAAGGCTTAGAATAGGGATCTCAACTACGTTTTAGGGCCTCAGGTAGACTAACTAAATTCCTTAAGTCTTCTGTAGCTAGAGTGTGTTCCTCCCCAATCTCAGGGCTGATAGAACCCAGTTTTCAGGCACGTTATCGTGCGTTCTATCAATTGACTGTTAGAGCCCAGTTACAGGCACGTTATCGTGTGCTCTCTCAGTTCAAGACGGTGTTGAGCCCATGTTCAGGCACCTTTTTGTGCACCAGCCGCTCCATCGAGTTTTCGATGTTGAGCTTATGCTCAGGCATGTTTTCATGTACCAGATTGGTTCACCGTATTTTCATGATTCAGGGGGTGTTGTGTCGGGATAGGTGTAGTTCTGCTAGAGGTGGCCAACTAGTCTCTAGTTTACTTGCCTTACCCGACTGACCCACACAACACTCTAGTTGGCACAGGTTGGGGACAGGTCATCACCCTAGACAGAGCATTTTTATGTGATCAATTGTGGCCCTAGGGTTAGAAGCCCGAATGTTTATTTCAGTTAGGTCCCTATGATGATAAGACCCAGAATCAAGTTTCATGCTAATAGATTTCATGTTATCAGATCTAATGCTTTCAGTTTCAGTCCTTAAGTGGGCTACTTACTGAGTATATTCTTATATACTCACCCATGCTACATGACTTTCCTTTTCAGGTGGTACTTGACGACATCAGGCGAGTGGCGAGAGCAGTGGCTTGGCTAGGCTATGGGATGCAGCGATGCAGCTGCAAATCATGTCTCTAGAAGTCTAGGATCGAGTTTCCTAGTTTCATGCTTTCAGATGTTATTAGTTTTCAACTTTACGAAAATTGCCTACCATATTTTGACTATTCTGTTATTGTAAATTGATTTATTGTTTGGGCCCAGTTTATTAAATAAAAGATTTTTATCTATGGTTTCTTTCGCCTTTAAAGTTTTAAAAGTTTTACGTTTTCATGCAAGTAGTAGCGACCCTTTTGTATGTTTCTATTCCCTTTTTAGTCGGGTCGTTACAATTATACATCTGAGTTTTTGTTTGGGATAGTTGATGGAAAGCATGGAGAATAGATAAACCTAAATTGAACATCCAAATTCATTCCATCAAATAAGTAAATAAATTCATTAGTTTATTGTGGTTACATCAATCACTAAACATAAGAAATCCAGCTACTCAATATCAAAATAGAATAATAAAGTCTTATACTATATTCCATAAAAAGGTTCCAAAAAGTCAAGGGAAAGGGAAGAAATAAATATTGTTCCCTTTCATCGGTTCTCTAATGGTCTATTTATCCTCCAATTTGATCAAAATCATGAACTGCCAATTTTTTTTCCCAAAATTCCCCCTCTACGGCACAAACAAGCCCTACTATAAGGAACCACATGGCAACATTGAGACGCTATAGGCAAGAGTGTTCGGATGCTAAAAACAACATATCAATGTTCACTGGAACAATTTTGGCTTTTAATGTCGGGCAATGCCCGACATTAAAGGCCTTTAATGTCGGTCAACGACCGACATTAAAAACACCGACATTAAAAGTTTTAATGTCGGTCACTTTTAATGTCGGTCACTTTTAATGTCGGTCAATGCCCGACATTAAAGACCCTGTCCGACATTAAAAGTACACTTATAATGTCGGTCTTGCCCGACATTAAAAGAATGTTTTGTTGTCTGGTTGACCGACATAAATAGCACGGTTTTAATGTCGGTCGCTTGTAATGTCGGTCATTGCCCGACATTAAAAGCGTTGTCCGACATTAAAAGTGTACTTATAATGTCGGTCCTGCCCGACATTAAAAGACTGTTTTGTTTTTTGGTTGACCGACATAGATAGCATGGTTTTAATGTCGGTCGCATTTAATGTCGGTCATTGCCCGACATTAAAAGCGTTGTCCGACATTAAAAGGTCGGTCCTGCCCGACATTAAAAGTGGCGACATCAGAAGCGTGCGACATTAAATGTGTGACATTAAAAGTTTGCAGATTTTAATTTTCCTATATAATATGTCCGACATTAAAAATCCGTTTTTGTATGTTTCAATGACAGGCAATGCCCGTCATCATTTTCATTCAATATTAAATAAAAAAAATTGTTGGTTGCAAACGTAGCTAACCAACAATACTATTTCTTCCTTCCTGTAAACAAAAATAGAATCTGCAATTTATAATTTCCAATACAAATAGGTCAATCCAAACACAATTTTTTCATGTAACAACCAATTTGAAATACAAACACTTCCATATATCATTTACAATATAATACTTGGACCACCCGTCCCTCCACAAATTAGATCCAACCAAATATTCCAGAATGAAGCATTTTCAGATCAAGAGAGAACACATATGAACATTCACTATTGAAAAGTATGTACACCTAAACAAATCATCCACTATATATAAACACATTTCAAGCTAATTAATGTATATTCAAGTACATCTAGATTACACAAATCCTCCAACAAAATTTGCCCATTCTATACGAACCTCGTCAATCTCGTCTTGTGTAAATGCATTCTTTGTGTTAAACTACAACAAAACAAAAACAATTACATGATAAAAGAATGAAACGAAACATAAATTATAATATGTAAGGATAGTGATACTACTTACAAGTTTAGTTATAGGGGTAGTAGAGTTGTGCATTATTTCTCTTATATATTTTTGCACAAAATACCCACACTCTGTCGAACCTGTTTGACGAGGACACTACAATGAAAAAGAACATACTTGAGTATGCATACAATATTTCACTGTCTATAATATCATGAATGTGAATTTACCTTCACTAGTTTCCAACTAATAGCAGATCGATATTGAGGAAGCGAGTGCTTAGCTTGCCACATTCTCAACCCCCTAAATAATTTAAAACATTAGAACAATTCAAGTTATATTTTTCCTTTTAAACACTACAAATACTTGAGACACACTTACGTATTTATAGTTCCACTAAACTCTTCTTCAACTTTACTACGCAGAGAATTCAATATATACACAGTGTTTTCTCGAGGCTGGATCGCGATCAACATCCAATGACGACTACGTAGAATCACAATTTTGATCATATTATTATTTATGAATAAGAAAAGTTACAATGGAGTAAATGTCGCTAGTAAGAATTACTTACCCAGTGTTAAAAGGAATGAGAACTAGTTGATCCAAATCAACCATATCTAGTCTGTTAGATAGATTTCTAGAACGAAGTTCTTGAGACTTCACGTACGATGAGATTGTTGTTTGATCAACCAGAAAAAACTTATTTGTTATCTCGGGATCAAGTACAGTCCAAAGGTACCTAAAGAAAATAATACAAGTATTCATCAACTCAACACTTCCATAAAGCATAATACATTCCCCCCCCCCTACCAAACTCAACTAAACTTTTAAAGCAACACCTCCAATAATACAACTTAAGTCAAGCATTTTTCAAGAGCATAATACATAAGTATTCATCAACTCAAACACTTCCATAAAACATAATACATCACCCCCCCTCCCTACCAAACTCAACTAAACTTCTAAAGCAACACCTCCAATAATACAACTTAAGTCAAGCATTTTTCAAGAGCATAATACATAAGTATTCATCAACTCAAACACTTCCATAAAACATAATACATCACCCCCCCTCCCTACCAAACTCAACTAAACTTCTAAAGCAACACAAGTATAAAACAACATAAGTCAAATTGTGTAATAACTTTGTTTACTTACGTAATGTACGTGAGTATGCACGAGTAACCTATCTCCACATTCCACAATATTGTTGGATGTCTTCGCGATGTAAAAATACCGATGCTTCCTTTCCCAAGATACGCTCGGGCATTGTGATCATTAGTGTATCTTCTTGTCTCATCGAAAACACTGCGTATCTATTTAGGAGCTTAATAGTAACATGGGCCTCTGTGTGTTTGCTCGATTGTACTACGGGCTTAGCTTTGGCAGGAGGCTCCTATAAAAGATATGAAGTCACTATCTTTCTTTTAAAAAAATTATTTCAATAGAAAATAAACATACCTCTTTGTCATCTACAGTAATAACAAATCTGCGAGGCCATCCCACAAAATTACCGACCGCTTGATACAACGTTTGTAGTTCATCGTTCACAGGAATCGGTAATTCACAATCAGCACCTATCACCATGTCCACCACAACGCGGACATTTTCTACTCCTAATGGAACTCCATGGATGGTTGCATTTTGTGAATGCGACTCATACATTGTGCCTACGGCAACCATAACACAAGTATTTCTCAACCCCCCCCCCCACCCAACTAAACTTATAAATCAACACAAACAAACAATTTCAAACCATAAATAAGTATTTCTCAACCCTCAACTTAACTAAACTTACAAACTAACACCAACAATTTCAAAATTTAATTCAAGTATTTATCAACTTCCACCTAAACTCAACTAAAACCATAAACTAAAACGACCAACTTTAAAATCTTAATTAAAGCATTTCTCAACTTCTCCTCCACTAAACTCAAGTAAAATAACGAATTATAAAAAAAAATTCAAGAGATATCTTAAGTATCAATCAACTTCCCATAAAACTAAACTCAAACAAACCATAAACTCAAACAAAACATTTCACAACATGACTTAAGTATCCATCAAATTCCCAATAAATCCAACTAAGAACATAAACCATAACACAAGTATTTCTCAACCCCCCAACTCAACTCAACTTATAAGCACACACACAAACAATTTGAGAGTGGGAAGAATTCTTAAGTTAGTTTATCCAAACTCTTTGCCCTTTAATTAAGTTTCCCATCTATGCTATATGCTTTCTATTTTCTTAACGGCTACAAACTCTTTAGTTCTTGTGCTTTCACCCCACTAACAAATTTAAACTTTTTAACTTTAATTACATCCAAATTTCTAAGAATTTACTTCTATCATGAAAAATGTCAATAAAGAGCTAATTACTTTCTTGCCTTGCCTAGGTTGATTGATAAAAAGGACTATAAATGTGTCTTTTATATAATCCTCAAAGTTGAAGAACCAAACCTAAAACTCAACCTTTCTCTTTTAATATTTGAAATGAGTTTTTTGTTTACCTTAAAATCCATGTGTTTGTTGCTTGCTATCTTTCTTTAGTTTTAGTAACAAAAATTAACATTCCCAAACAAAAACAAGTATTTCAAAACTACCTTTCTTTAGTTTTAGTAAAAAGGAACAACATTGTAGCAACTATAACCATTATAGAGTAAAAAGGAACTAAATTTATCAACTAACACCAACAATTTCAACATTATAATTTCTCAACTATTTTTCCTACAATATTTTCTATCCATCATCCAATCCAAGACAAAAATAAACTTAAGCAACTAATCAATTAAATTTAACTCTACATTTTTATAAAATTAAAAAGAAGCAAAAAATTTTACCAAGTAATCTCACTCAAATCTCAAGAATTCGGTGTCGGATTTGCTACCCACGACCACGACCACCTCAGATCTACCCACGAACAGTGACGAACACCACTGATTTGTTACCCAAAAACAGAGATCTAGCCCACGAAGAAGTGCTGGCCGACGGTCTGTAAGTTTGGAGAAAACCCACTTGCTGAAGATGAGCTTGAGCTTGAGCTTCACGAAAATGGCACTTGGCGACGGTCTTTTGAGTTTGAGCTCACAGATCTGAAACTCTCCACAGATCTGAAATGCTGACCATCGATGAGGGAAGAAATTCGAGAGAGCTCGCCGGCGATGATGGAAGAAATGCTCGCCGGCGATGATGGAAGAAAGTCGACAAAAATGGAAGAAAAACGACCGCCCGTCGATGAGAAAAAGGGAAGAAATGTCCGTTAGCTCGCCGTCGCCGTCCGTTAGCTCGCCGTCGAGGAGGGAGGAAGCCGCCGCCGTTGATGAGGGAGGAAGCCGCTGCCGTCGATGATGGAGGAAGCCGCCGCCGTCGATGAGGGGTTTTCCTTTTCGTGGGTTTCGTTCGGTTTTCGAGCAGAGAGGACTTAGGGCAGAAATGTCGGGGAGAGAGAAAGTTATTTCATTTTTACTGTTTTTTAAATTTAAAAAAAAAAAAATAAAATAACTTTTAATGTCGGGCAATGCCCGACATTAAAGGCATCTTTTGATGTCGGGCAATGCCCGACATTAAAAGTTCGAAAATTTTAAAAAACGCGCGTCCGACATTAAAAGGCCCGCGCATTTTTTTGTCCGACATTAAAGCCTCCGCGCCTATTTTTCTGTCCGACATTAAAACTATAATTTGTTGTAGTGGTTATATAATTAAGGTTGAGATGTTATAAACCAAGGTTGAGATGCTACAAACAATTTGGCGAGAATACTTCAAATCAATAGTGTCCAACACTCTGAAATAGAGTTGAGATGCTACACCTCCATGGATTTTCTTACTTGAATACATCTACAATCATTGAGACACTCCAAATAGTTGTTCGACATTACTCTTTGGAATATTTGGTACTTCAACGAACTTCTTAATTTGTTGCTTGATTCTCGATGTAGTGGTCAAAAATGTTTAAATTTCTCGATATATCTCATTAATTCCTTAAGTTTCTTTGAATTCCTCAATTCCTACCAAACGAATAGATATGTATGTGAAAATAGTTTAAAAATGACATAGACCAATAATATTCAACCTACTATAAAAGTAGTATCCCACAAAGTGTGCTATCAATAATGATAAATCTTGGGGAAAGGAGTGAAGTTTAGATAGAAGTATGGTTTTTTTAGAAGGATTTAATCCTTCACAAATTTTTGGATGCTACAAAACTATACCTTAAGTAGGAATTGGCTTCATCTTGGCATATCTTCAACCTCAAGTTTTTACTTGCAGTGATGTGTATTTAATGATAAATATATCATTAGCTGTCAGAATGGAGCCTGCAATAGTAGTAAATGGAAGTCAAATGCAAAACTAAAAGAAAGCGTTAGTTATTACCATGATTGTCATTCAAAAAAACGGTACGGTTGTAACTTGAGTATAGTTCAACCAATTAATATATATATATCATCGACCAATAGGTTAGGAGTTCGAATTCTTTCCACTTACATGTTGTTAAACAACCGGAAAAAAAAAAACATTTTTTTTGAGTTTCACAACATTTGACGATGGAGGGATTCAAACCTGTGACCTCTTGGTGGAGGGTATGTACCAATTAACCGTTGAGTTATGTTCATTTTGACAACTTAATATTTGGTTATAGATTAGTAACGTGTAGCTTTCAACAAACTGATGGATTAATGAAGACAACAAACTTAATAGTAGATGCTTACTAAGTTACTACCTAAACAACTTGTTTTGTTTTGTTTTTTTTTGTTGTTTTTTTTTTTTACAAATACCTAAACAACTTGTTATTCTATATTTATTAGTTAATTAAATGTTAATAATCAACGCTTAGATTTTGTCCTTGTAAATAAACTAAGCAACTATGCTTAGTAACTTGAACTTTTTTAAGAAAGTTTCCGGTGAATTTTAGCTTTACGTGGTTGAGTAAAGCTAAGCATCTTATTTCAATTTTAACTTGAATTTTAACATATATTTACAATGTTATTAGAATTTTTAAAAATTACATAATGCAATTAAATGATAATTTAATAATATTACTACAAATGTTTTAACAGATAATTGTTGAATTTTAACTATATTTACCATGTTATTAGATTTTTGAAAAAATTAAGCGTAAGTGCTGATATTTTTTTGCACTTTATTTTCCACATGATACCACTTGTAAGTGCTGTACACGTACACGTGCTGATATCATTGAATCATATTTAATTTTTTTGCACTTGTAAGTGCTGATAGGTAGCTTACAAGAACCCATTTAATTTTCTTGAATCCTAAACCCTAATCATTTTGGGTTCTTGTAGCTTGATTAAGCCCATCCTAATCAAGCTACAAGAACCCATTTAATTTTCTTGAATCCTAAAAAAAAAAAAAAAAAAAGTTTTCATTGAATCATATTTAATTTTTTTGCACTTTATTTTCCACATGACGAAATGTTGATAGGTAGCAAAAAAATATTTTTCATACAAATATAGCAAATTTTTGGTTTTGCAAATATGACAAAATGTTTCTTCTCAAAAAAAAAAATATATATATATATGACAAAATGTTTAAAATCAGATTTTCATTTTTTAAATTTGATTTTTCCCTTGTTATTTCTTCTCTTTGTTTTTTGTTTGTTTTTTTTTTTTTTTTTTTTTTTTTTTTTTTTTTTTGAGGAGGTGTTATTTCTCAATTTCAGTGATATATACTTAATATACTTTTAATTAACTAGGTATATTACAGGTACAACTAATATATCAAAAATGTAATTCCATCTAGAACATGAATCCCAACACGACCAAGAGATTAGAGTCTCAAACAATTCTCACCCCACATGTTGTTGAATTTACAAAAATGAATTGAATATGTTCGTATTACTTGTAAAAATAATTTAGTTCTCAAGAATGAGGTCTCGAAGAATAAAACTATGTTAATTCTTTCAAATAAATAAATAAGTAAATTATTAGCCCATTAATATAAAAGAAGCTCCTATAAGCCATTGAAAAGGTAGGTTTAAAGGTATCGTTAAATGATACCCAAAGACCTAATTAACAAACTGACAAAAACATAGTTCAAATGACATAAAACTCGTATCCTCGATCAAGAAGTGAGAAGTTCAAATCACTCACCTTACATGTCGTAAAAAAAAGAAAAAGAAAAAGACATAATTAACAAGATTAAACAACAAAAATAAAATTCAAAAGAGAAAAATTAAAAAAAAAATGAAGAAAAATAGAGTCATTAAAGAGAAAACTTGTTGGGGTCAAAATCTTTTTTTTTTTAAAAGTAAATAAATAATTAAATATTTTTGAACTAGGAAAACCAAGTAGATCGAGTTTGAGAGTTTTAAAAAATAAGAAGAAGAGATGCGGTTGGCAACCAAAAGCGTAGCTTTAGGGGTTGGCTGCGCTATTCGATTTCATATTTAATTTTACGTTAAACATCAATTTATTCTCTCCTTTTCCACGTTTAAAGAAAACATGTCAATAATTCCAAAAAAAATAAATAAAATAAAACATGTCAAAATAGTTTAAATATTCATTACAATTGATAATAGGGGTACGAGCCAAAGCGAGCTTAGCTCGGTGGTAATTGACATGTACTCTCGACCATGAGGTCGCTTTAAATCTTAGGAACTAAATTAAAATATATAACTGGATACTTTTAACTAATATTTTATCTCTTAATATAATCATGATTGTAGAGTGTTTAATATTAATTAGGAGGTTAGTTGTCTTAATTGGAATCATATTTATCTCCCCAAGGAAAAATTTAATGACCAATTTGGTAGGCAATAAAGATTCTATTTTATATTTCCATATTCTATTTGACGTTTTTTAAAACTGTTTTCGGATTTTTTGATCCAAGTAGTGTAAATTTTTAAAACAACTTTTGTATGCTTTGAGTGTATCTAGATTTTGAATTTAAAAATTTTATGCAATATTAAATTAAAAAAGATATAAATTTTAATAAATATAGTATTTCATGTTATAAACTCAATTCATTTTTGTTAAAATAAAATAGGTATAATATAACGTAATGTAAATCATATGATATTGTAAAATAATAATTATATACAAATTTTTTAACACATAACATGTTTATAAATTAATTAATAAGCGATGGGATGGTTATTATAGTCTGGGAGTTATAATAATCTATGAAGTTAAATAGTTTGTGTTTGGGATGCAGATTATTTTAGTCTGAATTAAAATAATCTGTGTTTGGGGTGCTAATCTATTTAACATGGGGTTCTGAATCAAAGGTCCAAGCTAACTGTTTTTTTTATTAATTTTTTTTTTAATCTTCCTCATACAACTTTGTACGTCAAATATCATATTTTGCAAATATCCATAAGAAATGTTTGTTCCATCAATCTTAAAAAATTAGCTAAGGGTTTTAAGTTATGTTATTCTTCTTTGACAATTTGGTCTTGTTTGGTTGTATGAATATTGTTGAATATGCAAAATATATATATATATATATATGGTTAGGAATGCTTTTTTTTAAGTTGTTAACTTTGGCTAACCTTCGATATTTCCAAAAGTAGGGAAGAAATTTGACCTCAAAAAATTGTAAGTGCTTATTTCAAAAACCAAAATACATTTTTGGTCCATGAGTTTTAAAACTCGACAATTTAGCTCCTGAAGTTTGGATTTCATTTCATTTTGGTCTCTCCATCCAAATTTTCTGTTAAATCCTAACGGATTGCTGACGTGACATGCATTTTTTTTTATAAAAAAACATATTTTAAAAATTTTTAAATAAAAAATATTTTATTATTTTATTATTATTTTTTTTTACTTTTTCTTTTTTCTTCTTCATCTTTTTCCTCCATCTTTATCTTCTACCCTCATTTCCATTTAATCTTCATCATCTTCATCTTCTTCCTCAACCTCAATCCATCTTCTTCTTCCTCTAACCCTAACGTCGACGACATCTGCCAGCCGACGATCACCAACGAATTTTTCGGCAATCGAAATTTTTTTCCCTCTTTTTTCCTTTCTTTTCTTCTACCTCTTTTTTTTCTTTATTTTCGTTTTTTATATTTTTTGAAATGAATGAGAAGAAAGATTTAAAAAAAAAAAAGGAAAAAAAATTTGGTCGTCGAAAAAGTCGTCGGTGATCTCCGAAAAGTCGACGACAGTCGTCGAAAAAGTTGCTAAAGGTCGCCGGAAAAGTTAATGAGTCACATGGAAGAAGAGAGGAGAGAGTTACTAGAGAGAATGGATAGAATAATCGGATGGGTTGAATGGTGGTTCAACACGGGGGTAGAAAAAACTCACTTCACCACTTATTTTTATTAATGCCCCAAACACTGAGCGAGCTATAATAACCCCCTCTATTATAACCAACACAGGGAGCCAAACAACCCCTAATAGTTTATATTCTATTCAATATTTAGTTGATAATTACAGCTAGTTTATGATTTTATAAAATATTATCAAACACATTTTGAACAATTGTTTAAATTGAGATTCAATTTCTAAATCTACTACCATACATATATCTGAAAACATGAAATACAACCATGTTTTCATTGAATCCCTTATTTTCAAATTTTTGTTTTCAGATCACCAACCAAATGCACCCTAAAATGGAACTTCTACGTACATACCTCATATAAATACTATATATTTTGTTCATTTTACTTTTGGTTTTAGTTTATTTTGGTTCTCGTACTTATAAAAAATTACCAGTTTAGTCCTTTCATTTTCAATTTTTTCTCATTTTTTTCAATCATAATTTTAGGATGACACAAATTTATCTTGAAATGTAGTCATAAATTTGATTAAAGAGTTTCTATTGTGTATAAAATTTATGCTTAAATTTTTTTGGTGGGGACTAAATTGGTTACTTTTTAAAATGGAAAAAATTTGGCTGCAAGCGGTATGTATCTCCCTACATATACCACCATTAGAATGTTGACAACTAGGAGAGATAAAAAAAAGTTTTCTCAGTTTTTACCTTTGTCTTTCTTAGTTGTCAAGATTTTAATGGGGGTATGGAGGAATATCCCAACAGTATGCAACTATTGTTCTTTTAAAATTACAGGGACTAAAATGAAAAAAAAAAAAAAACAAAAGTAGGACATTTTAAAAGAACAAGGACCAAAATGAACCAAAGCCAGGAGCACAGGCCAAAATAATATTTAAACCTTTTTCTTTAATACACACCTACCTTCCACCTGCACTTCAATATATAAGGGTCATTACCTAGCTATTGTGATTTCACAATGCAATTTCATTTCAAAGCTATTGTGTTTGTTTCTCGAGAAAATAAGGATGGAAGTTAAAATTTTATCAAGAGAAACTATTAAGCCTTCTTCCCCAACTCCCCCTCACCTCAAAACCTTTCAACTTTCACTCATCGATCAGTTGTCTCCCATGTTCTATACTCCACTTCTATTTTTCTTCCCTATGAAAAAAAATGACGATGTTCCAAATAACGTCCATCCAAAAAATTTACTTGCTACACTCAAAACCTCCTTATCAGAAACTCTGAGCCGTTTCTTCTTGTTGGCAGGAAGAATCGTCGACAGATCCATTCATTGTAGCGACAAAGGAGCTATCTTCCTCGAAGCAAGTGTTAGCTGTAACATGTTGGAGGTCCTCAAAGAACCAAACAACGAGGTCTTAATCAAACTTCTCCCATGTTCTGTCTTTTGTACCGAGCCAGTCGAGAAATACGCTCAAATCGTCGTTCAAGCGAACGTCTTCGACTGCGGTGGAGTCGCAATCTCTCTTTGTCTATTGCACAAGCTCATAGACGTAGCAACTCTCAGCTGTTTTCTAAGATCTTGGGCTTCCACCAACAAAGACTCTCTCAATGCATCTCCAAAGATGTCATGCTCTGACTACAAAGCCTTCTCCTCACTCTTCCCACAAACAAACTCATTGCCTTTCCATCCCCAAGTACTCCATTCGAGTTCCGACCGAAAGCGTCGTCTACGACGGTTCGTGTTTCGTGGGAAAGCGATATCGGATCTAAAAGCCAGAGCCAAATCCAGCAACGTCCCAAATCCGACAAGCGTTGAAGCACTAACTGGGTTTATTTGGAAACATGCAATGAAAGCCTCAACGAGTGGAACTAGCTCTCGAAGTGAAAAGCTGTCGACTTTATCGCACATAGTGAACTTGAGAAAGAGAATGGAGCCGTCGTTGCCTGAAGTTTCTGTGGGAAACGTCATGTGGGGAGCAATCGCTCATTACAATTCAGCGAACGAATCGATCGAAGTGAAGCTAAGCGAGCTGGTGGGATTATTGAGACAATCGTTTGCAAAAATCAACTGTGATTTCGTAAAAGGGTTGATGGGAGATAAAGGAACGAGAGGCGTTTTGAAGCTGATTGGCGAGATGAATAAGTTTCCATCTGAAGTTCGAGATTACTACTTTTTCACGAGTTGGCGAAACATGGATTTGAATGAAGTTGATTTTGGATGGGGAAAGCCTGCATGGATTGGAATTGCCGGAGACTTGGAAGAGATCATGACGAATATTATTGTTCTTTTGGATACTGTGTCGGGAGATGGAGTGGAGGCTTGGATGGTATTGGATGAAAAGGAAATGAAATTTTTAGAACAGAATCCACAGTTTCTCCAGTTTGCATTGCTGAATCCGAGTGTTGCAATTTAGAGAAAGGTAGGAAACGAGAAAACTGTTGTCAACATTTTAATGGTGGTACGAACTATACAGGGAGATCTCTGCATACCAATGTGTAGCCAAGTTTTTTCTTAAATAAGCTTAACATGTAATAAATGATCTTCAAAATAAATAAATGCTTACTCTAAATTAGGGGTGATCATCGGTCGGTCGGCGTCGGTTTTGGACTCAAACCGACGCCGACCACCGACAAGTCAGTTTCCGACGGTCGGTTTTCGTCGGTTTGGGAGGGATTGATTACGCCGACCGACCGACGATACCGACGGTCGGTCGGTTAGGATCGGTTTTTAGACTCCGGCAAAGTGAAAGAAAAAGATCTAGAAAAAAAAATAAAGAAAGAAGAAGTTTGAGTCCACCCAGAAGAACATAAAAAGAAAAGAGAAGAAGATGAAAGAAAAAACAATGAAATAAGGAAAGGAAGAAATGAAAACAAAGAAAAGAAAAAAAAAAAAAGAAGAAGGATTTTGAAAAGAAGAAGAAGATAAAAAGAAAATGAAAGAAGAAGAAAAAAGAAGAAGAAAGAAAGAAATTATGCAAACAAAAAAGAGATAAAAAAGAGTTGCAGAGATTAGAGAATAATAGAGAGAAGAGAAGAAATGAAATCGTAAGATGAAAGGAACATGGAATGAAAATTTGAAAAAAAAAATGAATAATTATTTTTTTTTAAATAAAACCTTGGGAAGACCTTTATAATGGTCTTCCGAAGGCACCAAGGTTGCCAGCATTTAATGCTGGCAGCAAAGCATTTGGTATCAGAGCCAAGTTTATACTCTAAACTTGGCTCTGATACCAAATGATAAGCGTCCAGTATGCTTTAAGTTTACAAAGCTAGAGGTCCGTCTAGGATCCTTATAAACGGACACAAATAAGACTAACTTACCGAATGATTCCAACCAAGAGTTTAGTTAGAAGATGAATCACTCTTAGATCAAACTTAGAATCTATATGATGGTCACTTCTAGATCCTAAGACAACTCACTCCAGAATTAGCTTGATCAAGACTAATCCAATGAATTGATTTTAACATCAAATCTAAAACAAGATTTGAAAGAAAAAACAACACCAAAAGGTGTAATAAGCAAAAGCTTTTTAATTCATAATCTTCAACTTCTTTCAAATGACCAATTACATCCATATTTATACTAAATGAAAAGACACCATGAAAGGACACAACCATTCATCTATGTGGTCTAAATTCAACCAATAACTTTTCAAATCCATGCATGAACCTTCATAAATACAAGTTCATGAATTCACAAGATACATAATACATTAAATATGTGAATGAATATGAATTTTCAGATTCATTGTCTTTTGGTTGAATAGGTGCCTTTGTGAATCTTGAAAGGATGCAACTTTTCACCATAATAATTCTATAAATCCGAGATTCATCTTCCAATCAGCATACTCTAAAGTTTATAACCATTTTGGGTTCTTGTAGCTTGATTAAGCGTAAAACCGACTCCGACCGAATCTATGAAAAAACCGACCGACCGACGTCGGTTCTGTCGGTTTCAGTCGGTCGGCTCGGTTTTCGGGCTTTTTTTTGCTCACCCCTACTCTAAATTTCATTTAATTGCATTTTTTTTTTTTTTGTCTTTTTAAGTTTTCCTTTTAGTTTTGTGTTTCCATGTTTAATGTTGTTTTTAAATTGAAGTTAGGGGGTTAGTAATTAGGTTCATTCTTGTACTTATACAAGAGTGAAATATTACTTCTTTTGTTTTGCTTCGATTATAAGTTATTTATTGATATATTGAATTCTTCTCTCTCATTTTTGTTTTCTATTTATTCTCTCTATTAATCAAATATTGAGAATTTCATTATTGCTTCTGCAGTCCTTTTTAATCTTTAATTTTTTCTCAATAGTGGTATTAAAGCCTTATATTTAAAAGGTTGCAATTTTGTTTGAAAGTGTGATGAATTTCATTTTTATATTTAAAAATATATCTTCAAATTTTGGAGTCATCACTCCATAGAGAAAACTACCAATTTTGGATGGTTAAAATGCAATCGTATCTCAAGTTATTTGGCCTTTTGAGAATTTGTTACAACTAATGCTAATATTCGAAACCATTAGGAGGAAACTGACATTGAATCAAATTAGACTACATGGAGAGAAGAAATTAACATTGCAACAAATATCATATACAATAGCATTAGAAAAACGCTATGATAAAATGCTATTTTGTAGACTTACGATAGTGTTTTTCGTCACATCAAGTTAGGCAATATTGTTAAGAGTTGTTTGCACAAATAGCAAAGTAGACTAAAATAATTGTAAATATAACAAAATCTAAAACTATTTGTAAATATAGCAAAATTGAAATCTATAAAGGATAGAAGTTTGTCAGCAATAGACTTCAATCACAAGTGTAATTATTGTTGATAGATTAGTCTATCATACATTGTGATTGAAGTCTATTATTGATAGATTTTCCAGAACGATTTGCAAATATAACAAAATTAAAGTCTATTAGTGATAGAAGTCTGTCAACGATAGACTTTAATCACAATTGCAATTATTGCTAATAGACTATTCTATTGGTGATAATAGTCTATCACGGATAGACTACATGCATTGAAGTCTATTAGTGATCTCCATCATGGATAGATTTGCTATAATTGGATTTTTTTAAAACGTTGCTATATTTACAAATAATAACTAAACCTTAAATTTCTACCCATTACATTAACTCTATTGTATATTTACAAATAATAACTAAACCTTAAATTTCTATCCAAAAGTCCTTGATTTTCTTTCGCATTTTTTGGATGCAGTGTTTTTTAGAAGAAAGAAACACATCAAAATTACACCAACTTTCGCTTGTCATCCTCTATGGCTTCAAGAAGCCAACATGGAAACCCCAAAAACCAGGTGCCATAAATCTCATTACTCATTGGTCGTCGAGCCAACATATCAGCCACCAAATTTTGGCCTCGTCGGATATGTTTAAACTGTACTCCCACCAAACAAGAAGAAAGCTTTTGTACCTCCATAGCCACAAAACTTTGATATGCAGTGTTAAATGTTATAAAAGTTATCTTTGATAGGATAATTTCGATGATACGAAAACCCTTTCACAACTTGATATAAATGTGTCATATTCACATTTCATAGCATTTAAAAAAGAGTAATTGCAGTGGGTGACAAATTAAATATCTATAATTGAAAATTTAGCTCAAGGTAAAAAGAATTGCAAATATGGCAAAAAATTAAAATACATCTTGATAATTCTCGTTTTACCCTTATTGTATTTTGAAATATTCCAGCGAACTTCCTCTTTCTTCTCTTCTTTCGCGCCGCACAAAAAAATCTTATCTACTCTCCTTCCGTTTTCCCTTTTTTTCCTTGGTAAACTCTAAAATTAAACAAATCGGAGGAACCGTTCTTTGTTGTTGTCTTCCTTATTCCAATGGCGTTGGAGCTTTTCGTCTTGGGCTGCATCAGAGTTGTTGTCTTCCTCCATGGAGTTAATTTCTTCTTCCACGCTCTCTGGCAGCATTGCAAGGATCGAGTATATTAAGATTTCTTAAATTTTCATCCAATTAAATGATTTTGCTTGAATTCTCTCATTTACCACTTCCATTAAAGAAACTAACAAGCTTAGAATCTATTTTTGACCTTTTTTAAGTTCTACAACATCTTCTTGTAAAGAAGATATTGCGTCTAATTGTATTTTCTTTTCTTCCAACGTCACTTTTTTTCATCTCCTTCAATTTTTCCCTCATTTCCAACCTCCTCTTTTTCCATCTCCATCGCTTTTAGTGATAACTCCACAAACTAGGTGAAGCTCTCTGATTTTATTTCTTCATTGGATGACACAAATGGAGTTACAGAAAACTAAATTCATATAGAAAAAAATAATATTAAATGGAATAAAGTAGATTTTGATTATTCAGAATCTATCCGTATCTATTGTTGATAGACTATGATTAATCGAAATCTATAAGAGCCTATCACTGACAGACTTCTAGTGACTATAACTGATAGACTATGATTAATCGAAATCTATAAGAGCCTATCACTGACAGACTTCTAGTGACTATAACTGATAGACTTCAATTAATCAAAATCTATCAGTGATAGTCACTGACAGACTTCGATTAATAGTAGTCTATCAGTGTCTATCACTTATAGACTTTGATTAATCAGAGTCTATGAGTGATAGACACTGATAGAAAACAAACAGACACTAAATAAGCAAAAAAAAAAAAAACCTTTGATAAGAAAAAACTGGCAATGAAGCATAACAAATTTTTCAGTTATCGAAGCTGATAGACACCGATAAAAAATAAAGAAACACTGAATAGGCAAAAATGCCTCTGATATGCAATAACCAGTAATGAAGCATAACAAAATTTTCAATTATCGAAGCTGATAGACACCGATAGAAAACAAACAAACACTAAATAAGCAAAAAACGTCTCTGATATGCAAAAATCAACAATGAAGTAGAACAAAATTTTTAATTACCAAAGATGATAACACACTGATAGAAAACAAACAAACATTAAATAAGCAAAAAAACGCCTCTTATATGCAAAAACCAACAATGAAGCATAACAAAAATTTTCAACACTAAATAAGCAAAAAACAACTCTGATATGAAAAAACCAGCAATGAAGTAGAACAAAATTTTCAATTAAATTGATTTATAATAGAAACCGATAAACTTCAATTAAATTGGTTTCTATCCGTGATAGAAACTAATAGTCTTGAATTAAAGTGATTTCTATAAGTGATAGAAACTGACAACCTTGAATTAAACGATTTTCTATTAGTGATTATCACTGATATACTTAAATTAAACCGATGGATAGAAACTGATAGCCTTGAATTAAATTGAACTAATAGCCTTTGAATTAAATTGTTTTCTATCAGTGGCTATCACTGATAGACTTGAATTAAACACGATAAAAACTGATAGATTATGATTATCAGAGTCTATCAGTGATAGACACTGATAGACTCCGATTAATCAAAGTCTATTAGTGTATATCACTAATAGACTCCGATTAATTGAAGTTTATCATCAAAGTCTATAAGTATTTATCACTGATAGACTTCGATTAATGACCATCAATAATAGACACTGATAGACTATTGGAGATACTATGGGTATTTTCGTAATTTAACGTATTTTTTGCTATTTCCGCAAATAATTTTATTTTTTTGCTATTTTTGCAATATTTTTTTCTGTTTTTACTATCTGTGCAAAGCCCCCTTTAAAAAATGCTATAGAAAAAGTTCCATTAACCTTTAGTTGATGTTATAGTAAAGTTTTCATAGCTTTATTATGAATGTCGTTCCATAGCTTTTGAAAAATATATACTATAAAAAATATGTATAAATTTCCGTTTGTTGACACATAATAAAATTTTCATAGTATTTCCAAAATTCTATCAATTACTTTAATGACATTATCAAAAATGATAAAACATATTGTAGACTTATCAAAGTGTTTTTAGTCACATCAAGGTAGGCAATATTGTTAAGTGTTATTTGTACAAATAGTAAAATGGACTAAAATAATTGCAAATATAGCAAAATTAAAGTCTATAAGAGATAGAAGTTTGTCAGCAATAGACTTCAATTATCACAAATATAATTATTGTTGATAGACTATTCTATCAGTGATAGTAGTCTATCAATGATAGACTATTCTATCATTGATAAACTTTAATTTTGTTATATTTGCAAATAGTTTTGGCAATAATCTATTTGCAAATAACTTGCCCATTTTTTGGATGGAGTGTTAAATGTTATAAGAGTCATCTTTGATAGCATAATTTCGATGATATGGAAACCTTTTCATGTCATATTCACATTTCATATAGCATTTAAAAAATGATATAGAAAAAGTTCCATTAACCTTTTGAAAAATACTAAAGTAAAGTTGATGTTATAGTAAAGTTTCATAGCTTAAAGTATTGCTATTGTGATAAATTTCCTTTTGTATAGTATTTCCAAAATGCTATCAATTACTTTAATGCATAATTTGACATTATCAATTACTTATTATAACATTATTATTTTTTTCTGACAACGTAGGAGTGGAAGATTGAACCTGAGGTGGAAGTATAAACTTTATGCCAGTTAAACCATGTTCTTGTTGGACACGTTGCATTATGTGATGATATTTACTGCAGATGTGTTTAGAATTTTATAAAATACTTTCCAACTATATGACATGTTAGCCAAAGTCATCACATGCCATTAAAAGTCCAAGACTTCTTTATAGCTTTTATAAAAGTTTAAAAAACAACTATACGTTATAACATTTTAAATAGTATTATTAAAATTATCATTGAAATGCGAAATGTAATTTTTTTAAAAATTCTAATAACATTGTAAATATAGTTAAAATTCAACAATTATCTGTTATAACATTTGTAGTAATATTATTAAACATTTAAATGCATTATGTAATTTTTAAAAATTCTAATAACATTGTAAATATATGTTAAAAATCTGTCTAAAAATATATTATATATGTTAAAATCTAGGATAATTGTAATGGGTGGCAACATGAAGGTAAATAATTACAAATATAGCAAGTTTTAAAAATATTTGCAAATATGGCAAAATTTTTTAATTAATTTTTTATATTCCTAATTTGCCCTTGTGTGCCCATCTTTTTTTTTATTTTTATTTTTATTTTTTTTATTTTTACGGATAGAAAGTCTTTTTATTACTGATAGATTCTATCAGTGGTAGAAAAATTTTCTATCAGTGATAGAAAGTTTCTATCACTGATAGAATAAAGTTTCTATCAGTGATATTTCTATCACTGATAGATTCTATCAGTGGTAGAAAAAATTCCTATCGGCGATAGAAAATTTCTATCACTAATATTTCTATGACTGATAGATTCTATCAGTGGTAGAAAAATTTTCTATCGGTGATAGAAAGTTTCTATCACTGATAGAATAGAAGATTTCTATCACTAATAGAAACTTTTTCTATCAGTGATAAAAGATTTCTATCACTGATAGGTTCTATCAGTGATAAAAAAACTTTTTATAGAAAATCATAGAAAAAATTTTGATAAAAAATCTTTCAATCCTTGATCACCCATAAAAATCTTTCTATCTCCGATAGAAATCTTTCTATCACCGATATAATCTATAAGTGATAGAAAAACTTTCTATCACCGATAGAAAAGCTTTCTATCAGTGATAAAAGATTTCTATCACTGATAGAAATTTTTACTATTCTATCAGTGATAGAAAGATATTCTATCAATGATAGAAAACTCTTGATAGAAAATCTTTCAATCCCTGATAGAACCTATCAGTGATAGAAATCTTCTATCACTTATAGAAATTTTTTCTACGAGTGATAGAAAAAATTTCTATCATTCATAGAAAATCTTTTTATGAGTGATAGAAAAACTTTCTATCTCTATCACTGAGACTGATAGAAAAACTTTTCGTGAGTTATAGAAAATCTTTCTATCACTGATACTTTTCTATCAGTGATAGAAGATCTTTTGTTTCTATCAACGATGGTGATACATGGTGAAATCGAGCATTGAAAAATAAAGCAAAAACGAACGATTATAGAAATCAAACACTAAAAAGCAAAAACCAAACACTGATAGAAAATCAAATAACAACAACCAAACACTGATAGAACATCGAACAAGTGATAGAAAAATATCTATCGCCGATAGAATCTATCAGTAGTAGAAAAATTTTCTATCATATGATAGAATCTATCAGTGAAAGAAAATTTCTATCATTGATAGAATCTATCAGTGATAGAAAAATTCTATCACTGATAGAAAATCTTTCTATCACTGATAGAAAATCTTTCTATCACTGATAGAATCTATAAGTGATAGAAAAAATTTCTATCAGTGAAAGAAAATCTGGAGGGGTATTTTAGTAAATGCAACACACAAACTATTAGATTTTGCCATTTTTGCAATTTTTTTTTGTGGGTTGCTAGATTTGCAATTATTTTGGCCCATATTGCTATCCTTGCAACCGGCCCTAAAATCTAAGCGTTCATTATTAACATTTAATTAACTAATAAATATAGAATAACAAGTTGTTTAGGTATTTGTAAAAAAAAAAAAAAAAAAAAAAAAAAAAAAAAAAAAGTAACTTAGTAAGCATCTACTATTAAGTTTGTTGTCTTCATTAATCAATCAGTTTGTTGAAAGCTACAAATTATTATCTATAACCAAATATTCAGTTGTCAAAATGAGCATAACTCAACGATTAATTGGTACGTACCCTCCACCAAGAGGTCACAGGGTCGAATCCATCCATCCTCAAATGTTATGGAACTCAAAAAAAATTAGAAAAAAAAAACAAATATTAAGTTTGTACCCTTCAAACATGTTTTTTTTTCTTGTTGTTTAACAACATGTAAGTGGAAAGAATTCGAACCTCTAACCTTTTGATCGAGGATATATGTGTTAATTGATTGAACTATGTTCTAAGTTAGAACCATTTTTTTGAATGACAATCATGGTAATAACGAACGCTTTCTTTTAGTTTTGCATTTGACTTCCATTTACTACTATTATTGCAGGCTCCATTCTGACAGCTAATGATATATTTATTATTAATTAAATACACAAGTAAAAACTTGAGGTTGAAGATATGCCAAGATGAAGCCAATTCCTACTTAAGGTATAGTTTTGTAGCATCCAAAAATTGGTGAAGGATTAAATCCTTCTAAAAAAACCATACTTCTATCTAAACTTCACTCCTTTCCCCAAGATTTATCATTATTGATAGCACACTTTGTGGGATACTACTTTTATAGTAGGTTGAATATTATTGGTCTATGTCATTTTTAAACTATTTTCACATACATATCTATTCGTTTGGTAGGAATTGAGGAATTCAAAGAAACTTAAGGAATTAATGAGATAAGATAAGTTTTGACACAGAGTCGAAAAGAAGGGATCGGAAGAAGAAAATCTGGGATGAAGAATAAATTCTTAGCTTGATTATTACCACCGAATACACAATGAATAAATAGGAGAGGTGGGCTAACAGAATAATATTCCCAACCTCTAATACAAGACCACGTATATACAAATATACAAGGAAGACAGTAGCTGAAGGAATAGAGTAAAACGCCATCGTTTTTATCCTTCTGGAATACTCTTTGAAACGACGGTACTGTATTGCTGCATCCTAACATCCCCCCTCAAACGAGAGGGTGATATAAGCACACCGAGTTTGGACCTTAACTTGCAGAACTATGCCTCTGCAAAGGTTTAGTGAGAGCATCAGCAAGCTGCTCGGAAGATGGAACATACCGAATGTCTATGGTTTTGGCAAGAACCTTGTCTCGCACGAAGTGAACATCGAGCTCGACATGTTTGCTTCGAGAATGAAACACAGGATTGTGAGCTAGAGAAATGGCACTGGTGCGTTGACACACCAAACTATCGATATAGGAGAAGGGCAGAGTCGAAGTTCATGAAGGAAAGACTGAATCCACGCAACCTCTGCAGTAGTTCAGGAAAAAAAAATGAATGGACCAAAACAATCATTTTCTTAAAAGAACCAAAACAACATCGTTTTGAAAGTACAAGAACTAAATTGGACAAAAGATCACAAAGGTATGTGAACCAACAAAACGAAGATATATAAGAACTAAAATGTATTTAAATGTGTTTTGTAAAAAAATATATGGACTAGATAGACATAATATTGAAACTTTAGGTTAAACTTTAAAAATACATGGACTTATTTTCCTTTTATCTCACCTTTCGCTCTAAAACTATTATCTCTATGTCTCTATATTATTATTTCCATGTTTCCAAATACTTCTCTTTCTCCTAACTCATAAAGTCATATATTTATATTTATAATTTTTAAAAAATTGAAAACCGAAAAGGGTTATTTTTCTATTTCTTAAAAATAAAAAATAAAAAACAAAAAATAGTTACCAAACGTGTATAATTTAAAAAAAAAAACAAACAGAAAAAGAAAAACCATGGACCAAAATCTAAAATGATTATCAATCCAAGCCTAAATGCTCTATTCAACTCGGTATAAAAGATTATATTAATTTTAACTATAATTTTTTAGAATTTGCAGTGGGTGGCAAATAAGAATTATATAATTGCAAATATAGCACAACGTAAAAAAAATTACAAATATATATAGCAAAATCTATTAGAGTATATTACTGATAGACACTGATAGACTCTGATTAATTAGAATTTATCTGACAGATTTCGATTATCAGAGTTTATCAACGATAGTCTTTGATTAATCAAAATCTATCAATCTACTGATAGACTCCAATTATTCAGAGTCTATCATTGTCTATCGCTGATAGACTCCAGTTGATTTCGATTAACCGGAGTCTATCAGCGATAGACACTGATAGACTTTGAATAATCAGAGTCTACCAGTGATAGACACAGATAAAATATGACAACAGCGCTTTTTGGTCTTATACAGTTAATTTTGCTACATATGCAATTAGTTTGCGCTACATTTGCTATTAATTTGGTCCAATTTTCCATTTATGCAACTGCCTCATGATTTTTCATCAACTATTTAGTTAAAAATCAAATGAAATCAAAGTTTCTAAAAATTTTAATATTTTTCTCAAACTCTTATCGCTCTGAACCTTTCTTTCTCTTAACTTACCTATTTCCAAAAGTTTATGTAACTTTTCTCCCTCAAATAAATATATTTCAATCTCTAACCTTTCTATAAAAAAAAATCTCTCTAAATTTTCTCTTACACCAACTTTTCTTCAATTTTCTCATTTATTTGTATTTCTCTAACCTATCTTCTACTCTCAAATTTACCCTCTCTAATGACTAAAAAAAAAAACTTTACTCTCTCTAAAATTTCTTTCTTTTTTTTTTTTTAACTTTTTTCTCTCTAAAATATATCTCTTTTCATCTAATTCATATTTTCTCTCTAACATATCTCTTTAAATATTTTCCTTTTATCTCTATAAATTTATTATATATAACTTTTCTCTAAAAAAAACATTTATCTCTATATTTTTGTTGTTTCCAAATATTTCTCACTTTAACTCATATCTTTATATTTCTAGTTCTTAAAAAATTGAAAACCAAAAACAGTTATATCAAACAATTTTTTGTTCTATTTCTTAAAAATAAAAAAACAAGAAATGGTTACCAAACATGTATAATTAAAAAAAACTAAAACTAAAACTAAAAAAAAAAAAAAAAAAACAGAAAAACCAAGAACCAAAATCTAAAATGATTATCAATCCAGACCTAAATGTTCAATTTTTTTTTTTTTTTTTTTTTTTGAGAATACCTAAATGTTCTATTTAGCTTGGTGTTGATGATCAAATTTTGCTAGGTAAATTACCTTCTCTCCACATGATAATCGACAGTGAATTTGTTTAAGAGAGGGGGAAGACGTGGCCAAGACGGAAAACCTACACACCGGTGTGGTGCTAGCCACACCGACTCCGATGCTTAAGTCAGAAAACAGAAGTAGGAGGGCTAGAGAGTAAGTGAAGAGAGTAGAGAGTTCCAGTCCCCTTCTTCAGTGGCGAAGAGGGGTATAAATACCTGCTCGTGCTCCTAGGGTTTTTAGGGATTTAGAGGCGCTCCGGGACAAATCAAGTTGAACAGGGACGACCAGAGGCGGTGGAGACCAAGCGGCCGACCCACTTGTCGGTTTCGCCTCTTGGGTCCATTTTCTGATCTGATTTCTGCCCAGTTGTCCTCGTCAACTCCTTATGCATCGGGGTGGTCCAAAATCACCTATAACACTTGGTATAAAAGATTATATTAATTTTAACTATAATTTAATCCATAATAAAAATCAAATGAAATCATAGGGCTGACTTTTGGATTTAGATAATATGATAAAAGTCAGCTCTATGATTTCATTATATTTTGAATCAAATATTATTAATCATAAATGGACCCGAAAACCATAAATATAACATTGCAGACTTGCAATGATGTGTAAGAGTGTCATTTCTACAATGCTATACGTCTCGTACACTACACAATATAAAAAATGGGAAGAAAATTAAGTTGCACAATTCAATTTGATTGGTTTAGACTATTAAAACTCTAAACTATCAACTACATCCATTAAAATCTTCAACTTTGCACGTTGAGTCGATTGAAATCCTCAATTTAATCCATAATTATCAATTGAAACCTTTTTTTTAAGATAAAATCAACTCCATTCTTAACCAGGGTTAAAAGATGAATTACAGCAAACATTGATGATCAATATGGTATGCAACCAAACAAGAAAACTAGAAAACTAAAGAATTGATCTTTCATAAGAAAAGGCTTCTTTTTGTCAAAGTGAGTATAACTCAACGATAATTGACATGTACTTTCAACCAAGAAGTTAGAAGTTCAAATTCTCCACCCAAAATGTTGCTGTGAACCTCTCATTTCCTTTCACGTGCATCGCAACTAATGAATCATAATATATCATAGCCTCTTTGATATCAAGTCCTAGTAGAAGATGGAGACTTTGGATAATAGTTAAAACCTCCACTGAAAGGGAGGAGAAAGGGATGGACACAAAGATCGACATCGTTCCCATGATACTACCTCATCTCACTAAGATACCTAGTCTCGAAGATGCATCTAGAACATCAATAGTAGTGTCGGGTGTGTACTATTACATGATTATCGTAGCTAGGGTGTTGTACTAGTAGATAGAGATGTCCCAGTCCATGGGACGAGGCAGGGTGGAGATGGCTTCCACGTCCCCACCCCCATCCCCCATTTTAGTCCTTATCCCCGTGAAATTTTGTGGGAAATGGAGCGGAGATTCCTGTGGGAAATTCGTGGGGATCAAGTTCCTTGCAGGGAAGAACTCTCTGTTTAGTTTTTTCTTTCTTCTTTTTTTTTTTTTTTTTTATCACAATTAAATCAAATAATCTTTTTATAAATTTTTAAATAGTTAACTTTTCATTGAAAATATATTTATTAATTTTCAATTAGATAGTTAAATATTTACGAAAAATCTTCATTTAAATAATTAATTTTTTTAAAAAAATATATATATCTATTTAATGGTAAACTTCTTAAATCTCCTCATAAAAACAAAATAATATTACATATCAAATTATCTATACATATAATTTAAATGTTTAACCATATAATCCAAACATATCCAATTATATAAATCATTAACCATAAAGCTTAATATATATATATATATATATATATATATAGAAAAAATAAACGGGACGGGGAGCGGGGAACGGAGATGGAGAATACATTTCTCATCGTCATCCCCATTTAGCTCGTGGAGTTTTTTTCTCCCACTCTCTCCCCCATTCTCCTCCTAATCGGAGATTATTCTTCGTCCCATTAGGGGGAGGTCCCCACGAGGCCCCGTCCCCACGAAGCAAATAGACATCTCTACTAGTAAACACATGCATGTAATTGACAATCAGCAAGATGTTTCATAATTGTCGCTACCTTTCCATATTCATCTATATACTTTAGAATTCACATTTGCACCTCAATTATTGCACATCAATTGTACATTAGGAATGAGTTTCTCATGTAAATTAACATAGCATTACAATCATTCCCAACCAATTGTCCAAAAGCTACACATGTCCTCTCAAACTCCATTTTAGTTAAAGTTTCAGCTAGGGTAAAGTAATCCATATCCAAGAAATTATTTTTGTTAGAAATCACACAGCCAAAGTTAGGGGAAAATTTGAGCACAAATCTCTTTTTCCCTTCCACAGCCACATAAATCAACTATTTTCTCTTTTGAAAAAAATACAACTGACAAAAAGGTGTAATGTTCATATCTCATCCCCACAAACAAAAACAAAATAAAATCAAGGGTGTGTTTGGTTTAACTTTTCAAGTTTAATTTTTTTTTAAAAAAAATAATAACTATTTTTTAAAAAAAAAAAAATCTAATGTTTGACAACCACTAAAATTGACTTATTAGAAAATGAGATTGATAAATAAATCATTATGAGAGAAACACTTAAAACCAACTTTTAAAAAAAAAAAAATCTTTAGTATACAATAACTTGTGTAAAAACACCTATGAAGAAATGCAATCAAACATGTGAGTGTTTAAATTCTAAACAATTTTTATACAAAATGTTTTTTTTTTAAAATGCATTCTTGAAAAACATTTAAATTAAAATGTATTCCAAAAAGACTTATAGAGGCTAATAATGGTGATATGCTAAAATGAAAAGTTAAAAGTAATGAAAAGATTTTTTTTTCTTTTTTTTTTTTTTTGAGAAAGAACAACCTAACAAAAAAATTACAACGATTCAAAGGAAATTGAAGAAACTTCCGTTTGAGGAATCTCTTGAACTAAAATGTTGTGAGTCCAAGACGAATAGTCTTCTAACCAAACTTCAAAGTGTTTCTCTGTAAGTGCATGAGTAGCTAACTGATGTGCTACTTGGTTGTCGTCCCTTGAAGTTATTAAAAACTCCATGATGTGTTGATCTGTGGCCAACAGCTTAAGTTGGTGAATTAGGGGAACAATCTCATTATAATGATGGTCCTAGTCATGAAATAGATTCCAAACAATTTAGAATCCATCTCTGCCCAAACGGATGATAATTTAGAATCCATAACTAAGCAAAATAATGAAAAGTTGTAACAACTTCTAAAATACATATTAAATTTTACACTATCTAATAAAATTTCTTAAAAATATATTTTGCTCGGCTACCCATCTAACTCCTTGACCAACCGCCGAAAGCATAGCTCGACTTTTCTCGGAGGTTCAAATCTCTCCACCCATTGTCACAAAAAAATAATAACAAAAAAAAACTAAGTTTGTTCTTATTTTATTTGGTTAGCCTACTCGCTTTTGTCACCAACTATCCAATCATCACCCATTGTTTCAATCAAGTTATCCTTAATAACACATAAAATCCAAATGTCAATACTCCATTTGTTGAAATGCAAGAGCAGCAAAACGATAGAGCAGTTGCAATGCAATCGCTTCATGGCGCCAGTTGACATTGCCGTATGATCCGGCCACTACGCCTTTGACTTGTATAATTTACGATACTTTCAATTTCCAGTGTTTCCCTTTGCTTCCATCAATTTTTCGAAAGCGAAAGAGACTTCACAATGTTGCGCCTGGATTCTAGTGTTGAATTTTGCAAGCTGTCCATCCATTTCGATAATAAATTCCGCCATTCCCCAAGTTTTCTTCCTGATTGCAATGCCGATTCTGCAGAATCGATTCCAGTAACCCTCTGTAGCTCTCTGCAATTTGGTTTTTCTTTTAGGGTTTTTGTATTCGATTTCGTCGTGGGCTACGAAGATGAGGGGTTTTAAGACGCTTTGGACGAAGAAGACATGGATAGGTCTCGGATTAGGACAGGTTCTGTCCCTTCTCATCACTTCCACGGGGTTTTCGTCTTCTGAACTCGCCAAACAAGGTTTCTTTGCCTTTGCATTTGCTTTTCTTTTCCTCTGTTTTATGTCTTCATATTGTAACTTGATACCTTTTTATATTTTATGGGTATACTAGATATCGAAGATATGGATTGATCTTTAATATCATTATAGAACTCTCTGATTCATGGATAGATTGACGGATATATCTACATGTCAAATGGACATTTCAATCCTGGATGACTACTTTCTGAATTTGATGCTTTATCTCCTACTCTGTTTTAGAAATTGATGTACCCACCTCGCAGTCTTTTGTTAATTATGTGCTCTTGGCGTTTGTCTATGGGATCACCATGCTCTCCAGAAGGAAACCTTTGAAGGTTACTTTTTCTGTGATTGGTTTTATATTTAGTTTATTGAATTTGTAGTTATCTGATTTATTTACTCTGTTAACGTTCAACATAGAACAGAGATGAGTGATGAGTAATAATGTATTTGACCTTCGATTTTTATGTAGAGTCTTTTGTCCCCAATACTTAAGTTGACTTATTTACTCCTAATTTCTTTGCTCTGTTACATACCTTTTAAAATAGTTTCAAGATCTAAGTGAAAGTAGCTTTCAAAAACTTGTTTTTGTTTTTAAAATTCTGCAAAAAGTTCAAAAGTGTTTTGAAGAAAGATGTAGAATAAAACAAAGACATCATGAAGAAACAAGTACAATTCTTAAAGAAAGAGAACTGCAAAGTGAAATTGTTGTCAATGGGGTTAAATAAATAACATGCTTCCTTTCATTGCAGGCGAAATGGTATTACTACATACTGCTTGGATTAGTAGATGTAGAGGCCAATTACCTTGGTAATATTATTGAGTTACTTTTAGTTTATGCTAGGATTTTTATATATCGTATTTGCGTGAAGAAATTGGTCACTGCAAGCAACCTTTTTTTTTTTTTAATGTTTCAATTATTGGAATTTATATATAATATGGAGTTATAATTAGAAATTCATTTTAATTATTGTAGCTCATTACTAAGACTCTGTTTGATAACCACTTGATTTTTTGTTTTTGATTTTTGAAAATTGTGCTTGTTTTTTCCAATTTCATATTTCTGAAAGAAACTTTTGAAGTTTTAGCTAAATTCAGAAAACAAAAATAAGTTTTCAATTTTTACCTTTTTAAGCTTTCAAAACTTCACTTAGACTTTGAAAACATTTCATAAAAGGTACATGACGAAACAAAGAAATTCATAGGTGAAATTTTCAAAAAAATGAAAAACAAAAACCATGATTATCAAATGGACCTAAGAGATTTGTTAAATTTGGACTGTTCTTTCCCCCTTCAATATCTTTTTAGGACGGGACAGAGGAAAGCAGAGGGTTATAAACATGAAGATGTATTTAATATGACAAATTTATGGCGAGACTGAAGGATGATAAAAACTACCTTCTTAGACTGATAGTTATATTATTCTGCAGTGAATTGAATTATTATAAGAAAAATGTAATTGATGTAAGAAAATACCGGGGCTAAGAATGGATGCATGTGACCAATTGTAGATCAAGGGATTCAATAGCATAACCAAGAAATTGAACTTGAGTTGGACATAGACTACTTTAATTGTATCTTCTTGAATCAATAAAGGTAGTAAAGTACAATATTCTTAAGCTGCAACCATGTCATTATGGATCTCATAATCCAATGATTTTAGAACGAAAACTGATTCAGTTCACATCTTGCTTGCAGTGGTAAAGGCTTATCAATACACATCCCTAACAAGTGTAATGCTGCTTGATTGTTGGGCAATCCCTTGCGTGTTACTGTTCACTTGGCTATTTTTGAAAACAAAATATAGACTGAGGAAGATAATTGGTGTTCTAATCTGTGTGGCTGGTATTGTCGCAGTTATTTTTTCTGATGTTCATGCCGGCGATCGGGCAGGTAATATTCTAATCTCTACCCCATCTCTTTTCCTTTCTACTGTTTGCCTTCACATTTTATTGCTCAAAAATCATTTTTCAAAATAAGTTTCATGTGTTAGATATTGCTAGAGCTTTACTCGTCAGTTTGTTCGCAGGAGGAAGCAACCCCATTAAAGGGGATGCACTGGTTATTGCTGGTGCTACACTTTATGCTGTCAGTAATGTCAGTGAGGTAATATATATGTATATTTCTCTTGGTTGCACTGGTTCATTAATGTCATTAGAACTCTATTCTTCTTAAATTCATTTTTCTTTTTTTCTTGTTCTTTTTATAAATCCTTGGTCCTTTGCTCTTTCAATTTTCAGCTCTCTTTTCTTTTCAGGAATTCCTTGTGAAGAATGCTGGTCGAGTTGAATTAATGGCAATGCTTGGTATCTTCGGCTCAATCATCAGTGGAATCCAAATGTATCCATGACCTGATGTTCACTTAGTTCTATTTACTCTCGTAAACTTTTGCTGAATGCTGATAACGTATTACTTGATGTTCTTTTTTATTAGTTTATTCAATCATTGTAAATTTTTTAGCTTTTTGGTAAAGATGCAAGTCAACTCTATGAGGTCCTTTTTTCATTCTTGAGCTACCTGCCTACAACTATTATGTCACTGAAGTTATTCTCTAGTGTTTTGACCCTTGACGATTTCAATAGAACCATAGTAGAGCGCAATGAGTTAAAATCAATTCACTGGACACCTCGGGCAGTAAGTTTCTCGTTCTCTCTCTCTCTCTCTTAACATCAACTCAAATAGATGCATACTTCTTGGAGGTGTTTGAAATTCTGCTAGGAGTTTATTATTGGAGAATGTGATTGAGAATCTTGGAGAATATTTACTTCAATGCTTTAGTAGCTTAGCAGTAAGAGTTGCAGGTTTGAATTTTACTCATTGATGTTGCATTTCCTACTAACTGCATCCAGTCTGATTAGAAGTTTTAGAAATTGGGATTTGCTCTTCGCTAGTTCTTGGTTATGCACGCCCTTTCTCACACGATTTTATTCTTTTTTATGGTTGTAGGCACTTCCATTCGTTGGATTTTCATTGGCTATGTTTCTCTTCTACTCTCTGGTTCCTGTATTGCTTCAGGTATGAGACATGTGACCTTGAATTTTTAAGATCCAATATAGGCTCTTTATGTGAATTCAGGAATACTTTCACAAATCTCTTGACTATAATGTTTACCTCTTTTCAATCACCATTATCTAGTGATCAAATCACAAGTTGTAAACTATATATCTTTGAGATCATGGATTAAGAAGTTATCTCGTGGGATTTTATATGGTTTCGAGATTTCATCTTGTCCAATAAAAATGAAAATATTATCAGTAGATAACCAGATAATTGCATGAAGCTTTCTGTTTCTTCCATTTTAGATCAATGGAGCGGCAATGTTGAATCTGTCTTTGCTGACCTCAGACATGTGGGCTGTTGTAATACGCATTTTCGCTTACCATGAAAAGGTCTAGTAACCTTGAATGTCGCATCTCATTTTAACTTTTAATACAAAGTCCTATCCTAAATGACCTACTTATATGCTATGACTGCTGTTTTATTGAACTATTATCTACAGGTCGACTGGATTTACTTTTTGGCATTTGCTGCTGTTGTTGTTGGGCTTATTATTTATTCAGTGTACGTATTCTACTTTCTTTTTGGCAAGTTTTCTGATTGCAACGTGATAATCATTTAGACTCGTTTGATAACCATTTGGTTTTTGGTTTTTAGTTTTTGAAAATTATGTTTGATTTCTCTCAATTTCCTTACCATGGTTTTCATGTCTGTTAATCACACAATTGAATTCTTAGTCAAATTCAAAAAACAGAAACAAGTTTTTGAAAATTATTTTTTTTTTTAGTTTTTAAAATTTGACTTGGTTCTTGAAAACATGAAAAGAGGGTAGATGAAAAAATACATAATCTTATGGATGGTAATAGTGTTAATAGACTTAATTTTCAAAAACCAAATGGTTATTGGGCCCTTAGTTTTTTGATTTAAAAATTATATTTAGCTTTCACTCAATTTCCTTACCATGGTTTTTATCTTTGTTAAGAACACATTTGAATTCTTAGACAAATTCTAAAAACAAAAACAAGGTTTTGAAAACTATTTTTAGTTTTCAAAACTTGAGTTGTTCTTGAAAATGTGAGAAAAATGTTGGTAACAAAACAAAAAAAAAAAAAACTTAGAGGCAGAAGTAATGTTTATAAGCTTATTTTTTCAAAACCAAAAATAAAATAGTCATCAAATGGGACCTTAGTTTTCCACCGATATGTAAGCTTCAAAATAAGATGTTTAATATTGTTGTATAAGATGTTATGATTATCTTACCCTTGTCTTCACTCCAAGAGATTCATTTTCAGTAATAATCTTTTAACTTCCATTTTCATCCAATTGAAGGAGAAATTTATACCTATTCTAAACCAAATTTGAAAATTATCCATAAACCTACCTATTAATACCGTAAAATTCAACCAACAAAAAAAGTTTAATGAATAAATCATGCCAAAAAATGCCCAAGGCCCAGCTACAAATTGAAAGTTATCAAACTTAATAACAAAATCAAGTAGATAAAAGAAGTCTTCAAACTCTGGTACCAAACTGCTCAAACCCAACTAATTAACATCTCATACAGTTATTGGCTACTAAAATAGTCTCCGCTAACTGGAAGAATGTCTACAAAGCTAGCCATAATTCTTCAGAAAGTTAGAAATTCAACCCTTGGAAGGTAGTAATTTGAGCACTTAATTAAGTTTAGATTTCAGGTTCAATGATGGAAATTAAAACTTTCGAGATTAAATTTAATTTAGCCTAACTAGTTTTTCTCAGTTGGCCTGTACTTGTACTTAATGATATGGAAACACCGGTATTCTCACAAGTATTTTACGTTGGTTGCTTGTGGAAGCAAAAGGCACTAAGGGAATGGAGAATTTTGTCTATGTGATTCTTGGAAGGAGAAAAAAGCAGAGAGACAGAGAGAGTGAGAGAAATTTTGTGAGTCTGGCCACACCACTGATCGTTCGAATGAATAGGGAAGACTAACAGATGATAAAAAATAACCTCCCTAAAATCCCTCCCCAACCGTGGACCATAACCGTAGGTTAGTGGGTTTTGAAAAAAAAAAAAAACAGTTAAACCGATAAGATTAATAATTATACTTTATAAAACCATATCATTAAGTACAAGTGTTAGAGATCTCTATAAAAATTAATATGAATTAAATTCTTCCATCCACGGTTCAAATACTACTACTGTATAAGTTATGAACAGAGTTGAAACTTTGTTTCAGAACCAGGCATTTCAAAATCATTTCTCTTAGCCAACAAGAGCATAGCTCAACTGGCATAAAGTCGTATTTATAACCACAAGTTTTGTGGTTCAAATCTCCCTCCCCACATATTATTAAAATCGTTTCTCTTCAAGCTTCAAAGCCAATTATCATCTTTAACTTTCATGGACATTTTTTAACTCCTGGATGTCAAAAAATGTGTGATTTGATCTTGGCTCATGACAGAAACTATCAACCTAGAAATGAGTTTTTATTCACCCTGTCAACATCTAGCCATTTATATGCTGCCTCGTGAGAATTACTATGCCGAATGCAGGGGTGACAAAGAAGTTCATGGTCAGACCGCCATTGCCAACGAAGCTGTAGACGAGGAAGGAGGCTCGGGAAATCGCAAGATAGTTGAAAGGAGCATCACTGAAGGGAGTAGTAGTAGTAGTAGTAGGCCAGATGACATTGTTGGAGGCAATGCAGGGAGGGGACGCCATTGACAAGAAGGGTGAGAAAGCTTTGGTAGAACCAGAATCAACGATATTGGGACTAAGAGTAGTTTAGTTTTGAATACCAATTCTAATATCTATAAAAGTTGGGAAAAGACGTGAATGTCCAATTCCAAAGTGTAGTTATTTTAATGTAGACAATAGTTATTTTAATGCATAAATGAGAAAATGTCCATGGTTGTATTTGATGCAGTTTCATGCCTCTCGTACCAATATGAATATAGTTCAACTAACATAAAACATGTATTCATCTACCATGAAGTTAGAAGTTCGAATTTCTAACCCTACATATTGTCAAATATATATATATATATATATAACAAAGTTTAAATTACAAGTTTAGTTTTGAACTTTGAGATCTGTATCTAAAAGGTCTTTAAACTTTAATAAATGTCAAATAGATCTCTAGATTTTCAATTATGTGTTTGAGCTTTCAATTTTCTGTTTAATAGATTCTTACGTACTCAAAAAAAAAAAAATTAATTGATCTATAAAATGAAATTTTATGTAAGAAAGAACTCTAAACTTTCAATTTCGTGTCTAGTCGGTTTGTAAATTTTGAAAAATGGCGACAAGGTCAAACTTTGAGATATGTATCTAAAAGATCTTTAAACTTTAATAAATGTCAAATAGATCTCTAGATTTTCAATTATGTGTTTGAGCTTTCAATTTTCTGTTTAATAGGTTCTTACATACTCAAAAAAAAATAAAATTAATTGATCTATAAAATGAAATTTTATGTAAAAAAGAACTCAACTTTCAATTTCGTGTCTAGTCGGTTTGTAAATTTTGAAAAATGGCGACAATGTCAAGAACCTATCAGACACAAAATTGAAAACTTAAGAACATATTGAATACAAAATTGAAAGTTCAAAAACTTATTAGACCCTCTTTAAAGTTAAGGGGCCTGATGGACACAAAATTGAAAATTCAAGTACCAATTAGACATTTTTTAAAGTTTATAGACCAAATAAACACAAACCAGACGTGTAATGCCTTCAATTTTTATGCATCAAGTCAAAATTTTAAACTATCATCAAGCAATTAGCAACTCAATCACGACATTTGCATATACAAATTGTGCCAGCAACTTTTTTTTTTTTATATATTCGTGAGTGTTCGGACCAGCTTATGCGCATCTCGACTAATCTCACGGGACAACCGTCTGACCCTATTACATTTGGTTGCCAAGAAAACTCGTAAGATATTAAATCCTAGGTAGGTGGCCACCATGGATTGAACTCATTCCCTCTAAATCCTTTATTTTTTATATGGCCCTTATTGAATGAGAATATAGATCTAGTACTAATGAGAATATAGATCCTTAAACTAAAATTGTTCTAGTCATTATAGTAATAAGGTATTAGATAACTTCCAAAAAAAATATATTACTAACAATTTTTTTTTTTTTGAAACGAAATATATTACTAACAATTGTGTCAAAATTGTTGTCTTACACATCCAGCAAAAGCAAGGATGTAATCCATTAACTACGACCTCGTTTGATAACGATTTTATTCTTGTGTTTCCTTTTAATTGCTAATGAGAATGAATCTCCAAGAGGCTACTACCAAGGAAAAATATGGAAGTACAAGGGAATCCATTAAAAAAACAGAGGATAAATTATCAACTTGAACTGTACAATTCTGAAACTAAGACTAATATCATGACAGATTTGAGTAAAGAAGTCTCCTTAAGCTTTGAAATTTATTTTCTAAGATCCAAATCTCAAAATAACGCACAGGGTGTTCTAAAAACTCACAGTATCTCTCAATCCATCCCCATGACTTCGTAATTTTTTACGACGAGATCGTGGGAACAAGAGTTGCTGAATCTGCTTCTCTGCTGCAACTTCAGATGTTGCCTGAAATGACAACATAGAAAATGGATTACTTTTAACAAAGCAACTAGTTAAAAGGTAAAATGTTCATCCTTGGTAGAAGGGTGTCATACGTAAAACTTTGTAGGTTATAAATCCTCTTACAGACCATGAAGTGTAGATGGCTTACACGGATTTTAAAGGGAAATCGGAACGTCCGTACTTCTGTTCCAAAACATACTCTCACATCCATGCCGAGACTATCGACTCCGATCAAAATGGCATCCTGAAAAGCATATATCACACACTATCATATCTGCAGAAGTTATTTGTAACTCTAATTTGGCAGACTATCTAGTCGATGTAAAGAGTTTCAATCAGATGCATCAAAGGTCACATAGGCATATACTGAACAAGATAAACGATATCCCATGCTCACTAGAGCAGGTAAAACGGCCAGAAGATTTTCTTAAATAAGAAACAGAATTGTATTGACAAAAAACCAGAACACAGCCTGAGGGCAGAGGGATGAGGAGCTAGAATTAAATCACTGACAAAAGAGTGAGAGGACAGTAAATGGCAAGATCAGATTACGAAAAAGTTGGCCAATGAACACAAATTTAAACTTTGCGTTAGAGTGTATCATAATTGTAGATGATGCCACTATCATAGGTTGGCCTAACAGCCATTATGCCCCAATGAAGTAAAGACTTCGAAGAAATGAGTTCAAACCATAGCTATCACCTACTTAGGATTTTATATCCTATGAGTTCTCTTGGCAATCAAATGTGGTTCGGTTAAACGATTTTTCAATGAAATTTGTCAGGCGAGTGATATTAAAAAAAATGAAGATGATGATGATGCTTCTTTTCCTATTTGAATTGTTGAAAATTAGGATAAAGTTTTCATAGTATGAATATCGATGTCGTTATGGGCAATGGCCTTGTTAGTATTTCCTATCTAGATTTTTCTTTTCCACTGTTTATTTCTTTCTGGTACAAAAATCACTACCCCTTTTTCTTTTTCTTTTTTTTTTTTTTTTTGAAATTCTCTACCCCTTTTTTCTTTTTATACAGCTTCTTGAAGAAATCAAACAAGATTGACCCCCTGAAATCAACTAAGATATTAAAATTTTTCTTCTTTCTTTTTTTTTCCCCCCTTTTGGATAAGAAACCTGCAATTTTTTTCTTGTTTCTAAGCATAATGATTTTACTTCTCTGAAGCAACCTCCTCTCCTCATTAGAACTAAATCATAGAGTTCTATTTTTGCCAAAGTTCTGGTGTCCACTTCATCCAAAGATAAGGATGAGCCCTCCTCCTTAATGTCCAGCAAATCCAAATTCTTTCTTCAATCTCTTTTCTTCATAATGATACATTGTCCATCACTGTCTACAACTTTTAGGCTGCTTTTTAATATCTCCAAGTTTCTTCATAGACCATCCTGAAGAATTCTCTTTTCACCATTTATCAATAAAGCTTTGAGAAATCTAATGAAACTTTGTAGTGAAAGGGTGATGCTCCCCACACTACGTTCCAGATTTCAAGTATCGCGAGTGACTTGACATGGTTCGAGTTCTTTTAAGCTTTCAGTCCTTAAAAAGCTTGATCCATTTCTATTGCAAAAAGAATCTATCCAACAAACAATGAATGAGAGATCCTCTTGCATCCGACCATGAAAAATCCCATTACTCAAAGGAATCTCTTTTAAGACATGTTTCTTCAATCAGCTCATAGAACTTCCTCATGCTTATTCTTCTTTTACCCTTTCTCAATTTTTCAAAGACTATCAAAATTGCATAAATTTGCTTCCCCTACACCATGGAGCATCACAATATACAAAATTCCAAATAGGCTATTCAGTTCCTCCCAAATATCGTTACTTCCTCTTTCGTTTGGAGGTCCGTAGATATTAGAAGAAACCCAACATTGTTTCCCATCCCCAAGTTTACAACAATGACGAATGCCCCCTTTGGGCTTCCTTCACCTTCACTTATCTTTCATCCCAGATTGCTAGAATCTGCCCGAGCCATCCAAAAGAAACTACAGCACATAGTCTCTTGCTGTATAATATTTTATTTAGAAATTGGACAATACTCTCAAATTCAGAGGTTAGTCAAGCCCAAGCTTACAGCACCACAGCGTACCAAAAAAAAAAATGAGAGAGAAACATCCTCTAATTTCATTGATGATATGAAATAACACAAAGGAGGAGATCCTATCCAAAGAATTTACAAAAAACTTTTCCAACAGAAAGCAAGAAAATTTCAACCATAATCTAAAGGGTGCATTTTACACCAAGATAAAGCCAGAAACACTAAAAATCAAATAAATAATTTTTTTTTTTTTTTAAAAAAAAAAAAAATAAATAAATAAATAAAAACCAGTTTTTCCTTTTGTTCCAATTAGACCAAAGGAATGTCCTGATGAAGTTCCTCTGAATTATTTCTTTCTCCCTTTGTATGCATGGTCCAGCAAAACCAAGGCAATCAACAAGGGATCTCCAAGCAAGGCAATAGGCCAACCAAAGTATCTCAAACAAGGTATGACCAAAACATTTCACATAGTCCAACATCCATGAAATAAATGGACAAAAGTACAGTGTTTCTTGAACCAATATTGATGTTAAAATCCCAAGGTCGCAATTGGAACCAGCCAAAGGAGATTTACATGATAGGAGTGGCTTTCAATTTGTGTACACATTAAATTTTAACCACTAGAATATAATGTTACAGCATGTACTTTATTTCTTTATTCTCTTTTCCTTTTTTTTTTTAACTTTTTGGTGGGGTGGAAGGAGGAGAGGGGAGGGGATGCAATGAAACCAAGAAACCTACTAGGACATTCTTTCAGTAAAATAATTTTAAAAATTCTTCGATGGATCAAAATTACATATTAAAGAACAAGTTGTCATATTGTGAACGAAATTATAAGAAAATAAATTGTTGCAAAACATCATAACAAAAATAAGGAAAAAGAACTACCTCAACATGAAGACCCCTCTTTTTGCAAAGAGCTTTAAGGGCAATATTGCACCTAATACCCTTCTCACTGAAACGCTCTACAATTTCCGCAGTAGAGTGCACAAGGATATCAGGTTCAGCATCTTGAAAATCTTGTAAACTAATTTCAGACTGCAAAAACCCATTCAAAAATAGTATGTCTAAGTTACCAATGCCAGAACTTTTCTGAATTATTTTTGTTCTCCTTTTGCTTCATGCTACCATTCCATTTTGTAACTCTTTTCTTAGTAAATTTTTTGCTTAATATTCCAATTCCACTATTTGATATGATAAATAGCCAATACTACGTTCGTTCTTGTCATTCTGATCTTGCTGACCTTAATGCAGATCAAATAAATATTGATATATGAGGACCCAAATTACTACAGCCAGCAATGTAGGGAAAAAGGAAAATCATGATAATACACACCTGAACTCCATACACAGAGAAGAGCTCAATTCTCATTATCTCCAACCTGTAGAGAGAGGATCTTTGGCTGCTTCTCTCACTTTTGGACTCAAAGCTCAAGGTTTCACCTTCTAAACCTGGGGTTAAAGACGAGATGACTGGGAAGAACTCCAACAATACTAAAAGCCTATAGTGCTTAGAAGCTAAAACATGGAAATATATACTTAAACACAGAGTAATGAATCAGTGATCGTTCTATTTATATCAGAAGGAAAAATGAAAAACCGTGCAAATGTAGAACCTTCTAGTTCTTCTCATAAGTCAAACCCTGATTCAAAACCACAAGCAGAGATTCCAGGTATGTTATTATAAAATGAGGATTCATCAATGGATTCTACATGTAGAACAAATTATTGTGGTATTCCTTCTGTTAAAATATAGATAATCATTATTACCTATAAACAAAAGGAGGTAAGATCTTGCACTAGTCACCTAGACATAACTATACATCCTATTAATATCTTTTGTTTACCATCACTAACACTGAAATCCCCAACAGTATTCATGAGGTTTTTTTTTTTTTACAAGAAACAAAAAGAATGAAAAGAGACTAATGCTCAAAAATAAAAACACCACCAAGGAAAGAAGAAGATACAAACCAAAGAAAAAGAAAAACTAGAAAAGAAGACCACCAGAGAACTAAGAGAACCACAAAAAAAGACTAAAGTTAAGCTATAACTGAAAAACCAACAAAAAAAAAAAACAAACAACAAATCGATCAAAATCAGAGAATAGATAAAAACCACCAAGCGGCTGAAGAGACCAACTGAAAAGGAAGCAAGGAAAAGGAGGATTTTCGAAAAAACTCCACCGCCAATGGAAGTTGCACCAATGAAATATGACGAGAGCCCAACTTGAAAAGACTAAACCCTAAGAGAAATTCAAAACTGAGCTAACGAGAAAACCATTAAAGAGTTTTAACTGTCGAAGACAAATTAGGAATTTACCGCATCTGTAACCCACATAACTCAATCAGAGAAGAAAATTTGGTTGGGATTTGAGGAGAAACCACCAAAGAAACTACTCCCTTAAAATTATTGACACCTTAAACGTTAACTTCAAATAGATTTTCAAAAGCTTCAGCAAATGAATCGTCTTCAACTTGATCAACCAATTCAAATTCCGAAATATGAAAATTGACTCTACATTGCTCATACTAACATCTGATTCTCCATTAGAATCAAAACAAGAAGGATTCTTCTTAGGAGAAGAGAGACTTGTTTTTGGTGAATAGTATGTTTGAACCAGGAAGAGAAACTTGCGATTGACTAAAAATCATAGTAGGGTATGAAGTCTCTTGCATCTTAGAACCTTTCGTGGGATACTCTAATTGATTTGTGGATTGAGTCAAAAGACGAACACGAGATTCCTCTATAGAATCTAAATTAGACTTTGAATGATCAATGATGGAGGGAACTCTTTTCTTCTAGAATAATGAAGAGCGAAGGGTTTTATTAAACTTGGCATCGATTGCAGAGGAGACACCATAGAACCTCCATTAGAACCGAGGGAATTAACATTTGCATGCCCATCCAAAGAAATGCCTTTTTAACAAATCAGGACCACTTGAATTGAGATTCTTATCATACATCGAAGGGACCTTTGAATCCTCGATAGCCATCACCAAATCATCTTCATTTGGTAAAAAAAGACTTTCATCTTCCATGACCTAATTAACCCTCTTTAAATCCACTAAATTTGTAAAAAATCTTGAAGGGATAAATTTCTAGGATTCAAACGACACTTACTTAAAAGGTCAAGAGACACCTTTAGCTTAGATAGATTGGTAAAGGAGAATTCAATCTGTCGGAATAGAATTAGAATGAACGTTTATCTTCATTCGCTAAGAAGCACAGACACTGACATGCGACACGGACACGGCGACAAGTCAATTTCCAAAAAAGTAGGACACGACACGTTGGGGACACGTTAATTTTTTTATAAAAAAAAACATATATATGTGTGCATATTTTGACATATTATGAATATTTAATACTTTTATGTAAATTTCCTCTATATTTAAACATTTTAAAACAACTAAAAAACAGAACTATGGATAAAAAAAAAAAAAAAAAAAAAAAAAAAAAACTATGGATAAAAGCAGGAAAAAAAAAAAAACATAAAGGCTACAAAGAAGGATAAAAACTACAAGGATAAAAACATAACTATGGATAAAAATAGAAAAAAGAAAACACAAAGGCTGTAGAGAAGGATAAAAACAGAAAAAAAAAACAACAAGGATAAAAACATAACTATGGATAAAAATAGGGAAAAAAAAATCTTGTTGGAGCCGTGTTCGAGCCGTGTCCGAGCCGTGTCCGAAAATAAAAAAAATTAAAAAAAAAAATCAGAAACGCCACGTGGCGTGTCGGGGCGTGTCGGTGTCGGACACGTGTCCGACACTGACACTTCGTCATTTTAGAAGTGTCCGTGCTTCTTAGTTCATTCGTTGGATGTTCGAATGGGGTTGTCTCATGGGGAAGAGTTTGCTGCTTTTGAATTGGAAGAAAATAGAAAGAGTATGAATTCATCTAGTAGAAGCAAAAAAGTACGAGTATCGAATCATTTCTTCAATTTGATCTTAGTCTATTTGAGATTGTTCTTTTTTAGAAGAATAAATTTAATTGATTGCCTCTGAGCAACGCATTCCCTGATCGAAGAATAGAAAGGGATGTCTTTCCCACGAAGCGGTAAGAAGATTAGCTTTCTCTATCGACAAAAAGATATTATTTGACTCATATAAATAGATACTCTAACTAAAAAAGGGGAAGGAAGATTATAGACATAGCATCTCGATCCCTCTTCAGAAAAGAACAAAAATCAAGAGTCGTATAAGGCATCTATAAATTTCTTTCCGTCCTCTTTGCATTCGAGACGTAGCATGTCTGCGAGAGACGTTCCTGATCAATGAAGCCTCAGAAGATTCGTCAAAGCAAGCCATTATGCATAAACATATTAGCATAGCATTAAATAGTAAACTAAACATTTTACACTAAGGTTTTACCATACATGCAAACACAACAAAGAAAACCAAACAAAGACACAACGCATAGGAGTAGATCTCCACCAAACAAAGAAAAAGAAGACCATGCATTAAAACACACTACTTTGCCTCTACAGACAGACAATCTAAACAAAAGAGTCGACAGACTCTTCTAGTCAGTCTCCCCGGGACTGTGGGTGACAGCCTGCACTGTGAGTGCTTGTTGCCTCCTCTCCAAATCCTCGACCCATTGTCTGAAAGCGTGAATGCGCGCTTCTTTCCAAGCGGGATCGACTGTTCTCACACTCCTAAAAAGATAGTTTAGCACCCTACGGTGCTCTTGAATTTCATTATTTAGCTGCCCCATTTTGGCAGCAATTGCAGAAAGCCTGTTTGCACCATCCATAGTCATACGTTGCTAGTACTAAATTTCTTTGATTTGAATTTGGTGAAGTGAAGGAGCCTCCGTTTCTAGAGTGGTAGGGTAATCTCGCCATGCAGTACGAATTTCATGGCTGGCACAATTCTGACTACTATAACCACGTTGCCTGTATGAACAAACTTACTTTGCAGAACCATTTCACCTAATCGATCGTGGTGAAGTCAGCAATGGATTCGGCAGATCATCCACGTCACGAATTGGATGGCAAGTACAATTCTGACTAGTTTTCCGCACGACTTTTCTGCAGTTGAAGACTCTCATGCCTGTTTAATGAAAAATTGGCTGGCTCTGACTACCTTTCGGAGCAAACAAAAGATCCCCCAATCACACTGCCTGTATGAACAAACAAACTTTGTACAACCAACTATTCTATGCCATTAGACTCGTGACATCCATGTACTGAGTCATCAAATGAGCCACGTTAAGAAAGTCCAAGCTTATACGCATTGGTCCCAGGGTGCCCATCTTCAAGAAGGCCCAAATGAAAGACCCAAGCCTACATGAACCATCACCCAAGCCCATGCAAGAAGGGCCTCATTGTCATGGAATCCCTTTCCTTACTCCTCAATATAGTAACGGATAACATTTTTCTGACCAATTCTCATGGCTTTAGGAATGGGCCCCTAAGCTAGCGCCTAATCGAATTTCTTTTTTCGATGGGGTTCGTTTTCAGTAAGCAATCCCGAACTAGCTTCTTTACGAACTGGCTTGACCCAGCCCAAATATCCAAGCGGGCCCAATGAGAAGAGACCCACCCGCCCACTCTCTCTCATGTATTCAGCGAAAAAAACCATTGTTACTCGTACATACATTTTTTAAATTACTCATAATGAACTCAAGAATCCTAATCATGAAATGATCACTCTTTCATTTGTTAACTAGGTCTTGCATGGCAGAGGGTCTTTGAAAGCCCTCGGATGATTAAGGTGGTCCTTAAAAAAATCATTTTGATCATCTTCGACAGTCTGACTAAGGAACATTCTAATAAATGGGTGTAGCTACTTCTTTCTTATCCTTCGTTGGCATCTTGCTTCGGGCTTGCACTATTGAACGAGAGACCTTTCGTCAGCAATGGACGAGCCCTAGACTTGGTCCCGGCATACTCGATAGCACCAAAGCAAACAAACAAAGTCGATTCTTTTGTTGAGTCGACAAAGTGGATAAATGGGGATTGCACAAGGAGCTTCTCAGTACATGTTCTGAAACCTTCTTTTCTTGCGAAGTCGGTCGGTCATTCCCGCTATCTTCGATTGGCTCATCGAGACCTTGTTCTCCAGCCGCCAGCGCTACTTTGCTAAGCTCGTCAGACTCTTCGCCTATCTCTTAACAAACCCCAGGTCAATCAGATCAAACTCATCAGCCAGCCTCCACATCTGTGTAACCCTTGCTACAAGTACATTATAGGAAATTGACTTTCCCAAAAGTTTAATGATCAGAGCCATTCGCAACGATTCCCTCAATTCTTTCTTTTTCGCCTTAGTAAGTTTCACCATTGGAATACCTTCCATCAGTGAAGTATCAACCTCATCATCCGAATCAGAATCTCATTCCTCTACCACAGATGAATTCTGAAAAGTCTCTCCAAACAGAGGCGAAGTCATAAGAGTGTCTTTGAAAGACCTCTCTTCATTAGTCTTTTGCCCATTTGATTTAATCTTTTTAGTGTTTCTCACCAGATGATCAATTTCCTCCGGAGAGCGACGGGAGATAGCGGCGTAGAGGAGAGACCTTGCTCTATTCCCTCTGCCATGCAAGACCTACTAGTTAACAAATGAAAGAGTGATCCTTCCATGATTAGGATTTTTGATTTCATTATGAGTAATTTGAAAAAATGTATGTACGAGTAACAATTGTTTTTTTCGCTGAATACATGAGAGAAAATGGGCAGGTGGGTCTCTTCTCATTGGGCCCGCTTGGATATTTGGGTTGGGTCAAGCCAGTTCGTAAAGAAGCTAGTTCGGGATTGCTTATTGAAAACGAACCCTCATTGAAAAAAGAAATTCGATTAGGCACTAGCTTAGGGGCTCATTCCTAAAGCCATGAGAATTGGTCAGAAAAACGTTATTCGTTACTCTATTGAGGAGTAAGGAAAGGGCTTCCATGACAATGAGGCCCTTCTTGCATGAGCTTGGGTGATGGTTCATGTAGGCTTGGGTCTTTCATTCGGGCCTTCTTGAAGATGGGCACCCCGGGGCCAATGCGTATAAGCTTGGGCTTTCTTAACATGGCTCATTTGACGACTCAGTACATGGATGTCACGAGTCTAATGGCATAGAATAGCTGGTTGTACAAAGTTTGTTTGTTCATACAGGCAGTGTGATTGGGGGATCTTTTGTTTGCTCCGAAAGGTAGCCAGAGCTAGCCAGTTTTTCATTAAACAGGCATGAGAGTCTTCAACTGCAGAAAAGTCGTGCGGAAAACTAGAATTGTGCCTGCCATCCAATTCGTGATGTGGATGATCTGCCGAATCCATTGCTAATTTCACCACGATCGATTAGGTGAAACGATTCTGCAAAGTTTGTTTGTTCATACAGGCAGCGTGGTTATAGTAGTCAGAATTGTGTCAGCCATGAAATTCGTACTGCAAGGCGAGATTACTCTACCACTCTATAAATAGAGGCTCTTTCACTTCAAATTCAAATCAAAGAAATTTAGTACTAGCAACGTATGGCTATGGATGCTGCAAACAGGCTTTCTACAATTGCTGCCGAAATGGGGAAGCTAAATAATGAAATTCAAGAGCATCGTAGGGTGCTAAACTCTCTTTTCAGGAGTGTGAGAACAATCGATCCCGCTCGGAAAGAAGCGTGCATTCGCGCTTTCAGACAACAGGTCGAGGATTTGGAGGGGAGGCAGCAAGCACTCATAGTGCAGGCTGTCACCCACGATCCCGGGGAGACTGACTAGAAGAGTTCATCGACTCTTTTGTTTAGATTGTCTGTCTGTAGACGCAAAATAGTGTGTTTTAATGTATGGTCTTCTTTTTCTTTTTTTGGTGGAGATCTACTCCTATGCGTTGTGTCTTTGTTTGGTTTTCTTTGTTGTGTTTACATGTATGGTAAAACTCCTAGTGTAAAATGTTTAGTTTACTACTTAATGCTATGCTAATAGTGTGTTTAGATTGTCTGTCTGTAGACGCAAAATAGTGTGTTTTAATGTATGGTCTTCTTTTTCTTTTTTTGGTCGAGATCTACTCCTATGCGTTGTGTCTTTGTTTGGTTTTCTTTGTTGTGTTTACATGTATGGTAAAACTCCTAGTGTAAAATGTTTAGTTTACTACTTAATGCTATGCTAATATGTTTATGCACAATGGCTTGCTTTGACGAATCTTCTGAGGCTTCATTGATCGGGAACGTCCCTCACAGACATGCTACGTCTCGAATGCAAATAGGACGAAAAGAAATTTATAGATGCCTTATATGGCTCTTGATTTTTGTGCTTTTCTGAAGAGGGATCGAGATGTTATGTCTAATCTTCCTTCCCCTTTTTTAGTTAGAGTACCTATTTATATGAGTCAAATAACATCTTTTTGTCGATAGGAAAAGCTAGTCTTCTTACTGCTTCGTGGGAAAGACATCCCTTTCTATTCTCCGATCGGGGAATACGCTGCTCAGAGGCAATCAAAAAAGAACAAACTCAAATAGACCAAGATGAAATTGAAGAAATGATTCGATACTCATACTCTTTTGCTTCTACTAGATGAATTCATACTCTTTCTATTTTCTTCCAATTCAAAAGCAGCAAACTCTTCCCCATGAGACAACCCCATTCGAACATCCAGCGAATGAAGATAAATGTTCATTCTAATTCTATTCCGACAGATTGAATTCCCCTTTACCAATCTATATAAGTTAAAGGTGTCTCTATTCCTGTTACGAGGAAATAGCTCTATTCAACAACGGAATTGCTACCATTCCCTTACCAAATCCCAACAAACGATCCCGATCTTGAGATCACAACTTCCTCTTCCTCTGCTGATTGCTTTGTCAAGCCTCTCCCTCTCCTCTGTGCTTCACACAATTAGTAGGAGCTTTCCAAAGAAATAGCTTAGTAGCCACAACGTAATCATTAGCTGACCTGTCTTTGTTAGAATGCTTTCCTTATTCCTTTCCTTAAGCAAAGGAGTCAAAGACCTCCCTAACAATTGAATAGCGTAGTTTCGTAGCCGAGTCAGTATACTGACCGGGGGTGAGCCGATAGGTGAAGAGTCTGAAGAGGTGAGTTGTCTGCTGCTACGCAACGAACGAGATTCCACCCAAGAATCTATTCATGTTAATTGAGCCCCTATTGCCTATCCACGGCTTTAAAACTGTTGGATTTTATGCCCTAAAACTCGTAGATAGTAAATGAAACAAATTAATCGATCTCAATAAAGCGTTATTTGAGTGATTCAGTAATTTGGTTATTGAATAACCGAGTTTGCATTAATAAACCCTAAATCCAATAAACTAAGATCCAATGTTGTTTAAATGAAACTTGGACTAGTATGTGGGGACATACGGGGATCGGTGTCCAAGTAACAACCTAAAAGGTCTATAGTATAGGGATAAGTGGGTACCTTATCCTGGTGACACTATGTGATACGGCCCACCTTGTATTCGATACAGACGCAATGATCCAAAGCATCCATGTAGAGACATACGGGTGGGGGTATCCTATGCAATGAGTTTGCATAAGACCGGACCACAAAATAGTAACCACTAGATGTAACGTCGTTGACTAGTTTAGGTTTCTATTTCAATAGGATGACCTAAGTAACTCAATCTCAATCATGAGTCTGTTATGAATTCCTTTCAGGAGGGATTGTCCTTAGATTTGTATGGGTGAGAGTGGCCAGTTCGCCGACTCAATAATCCTACCATTTCAGGGGCAAGACCGAATGGGGGCTGGGAACATAACAGTACAAGATGGAATTCACTCTTTCCCCTATTGGGGTAAGTAGATGTGTGTTCCCTTAAGGGTTGATTCTGAGGCTTGAACAAAGGCGCGTCGTCCTCTCCTGGCCCGAGAGAAACTCCTATTTAGTGGTTGGACCTTAAACAACTTGTTCATTAGAGGGATCAGTGGTACTTAAGAAACTAGAGGTAACTCAGGGGTAAAAGGGTAATTTGACCCAGCTGGTGTTATGAACACACGTAAAGGATTGACTTACTGCATTGGTCGATATCCGTAGACAAAGAAATATTCTACAGTAAGAAAAGTGCAGCTGTGAGTCTCTCTGTGGGTCTTTAGTGGAGTGACCCACAGTTAACGAATGTTGACTAACTTGGTTAATGAGTTTAGCCAATTAGTCTCGTATCGTTGGAGCTTTTGATTTGTAGGTCCATTAGGTCTCACTGGTAGCTCGTGAAGAGACTTGAGGCAATTGTAAATTGAATGTGTTCAATTTATTAAGGGGAATCATATAATGTATAATGATACATTATAATATAAAGTTTATGAAACTTTATAATATAATTTTGAATTAATTTCAAAATTAATTCTTGAGAGAAAATATTTGAAAGAGTTCAAATAATTAATATGAATTGGATTCATATTAATATAAATAATTTAATAAAATCACTAAGATTAAATATGTGATATTTAATTGGGTAATTAATTAATTATGGAATTAATTAATTATTTATTAAAATTAGATATGAATAAAATAATAGATTTGATCTTATTCATGAAGGTCTTGGCCTTTTTTCCTATAAATAGAACCCCTGGGGTGGGGTGAAAGGCATCTCATTCATTCTCCTACTCTCAGAGAATTCCCCTGAAGGCTCCCTCTAGACTCCCACCAGTCTCCTGCCTCTAAAAGTCTCAGAGTCATACCGGTGTAGCCATAGTGGTGGTGTTCGCAGTAGTTCGTGATTATTTCACAAGCAATTGGTTAATTTAATTTGAGTCGTCAACGAGAGTAAGTAATTTGTTACTATATAAATTAGATTTAGATCTAATATTTTTGTATGTTTAGCCTTAATATAAATTTAGATTAGTTCTAAGATTATTGTCAATGTATTGGTATTTTAGATTAAACAAAATTAATTACGAATCGGTCCCAATCACGCTTCCGCTTTACAGAATTACGGAATTCCAATCCTTCAAAAACCACATTGAGCTATCCCTGCATCTTCAGAAATAGGTAGAGGTCTATTTTCCAGTAGTTAGCCTTTGTAGCAGCGAACAGGCAAAAGAGACTACTATCAGCTCGGGGTTGGTTAGACCCACGAGCCACCATAAGAAAGGTTGAACCACTACTGTGGGAAAGCGAAACCACTTAGGACGAAGTCATTTAAGCAGATTATTATGCAACAGATTCCCCACCAGTTCAATCATTGAATAAAAGAGACTACTTGTTCTTTAATAAATAGTTAAATAATCTAGGGTGAAACCTAATAAAGGTGGCTGACGATTCTTTCCTGAACTTGTGTTCACATCTCGTTTTCCAATCTTTCCAATTCCGTAACGGTGGGTATAAAGGACATCTAACGGCCACTAGACCACTGTAATGGGGCGCCCTCCCCCTTAGTTTCCATCACTCTTTTCTGTCCGCCACACCGATCGAGTATAGCACGAGGACCTTGCTCTATCACTACTACAAGCTTGGCAACTAAAGCCAGGTTTGCACGAATTTGCGTAGAGGTGGACTTGGATGGGCTTGGCTTGGCACCAGGGTTGTTTGCTTACATACCTTATGACTTTCGAACTTTCTTCTTTGATACTAACCTTTGCCCCTTCTTCGGCATTGTGTTGCTTAGACCTTGTCCTCTTCTATGCATCGCTCACCTTGATTTAAATCTCTTAATTTTAAGAGAATAATAATCTCTTATTCAAATATGAACAACCTAGGTCTTCTTATATAGGAGAAAGACCCATTACAATAAAAGGAAAGAATAAAGGCAATAATGACTAAATATTAACAAATAATATTTACACAATTATAGAAACTAGAAATTCCAACACTCCCCCTCAAGCTGGTTTAAAGATGTCTTCCATAGCCAGCTTGTCAATTAGTTTATCGAATTGCTTCTTTGGAAGTCCCTTAGTTAGAACATCAGCAATTTGCTCTGTCGTTGGGAGATAAGGAACACATATTGCACCAGTATCAATCTTTTCTTTAATAAAGTGTTTGTCAACCTCAATATGTTTTGTTCTATCATGTAGAACTGGATTGTGAGCTATAGATATGGCAGCCTTATTGTCACAATAAATTCGAATAGGCTTAGTCTGAGGGAACTTGAATTCTTCAAGTATTCTTTTGATCCATATGCCTTCACAGATTCCGTGGGCTAAGGCTCTAAACTCTGCTTCAGCGCTACTCCTGGCCACTACATTTTGCTTTTTGCTTCGCCATGTGACTAGATTTCCTCCAACAAAGGAACAATAACCTGAGGTAGATCTTCTATCAGTAGTACTTCCAGCCCAGTCTGCATCTGTATAGACCTCTACTTGGAAGTGATTATTCTTTTTGAATAAAATACCTTTTCCAGGAGCTCCTTTTAAATATCGTAAAATCCTATAGGCAGCTTCGAAATGAGTTGGTCCAGGTGCATGCATAAACTGACTTACCATGCTTACAGCAAAAGCAATGTCTGGACGAGTATGAGATAGATAAATTAGTCTCCCCACAAGTCTTTGGTATTTCTCCTTATCCTTTATTTCTTCTTCTTTTGCTGCTTCTAATTTCAAATTAGGCTCAATAGGAGTTTCAGCAACTCTACATCCAAGTAATCCTGTTTCTTCAAGTAAGTCAAGGACATATTTTCTTTGATTTACAAAGATGCCTTTCCTTGATCTTGCAAATTCCATCCCAAGGAAATATTTTAACGTTCCCAAGTCCTTGATTTGAAACTCAGTTGCAAGGCTTTTCTTGAGATCAGTTAGACCTACTTCATCATCACCTGTGAGAATAATATCATCAACATAGACAATCAAGATAGAGATTTTATTATTCTCAGAGTGTTTATAAAATATAGTATGGTCAGCTTGACTTTGAAGAAACCCATAACCAGACACAACTTTTCCAAACCGTTCAAACCAAGCTCTCGGAGACTGTTTAAGGCCATATAGAGATTTCTTTAACCTGCAAATTCTATTACTTCCAAGTTCCTTTTCAAAACCGGGTGGCAAATGCATAAAAACTTCTTCCTCAAGGTCGCCATTGAGAAAAGCATTTTTCACATCAAGTTGGTAGAGAGGCCACTCTGAATTAGCTGCAAGAGACAACAGTACTCGAATAGAGTTAATTTTAGCAACTGGGGCAAACGTTTCCTGATAATCAATTCCATATGTTTGGGTGAAACCTTTAGCTACTAATCGGGCTTTATATCTTTCAATACTACCATCTGCATTGCATTTTATGGTAAACACCCATTTACAACCCACTGGTTTCTTATCCTTTGGCAACTCTACTATTTCCCAAGTCCCATTTTGTTTTAGAGCATTCATCTCTTCCATAACTGCTACTTTCCAATTTTGATCTTCTAATGCCTCATGTATATTCTTTGGAACAAACAAATCATTTATCCTAGAGGTGAAGGCTTTATGACTATCAGACAAATTTTGATATGACATGTAGTTTGCAATAGGATATTTGGTACAGCTTCGAGTACCTTTTCTAATGGCTATGGGCATATCAAGATCAGACACAACTGGCAAAGTATTTTGAATATTTGAAGTAGGAATGGAAGAAGAATTACCAGATTTTCCAGTTTCAGTCGTCGGAGTCTCAGATTGGTTCTTTGAAGGATCAACTATTTGGTCTTGCTTCCTCTGATTGAATTTTCTTCTAGTATAAAACTTAAACTCAGGAACTTGATCAATAGGATCATTATGTAGTATTTCTCCCCCTGATTGAGAAGTTTCTATACTTGGCACCAAAGGACTAATATCATCAGGACAAATAAGGTTAGGAAGAGGAGTAGAAACATCCCAAAGGTTATCTTCCAAATTTGGTTTCTCCCCCTAAAGAGAACTTTGTGTAAAATATGGTTGATTTTCTAAAAAAGACACATCCATGCTTACAAAACATTTTTTTGTCTGAGGATCAAAACATTTATAGCCTTTTTGATTTGAGGAATAACCCAAAAAAATGCATTTAACTGCTCTATGATCAAGTTTTGACCGAAAGTGACTAGGGATGTGAACATAAGTAGTACACCCAAAAACTTTGAGAGGTAAATCAGAATATAAGCGAGATTTTGGAAAAACATTTTTAAAGCAATCAATGGGAGTTTTAAAATTCAAGATCTTACTAGGCATTCTATTTATTAGATAGGTAGCTGTGAGAATTGCTTCGCCCCATAAATATTTTGGAACATGCATGGAAAACATTATAGCACGAGCTACCTCAAGTAAATGCCTATTTTTTCTTTCAGCCACACCATTCTGTTGAGGAGTGTCTCGACAAGTAGACTGGTGAACTATACCTTTATCTTTTAAAAACTCACCAAAAGATTCATTAAAATATTCAGTTCCATTGTCAGAGTGTAAAATGCAAATTTTGGTTTGAAATTGAGTTTCGATCATTTTGTAAAAATTTCTAAAAATGTCTTTCACCTCAGATTTCTTTTCCATTAAGTACACCCAAGATAGACGAGTGTGGTCATCAATAAAAGTAACAAACCATCTTTTTCCACTATGAGTCCTAATTTTAGAAGCACCCCAAACATCACTATGTATTAAATAAAAAGGTTTGGAAGCTTTGTAAGGTTTAGGTAAATAGGTGGAACGGTGATTTTTGGCTAAAATGCAACTTTCACAATCAAATGAGGAGCAATCAAATCCCTTAAATAAATTTGGAAATAAATGTTTGAGATAAGGAAAATTAGGATGTCCTAACCTAAGATGCCAAAGCATAATTTGTTCTTTACCAGAAAGAGAACTAATACTACTGAAACCCTGAGTTATTTTACTACTAAACGAACCTTCATCAAAGTAGTAAAGCCCATCAAGCATCCTAGCACTCCCAATCATCGTCTCCGATTCCTGATCCTGAAAAATACAGTGAGATTCGAAGAATATAACACGACAATTAGAATCTCGAGAAAGTTTGCTGACAGATAAAAGATTACAGGCTAATTTTGGAACATGTAAGACAGATTGTAAAGAAATCTTATCAGTCAATTTAATAGTTCCTTTTCCTGCAACGGAAGAAAAACTGCCATCTGCAATTCGAATTTTTTCATTAGAATAGGAAGGAGAGTATGAAGAAAAAAATTGAGAAGTACTAGTCATATGGTCAGAAGCTCCGGAATCGATAATCCACGGAGAAGAATTGCCACAAGAGAAGGCTTGAGGATAATTACCTGTTTGTGCCAATGAAACACAAGAATTATTAGATGAGAAATTGTTGAGTAGCAATTTTAGGATTTGATGAACTTGCTCCATATCAATAAATGAGTAAATGGGAAATAATAAAATATAAACCAAACCAACTAACTCAATTGTCCAGCAAACCCAATCGTGAACCGAATCAAGTAGTAAACTGAACTGAATCGAACAATGTGAAAAACCACCGAACAGTATGCTAGTACCCAGTAAATCGCAAACGTGCAGAGGTTGAAATACCCAGTCAACTGTCTCCCAATTTCCTTTACACCCACGGAAAAAAACACGGTAAACTAATCCCTCGATGGAGATCTGGTCGGCGACTTTGATGGAAACCCACAAAGTTGCAGCGGTGAAGGTCTGGTCAGCGACAGTCTTGGGTCGTGGTTGGCTGTGTGAATATTTAAGAAAACCCACGACAGGAACATGGAAGGCGACGGAAGAAAACCCACGCGGTTTGGAGTATTGTGAACTTGGACGGCGATTGGCTGGCAGAAAAAATCGAGAACGGTGATGGATTTGGAAGGGACCCCACAAATGAAACTCGTTCTTGGGTCACGGTGGCAGATGATGGTCGCGGTGGGCTGGAAGCAGAAACCCACAAATGAAACGTTGTGTGTTTTGTTTTGGACAGCTACGGAAGGAAACCCACGAAGTAAAGCTTGCAAAAAACTGACGAAGCAAACCCACGAAGTAGTGTAGGTAAAAAAAAACGAGAACGGCGATTGGCAAAAAACCCGAGCGTTTTGAAGGAAACCCACACAAATTCACTGCAGGCCTCGAGCTACAGGTGCAGAAATCACCGTAATCCTCCACGAATTGGAGAAGGCACCGTCGATCCAAAGCTTCGTCGGAGGGAAGAAAGACAACGCCGGAGAGAGAACGTTGCAAGGTCTTCTAGGGATAACCTTGCTCACTGCTGCGGCTGAAAAACCACGAAGGAGAACGTGCTGCCGACATCAACGTCAGAAGTAGGATGCACCACGGCTAGGGTTCTGACGGCGGCAGCGGCTAGGGTTTCGAAAAGTATGGTGTTTAGGATTTTAGTGACGGCTAGGGTTTAACCTGCTCTGATACCATCTTAATTTTAAGAGAATAATAGTCTCTTATTCAAATATGAACAACCTAGGTCTTCTTATATAGGAGAAAGACCCATTACAATAAAAGGAAAGAATAAAGGCAATAATGACTAAATATTAACAAATAATATTTACACAATTATAGAAACTAGAAATTCCAACAAAATCCTTCATCTCATCCTTACTCACGACACACTGGACTATACAGAGGTTGGCAAGAGCTTCTTGCACAGCAAAACTGAATTGAATTAGCCTCAGAGAACTACCTTTAGATAGGGATTAGGCTAGTTAGAGCTAATTCGGTAAAGGAAAGGCTTACGCCTCTAAAACAATGTTAATTGGAAAAGCATTCCTAAATGTCGAAGATATGGAGGCCTTATTAGAATAACCTAGCATTCATGATTCACGAACATGTAAATCTCACCGATTAGTATAGATGGTTTAGTTGGTCAGCAATAGAGGGGGAGCCCGGCCATATCCTTTGAAACAGACAATCCTTCCTTATACCCATTTTAAGCTGATACGTCCATTCCAATGGCGCTGGTAGAAGATAGGTTGTATGTCGTCGGTACCTGGTGCTTTGAGTCCCTTCATAGAAAATACGGCAGCTCGTACTTCATCAAGAGACACCCCAGTCAACAAACTAGAAAGCACATCATCCATGAGAGCTGGGCGGAAGGCAGTATAACTTAAGACAAGTGAATAACATGTATGAAGTTGAACAAGGAACGATAAAAGTCACGAACATGCACCTTTAATTCTTCTTGATCGGTGGCCGCCACGAGAGGAGCCAGTTGAACTTTCCTTTCGACATTGGACAGTAGGTTGGTCAGTTCTTGTCCAGTGTAGGCCCGAGCTCTTCAGTCGAGTGGCGGATTCTTTTTCTGCCTAAGAGCCTGTGTTATTCTTCTTTTCAAAAGTAAAGGGCCACTAACAATAGAAACGTATTCGTCGCAGTGGATTCGGTGATCTCGTAAAGGAAAGAAAATAGTTGTCCAAGCAACTACTAAAATTAGAAAGACCTAAAAACTCTTAACATTTATCGACCACACGAGTGATATTGTCGACTTTACGAGGTGCCTAGCGTCTTCCTAACGGAACCTTTTTCCCATGCCGAAGCAACTCCTCTTAATTGGAAAGCGATTCCATCTACATACTAGGCTAAAAACGGGCACTTCAAGCAAAGCAGACTACGAATGTCAGTCTTCAATGTTAGGGGGTGAAAGCAAGATTCGAAAGGAAAGAGCTTTGTACTCGAGGGTGAGAAACCAACCAAGATGTATGTCGTCCCTAGAGCAGAAGTGAAATAAGGAAGCGGAGTCAAAAGATCATGTGCAAGAGCTGCTAGGAACAATGCCCTCAGACTTTCTTCGGAATAATCTCGACCAGAAGCTGCAACTGTCTTTGTTTGTACATCTAAAAAATCCTTACTCCTTATCTTATTTACTCCTATTTTTGGCCTGGCTTTGACGGTTCAGCGAAAATCGTTGGACTCGTATGGGTCTGCTATCCTACGGCTACAGTTTTCAAATAGGGTACAATAAGTTCCTTCAGCTTCAAGCTTCAGACTTTTCGGCCAAATTTTTCACTGAAGAAAATCGGTATATCCGATAGCCTTAGATACATTCGTTAAGCAATTGTTGGGTTTTATGCCAAAAACTAGAAAGTACCTCGATTCAATGGAGTAGGTTCCGTTGGACATTCATTCTGGGCAGAAAGATAGACTGAGCTACAACTTCCTATGCTATGGGCTTGTTGCTTTTCATCTTACCTAAAAGTCCCGTGAAATAGTTGAACGAAGACCCGCATTATTCATTGGGTTCTGGTTGATTCACCAAGACAAGTCAAGAAAAGTAATAAGAAAGAAAAGCGGAATGATGACTCAAAATGAAGGACAACGAAAAGGTACCACAAATCAAGTGCAAAAAGATGATGAAGGAACTGAGAATCGGAGAGTACATATAGGAAATCATCTTCGGACCTTTCCTACTATTTATTCCCACTTTTGGACGGCCACTATCTTAGACCGTGAGTTCCCCCTAGCTAAATAGTAGTCATGTCCACAACTAACAGCTTTCGTTGGCCTGCAGGGAGTTGTTTTCTTAACTTCATTCCGCTTAGATCCCGGGCGAGCCCTAAGAGAGAGGCTTTCTCATTTAGCTACATTATTATTAGTGCTAAAAAGTATAGTTGCATTAGCAATTTCTTTCGGAGGGAATAGTTTCTTCTCGTCGACTCATAGCTCCAAGACTCCCTCCCCCTTAAATGGCAAACAGTAAAGGTAACGTGCAGAATTGATAATATATACGAATAGAATCGAGGTGGGCTTAACTGTTCTAACCGGGCATTGAAATAATGGGATAAAGAAACGAACCTATGGAATGACTTCCGTCGTCTTTCTATATACTGGAATGACTACTAAAATTAGTAAGGATGAGATGAAGGATTTAAATCCAGACCTTTGGGTTTCTTCTCTCGGTGATTCCTATGGATACCATCAAAGAAGGGGACTCTTTTTTGTGCGATTCTGAGGATGAAAGCATCAACGATTATATCACCAAAACGGAGAGAAAAACTTCTGATATTCCCACCTTTGACACCAATCTCAGCTGGAATAAAGCCACAAATGTTTTCCCCCCACTTCAATTACTGCTGTTGAACAATCAATAAAGTTAAGTGTTTTAGAGGAAATACTAATCAATCTCCCAAAATGTTACCCAATAGCTTCAAAACATGGTCGTTTCCAATAAATCAAAGGTAAATTCTTTATAGAGATCCATCCTCCATAACTCTTGATTAATTTCAGGTGAGAATGCTTTTCATTAGACCAACGCTCAATTTTCAGATGAAGGCCACCAACAAGACACCACTTTCCATCAAAATTCAAATCAGAAAAAACCCTCATCAATCTTGCCCAATGTTTTGTCATCCATAAAAGGATTAATTGAAATTCTAGTCTGAAAATGATTTTTTAAAGCGATTTGAACATCTTTCCAAGAGTAATGGGCAAACAACCTAGAATGGAATTGAAATTCAAATCCATCACTTCTCTCTCTTTCCTTACCCAAAAGGAATAAATCTCAGAGGATTTCATCACATCTTCCTGAGTCGTATCAACTTTCCCCATCCGAGCAGAGGAATCCAACTCGGAATACTCTGGTTCTCCATATGTAAGGAGAAAATCTCTTACCATTTCCCAAAAAACAATCCAACTTTTCTTATCAAAACTAGCAGGAACATGAACATTCTTCCTTCCTCCATAAAAAGGCCAAACGAAACATTCCAAATACCAACCCTCGAAAGATCTAAATTTAGACAGACGAATGGTCCCAAAATCTTCCCTAAATTTCTTGTTAAAAATAAGTGAACTGGATATTGCAAATGATCAACCAATGAGATTTCAAGCCAACCTAAGAGAGATAAAGAAAGGTGAATTTTCTAATCTTTATTCATACCTTCCATAAAACACTCTTTTTCACCCCATAGACGAAAGTAAATATTTCGGATACACCAACTCATCTCTTCCAACACTTCCATAGAATCACAATCATATACTAGAAGACAACCACAAACCAAAGGGATCCATGAGACGACAATCCAAAGAGACCCACGAATAACGAGCAACTGTCAGGCGAATGGCGAACAGACCGGATTGGATGACGAAACAACCGACGAAGAATGGCAGACGGACGACAGATGAATGGCGGTGAACTGACCGAACGGACGAAAAATGAATGGCAGCGCGATCTGACGAACAGGAAGAATTGCGGGTCACAGGTCGATGAATGGCAGCTGGAGGCTGATTTCAGAAACGTGAGTCGCAGGTCGATGAATCGCGACTAGAGGCACGAGTCGCTGGTCGAAGAAACTGGGATGACGACGGCGAGGAGAGCGGTGCAAGCTAAACGAGAAGGACGATGAGCCACGTCGACGACAACAATGGAAGATAATGGCAGCTAGAGGCTAGGGTTAGGTAGGGTTTTCAGGGAGAGGGAAAGTCCAGTATTCATGAGGCATTTAAATACCCTAAATGGAGAGTTGCTGTTATTTATGAGATTTAAGCCTATAACAACCCATGTGGATAACTAGGGGTGAGCAAGAAAAGCCGAAAAACCGAGCCGACCGACCAAAACCGACCGAACCGACGTCGGTCGGTCGGTTTTTGAATAATCTCGGTCGGAGTCGGTTTTACAAGATGTAAAACCGACCTTTCGGTCGGTAGGCTCGCCCAAAAGAGGCGAAAACAGACGCCACCGACTGGAAAAAAAAAAAACGTGTCTGCATGTAATGCGCCTGCAGCAGCCACCCTTGGGAAGACCATCAGCCGATGGTCTTCCCAAGTAAAAGTTCAAATTATATATTTTTTTATTTTTTTTTTTCCGAATCTCTTTGACTCTTTTCATCTTTCTTTCAAGACTTTAGTTTATTTTTTTTTTCTTAAATCCTATCACTTCTTCTCTCATTTCAGCCTTCATGTTCCAGGTTCATCTTCTTCACTTCTTCTTCTTTTTCTTTCTTTCACATACTTTAGTTTATTTTGTTTTTCTTTTTCTTTTTCGTTTTCTTTCTTTTTCTTCTTAATTCTTCGGTATGTTTTCATCCTTCTCCATTTCTTCTTCTTTTTTTTATATCCTTCTTCTTCTTTCAGAATGTTTTCTTCACTATTTTTTTTTCTTCTGTTTTTTCCTTTTTTTTTTTACTTTCTTCTTCACGATCCACTCTTAAAACCGATCTCAACCGACCGACTGTCGGTGTTATCGGTCGGTCGGCGTAACTAATTCCTCCCAAACCGACAAAAACCGACCGTCGGAAACCGACACGTCGGTGATCGGCGTCGGTTTGAGCCCAAAACCGACGCCGACCGACCGATGCTCACCCCTATGGATAACCAATATTAAATATCTAGGAGTTAAAAACCTTGGTTTAAAATATAGGATAATAAATATTTGTGTTTGGATACGTAGGACAATTAATATCTAGGAGTTAAACATTTACGTTTGTTTTATCGGTTTTGTTTATGAAAAAATAATTTCAATTATTAGATTTAATTAAAATACTTATATAATTAATTAATAAATAAGTAGTAACTTAAAACAATTAAAACTAATTTACACCTTAATTAGACAGTAATGATTAAGTTTATGTCTTCTCTCTCCTCTCCATTTCCTATGGAAAAAAGTCCCTAGTAAAAAAGTCTCATCTCTAAGGAGGGTAATAAAATCTCATGGTTCATGGGATATTTTTATCCATGGATATAATTACCTTGGTTTTAAAAAGTAAATATCAATGAAACAAACATGGGTTTTTTATATCATAACCAAAACACATCTCAAAACCAATGAAACAAACATGGCCTAAGTTGTACATGAATCTTCATCATTAAATATAACTCAAATGGTAGCTAGAAAATTTGAAGTTAGGTTGATAGCTAAAAGATTCACCCAAGGTTTCGGTGTGAATTACCAAAAAACCTTCGCACACGTTAAACTCAATGCATTTATATTTTTTTCTCGCTGACTAAAAATAATGATCGGATCCTCTATCAATTAGATATATTAAAAATGATAAATAAATAACAAAAGAAAGAAAAAAGATCATTTTAAATGGGGATCGTGAAAAGAGGTTCATATGGAAATCCCCACTGATTTTGATACTTATAATTTATAAAAATAATCCAAAATCAAAAAGATCTCTTTATGGTCTAAAACAAAACAATCACCATAGCAAAGTTTGAAAATTTTTCTAGTGCAATTAAAAACAAAGGTTGCATTCTTTGCCACTCTGGTCCTATTATTGTTTTTTTTTTTTAACAAGAAACAAAACTTTTCACTGAATAAATGAAAAGCGACTAATGTTCAAAGGATACAAACTCTACAAGGGAGAGGAAAAAACTAGAAATGCAAAGAACACAACCCAAATAAACAAACATCCAGAAAAGAACGGCTTGGAAAGGAAACATCAAGAAGAAACCCATTCTCTTTAAAACTCAAAAAAGGCAAAGGGGCAAAATGCTTATCCTCATCCTGGTCCTACTTCATTTGTTAAAAATTCTACTAATGGAAAATTTCCTATCGCATTGTGTAGGCTGCTGACGGTATCCTAACTAGGAATTATGAGGAAGAAGAAAGAAACATATAAAGGTCCTTAGCAACTAACTTTGATGTCAGCAAACCTTGGACATGTTTAGCATTAAACATTTACCTCACCAGGCCATAACCAATTTGAAAACTCAACCAACCACATCCGAATTAAGAACACACTCAGTAAGGAACTATCTCACAACACACTTTATATCTCACCCAATTAAAAAGAAATATCCACAAGCCCATATTATATCTCACCATCTCCGCCTATCAACTTCATATCCCACTCAACCAAAAGAAAAGAATATTTTTGTGACTTCCTGGATGAGTGAAAATATCAGCAGAAGAATTTTTTGGTTGTGAAATCATTTCAGTGAGCATTAGCCTTTTTTTTTCAGCTAGGTGCTTTCTGAATGATCCATACAAGTAATTATTTCAACCATTCAACTGAATGGTTTGGAAACAGAACCAGATTTGTTATTCTATTTCCCAGTGCTTTTTCATTATAACGAGGAAGTTACCTTTCCATTCTGTGCTGTAGCCTTCACTTTCTTCAAAGTAAAATAATCTTCTTATATAAGATTCTTCATCAGCATATGCAGGTCTGAGACATCCCAAAATGGAAACTCCATTTGAAGGATGCTTCATCTTTTTGTCATATTCCATATTGATAACCTATACGTAACAAACATCTAATAAAGAATTGATTGAAGTTTCCCAGTTCTAACTAAAGTACTATGAATTCTAGTTGCTAGGAGTAGGATGGGATGTTAAGAAGGGATTTAGGTTAATAATGATGGCAAAATAGACTAATAACTAAGCTATTTACAAGTTACAACAATATAGTATATATTGTACATGCTATATACAATATAGGTATGCAATATAGGTGGCAATCACCTTATTCAAGCACTTGGCAAAATATACCGGATGAACCAAGCTGGAAACATCTGGAACACCCCAGTCGCCTGGAATATCAGCCAAATCAGCTTCCACTACCTATAAGGCCAATAGAGAAATCTGGCTACATTAACTCCAGAACATAAATGATTGGAAAAAGGAAATCAGAAAAATCTGAACTGAAACCAGACAACTAGATATTTACCTCAATATAATCATAATCAAAAGGAATAACATCACCATTGCCACCGTCTGCTGCATTATAATCTCCAATTATCCTCCTACTCTCATACATTTGCATGTCCATTCCAATCAAAGCATTCTGCGAGTGAAGAAATCATATAAATAACATAATCTCTCTACCATTCTTGGGGTAAGAGGAAAAATGAAGAGAACCTATAGGAGATTAAAAAATACATAGGAGGTTTCCAAGAGCAATGAATAATAATGAAACATTTAGATCTAAAACATTTAACTTTTTTTTTAGGAGAGAAACAAATCTCATTCATGAATGAAATAAAAGAGTTTAGAAAACTCTCAACACCCAAAGGTGAATAACAATAAAGCTCCCCAGTTGGAAATCAAAGAAGAAAGACTACAAGTACTAAAAAGGGTGTTTCATTTCAATAATAAATCTAAAACACGTAGATCCTTACCACAGGATTGTGTGCTCCACGATCTTCTAAAATGTTCACATTGTCAAAGATTTCAAAATACAAATCTGAACAGAACAAAATATTAGTTCGATTCAGTAACTAAGCTACAGTATGAGCTTACCCGTACAAATGACAAACCATTAACAAGAGAAAATCATGAAATAGTGAAAAGAAACAAAAACCTCCATGATCGTCAATAACATATTGAAACTCATCCCATGATACTTGTTCATGTGGTTCACTGTGCACAGTTCCGGGAAATAACAGCAAAGCGTTGCTATTAACCTAAAAGGGGAAAAAAGGAAAAAGAAAAAGAAAAGTATGACTGGATGAGGTCATGAGGTGAAACCACACTTGATTCTACCTCAATATTACCTTCATAGTACACAACAATTTTCATTAACCACATATCAGCTCACTTCTATCTATAATATAATAATAATAATAATAATAATAATAATAATATATAAAAAGAACGGATGTGGAAGAAACTTTTTTTTTGGACAATATTAACCTCAACTCTTTAGAAAATACCTAAATTATCCTTTTTCTTTATTAAGAAATACTAATTAAATTAATTTTTGAAACCTTTCACTACCCACCTACAAACTCACGTTGTTATTTCTATTTGAAAAGTTACTAAATATTAATGGTTCTTTTTCATTTATAATTATTCTTTATAATCATTTTATCATTTATTAGCATTTTATAAAAAAAATAAAATCCAATGAACATTAATTGTTGTAGTCCTTATTAAATTGTGTTTAAATTAATAAAATGATTATTAAAGAATTTTGGGTAAAATACCCTTTTGGTCCCTCATGTTTCGGGTTCGTTTCCAATAGGTCCCTAGGTTTCAAAATCGGACAATCAAGTCCCTACTGTTTTGGAAATACTTCTATTGAGCCCTCCACCGTTAATTTTCTTAACGGCACTGACGTGGCAATTAACGGTGCTGACGTGGCAACTTTTAAAAAATAAAATAATGTTTTTAAATTAAAATAAATAATAAAATGATAAAAGAAAAATTAAAAAAAGAAAAAAAAAAACTCTTTGCTCTCTTCCCCTCCCCTCCACGAATCCTCCTTTCTCCCCCACCCCCTTGAATCCCTCTCTCTCCCCTACCTCTTGAATCGCCGCCGACCCCTCTCTCTCCCCTACCCCCTTGAATCGCCGCCGACCACTCTCTCCCTTACCCCCTCGAATCGCCGCCGACCACTCCTTCCCCTTTCCCTTCCCTTTCGCTTTCCCTTCCCTTTCGTTTTCCCTTCCCCTCCCTTTTTCAGATCTGACCATCGGAAAAAGGAGGAGAGCTCCGATGCCGCCGTTTCTCCCCAGCTCCAACGCCGACGAGCTTCTAAGATGGAGGAGAGCTCTCATGTGGTTTTTGTTTTTTTTTTCCGTTTCTTTCTCAGATCTGAAAAGGTAGAATCCGTATGGTTTTTTTTTGTTTGCTTAGATTTGCTCTGTGGGTGTTCGGAGGTGGGGGAGATGAAAAAGGGCGGCGGCGACGGCGAACGATCGTTGGTGAGAAGGGGGAAGGAGAGGAAAGGATTTCGGGGGGGGGGGGGGGGGTATGAGGGAGAGAGAAAAAAGAAAGAAGGGAAGAAAGGAGAGCGGATGTCGGTGGAGAGGAAGGGATTGTTGGATTGGAGCTGGTCGGCGGATGGCGGTGGAGAGCAGCGGCACCGTCGCCGGCCGGCGACGAGAAGAAGAAACAGAACAAAAAAAAAAGAAAGAAAGAAGGGAAGAAAGGGGGGAGGGTTTCGGGGTGGGGAGAGAGAGAGGAGAAGACGCCGTCGCCGTCGCCGTTGTCGTCGCGTCCATCGCCGGCAAGGGAAGGGAGGGGAAAGGAGAGAGAAAGAAAGGGAAAGAAAGGGAAAGGGGAAGAAAGCTTCGGGTGGGAGGGTGGGTGGGAGAGAGAGAGTATTTTTTTTAAAAAAAAAACTAATTATTATTTTAATTCAAAAATTAATATTTTAATATTTTTAAAATATGCCACGTCAGCACCGTTACCGCCACATCATCACCGTTAAAAAAATTAACGGTCCAGGGACTCAATAGAAGCATTTCTTAAACAGTAGGGACTTGATTGTTCAATTTTCAAACCTAGGGACCTATTGGAAACGACCCTGAAACATGAGGGACCAAAAGGGTATTTTGCCCAAGAATTTTTTATTACCACACACCCACTCACGTAAACTCTATTGCCTTTTTTATTTAATATTTAATTTTAAATTTTAAATTTTAAATTTTTAAGTTGTTTTATTATTAATTATCATTTAATGAACCCATGTATTTGAGATACAAGAGTTTGAATGTGAAAAGTTAATTTTAAATTTTTAAGTTGTTTTATTATTAATTATCATTTAATTAACACATGTGTATTTGGGATACAAGAGTTAGAAGGTGAAAAATTTTGTCCTTTTATTTTTATAAATTAATTCTAAAAATTTATGAGTTACTTTAATTCTAATATTTAAGGATGAAACTCAAGAGTTTTGTAACTATTTATGTTCTATAACTATATAAAGGTCACTCTTTAACATTTTTTCACAAACACTTGATTTTATCTTCTTCGGTTTGTTTTCTTCTCTTTTTCGGAAGGTTTGTTTTTCTTCATTTATTCATTCTTGGTATATTGATTTTCCTTATATATATATTCGATTGTTTAATCTAACATGCATCTTTAGTTTGTCTTTTGATATAATATTGATAATTTGCAATTTAAAAAAAAAGGCTTGAAGATATGTAATTAAGAGAGCTAAAGATGATATACCTCCAATTGAACTCAAATGCATTTTTTTTTATAACAAATGCAAATATGTTTTAATTTCATAAGTATTCTCTCCTTCCATATGTACTTTAGTTTTAGTGCTTATTTTATAATATTAATTATTATTATGAAACTTTATATAGAATAGGAACCTTTTTAAATTTAATTTGTAGAATATGATTATATTAATTGATTTTCTCCTTAAAACCACAAAAATAAGAAACCATACGATTACATTTATATTTTTTAAAAAAAATTAAACATTACATTTTATGTAGTAATTATTAAAAAAATTATCTCTCATAGTTGTCAACACTTTAATGCTGGTATGCAGCCAAGTTTTTTCCCTAATTTGTGGGTTGAATGTTACTATTTTTAACTATTTTTTTATCTTCCTATAAAAAAGGAAGTAACTCCACTCCCTTATTATTTCTCTCCCCCTCCCTCCTATAAATCTTCATCTTCTTCGGTTACCATATACTATTCATCCCTATTATTTTTAATCATTTGAGTTTTTTTTTTTTTTTTTTTTGAGTTCAACAACATTTGGGATGGGAGATTCGAACCTCTAACCTCTGGGTCAAGAGTGCATGCCAATAATACTTTCAAAATTGTACTTCATAATTAACAAATAATATAATTATTATTTGTAAATACTTTCCAATTGTATTATTAAAATTAAATTTTAAAATAGGAAAACCACGTGCAACGCACATGTGGAAAATCTAGTTTTATCCAAAAAAAAATTGAACACCATCAAGAGAAAACACACAGTCAAAAGATACAAACCTCCACAGTTGTCCTTGCTACTTCTGCAGCAGTGAGTTCAGTATTCCGCACTTTTTTGCAAACTTTCAAATCTTCAAGAGGATGATAACCTTTGTTATTCAAATAACTTGATGAATCTGGAACTGAATCTGGGAAATCAGCAGCAACTGAAACTTTTGACAAGCAAAGGTCACGTCCCTTAGATAACCAATGCAATTCTGTTGATCCAAATATTGGATTTCTGCCACTAAAAATTACCATAGAAACAAGAAACAAATATTCAATTGAAAAAAACTCAAAATGATAAGTTAAAGTCATAATATCAAAAGACCTCTTGGCTGAAAACACAAGAACAAAATGTAAATAAGGAAATACATTCTGATTTTTTCCACTACCAAAAAATTAACTCCATGAGACTTGATTGTTGTTTTATTTTCTTCTTTTCTCTTTTTCTTTTTCCTGCTTTTTTTTTTTAACAAGAAGCGAAACTTTTAACTGAAAAACTGAAAAAGACTAATGTTCAAAGGATATAAACTCCACACCGGAGCTAAAAAAGAAAGACAACCCAAAACACCAAGGGACAATAGATTAAAGAGGAAATACTATGAGTTTTAAATGAGTCTGAACAATTACACCAATATAAAGGATTAAAAATAACCAAATCCTTTAAACTTTCCAAGGTTGAGTACTTATCATTAAAAATCCTTCCGTTCCTTTCACACCAAAGGGACAATAGAAAAGGGCAATTAAGTGAAAATCACAGAATCTCCTCGTCATTCTTTATTTTTTTATAAGAAACCTCAAAAGCTAATATATTCCCAAAAAAAGGTAGAACAACCTAAGGGCTAGGGGTGGAGATCACCCCTCTCGAAACCTATCTCAAAAAGCTTGTCAATCGTTAATAATCATCAACAAACTATCATTACAAAAGAACTTTTTGTGTAAAGTAATCCACCATGAGGCCGTATTTTATACATAGTTACAAAAGAAATCGATACGAGATGACTTATGTTCAAATACCATAAAGTCAAAGCGCAACTAGCTATCACCTTGGCCTTCCTCTTTAGATTCCAAGCTTGTAAACTTTTAGAAAGCCAATCATCAACCTTTCTAGGAATAAAAATGAGATTCCTAACGGGCCAGCTACATAGCTCCACACCTTATAGGCAAACTCGCAATGGAGAGAGATGTGGCCAAGGTGTAAGACCTCCTATTACGTGCGTTTACATAAGGGCAATCTTGGAAGAAGGGAAAAACAGTTAGAGGATCTGGGGACCACTGGAAACGTGGGAGTGAGTGCTTGATGTATTTGGGTAGCAGAGAATGTGGGGAGGTAGGAACCTTTTGCCTTCGGCTAAGAGTGGTCTGAGAGGGAGAGAACCAGCCTCTCAAATTGCTGGGTTTCTTGTTCCTTTTGTATTTTGGGAGATTATCAATAGTATTATCGGTTGAATAACCCCTCTGAAGAGTTGGGCCTTTGCTCTCCATATTTGTGTGTTGTTTGCGACTTGTTTTCTAGATTTCTTTTAGGCATAGCCTTCACCTAGAAGGAGAGAGGCCAATCTTTGAACTTTCTATGCAATCTCTCATCCGTATTTAGGTTACGATAAGCTAAGGACCAAAGAAAAATGTTTACTTTCTTTGGAACTTTATGCTTCCATATTAAGCCGAATATTGTCGAATTTATCTTGGAGGATCTACTTAAGAGTTTTTGGACCACCGACTTGCTAGAGTATGGCCCCAATCCTCCCAGCTACCAAATAATTTTGTCCATACCCGAATCCAAGTGCACTGCATTGAGCTTCTCTATCAAGGCTACCCAACCACCAATCTCTCTGTCAAACAAAGCTCTTCATATGCCCAAATTCCAAGTTTGATTGTTATTATCCCACAATTGTGAATGGCAGCGCCCTTTTTATGTGATATCGAGAATACATCAGGGAAGCTACTTTGTAAGGGTTGAGTGCCACACCACACATCTTCCCAAAATCTAATGCTTTTCCCGTAGATGGCTTGAAACATGGTAAAACACTCAAAAAAAGGATAGGTTGTAGCAATATCCGTCCACAACCTAAGCCTCCACTTCCATTCTCAAACGCCGCTTTTCTCCCCTCCACCTTCGTTCCTGGCCTTCACAACCGTTTGAGTTCTCCTTGGTTTCTCTAGCCTCCGATCACCTTTCTTTTTCATCTTTAGACTCCTACCATTTGAGTTCTTGGTTTTTGTCTTCCGACTCCATTTGTTTGAGTTCCGACTTTCAGAACATCCTATTTTCAGTAAACTATGGAGGTGAGAAGTTCTAAGATTCTTAATTCTTTCTACGGTATCTGGTTTGAAGAGAACAATATTTTTGTAGAAAATTTGGCTTTCATTAAGGAGATTTCTCTTTCATTATCTCATCTAAGTTGGTTGGAGCACTCTTTGATTGAATTATTACAACAACCGATTCAAAGTTTCTTTCGAAAGCAAATTCAAGATGGTTTTGGTGTAATCCGCCTAGGAAAACTTCGGTCTGCTTCAAACTGGTTCTTCTGTTGTGTCGTTTGACCTTCCTCAGGTGGACGTCAGTTTATTCATGTGTCAATGGGATCATCCAAGAAAGGTTGGTTATCTTTTTGGGAGCTGATAGATGATTTCCTCACGAGTATTAAAGTCCCATTACCATTATCTCATACTTCATCTAAATTTTCATCATCTCTGGTAATGGAAAACATTCCCAAGGCATGTGTACAAAAATCAGATGATGTTGTTTCACTAGAAAAGAATTCAATTTCTGGCTTTCCTCAGGTATCTTATCTTATTGGATTAGAAAAGATCATGAGGTTTCAAACATCAATTTTGAAGAACTTTGGGTGGTATCTAGATTATTTGCTCATAATAATTGGAAGTATATAATTGAGTCTCTGAAAGTTCATTTCAAATCCAAGATTTCGTTAAATCCACTTTTTGTTGACAAGGCTTTGATCAAATTTGAAGATGATAATGTCTCTAAATCTTTAGACTCTGTTGGAAAATGGAAGGCATTTGGAGACTTTCATCTGCTCATTGAAAAATGGTCTAGCAAGATTCATAGTCACCTAAGATTCTTGGAAGGGTATAGTGGACAGATTGCAATCAAGAATTTGCCTTTAAATTTTTGGTGTCAAAAATCTTTTGAAGCAATTGGAGCTTATTTTGGAGGATTAGAGTGTATTTCATACGAAACTCTTAATATGACCGTTATCTCAAAAGCTAAAATTAAGGTCAAGAGAAATTTATGTGGTTTTATGTCCGCGACTATAGAACTCAAGGACTTAAGTAGAGGGACTATTTATTTCCACTTTGGGGATGTGATTGCTTTAGATTCTCCAAATATTACCCATCAGAATCTTAAGGGTTTGATTTTCCAATTAAAGATTCACAAGTTGATTATTATGCAGAGATCCAGGAGATTCATTCAATTTCAAGGGATCCTAAGGTGATTTACAAAAAGGTTAGTTTTACCTTGTGATATTTATAGTTTGAAAGAGCATTCACTTCCGTCAAATATTCCTTAGGTTGATGACTCTTCAGTTGCCCAGCTTCCTAAAATTATTTCAGAAGAAAATTTACTAGTGAGAAATCAGGAAATTTTCTATTACTACAATAGTATGGAAAATTTTTCATACTACCTCCATTCATTGTTTGCCATGAAAGAAGTATTTAAGAATGGTGTGGGACCCATGGAATAAAATATTATATAATTAAATGCTCATCAAATGACGTGTCAAATGCTGAATGGAGGGAGTAGGTACTACGGTAGTACTAGAAATTTTCCACTGAGAAATCAGTCTTTTGAAGTCCCTTTAATTGGGGAAAATTTCTAGTACTACTGTAGTACCTACTCCCTCCATTCAGAATTTGACACGTCATTTAATGAGCATTTAATGATATAATATTTTATTGTATGGGTCCCATACCATTATTAAATATTTCTTGCATGGCAAACAATGAATGGAGGTAGTATGGAAAAATTTTCATACTACAGTAGTACTAGAAATTTTCTCCTTTAATTTAACATGATGTCTGGGTGTGTGAACATTAGTGGTGGATTTCCAAGGCTGGTAATAAATGAGAAAGAGAAGGATTCATTAATTTCAAATGGGCTGCATGAAAAGGAAATGTTTTCTGTCGGAAATGTAGATTCCAAGATTCCTTTGCATGATGTATCTTTTGGGAATGATTGGTTTTATTGGTGAGCTTTCTAATGGTAATTTGAAAAATGACTCCAATTTTTCAAAAAATAAGGCTAAACACTCGATTCCAGTGCAATCCTCGGTTACACTAACTGAAGAACTAAACTCCTCGGTTACACTAACTGAAGAACTAAACTCCTCGGTACCGGAAAATAATGAGGGTACAGTAATTGAAGCCTCCATTCTTCCCAATTACTTGAATTCGTTGATTCCATCAAGTGTTAAATAAGTTCATGATCATTTTTGCAAATCTTATCCAAATGTTTATGTACGTAAGAAAGGAACAGCCTCTAAAGATGTTTCTGAGTTGAATGCTGATGTTCTGGAAAAAGCTGCCTCTAAGACACTGGTACCTCAGGTTGAAAATTATCAGGACAAAGACATAAGTCAGCAAAAACTTCTGTCCAAGCAACAGTTACATTTACCTCCATTTAAATCTTTTAGCCAATTAGATGTCCCTATACCAGGCTCAAATATCAGTTTAATTAAAGGGGTTATTAGGCCTTCTTCTCCAAAGGAAATGCCATCTACTTTAGAATCAGATGGGGAATCAGACATCAGTTTAAGCAGTGAGGATTTGGAAGATCAAGTAGTAAAAGAAGAGCCTAACAAAATTGTACTAGAAGAGTCTTTTACGGAAGCCTTTGAAATTCTTTTTTCTGATGTTGTTAATGAACAAGTCATTGATTCCTCTCATTTAGTGGTGCCAGAAGTAAATCCTCCTTCCATTCCCTCCAAATTTTCTTCTCTTATCGAGGTTTGTGGCCTTCAGATGTGTGAAATTCCTTCTTTGCCACCACAAGTTAAAGTCTAATTGGGCTTCTTTATTCAGATTAGCAACGAAGATAATTTCTTCAAACACTAGAGGCCTGGGGATAGCTCTAAACGAGTTGCTTTAAAGAAATTTTTTCAAAACCAATACCCTGATTTGGTGATATTTTAGGAGACGAAAGAGAGCAGAATTTGTTATTCCATAAAATTCAACCTATCTTGAGGGATCCATCTTTCAAGTCCAAGCTTTTTGTTCAGATGATTGGAAAGCTTGATGTAACCAGCCCAATTGTTCCAAATGAGTTGATTTTCCTCGAGCAAAAGGCAGATAAATCAAATACTGAGTGTGAGCACAGCAGTTAGAAGGTTTTTGTTCAGTGTTATTAATAAGCATTGAATGCATGGGGTGGTTGAGTTTATTGAAAATCTGATTTCCGTCGAGTTGGATGAAAATGCATTAATTGTACCTGTTGGTGTTGAGAATGAAGTATTAATGATGTCAGAGAATGTTAAATTTAATGCCTAAAGCTTGCATGAAGAGGATTATTTAAATAGGAAGTTAATTGGGTGCCTGTCCGCCTTTGAAAAGCCTCTCGAGAATCATAATTGCTTCAAAAGGTGGTTCCCCTCCTTGAAACGTCTGCATTAATTCAGAAAGGAAACTTGTCTATCAAATTAATTAAGGAGAGGCTTTTGATTTTGGAGTCTTTTGAGCCTGCTGTAAAGATATTTGAAGAGGCTGCTACCCAAATTTTGTCTACATCTGAGCTTTTTGGTTGGAAAGTTCTCAAATTTCAGTAAAACTTCAAAGTCAAGCATCTTCCTTAGTTTGATCATTTTGATTCGGCTAGACTGAAGGCTTCTTCTTGGTGTTCTCTCTCCAAGCCTTTTATTGTTTTCCCATTATTTGTCATTAGTCTTCATTGACATGCAATTTTTCTTCCTTTGTATCTTTTTTGCTTTACTTTTCCCTCCATTGTGAAGTTTGTATTTTCTTTCTGAACATTAGTCTCTTTTCATTTTTGGAATGAAAATTTTTGTTTCTTGTTTCAAAAAAAAATCTGTCCACAGCCTACTACTCTTTTTCTTTTTTAGCTCTCCATATTTCCAACCGACAGGGGAAGCACCAAATATACTAGCAATAAAATAAATTTCTTCCACAGAGTAGTTTTTTCTTGAATAAATCGCCACAACCATTTTGTAAGTAAGGATGTATTACAGTGAAGCAAAGAGCCCACTCCAAGGCCCCCATGGCTTGTGGGTAAGGCAGTCCATTCCCATTTCACGAGGTTACACCCCGGTTTGTAGGTACCTCCACTCCAAATGAAGTCTCTAATGATCTTCTCCATCAATTTAATCATCTACCTCGAGGCCTTCAAGAGAGAGAAGTAATAAATGGGTAAACTATTGAGAATGGATTGAGCCAAAGTCACTCTTCCTTCCTTAGAGAGAAGGAAGCATCTTCACACATCCAGCTTAGCTCTAAACATGTCTAACAAAAGGTCCCAAAACACTTTTCTGTGATGATTTCTTCTCGGGGGAAGCCAAGGTAACTTATCAACAAGGATTTAGCTTGACAAGCTTACTTTTTCACCCAAACAGCCACGTCATCCATACACGTGTTAAGCCCAATCACCAAGGTTAAAAAAGAGTCCCAACCCTACCATGAACAAATTCAAAATCTCCCACCATCTATCAAGGGTCGAGGCCTCGTTGGGACAAAACACAATTGTATCATCTCATCAGCATATTGGAGGATGGAAACTTCAATATTATCATTACCCACTGTAAGACCCTTTAAAATTTCTTTCAAAGCAAAATTGCACCGCTGACTAAAGGCATCCCCAACAATGGTGAAGAGAAAAGGCAATAAGGGATCTCCTTGCCTTAACCCTCTAAAGGCTCAGATTTTACACCCAGAGCATTAATCAGAATCGAAAAATTGGTGTTTTTGAGGCAGCCTTGTATCCATCGATCTTGTTTCTAATTTGAACCCCTATGGACTAAACCAACTTCCAACCCTCTTGTTCCCCCCCAGAGAAAAACCAACTTTCATTGAGAAAAAATGAATGGGAACCCCATTAAAGAAAGGGGCTCCAGTCAAGATTGATAATACCTAACAAATAGTTACAAAAGGCCTTTGAAACCGAAGTCCAGAGAGAGACATTAAATCTAATGAGAGCTCAAACCTCAGTCGGGTGCCTCTCCACTACCCTAAAGACCCTATTATTCCTCTCTCCCCACAAACGCCAAAAAACAGCACACACCCCGACAAACCATAACTCTTTCCCTTTATCTTTGAATGGCAGAAGGAGGAGGAACTCCTCGATCATCTCCCCTGAGATCTCTGAAACTCCTGCCCTGCACACCGAAGGCCTCGAAAAACAAACTCCACACAGACTGCACAAAGGAGCAACTCTACAAGATATGATCCAGATCTTTCTCCACCCTCATACAAAGGATACAGCAGAACGGCCCCAACAACGAAAGCCTCTTTCTCATAAAATTTGTCGAAAGTATTAACTCGTTCATGTATAACTTGCCAGGTAAAAAATCTAACCTTCTTAGGAATTTTCACTCTCCAAAGAATAGAAAAGATAGACTCCCTACTGGGAGAGGGATTGAGCAACCACTAGAAGAATACATGAGAAACCCTTAGAAGGGCTAAGACTCCAACTACAAATATCCCTCCTCCCTTCCCTAAACTGGAACCCTCTGATCAAAGACCAGAGAGTTACTACCTCCAGTGCTTCCCTATCGGTCAAAGAGCAATGGAAACTCAAAAAATAAGTGGGAGAGCCCCCAGAGACTAGCATAACCTCAGCAATAACCCTGTTTTTCATGGAGGACAGACGATAGAGATTAACCAATCCTCTTGTTTCCTGTCCACCAACCCCACATTTTCACTTCAAACTTGCTAATGATAACTTCATACCACAGTTCTTTCCTTTCCCTAGGAAAAATCCAAATGCACTTATCTAATGTTGCTTCACTTCCCATATATGCAACACCAATCCCAACCCACTGCATTCATCTACCTATCAAATTCCATGTCACCAAATGACTGAACTCAAAACAAAAGGTTTCCTTGCAAGTATAAGAAAAGTAGCACCAAAACAGTAAAAGGAATTGCAATTGTGCCTGAATACGGACAGATTGACAACGAGCAACAGTAGATCAAAACCCAACAAAATCATATACTCACCGAACATCAAAAGAAGATCTATTCCAACTGCTTGTGAATGCATATGATGTCGAGCAACAAGCCCCTTCTGTATGACATTAAAAAGTGGGGAGCAGAGGTGAGGAACAGAACTCAAAACAAATGCTACAAAATGAAGGATTTTAATTAAATACCCCGATCACAAAGCAACGTCAAAAGAAAAAGAAGCTCACGGTGACAAAACTTGAAGTTGTAACCAAAATTAATCAATTTCAAGTAATAAAGATTCTTCTAATTCACATTAGTTTTTCACATTCATGACTTCTTATTAACTTCTAATTAGTTACTACTTCAAGTTTTTGATGGCTTATAAAATGCAATGTCCCGATGAAAAACTCACAAGGTGATTGACAAAATGAAAATCCCCTGGTAGACAAGCAAGAGCTTCTAAAGCTCAGAAAACCTAAGCCCTGAGCAGTTTTATGGAAAAACAAGACTCCCCAGACGAACACATAATACAAATTCATCAGTTTTTCATCTTTCTCGATCCAAACAGACGAAATCCCACTTCAAACAAAATAAACCCATCACTTAATTCGCAAGTGGATACTGAGAAACAACTTGAAAATCGATGATCGATGGCCCTCTCTTAAAACAAATGTCTAGACAATCAATTCATCTAGTAAAACGAAATGGGCATTTCACAAATTCGCAGTTCGCCACAATCGATGATCCCAAATGCGAAGACAAAAAATCATCAATACATAAAAAGAGGCGAACGATCGCAGTTACCGAAGGTAAGTGAAGAAGCCACAGCAATTGCCATGAGAGAAGAGATCAAAGTCGAACCAAGCTGAGATGGGTATCGTTCTCTACGTACAGTTCGAAGCACGAATTGGCCATCGAGATTCGAACGTCAGCGAAAAGGGGAGATGTCCAAACGTGTTCAGAAATCTCAGTTTAATAATGTAGAAAATAACAAATGGGTCAATCAATTCTGTTTTTATATACCTATAAAATATTGGAGAATGGAGAGTTCAAAATTTTTGAACAAGGATTTTTCGAAAATATATATATTGAACAAGGATATTGTAATATAGACACCACATGTTTCTATGTTCAACATAGTACACAAGCTCATGCCAAGACAAGACAAGGGAGTTTTTTTTTCCTTCTTTTTTTCTTTTCAGACAATGAGTTTTGTGTCAAATGTGAATGTTTGGGCAATAAAAGTGAAAAGACACAGACACCACATGTTTGATGTTTTATTTTCAACATAGTACACAAGGTCATGCCAAGACAAAGGAGTTATTTGTGAAATGTGAATGTGTGGGCACTTTGAAGATGGAGTTGTACACTACAGGACTGTTTGGGGTGCTGAGTTGGTTATAATAGCTGGGGTTATAATAGCTGAGGGATTATAATAGTCTGGAGGTTATAATAGTCTGTGTTTGGGGGTAGATTATTATAGTCTGAGATAAAATATTTTGTGTTTGGGGTGCAGATTATTATAGTCTGGGATAAAATAGTCTGTGTTTGGGATGCAGATTATTTTAGTATGGGTTAAAATAGTCTGTGTTTGCAATGTTGATATGTTTAACATTAGGTTCTAAATCAAAGGTTCAAGCTAATTATTTTTTTTCCTGAATTTTTTGTTTACTTTCCTCGTGCAACTTTGCACGTCAAATACCATATTTTGCAAATATTAATAAGAAAAATGTTTGAGTTTAGCGGTAAAAAAATAATAATAATAAAGTTATAGGTATAGGGTTAAATTATGTCCTTAACTTAAAAGGAAACAAGAATAACTTAAGATAAATGTTGATTTTCTTTGTTTCAGAGTCATGGTTTTTTTTCACAAAATAAGTAATTTTATGATTTCATATAGAAAAACAATATTTGTTTCATTTCTGTATTTCCAACATAAAGGCTTATTCAAAACTCATTTTACCTTCATTATCAAAAGAATCAAATAAAATAGAAATCACATGAAGTAAAAACTTGAGTAGTATTTTTTTAAAAAAATATTATTATCACGGTAAACTTAAATACGATAAGTATAATTTGGAATGAAAAATATGGTACGATGAAGGTAAACATTCATATACTTCATTATCAAAAGTAATTACGTAATAAAACTCCATATTTATACAAAGACAACCTAGTATCTAACTCTCTATAATTTTTTTCGATTTTTCCGACGACCACCAACAAATTTTTCGGCGATTGAATTTTTTTTTCCCTTTTTTTTTTCCTTTCATTTCTTCTACCTTTTTTTATTATTTTTTTATTTTCTTTATTTTCGTTTTTATATTTTTCGAAATGAAAACGAGAAGAGAATATTAAAAAAAAAAAAAAAGTCGGTGATTGTCGGAAAAGTGATCGGAAAGTCGACGTCGGTCGCGCGGAAAATTCGTCGGTCAGTTGTTGGTAGGAAAGTCAATGAGTCACATAGAAGAAGAGAGAAAAGAGTTACCGTAGAAAATGTATAGAATAATTGGGGTGGGTTGAATAGTGTTACTGTAGCAACACGAAGGGGAAAAATAATCAACTCCACCCTTTATTTTTATTGGTGCCCCAAACATTGGGTTGGTTATAATAGCCCCACTATTATAACCAACACAGTGGGCCAAACGGCCCCGTATATGATAGGGTAATATCTTTTTTAAAAGTAGAATTAAAGGTTTTTTTTTTTCTATTCATGCTTGTAAGGAGGTATATAATATCTTAACCAATTGCTCGTGTTGGTGAACATCTCTTTATAAATCAAATAAATTGTCTTAATTTTGGATTTTTTTTTTCTTTTTGAGAGGTGAAAAATGCAATATGATATTATTTAAATAAATTCATACAAAAATACTTGTGAACTTCAAGGTATATTTTAATTAGGCTAAATTATTAAAAAAAAAAATACTTATGAACTTTCAACTTGTTTCAATAATACACTTTTTAACCTTCAAAAGTTTCAAAAATACTTTTGACCTTTCAAAAACATTCAAAAATACTTTTGTCGTTATGTCTTAGATGGAAAATGTCAAAGCTTCAATTTCACTAATACCCTTGATCTTTCAAAAATTTTAAAAATGTCCTTACTAAAGAAACCGTTTCTTTTCTTCTTCCTCTTTATGTAAATTCATCCTCCACAAAAATTAATGCAAATTTTTGTTTATAAAGAGTATTGATGGTCGATTTTGGTCAGAGGGAACTCACTTGACCTTCACATGCCACCAACGGTAAATTTGTAGATGAGGGGGGAAGACGTGGCCTGCAAGACAGTAAACCTGCACACCGGTGTGGTGCTCGCCACACCGGCTCCGATGCTTAAGTTAGCAAGCAGAACGGTAGGGAGTGGAAAAGTAAGAGCAAGAGGAGAGAGTAGAGAATATAGAATATTGTTTAGGGATAGAATTCGGGTCCTCTCCTTCAGCAGTGAAGAGGGGTTTAATTACATATATATATATATATATATATATAATTTATGGTTACATCTCAAGTAATTTAGTAATTGAAGTGACATGCTAAAATTATGATAAAGAAAAATGATAAAAAAAATGAAATGAAGAGACCAAATTGGTCATTTTTTACAAGTACAAAGACGAAAATGAACATTTTAGAAGTATCAAAATGAACGAAAAACAAAATTATAGGACCAAAATAATATTTAAACCTAAACTCAAAAAAGAAAAAAGAAAAAAACCACCTTTTTATTTTTATGATTTTTTTCTCATAAACATTTTCCTAAACTTTCTCTCTGGATCCCCTCTACTACGACCTTACAAATGTGTGGCGTTTGATTTCTATCGATCCGTGATTTTTCTCATCGTGTGTGGCTTCCCCGTTTAAGTGAGGCTGAATCAACTAAATCTTAGATCCAAAAAAATTGCTTCCTTCCCTAATTAACACTATTTTCACATGTGGCTAAAACCTCTAGATTGCTATTTGTGTCCATGTGGAACCTCCCTTTTTTAATTGAATATCACATCACTTTTTCGTTTTTATTTTGATGGTAATTTTTTTTTAGTTCAACAATTTGAGGTTGGGAGTTGGAACCTCGTGATATTTTGGTTATAAGCACACATTTTAGGACAATTGAGTTATGTTCTTGTTAACCTTTTAATAGTAAAGTTAATGTAAGAGTTGTTTTTAAACAATTTTAAGGGTCCAAGATTTTTATTTTACACAATAGAGGAACTGAAAACATGTCCCAAATTTGAGGGGCATGATTTAAACTACCTATGCCTACGTGCATCTTCATATCATATTTATGTTTTTTTTAAATGGATAAGTTGACAAAATTGTTGTTTCGAAATAATTTTAAAGGTATATGGTAAAATTATTACTTTTGAAACAAGATGTTATAGATAATTCTGACCACCCTGGAATTCAAGGCCTAAGTAGGACAAACACAACACCGACCCGAAGATGTGACCAGCGGACAGACCTGAGGAAAAGGCGAAGCTGAAGGGGTTGGGCCAGACTTGACCCAACCCCAAGGGCCATGCTCGACCGAGGGCGACCACTTGGCCCACTTGTGTGGAGCGAGTTTTTCCCCCTCCTCACAGCTCCTGGAGTCCCTGGGTCATCCCGGTTCAACCTATTTTAGCCCGATCAACCTGAAGATGCCTACAAACCCTAAAACAAGAAAAGATATATAAACCCTTCTTCGCCACTGAAGAAGAGATCCCAAAACGATTCTCTGAACTATACTCCTCCTCTTGCTCTTTTGCTCTCTTCCTTCAACTTTTTGACTTAAGCATTGGAGGCGGTGTGGCAAGCACCACACCAGTGTGCACTTCTGTCTTGTAGGCCACTGATGTGGACTTTTCCTACCGCAAGCGCACGGGTCAAGTAATAATAAAGTGATTTTGCAATCAAGCGTCGTCCTCTGGATTAGATGTTTAAGTTAGATTAACTACCATGAATATTCTTGTTCAATTTTATTTAGGGACCAAAAAGTAGTGAATTTTAGAAACTAAGGTAATGCAAATTAAAGATGTGAAATTCAATTGAGAGAATACTTAGGGAATTGATTTCGTCAATTTAATCTAGATTGATTTTAGGGAATGAATTATAACGCACAATTGTTTTATGAGTCTAAGAACCTTTAATCACAACTACCTCTCCCGAGAATAATTGATTATCATGCAAATTAATCAACTTGATATCCCTATCTAAGTTCTTTAATATGCAAGGCATTTAGTTCTTTTTGACCAATTCTAAAGTTACTCTAAATTCCGTCACGATTTTAGAAATTCTACTTTATTCGTGCAATCTTAATTAAGTCTACGCTAAATCCTCTCTCCCGAGCATGACTCAACACCTTAGATCATTTAACTAATGGTCAATTAATTGAAAGAATTAAATTAAGAATGAAAATATAAAACAAATTGCACAATTCAACCCATAAATCAATCCATAAACTAAAAAGACTACATCAATCCCTAAGTAACAAGCTTAGCTACTCATACATGGCGTTACAAGATAAACTAAGCATGAAAAAGCCATTAAATCTAACTAAAGTAAGAGGGAAAGAAGATTAAACACTCGGTGGCCGAGACCGCACGTCCCCGTCACGATCTCCACGAACAAAGTCTTCAATCCCGCTCTCCACCACTTGCTTCAGCTTCCAAATAGGGTTTTTCTCCCTGTTTTCGACTCAAAATCTCCCAAAAGAAGTCCCCAAAAAGCCCTAATCGCAAAATACTTATAGGAAAAATTTTGGTCGTAGCATTGCGGCGCTGTGGGGGTAGCGTCGCGAAGCTATGATTTTTTTTTTTTTTTTAACTCCAAATATAGAATGTCAGCGTCGAGACGCTAGTCTGCATATGGACCTATCTTCAATCTTCCAACTTTGATTTTTTTTCATTCTTCGGCTTCTTTTCGCATCCCGAACATCCAATTGGCTCAAAACTATATTTCCTACAAATACAACACATAAATGCATAATTTTGGCCAATAAATTATAAAAGACTAGCTAAATTAATTAGGGAAAACTAGCTAGCTATGCTCGTTATCAGCCACGTTTTCTCCATCTTCAAACAAATTCACTGTTGGTGTCACATGGAGGTCGTCTGTCCAGACTTTGGTATCAACAGTTGGCGGTGTTTGTGGGGAAGAAAACTTGCTAGCGAGATTTGCACATCGGTTATCTAACAAGTACGAGGATGGAAAAGAGAAACCAAGATCTTTACGCAGAGCATTCAGACGGTGACCACCCACCTGCAGGGGTGTTGCCTTCTAGAGTGTGGTAAAAATATGGTAAAAATAAGCTCTAGAATACTTTGCAAGTATACACAATCCACAAAAAGTGATAAGTAATTTATCGTATCCACGAGGTTTTGAATAGCTTCCACTCTACCTATTTTATGTAACTTTTTAATGTTTTCAAGATTGTCAAAATGATTGATTTTAATAGAATGCTGAAGCAAAAGAAATAACAGAGCAGAAAAGTAAACGGATAAAACAAACAAATTGGAAACGAGCGTATGTCAGGATTTCTGTAATTGTTTTAAAAGATGGTATAACAATAATTTTGATTAGGCAATTCTCTTGCAGTCTTATCAGCAGGATCCTCCGAAACTCTGGATTTTTTGGAATGTGTTTCAACTCCAATGATGTACTACCGATCAGGCACTAGGCAACTGGTTATCCTTAACTCAGTCACTGACGACCACCAACACATAATGGTCTAGTGTGATTAAATGTCACACACCTCTCAAATCATCCCTAAAACTAAGAGGTGATATTCATATCGGCTGGCCAGACAGGCACAAAATAGAAATGAACACAACAAATCAATTTATATTGCATAGAGAATGAAACACGACACAACTACATAGATCCTAACCAACACCTAAGTGAATTTAATTCATGGAGTACAAAATAACACACGTTACAATCTGAGTATGTGCATCCATAACTACAAGAAATTACAAGAAAAGATTAATTCCCTTGAAGAGATCCGTAGTTATTGGTCTTCTTGAGGTCTCCAATCGTTCCTCCTTTATTCGGCTCCCAAAGATGGAAAGTAAGCCTCCACGAATGGAAATAAAATTTCCTTTCTCGAAATTGGAATATCTTTGACTTGAGATTGCTACTTCATTTTATAGAGTGGAGTCAACCCTAATTAGGTCAAACTTTACACGTGGAGGGATCTCCAAGCTTTCTAGATCCGAGATTAATTCAGCTAACGCCACCTCATTTAATGAATCATGTGTGGCTCACGTGGCTATTTTGCTCGCTGCTTTGCTGGATCACAGATTTTGCTCCCTCAAGTCGCTCAGCATTATTTTCTGCACAAAATAACTTCCAAAGCATCCATTCTTCTAAATAGGTTAAAACACATAATATTCATCTAAAAGCAACCCTATTAGGCACAAAGACACACAAAACACTAAAGAAATAAAGCCTAAATAACTCCTTTTGGAGAGTTATCATACCCCCAAACTTGAACTATTGCGCGTCCCGAGCAATACTAACTCATCCTCCCTTGAGAATTCAAAACATTAGACACAACATAACTCAATCAAAACAGACATTCTAACACTACCTTCAACCTTTACCTGAGCATTCTGCAAAACCAAGCACTGCTGCAGCAAAATAATTCTTTCAGCATTGAACAAATAATCACCACCTTTAACTCAATTCTAAGAACTTACCACAACTTAACTATATTATCATACACATTTAAACACATTTTTAAGGGGTTTTATTTTTCTATTCTTCAGACTTAAAGTAGTCTTGTAGTATAAGCTCTTAAGCATGAGATGACCCACTTTATGGTGCAGTATACCCTTGCCTCAAGCTCATCACCAACTAGGCTAAATACTCATTGCTAGCTAAAAAATCCTTAGTTATTCCATCTCTTGCTTCGCAGAATGGTGACATTTTATGATGAAGCCCACCTAAGCCCTAGAAGACAAAAAAACTGCTAAACTATCATTTATCCTTCAAAACTTTTGCTCTATGAATTTTCTCAGCAAAATTTTCACAATTTTTTTTTTCTTTTCAGCAAGTAATTTTTCATTTTTCAATATTTCCTAGGTCATCTTTTGACGCAAAGACAAACCGTGGGTGTCACAAATGTCCCTAGTTACTCAACAACCTAGAAAAATAATTATGAGGGAGAGGAATGCTCGAGAAAAACAAGCGGAGTAGCTAAAAGTCCCCCAAACTTAAATTATTCATTGTCCCCAAGGAATTATTAACATGATAACTATACCCCCAAACTTAATTCTTTTTCTATCTAAATTTTAAACTAAGTGTGGGACTAAGATTAAGGTTGAGGTGGATCAAATAAGTCAATACTACCTCAGAATCTTCTTGTCGTAGTGATGACCATGCTAGAAGAAATGCTCAAGCAAAAGGTTTTTCGAGATCAGAACACCTTGATCTAATTAAGCTAACTAGTCCAAGCTTCAAAAATTCAGAAGAAAATGGTTAAGTTAGGAATGCTCAATGCTATAAAACAGAAACAACTTCGGAAATTTCATTCATAACAGAAAAGATTTACATCAAGTAGATAATTTTGTGGCCTAGAAACATAAAATAAAAAACAGTAAAAAAAAAAAAAAGAAAACAGAAACATAAAAAAGAAACTAGGGTCAGGAAAACACGAGCAACAAAAATATTTCAACAAAAATAATGCTCGCCCAACTTCTCTTTCATCAATCCTCCTGACCAGATTCTTTATCCTTATCTCCTTCACTTTCTATCGGTGGTGGTGGGATCTAGGGGTTCAATAGATCATCAGGGAATACAGGGAAGACTGGATAAGGCTTAGAAAAATTGAATTGCAAGGCCCTCCTCAATGCTGCATCTCTTCGTTTAACATAATTCCAGAAAGTTTGGAATTTCCTTTTAGCAAACTCCATTCGGCTGGAATGCATTTTGTAGCTGTTCTTGAATTTGGTGGATGTCTTACACCAAATCGCCTTGGCATGCTTCCTGAGTCCTTTGAAGCCTTGCCAGGTTCGACGTGTCTATTATTCCCTTATCCATCAGGATAACATCCTCTGCACTCATGGGAACCCCAACTCTTTGACAGAGCATATATAATTATTGTGTTCGGGAAAAAGAGCTTATCCACCTTCTTCCTCCAACAGGAATGAATTTCACTGGAGATAATTTTTCCGACATTTATACTTAATGACCTCAAAATAGCAAATACCAGAAGAACTCGATCACAGGAGACAGTAGAGTCGTGGGTTGTTGGCAGCAAGCGCAGTTTGATGAACCCCAACCAATTGTTGGCTTCACTCTTGAGATAAGCCGCTTGGAAGGTTCTCTTCTCCGTCTTTGACAATCGTCATTGAGCCCCCTCAATTCCCACCTCTCGAACAGCTGCTTCAACTGCTCATTAGATGGCGCTACCACCATCTCATTATATCCGACATGTGGGAAATCTTGAAGGTTAAATAAATAATTTACCGCACCGGGGCTCCAGTCTACTACTACCCCACGAAAATTGCTTGAAACCCTTTTTCTTCATCTATGTTCGCATAAAATTCGCGAACAACATTTGAATTCACATGCTCTGGTTTCGCGCAAAACTGATCCCATCCGTGATTTGTAATTCTAGCTTGTAATAAATGCGGCAGGTCATCACCGAATCCTCTCTCAAACAGAAAATCCCTCTTCAACATCTCTAAATATTTTGCTCGAGCAAGATTGTTGACGAAGCGATCAGACGACAGTCTTGGTTCCTCGGTTTCAGCCTCCTCTGTCTCTGCCGGTGCTTCTGCAACTCCTTTGCCCTTGTCTTCTAGCTGCTTCGTCAGGGCTTCTTCTTCCGTTTTCTTCTCAGCCTCTTCTTTCTCTTGCTCTTCTTTCTCATAATTTTCCTTCTAAGAATTCAGTAACATATAAATGATATACTTCAATTTTTGTATATCTGATATATTGAATATAAAATAATGATATACTGTTTCATATGAGGTATATCATTCCACTAATATATAAAGTATATCAGCAGTATATCAAGTATATTTCATTTAGGTATATCAGTAGTATATTAACAATATATATGAGTATTATAAAAGTGGAGGCACGCTTGCAATTGAAGATTTCCCTTTTACTACCAGCACAACCACCCAATTAATATATATGTTTTTGCAATTAATTAAATGTGTTAGCTTTATTCAACCTTATATTGTTACTCCATTTGATTGATATCTATTTGAGTTCTTGTGAACTAAAACTTCAATGGTGAGTGTATTCTCCCCTAAATTACTCAAGGGAGGTCATTTGTATTTTAGCAATTTTGATTAAAAAAAAAATTTATTGACGGATTAAAAAAAGAACCAGAATGTCAAATTTAGCATTTATTAGCATGTACTATCAAGTTCAATTTAGTGGTAATAGTGGTAATTGACTGTACCTCACTAAGGAGTTTAGAATTTCAAATCTTCGCCTTAAATTTTGTTGAAGTGTTTTTGGAGTTTGAACTCAACAAAGAAAAAAGGGGACAGAGGAAATTAGTATTGATCAATTAAAAGGGCACAAAATTAAGTGATTTGCAGTGTGTCAAACTCTTCTTTATTCTTCCATCTCTTTAAGCAAATTTCAAACATTTGCGATGAATCTCCCTGTGGCGAGTAAAGATGGCTCTCTCTCACTCTCACTCTCACACTGCCCATCTCTCCACCTCCAGTTGCCTTTGCCATTTCCGCATTCACTTCATCAGTCTCCCTCATGGCCGCCTTCAATCAGACGGACCATCTCTCTCTCCAGCAATCCGCACCAGAAGCGGGTTTCCCGAATCATGGCGATGTCAGCTAGAAACAACGACGAATTTGTGGTTGAATCTCCAGCAAAGGCGCTCCGGAGGATTCTGGAGATGCCTGGCGTCCACCAAGGCCCCGCTTGTTTCGATGCTCTCAGTGCTAAGCTAGTCGAGAGAGCTGGATTTCTCTACTGCTTTACAAGTGGTCAGTGTCTCTCTCTTGCTCTCTTCAACGTTTTGATCTTAATCGATGAAATTTTATTGATGGAAACGTGAGAAATTATTGAACTGATGAAAATCTAACCATAGTGTAGAGTTAGCGTTCTGGAAGAAATGGTCTTTCGCTTTCCTACAGGATTTTCAATAGTCATGCAAGCTAGAGTGGTATTGAATTAGTCTTTCCTACAGGATTTTCTATATCGGCTGCTAGATTGGCATTGCCAGATACAGGTTTCATCTCATATGGTGAAATGTTGGATCAAGGGCAACTAATCACTCAATCTGTGTCGATTCCTGTCATCGGGGATGGTGATAATGGATATGGCAATGCAATGAATGTTAAGAGGACTGTTAAAGGATATATTCGAGCAGGCTTTGCCGGGATCATCCTAGAAGATCAGGTTCTTTTATAGCAATATTAAATGTTCTGCATGCACGTTAAATGTAACTATGTTTATCTTATAACATATAACTTAGTTTCTGACAAGAAAAAGAAAGAGATTTTTTTTTTCTGTACGAGCTGCTGTCTTTATTCATTTGAATTTGTGATTAATCCTGTTAACCACTATCTTCCCTTTATCTTTGTTTTTACTCTAACGCTGGACAGGTTAGAACGAGTGAGAGAGAACAAGAAGAATAGAGGAATAGAGGAGAAGAATGAGAACGTAAAAGTACTAAACCAATCAATATGTTAGGAATACTAGTAGGGACAGATTAGAAATATTAGGCGTAGTGACATATTTGTAGTTATTTAATAAATTGGTTAGAGTGAAATGATTATTTATAGGCCGTGTTAGTGGTTGAGAATTAGACAAATCTTAGAGTGTAGTTTTGGGAGAATATCAGACATCTTGAAGTGATTGGATTTGTATTTATTTGGTTATCTTTAGAAATATAATACAACTAGCATCTTCTATCTTTTTTTTTTTTTTTTTTTAGGAAACATAAGCCATTTCATTGATGTATGAAATAGTTACAAAAGGAAGACCTATCATGAGTAGTTACAAAAGGCATCTCCAATGAGATAAAAGTGATGATAAACTATAATTACATGGGGGAGTGACTACTCCAATAAAGAGCTAGATATGATGTAGACTCCATGAAAACATAGAAATTAGTTGACTTATCGGTGAAGATTCTGGCATTCCGCTCCAACCAAATGTTCCAAAAAAAAGCATATATAAAATTGAGCCACAAGAGTTTCTTCTCCTTTTTGAAAGGATGCCCAATAAGAGAAGATTTTAGGAGGGTAAGGATGTCACCCGGTCTAGCAAAGCTCCATCCAAAGGCTTGTTGGAGAAAATCCCAAATGGCAGATGCAAATGAGCAATTGCTAAAAAGATGAATTTGAGATTGTTGATCTTTTAGACATAAGCAACATCAACTTGGAGAAAGGGTCATCCAGGGCATCCTTTGTTGAATAACATTTGCAGAATTAAGCTCCGACATAAAAAACTTGACCTTTTTCGGCATAGGGCCCTTCCATAATTGATTATAGAGATTGGAATTTGTGAAGTTCTTTCGGGAGGCCAACTTTTTTGTGAGGGAGCCAGTGGAGAAGGTTCCAGATTTCTCAAGGGTCCAAGACCAGGAATCTTCCTCGTCTTTAAAGATAAAGCTAGATAGCTGACGAGACAAAATGACCCACTCTAATGTTTCTTCTTCGTTAAGATTTCTTCTCAGATGAAGATTCCAAGCTCTGGAGGATGGATTCCATAAATCGGCAATGAAAGCTTCCTTTTTCGGAGATAATAGGTATAGAGAGGGGAATTTTGACTGTAGGTTCGAGGAACCTAGCCAAACATCTTCCCAAAACATGGTCTTGTCGCCTCTTCCCACTTTAATATCAACATTGCTATAAATTAGTTGCTGCATTTTGAGAATGGCCTTCCACGACCCTTTGGACGAGCTCATAGATTTCTTACATGGTTTAAGGTTGTTTTGGGAGACACCGTATTTGGTAGCAATAAGCTTCCTCCAAATGGCATCCTTTTCTTTGTAAAACCTCCATATCCACTTTGCTAAGAGGGATATATTCTTGTTGTGAATATCACAAAGGCCCAACTTCTCAATGGGAGTTTTGATGTGAGACCACTTCAGAAGATGACTGCCTCTTTTATCAAGCCCACCTCTCCATAGGAAGTTTCTGAACAATTTTTCAATGGCTTTTGTAACCTTTTTTGGAGCAAGAAAAATGGAGAGGTAATAGAGATTGGCTAATGTTGCTTGTATGAGCGTATGTCTACCTCCTTTAGAAATATTAGGAGCCCCCAATTTTGGAGTCATTTCTCCACTTTTTCAATCACTGGAGTCCAAAAGCCGTTGGTGCGAGGATTGCCGTTTAAGGGAAGGCCAAGATAAGTATCGGCCAGGTTCCTAGCTTGCAACCAAAGGATGATGCCAAGGCAGATGCTTGCTGTGAGTCTAAGCCAATGCCCAAAAATTCTGTTTTCTGGCAGTTAATATTCAAACCGGAAGCTTCCTCAAAAGAATGAATAGTGCTGAAGAGATTATCAATATGATTCTTATCTGGGGAGGAGAATAAGATGGTGTCATTTGCAAATTGGACATGAGTGATGGATAGAACATTTGAGCCTTCTCCCACATGGAAACCCTCAATAGAGCCCGAAGGCTCCTTCTGCCTGGATAAACATCCTGCTAAGACAATCCACAATCATGATGAATAAGAAAGGAGAGAGGGGATCTCCTTGTCTAAGACCTCTAAAGGCTTGAATTTTACCTCTAGGCTTACCATTAATGATAATGGAGTAGTTTGCAGAAGAGAAGCATCTTCTATATCTTGATTCTTGAGTTCCTAAGTGGTATAAGAAATCATGTTTCAAAATATTCATGGAGGAGATACTCATCTCTATCTACCTTATAAATTGGAAGCCTAGTAAAGTTTTGCATTTCGAAACTCTCCTTAAGTGCCTTAAGAACTTCCTCCACAATTCACATTTATTTTGATTTACCCGTCATAGTTTTTAAGTATATTACTTATGTTCAGTATTTAATCCTCAGATTGAAAAATTTTATGTGAGTACGAGTTTGTCTCTTTTAGTAAAAACAACTATGTTTCTCTTCAAACCCAAATTCGAAAGATAATTTTGAGATATTTCTAGCCTTCGGTGCCAAGTATTGAAATAGAAACTTCTCATACAAGGTAATGACATTGAAGGATGATCTTCTATCTTATTAAAGATTCCACCTCAACTCCTCCAATCTCCTCTCGCCCCTATATTGATTTGACCCTCTTTCTATCTACCCTTTCTAGCTTTGTAGGGGCACATTAGGAATTAGCCGATTTTTTTTAACAAGAAATGAAACTTTTCATTGAAGAAATGAAAAAAACTAATGTTCAAAATATACAAACTTCACTAAGGAGGGAGAGAAAACAGTAAAAATAAGAAATATAAAAGCAACCAAAACCATACATATAATTTACAATGAAAAAACAAAAAATAGACTTGGATAGAGAACACCAAGAAGAAGATTATAATCTTGCAGATTTGATATGATCAAACCAAGGAAGATGTTTGTTCTCGAAGATTCTAATATTCCTTTCCAACCATAATTCTGAAAGAAGAGCTTTAATTGTGGCAATCCATAATAAGTGAGGCTTTGAAGTCAAAGGAAGCCTAAGGATAAGCTGATGAATATTATCCCCCAAAGCGGATATTAGAATCTATGATTTCATTGGTGGAGCTTTCATCTACAAGAAAATTATCAACAGTATCTTACAAGTGAAGCTTCCAGATGTCTCCCCCTTTTGAATTAATCGGTCCTCAGGATGATTAGGAGTTTTCTTGTCTAGATTTCCTATATGACCTAAATATTCTTCAAGCTCTCTGTCAAAGAGGTTTCTTCTCTGCTGTAAATCCCAATCCAGTATGTCTTAGTTCCATAAATCTGCCGCTGTATATTCTTTTGACAGAGCAACAGCAGAGGCTCAGAAAAGAGGTGCATAAAGGAGTAGAGAACAACCAAGCATCTTCTCAAAATCTAACTGTATCCCTTTTGCCATAAAAGCAATTAACGAGTCTCAGCTACTCTTGCATTAAGATATAGAAGACCAAGGGGCTTTAACAAAACCACTATGCAGCCTCTTACTGTTCCAACCACCTCGGCCAGTCCATAAATGGTAGCAATGATTGTTCTCCTAATGGCTTCTTTCTCTTAACCAAATCTCCATGGGCACCTTTTAAGGAAAGTCAAAGTTCTGGTTTTATTACTACTAATTTTCAGGCCTCCCAAGTTTAGGGGAATGCATTTCCAATTAACTTGCCTTTTCCTTTTTCCTAGCCACCTCAAATAAAATCTCTAATCTACTTCTTGATCATTCTACAAGGAGCCGTTGGAATTTTAAATTTTCAACGGCTCCTCGTAGAATGATAGAGATACTAGATTTAAAGCTTTTATGGTATCAATTGGAGAATCTTGAAGTTTGAAAGGGAGGCACCAAAAGTATCTTTATAATTGCATTCACTTTTTAGGAGCTAGTGATGAAGTGCGTGGTGATTGGTATTTGATCTCCATATCAGGCAAGTGTAATTGTTCATGGGTAAAAGTTAATAATCGATTATATTTATTTATCATCTGTTTCTTCTTTTATTTGTTTTAATTGATCTGAATAGCATATTTGGCATTGTACAAATTCTATGCTCATATTCTTGGCAACCTAATATTAATTTGGAAAGAGATTTTAATTTAGGAGCATCCAATCCATTTTTTAAAATAATTATATGCTCTCGGCAATAAAGCCTACTAATTTAGTTTGAAAGTTAAAAACTGTCTACTTATTTGTCTGTCTCCCTGAAACCCAGAAGTATTTTTTGATCATTTTGATTCATTAACTAGCATTTTCATTCTATAGAGTATTTAATTTTTTTATCATAGAATTTGCTCAGTTATCTAGGGTCATTTTGTTGCTTACAAGATTATCATGACAAGGTATCTCCAAAAGCTTGTGGCCATACACAAGGTAGGAAAGTGGTATCCAGAGAGGAGGCTGTGTTGCGAATAAAAGCAGCTGTTGATGCTAGAAAAGAAAGTGGTTCTGACATTGTCATTGTAGCTCGAACTGATTCTCGTCAAGCAGTGTCCCTTAATGAATCACTGTGGAGAGCAAGAGCCTTCGCTGATGCTGGAGCTGATGTTCTTTTCATTGATGCACTGGCTTCAAAAGAGGAGATGGAGGCCTTTTGTAAAATCGCTCCCAAAGTACCTAAAATGGTATCTCTTGATTTCCTTGCCAGAAAATACAAATCAAGCAATATGCATTTAAAATCTCATGTAGAAAATGTTTATTGCATTAATGATTGACATAAAAGTTTTTCTTGTTCAATTCTTCTAATGCAAAGTCTTCAAATGAGCTTTTCACAATTTAAAACAACATCACGGTTTTTATGATTAGTGCTCTCCCCCCATATTATGATGGAATGTTTGAATATTGAGTGTAAGTGAAAGACTGGGATTACTAATAGACTATGGACCGTTTTACCGATGAAGCTGTAATTTTGAAACAAAAGAAAATTGGGTTGTCAAGTGCATCATAATGCCATTGATATTCTTTTTATGCATTTTCTGACACTTGTATTTTTCACAACGTTAGCACAATTAACAAAAGCTTTGGGTTTCAACTCCATCTTGACAGCATTTCTTATTTATAACTTTTGGTGGCATGCGGTTAAAGAGTAGGTAGCCTAGTTTGGGACTTGGTAGGGGCTCTTATACTGGAATTGTTTTTTTTTTTTTTTATTTGATTAGACTGTAATTTAGAACTAAGTAGAGGGGTGAGAATGAAGGAAGAAAGTTTCTTTCTTCTTCTTTGTCCCAATTATTTATAGAACAAGACAGGAAACAAAAGGGGCATTTACATGCAAATAAGCAGAAATGGAAAATTATAAAATGAGGAAGACTGCTTAAAGAAACAGAATATATATCGAGGAGACAATATACAAGAAAAACAATTTCTAAGGTGATAATTTTAAGGAGATAAAATCCCTTGAAAGCTGGTGAGATTCCAACAGAAGTCAGATTAGATCATGTGTTTTGGAAAAAAATTGTATATGTAATCCTATATGTTGTTCTCTGTTAAGTTTTTGTACATTTAGGACACTTATATTATTCATGATATCACAGTCAATGATTCATAACTGACTGGTATATTTCTTCTACTTTTGTGCAGGCCAATATGCTTGAAGGAGGAGGAAAGACCCCCATTCTAAATCCTCTTGAACTGGAGGAAATTGGATATAAACTTGTTGCTTACCCTCTCTCCTTGGTCGGTGTATCCATTCGAGCGATGCAGGTATAGCATGTTTTCACCTATAATGTGCATGACAGCTTTGATCATAATATTCAGAAAATTTTAAACGAAACTTTTCATTCAAGTTATGAATAGTTACAAGATGTTCTGGTACAACACAAAGTTAAACAATTAATACAAATCATGGGTGGAAACTCCTTCAATTTGGAATTCTAACAATATTGGTGGTAGCAATTAAGATTATATTTTGGTCTAATCGGTAAGAAAGTAAATCCAGAATTTTTGAAGACAAGAAAAGGGATTATAGCTTATTTAATGTTTCTACTTTGTGTACCCTATCTGCTCTATGTTATAAGTTTGATTCTTTTGTCATCAACACTATTTTAAGTGCCTTTTTGTAATCTTCGTTGGGTTTCGTTTTACTTCTCATAAATTCAATGAAAAATTTGTTGCTGATTATTAGACGAAGGAAATTCCTGTGTGGGGGATATGTGTAGGTATCAGCATGAAATTTCCTAATTTATGGACTTAGGAGTAAGTACTTGTTTCAAAGAAATAAAGACTTGGACTTCTCAAAAAAAAAAAAGAAAAAAGAAAAAGAAATAGAGACTTGGAAAAAGGTCAAATTATGTAGTTGCTCTCATAGATATTGAAATTCCATTAAAGATGAGCGTATTATTGGAAAATCCTAATTTTACTTTTCACTTGAGTTATTTTTCATTTTTTTTTTCTGTTTATTCGTTAACCCTTAAATTATTTAAAATTTTTAAGAAGTCTTTAATTGCAAAATTTTAAAATTGTCTAATAGATATTATCTGGAATAATCCTGGAATGTCATTATTTGGAAAATTACGTTTAGCCTTAAAAGTGTAAAATGACTAGATAACTTTAGAGGAAAAGTCAGGATGTTATAGTTGTTCCCTACATTTCGTTACTTGCAGGATGCACTGCTTGCAATTAAAGGAGGCCGATTGCCTTCTCCCGGAACCTTGCCAACTTTTGGAGAGATGAAGGAAATATTGGGTTTCAACTCTTATTACGAAGAAGAGAAGAAATATGCTTCTGCTGTTAGCCAGCCTTCAATAAAAGGTTTGTAGATCTTTCACTCTCTCCAAGTGAAGGTGAACCTATTGCACTTCATGGGCCGAGCCAGAAGCTTTTACAAGGAGCAGCAAAATTTTCCATCCTTACTTTCTTTCATATGTATAACCTTTTCAATTTTGATAATTTAGGAGAGAGAGATTAGAAGGGAACTTTCAGATTTTATTTTTTTCTACAAATTTTCGAACTGAAGAGAAACTGGGGACAATTTCTCCCTCCTTTCTTCACTCTGTCCCTGTACTTGCCTTTGCCAATTAAGAGGGAATTGAATAATGAAATACTTGCCTTCGCCAACAGGTTCAACTACTCATTTTGAATAGAGAATTAGTTGACGTTCAACTTTTTATCTTATATCTATCGACAAGTGTTTTTTTTTTATCAACAAAAAAAAAAAAAAAAACACACACACACACAGCCTAAAGGCCTTAGGGATGAGAGGTTCCTAAGCCTAATTTGAAGCATAAAAAATAAAGGGCCTCCCATCTAAATTGATGAGCATGCACTGGGTATTATATGAGGTTTCATCTCAAAACCAATTGACAATGAAAGGAGTAACTCATATATCTTATAAATTGTGAGGTCTCCATCCATTTTTTCAACGTGGGATCCTCAAAAATACTTAGCAAAGATTTTATGTTCCCTTATAGCATAATCTTCTTTGTGCCTGACTTAAATTTTTGTAGTAGCTTATTAGTTCTACTGTCACTTCATATAAATTAAGGCTGTTTTACCAGTGGGCAGTAGCAGCATAAACAGTCTTCAACGGAGGGTTGAAGATGATTCAGAGAAGAAAAACCAAAATACTCAACGTCCAGTTGTTGAAGTGATTACTCCTGATATATACAGAGGCTATGATGCAGATGGATCAAAAGGTCCCTTTTCTGGTATCTGGTCCCGGAGATTGAGAGTCAAAATAACTGGAAGAGATGGATTTGAGAGACTTGATGTTAGGATTCCTGTAAGTATTAAAGATGAAATATCCTTTTTACTGTCTTTTTAGATTGTGTTTGTAGAAAAAATGTGTCCATATGATATTCAACAAAAATAACAACAATGATAAAAGCACCGGCGGGCTACATCCTTTTTAATTAAACAAGCTGTAAAATTCCAGGATCACTTGCAGCTATGATCATGATCTTCACGTTGACATACTAACATATTATGTGAATTCATATTTATATAAGCTGCTGGATATTTGTTGATATTGGCTGCCAATTGGCTAAATGAATTCAATTTTCCTTGCTAGAGAATTTAAAATGGTGAAGTTTACACATTCCTTGTATATGAGTATACATACCTGAATTTGTGTAATATTGAGAGGGGGGGGGGGGGGTGTTCAAAACTAGGTCCTTTCCTATTGTAGTTTTATTTCTTCCATTACTATTTCTGATTCTGATCAAACTTCCCAGTATTATTTTTGTGTCCTTCCATTATTAGTAGTACATTGTTTTGAGGAGTTTCTATGTTTCCCTATTTCAGGCGGGATTCTTGGAAGGACTAACAAACATAGTTCCAGGTAGTTTTTACTTCCTTACTGTCTAAGTTATCAAAATTAAATGCTGTCTAGACTATATCTTTTATGACCAATGAAATTGACATGTTTCTTAAGCATAGCTTTGGGAGGTATAAATATCAAAGAACTGATGGACGATGCTGCCGGAGAATTAGGAGGTAAACTGTTGCTGGATTTTGTTGATGGCATGGGTGACCGGATTGAAGTCTTTCTGGAGTAACTTCATTTTGTTAATTGTTACTGTCATAAAAGTCCGGGAGCCAATGAAGGTATCTCAATCATAAATCCAGCGTTAATAACATTTGCACTTCCTTAGAAAGACACTACAAAAAAATGGTTAAGCTAATAAAATGTACCTGTATGCCAAGTTATCAGAATTCCTCCTACCACCTAGTGAAGCATTTTGAGATTACTTCATCCACTAGTTAAACTATTACTACGAGATTTATCATCATGAACTTCAGATTGTAAATTATACATATTTGAGGCACTAACTGAGGAAGCGTGATTGTGGTCATTATCTAAATTGGAAAAAAAAAAAAACCTAAACTGACAAGGTGATTGACATCCATGATTGTCAACAAAGAGGTTTTAGAAAAAAAAAACCTCAATTATTAACCTTTTTTGGCTGAGGTGCCAGGGAAACAAAACAGTCTCGTTTATTTCTTAATCTTAGTTGACATCTTCTTTGAAATCTCAGAATCTCACTTATTTTCCCTGAATTCATTTAGTTTTTGTGCTTTGGTGGAAAGAACTGTTGTTTAGACATGTTGGGAAGTTGAGCTATGATTTAATCTTCCGTAAGAGTTAAAAGTCTGCTGGTGCTTTAAATTCTGCATACCACAAGTCTGGAGTCCAAGAACCAAGTGTATATATAACATGTTTGTCTTCTATTTGTGCTTCTTCTAGGACAACAGCTTGGGCGATCTGATGAGACCTCAACCGTTGAAGTGCAGCTTTGTTCGCAACTGCATCAGGTGGCTGGATTCTAGCTGTTTATGCAATAAAATTTCACATCTTAAATAGATGTTTGGATTCCTAAGCTTAGGTGTGTTCGTTACCCGCCACCATTTAACTCTTAAGAGCCAATGAGATTATAATTTGTAACTGTATACTTTATTGGTGTAAAATTTGTATTTTAGTAGAAATATGCTTTCCTAGAAGGCTAGAATCCTATATGTAGTTAGCATTATTGTGAAGCAATCATTTAATAGACCTATGAACATAGAAATAATTTATCAACAAAGAGAATGAAACGTTGAAAAATTAAATGGAGAAAGTATGTCAGATTTATATATATATTTTTTTAAAAAACTACTGGTTATAGAGTTATTTCTTACAATCACAATGCATTCTCAAATTTCAATGTGTTATCACTTTTGAAGTAGTAAAATCGTTATAATTAAACTGATGTGTTTAACTGTAATAAATGTAGAAATTTGAGATTACGATTGTAACAACTTAAAAATTTAAAGAATTTACATTTTTTTTTTTTTTTTTTTTTTTTTTTTTTTTTTTTTTTTTGAGAAATAGTTACAATTAATGGAACTATATTATCACGATAAAGGGTAGTTTTATTTTTATTTTTGCACTTCTTCCGTAATTTCTTTTTTGTAATTTTAAGATGGTATACATGTAAATTACATCATGGTCAGTATTTGCATCTCTACCTCTAGCAGGCTCATCTTCACTTACAAATTATGGAAACAATATACAAGTCTATAATGAAATTGTTCTTTATTGAATTTGACAAGAAAAAAAAAGATATCTAATCTAAAACAAAAGTTTCATTGATGAATAAGCTGGTACATGTAGTCGTAGGGAACTCAAATAATAATTAAAAAAAAATAAAAATGTTCTCCCTTCCTCTTTCTTAGTTGTCAATATTTTAATGGGGTATGTAGGGAAGTTTTGTTCACTTGTAAATTCAGAGAATATCGTTAGTATTACAAAATGTGACCCACGGCTCCTTGGACAATAAATAAATACGGTACAATATCTATCTTGGGGTAGATGAACACCTACAATCAAAATGTCAAATGCAATTAATTATGTCCCGATTGATAAACATTTGGTTTTTGGTTTTTGTTTTTTTAAAATTAAACTTATAAACACTATTTCCACATGTTTTTTTTTTTTTTTTTTTTTTTTTTTTTTTTTTTTTTTTTTTTAATCGATATGACTACCCATGTTTTAAATCGATGAATAAGCTGGTACATGTAGTCGTAGGGAACTCAAATAATAATTAAAAAAAAAATAAAAATGTTCTCCCTTCCTCTTTCTTAGTTGTCAAGATTTTGATGGGGTATGTAGGGAAGTTTTGTTCACTTGTAAATTCAGAGAATATCGTTAGTATTACAAAATGTGACTCACGGCTCCTTGGACAATAAATAAATACGGTACAATATCTATCTTGGGGTAGATGAACACCTACAATCAAAATGTCAAATGCAATTAATTATGTCCCGATTGATAACCATTTGGTTTTTGGTTTTTGTTTTTTGAAAATTAAACTTATAAACACTATTTCCACATGTAATTTTTTTTTTTTAAATCGATATGACTACCCATGTTTTCAAAAACTAAGCATGTTTTAAATCGATATGACTACCCATGTTTTAAATCGATGAATAAGCTGGTACATGTAGTCGTAGGGAACTCAAATAATAATTAAAAAAAAAATAAAAATGTTCTCCCTTCCTCTTTCTTAGTTGTCAATATTTTAATGGGGTATGTAGGGAAGTTTTGTTCACTTGTAAATTCAGAGAATATCGTTAGTATTACAAAATGTGACCCACGGCTCCTTGGACAATAAATAAATACGGTACAATATCTATCTTGGGGTAGATGAACACCTACAATCAAAATGTCAAATGCAATTAATTATGTCCCGATTGATAACCATTTGGTTTTTGGTTTTTGTTTTTTAAAAATTAAACTTATAAACACTATTTCCACATGTTTTTTTTTTTTTTTTTTTTTTTTTTTTTTTTTTTTTAAATCGATATGACTACCCATGTTTTCAAAAACTAAGCAAATTTTTTAAAACTTAAATAATTTTCAAAAACTTGTTTTTTGTTTTTGGAATTTGGCTAAGAATTCAAATGTATCATTAACAAAGATGAAAACCTTGGTAAGGAGATTGAGAGAAAACAAGTATAATTTTCAAAAACCAAAAATAAAAAATCTAATAGTTATCGAATGAATGTCAAAAACTCATTTTTAAGAAGTTAGAAATTGTGCAAGTTCAAATGAATGTCAAACTAATTCTTGGATCAAAGTTGGGTGTGTACTTCTAAGAGTACCATTTATTCTTCTAAAGAAGTATAAAGATTTTCTTATGATATATTGCAAACATGCAAGTTACTATGATTTTTTGTTCACTAGTTAGAAGTAAGAAGAAAGAAGAAAGAATGAAGAGAAAGTAGATTAAGAATTACATAAACAAACTTGAGAATGAGGCAGGGAATTAATATAACCATAAACCATTTTTTTTCATTTTGGTGCGAGTCTGCTTGAACATCCAAGCTATAAAAGTAGCCTTGTAAAATAAAATATTAAAAAGAAACTTACATTAGTGTAAAGAACTCATGTAGACTTTAGAAGTGCACTAATTAATTAGCACAAAGATATAGAACTTGAATTTAGCTATAGTAGTCATAAATATTTAAAATCGGAAAGAGAAGTTTATCTAATATGCTACTGATATTGATAAAAGATTTTAAAGATAAAAACCTGTTGTATTTGTGGGAGAATATGCTACTAATTAACAAACTCTACAATGAGCAATGGATATTGCAAGAATAGGTGAAATCCAACTCTTCAACTTTGTTCGTTCCAACCGCCACCCAACCAAAAACGAAAAAACAGAGAGAATTGATGCTTAACCAATAGCCAGCAACTCCACAAGCTAGCAAAGTGTGTAGTACTACAAGATGATAGTTTCATGATTTTGTTTAGAAAGCTGATAGAAATTATGTGCATTTCACGGTGGTTATTTTAAAAGAAATGAAAAGAGACTAACGTTCAAAAGAATACAAGCCCCACAAGGGATGAAATAAAACAGAAACAACTTGCATCCCAATTCAGATTAATATCTAACAAAAAAAAAAAAAAACTTACAAAATACTTAAAGTCCTTTTGCAACAGAGAAGAAGCTACTAATTTTCTTGATAACGATTTTACTGTAAATAAACCAGAGGGTTCCAACGACCATATTCTTGAATCAGCACGAGAGCCAACCTTCAAGGAAGAAAGAACACCCAACAACGATTGCAAAGCTGGAATTTCATCATCCTTAAGCAGCCTCCTAAAGACAATATTCCATGATAAATGCTGAGAATCCCACAAACCAGCCACCAAACCATTCGAAGATGTAGAGATAGCAAATAATCGAGGAAAACACAACTTAAAAGAAGAATCACATAACCAAATATCATCCCAGAAATAAATGATTAGAGATGGAAAAACGGAATATAAAGATGACAAATGAGTATGCTAGAGTTTACTTGTAAAGGCTAGGCGCTTAACACTAGTGTGGTGCTTGCCAACCATCCTCATATATATAAGAGAAACTTGCATAATGATTACCTCTAGTCATAGAATACTAGTATAGTACTATAGTCACACTAGGCATGGACACAAGTCACAATTTTGATGGATGCAACTCAGTTCAGCTTAATACGGTGGCAAAGCCATGAGCATGCTTGTCCAGGGCGAGTTGTGCCTATGGCCGCATGTCCAAACCATCCTCACCCATCATGTTTTAGTACCATGTAATTAGTTTTGTTATTTACTTTCTGTTGTAATGAGTTTTGTGGGCGTATGACTCCTCGCGATGTCGCATGTTCACGCCTGCCAGACTAAAAATGCCTCATAATGTACTATAGGGGGACCAAGTAGTCATCAAACCACCCCCCTACCAAGCATTGTATACTTTCTTGCAATCAAGCTTTCTTGCACCCTTGTATTCAATGCTCTCTTTTAAAGATGTTTTCAATGCTTTTTCTCTCTCACGTTTTATAAAACCAATTTTCTCCTAAAACGTGAGTGGAGGCTAGACCCTACGCCGAAGTTGTCCGCTATTTGCGATTTTTGTACGGCTGACTTGCCCGCCGGGTTAGGACAAGTGCCGCACAATCGCCCGTCCCGAGTTTGAAAGTCTGCGATTGTGACACTTAACACTAGTGTGGTGCTTGCCAACCATCCTCATATATATAAGAGAAACTTGCATAATGATTACCTCTAGTCATAGAATACTAGTATAGTACTATAGTCACACTAGGCATGGACACAAGTCACAATTTTGATGGATGCAACTCAGTTCAGCTTAATACGGTGGCAAAGCCATAACTTTTATTGTGACTTGCTAGGAATAACTTTTATTGTGACTTGCTAGGATGTTTGTAGACCAGTTGGTTGGTGGTTGAGGTGCCATTGTAGATAGGTCAATACAGGGCATGACAACACACTACTAAGTACACATTCTTAAGTCTGATATCTAGTTTGCGACAAGGTGTTGGATGAGGCATGTCAGGTCTTTCAGTCTTTCAACCCCATGCCTAAACCAAAAAGCTTAAGATGAGCTGATAGTTACTTGATCTTGCCTATGACAAGCTCTAAGCACCTAATCTCAACTAGGTTAGGTTAACATGCATCTGCTTTCACCTAGGTCGAATTACTGACCTATTCACTCTAATTTCTCGATCTCACCTGGGTTGGGCTACTGATGAAGTTCTTAATCAAGACAATCTAAGAACTCAGATCAATGATCACAAATGAATCTTGCATATTATTAGTGATCAAAACAGATGCCTTATATAAGAGCAATCTATGAATACAGAATAATTCAAGTTACAACTAAATTAAAGTTACGACTAAATTTCACAGTAGAGAAAAACAAGAATTAGTTGTAACTAATAACAATTCTAACAGACTAACTATTTAATCAATAGGCTTGCTTAATAGCTACCAATTACTTGCACTTACTTAAGTCTAGTGCTTAGGTGGTAATCCATGCTGAGGTGGTCTGACATTTTTTTAGCACACCACCCATCCCCAAAGCCTTAAAAAATAAAAAGGGCAAAAGAAAAAAGTCTTGCTTGGCCAAAATCCAAAAACTCAACAAACAAAGTGCACAGTAAAATGCAAAAACAAAGAGATATGACATATAAACAACTAACCAGCTTGAATAGTTATACGCCTAAACTTGAAGACAATGGCTACTTGGAGACTAAAATCAAGGATTCAAGATTAATACGAAAAAGATAAATTAACACATTATGCACACAATCTAAAGAACTTGCTCACGAATGTCCATCAAAAGCAAACTCAATGAACAATCAGAGGCAGTGTTGTAACTAGAATATGCTAATAAATATCTCAAATCATCAATAAGAAATTTATACAACAAATACTTGATAAATGTTGCTAGTGACCCTGAATTTCCAACTAAATAAACCGACATCTTCTATCCACAAAACGAGTGGCACATGATGAGCAGTGGCCTATATATTTCTTTCCTGCAGCAACATACAAAAATAGATAACAGTGTCGTTATTGTTGAAAACTTGCTGAACACCTGTCCTACCTCAATCACAAATGATTGTGCACCAGGTGTCCATCACCACTTTCTATCATAAGAATAAGGGATTCAGAACCATACCAGAGCAATGCTGAGAGAACACCAAGGATTTCACGTTCGTGTCACTAAAATAGTTCCCAATATATCAGTTGCATGATACAGAACTAATAAGCACATGTGATGATTGAAGGGCTATTTGGTTAAATATTTGGATAGTTTTAAAATACTTAGGTTGTGGAAAAAAGAATTATCCTGAACCTACATAGGGAAAAATGAAAAGAGACTAATGTTCAAGAGATACAAACTCCACAAGGGAGTGAAAATAGAAGACAATAAAAAGAACACAAAGGAAATATGGAAACATCCCAAAAACCACCATTACCTACTCTTAGTAGTCAAAGTGAATTATTTCATTCCAAATTAAAGATATACAACCAAGCACCATACAAAATGAGTTGCAAACATCTTAGATTGGGAGATAGGTGGTATAAACCTTGACAATCTAACAAGAGCAATGTTGACGGACATGAATCAGAATGCAGGTTGAGATAACTGAATTACTTACAAATAAATAATAATTTATATAGGGTACAAAGTGTTAGGAAGACTAAACTGGGAATGCCTATGAATACATGCTACATAGTAGAAAGACTAAATGAAAATGAACATAACAAGTCACTAAAAGAAAAAGATTTAAGAAAAAGTGATAAATAACAACTGACATCATAGTTTAAGTTAGCATGATGGAGAACAATAGGACAACAGCCAGAAGCTCCACCAAATGCAATGCTATATGATTCATCAAGAGCACCATCTACTAATTACTGCTTCTGATATAACTTGTCACCTTGGACGTGTTATGATATATGCTATTTTGTATATATGTCCTTTATCGTAATTGTACATTACTTAAGTTAGGGCTTTTTTGTATTCCTATATATATGTGTTATTCTCTAATGTGAATAGATGAGTATTTTCCCTAATACTTTGTACATGGTATCAGAGCCATGCCCCTCACGTAGCCGTTTCGTAAATTCCTCGGGTGCCGATCAAAGAATTTGTGAGTCTTGAAAAACATAGTCTTGGTGGAGATCCGTAGTTAGACTCTATTGGGTAGGCGTTTAGCCTAGATAAGAGCAAACTCCTTGGTAAAGGAGTGTTTGACGGATAGATGACTATTTGAGGGGAGGCTCGTTCGTGGTACTTTGTTTGAGGGGAGGATTGTTGGGAATTAGAGAGTGCAACCTAAGTCCCACATTGGCTAGACAAAGGGATGATCATGGGTTTATAAGGGAGGACAAATATCTCCATTGGTATGAGGCTTTTTGGGGTGAACCAAATTGTACAACTCCATTCATAGTAATTGGAGCCATTTAGCTTATGTTCTGTGAACTTCGAAGAAAGAGGAATAGATATGATCAAAGGTTTCATCTCAGTCATTGGTAACTTAAAACCGCTGATAAACCTTAATAAACCACAAAAACAGGATTGAATCGCAAAAAAACAGCTTGATACTGAAGAAAACTACACAACTTGAGACCGAATAAGGTATATTCAGAACTCTAATCACACAGGCTGGCCGGAAACAACGAGGCGAGACGAACCCAGGCGACGGAAGCGGAAACGGGTGGCTCACCTGCTCTCACGCGCCGGTGGCTGCAGAACCTTCAGGCGGCGCGTGTGGCTCACGCGCGGTGTTTTCCAATGATAGACGTCGGCGCTCCTACCTAGGTAGGTGGTGATGACAAACGAACACTCAAACGAGGTGACCCAAACTTCAAACCCTAACCCTAGAGCCTAGCCACCAAAGAGAGAATTCTAAAACCCTAAACTCTATGATACCAAATTTGCAACTCACCAAAGGAGAATTATTTAAAGACCCAGAAAGATACAAAAGATTAGTTGAGAAGTTGAATTATCTAACAGTGACACGACCAGACATTGCTATATATATGTGTTATTCTCTAATATGAATAGATGAGTATCTTCCCTAACACTTTGTATAGAATGAACTATAGAACCTATATCCAAAACAACAAGAACATTTACTTATGTATTACTTTAAATATTAAAAAAATGTTTATTGTTATTTTGTTATAATTTTTTATAGATATATCCATGAGTGTCTAGACTAGCTTGCACACACCTCACTTAATCTCATAGAACAACCGTCTAACCTTACTACATTTGGTTGCAAAAAAAAAAATGTTCAACAAGTTTAATGAAACATGTTATAGTATATATTAATGTTTAGTCCTTTATTGTAATTTTACTATTATTAGTTTAGGGCTTCCATGTATGCCTATATATATTTGGTTCTACGGTATAGAAGAATTATTCTAATTCTCTCACAGATTTAGCAATAACATGGTATCAGAGAAAGGTCTTTTCTAGGGCAATTAGGGTTTTGTCCCCTTAGAGATTTGTGAGCCCTTAGGGTTTGAGGTTTGCTTCTTGGAGGGTTTGGTCTTTTACCTTGAGTTTTGCACATCATTGTCGCCGTTAGGGTCTGTTACCACTGCCGTTGAAGTCTGTTGTTGTTGCTGTTGTCAAGGTCTGTTCTCGAAGTATTTTTTCGTCATCGCCGAGCTCATTGGAAAGGCCACTCGCCGATCAACAAGAACCTAAGATCCGAGCAAAAAATCTTTAGTGCATGAGCCACATGCGTCGCCGAAACATTCGCTGTCCGTCCTATGTGCTGATGCATGAGGGTGCGTGTGTGGCCAGAATCTTCTCCAATTATCGTGTTTGCCATTTCTTTCCATTTCCTACTTGCTTCTGTGGTTAGTTTGGTCATAAGCGGTTTGGGTTAAAAGTCGTTTTGGAAAAGAATTAGGGTACTTTATTGGAAACTCCATTCAACTCATATTTTCAAAAGTTGTGTTGTCATTTGGCTTTGATTTCGTGGTTTTAGATCAAAGTTTGTGGTTTTACATTCGTTATTGACTTGTGGCCGAACAAGAGCTTGCAGGCAAACTCAATCCATTCACGATTCATCTAAGAAACCATTTGTTAATTCTATAGTCGAGTTGCTAAATTTTAACAGTACCAGAAATCATTGAACACATCTTTTTCATCATCTGTACCCCTATTACAACCATTGCTAGGTCAGGTAACATGAATCATTGTCTTATTTTTTCCTCTACCAAATGGGTCATAGACTCTGGTGCTACTAATCATATGACATGTAACCTCAATTTGTTTTCCACTCTTTCTTCATTTACATCCCTTGCTAACGTTACTTTGGCAGATGAATCAAGATCATCTATTCTTGGATCTGGCACAATAAATCTAACCCCATCTCTTTCTTTGTCATCGGTTCTACATTTACCTCAGTTTTCTTTAATTTGATCTCTATTAGTTAACTCATTTGTGACCTTAATTGTTGTGTTTCATTTCATCCTGGCTATTGCTTGTTTCAAGATTTTGTGACAAAAAAGATTATTGGTAGATGACATGAATCTGGAGGACTTTATATTTTTGATCATCAAGTGCCAAAAGTTACATGTTCTGGTGTTGTTTCTCCTCTTGATGTTCATTGTTGTCTAGGTCATCCATCTCTTTCAGTGCTAAGAAAGCTTTGTCCTCAATTTCATAACTTGTCTTTATTGAATTGTGACTCGTGTCAATTTGCCAAATTTCATCATCTTAGTTTGAGTTCTAGAATCGATAATAGGGCAAGTGCGCCTTTTGAATTAGTTCATTCTGATATTTGGGGTCTTTGTCTAGTTGTTTCCAAATTTGAATTTCGATATTTTGTTACCTTTGTTTATGATTACTCTCGTATGGCTTGGTTATATTTTATGAAAAACCGTTCTGAGTTACTTTCTCACCTTTGTAATTTTCATGCTGAAATTCGAAAAGTGACAATGCTGGTGAGTACTTTTCTGAAGTACTTAGGTCGTACCTATGTAAGTATGGAATTCTTCATCAATCATCTTGTGCCAATACTCCATTCCAAAATGGAGTTGCTGAACGAAAGAAAAGACATCTCATTGAAACTGCAAGAGCAATATCTGAAGAAATGGAAAACAAGTTTATTATAGAATTAAATGAAAAAGAATATTCACAAAGAAATAAAATTTTCACAAAAATTGTCAAAATCCAAATGCAAGTGGTAAATTGAAAGAAAATGAGAACGTAAAGAGGGAACAAAATCAAAGAGGTTACCAATATCACCGCTGCATCAGCCACCTCCAAGTCACGAAAATGTCACTCCATCAACTTCCTTAGAGTGACAACAACGTCACCGCATCAGCCACATTTCCTCCTATATACACCACGAAATAAAAAAAAGCATCTCCCTCAAGTCACTTCAAAGCCACTGCCATATATCTACATTTTCTTCCAAATCACAAGCTCATCCAAGTCACCTTCAAACATCCTTCTCCAAGTCACCAACATGTTGTCTCCTCCAAGTACCTCCAAGTCTCCTCCACTCCATTGCCATGTCGCCTCCTCAAAGTCACCTCCAAGCCTCCTCCTCTAAGAAACCACCATGTTGCCTCCTACTCAAAATCACCGCCAAGTTGCCACCTCCATGCCTTCACGATGTTCACTCCTCAAAGTCACTGCCATGTGTCCTCTTCCATGTCTCTGCCACTTTACCTCCTCTTCTAAACCACTGCCATGTCACCTACACCACAAATCACTGCCATGTCGCCTCCTCCAAGCCATTGTCATGTCGACCATTCTTCAAACTCACTACCATGTTGCCTCCTCCAAGTCACCTCCAAGCTTCTATTCCAAGTCATTGCATTAGCCTCCTCAAAGTCACAAGCATGTCATTGCATAATCCTGCCCCAAATAATTGCCATGTCGCTTTCTCCCAAGCTCCTCCAAGTTAAAGCCATCAGCCTCCTCCAAGTCACCTTCAAACATCCTTCTCGAAGTCACCACCATAATGCCTCCTCCTCTAAGTACCTTCAACTATCCTCCACCCCACTATCATGTTGCCTCATCCATCATGTCATCGCCAAGTTCCCACGCCACTACGATGTTGCCTCCTACAAGTCACCTCCAAGCCTTCTTTTCCAAGACATTGCATTAGCTTCCTCAAAGTCACAACCATGACATTACATAATCCTCTCCCAAATAATTGTCACGTCGCTTCCTCCCAAGCTCCTCCAAGTTAAAGCCAACTCCAAGCCACCTTCAAACATCCTTCACCAACTCACCACCATAATGCCTCCTCCTCGAAATCTCCTTCAAGTGTCCTCTAAATCACAGCCATGTCGCCTCCTACATAAATTCACCGCCAAGTTGTCACATCGATGTCTTCGCCATATTGTCTCCTCCTCAAAGCCACTGACATGTCTCCTTTTCCTCAAAGTCATTGCCATGTGTCCTCCTTCATGTCTTTACCACGTTACGAACTCTTCCAAACCACTGTCATGTTGCCTGCACCACAAATCCCTGTCATGTTGCCACCTCTGTCATCGTCATGTTGCCTCCTTCAAGCCTCTGCCATGTCATCCATGTCTTCGCCATGTTGCTTCATCCTCCACGCCACTACCATGTCTCCCACATCTCAAAGTCACCCCCATGTTGCCTCCTCCAAGCCACTGCCATGTAAGCTCGAAAAAGTATTCGCTATGTTGCCTCCTCCTGGTCACCTTCAAGCCTTCTTTTCCAAGTCATTGCATTAGCCTCCTCGAAGTCACAAGTATGTCATTGCATAATCCTTCCCCAAATATTTGCCTTGTCGCTTCCTCCCAAGCACCTCCAAGTCACCCCCAACCCTGCTCCTCCAAATCACCGTCATGCTGCCTCGTTCTCAAAGTCACTGCCAAGTTGCCACGTTGATGTCTTCAACATGTTGCCTCTTTCTCTAAGGCACTAGAATGTTGCCTTCTTCAAAGTCAGCGTCATGTGTCCTCCTCCATGTCTTTGCGACGTTGCCTCCTCTTCCAAACCACTGCCATGTCGCGTACACCACAATTTACTGCCATGTTGCCACCTTCATGTCTTCCCATGTTTCCACGTTTGAGCCACCGTCTTGTCGACCATTCTTTTACATGACGACGACACATCCAAAAAGTCTGATCGTATTGCAATGGATAAGAGAAAATAAGCATTTAATTCAAAAGGCAAATAATGGAAGGATGATATGTTTGTCATTTTATGATTTCTATAGAACTCATAAATGTAACACAACGCCAAATAAGAATCTAAGAATCTTCATGCATTGATACATGTTCGCATATTATACATGTTCAAGCATTCAATATATTATATATTTTACTAGATAGAGAACAATCAAAAGCGTTTCATTCAACAATGATGGAAAACATTTGTGGCTTCAATTAGGATATATAGTTTCCAAATTAAAGGAATTCAAACCGTAAAAAGTTATTGCTCATTGAATAATTAACCATAAAAAAGAAAATGGCATCAAAAGGAGCAAAATATAAAGAAACTAAATGAAAGCAAGACCGGGAAACATTTGGGTACTTTTACAAGATGGTGAAGACACGTCTAAAAAACTTGATCATATTGCAATGGCCAAGAGAAGCAAAAGGTTTCATCCTGAAAGTTAAATATCAAAAAGCAAAGTTTCCAAGGATGATTTTTTTTGTAAATTTATCGTTTCTAAATAACTCATAAATGTAAGTTACTTCCAAATAAGAATCTAAAAAGCACGATGCATCCTTACAAGTCCTCATGTCGTACAATTAATCTTAAAAAAGTAATTATCTTCTAGTGTTCAATACATTATTCAATGAAATAGTTATTGGAAAAACTAATCAAAAGCTTGGCATTCATCAATGACTGGAAACATTCATGGATTCAACTACAAGAATCTAAAAGTGGTAACACCAACCTAAAATAAATTAATCAAGGCTTGGATAATCAAACATAAATCTCAGAATCTTTAGTTACAAATCATTCAACCAAATCAACATAACTCGAAACCAGAACTACAAATGATATAAAGAAAGTATAGTAACCATGGTCCATAATCTTAAATATATAATGCAAAATGAAGAAAGAAATATGGAAATAAAAAAAAGAAAACATCAATTGGGATAAATGATTCCCAAATAGAATAAAAAATTAGAAGTCCCGCATTCTCATAAAAAAATTCATGTCAACCCAACCCATGTTTGTTAGCAAATATGCTAAATAAGCAAACTCTAATAAGATGCGATGTATACATGACAACTATCAAATTATGACCAAACTTATATACTGCAAAAATATAGAACAGAGACGACGTACCTAAGCTGGTCCTTGCTTACAAGTTGGATCCCTTCCTTCTTTCCATAAACATTTGATTCTCTTGCATTTGCCTGTTAAAAAAGTCATGTAACATACAAAGAGAAGCTCAAAGAAACAAAAATTCGAAAATATGAATCTTTTCGACTCTTTGAGCTGAATGTTGTCTTTGCATGTAAATTATTATTGGGCAAATATTTTTAATTATTGTAAACAAAACAAAAGACGAAAAACCTTATGATTTAAAGCTTGGGAGTGAAGAGAGGAGTGAGTCTTCGATAAAGCTTGGTGTTTTTGAAAAAAAAGAGAGAATAGTGAGTCTCACGACATCGTTTGAATTGGTTGATTACTGTCGACTATGTTCCATATCTCCCCGTTTCTCATTCTTCTTTTCTTCTCATTTTCCACTCCTTTTGGTACTGTTCTTCTTTTGTCTCTCTTCTTTTATCTCCTTTTTCTATTCCTCCTTTTGAAACTTCCTTCCCGTACCCTTTTTTTTCCAGCATTTTTTCCCTTCCTGTTTTAACATTCTTCCCCATTTCGTTAATTATTTTCTTTTTGTATCTCATTTTCCCATTCTTGTCTCCCACTCAAGAAGAATCCACAGATAGTCAATGATCAAAACCAATATCAGGCTGAAATCTTAAGTGACAAAAGAAAAACCATAATCTTTTCCACACTCAATTATAAACAAGAAAACTCATAAATGAATTTTTTTTCACAAACCACGAACGTTTGAGAACTGTAAGTATTTTCTTAAAGAATGTTATGTCGCATTGGACAATTCAAAAGAAACAGAATTTTCTAGTTTGTCTTCTTCCCTTTTTCCTCCATTCCATTTTTCTTTTTTTCTTCCTCTCCATTTCCTTCCTATTTGAAGAAACACAGTACTTTCTCCTTTGATATAGAACACCCAGCCTTTTCATTCACACTTCAGATGCAAACGTGTTTGTAACACAATCAAGGTCAAAATATTTACTTTCCTAGGACTATCCATTTTCCAAAAAGCTTTTACAAACCCTCTGGAAAGATTTGAAAAGCTGACTATGCACATTTTGTTCATCTTCTTTTGTTCCCATTTTCCACTCCTACGTATTTTTTCTTTTCTAATCTTTGTCACGTTTTTCTATTATTCCATATCTCTCTTTTCCTTTATCTTCTTTTACCTTTTTTTAAAACTTTTACCCTTCCTTTTTTTCTTAATTTTTCGTCCCTTTTCTTTTGGATTTTCCTTGTTGTACATCTTTTTTCTTCTCTTTTTCTACTATTCCTTCATTTTTTTCTTCTTTTCCTTCATTCTCTCTTGAGAAAAAAAACCCATCACAACAACTTTTCAACCAAACCAACGATTCAAGTGCTCTACAACTTTAAAAGGGACACAAAATTATTGAGTCGGGAAAAAAACTCGATGCTAAAGAGGCTTTAACAAAAAATAGAGATCATAGATCTTCCACAGAGAATATCAACACTCAAATCAAAGAGAATGTGATAAGGATTGACCTCTTCTGTGTCATTGCCCGTTCCATTCAAAGAGATAGGAAATAAGTTTTGAAAAAGACAAAAAAGGTTTATCATTTACAATGACTTGGAAGAAACATCATCCCATCAAGCAAGCAAACAAAAATTATCAACAAGAGATTGATAAAGAGTTAGCCTTCAAAATAGGTAGTCACAATACCTGAAGAAATGGAAAACAAGTTTATTATAGAATTAAACGAAAAACAATATTCACAAAGCGACGAAAATTTTCACAGAAACTGTCAAAATCCAAATGCAAGTTGTAAATTGAAAGAAAATGAGAACGTAAAGGGGGAACAAAACCAAAGAAGTTACTAATATCATTGTCGCATCAGTCCCAAGTAAAAAACATGTCACAACATCAACCTCCTTAGAGTGACAAAAACGTCACCGCATCAGCCTCATCTCCTATTATCTACACCATGAATAAAAATAAGCATTTCCCTCAAGCCACTTCAAAGTCATTGCCATGTATCTGCACTGGCCTCTTCCAAATCACAACCATGTTGCCACATCAGCCTCATCCAAGCCACCTTCAAACATCCTTCTTCAAGTCACCACCATGTTGCCTCCTCCTCCAAGCACCTCCAACCAAATCTCCTCCTCTACGCCACTACCATGTTGCCTCCTCCAAGTCACCTCCATGTCACCTCCAAGCCTCCTCCTCTAAGTCATTGCCATGTCGCCTCCTACTCAAAGTCACCGCCAAGTTCCCACGTCACTACGATGTTGCCTCCTCCAAGTCCCATCCAAGCCTCCTCCTCTAGGTCACCACCACGTCGCCTTCTACTCAAATTCATAAACAAGTTGCCACATCGATGTTTTCGCCATGTTGCCCCCTTCTCCAGACCACTGACATGTCGCCTCTTTGTCAAAGTCACCGTCATGTTGCCTCCTTCGTGTCTTTGCAACCTTACATCCTCCTCCAAACACCTGTCATGTCACCTCCACCTCAAATCAGCGTCATGTTGCCTCATCCTCCAAGTCATTGCCATGTCTCCCACATCTCAAAGTCACCTCCATGTTGCCTCCTCCACGCCAATGCCATGTAACCTCCAAAAATTCTTCACCATGTTGCCTCCTCCAAGTTATCCCCAAGCCTTCTTTTCCAAGTTATTGCAATAGCCTCCTCGAAGTCACAAGCATTTCATTGCATAATCCTCCGTCAAATAATTGACACGTAGCTTCCTCCCAAGTATCTCCAAGTCACCTCCATCAAATCACTTCCATGTCGCATCCTTTTCAAACTCACCACCAAGTTGCCATATCGATGTCTTAAACATGTTGCCTCCTTTTCTAAGCCATTGACAGGTCACCTCTTCCTCAAACTCAACACCATGTGTCCTCCTCCATGTCTTCACCACGTTACCTCCTCTTGCAAATCATTGCCATGTTGCCTGCACCATAAATCACCGCCATGTTGCCAACTCCGTGTGTTCACCATGTTGCGTCCTGCAAGCCACAACCATGTCGACCATTCTTCGAAGTCACTGCTATGTTGCCTCTTCCAAGTCATTTCCAAGCCTTGTATTCCAAGTCACTGCGTTAGCTTCCTTAAAGTCACAAGCATGTCATTGCATAATCCTCCACCAAATAATTGCCACGTCAATTCCTCCGAGTCAATGCCATCAGCCTCCTCTTATTCACCTTCAAACATCCTTCTCCAAGTCACCACCATAATGCCTCCTTCTCCGAGTACCTCCAAGTGCCCTCCATGCAGCTACAATGTTGCCTCTCCATCACGTCATTGCCATATCACCTTCTACTCAAAGTCATCGCCAAGATGCCACATCGATGTTTTCACCATGTTGTCACCTCTTTCAAGCCACTGACACGTCACCTCTTCCTCAAAGTCACCCCATGTTGCCTCGACCTCAAATCATCACCATGTCGCCACCTCCATGTCTTCCCATGTTGCTTCCTCCAAGCCACTCCACATAACCTCCAAAAAGTATTCGCCATGTTTCCTCCTCCAAGTCACCTACAAGCCGTCTTTTCCAAGTAATTGCATTAGCCTCCTCAAAGGCACAAGCTTGTCCATTGCATAAACCTCCCCAAATAACTGCCACGTTTCTTCCTCCCAAGCTCCGCCAAGTCACCTCCTAGCCTCCTCCTCAATGTCACTGCCAAGTTGCCACTTCCATGTCTTCGCCATGTTGCTTCCTCATCCAAGCCACTCACATGTCGCATCATCCCCAAAGCCAAATCCATGTGGTCTCCTCCATGACTTTGCCATGTCACCTTTTCCTCCAAACGACTACCATGTCACCTATTCCACCAAGTCACCGCCATGTTGTCTCCACCTCAAATCACTATCATGTTGCCTCCTCCATGTCTTTAGCTATGTTGCCTCTTCCTCCAAGCCACTACCATGTCGCCTCCTCCTTAATGTCAACGACATGTTGCCTCGTCTAAGCCACTGCCATGTTGCTCCTCCAAGCCATTGTCATGTTTCGTCAACCAAGCCACTGTCAAGTAAGCTTAAGTCTATGCCATGTCAGTGCCTCACAGTATTGTCCAAGTAACAACCTTGTTTCATCCTCCAAGCCACCTCCAAGTCATCGATATATCACACCTTCCAAGCCACTACCAAGTCAACGCCTTGCCCCTAAGCTGGTCCTTGCATACAAGTTGGATCTCGTCCTTCTTTTCATAAAAAAATGATTCTCTTTCAATTACTTGTTAAAAAAGTCATGTAACATACAAAGAGAAGCTCAAAGAAACAAAGATTTGAAAATATGAATCTTTTCGACTCTTTGAGCTGAATGTTGTCTTTGCATGTAAATTATTATTGGGCAAATATTTTTAATTATTGTAAACAAAACAAAAGACGAAAAACCTTATGAGTTATGACTGAAAGCTTGGGAGTGAAGAGAGGATTAAGTCTTCGATAAAGCTTGGTGTTTTCGGAAAAAAAAAAAGAGAAAAGAGTGAGTCTCACGACATCGTTTGAATTGGTTGATTACTATCGACTATGTTTCATATCTCCCCATTTTCCATTCTTCTTTTCTCCCATTTTTCACTCATTTTGGTACTATTTTTCTATTGACTCTTCTTTTATCCCCTTTTTCTATTCCTTCTTTTGAAACTTCCTTCTTGTGCCTGTTTTCTAGCATTTTTTCCCTTCCTGATTTAACCATCTTCCTCATTTTATTAATTATTTTCTTTTTGTATCTCATTTTCCCTTTTTTTCCGCTCAAGAAAAATCCACCGATAGTCAATTATCAAAGCCAATATCAAGCTGAAATCTTAAGTGACAAAAGCAAAATCATGATCTTTTCCACACTCAAATATAAAAAAGAAAACTCATAAATGAAAACCTTTCACAAACCACGAACGTTTGAGAACTATAAGTAATTCCAAAAAGAATGTTATTTAGTATTGGACAATTCAAAAGAACAAAAATTTTCTAGTTTGTCTTCTCCTCTTTTTCTTCCATCATTCCATTCTTCTTTTTTTTTCTCTCCATTTCCTTCGTATTTGAAGAAACATGGTACTTTCTCCTTTGATATAGAACGCTCAGTCTTTTCAACTCTTACCCTTCCTCTTCTATTAATTTTTTGTCCTTTTTCTTTCATATTTTCCTTGTTGTACATCTTTTTTCTTCTATTCCTTCATTTTCTCTCCAGAGAAAAAAACCAACAAAACAACTTTTCAACCAAACTAACAATTAAAGTAAGTTATACTACTCTAAAAGGGACACGAAATTATTGAGTTGGGAAAAAAACTCGATGCTAAAGAGGCTCCAATGAAAAATAGAGATCATAGATCGTCCACAGAGAATATCAACACTCGAATCAATGAGAATGTGATAAGGATTGACCTCCTCTGTGTCATTGCCCATTCCATTCAAAGAGATGGGAAACAAGTTTTCAAAAAGACAAAAAAAGATTTATCATTTACAATGGCTTGGAAGAACCATCATCCCATCAAGCAAGCAAACCACAATTATCAACAAGAAATTGATAAAGAGTCAGCCTCCCAATAGGTAGTCACAATACCTGAAGAAATGGAAAAAACAAATTTATTATAGAATTAAATGAACAAATAATAATTCACAAAGAAATTAAGGTTGATGAGTTTGAGTACGAAGATGAAGAGAATTTTGCGGCATAAACTTCGAACTTAGCGGAACCCTAACCCTAGCCTCCGGCCGCCGTCTTCTTCAGTAGCCGTTGCCGTCGCCGTCGCCTCTTACCGCCTCCGCCGTCGCCGTCGCCTCTCGCCGCCTTCGCCGTCGGTTCTCGTCGCCTCCGTCGTAGCCGCTCGCCGCCTCCCCGCCGTCCTTTATCCATTCTCTCTCCCCGAAAATCCCTAGCCTCCCTTCCATTCTCTCTCTTCGATAAACCCTTCCCTAATCCTAGTAACCAGTCGCCACTTTCGTCCGTCGTAGTCGCCGTTGGGATTCGCCGCTCACGCCGTCCAGCGCCGTCTCTCCGCCGCCGTCCGCCGTCCGCCGCCGTTCGCCGTCCACCGTTTTTTGCTTCTTTTCGCTGTTTTTTTAGCTGTTTTCTTCTGCTGCCGCTTTGGTCTGTTTTCAACCGTCGTTTTGTTCGCCGCCAGTCATTCGTCGTCTGTCCTCTACTCTTCACAGCCGATAGCTGTTTGTTTTTCGAGGTTTTCTTTGGATTGTGGTTGAGTTCTATTTTATGGTTTTATGGAAGTGATGGAAGAGATGAGTTGTTGTATCCGAAATATTTATTTCCGTCTATGGGGTGAAGAAGATGAATGTTTTATGGAAGGAATGAATAAAGATCAGAAAATTCACATTTCTTTATCCCTCTTAGGGTGGCTTGAAATCTCGTTGGTTGAACTTTTGCATCTCCCTGTTCATTCATTTTTTAATAAGAAATTCAAGGATGATTTTGGGACTATTCGTCTGTCTAAATTTAGATCTGTTGAGGGTTGGCATTTGGAATGCGCAGTATGGCCTTCTTATGGAGGAAGGAAGAATGTTCATGTTCCTGCGAGTTTTGAAAAGAAAGGTTGGATCGTTTTTTGGGAAATGGTAAGGGATTTTTTCTTTAAATATGGAAAACCTGAGCATTCTATGTTGGATTTCTCCGTTCGAATTGAGAAAGTTGATACGAACCAGGAAGCTGTGGTGAAATTACCTGAGTTTTCTTCCTTTTGGGTAAGAAAAGAGAGTGAAGTTATGGATTTGAATTTCAATTCGACTTTGGTGGTTTCTAGGTTGTTTGCTCATTACTCATGGCAGGAGGTTCAAATCGCCTTAGAAAATTATTTTCGAACTTGAATTTCAATTAATCCTTTTATGGATGATAAAGCGTTGTTTAAGCTTGATGTGGGTCGTTCTGATTTAAATTTTGATGGAAAGTGGGGTCTTGTTGGGGACCTTCATTTGACAATTGAGCGTTGGTCCGATGAAAAGCATTCTCACCCAGAATTCATCAAGAGTTATGGAGGTCGGATATCTATAAAGAACTTACCATTGATTTATTGGAAACGACCATGTTTTGAAGCTATTGGACAACATTTTGGTGGATTGATTAGTATTTCGTCTCAAACTCTTAACTTAATTGATTGTTCAGCAGCAGTTATTGAAGTGGAGGAAAACATTTGTGGCTTCATTCCAGCTGAGATTGATGTTAAAGGTGGGAATACCAGAAATTTCTCTCTCCGTTTTGGCGACATTGTCCCTCTTGACCTTTCAGGTGTGTGTTGTTCGAATTCTGGAATTTTATCCTCACAAGATTTTACTAACTCTGTGGATTTAAAGAGGGTTAATCAGGTCCTGGAAGATGAAAGTCTCTTTTTACCACACGAAGACGACTTGGTGATGGCTATTGAGGATTCAATAACCCTTTCGGATGGGCATGCGAAGGTTAATGAGCTGGTGTCTCCTTTGCTTTCGAAGCAAAGTTTAATTAAACCATTTCCTCTTCATTATTCTAGAAGAAAAGGGTTTTCCTCCACCATGGATCTTTCAGAATCTAATTCAGATTATGTTGAGGAATCTTGTGCTCGTCTTCTGTCTCTACCCTCGAATCACTTGGAATCTCCCACGAAAGGTTCTAAGATGCAAGAGACTTTATACCCTGTTAAGATTGTTAGTCAATCACAAATTTCTCTTCCTGGTTCAGACACACTTTTCACTAAAGGGGTAGTAAGTCTCTCTTCTCCTAAGAAGATTTCTCCCTGTTTTGATTCTGATGGGGAATCAGATGTTAGTATGAGCAGCGAGGAGTCGATTTTTCATGTTCAAGATTTTGAGTTGGTAGATCAAGTGGAAGATGATTCATTTGCTGAAGCTTTTGAAAACCTCTTTGAAGTTAATGTTCAAGGTGTCGATATTTTTGAGGGAGTGGTACCATCGGTGGTTTCTCCTTAAATCCCAGCCAAATTTTCTTCTCTGATTGAGATTTGTGGGTTCCAGATGCAGGAAATTCCTATTTTGTCTCCAGCAGTTAAAGCTCATTAATGGTTTTCCAGTTAGCTCAGTTTAATAATTCTCTAAGGGTTTGCCTTGTCAAGTTGGGCTTTCGTCAGTTTCCTTTGGTGCAGTTTCCTTTGGGGGTGAATTTTTTTTTCGAGTTTTCCTTTTTAATTGTTATCTTCAGCCGTTTGGTGGTTTTGTTCTGTTTTCTGTTTTAATTCGTATTGTTGGTTTTTGTATTTTGGCTTTTCAGCTGTTGTTTTCCTTTTGGGGTCTTTCCTGTGGTTCTCTTTGTTCTCTGTTGGTCTCTTTTCTAGTTCTTCTTTCTCCTTGAGTTGTTTCTTCGTCTTTCTTTGGTGGTGTTTGTATTTTTGAGCATTAGTCTCTTTCATTATATCAATGAATGAAAATCTCTGTTTCTTGTTTCAAAAAAAATAATAATTCACAAAGAGAAGAAAATCTTCACAGCAATTTTCATAACCCAAATGCAAGTGTTTAATTGAAAGAAAACGAGAACGTAAAGAGGGAACAAAATCAAAGAGGTTACCAAAATCAACCGTTTCATCGGCCTCCTCCAAGTCATAACCATGTAACTGCATTAACCTCCTTAAAGTGACAGCAACGTCACTGCATCAGCCTCATCTCTGCCTATATACACCATGAACAAAAATAAGCATCTCCCTCAAGCCACTTCAAAGTCACTGCGATGTATCTGCATCGATCTCTTCCAAATCATAACCATGTTGCCACATCAGCCCCATCCAAGTCACCTTCAAACATCCTACTTCAAGTCACCACGTGGTTGAATCCTTCTCCAAGCACCTCAAATCTCCTCTATGCCACTGCCACGTCACCTGCACCACTAATGCCCGTCTTGTGGCCACCTCCATGTCATCGTCATTGCCACCTTCAAGACGCTGCCATGTAATCCATTCTTCAAAGTCACCGCCATGTAGCCTTCTCCAAGTCACCTCTAAGCCTTCTTTTATAAGTCATTGCATTAGTCTCCTTAAAGTCACAAGCATGTCATTATCTAAACCTCCCCTCAATAATTGCCACGACGCTTCCTCCCAAGCTCCTCTAAGTCAATGCCATCAACATCCTCCAAGTCACCACCATAATGCTTCCTCCTCCAAGTACCTACAAATCACCTCCATGTCACTACAATGTTGCCTCCTCCAAGTCCCACAAAGCCTTATCCAAGCCACTGCCACATAACCTTCAAAAAGTATGTCATTGCATAATCCTCCCCCAAATAATTGCTTTGTCGCTTCCTCCCAAGCTCTCCAAATCACCGCCATGTTGCCTCGTTCTCAAACTCACCGCCAAGTTGCCACCTCAATGTATACAACATGTTGTCTCCTTCTCTAACCCACTAATATATTGCCTTCTTCAAAGTCACCGCCATGTGTCCTAATCCATATCTTTGCGACGTTACCTCCTTTTCCAAACCACTGCCATGTCGCCTGCACCCCAAATTACAGCCATGTTGCCACCTACATGTCATCACATGTTTCCTCGTTCAAGCACGGTCATGTCGACCATTCTTCATACTCCTGCCAGCTCGCCTCCTCTAAGTCAGCTCCAAGCTTCTTTTCCAAGTCATTGCATTAACCTCCTCAAAGTCACAAGGATGTCATTGCATAATCCTCCCCCAAATAATTGCCACGTCGCTTCCTCCCAAGCTCCTCCAAGTTAAAGCCATCAGCCTCTATGTAACCTTCGAATATCCTTCTCAAGTCCCCACCATAACGCTCGTCCACTAGCACCACACCAAGTCTCCTTCACGCTACAACCACGTTGCCTCCTCCAAGTCACCTCCAAGCCTCCTCTTCCAAGTCAACACCAAGTTGCCATATTGATGTCTTCGCCATATTGTCTTCTCCTCTGAGCCACTGACAGGTTGCCTCTTCCTCAAACTCAACGCCATGTGTCCACCTCCATGTCTTCACCATGTTACCTCTTTCAAACCATTGGCATGTCGTCTACACCACAAATCACCGCCATCTTGCCACTTTCATGTCTTCACCATGGCGTCCTCCAAGCGATTGCCATCTTGACCATTCTTCAAAGTCACCACTATGTTGCCTCCTCCAAGTCATCTCAAGTCTTCTTTTCCAAGTCATTGTGTTAGCCTCCTCAAAGTCACAAGTATGTCTGGTGGAGCCGAGAACCAATTTGAATAAACAATCAATGAATGCCCTTTTATTGAAGATCTCTTACCTTTAAATAGGCAAGGAGAATAACTAAAAGTAGTTACAACATGTGCCATGCACATGACTACTAAAAATAAAAGACTTCACTAACTTAACACATATTCGGCTACACCAAACATCCCCACCCAAAAGATTAAACTCGTCTTCGAGTTAAGTAGTTAAACTAAAGTCATCCGGTGGTTGATAAACATATAAATCAACGACATTGAATGTTGGATTGATATGATAGTCCTCAGGTAGATCGATCTTGTAGGCATTGTCTCCGTACTTGTCAATGATTGAAAAGGGGCCCAACTTTCTTTGCTTGAGCTTGTTATAAGTGCCTATAGGGAATCTGCTCTTGCGGAGGTGTATCATGACAAGGTCGCCAATTTGAAAATCCTTGATGCGTCTCTTTTTGTCAGCCGCTGTTTTGTAGGCTACAGTCTAGGCTTCTATGTGTTCCTTGACTTGGTTGTGAAGTGCTGAAATTCGTTCAGCCATTTCTTCAGCTTCTACGCTAAGATCAACATAAGAAGGTACATTAGTGAGGTCCATAGTTAACTGAGGAAGTTTAGTGTAAAAAATTTCGAAGGGGGACTTCCCTGTTGTTCGATTCCTCATGTTATTATATGTGAATTTTGCTTGTGCCAACGAAAGGTCCCATTGTTTGGGCTTGTCTCCACTTAGGCATCGTATTAAGTTCCCTAATGTCCGATTTGTGACTTCAGTTTGGCCATCGGTTTGTGGATGGCTTGTGGAGCTATATTTTAATGTGGTATCACGGAAGGAAATGTGCCATTTTGCTGAATCTGTCAACAACTACAAACACCGAATCAAAGCCTCTTTGTGTTCTTGGAAGGCCAAGAATGAAGTCCATTGACAGATCTTCCCATATATTTTCAGGAATAGGTAATGGAATGTATAACCCGGTGTTCTGAGAATGGCCTTTGAAGGATTGACATGTAAAACAGTGGGATATATAATTAGCTATGTCCTTCCTGAGTTGGGGCCAGTAATATCGTTTGCTCAAAGATGTATAGTGTTTTGTCTCGGCCCAGGTGACCCCAGCTAATCCGCTAGCACGAGCATCTCGGATTAAGGCTTCTCGAAGGGAGGAATGAGGAATGCACAAGACCTTATCTTTAAAAAGGAAGCCATCGACTATGTGGAAATCGTCGGCCGGTTGATGCTCCTCACATTTGTGCCAGATGTTTCCAAAGTCGCGGTCATTAGTATAGGAATCTGGGAGGTGATTGAGGGCTACAATTTTGCCTTTCAGAATTGTTAGCAGGCTGTTTTTTCTACTAAAAGCATCTGCAACTTTGTTAGTTGTGCCCATAGTGTGCTTAATAACAAAGTCAAAACGTTGGAGAAAGGAAAGCCAGCGAGCATGCATTCGATTTATTGTTTTCTGAGTATGTATGTTGGAATTTCTAATATTTGTGTGTAAATCTTTATTGTAAAATATTTGGTATTTATGGCTTTTATTCCTTCCATATTTGTAATAGGTCTTTCTCCTATATAAGAGGACCTATATTGCACATATCAATACATGAGAATTAGATTTATACTCTCAAATTTAAGATGGTATCAGAGTAGGTTAACCCCTAGCCGTCTCTAAAACCCTAAATACCATACATTTCGAAACCCTAGCCGCCATCGCCGTCGGAACCCTAGCCACCATTCTTGATTGGTGCATCATACTTCTGACGTCGGTGGTCTCGTATTTTTGCTTTGACCCATACATTTTCCTATAACCCTAAAAATACCCAAACCTAACCCTAGCTCCCAGCCTTTGCTGCCGCCGCCGCCACCTCAGACGTTGCCGCCGCCCCCGCCGACCACCTCATACGTTGTCGCCGCTTACCCCAGACCCAGCCGTCGGGTATTTTGTGAATCGTGACCCAGAGCCTCGTGAGAAAACGACCCGCGACCCACGACTTCGCGACCTGCAAGTCACCGCCGTCGATATTCAGCGCCGTCGTCTTCTCACGATCTTTCTCCTCGTCGATTCTCAGTCTGCCGCTGTCGCCGCTGCCAGTAACCTTAGACGCCGCCGTCGGTTGCATCAGATGCCCATGCGAACATGACCTGCGCCTTCACCAGCTCGCAAATTTGTCTCACCTTGAGCTTCTGAATTTGTGGGGTTGTATTTCCGATAAACAAGATTGCTCGCCGTCACGATCTGAATCGTTCATCGACGATCGGAACTCTCGTCGCCGACTTCAAACGGCGCAATCTACTTCCATCGGCGTCTTAGTACTCAGATCTGGTGTGATTCACAGTCGATTCAAGATCTAGGGTTACCTTCACTGGTTTGGTTCCTATCCGGTTCGATTTATATCGGTTCATTGGTTTGGTTTGATTCATTGGTTCAGCTTTGGTTTGTTTGGTTTGGTTTATATTTTATTATTTCTCATTTACTCATTTTTTGATAACATGTCCAAGGAGCAAGTTCATCAAATCCTAAAATTGCTACCAACCAATTTATCATCTAATAATTCTTGTGTTTCATTGGCACAAACAGGGAATTATCCTCTTATCTTGTGGCACTTCTTCTCCGTGGATCATCGATTCCGGAGCTTCTGACCATATGACTAGTACCTCTCACTTTTTTAACTCATATTCTCCTTCTTATTCTAATGAAAAAATTCGAATTGCATATGGCAGTTTTTCTTCCGTTGCAGGAAAAGGAACTATTAAATTGACTGAACATATTTCTTTACAGTCTGTCTTACATGTTCCGAAATTAGCCTGTAATCTCTTGTCTGTCAGCAAACTTTCTAGAGATTCTAATTGTCGTGTTATATTCTTTGAATCTCATTGTATTCTTCAGGATAAAAAATCGGAGAAGATGATTGGGAGTGCTAGGATGCTTGATGGCATGTACTACTTTGATGAAGGTTCTTTCAGTAATAAAGTAACTCAGGGTTTCAGTAGTATGAGTTCTCTTTCTGGTAAAGAAAAAATTATACTTTGGCATCTTAGGTTAGGGCATCCTAGTTTTCCTTATCTCAAACATTTATTTCCAAATTTATTTAAGGGGTTTGATTGCTCCTCATTTGATTGTGAAAGTTCCATTTTAGCAAAAAATCATCGTTCCACGTATTTACCTAAACCTTACAAAGCTTCCAAACCGTTTTATTTAATTCATAGTGATGTTTGGGGTGCTTCTAAAATTAGGACTCATAGTGGGAAAAGATGGTTTGTTACTTTTATTGACGATCATACTCGTCTATCTTGGGTGTACTTAATGGAAAAGAAATCTGAGGTGAAAGACATTTTTAAAAATTTTTACAATATGATTGAAACTCAATTTCAAACCAAAATTTGCATTTTACACTCTGATAATGGGACTGAATATTTTAATGAATCTTTTGGTGAGTTTTTAAAAGATAAAGGTATTGTTCATCAATCTACTTGTCGAGATACTCCGCAACAGAATGGTGTTGCTGAAAGAAAAAATAGGCATTTACTTGAAGTAGCTCGTGCTATAATGTTTTCCATGCATGTTCCGAAATATTTATGGGGCGAAGCAATTCTCACAGCTACTTATCTAATAAATAGAATGCCTAGTAAGATCTTGAATTTTAAAACTCCCATTGATTGCTTTAAAAATGTTTTTCCAAAATCTCGCTTATATTCTGATTTACCTCTCAAAGTTTTTGGGTGTACTACTTATGTTCACATCCCTAGTCACTTTCGGTCAAAACTTGATCATAGAGCAGTTAAATGCATTTTTTTGGGATATTCTTCAAATAAAAAAGGCTATAAATGTTTTGATCCTCAGACAAAAAAATGTTTTGTAAGCATGGATGTGTCTTTTTTAGAAAACCAACCATATTTTACCCAAAGTTCTCTTCAAGGGGAGAAACAAAATTTGGAAGATAACTTTTAGGATGTTTCTACTCCTCTTCCTAACGTTATTTGTCCTGATGATATTAGTCCTTTGGTGCCAAGTATAGAAACTTCTCATTCAGGGGGAGAAATACTACATAATGATCCTACTGATCAAGTTCCTGAGTTTAAGTTTTATACTAGAAGAAAATTCAATCAGAGGAAGCAAGACCAAATAGTTGATCCTTCACAGAACCAATCTGAGACTCCGACGATTGAAACTGGAAAATCTGGTAATTCTTCTTCCATTCCTACTTCAACTATTCAAAATACTTTGCCAGTTGTGTCTGATCTTGATATGCCCATAGCCATTAGAAAAGGTACTCCGGCGATTGCCATCTTGACCATTCTTCAAAGTCACCACTATGTTGCCTCCTCCAAGTCATCTCAAGTCTTCTTTTCCAAGTCATTGTGTTAGCCTCCTCAAAGTCACAAGTATGTCTGGTGGAGCCGAGAACCAATTTGAATAAACAATCAATGAATGCCCTTTTATTGAAGATCTCTTGCCTTTAAATAGGCAAGGAGAATAACTAAAAGTAGTTACAACATGTGCCTTGCACATGACTACTAAAAATAAAAGACTTCACTAACTTAACACATATTCGGCTACACCAATGTCACTCCATAATCCTCCACCAAATAATTGCCACGTCGCTTCCTCTAAAGCTCCTCCAAGTCAATGCCATCAACCTCTTTCAAGTCTCCTCCACATTGCTACCATGTTGACTCCTCCATCATGTCACTGCCATATCACCTCCGACTCAAAGTCACTGCCAAGATGTCAAATCGATGTTTTTGCCATGTTGTCTCCACTTCCAAGCCACTGACATGTCGTCTCTTCCTCAAAGTCACTCCCATGTTGCCTTCTCCATGACTTTGCCATGTTACCTCCTCCTCCAAACCGTCGTGATGTTGCCTCAACCTCAAATCATCACTATGATGTTGCCACCTCCATGTCTTCGCATGTTGCCTCATCCTCCTCCTCCAAAAAGTCTTCGCCATGTTTCCTTCTCTAAGTCGCCTACAAGCCTTCTTTTCCAAGTTATTGCATTAGCCACCTCTAAGTCACAAGCATGTCATTGCATAATCCTCGCCCAAAATCCTACCATGTGGCTCCTCCTCAATGTCATCGTCAAGTTCCCACCCACATGTCTTTGCCATGTTGCTTCCTCATCCAAGCCACCCGCATGTCGCATCATCCTCAAAGCCACATCCATCTGGTGTCCTCCATGACTTTGACATGTCACCTCTTCCTCCAAACAACTGCCATGTCGTCTACTCCACCAAGACACCGCCATGTTGCCTCCACCTCAAATCATTGTCATGTTGCCTCCTCCATGTCTTAGCTATGTTGCCTCTTCCTCCAAGCCACTACCATGTCGCCTCTTCCTTAATGTCACCGACATGTTGCCTCGTCTAAGCCACTGCCATGTCGCATCCTCCAAGCCACTGCCATGTCTCCTCCACCAAGCCACTGCCAAGTCGGCTCAAGCCAATGCCATGTCAGTGGCTCACAATATTGTCCAAGCCACAACCTTGTTTCATCCTCCAAGCCACTTCCAAGTCACCGATATGTCACCTCTACCACGCAACTACCAAGTCGACGCCTTGCTCGTAAGCTGGTCCTCACTTACAAGTTTCCTTCCTTTCCATAAAAATTTGATTCTCTTGCATTTACCTGTTAAAAAAGTCATGTAACATACAAAGAGAATCTCAAAGTAAAAAAGATTCGAAAATATGAATCTGTTCGACTCTTTGAGCTGAATGTTGTCTTTGCATGTAAATTATTATTGGGCAAATATTTTTAATAGTAAACAAAACAAAAGATGAAAAACCATATGATTTAAAGCTTGGGAGTGAAGATAGAAGTGAGTCTTCAGTAAAGCTTGGTGCTTTTGAAAAAAAAGATCGAAAAGTGAGTCTGAAGACATGAATTGGTCGATTACTGTCAACTGGGTTTCATATCTCCCCGTTTTCCATTCTTCTTTTCTCTCCATTTTCCACTCCTTTTGGTATTGTTCTTCTATTGTCTCTCCTTCTACCTCCATTTTTTGTTCCTCCTTTTGAAACTTCCTTCTTGTGCCTGTTTTCCATAATTTTTTCCCTTTCTGTTTTAACCATCTTCCTCATTTCATTAATTATTTTCTTTTTGTATCTCATTTTCCTTTTTTTTTTTCTGCTCAAGAAAAATCCACCGATAGTCAATTATCAAAGCCAATATCAGGCTGAAATCTTAAGTGACAAAAGCAAAATCATGATCTTTTCCACACTCAAATATAAAAAAGAAAACTCATAAATGAAAACCTTTCACAAACCACGAACGTTTGAGAACTATAAGTAATTCCAAAAAGAATGTTATTTAGTATTGGACAATTCAAAAGAACAAGAATTTTCTAATTTGCCTTCTCCTCTTTTTCTTCCATCATTCCATTCTTCTTTTTTTTCCTCTCCATTTCCTTCGTATTTGAAGAAACATGGTACTTTCACCTTTGATATAGAACACCCAGGCTTTTCATTCACACTTCAGATGCAAACGTGTTTGTAACACAATCAAGGTCAAAATATTTATTTTCCTAGGACTGTCCATTTTCCAAAAAGCTTTTACAAACCCTCTTGAAAGTTTTGAAAAGTTGACTATGAACATTTTGTTCATCTTCTTTTGTTCCCATTTTCCACTCCTCCGTCTTTTTTCTTTTCTAATCTTTGTCACGTTTTTCTATTATTCCATATCTCTCTTTTCCTTTATCTTCTTTTACCCTTCCTCTTTTTCTTAATTTTCCGTTGTTTTTCTTTCGGATTTTCCTTGTTGTACATCTTTTTTATTTTCTTTTTCTACTATTCTTTTTTCTACTATTCCTTCATTACTTTCTTCTTTTCCTTCATTTTCTCTCTTGACAAAAAAAAAAAAAAAAACCCATCACAGCAACTTTTCAACCAAACAAAACTGAAGAAAAAGACAAAAAAAGGTTTTATCATTTACAATGACTTGGAAGAACCATCATCCCATCAAGCAAGCAAACCGAAATTATCAACAAGAGATTGATAAAGACTCATCCTTCGAAATAGGTAGTCACAATACCTGAAGAAATAGAAAACAAGTTTATTATAGAATTAAACGAAAAACAATATTCACAAAGCGAAAAAAAAATCACAGAAACTGTCAAAATCCAAATGCAAGTTGTAAATTGAAAGAAAACGTGAACATAAAGGGGGAACAAAATGCCTCCTCCTGGAAGTCACCTTCAAGCGTCCTCCTCTAAGTCACAACCATGTTGCCTCCTACACAAATTCATCGCCAAGTTGTCACACTAATGTCTTCGCCATGTTGCCTCCTCCCCAAAGCCACTGACACGTGTCCTCGTTCATGTCTTTACCATGTTACGAACACTTCCAAACCACTGCCATGTCACCTGCAACAAACATCCCTGTCATGTTGCCACCTCAATGTCATCGCCATGTTGCCTCCTTCAAGCCACTACCATGTCATCTATTCATCAAAGTCACCACCATGTTGCCTACTCCAAGTAACCTCCAAGCCTTCTTTTACAAGTCAGTACATCAGCCTCCTTAAACTCACAAGCATGTCAATGCATAAACCACCCCTCAATGATTGCCACGTCGCACCCTCCGCATCTCCTCCAAGTCAATGCCATCAGCAGCCTCCAAAGTCATCTTCAAACATCCTTCTCCAAGTCACCACCATAAAGTTTCCTCCTCCAAGTATCTCAAAGTCACCTCCATGCCACTATGATGTTGCCTCCTCAAGTCCCATGCAAGCCCCCTTTTCTAGGTAGCCGCCATGTCGCCTCCTACTCAAAGTCACAAACAAGTTGCCATGTCGCCTCCTACTCAAAGTCACAAACAAGTTGCCACGTCGATGCTTCCGCCATATTGCCCCCTTCTCCAAGCCACTGACATATCGCCTCTTCGTCAAAGTCACCGCCATGTTGCCTCCTCCATTTCTTTCCAACCTTACGTCCTCCTCGAAACAAAAGCAATGCCACCTCGACCTAAAATCACTGCCATGTTGCCACCTCCGTGCCTTCGCCATATTGCCTCATCCTCCAAGCAACTGCCATGTCTCCCATATCTTAAAGTCACCCCCATGTTGCCTCCTCCAAGCCACTGCCATGTAATCTCGATAAAGTCTTCACTATGTTGCCTCCTCCTAGTCACCTTCAAGCCTTCTTTTCCAAGTCATTACATCAGCCTCCTCGAAGTCACAAGTATGTCGTTGCATAATCCTTCCCCAAATAATTGCCTTGTCGCTTCCTCCCAAGCACCTCCAACCCTGCTCCTCCAAAATCACCGCCAAGTCGCCTCATTCTCAAAGTCACTGCCAAGTTGCCACGCCGATGTCTTCAACATGTTGCCTCCTTCTCTAAGCCACTGACATGTTGCCTTCTTCAAAGTCACCGCCATGTGTCTTCCTCCATGTCTTTGCGACTTTACCTCCTCTTCCAAACCACTGCCATGTCGCCTACACCACAATTTACTGCCATGTTCCCACCTACATGTCTTCCCATGTTTCCTCGTTCAAGCCACCGTCTTGTCGACCATTCTTTTACATGACGACGACGCATCCAAAAATCCTTGATCGTATTGCAATGGATAAGAGAAACAAAGCATTTAATTCAAAAGGCAAATAATGGAAGGATGATATGTTTATCATTTTATGATTTCTATAGAACTCATAAATGTAACACAATGCCAAATAAGAATCTAAGAATCTTCATGCATTGATACATGTTCGCAAATTATACATGTTCAAGCCTTCAATATATTATATATTTTACTAGATAGAGAACAATCAAAAGCGTTTCATTCAACAATGATGGAAAACATTCGTGGTTTCAATTAGGATATATAACTCCCGATTAAAAGAATTCCAACCGTAAAAAGTTATCGCACATTGAATAATTAACCGTAAAAAGGAAAATGGCATCAAAAGGAGCTAAATATAAAGAAACTAAATGAAAGCAAGACCGGGAAACAAATGGGTACTTTTACAAGATGATGAAGACACGACTAAAAAATTTGATCATATTGAAATGTCTAAGAGAAGCAAAAGGTTTCATCCGGAAAGTTAAATATCAAAAAGCAAAGTTTCCAAGGATGATTTGTTTGTCAATTTATCATTTCTAAATAACTCATAAATGTAAGTTACTTCCAAATAAGAATCTAAAAAGCACCATGCATCCTTACAAGTCCTCATGTCGTACAATTAATCTTAAAAACGTAATTATCTTCTAGTGTTCAATACATTATTCAATGAAATAGTTATTGGATACAAAACTAATCAAAAGCTTGGCATTCATCAATGACTGGAAACATTCATGGCTTCAACTACAAGAATCTAAAAGTGGTAACACCAACCTAAAATAAATTAATCGAGGCTTGGATAATCAAACATAAATCTAAGAAGCTTTAGTTACAAATCATTCAACCAAATCGACATAACTCGAAACCAAAACTACAAATGATACAAAGAAAGTATCGTAACCAAAATCTTAAATATATAATGCAAAATGAAGAAAGAAAGATGGAAATAAAAAAAGAAAACATCAATTGGGATAAATGATTCCCAAATAGAATAAAAAATTAGAAGTCCCAGATCCTCATAAAAAACTTCATGTTAACTCAACCCATTTTTGTTAGCAAATATGCTAAATAAGCAAACTCTAATCAGATGCATTGATATACATGATAACTATCAAATTATGACCAAACTTATATACTGCAAAAATATAAAACAAAGTCGACGTACCTAAGCTGGTCCTTGCTTACAAGTTGGATCCCTTCCTTATTTCCATAAAATTTTGATTCTCTTGCATTTGCCTGTTAAAAATGTCATGTAACATACAAAAAGAAGCTCAAAGAAACAAAGATTCGAAAATATGAATCTTTTTGACTCTTTGAGCTGAATGTTGTCTTTCCATGTAAATTATTATTGGGCAAATATTTTTAATTATTGTAAACAAAAGACGAAAAACCTTATGATTTAAAGCTTGGGAGTGAAGAGAGGAGTGAGTCTTCGATAAAGCTTGGTGTTTTTGAAAAAAAGAGAGAGAGAGAAGCGTGAGTCTCACAACATCGTTTGAATTGGTTGATTACTGTCGACTGTGTTTCATATCTCCCCATTTTCCACTCCTTTTGCTACTGATCTTCTATTGTCTCTCTTCTTTTGTCTCCTTTTTCTATTCCTCCTTTTGAAACCTCCTTCCCGTACCTTTTTTCAGCATTTTTTCCCTTTTTCCTAAAGAATGTTATGTCGTATTGGACAATTCAAAAGAACCAGAATTTTCTAGTTTGTCTTCTTCCCTTTTTCCTCCATCATTCCATTCTTCGTTTTTTTCCCTCTCCATTTCCTTCGTATTTGAGGAAACACGATACTTTCTCCTTTGATATAGAACACCCGGTCTTTTCATTCACACTTCCCATGCAAACGTGTTTGTAACACAATCAAGGTCAAAATATTTACTTTCCTAGATCCATTTTCCAAAAAGCTTTTACAAACCCTCTGGAAAGTTTTGAAAAGTTTACTATGCACATTTTGTTCATCTTCTTTTGTTCCCATTTCCACTCTTCCGTCTTTTTTCTTTTCTAATCTTTGTCACCCTTTTTTCAACTTTTACCCTTCCTCTTTTTCTTTTGGATTTTCCTCTTTTTCTTTTCTTTTTCTACTATTCCTTCATTTCTTTCTTCTTTTCCTTCATTTTCTGTCGTGACAAAAAAAAAACCCATCACGACAACTTTTCAACAAAACAAACAATTAAAGTAAGCTTTGCTACTCTAAAAGGGACACAAAATTATTGAGTCGGGAAAAAAACTCGATGCTAAAGAGGCTTTAACTAAAAATAGAGAGCATAGATCTTCCACAGAGAATATCAACACTCAAATCAATGAGAATGTGATGAGGATAGACCTCCTTTGTGTCATTGCCCGTTCCATTCAAAGACATAGGAAATAAGTTTGGAAAACAAGTTTATTATAGAATTAAACGAAAAACAATATTCCCAAAGAGACGAAAATTTTCACAGAAACTATCAAAATTCAAATGCAAGTGGTAAATTGAAAGAAAACGATAACGTAAAGGGGGGAACCAAACGAAAGAGGTTACCAATATCACTGCTGCATCAGTCCCTTCCAAGAAACAACCATGTCACTGCATCAACCTCCTTAGAGTGCAACAACGTCACCGCATCAGCCTCATCTCCTATTATATACACCATGAATAAAAATAAGCATCTCCCTCAAGCCACTTCAAAGTCATTGCCATGTACCTGCATCGGCCTCTTCCAATTCACAACCGTGTTGCCACATCAACCTCATCCAAGACACCTTCAAACATCCTTCTTCAAGTCACCACAACCGTGTTTCACAGATCATTTCTAAAATCTTCTTTATCTCACCCACATCACTTCTTAGTTCCTTTGTCTCTTGTTCAACCGACAACAAGCGTACGGTTGTTGATCGTGGAGAGAGGACGACGGTAGTTTCCGTCTCTTTTCCAACCAAAGAAGGATCGCCCACAATGCTGGCCGACGCTTTCTTGGTTGCCATTGTATCCCAAGTCTTGGTGCTCTGATACCAATCTTGGTGTGGCCGAGAGTCTCCTTTTTAAAACAATGAATAATGAATGCCTTTATTGATCATCTTTGGCCTTTAAATAGGCAAAGATCATAACTAAAAGTAGTTACAAAACGTGTGATTGGCACATGATCTAAATAAAAGAAAAGGATTACAATAATAGGAAACTGGCTACACCAGTTGCCATCTTCAAAGTCACCACCATGTGTCCTTCTCCATGTCTTTGTGACGTTACCTCCTCTTCCAAACCACTGTCATGTCGCCTACACCACAAATTACCACCATGTTGCCACCTACATGTCGATCATTCTTCAAACTCCTCACCATCTCGCCTCCTTTAAGTCAGCTCCAAGCTTCTTTTCCAAGTCATTGCATTAGCCTCTCAAAGTCACAAAAGCATGTCATTGCATAATCCTCCCCCAAATAATTGCCACGTCGCTTCCTCCCAAGCTCCTCCAAGTTAAAGCCATCAGCCTACTCTATGTAACCTTCAAATAACTTTCTCAAGTTCCCATCATAATGCTCGTCCTCCAAGTACCTCACCAAGTCTCCTTCATGCTACTACCACGCTGCCTCCTCCAAGTCACCGCCCATGTCATCTTCTACTCAATGTGATTGCCAAGTTGCCACATCGATGTCTTCGCCTTGTTTTCTCCTCTTCCGAGCCACTAACAAGTCGCCTCTTCCTAAGACTCAATGCCATGTGTCCTCATCCATGTCTTCACCACATTACCTCCTTTTTCAAATCGTTGGCATGTCGCTTGCACCACAAATCACCGCTGAATTGCCATCTCCATGTCTCTACCATGTTGCGCTCTCCATGCGATTGCCATGTTGACCATTCTTCAAAGTCACCGCTATGTTGCCTCCTCCAAGTCATCTCCAAGCCTTCTTTTCCAAGTCATTGCGTTAGCCTCCTCAAAGTCACAAGTATCTCACTATATAATCCTCAACCAAATAATTGCCTCATCGCTCCCTCTGGAGCTCCTCCAACTCAATGTCATCAACCTCCTCCAAGTCACCTCTATAATGCCTCCTCCTCCAAGTACCTCCAAGTCTCCTCCACGTTTCTACCATATTGACTCCTTCATAATGTCACTACCATATCACCTCCTACTCAAAGTCACTGCCAAGATTCCACAACGATGTTTTTGCCATGTTGTCTCCTCTTCCAAGCCACTGACACGTCGTCTCTTCCTCAAAGTCACTCTCATGTTGCCTTTTCCATGACTTTGCCACGTTACCTCTTCCTCCAAACCACTGTCATGTTGCTTCAACCTCAAATCACCACCATGTTGCCTCGTCCTCCAAGCCACTGCCATGTAACCTCCAAAAAGTCTTCGCCATGTTTCCTCCTCCAAATCACCTACAAGCCTTCTTTTCCAAGTTATTGTATTAGCCTCCAAAAAGTCACAAGCATGTCATTGCATAATCCTCGCCCAAATAACTGCCACGCCGCTTCTTCCCAAGCTCCTCCAAGTCGCCTCCAAGCCTCCTGCTCCAAATCCCTGCCATATCGCCTCCTCCTCAATGTCACCGTCAAGTTGCCACCCCAATGTCTTTGCCATGTAGTTTCCTCATCCAAGCCATTCGCATGTCGCATCATCCTCAAAGCTACATCCATGTGGTCTCCTCCATGACTTGGCACGTCACCTTTTCCTCCAATGCCACCTTTTCCTCCAAACAACTACCATGTCCCCTACTCCACCAAGTCACTGCCATGTTGCCTCCTCCATGTCATAGCTATGTTGCCTCTTCCTCCAAGCCACTGCCATGTCGCCTCCTCCTTAATGTAACCGACATGTTTCCTCTTCTAAGCCATTGCCATGTCGCCTCCTCCAAGCCATTCTCATGTCTCCTCCACCAAGCCACTACCAAGTCGGCTCAAGCCTATGCCATGTCGGTGCCTCACAGTATTGTCCAAGTCACAACCTTGTTTCATCCTCCAAGCCACCTCCAAGTCACCGGTATGTCACCTCTTCTAAGCCACTACCAAGTGGACGCCTTGCCCGTAAGCTAGTCCTTGCTTACAAGTTGGATCCCTTCTTTCCATAAAAATTTGATTCTCTTGCATTTACTTGTTAAAAAAGTCATGTAACATACAAAGAGAAGTTCAAAGAAACAAACATTCAAAAATATAAATCTTTTCGACTCTTTAAGCTGAATGTTGCATTTGCATGTAAATTATTATTGGGCAAATATTTTTAATTATTGTAAACAAAACAAAAGGCGAAAAACCATATGATTTAAAGCTTGGGAGTGAAGATAGGAGTGAGTCTTCGGTAAAGCTTGGTGTTTTTGAAAAAAAAAAGAGAGAGAGAAAAGTGATTCTCAAGACATCGTTTGAATTGGTCGATTAATGTGGACTGTGTTTCATATCTCCCCATTTTCAATTCTTCCTTTCTCCCCATTTTCCACTCCTTTTGGTATTGTTCTTCTATTGTCTCTCTTCTTTTATCTCCTTTTTCTATTCCTCCTTTTGAAACTTCCTTCTTGTGCCTGTTTTCCAGCATTTTTTCCCTTCCTGTTTTAACCATCTTCCTCGTTTCGTTAATTATTTTCTTTTTGTATCTCATTTTCCCATTCTTTTTTTCCGCTCTAGAAGAATCCACAAATAGTCAATTATCAAAGCCAATATCAGGCTAAAATCTCAAGTGACAAAAGCAAAATCATGATCTTTTCCACACTCAAATATAAAAAAGAAAACTCATAAATGAAAACCATTCACAACCTACGAACGTTGGAGAACTATAAGTATTTCCCAAAAGAATGTTATTTAGTATTGAAGAATTCAAAAGAACAAGAATTTTCTAGTTTGTCTTCTCCCCTTTTTCCTCCATCATTTCTTCTTTTTTTGTTTTCCTCTCCATTTCCTTTGTATTTAAAAAAACACTGTACTTTGTACTTTCTCCTTTGTATAGAACACCCAGTCTTTTCATTCACACTTCAGCAAATGTATTTGTAACACAATCTAAGGTCAAAATATTTACTTTCCTAAGACTACCCATTTTCCAAAAAGCTTTTACAAACCCCTCTGGAGAGTTTTGAAAAGCTGACTATGAAGATTTTGTTCATCTTCTTTTGTTCCCATTTTCCACTCCTCGGTCTTTTTTTCTTTTCTAATATTTGTCACGTGTTTCTATTATTCCATATTTCTCTTTTCCTTTATCTTTTTGTACCCTCTTCTCAACTCTTACCCTTCCTCTTTCACTTAATTTTTTGTCCTTTTCTTTCAGATTTTCCTTGTTGTACATCTTTTTCTTCTCTTTTTCTTTTAGTCCTTCATTTTCTCTCTTGAGAAAAAACCCAACACAACAACTTTTCAACCAAACAAACGATTAAAGTAAGTTCTACTCTAAAAGGGACACGAAATTATTGAGTCGGGAAAAAAACTCGATGCTAAAGAGGCTCCAATGAAAAATAGAGATCATAGATAGTCCACAGAGAATATCAACACTCGAATCAATGAGAATGTGATAAGGATTGACCTCCTCTGTGTCATTGCCCATTCCATTCAAAGAGATAGGAAATAAGTTTTCAAAAGACAAAAAAAGATTTATCATTTACAATGACTTGGAAGAACCATCATCCCATCAAGCAAGCAAACCACAATTATCAACAAGAAATTGATAAAGAGTCAGCCTCCCAATAGGTAGTCACAATACCTGAAGAAATGGAAAAAACAAGTTTATTATAGAATTAAATGAAAAAAAAATCACAAAGAGACGAAAATCTTCACAGCAATTGTCATAACCCAAATGCAAGTGTTTGATTGAAAGATAACGAGAACGTAAAGTGGGAACAAAATCAAAGAGGTTACCAATATCAATCGTTGCATCAGCCTCCTCCAAGTCATAACCATGTTATTGCATTAACCTTCTTAAAAGTGATGAGCAACATCACTGCATCAGCATCATCTCCTCCTATATACACCATGAATAAAAATAAGCATCTCCCTCAAGCCACTTCAAAGTCACTGCCATGTGTCTGCATCGATCTCTTCCAAATCACAACCATGTTGCCACATCAGCCTCATCCAAGTCACCTTCAAACATCCTACTTCAAGTCACCACGTGGTTGCCTCCTTCTCCAAGCACCTCCAAATCTCCTCCTCTACGCCACTGTCGTTTCGCCTTATCCAAGTCACCTTCAAATCTCCTCCTCTACGCCACTACCATGTCGCATGCACCACAAATGCTTGTCATGTGGCCACTTCCATGTTATCGTCATGTTGCCTCCTTCAAGACACTGCCATGTCATCCATTCTTCAAAGTCACCGCCATGTTGCCTTCTCCAAGTCACCTCCAAGCCTTCTTTTCAAGTCATTGCATTAGCCTTCTTAAAGTCACAAGCATGTCATTATCCAAACCTTAGGTGTAGCCTTTAGTTAGTTATTATTCTTTTTCTATCATGTGCGTCGCATGTGCACATAAGTAGTTCATGTTTTAATCTCTTGTAAGCCTATTTAAAGGCTGGAGTGTTTATGAGAAAGAGGCATCTATTATTCAGGATTTTAATGTATTCGGCTACACCAACCTCCCCTCAATGATTTCCACGACGCTTCCTCCCAAGCTCCTCCAAGTCAATGCCATCAGCATCCACCAAAGTAAATGCCATCAACATCCTCCAAGTCATCTTCAAACATCCCTCTCCAAGTCACCAACATAATGCTTCCTTCTCCAAGTACCTACAAATCACCTCCATGTCAGTACAATGTTGCCTCCTCCTCTAGGTCACCGCCATGTTGCCTCCTACTCAAAGTCACAAACAAGTTGCTACATCGATGTTTTCGCCATGTTGCCCCATTCTCAAGACCATTGACATATCACCTCTTCCTCAAACTCAACACCATGTGTCCTCCTCCATGTCTTCACCATGTTACCTCCTCTTCCAAACCATTTCCATGTTGCCCACACCACAAATCACCACCATGCTGCCACCTCCATGTCTTCACCATGTTGCGTCCTCCAAGCCACTGCCGTGTCGACCATTCTTCGAAGTCACCGCTATGTTGCCTCTTCCAAGTCATCTCCAAGCCTTATTTTCCAAGTAATTGTGTTAGCCTCCTCAAAGTCACAAGCATGTCATTGAATAATCCTCCACCAAATAATTGCCACGTCGTTTCCTCTTAAGCTCCTCCAAGTCAATGCCATCAGCTTCCTCTAAAGTCACCTTCAAACATCCTTCTCCAACTCACCACCATAATACCTCCTCCTTCGAGTACCACCAAGTCTCCTCCACGCAGCTACCATGTTGTGTCCTCCATCATGTCATTGCCATATCACCTTCTACTCGATGTCACCACCATGATGCCACATCGATGTTTTCACCATGTTGTCACCTCTTTCAAGCCACCGACACGTCACCTCTACCTCAAAGTCACCTCCAAGCCTCCACCTCAATGTCACCGCCAAGTTGCCACTTCCATGTCTTCGCCATGTTGTTTCCTCATCCAAGCCACTGACATGTCGCCTCATCCTCAAAGCCACATCCATGCGATCCTCTCCATGACTTTGCTACGTTACCTCTTCCTCCAAACAATTACCAAGTTTCCTCATCCAAGTCACCTCCAAGCCTTCTTTTCAAAGGCATTGCATTAGCTTCCTCACAGTCATAAGCATGTCATTATATAATCCTCTCCCAAATAATTTCCACGTCTCTTCCTCCCAAGCTCCTCCAAGTTAAAGTCATCAACCACCTCCAAGTCACCTTCAAACATCCTTCACCAAGTTGCCACCTCCGTGCCTTCGCCATGTTGCCTCATCCTCCAAGCCACCGCCATGTCTCCCACATCTTATAGTCACCCTCATGTTACCTCCTCTAAGCCACTGCCATGTAACCTCAAAAAATTCCTCGCTATGTTGCCTTCTTCAAGTCACTTTCAAGCCTTCTTTTCCAAGTCATTGCATTAGCCTCCTCGAAGTCAAAAGTATGTCATTGCATAATCCTCCCCCAAATAATTATCTTATCGCTTCCTCCCAAGCATCTCCAAGTCACCTCAAACGCAGCTCCTCCAAATCACCGCCATGTCGTCTCATTCTCAAAGTCACTGCCAAGTTTGCCACGTTGATGTCTTCAACATGTTGCCTCCTTCTCTAAGCCACTAATATTCAAAGTCACCGCCATGTGTCCTAATCCATATCTTTGCGACGTTACCTTCTCTTCCAAACCACTACCATGACGCCTACACCCCAAATCACGGCCATGTTGCCTCGTTCAAGCCACTGTCATGTCGACCATTCTTCAAACTCCCCACCAGCTCGCCTTCTCAATGAGAATGTGATAAGGATTGACGTCCTCTGTGTCATTGTCCATTCCATTCAAAGACATAGGAAATAAGTTTTGAAAAAGACAGAAAATGTTTTATCATTTACAATTACTTGGAAGAACCATCATCCCATCAAGCAAGCAAACCGAAATTATCAACAAGAGATTGATAAAGAGTCAGCCTTTGAAATAGGAAGTCACAATACGTGAAGAAATGGAAAACAAGTTTAATATAGAATTAAACGAAAAACAAAATTCACAAAGAGACGAAAAATTTTCATAGAAACTTTCAAAATCCAAATGCAAGTGGTCAATTGAAAGAAAACGAGAACGTAAAGGGGGGAAAAAACCAAAGAGGTTACCAATATCACTGCCGCATCAGTCCCTTCCAAGTAAAACCCATGTCAAAGCATCAACCTCCTTAGGGTGACAGCAACGTCACCACATCAGCCTCATCTCCTATTATATACACCATAAATATAAGCATCTCCCTCAAGCCACTTCAAAGTCATTGCCATGTATCTGCAACGGCCTCTTCCAAAGCACAATCGTGTTGCCACATCGACCTCATCCAAGCCACCTTCAAACATCCTTCTTTTAGTCACCACCATGTTGCCTCCTTCTCCATGCACCTCCAAATCTCCTCCTCTACGCCACTGCCAATTCGCCTCCTCCAAGTCACCTCCGTGTCACCTCCAAGCCTCCTCCTTTAAGTAACTACCATGTCGCCTGCTATTTAAGGTCACCCCCAAGTTCCCACGCCATTACGATGTTGCCTCCTCCGAGTCACCTCCAAGCCTTCTTTTCCAAGACATTGCATTAGCTTCCTCAAAGTCACAAGCATGTCATTACATAATCCTCTCCCAAATAATTGCAACGTTGCTTCCTCCCAAGCTCCTCCAAGTCATCTTCAAGCATCCTTCTCCGAGTCACCAACATAATGTTTCCTCCTCCAAGTACCTACAAATCACCTCCATGTCACTACAATGTGGCCTCCTCCAATTCTCATCCAAGCCTCCTCCTTTAGGTCACCACCATGTCGCCTCCTACACAAAGTCACAAACAAGTTGCCACATCGATGTTTTTGCCATGTTGCCCCCTTCTCCAAACCACTGACATGTCGCATCTTCGTCAAAGTCACCGCCATGTTGACTCATCCAAGCCCTTGCAACCCTGTGTCATTGCCCACCAAATAATTGCCATGTTGCTTCCTTTGAAGCTCCTCCAAGTCAATGCCATCAGCCTCCTCTAAGTCACCTTCAAACATCATTCTCCAAGTCACCACCATAATGCCTCCTCCTTCGAGTACCTCCAAGTCTCCCCCACATAGCTACCATGTTGCTTCCTCCATCATGTCATTTCCATATCACCTTCTACTCAAAGTCACCGCCAAGATGCCACATCGATGTTTTCACCATGTTGTCACCTATTTCAAGCCGCTGACACGTTACCTCCTCCTCCAAACACTGTCATGTTGCCTCGACCTCAAATCACCACTATGTAGCCACCTCCATGTCTTCACCATGTTGCCTCCTCCAAGCCATTGTCATGTAACCTCCAAAAAGTATTCGCCATGTTTCCTCCTCCAAGCCACCTACAAGAATTCTTTTCCAAGTAATTGCATTAGCCTCCTTAAAGTCACAAGCATGTCATTGCATAAACCTCCCCAAATAACTGCCACATCGCTACCTCCCAAAGCTCCGCCAAGTCACCTCCAAGCCTCCTCCTCAATGTCAGTGCCAAGTAGCCACTCCCATGTCTTCGCCGTGTTGCTTCCGCATCCAAGTCACTGACATGTCGCCTCATCCTCAAAGCCACATCCATGTGATCCCCTCTCCATGACTTTGCTACATTACCTCTTCCTCCAAACAATTACCAAGTTGCCTCATCCAAGTCACCTCCAAGCCTTATTTTCAAAGGCATTGCTTAAGCTTCCTCAAAGTAACAAGCATGTCATTATATAATCCTCTCCCAAATAATTGCCACATCTCTTCCTCTCATGCTCTTCCAAGTTAAAGTCATCAACCACCTCCAAGTCACCTTCAAACATCCTTCACCAAGTTACCACCTCCGTGCCTTCGCCATGTTGCCTCATCCTCCAAGCCCCTGCCATATCTCCCACATCTTAAAGCCCCCCATGTTGCCTCCTCCAAGCCACTGCCATGTAACCTCGAAAAAGTCTTTGCTATGTTGCATCCTCCTAGTCACCTTCAAGCTTCTTTTCCAAGTCATTGCATTAGCCTCCTCGAAGTCACAAGTATGTAATTGCATAATCCTTCCCCAAATAATTGCCTTGTCGCTTCCTCCCAAGCACCTCCAAGTCGCCTCCAACCCTGCTCCTCCAAATCACCACCATGTCACCTCGTTCTCAAAGTCACTGCCAAGTTGCCAAGTCGATGTCTTCAACATGTTGCCTCCTTCTCTAAGCCACTGACATGTCGGCTTCTTCAAATTCACCGCCATGTGTCCTCCTCCATGTCTTTGCGATGTTACTTCCTCTTCCAAACCACTACCATTTCACCTACACCACAAATTACTGCCATGTTGCCACCTACAAGTCTTCTCATGTTTCCTCGTTCAAGCCACCGTGTCTTGTCGACCATTTTTTACATGACGACGACGCATCCAAAAATCCTTGATCGTATTGCAATGGATAAGAGAAACAAAGCATTTAATTCAAAAGGCAAATAATGGAAGGATGATATGCTTGTCATTTTATGATTTCTATAGAACTCATAAATGTAACACAATGCCAAATAAGAATCTAAGAATCTTCATGCATTGATACATGTTCGCATATTATACATGTTCAAGCCTTCAATATAGCATATATTTTACAATATAGAAAACAATCAAAAGCGTTTCATTCAACAATGATGGAAAACATTTGTGGCTTCAATTAGGATATATAGTTTCCAGATTAAAAGAATTCAAACCGTAAAAAGTTACCGCACATTGAATAATTAACCGTAAAAAAGAAAATGGCATCAAAAGGAGCTAAATATAAAGAAACTAAATGAAAGCAAGACCGAGAAACAAATGGGTACTTTTAAAGATGATGAAGACACGTCTAAAAAACTTGATCATATTGAAATGTCTAAGAGAAGCAACAGGTTTCATCCAGAAAGTTAAATATCAAAAAGCAAAGTTTCCAAGGATGATTTGTTTGTCAATTTATCATTTCTAAATAACTCATAAATGTAAGTTACTTCCAAATAAGAATCTAAAAAGAACGATGCATCCTTACAAGTCCTCATGTGGTATAATTAGTCTTAAACACGTAATTATCTTCTCGTGTGTTATGACGAAAACAGTAACAACGTAACAAGAACGAAAGGGCAAAGAGAAACAACACACAGATATACGTGGTTCACTAACGGTGTGTTAGCTACGTCCACGGGCAGAGGGAGAGAACGATCTTATTATGTGAGGAGTATTCAGAATACAGAGATTAGGGCAAAAATAGGTTTATATATGGCACCACTCTTAACCCTAACATAATAGGCCAAAAATAAAAGCCCAAAACGGAAATATCATATCAGATTCAAGGCATATCAACATAGTGTTCAATACATTATTCAATGAAATAGTTATTGGATACAAAACTAATTAAAAGCTTGTCATTCATCAATGACCGGAAACATTCATGGCTTCAACTACAAGAATCTAAAAGTGGCAAGACCAACCTAAAATAAATTAATTGAGGTTTGGATAATCAAACATAAATCTCAGAAGCTTTAGTTACAAATCATTCAACCAAATCGACATAACTCGAAACCAAAACTACAAATGATACAAAGAAAGTAGAGTAACCAAAATCTTAAAAATATAAGGCAAAATGAAGAAAGAAAGATGGAAATTTAAAAAACAAAAAAAAAAAAAAAAAAAAAAAAAAAGAAGAAAACATCAATTGGGATAAATGATTCCCAAATAGAATAAAAAATTAGAAGTCCCGCATTCTCATAAAAAACTTCATGTTAACCCAACCCATGTTTGTTAGCAAATATGCTAAATAAGAGAACTCTAATAAGATGCGTTGATATACATGATTAACTATCAAATTATGACCAAACATATAAACTGCACAAATATAGAACAAAGTCGACGTACCTAAATTGTTCCTTGCTTACAAGTCCGATCCCTTCCTTCTTTCCATAAAAAATTTGATTCTCTTGCTTTGCCTGTTAAAAAAGTCATGTAACATACAAAGAGAAGCTCAAAGAAACAAAAATTCGAAAATATGAATCTTTTCGACTCTTTGAGCTGAATGTTGACTTTGCATGTAAATTATTATTGGGCAAATATTTTTAATTATTGTAAACAAAACAAAAGACGAAAAACTTTATGATTTAAAGCTTGGGAGTGAAGAGAAGAGTGAGTTTTCGATAAAGCCTGGTGTTTTTGAAAAAAAAAACAGAGAGAATAGTGAGTCTCACGACATCGTTTGAATTGGTTGATTACTGTCGACTGTGTTCCATATCTCCCCATTTTCCATTCTTCTTTTCTCCTCATTTTCCACTCCTTTTGGTACTTATCTTCTATTGTCTCTCTTCTTTTATCTCCTTTTTCTATTTCTCCTTTTGAACTTCCTTCCCGTACCTTTTTTCCAGCATTTTTTCCCTTCATGTTTTAACATTCTTCCCCATTTCGTTAATTTTTTTTTTTTTTTTTTTTGTATCTCATTTTCCCATTTTTGTCCCCCACTCAAGAAGAATCCAAAGATAGTCAATTATCAAAACCAATATCAGGATGAAATCTTAAGTGACAAAAGAAAAAACATAATCTTTTCCACAATCAAATATAAACAAGAAAACTCATAAATGAAAAAATTTTCACAAACCACGAACGTTTGATAACTGTAAGTATTTTCTGAAAGAATGTTATGTCGTATTGGACAATTCAAAAAAACCAGAATTTTCTAGTTTGCCTTCAACCCTTTTTCCTCCATTTCATTCTTCTTTTTTTCCCTCTCCATTTCCTTCGTATTTGAAGAAACACAGTACTTTCTCCTTTGACATAGAACACCCAGTATTTTCATTCACACTTCAGACGCCAACGTGTTTGTAACACAATCAAGGTCAAAATATTTACTTTCTTAGGACTATCCATTTTCCAAAAAGCTTTTACAAACCCTCTGGAAAGTTCTGAAAAGCTGACTATGCACATTTTGTTCATCTTCTTTTGTTCCCATTTTCCACTCCTCCGTCTTTTTTCTTTTCTAATTTTTATCACGTTTTTCTATTATTCCATATCTCTCTTCTTTTCCTTTATCTTCTTTTACCCTTTTTTCAACTTTTACCCGTCCTCTCTTTCTTAATTTTCCGTTGTTTTTCTTTCGGATTTTCCTTGTTGTACATTCTTTTTCTTTTCTTTTTCTACTACTCCTTCATTTCTTTCTTCTTTTCCTTCTTTTTCTCTCTTGACAAAAAAACCCATCACAGCAACTTTTCAACCAAACAAACGATTCAAGTAAGCTCTACTACTCTAAAATGGACACGAAATTATTGATTCGGGAAAAAAACTTGATGCTAAAGAGGATTTAACTAAAAATAGTGATCATATATCGTCCACAGAGAATATCAACACTCCAATCAATGAGAATGTGATAAGGATTGACGACCTCCTCTGTGTCATTGCCCGTTCCATTCAAAAACATAGGAAATAAGTTTTGAAAAAAAACAAAAAAGTTTTTATCGTTCACAAAGAGACGAAAATTTTCACAGAAGTTGTCAAAATCCAAATGCAAGTGGTAAATTGAAAGAAAATGAGAACGTAAAGGGGGGAACAAAACCAAAGAGGTTACAATACCACTGTTGCATCAGTCCCTTCCAAGTAACAACCATGTCACAGCATCAACCTCCTTAAAGTGACAACAACGTCACTGCATCAGCCTCATCTCCTATTATATACACCATGAACAAAAATAAGCATCTCCCTCAAGCCACTTCAAAGCCATTGCCATGTATCTGCATCGGCCTCTTCCAAATCACAACCGTGTTGCCACATCAGCCTCATCCAAGCCACCTTCAAACATCCTTCTTCAAGTCACCACCATGTTGCCTCCTCCAAGCACCTCCAAATCTCCTTCTCTACACCACAACCATGTCGCCTCCTCCAAGTCACAAGCAGGTCACCTCCAAGCCTCCTACTCAAAGTCACCCCCAAGTTCCCACGCCACTACGATTTTGCCTCCTCCAAGTCACCTCTAAGCCTTCTTTTCCAAGACATTGCATTAGCTTCCTCAAAGTCACAAGCATGTCATTACATAATCCTCTCCCAAATAATTGCAACGTCGTTTCCTCCCAAGCTTCTCCAAGTTAAAGCCATCAGTCACCTTCAAACAACCTTCACCAACTCACCACCATAATGCCTCCTCCTCGAAGTCACCTTCAAGCGTCCTCTAAATCACAGCCATGTCGCCTCCTACATAAATTCACTGCCAAGTTGTCACATCGATGACTTCACCATAAAGCCTCCTCCTCAAAGCCACTGACATGTCACTTTTTCCTCAAAGTCATTGCCATGTGTCCTCTTCATGTCTTTACCACATTACGAACTTTTCCAAACCACTGCAATGTCGTCTGCACCACAAATCCCTATCATGTTGCCACATCCATGTCATTGTCATGTTGCCTCATTCAAGCTACTGCCATGTCATCCATTCTTCAAAATCACTGCCATGTTGCCTTCTCCAAGCCTTCTTTTACAAGTCATTGCATTAGCCTCCTTAAAGTCACAAGCATGTCATTATCTAAACCTCCCCTCAATAATTGCCACGGCACTTCCTCCCAAGCTCCTCCAAGTCAATGCCATCAACATCCTCCAAGTCATCTTCAAACATCTCTCTCCAAGTCACCACGATAATGCTTCCTCCTCCAAGTACCTACAAATCACCTTTATGTCACTACAATGTTACCTCCTCCAAGTCCCATCCAAGCCTCCTCCTCTAGGTCACCGCCATGTTTCCTCCTACTCAAAGTCACAAACAAGTTGCCACATCGATGTTTTCGCCATGTTGACTCCAACTCAAGACCATTGACATGTCGCCTCGTCGTCAAAGCCACCGTCATGTTGCCTCCTCCATGTCTTTGAAACCTTACGTCCTCGTCCAAACCACTGTCATGTCACCTCCACCTCAAATCAGCGCCATGTTGCCTCATCCTCCAAGCCATTGTCATGTCTCCCACATCTCAAAGTCACTGCCATGTTGCCTCCTCCACACCAATGCCAATGTAACCTTCAAAAAGTCTTCGCCATGTTGCCTCCTCCAAGTCACCTCCAAGCCTTATTTTCCAAGTTATTGCAAAAGCCTCTTGAAGTCACAAGCACGTCATTGCACAATCCTCCCCCAAATAATTGACACCTCACTTCCTCCTCAAAGTCACCAAGTTGGCACATCGATGTCTTCAACATGTTGCTTTCTTCTCTAAGCCATTGACAGGTCACCTCTTCCTCAAATTCAACACCACGTGTCCTCGTCCATGTCTTCGCCACGTTACCTCCTCTTCCAAACCATTGCCATGTTGCCTGCACCACAAATCACCGCCATGTTGCCACCTCCATGTCTTCACCATGTTGCGTCCTCCAAGCCACTGCCGTGTCGACCATTCTTCGAAGTCACCGCTATGTTGCCCCTTCCAAGTCATTTCCAAGCCTTCTTTTCCAAGTCATTGTGTTAGCCTCCTCAAAGTCACAAGCATGTCATTGAATAATCCTCCACCAAATAATTGCCACGTCGCTTCCTTTGAAGCTCCTTCGAGTCAATGTCATCAGTCTCCTCTAAGTCACCTTCAAACATCCTTCTCCAAGTCACCACCATAATGCCTCCTCTTCCGAGTACCTCCACGCCTCCATGCAGCTACCATGTTGTGTCCTCCATCATGTCATTGCCATATCACCTTCTACTCAATGTTACCGCCAAGATGCCACATCGATGTTTTCACCATGTTGTCACCTCTTTCAAGCCACCGACACGTCACCTCATCCTCCAAACATCTGCCATGTCACTTACTCCACCAAGTCACTGCCATGTTGCCTCCACCTCAAATCACTGTCATGTTGCCTCCTCCATGTCATAGCTATGTTGCCTCTTCCTCCAAGCCACTACCATGTCGCCTTCTCCTTAATGTCACCAACATGTTTCCTCCTCTAAGCCACTACCATGTCGCCTCCTCCAAGCCACTCTCATATCTCCTCCACCAAGCCACTGAAGCCTATGCCATGTCAGTGCCTCACAATATTGTCCAAGTCACAACCTTGTTTCATCCTCCAAGCCACCTCCAAGTCACCGGTATGACACCTCTTCCAAGCCACTACCAAGTCGACGCCTTGCCGTAAGCTGGTCCTTGCTTACAAGTTGGATCCCTTCCTTCTTTCCATAAAAAATTTGATTCCGTTGCATTTACCTGTTAAAAAAGTCATGTAACATACAAAGCGAAGCTCAAAGAAACAAACATTCGAAAATATAAATATTTTCGACTCTTTAAGCTGAATGTTGCCTTTGCATGTAAATTATTATTGGGCAAATATTTTTAATTATTGTAAACAAAACAAAAGGCGAAAAACCATATGATTTAAAGCTTGGGAGTGAAGATAGGAGTGACTCTTCGGTAAAGCTTGGTGTTTTTGAAAAAAAAAAAGAGAGAGAAAAGTGATTCTCAAGACATCATTTGAATTGGTCGATTACTGTGGACTGTGTTTCATATCTCCCCATTTTCAATTCTTCCTTTCTCCCCATTTTCCACTCCTTTTGGTATTGTTCTTCTATTGTCTCTCTTTATTTATCTCCTTTTTCTATTCCTCCTTTTGAAACTTCTTTCTTGCACATGTTTTCCAATATTTTTTCCCTTCCTGTTTTAACCACCTTCCTCGTTTCATTAATTATTTTCTTTTTGTATCTCATTTTCCCATTCTTTTTTTCCTCTCTAGAAGAATCCACCGATAGTCAATTATCAAAGCCAATATCAGGCTAAAATCTTAAGTGACAAAAGCAAAATCATGATCTTTTCCACACTCAAATATAAAAAGAAAACTCATAAGTGAAAACCATTCACAAACAATGAACATTTGAGAACTATAAGTATTTCCCAAAAGAATGTTATTTAGCATTGGACAATTCAAAACAACAAGAATTTTCTAGTTTGTCTTCTCCCCTTTTTCCTCCATCATTTCTTTTTTTTTTTCCTCTCCATTTCCTTCGTATTTGAAGAAACATGGTACTTTCTCCTTTGATATAGAACACCGAGTCTATTCATTCTCACTTCAGACGCAAACGTGTTTGTAACACAATCCGGGTCAAAATATTTACTTTCCTAGGACTATCCATTTTCCAAAAAGCTTTTACAAACCCTTTAGAAAGTTTTGAAAAATTGACTATGCACATTTCGTTCATCTTCTTTTGTTTCCATTTTCCACTCCTTCGACTTTTTTCTTTTCTAATCTTTGTCACGTTTTTCTATTATCCCATATCTCTCTTTTCCTTTATCTTCTTTTAACCTGTTTTCAACTTTTACCCTTCCTCTTTTTCTTAATTTTCCATCCTTTTTCTTTCGGATTTTCCTTGTTGTACATCTTTTTTCTTCTCTTTTTCTACTATTCCTTCATTTCTTTCTTCTTTTCCTTCATTTTCTCTCTCAAGAGAGAGAGGAAAAAAAACAAAAAACCATCACAGCAACTTTTCAAGCAAACAAATGATTAAAGTTCGTTCTACTACTCTAAAAGGGACACGAGATTATTGAGTCAGGAAAAAAACTCGATGTTAAAGAGGCTCTAACGAAAAATAGAGACCATAGATCGTCCACAGAGAATATCAACACTCAAATCAATGAGAATGTGATAAGGATTGACCTCCTCTGTGCATTGCCCGTTCCATTCAAAGACATAGGAAATAAGTTTTCAAAAAGACAAAAAAAGGTTAATAGTTTCAAATTTTTGTTAATTCCTAACTCTAGCCGCCGCCCTTCTCTCTTGCCCTAACCCTAACCCTAGCCTTCTGTCGTTGTTGTCTTCCATCGTCGTCGCCATGCGTCTCGCCGTCAGATCGTGTCGTTCTCCTTGTCGTCCCTTTTTCCTCGCGTCATTTCTTTGACCCGCGCCTCACGTCGACCTGCGACCCACGAAAACCCTAGCCCCTTAGAAAAACCCTAGCTACAACCTCCGTTGATTCTTCCACCGCCATCACTCCCGTCGTTAGCTCGCATCATTGTCCCAGCTTGGTTCGTGTAGACCTTCGTCCTCGCCGCAACCCACATTCTTCGACACACGACCTGCGACTCTATCTGCAACCTTGATAACTTTCAACCGTGTCATCCTTCAATCGCGCCATCCACCAGCTTCTTCATCCGTCTGTTCGTTGCCGTCGTCGTCGGTCTCCCCATCAGTTTGGTAGTTCGTCAGCTGGCTACCTTCCGTTCAAGTTCAAGGTTTCTTTGGCATTTTCTCTTCAGTTTTATTGCTTCTAAGATTCTTCTAGTGGCTGGTTTACCTCGGCTTTTGTTTGGGTTGGTCTTTTCTTCGCTTGAGTTGATCATTTATGATGGAGCCGAAGAAGTGAATAACCTCAAAATATATTCAATGCTCCAAACTAAAGGCTTATGAGCCTTTAAATAGGCCATACAAGATGCGGTTAGCCTAACAAACTAACTAACCAAGAAGCACATGGCTAAAAAGAATAAGACTAACAAATAAAACACTAAGCCAATAATCGGCTACATCAACTTTCCCCTCCCTAAAAAGAACTCGACCACGAGTTATGTAGCTAAAAGAAACTCATCCGGAGGATTGTATGGAAATATATCAGCTATGTTGAAAGTAGGACTGATGTTATAAGTTTCTGGGAGTTGCACGCGGTAGGCATTATCTCCGTATTTTTCCAGAATAGGAATTGGTCCAATCTTCTTTTCCTTAAGCTTGCTGTAAGTTCCAGATGGAAATCTGTTTTTCCGTAAATGGACCATCACTAAGTCCCCAACAACAAATTCCTTGTATCTCCGTTTTTTTTCCGCGGCAGCCTTGTACTTGGTTGTTTGTTCTTCTATGTGTTTGTGCACTTGTTGATGTAGATCTCGAGTCCTAGTTGCCATCTCTTCTACTTCAAGGCTAAGATCAACAGAGGAAGGAATTAGTGTTAGATCAAGAGTTGGGCGTGGGAGTTTAGTGTAAACAAGCTCAAATGGTGACTTCCCTGTTGTCCGGTTCTTCATATGGTTGTAGGCAAATTCAGCTTGTGCGAGAGTCATATCCCATTGTCTCGGTTTGTCGCCACTTAGACATCTGATAAGGTTTCCAAGAGTTCTATTTGTTACCTCCGTTTGGTCGTCTGTTTGTGGATGGCTAGTAGTACTATATTTGAGAGTAGTATCAAATTTTTTCCACAAGGTTTTCCAAAAATGGCTCAAAAATTTGACGTCCCTGTCCAAGACTATGGATTTTGGGATTCCATGCAGACGGACAACCTCTCTAAAAAATAGGTTGGCAATGTAAATTGCATCAGAAGTTTTTTTACAAGCAAGAAAATGTGCCATCTTGCTATAACGATCTACTACCACCAAGACCGAATCAAAACCTCGTTGTGTTCGAGGGAGGCCGAGTATAAAATCCATGGATAAGTCTTCCCAAATGTTGTCTGGGACAGGTAAAGGTAAATATAATTCTGTGTTTTGGCCTGTTCCTTTACAAGTTTGGCATGTAAAACATCGTGAGACATAGTTTTGAACATCTTTTTTAAGTTGTGGCCAGTAATATCTTTCTTCTAGCATGTGTAGAGTTTTATCTCTGCCTAAATGTCCAGCCAATCCTCCCGCGTGTGCTTCTCGAATTAAAGCTTCCCTTAAGGATGAGAAAGGTATACATAGTAGGTTCCCTTTAAAAAGGAATCCGTCGACCAAGTGGAAATCTCCAGCTGGTTTATGTTCAGTGCAATTTTTCCAGATTGAGCCAAAATCTTTGTCATTGTGGTATTCTTCCGGTAGGCTATTGAATGCTATAATCTCTCCCGTGAGGACTGTCAATAGTTGTGCTTTTCGACTTAAGGCATCTGCCACTTTGTTAGTAGAACCCGAGGTATGCTTAATAACAAAATCAAAGCGTTGTAAAAAGGATAACCATCTAGCATGCATTCTACTAATAGACTTTTGAGTTTGTAAGAATTTAAGGGAGAAGTGGTCAGTGAACAAAATAAATTATTTGCTTAATAGATAATGCTCCCATTGTTTAAGTGCCCTAATCAAAGCATATAATTCTTGCTCATATGTGGACCACCTTTGTCTTGAGGGGCTTAATTTTTCACTAAAGAACTCAATAGGGTGGTTATTTTGGGATAGGACTGCACCAACCCCAATGCCGGAGGCATCCACTGCTACTTCAAAGGGTAAATCAAAGTTTGGGAGTGCGAGTACCGGGCTATTGGTAATTTTTTCCTTTATGGTTTGGAAGCTCTCAGTTTGTGATTGTTCCCAAAAAAATTGTCCTTTCTTTAGGCAGTTTGTTAAAGGGGCGACTATAGTGCTAAAATTTTTTATGAATTTCCTATAGAATGAAGCTAAACCAAGGAAGCTTTGGATCTCTTTAATTGTTTTAGGTTCGTTCCATTCATGGATAGCTTTAATCTTAATAGGGTCCATCTTTATCCTATTGTGTCCAATAATGTATCCTAAAAAGGAAATTTGTTCGGTGGCAAATAAACATTTCTTCAAATTAATGACTAAGGCATTCTGTTTTAGGGCAGAAAAAATTGTTTGAATATGTGTAATATGATCTTGAATCCCTTGGCTATAGATAAGAATGTCATCAAAATAAACTACTGCAAATTTATTAATGAAAGGGTGAAGTACGTGGTTCATGAGCCTCATAAATGTGCTTGGAGCATTTGAGAGGCCGAATGGCATGACCAACCATTCAAACAATCCTTCATTTGTCTTAAATGCAGTCTTCCATTCATCCCCTGGCCGAATCCGTATTTGGTGATATCCACTCTTGAGATCTATCTTTGAAAATATGGTTGCCCCGCTTAATTGGTCAAGGAGATCATTGATTCTGGGGATTGGAAATCTGTACTTCACTGTGATTTTGTTTATTGCTCGACTGTCAACACAGATGCGCCAAGATCCGTCTTTTTTTGGTGTTAGGAGAGCGGGTACTGCACAGGGACTGAGGCTTGGTTGTATGTGACCTTTTTCCAGCAATTCTTGCACTTGTTCATGCAATATTTTGTATTCGTTAGGACTCATTCTGTAGTGTGGTAGGTTGGGCAGGGTTGTGTCTGGGAGGAAATCTATGGTGTGCTGGATGTCACGCAATGGAGGTAGCTCGGTTGGAGTGTCTATGATTTCCTTAAAATCTTGTAAAAGATTTTGAACTTCACTTGGAATAGCAATGTTAGGATCAATATTATCAAAATGTTTAATTACTAAACCTATGATAGGAAATTGTTTTTCTTGGAGAAATTTTTTTCCAGAAGATATAGAGAAGAGTTGACCTTTTTTATTGGTGGTTGTACACCTACTTGTTTGGAAGGATTGATAGGTAGAAGCACAATTTTCTTCCCCATCCATGTGAATTCGTAGGTGTTGTCTCTTCCTTTGTGGATTGCCTGCATACTGCCATGGTCGACCCAAAAAGATGTGACATGCGTCCATATCAAGAACATCGCAAACTATTTGATCCTTATAGCTTGCTCCGATCGATAATGGGATTGTACATGTATGTGTAACTGGAGCCTCCCCTCCTTTCTTTATCCAAGTGACCTTATATGGGGTTGGATGTGGAGTCAAAGGTAAGTTTAGAGTAGAAACTAACTTACTTGCCACCACATTCTCGGAACTGCCACTGTCGATGATAACATTGCAGATTTTCCCATTTATAGTGCATCGGGTCTTGAATAAAGCATGTCTTTGATAACTTTGGTCGATCTTTGGGGCCAAGAGTAGTCGTTGAATGACCAAAGATAAGGCATCCCCTTCATCTGGCTCAAGATAATCTATGTCTTCATCACGATCTGTTTCGTCACTTTCCTCTTGATAATCAGCATTGTCCGCAATCGCTAAGGTCTTTCTTTGTGGGCATTCATTCGACAAATGCCCAGTTTGATTACAGCGGAAGCATTTTCCCAAAGTAGGTCTTGAGTAAGTGTTGGTGTTCCTCTTTGGAACCGAATCCTTACTTGTTCCAGCGTCTATTTGTTTGCCTTTTGCCCCACCCGATAAGGTTAGGGATGAGTTCTTGTCAATTGTGGTGTTTCTTGGATTGAAAGTTGATGATTCTACGGCATTCCTTCGTGTGTATTGTCTTTTAAACCTGTTGGTAATTTGCTCTTCAGCCGTAGTAGCAGCAGTAATAGCTTCATTCAAGAAAGCTATAGGTTGGAAAGAAATTCTTTCTTGGATATCCAAGCGCAGACCACCTTTGAATCTTGCAACCAAACATTGCTGATTTTCTCCAAGATTCGTATGAGCCCCCAATCTATGGAACTCTTCGGTATACACTCCATTACCGTGCGTGTCCCTTGGCGGCAATTTTGGTATTGAGTGTATAATATTTGCTCAAAGTTGGCTGGAAGAAATCGATCCTTCATCAACCGCTTCATTCTTTCCCATTTTCGAATTGGTCTTTTCCCAAATCTTTGGCGGTTAATCTCTAGTTGATCCCACCATGCTTGTGCTCCACCTTTCAACTTGAGGGCTACCAATTTCACTTTCTTGGTTTCCGGTGTATTCATGTAATAAAAAAAATTCTCTACATGTCGTATCCATTCCAAGAAAGACTCAATTTCCATTTTACCATTATAGGTTGGGATGTCTACCTTCATTTTGAAATCGTTTTCTTGCTTAGGATAAAACATTCTTGCATCATCTCTTCCTTCCGGTAGGCCATACATTGGAAACTCCGGATGACCATATGGATGGTAAGAAATTCCTGCATCTTCTTTTCTTTCCAAAAGACCATACCTTGGATGTTGTTGATAAGGAATTCTTGGTTCTTTATCATCCTCACTTGAAGATTCTGACCATTCTTGATACCTTCGGAATAATGGATTTTCCTTAAGTTCTTGGTATCTTTTATGTGCCATTCCCCATTCTTGGTATTTTGTTGGAGCTGCCACCCAATCTTGGGCTGTCTTTTGTTCATTAAAACACCTTTCTTGCTGGAATTTGGTTCTGTCTTCATGCTGGTTCGTCAATTTGCTGCTTTCCCCTTGCCGAATCTGTGTTTCTTTTCCTCTAGTTGCTTGTGCATCCGGATTTATCGTTAGTTGCTCGGTTTGGACGCCTATCTTTTCCCATATTAGCTTTAGAATTTTCTTGATCTCACGCACGTCGTCTTCAACTGACAGCAAGCGTACAGTTGTCTCTTGTGGTGAGAGGACGGGGATAGATTCCGCCTCTTTATCAACCAAAGAAGGATCTCCACTCACATTAGTCGAGACTTTCTTGGTTGTCATGGTAAAAGGTGTCCCGAGAATCGAGCGCTCTGATACCAATTTGATGGAGCCGAAGAAGTGAATAACCTCAAAATATATTCAATGCTCCAAACTAAAGGCTTATGAGCCTTTAAATAGGCCATACAAGATGCGGTTAGCCTAACAAACTAACTAACCAAGAAGCACATGGCAAGCACATGGCTAAAAAGAATAAGACTAACAAATAAAACACTAAGCCAATAATCGGCTACATCAATTTAGCAGCTGGATCCATGGATTCTAGAAGTTGTTGTGTCAACAATCGGTTCTTTTGCATTTGGTGTGAAGAGGATATATTCAATGTTGAAGAAATGAAGAACAAATTATCAATCTTTCTCTCCATATCACAGTTGAAGTGGTTTGAAAGCTCGTTAGTTGAAATGATTGCTTTACCATCATATTGGCGCTTACTTAAGAAAAATAGGGATGATTTTGGGGTTCACTCGTTTATCAAAATTTAAATCTTCTGCTGGTTGGAACATTGAATGTGTAGTTTGGCCACCCACTGGAGCTGGAGGTCGTAAGTTCATTCAAGTGTCTATGGGGACCTCGAAAAGAGGATGGCTTATCTTTTGGGAAATGTTAAGAGACTTCTTCTTAAAGTTTGAAGTTATGAACCAATATGAAAAGACTCCTCCTAATCCGTCATTGATCAAAGTCAATTCCATTGATAGGAACTATGCAGATATAGTTTCATTGAATATAAAGGAGTTCAATGCAGTACATCAGATGAATCCAGTGAAAAAGAATTTTGTTTCGATTAACACTATGGAACATAGTTCACTTTGGGTTGGTACCTTTGGATTTTAATCAGTTATTGGTTGTATCCAAATTATTTGCGCACAACAAGTGGATTGATATTAAAACAACACTAGAAGAGTATTTCAAAGTCCCAATTATTCTAAATCCATTTTTAGCAAACAAAGCGTTGATTCAAATGGACAAGAAAGTTTTACCTTGGCTCTAGTGTTATGTGATAAATGGGAACTCTTTGGTGATTTTCATTTGTTTATTGAACAGTGGTCTAATATGAAACATAGTCACCCGGGTTATTTGGAGGGATATGGTGGGTGGATATCGATCAAGAACTTGCCCTTGCCTTACTGGAAGCATCAATCTTTCAAAGCAATTGGGAAATATTTTGGTGGTTTGGTCAGTGTATCTTCCACCAATACACTGAATTTAATTGATTGTTCGAAAGCTCGTATTCAGGTTAAAAGAAATTTATGTGGTTTTATCCCCACCACAATTGAAGTTAAAGACATACTCCTAGGAACATTTTTTTGAGCTTTGGTGATATTTCTCCTTTAGATCCTCCAAACATTATCCAAGGTGAATTATCACTAAGGCGATTTTACTAATCCTTTGGACCTTTTTAGATTGCATCAGGTTATGGATGATGAGGATGTCTTTGTCCCAAATGATTTGTGAAAGGATGATGATTTCTTTAAGTCGGAAATTGGTGATCTATTGTCTATCAAGGGGGTTAAAGAATCACCAAAGGAAGTAGAGACAATGCCTGAGGTCGCGATCCAACCAGAGATAGAGGTTTTTTATTTTTTGAAAGAAATAATTAGAACTACTTCAAAGGAAACATGTTTGGAGGCTGAGAATGATCTTTCAATTGTGAATGTTGACAATGAATCCCTTACAACAGAGAAGGAAGTTGTTATTGAATTAGATTCTGGAATGCTTAATGCAAATGTTTTGCATAACGATGAGACTAAAGAAGGAAGAGATCGGTTTTGTGAACCCTTTGCTTACACTCGGAGAAAAGATCATGCTCCAACCACCTCTCTACTTGATGGTGATATCATTGAAGAGGCTTGCACAAATTTAATGGTCCAGCCAGTCAACTTAAAGCAAGATAATTTTTCGAAGGATTCATCACAGAACCTTGTAGTGGAGCACTGTAATATCGGGCCCAAAGGTACACATTTTGATAAGGTTTTATTGGCTTCTTCTAAAACAAACTCATCACATAACAACCACTCTTCTCCTTATATTGATGTTTCGGATAGTGAATCTGAAGTTGGTGTAAGTAATGTGGAAATTGATTATAAGCACCATAGCAATTTCTGTGAAAAAGATATAGCTAGGGATTCTGTTCTTAATGACTTAAAAGCTCTCTTCCAGACTCCTATCAAGTCTAGCAGTTCAATTTTTAAGGTTTCAGAGGAATTTCAACAATTAAGTGGTGATGTTTTGATTCTGGAAAAATTTGCTTCTCTAATCAAAGCGAGTGGTTTGCAACTCAAAGAGATTCCCTCTTTCGTTCCCAAGGGGAAAGAGGGTTATTCAGAAAGCTTAATTATAGTTTGTATAATTTTCTCAAGAGGATGGTGGAAGTCATTGGTTTTGATTAACTACTACTTTTGGATTTGCTCACAGTGGTCCCTTTAGTTCAAGTTTTGTGGATCAAGCTTCTTTTTGTTCTTGTTATATTTTGGTATTTTGAATTCAGCCACCATCCTCTATCAGTGCTTCCTCATTAAACGTTTGTGGTGTGGTTTGGAAAGGTTATTCTGTTGATTATGTGTTTTGTGGCAATGGGTTCAATCTTCTCCGTTTCCTTTTGATATTACGGGAATTCCAGTCTTCTCTGTTTCAGCCATTATCCTCTATCAGTGCTTCCTTGTTTTGTTTCATTCTGGATTTGGGTTTTGAGATCTATTAAGATCATACTTTTGGTTCATCTTTGCTCTGAAGTTTGTGGAAGCTCCATATTTGTTTCAGACAGTTTTGTGGTTGGTTGGGTTTCAGTCCATGATACGTCTTGTTTCAATTCAGTATATTAGAATCTTCCACCTTCAATATCATAATTTTGGTCAGATCATAATCATCGGATCTTCCATAGCAAGTTTCTTTCATGGCTCGTTTGGTTTGAATCAGCTCATCTAAAGTTTGCTTCTTAAAGCTTCTCTCAAAGTTTTTGTTGTCTTCTCTTCATAGGACTCTCATCTTAATCGAAATGCTTGTATTTATCCTTTGTTATTTATCTTTTTATTATTCGGTCCTTATTTCATTTTCACTCCCTTGTGGAGTTTGTATCTTTTGAGCATTAGTCTCTTTTCATTTCATCAATGAAAAGTTCCGTTTCTTGTTAAAAAAAGGTTTTTTTATCATTTACAATAACTTGGAAGAACCATCATCCCATCAAGCAAGCAAACCACAATTATCAACAAGAGATTGATAAAGAGTCAACCTCTGAAATAGGTAGTCACAATACCTGAAGAAATGGAAAACAAGTTTATTATAGAATTAAACAAAAAAAATATATTCACAAAGAGGGGAAATTTTTCACAGAAACTATCAAAATCCAAATGCAAGTGGTAAATTGAAAGAAAACGAGAACAGGGGAACAAAACCAAAGAGGTTACTAATATCACAGCTGCATCAGTCCCTTCCAAGTAACAACCATGTCACAGCATCAACCTAACATGTCGCATCTTCCTCAAACTCACCGTCATGTGTCCTCCTCCATGTCTTCGCCACTTTACCTCTTCTTCCAAATCATTGCAATGTCGCTTGCACCACAAATCATTGCCATGTTGCCACCTCCAAGCCATGTCATGTTGACCATTCTTCAAAGTCACTGCTATCACGCTATGTTGCCTCCTCTAAGTAATCTCCAAGCCTTCTTTTCCAAGTCATTGCATATCCTCCTCAAAGTCACAAGCATGTCATTGCATAAACCTCCGCCAAATAATTGCCACATCGCTTCCTCCAACGCTCCTCCAAGTCAATGCCATTAGTCTCCTCCACGTCACCTTCAAACATCCTTCTTCAAGTCAACACCATAATGCCTCCTCCTCCAAGTACCTCCAAATCTCCTCCATGCAACTACCATGTTGCCTCTTCCATCATGTCACCGCGAAGTTTCCTTCTACTCAAAGTCAACGTCAAGTTGCCACATCGATGTTTTCACCATGTTGCCTCCTCTGTCAAACCACTGATACGTCGTCTCTTCTTAAAAGTCACCATCATGTTGCCTTCTCCAAGTCTTTGCCACATTACCTCCTCCAAACCACTGCCATGTCACCTCCACCTCAAATCACCGCCACATTGCCACCTCCATGCCTTCATCATGTTGCCTCCTTCTCCAAGCCACTCCCATGTAACCTCCAAAAAGTCTTCACCATGTTTCCGCCTCCAAGTCACCTACATGGCTTCGCCATGTTGCTTCCTCATCCAAGCCACAGACATGTCGCCTCATCCTCAAAGCAACATCCATGTTGTCTCCTCCATGACTCTACCATGTTACCTCCTCCTCCAAACCACTGTCATGTCGTCTCCTCCATCAAGTCACTCCCATGTCGCCTCCACCTCAAATCACTGTCATGTTGCCACCTCCATGTCTTAGCTATGTTACCTCATCCTCCAAGCCACTGCCACGTCACCTCCTCTTCTACGCCACTGCCATGTCGCCTCCACCTCAAGTCACTGCCATGTTGCCACCTCATGTCATAGCTATGTTGCTCCTCTTCAATGTCACTGTTGCCGCCTCTAAGCCACTGCCAAGTCGACTCAACCCTATGCCATGCCGCCTTTCATTGCCTTGTCCAAGTTAGCATGTTGCACCCTCCAAGCCACCTTCAAGTCACTAATATGTCACCTCTTCCAAGCCACTGCCATGTCGACACCTTGCCCCTACTCTAATCCCATTGAAACACAATAGAATATTATCAAAGAGAAAGTGACAAAACTCAACCTCTCTCCACTAATTTCCACTGTGAACGAAAAGAATCCCCTTGCCCCTAACTCTAGACCCATCGAGAACGCAATTGCCAATTATCCAAGCAAGGGTGATTAAAAGTCAACTTCTTCTCCTCTGATTTACAACATGAATGAAAAGAACCCCCTGCCCCTCCTTTAGACCCATCAAGAAAGGAATGAACAATTACTAATGAGAGTAATAAAGTAAACCATGTTTCCTTTGGTTCACACTATGAATCAAAAGAACCCCCCTCCCCCTCCTCCACCAGGCCCATCAAGAAATAAATTGACAATCATCAATGAAAGAGCGATAAATGTTGTCTTATCTCCCTCCAATTTACACCATTAAGAAAAAGAACTACATTTATCCCTCCTTTGTTCACATCCAGAAAGCACTAGATAATTGCCAAAGAGAACCCATGAACGAAAAATACCCCTTCCCCTCCTCGGAACCCATCAAGAAAACAATAGATGATTATCAAAGAGAGAGTGATAAATGGCGGCCTACTCTCCCTCGATTTACACCATATGAAAGGAACCTCTCTTGTCCCTCCTCCGATCCCATCTAGAAGGTAATAGAAAATTATCAAGGAGATGTTGTGAATGAAAAGAACCCCCCTTAGCCCTCCACCACACCCATCAAAAAAACAATAGACAGTTTAAGAACGTACTACTCTAAAAGGGACGCGAAATTTTTGAGTCAGGAAAAAAACTTGATGCTAGGGAAGCTTTAACTAAAAATAGAGATCATAGATCGTCCATAGAGAATATCAACACTAAGTCTTTTTGTGCGGGTCGTTTTCAAGCTCTTAGGAGCAAGTTAGGTGTTTGTAGTATTTGAGTTAGGAGGAGAATGTTAGTAACTAAAATTACTAATTTGTTTTGAGTTGGTCTAGTCTTCCTAGTTTCTAGGAAATAGTTGAGTCAAGTCTAAGTTGCTAATTTTGTGGAGTTAGTGGGATTAGTTGTGGAATCTATTTTTAGATTCAAGCTATGTATTTATATGGAGTTTTCTAGAATGAAATTATCACACTTTCCCATTGTTCTCATTTCCTCTCGTTAGATCTACAACTCCGTTGTGTCATTGTTTGTTTCATTCAAAGACATAGAAAATAAGTTTTGAAAAAGACAAAAGGTTTTATCATTTACAATGACTTGGAAGAACTATCATCCCATCAAGCAAGCAAACCGCAATTATCAACAAGAGATTCATAAAGAGTCAGCCTCTTAAATAGGTAGTCACAATACCTAAAGAAATGGAAAACAAGTTTATTATAGAATTAAACGAAAAATAATATTCACAAAGAGACGAAAATTTTCACAGAAACAGTCAAAGTCCAAAATGCAAGTGGTAAATTGAAAGGGTAAATTGAAAGAAAACGAGAACATAGAGGGGGAACAAAATCAAAGAGGTTACCAATATCAACCGTTGCATCAGCCTCCTCCAAGTCACAGCCATGTCATTGCATCAACCTCCTTAGAGTGACAACAAGTAGCTTCAAACCCAGAATGAGCTTATATATGTACTCATCAACAATTTTCATGTTTTTTTTTCAAGGTAGCTTCAAACCCAATGTTTAGAATCTTCTTGATTGGCCAGGATACATCAACATATCGCCAGAGTGTCATTGTACCTGATGCTTCAAAAGCAAAGCAAAACTTGTTTATTTCTTCATTTGATCCATGCAAGCTATCCAGATTAATTCCAAATGATACATGAGAATTTGAATCTAGAGTTGTTTTCATAAATAGATCCTGCAAAGAAGTAATTGAATGAGTTTACTGGTGTCTGAATGGAGAAACAGTGATTGAAATCATTGCTGCCATCTACATTGTTGAAACTTACTTGAACATTTGAAATGGCAGCTTCAGACACGATATGAGCTAGTTTAACTACAGATTTGTGGAAGATGACACTGCTAAAATACCTCAGAACTTTTGTAGAGAACTCATAGCTGGAAATCTTCCTCTGCTGACGCCACTTCTCACCAAAGTCACCATCAACTGTGAAGATTCCATCACCAAGAAGATCCTTGAGAATTCTGTGGTTATGTAACCCCTGAACATTGTGCAAAACTCAGTCAAATCATGGCCCTTCAAGAACATCATGTTTGAAGCATCAATCATACAAAATAAACTACCACACAAACTCTAACCAATCAGGTACATCCCCTAATTCAGTACATTGCAAAGTGAACCGCTCCGAGAGAATCCCATGTTAAGAATATGTATAAAAGATTAAGGGTCCATTCAAAATGACTTTCTAAGAACTTAAAAATACTTTTTTAAGTATTTAAAAAGTCATTTCAAATAGGTCCTAAATATACTATAATTGATCCACTTAAGCTTTTGAGTCACTTGTTGTATAATTTGGGAAACCTAAACCTTATTTTTCATATGGAAGAACACAAAACTTTTCAGATAACATGAGTCCACAAAACTATTCAAAAATGAAGTAAATTTTATGCAATCACTAGGATGGAAAACCCCAAATTTTATGGTAAATGCACCCTCCCGTATTTGCAATTTTGCCCTTCTAGCTAGAATGAAAAACTCAATTCCATGGTAAAACCAATATCCATACAGTAATTCAACTTATACAACCATAAAAGAAAAAGAAAAACCTCATACCTTGCAAAAATTCTCGAAGTTTGTTCTGAGTATATACTCCATTTTGTGGGTCTGAAGTATAAATCTCATTTCTGAAAGGACCAAGAAGCCGATATGTTAAACTTTCGAGCAAGATCAGTCATGTAATCATGCAACCGGTGGAAATTGAGGAACTGGTGAAATACAGTTCCTACAATTGGATGATATTTCTTTCTCCTCAATTTCCATTGATCTGCCTTACAACAATGGAAATCAGTAGCAATAGAGCTGCAAATGAAATTGAGAGAAATTTTAATTCAAATATAAACCATGGAAATCAAAATGCAAGTGGCAAACCGGGAGGAAAATGAGAATGTCAGGGGCAGGATAAAGTCAAAGAAAGGGGTTGCCAATGCTGAAAAGAATCAGCCCCCGAGTCACCAATGATCAAAGGAGTGATCTTGCTCCATCTAGAAAACGATACGACGATTATCAAAGAGAGCGATAAAATTCGACCTCCTCCAAATTATCCTATATAAAATATGAATTATCCTCTTCCATCAAAAAAAGAAATTAACATAATTATCATAGAGAGAATGCAAAAAAGTCTCCTCCTCTCCTCTGACTGATTTACACCTTTAATTATCCAAATCCATGAATAACAATGAGAGATCAATAAGGAATTAGGATCCTATGAGTTACGGTTCCCGAAAGGAATGGTCGAAAAGCAATTAAAGCACATAAAAATAAAGAAAAAGAAAGTAACCAGTGAAGAGCGGCAAAGTACATAATCCAACATCATTCGATTCTTAAAGAAACCCGTGACAAATCGAAAGGCAAGCAGGAATGCAAATGGTAGAATAAAATAAAATAAAAAAAAAGAGTTACAGATCAAGAAAACAATGAACAAAAATATATAATTTTTTTTTAAAAAAAAAAAAAAACGATAACGGAAAGAACCCTCTAGACCCTCCACCAGTCCCATCAAAAAAGCGATCAACAATTATCCAAGAGAGAATTATAAAAATTGACAATCATCTCTCCGATTAGTCATCACGTTCCATCAATAAGACAGTCGATATTTTATCAACGAGTGATTGACAAAAAGAACAAAAATCGAACACCATGAAAGAGTAATAATAATCAATCAAGAAAGCAATTGACAATCGTCCAAGAAAGAGTAATTAATAAAAATCGACAATCGCCTCCCTGATTAATCATCACGCTCCATCAATAAGGCATTCGATATTTTATCAACAAGCGGCTGATAAAAAGAACAATAGAGAAAACGAATAGAACCCTTACTAACAAAAACCGAACGCCGTGAAAGAGTAATAATAATCAATCAAGAAAGCAATCGACGATCATCCGAGAAAGAGTAATGAAAATCGACGATCACCTGTCCGATAAATCATCACGCAGTCGGCATTTTATCAACGAGCGATTGATAAAGAGAATAAACTTCCGGTGAGTCGCGGTGGCTGAAAGGGATCGACAAAACCCCATTCAACTCTCAGGAAGTAAAAAGGAAAGAATAAGAGAACCAGAAAGAATCGAGACGAGAGAGCGATGAAAGTGAGAACATACCAGAAAGAATCCGATCGTTTTGAGAGAAAGTTTCGATCATATTCGAATCCGTTGAGACTCAGGAGTTGCGCGAAGGCAGAAAGCGCGCGCAAAAGAAACAGATCAAAATCACAACGGTTAATTTTGATTTATAAAGAGAGAATCTGCTGGTTGATATAATATTTTATTCGATCCCACATCTATATCTATAATATATATAATCTATAATTTTATTATAATAATTATTATTATTATATATAAAATGGAACTTTTGGTTTCTTTTTAATCCCTTTTTAATCCTCAAAATTCTTTCTATTTAATTATTTAATATTTAATTATTCAAATTTCCAATTTTTAACATTAAAAAATGGTTTGAGATATAGATTTAAATCATTCTCACATTTATATTTAAGAATTGGTTTGAGATATGGATTCAGATCATTCTCACACGTTTATATTTAAGAATGGTAAAAATAGATCATTCTCATACATTAATTAATATTTAATTATTTAAAATTAGAAGATTAGAAGATTTTTTATTTAATTATTAATTCTAATTAAATTTGATGATAAATAACCAGATTTATTTTTTTTAGAATTTTTTTTATTTAATTATTAATTTTAACTGGTTTTCGGTAGTTATAATATATAATATTTTTATTTTAGTTAATTTATTTTTGCATATTTAATACTTACCAAAAAAAAACGTCCATAACAATTTAAAAAAAAAAACGTCCATAACATGTTACTTTCATTTTTATAAATTTTTAAAAATAAAGAAGATAGCATCATTTCATATTATCAGGGTTAGAAAAAGAGAATATTGATGTTGATTGATAAAATTTTAATTTTTGTAAGAATTAAATTAAACAATTTTAACAATGCTTTGGTTAAAAAAAAAAAAAAAAAAAAAAGCTACACTTTCAGAACATTTATAAAAATTGAACCAAAAAAAAACCTTTTTTTATCACGATTAGTTAATATACATCCTACCTAGGGTTGAAAGGATTTGTGTCGGACTCTAAGGTACTATGATATGCAATATCTTGAAAAATCTCAAGGGATAAATTGATGTGTTCTCTTTTGTTATCTCCAATTATATATGTGTGTGTTTGCATGGTACGATAAGTATGATCATCCATAACGATAACATCATGGACAAGTTACTACTATACACAACCTATGCAATGTTGGATATTCAAACATAGTAAAGATTCCTCATTTTGTACTGAGGTCAACGTTGCCATCTCACCAAGTAGGAGGAAATCTACCAAAAACTATGAATAGTTATTCAATACGAGACATTAATTCATCTGCTAGAAACGTTGTTGAGAGGGCCTTCGAAACATTTAGGGGCTAGTGGGTTAATCTACAAGGAAAATCTTTTTACCTTGACCAGATACAATGTAGGATAATAATAGCATGTTGCCTATTACATAACTTGATATACAAAGAAATGAGTCAAAATCCATTGTTTGAGAAGGCACATCCAAGTGAACTCAATGCGAATGAGATGAGTGTCCGACAACATAAACTTTGTGGAAACAATGGAGACATAGTTTGAAGGGAGGGATAATCTTACAAACAAAATGTTTTGAAGACTAGAATATTGAAGGATTAATTTATGTACTTTGTTTTTTCATATAGAGTTGTTTTTTGTTACATGAGATCAAGCGTCAACTTTGTACTTGAACTATTTTTGTGTGTAAATAAAATTAGACATTCATAGGATTCTTACTAACGAATTTATGAATATTCTACTATGCTTGTCAAGTGTAACAAAATTTATATACAATTAACTTTTTACCATTTCAATTCTCGTGTTAATGTAAATTGCGTGGTGAGTTCAAAATTTCCCAAGCATATATGGATACCTAATGAGGATGAGGTGCTAGTTGAGTGTGTGCTACAATTAGTGCAATGAGGTGGATGGAGTGTTGATAGTGGGACATTCTGGTCCAGTTACTTTATACAAGTCCATAAATAAATGAAAGAAAAACTTTCTAAATGTGACATAGAAGTAACCCAAACTTGGAGTCTAAAGTCAAAACTTTGAAGAAGCAATATACTACCATCGTTGAGATGATGAGTCCATAGTGTAGTGGGTTTGGTTGGAATGTAGATGTCCAACTGAGTATAAGCTCTCAATAGATTCTTTCATGTCCTATGAAATCTAGTGTTTTTCACTGTTGGAACTAGGGGTGTAAATTTTTCGGGTCGGGTTGGTTGTACGGACAAACCGACTCGACTTGAACCGCGATTGTACAGGTCGGGTCGGTTTCTTCTTCTTCTTCTTTCTAAACTGCAGTTCGAAATAACACAATAAGCCTTCATTCGAATACCCAAAAAAAGGACCTAAACCAGACGACAAATAAGACAAAGATGAGGCTCTTAAACCAGACACCCATTATTAACGTCAAAGAATTGGAAACTTAAACCAGACGGCAAAGAATTGGGAACTTCCTTCACCAAGTTTCTCTCCCATGGACTTAAACCAGGCGCCCCAGCTTCAACTTCGACGGCGGTGAAAACCCAGAGACGTGTGTATCGGTTCGACTTCGGCGAAAACCCACGAGAAGACGAGGCAATGGTGGCGGCAACTTTAACCAGACAGCATGGCTACGACTTCGACGACGACATTCGACTTCGACTTCGACGGCGGCGTTCGACTTCGACGAAAACCCACGAGAGGAGAGGCATTTTTTTCTAAGTTAAACGCTTATGTGAAAGTGAAACTGAAACCCTAGATTTGACTTTTGAGTGAAACATGTTTTTTTTTTAAACGTGAAAACCAAACGCCCAAACCTATAAAGTAAAACGCGTGATATGTGGGTTTGGGCAAAGAATGGCTCATCGGTTCGGTTCGGTTCGATCAGCATTACACTTGTAAACCGAACCGAACCGGACCGGACCAGACCAGTTCGTTATTTTCACCCCTAGTTGGAACTAAGAGTGATGGTGGTATTGAGGCTTAAAATTATCTCCAAGTTAGCGTCTAGATTGAATCTCTGAGTTGACTCCTTCATTCTTGAAGCAAATGTTACCTTTTAAAAGCCTCTAGAGCAAGATGGCTTGTCGAAATCAATGTGAGAGTCTAAACTCTAGACCCTATATCAATTTTTATCAAAAATGGCTTTTTTTACACCCAATCATGTATAATTAAAAAATATTGGCTAAAGCCATGTACATGACCTGATTTTACATAAATATGTTTGATTTATTAAAGAATATATCATTAATTACAAAATTTCAAATAATCTTTATAAATGTTTTTTATTTCATCAACTGTATAATTTAGGGTCGGTTGCAAGGATAGCAATATGGGCCAAAATAATTGCAAATCTAGCAACCCACAAAAAAAATTGCAAAAATGGCAAAATCTAATAGTTTGTGTGTTGCATTTACTAAAATACCCCTCCAGATTTTCTTTCACTGATAGAAATTTTTTCTATCACTGATAGATTCTATCAGTGATAGAAATTTTCTTCCACTGATAGATTCTATCATATGAGAAAATTTTTCTACTACTGATAGATTCTATCGGCGATAGATATTTTTCTATCACTTATTCGGTGTTCTATCAGTGTTTGGTTTTTGCTTTTCAGTGTTTGATTTCTATAATCGTTCGTTTTTGCTTTATTTTTCAATGCTCGATTTCACCATGTATCACCATCGCTGATAGAAACAAAAGATCTTCTATCACTGATAGAAAAGTATTAGTGATAGAAAGATTTTCTATAACTCACGAAAAGTTTTTCTATCAGTCTTAGTGATAGAGATAGAAAGTTTTTCTATCACTCATAGAAAGATTTTCTATGAATGATAGAAATTTTTTCTATCACTCATAGAAAAAATTTCTATAAGTGATATAAGATTTCTATCACTGATAGGTTCTATCAGGGATTGAAAGATTTTCTATCATTGATAGAATATCTTTCTATCACTGATAGAATAGTAAAAATTTCTATCCGTGATAGAAATCTTTTATCACTGATAGAAAGCTTTTCTATCGGTGATAGAAAGTTTTTCTATCACTTATATCGGTGATAGAAAGATTTTTATGGGTGATCAGGGATTGAAAGATTTTTTATCAAAAGTTTTTCTATGATTTTCTATAAAAAGTTTTTTTTTATCACTGATAGAACCTATCAGTGATAGAAATCTTTTATCACTGATAGAAAAAGTTTCTATTAGTGATAGAAATCTTCTATTCTATCAGTGATAGAAACTTTCTATCACTGATAGAAAATTTTTCTACCACTGATAGAATCTATCAGTCATAGAAATATTAGTGATAGAAACTTTCTATCCCCGATAGAAAATTTTTCTACCACTGATAGAATCTATCAGTGATAGAAATATCACTGATAGAAACTTTATTCTACTTTCTATCACTGGTAGAAAATTTTTCTACCACTGATAGAATCTATCACTAATAGAAAGACTTTCTATCAGTAAAAAAAAAAACTGACGAGAAAGAAGAAGATGGGCACACAGGGGCCATTTAGGAATATAAAAAATTAATTAAAAAATTTTGCCATATTTGCAAATATTTTTAAAAATTGCTATATTTGTAATTATTTACCTTCATGTTGCCACCCATTTCAATTATCCTATGATTTATATATATTTTGTGGGTAAACTAAGAAAAAAAAAATCCAATGGCAACGATATGATGACCCAGAAAGTAGGAACAACAAAAATCAAAAAATGCACCAGCTGGGAATCGAACCCAAGTCTATACCATGGCAGGGTACTATTCTACCACTAAACCACTGGTGCCAGATATATTCACCTTTGAAATTGTTGCAATTCTAAAACGTACAAAATTTAAAAATGATTTTTTTTTTAATCTGCAAAAATCATCTTGAATTATATGTATTGTCACAATTAAATCTGTCACAGTCAAACTCAATTTTTTTTTTAAGAATTTTAACTATTTAGAGTGTTTGGTAAATTCTTTTATAGGTGATTTTGGACCACACAAGGAGTTGACGAGGACAAACGGGCAGAGGTAGGACCAAAAGACCGACCCAGAGGAAGACCGGGCAAAAGGGTCGGGCCATGGCCCGACCCATATGGTCGGCCTCGGCAAAAGGCCGAGGCCGACCATTCGGTCCGGTTGCGCGGGCTGAGTCCGGTGACTTCTTTTCGGTCCCCGATGCCCCGAATCGCCCCGGTTCCGCCTTATTTGACCTAAAACGCCTCCGAATCCTTAAAAACCCTAGGAGGATGAGCAGGTATTTATATCCCTCTTCGCCACTGAAGAAGGGGACTCGGAATTCTATTCCTAAACACTATTCTATATTCTCTATTCTCTCCTCTTGCTCTTACTTTTCCACTCCCTACCGTTCTGTTTGCTGACTTAAGCATCGGAGCCGGTGTGGCGAGCACCACACCGGTGTGCAGGTTTACTGTCTTGCAGGCCACGTCTTCCCCCCTCATCTACAAATTTACCGTTGGTGGCACGTGAAGGTCAGGTGAGATCCTCTAGCCAAAATCGACCATCAACAAATTCGATTATTTTTAATTTATCTAAAATAACTTTTCAATTTACTCTTACCTTTAAAATCATTTTCATATTCAATTTTGAATTTAATTTTTCTAAAAATTCATCATCTACTCTAACTAGATTTTAAAATTTTAAAATTAATCCTTTTTTCACGTCTATTCTCTTTATATCAACCAAATTTGGATTGATTCATTTTTTATAATAATTTTTTCTAATATTTTATCAAATAATATAGATTAAACAAAGTTGCTTATAATTTAAATTATATAAAATTTTAAATAATTATCTTATGATATTATATATCATTATAAAAGTAATTGATCACAATAATTTGCCAACAAGAGCTTGGCTTAATTGACATATCTTGTAACCTAACCATAAGGTTAGAGGTTCAACCCTCATCCCTACATGTAGTGTCATATATATATATATATATATACAAATTTGGAAAAACTTTTTTTTTGACAATATTATCTTTTATTTTTCACTAAATACCTAACATACCATCATTAGTGCGGTAAGCGGCTCTAATAAATTAACCTTTGTGATCCCGGAGTTTTGAAAAATAGGTTCATTTGGACCTTTTTCAAAATGAACCTTTTTAGTCCTTGAGTTTTGAGAAATAGGTTTAAATCGTATTGTTTTTTCAACTTTTTTAATTAATGTTTTTTTTTTAATATTGAATGATTTTTAAAAATTAAAAAAAAAAAACTAAAAATATTAATTTAAAACATTGAAAAAATAATATGAGTAATCTTTTAAACCTACTTTTCAAAATTCAGGGACTGAAAATGTCCACTTTGGAAACTTAGGGATTATTTAAACCTATTTCTCAAAATTTAGGGACTAAAAAAGTTCATTTAAAAAAGTCAGGGACCGAATGCATCTATTCTTTAAAACTCAGGGATGAAAAAAAATATTTTTTTTCATTAAACTATTAATAACTATATTTAAAATATAAATTAATTTATAGTAAAATAATTTGGGGGAGGGGGAAATCGTGGGTGGTTCTTATTTTAATGGGAAAATTAAACTTTGTAAGTGCGGTTTTTTATTGTAAAAATAAATTCATTAGGTTTTTCTTTTAAATTAATTAATATATAGTAAATAATTTTGTAGAAAAGTAAGTGGGTGATTTTTGTTTGGATGTGAAACTTAAGTGTGGATTTTCATTTTAAAAATAAATTTATTAACACTGTGTTTTGAAGTTTTATTTCCTATCACTTTACCCAAGTCATTAAAAAGGTTTGAATATGAACAAATAAAATCTGGGGCAAAATACCCTTTTGGTCCCTCATGTTTCAGGGTCGTTTCCAATAGGTCCCTAGGTTTGAAAATTGAACAATCAAGTCCCTACTGTTTAAGAAATGCTTCTATTGAGTCCCTGGACCGTTAATTTTTTTAACGGTGATGATGTGGCGGTAACGGTGCTGACGTGGCATATTTTAAAAATATTAAAATATTAATTTTTGAATTAAAATAATAATATATTAATATATTAAAATAATAATTAGTTTTTTTTTTTTAAATACTCTCTCTCTCCCACCCACCTTCCCACCCGAAGCTTTCTTCCCCTTTCTCTTTCTTTCCCTTTCTTTCTCTCTCCTTTCCCCTCCATTCCCTTGCCGGTGATGGACGCGACGGCGACGGCGTCTTCTCCTCTCTCTCTCCCCACCCCGAAACCTTCCCCCCTTTCTTCCCTTCTTTCTTTCTTTTTTTTTTTTGTTCTGTTTCTTCTTCTCGTCGCCGGCCGGCGACGGTGCCGCTGCTCTCCACCGCCATCCGCCGACCAGCTCCAATCCAACAATCCCTTCCTCTCCACCGACATCCGCTCTCCTTTCTTCCCTTCTTTCTTTTTTCTCTCTCCCTCATACCCCCCCCCCCGAAATCCTTTCCTCTCCTTCCCCCTTCTCACCAACGATCGTTCGCCGTCGCCGCCGCCCTTTTTCATCTCTCCCACCTCCGAACACCCACAGAGCAAATCTAAGCAAACAAAAAAAAAAACCATACGGATTCTACCTTTTCAGATCTGAGAAAGAAACGGAAAAAAAAAACAAAAACCACATGAGAGCTCTCCTCCATTTTAGAAGCTCGTCGGCGTTGGAGCTGGGGAGAAACGGCGGCATCGGAGCTCTCCTCCTTTTGCCGATGGTCAGATCTGAAAAAGGGAGGGGAAGGGAAAACGAAAGGGTAGGGAAAGCGAAAGGGAAGGGAAAGGGGAAGGAGTGGTCTGCGGTGATTCGAGGGGGTAAGGGAGAGAGTGGTCGGCGGCGATTCAAGGGGGTAGGGGAGAGAGAGGGGTCGGCGGCGATTCAAGAGGTAGGGGAGAGAGAGGGATTCAAGGGGGTGGGGGAGAGAGGAGGATTCGTGGAGGGGAGGGGAAGAGAGCAGAGAGTTTTTTTTTTTTCCTTTTTTCTTTTTTCTTTTTTTAATTTTTCTTTTATCATTTTATTATTTATTTTAATTTAAAAACATTATTTTATTTTTTAAAAGTTGCCACGTCAGCACCGTTAATTGCCACGTCAGTACCGTTAAGAAAATTAACGGTGGAGGGCTCAATAGAAGTATTTCCAAAACAGTAGGGACTTGATTGTCCGATTTTGAAACCTAGGGACCTATTGGAAACGAACCCGAAACATGAGGGACCAAAAGAGTATTTTACCCTAAAATCTTTGAGCACGTGAGAGTATCTGAACATGATTTTACATCTTATTTAATTGAATTACTACCATTATTTTTTGCGCATAACAATTGATTTTTAAATCTCTTAACATCCCTAAGCTCCAATTGCATGGACATGTTTATATGAGAAAATTGAGTAGCATTGATTCAAAATCTCTTCGGGTCCGTTTGGAATACATTTTAATTTAAATATTTTTCAAGAATGCATTTTTTAAAAAAACATTTTGTATAAAAATTGTTTAGAATTTAAACACTCGTATGTTTTGTTGCATTTCCTCACAAATGTTTTTATAGACAAGTTATTGTTTACTTAAAGAAGGGTGTGTTTGGTTTAATTTTGAAAATAAATCATTTTGAAAAAAATTCTAGTGTTTGGCAACCACTAAAAATGACTTATTAGAAAATGAGATTGATAAATACACCATTTTGAGAGAAACACTTGAAACCAACTTTGTAGAAAAGACTCCTTAAATAAACAATAACTTGTGTATAAAAACATTTGTGAAGAAATGCAACCAAACATATGAGTGTTTAAATTCTAAACAATTTTTATACAAAATGTTTTTTAAAAAAATGCATTCTTGAAAAACATTTAAATTAAAATGTATTCCAAACGGACCCAAAGTCTTTTTTAAAAAGTTGGTTTCAAGTGTTTCTTTCAAGGTGGTTTATTTATCAATCTCATTTTCTAATAAGTCATTTTTAGTGGTCGCCAAACATTAGAAATTTTTTTTAAATGATTTATTTTCAAAATTAAATACTTCAAAAGTTAAACCAAACACACCCTTCATCTTCCCAATAGAAATGTTAATTTTAATTTTAATTGACGAAGATTTAAAATCTTTCACTTTTATTTTTTTATAAGTAATTTCTAACATACACATTCATTTTTTTTTTTTATGTGAGCTATGCCTTTTAATATATTAGAGTTTCAATGAGATTGTCTTTATTAATACGAAAATACTAAATATTTGAAGGAAGTATAAAAAAAAAAGTATATATCATATAATTATTATATGATGATAATAATAGAAATTAAAATTAAAAAATAAATATTGTATTATATTAAAATTATGTCATCTTATATGAAAAACAATACTATAATAGAAAAACGTAACATAATATAAAATTGATATAATATTAGAATCATATTAGAATTAGTCCGATTACAAAATACAAAATCATAATAAAAATTAAAAAATAAAACTAATATAAGAATGTATAACAATTTTGTAAAAAAAAAAAATGTATAACAATATAAGAATAATCTTAATTAGTTTCAAATTCATTTCACTACCTAATGTTCAAATCAAATAGACCAACAATGTAAAAGACTAGGATATATAAATGTATTTTTATATTCCAATATTAAAAAAAAAATAATTGAAATGGCAAAACAAAACATTTTAAAAACATAAGAACAAAATAAAATTATGTACAAACCATAAAAACAACCAAAAATAGGTTAACAATAAAGGAAATGAACTTCATCAAAAAAAAAAAATAATAAAAAATAAATAAATAAATAAAAAGAAAAAAGAAAAAAGAAAAAAAAGGTAAATACCTTTTTGTTACCTTATGTTTCAGGTTCGTTTTCAATAGGTCTCCAGGTTTCAAAATCGGACAATCAAGTCTCCATTGTTTCGAAAATACTTCTATTTAGCCCTTCCACTATTAATTTTTTTCCACGGCGTCGATCGACGGCAAGAGGTTGCGAGCGACGGCGAGGACAATGACAAGCAAATGCGGCGGCCAAAGAGGGAGAAAGATGAGGGTTTGAGTTCGAAGAGATGTGAGTGAGGGGAGAGAGAATATTTTTTTTTTAAATAAGTAATTATTATTTTAATTTAAAATTTATTATTTTATTATTATTAACTGTCACGTCAGTGTCGTTAAAAAAATGAAAAAAATTTGATTGTTCAATTTTGATTTTGATTTTTTTTTTTTGAAAAGTTCAATTTTGAAATCTAACAACTTATTGGAAATGAACTGAATCATGAGGTTACCAAAAAAGATTATGAAGTGGAGCAAGAAGAGGCGAGTGAGTTTTGATCCCAATTGCATGAAGCACGTGCCCGATGACTGATGCAGCGAAATCCAAAAAATGCACCAGCCGGGAATCGAACCCGGGTCTGTACCGTGGCAGGGTACTATTCTACCACTAGACCACTGGTGCTGTTGTTACAATTTACTGGAAAAATCATATTTATTATTTATATTTAATCTATGCCATTATATTGCAAAAAACATTATTATGAGTATTTTCACAATCAAGTCCTTGAACTATGTATTGTTATGAATGAGCTCAATTTTTGTTATTTCAATTTTTTTTCTCAAATTAAAACGTTAGTTAAGCATTTATATGAATATATCTAGTTTTTTCTTGAGGATAATGTTATAGTTTTCAAAATTTACCGCATTAAAAAATGATGTTTAAATTGTAACAACGTTATATAGTTTGAGAATTTGATTGTAATAATTCATTGAGTTTAGGGTGACAAAAATGACCGACATGAGGTGGATTTGACTCTCCAAAAAAAATTAATATACATTTTTTGCTTCACAATTTTTTTTTTTTTGTTTTATAAACCTTTATATGTATTAAACTTGTTTTATCTAGCTAGTAATGGATAAGTACACTTTTAACATACAAGTAAATCTTTAGAGATTTTTTAGAATTTAAATTAAATGTTTTAGCTTCATTATTTCAATCTTTTTAGATTAGTCTATTACCACCACGTGCAAATGCACGTATCAGTCTTTTTTTTTAACATTATTTAGCTTGATTCCATAATAACACATGCAAAAGAAAAGGGAACAATACATACAATTTATAGTAATAATGAAAAAAAGAAAAAAAGCAATAGTATAAAATAAGAAAATTAAGAAGTGTTTATGCAATTTTTCTTAATATATTGATTTCTTTCTTCTTTTAAAAGTAAAATATACATATCTCTTGATAATAAGACAATCACCACTATACAATTTCTTCAACATGGAGTTGAAGTAGTTTGTGAAATAAAATTAAAATCTAGTTGAAGTAGTAGGTAAAATAGTTGTGGACCATCCCTATTTATATAAATTGTAGAGAATGAGGAAGAGTTATGTTTATAGTTATAAAACTTTTGAAATTCCAACCTATTTAAAAATTTATAATTAGATATAATTAACGATAAATTTTAATTTTTAGAGGAAGGAAAGATAAACCTTTACCTATTCAAACTCTTTAAGTTCCACGCTTATCAATTTAAAAATAAACTTTACATATCGGTCACTCAGTTTTCAAAGGTCGACCGTCAATTGATCAGTCTACTAAAGTAGCAAAACTCGATGGACCAACTGACTTTAACATCAGATTTAAAAATAAATAAATAAAAAACACAGTTGGTTGCATGCACATTGCATGTTGTATGCAGTCTTTTCAATATTGAAAGTTCATGGGTTTTTTTTTTTAATGATTTTTTTTTCTCTTTTCTTCCCCGATTCTTCTCTATTTTCATCTCCCTCTCTTCTCCTTCATTGTTCTTCACCACCATCAATTTCCCTCTTTCCATCTTCTTCTTTCATTTTTTCTTCTTCCCTCTTCTTCACTACCAATTCATTTTTTTTTTCTCTTTTCTCTTCTCTTTTCCTCTTTTTCTTCTTCTCTTTTCCTCACCAAACTTCCATTTTTTCTTCTCTTTCCTTTTTTTTTCCTTGTTCCTCTCTTTTTTTCTCACCGAGCTTCAAATATTTCTCTCTTCTTCCTTTTTATTTATCTTCTCCTCATAGTTACTCTCTATCTCTTCTTTCTCTCTCAACTTTTTGATCGTTTTTTTCTTCTACGTCAAACATCTTTCGACATTCGACAACATCTCAAAATCAACAAAATCGATCGGTCAACCGACCGTGTGTTTGGTCGATCGGTTTCATGGAACATCTCAAAATCATTGATCAACGACCGATCGAAATCGATAGATCAATTTTTTACATCAGTTTTCGCACAAAACTGATACCAACCGATCGACCGATGAATAATCCTAATAAAAACTATAAGTTTCTTTTTTTCAATCAATAAATATATTAAAAATCAGTATATTATTTAAATAATAACAAAATTAAAAATTTTAATTTTTATCAATATTTTAACCGTAAAGAAGTTATATGGAAGGATAAACCAAATGTAGGGTACAAATTTCTTTTTCTCACTTTTTTTTTTTTTTTTAGTACATCAATAATTGACATGTACTCTCGACCATGAGGTCAGAGGTTCGAATTCCCCCACCCCAAATATTGATGTACTAAAAAAAGAATCCAAATGCCTTTTTGGTTTATCCTTCCATATAACTTGAAGGATATATGGAAGGATAAACCATATAAGTTATATGGAAGGATAATCCTTCCATACTCTCGACCATGACAGTGTTTTCCACACGTCTTTAATCCAAATGTAGGGTACAAATTTCTTTTTCTCGCTTTGGCCTTTTTCTCACTTTCAAACTTGTGGAAAACACTGTCATGCTCAATATCTTAAGTACCAATGCCTTTTTTAGATTAAAGACGTGTTTGGTTTAACTTTTCAAGTGTTTAGTTTTGAAAAAAAAAATATTTTTTAAAAAAATTGTAGTATTTGACAACCACTAAAAATGACTTATTAAAAAATGAGATTGAGAAATAAATCATTTTTAATAAGTCATTTTGAAAGGAAACACTTGAAACCAAGTTTTTTGAAAAGATGTTTTAAATATATAGCAACTTGGTTATAAAAACACTTACGAGGAATTGTTTTTCAAGAATGTATTCTTTAAAAAACACATTTTGTATAAGAATTGTTTACAATTTAAACACTCATACGTTTGGTTACATTTCCTCATAAGTATTACACAAGTTATTGTATATTTTAATTTTTTTTAAAAAAAAGTTGATTTAAAGTGTTTTTCTCAAAATGGTTTATTTCTCAATCTCATTTTCTAATAAGTCATTTTTAGTGGTTGTCAAACACTAGAAATTTTTTCAAAATTAAACACTTGAAAAGTTAAATCAAACACACCTGTAATTAAACATATGAGTGTTTAAATTTTAAACAATTTTTATGCAAAATGTTTATAAAAATAATGCATTCTTTTAAAAACCCTCAAACTAGAAGACATTCCAAACGGACACTAAATGTGTTTGACATTACATTTTGAAGTATTATAAAAAAAAAAACTTAGAAAAAGTAGTTTGGAGGAATTCTCGTTCGAGAAAATTTACCATTATTACACAATTTTATTCAAACTATTAAAGATAGAGAATTTGCAGTGGGTGGCAAATAAGAATTATATAATTACAAATATAACACAATGTAAAAAAATGAAAATATAGCAAAATCTATCAGCGTATATTACTGGTAGACACTAATAGACTCTGGTTAATTAGAATCTATCTGATAGACTTCGATTATTCACAGTATTTATCGTTGATAGACTCCGATTAATCGAAATCTATCCATGACTACACTGATAGACTTTGACTAATCAAATTCTATCAGTGATAGTCACTGATAGATTTTGATTAATCAAAGTCTATTAGTGATAGACACGGATAGACTTTGAATAATTAGAGTCTATTAATAACTAAATCAATGTCTTTTTTTCTTCTTTTTTTTGAGTTCAACAAACATTTAGGAGTTGGGGGACTCTAACCTCTGTCCTTTTGGTCGAGGGTACATGTCAATTACCGCTGAGCTATGCTCACTTTGACAACTAAATTAATATGTCTACTTTAATCATTATGGTTAAACCACAAAAATTTCGTTTAAATTTACTAAACGTAGGCGACTTGATTTTTTATGTTTAAAATTGAAGTTTACTCAACACAAATCTACTTCATATGACAACTGATTTTTATAGAAGTATAATTACCAACAATTATTTTAAAAACTATGACAATCCCAAATAGAGCCTTAATTTAATTTAGTCACCTCAAATTTCAACCTATAGTTTTTAAATGATCTCACCAGTGTTTTCCAATTTCCTTCTTTGGTGGATTTTGATCCCACTATTTGGGACTCAGTAAAATGCCTTTATAGAAAGGAGGTTAATAAAGACTATTTTTTTTTCCAAAAAAAAGTTAACTACAAACTAACGGTAAGAACTAATTTTAAGATTTATTAAAGTACCAAAACTCATTTGAAAGTATATGGACTAAAATAGAAGAATACTTAAAATACAAAAATAAAAATAGTAGTCAAAAGTCTTCCAAACAAAAACACACTTTGAGCCCTAATGGAATTTGACAATACAAAAATGTAGATATGGAGTGAATTTTTCTTCTAAAATCATCAACGAAACAGATAATTTCACCGATATCCTAAAAAATATGAAACATGAATGAGATGAAAAATTTCAACCTCCAACTTGATTGAAGTTATATGCCTTGAGTAGTTGAATTATGCTTAGATTGACATGAATGAGACAAACTTACACCATCGTATTTTATTATTTAATTTATATTCAATCAAATATACAATCACAAGAAAGTGGAAGGAAAATGATAAGAGGGAGATTTGACCTCAATGATACACACAAAATTCAAAGCGAACTCAACCCACAAAGAATGAGTTAACAGGAGATTTGGTAGAAAACAAATATAGCTTCAAATGATAAAATCTCGGGTTGGATGCAGACCTTCGAATGTTTAATGCTGTGTCCTATCTAATCTTATAACCTGATAAACAAGCAGAGCCTCTTCCACAACTCTAACAAGATGTCCGATGTCATCGGTAGCTGCCATATGGTGGCTGCTGTTGAGGGGCATAACCACCAGCACCCATCATCGGGTTGTATACACCGGGCATGTTCGCTCGAGGTTGCTGCATCTGGATCCCTTGTTGCCCCATACCCATATTCATCCCCATGCCACCCATGGGTTGTTGATTCATACCTCCATAGCCTCTCATACCCATGCCCATGCCAGGATTGGGGTTCATGCCCATGCCCATGCCCATTCCCATTCCCATTCCCATGCCCATACCCGAACCTGACATTGCATTCGAAGGCGTCCTTAGTGCACTTGCACCGGCTCGGCCTACTCCAGAACCAGATCCCATAGCTTTACCCATGTTAATGGTAGACATCACTGGAGCTGTACTAGGCTTCTCCATCCTCTTCTCCTTCCTATTGAGGGCTTCAAAATCAACACCAATATCCGCCAATGGGTTTGTTTTAGCTGCACACAGAGAACTTATTCTTCAAAAAATGAAGGAAGATCTGTTATGTTTTTCTAAACGTATGAAACAACCCAGTATGTCCAAAAGAAAAATCAACACAAGCAAGTTAAGCTCATCTGTGTGTGCAAGTGATGTAATGAAATCAAAGGGAAAACTTACGCCCAGATATGTTTAAATTGACAAGCCCTCTGTTTAATGTGTCAGTCCATACTGTAGACTTAGTCTCGAACTTATTCTTTGAAGCTTGAGATGCAGTTGAAAGTGATCCAGATGACGGAGGAATTTGCTGGGAAGCCATGGATGTATAGGTTCCTGCTTGAGAATTAAAACTACCCATAACATCAGGGTTAGATTTTGCAACAGGAAAATTTGGTGACTGGTAAGATATTTGAGAAGCTGCTGGAGCTACAGAGCGCTGTGGCGGATTGAAGTTCCCACTAATAAACTGAGCAGGCGGCATTGTAGTTTGAGGTGCGACATAGGAAGTCGTGGGAGCTGCAGAACCATCACGAGAAGATCCAAATCCGTTGGGCTGTGCATTTGGAGGAGCCATATATGAATTGACATGAGCAGTTGTTCCTCCCTGTGCAACGAACATCCCATTGCCGAACTCTCTCCCTGGTTTTGTTTGATTTTGAAAATTCGTGGGAGCAATATTTCCATCTTGCTGATAATTCCCCAAGTTAGAATTTGGCTGCGCAGGCAAGCCAGATACAGCTGAAAAATGTGGTTGTACTGGTTGGCTGTTTGGTACTGTAAATGCAGGCTGTGAAACAGCAGCAGGTAAAGATTCAGGAGGAGGAAGGAGATCAGCCAGTACACCAATATTTTGACGTTGCAGAGACTCTTGGTGCAAGTTCGGTTGAGGTTGAACAGGGACATTAGGTGTGGAATAAGTTGATGCAGAAAATGACTCCCCACGGTGGAAATGTGCTTGATCTTGGACCTCAGAGGAAGAAATGGCTTTAAAAGGTGAGTCACCAAAAGGGTCTTCAAAAGTCTGCGCGAGCACAATGAGTTTCACAATATCAATCTCTGTAAATAATAATAATTGATCCAGAATCCAACTTTACAAGGTAGCAATTAACCCAAATTTAAATTTACATCCGAGAAAGCTACAATTTCTGTACTTTTTACACCATAAAAATGTATAACGTCCAAGTATGCTACATCTACCAAAACCATGGTACAAAATGCTCTCAGCAATGCCAGGAACAAGAATGATGAGAAAGCATCAAGTCATGGGTATAGAGCGAGAATATTGCATACTGCATACATAAGCATAGCTTGAGCAAAACAGAGATCGGTTCAAAATCATTTCAATGGTTCAATGTTACCTGATTTTGAGCATAGGATCCCATGCCAGAGCTCGTCTGAACATGACTCTCAGAGTCTGCAGTTGATGTTACTGGCCCAACAGGCACCAAGGCCAAGGAGTCGAATAAATTTGTCTCCACACTACTTGAGGCAGTTGGAGCACCTGAAACAAGAAATGGAGAAAGAAAAAAGAAAAGAAAGAGATATTAAGTGCAAAGCACAAAAAAAGATAAGAGGACATTGCCATATAATGAAGATGATAGCAAATACTTTAATACAATTGTGTCCGATGTGTTATTTGAATTAAGTCATCTTTTGATTTATTCTGGAGTATATATGAGCGATTGAGATGTTATTGTCGATGCAAAGAAACGCCTTGATCTTTTTCTAAAAAAAAGCAATATTAAATTTAAAGGATTGAGAAAACGAGAGTAATAAGTAATAATCAGACATGATGGGAACCAATAGTCTAGTTGTAGCAAAGGGATATCTCCACAATACATTATTGGTGTAAATTGTCTACTATATTTGCTTCTTACAGTTATGCTATCCTTTTATCTAATTGGGATAACTTTTTGTAATCTCCATGGATTTTCATCCCTTTTGTAAATTTCATACATCAATGAAATTGTTCCTTTTAAAAAAAAACATTATTCAAGTCTTCTGATGCCCTCTCACACAAAACACACTACTAAAGGAACCAAAACCATAGGAAGATATTTGAATGAAGTCTGCTGTTAATCCTCCTCAAAGTAACCAACCAAAAGAAAGATTTTGATTTTCTTAAGAATTTTAGGCTTCCAAAGTTTTCCATTGTAAAGAAAGTGGGGAGGAAGGGATATATTATTAGCAATCAAATGGGCAAAAATAAATTAGCAAGAGAAAGTGTCTAAAAGCTTAGGAGTCTGCATATTTTGAGTTGGACCCCAACAAAAGTTTCCTTACATGCCGATCTTTCATTTTACAATAATATTTCTAATAAAAGGATGACAAACTAAAATATTATTTGAAATATGAAATATGAGGATTATTGCAGTCCTACAACGAGAAAAGCACAAACCAAAGGCTATGTACTATAATGTTCATTCACAAAATTCCCAAATTTAACAAGCATCTCCTTTTGGTATTTTACCACTGCTGACAAAGATAAGCCAAAGAAACTATCCTACTCAAGGAAGCACTAATGTTTTATTAGAATTGATCAAAGAATGGTACGGAAAGAAGGGGAGGCAGGAACTGACGGTCATTCCCAACTCAGGCAGCCAAGAAGCTTACATATGGACCTTTTTTTTTTGATAAATTACATATGGACCCTTAGCACTGATAAAAAGGGACACAAACGTCTATCTTTTGTCATATACACTTGACACCAAATTCTCACTTATGTCCAAGCGATTTCCACACCTTTTTATTTCCAAGGATCCTCCTAGTTCTCTCTGACCAAAACTCCCACAAGATGTCTAAGTTAGTCTAGACCAGATGAGTTCATATTTTACTTAGTGAGGGCAGTACTCCAATTGAAAGAGAAAATCACCCATTGGAAGTGGCCATTGCAATCTACCTCTTTTCACAATAAGTAACAATGGTGCAGCATAGAAAATCAAGTGCTTCCCATACCTGGAACTGAACCACGGGGATCAAATTCATCAGAGCCATCAAATCCCTGGTTAGGTGGGGATGCAGTAGGTCCATGAGTAGTAGTTGGCTGGCTTGGAATACTGGAAGTGGGCGGAGCAAAAGCTCTCGGAGCAGAAGTTGCTGGAGCTTCTACATCTCTGTTTACAGATACAATATCCCAATTGAATGAATGGGTAAACAAGATCAAAAGAAAAAGTGACGATCATATCTTTGGAGCACAATTAGCACCTTTGACTTTGTACATTGCTTCCAGATTCAGTCACAGCTTCTTCATAACTAGGTGGAGCACCAATATTCTGTTCTGAAAATTTACGTTCAAGCTGCCTATGAAAGAATCAAAACTTGTAATGTAACATATTGCTCCTTTTTAGAGATAAAAGACGCACTTCAAACAATACCACCAAACTGCTCCCTCAACAGAGAAATATAAAATGAACAATGAAATTACACGATTGAAAACTAACCTTCCATTCTGAGATTGCTCATCAGCTCTAGTACCATTGTTGCTGCAAGAAAAAGGAGAAGCAAGGAAATGAGTGCTTTCCAGGAAATTATACATACATCAAACTGCATACCGCTAATATTACAAATTGCTATGTTTAGTATAACCTAAAAGTGGCTAAAGTAAGACTAGATAAGCAACAATATATTCCTACCACAAGACATAAATAAAAGATCATATTGCAAGTTCTCTCCACTAAGGAAGAATTTGATGATTTAATAATGTTTGCACCCCTCAAAATGTAGAAGAGCACAATATGGAGAGAACTTAATTGACATTTCCAAGAAAACCTGCATGTCAAGCTAAAAAACAAAATACTTGACTCACTTGTTTAAAAACAAGTTTTGTAAAGAAGAGAGCAGACTGGCCAAAACTATAATGGAATTCACTAATATAATAGTTATCTAGCATCAACATATTATATCTGCAGCAGATGCTCACCGAGAAGAAACTTGACTGTCATCATCATATGCACGTTCTCCATTTCTGTCAGAGCTCCTGCTCCTTGAACCATATTGATAATCATCAATGCTTCGGTTTCTTCCTCGATAATCATCATCCCTGTAACCATCTCTGTTATAACGTTCTTCATAATCACGACCATTTGAATCCTCACTTCTGCCAGAACGATCATCTCTAAAACCATAATCTCTTTCCCTCCCATAAGAATCAACATTTCTGTCTCCATCTCGGCTTCCATATCGTCCTTCATAGCGATCATCATATCCTCCCGTACTTGGCCTATACATACTGCCCATAGATGATGGGCTGCGAAACCTGTGTGGTATCACGACATACATAAATACTGTAAAAGTTATCAAGCTTTTAAAACTATTCTATGAAAGCTGAAAGAACATTTCTATACGACATAACATTATAAAATAAATCAGTTAATAATTTATCAAAAAAGAAAAGATAAACTATATTAGAGTTAGAAAAAACTGACCGTGAAATTTAAAATAGATGAGAAAATAAACAAGATATATGTGGAAAATTTTATTTTATTATTATTAGAGGATTGTATCAGACATGACTGGAAGAAAATACGAGCAACTAAGTTATAATAGTTAGTTTAAATATTCAGCAATAGAAGTCAATAAGCAGTGTAAAGATAATTCTACAAGAAAGAAAATATTAAATCTGTTTTTGCTCGGGGGTGGGGATTATTTGACTATAACAATTATTTACAAGAAAAGGCAGGAAGTTTAACATTCAGGTCACTTGGATGGAAAACGCAAATCACTTCCATTGGAAGTATATGCATAAGAAATTAAATAACCTGAGGACCTGAAATGATAAACTAGTACCGATAAATAAGATTACTGGTGCAATAAATAAGGACAAGCTACGAAAAATGAACGAAAGAATGAAGAATTGACAAAAAATAAATTAACAAAACTTGGTGAGCAGACTCACTTGTCCCTATTAGCAGCAGCTTTCTGTCTGACCTCAATAATCCTTTCTTTATCATTTACAAGGGCAACAAGATTTTGAGATTTCTTTCTAACATTGTTACCCTGATCCCTCCCACTGGAGTCGATGTATTGAAAGTCAGATAAGGTCTGTTATCCAAAAGATGGTCAATTAATCAAGAAAAGTAATCATATTTCATGAAAATCAGAGAGCTGGAGTAAACATAGCTGTCATAGTGAATTGAGAAAGAGAAATGTACCGATATCTGATATGCATGTTCTCTGATGTCATCTATGACACGCTCTGACCCATGACCCACCAAGTACTCCAAAACGGTCAAACCCTGAGAAAGATACAAGTTTGGGTAGGAATAAAAGGAAAAAATGGGCATTCTTTTCATGCAATCATCTTGTGCAACTGTCAGTCACAGGAGGCTAAGAAGCATGGATACCGACACAACACACGGATACGACACGGCACGAACACGGGGACACGTCATTTTTTAAAAATCTAGAACACGGACACGACACGGACACACTTAGAAAAAATATACATTTTTTAAAATATATATCCTTTTTACATGAAGGAAATTCAAAATCAATAAGTTTTTGCATTTGTATGCTTGAAAAAATGAATTTAATGTATTTTACTCTTAAAATTTATTATTTTTTTCATTTAAGCATTGCGTTTATTTGGTATACTTAACAAGGGTTCAAAATGAACCTACAACTAGTGTTTGTCACATATCAATTGTGCTAACAAGTGTACGATACGTGTCCAACAAGTGTCGGAGTGTCCAAGTGTCCGACACGTGTCGGACATGGACACACTAGCCAAACTAAAGTGTCCGTGCTTCTTAGACAGGAGCATTAGTCATTTCAAAGTTTTACAAAAATAGCAACTTTTTGCAACCCATAAATAAACTCCACTTTATCATAAAGCAGGAAATTAATCGATCATGTGAAGAAAATGAAGGGCTATGGGAACAATGCAATTTCTTGTTTTTCATTCCCATTTATTTTATTTTTTTATGACAATGGCGCTTGAAATACAATTTGATAATAGAGTCTATTTCCTCTAATAATAAAGTCTGTTTCCTCTGCTGCCCAGCACATCAAATTATACAACCATTAACAAAAAAAAAGCAGGAAAGAAATCCTTTATCAGGTGATTCCCCAGCCCCCAACTAATTAAAGGGGACACTTCAAGTCTCTACCCAATAACCCAAGTAGATGGATAGAATCACAAGGTCTTATCTGTTCATTACAGGAGAAACAAATCTTTTTCAATTTTCATGTTGTGAAAGAGATTAAACAATGATCTTACCATGATGTAAGATATACGTTAAAAAGACAACAAAATTTAGGTAATCTAGTAGGAGGTGGTTTGTAATTAGTAGAGGCAGGGTTTCATCAAGCTCATTCACAATCTGCAGATAATACCAATTTTTTTGCTTCCTCAACAGAGAAACACTAGCAGAGGTTTTGTTAATGTATGCTGAAAAAGAGAGGTGAAAAAGGAAGGACCAACATGATAACTTCAACTTTGAGTAGGTCAGCAGCTAGAAAAGGACAAAGAATCATATACCATGCAAGCAAACCAGAAGGCCATAAGAGATAGCAGACACCTCTCTAGCTTTACAACTAGGGAATACACATCTATTGTCAGGTAATAATATTCTTCAGTGGCAAAAGGCAGGCCCTAGCATATTTTAGTTTAAAATTGCTACATTTTTCCTTTGAGTCCTAGGAGTGACAACATTTCCTAGCATACTTTTGCCCTGAATGTCCTTATTTCCTTGTGAGTTTTTTGTATATTTTTTTTTAACTGATAGACTTTTGTCCTTAAAAGTACAAAAATCAGGCATGTCAACATGACATTTTCAAAAAAAACTAATGTATGGACATGATATAAATACATTTATTAAGATGTATTTTCTAAAACATATTTGAATCTTCTAACGTTTTTACGGACATTAAAAATTTGTTACCCAAGGTCTTGTAGCTTCTTGACATTAAAAAATTGTTTTAGTTTAAAATAGCTACATTTTAAGGACAATGTGATTAAAGTAATGAAACACACAATGCTTGTGAAAGAGTGAGAGTTGCACAAAGGAAAATCCCTCCAAGGATTTGGAGTCCATGGATGAACGTCCCTAGCATGAAGGGGCAAAAATGAAAGCCAAACAACAAATTCATTTAAAAAATGATATATACATATATGCTTCTATCCATGGAATTTGAAATCTAAAATTGAAATGTACTGCTAATGAAATCAACATCTTCCCTTCTTTTGTTGAGAAGCTTTCTTTGATGTGCATGTGGCAGTACTTTTCTTTTTTTTTTAAAGAAAAAAAACATCTTCCCATTAAGATGTTCAATTGGCAACTTATTAGGGAATTGTAACTCATATATTTGGGCATGCAAACAGTAATATTTATTGAAAGCCTTTTGAACTAATAATGGGAAAAAAACAATACAAAAGTGAGAACGTGACTAGGAATGCATAAAGAGCTTCAATATCAAAATAGAAAGATTAAATTAGTTCAATCGTCTACATACAATAATCTTAAGAGTTGAAAGAAAAAGGGAAAAATGGCTAACCTTGTAGACATGCCTCCAATTCTTGCCAGTATCATTAATCCGCTTCCAGAGTATTCCCATGATCATTTGATATTCATGACTGCATGGACATTTGGAATAAGTTCTCCCCTGGTGTAGAATATTCAATCTAAAAGCATCCACAAAAGCAAGCCTATGCTTACTAATTTCTAGTTGCCTGTGCTATATCTGCAAGAAGGGATCCATGAGGACCCCAAGGCTCATTGCTAGTGGCATCTAAAACCTGAAAAATGGAAGGAAAAGGTCAAAACAGTGTTCCATATAAGTTGGCGTGCATAGAACCCATGCTACAAAGGTTTTCTTAAAGGACTTTGAGAAACCTTTTTACAGTGAAATTCATGATATTATAAGTCTCAATCAGAATAACATGGTCAATGACTTTTTTGTTAATTATTTCATGCAGCAGCTGTAACTAAGAAACTTCTACAATCCCTTAGAAATCATGCATCAATTACATTTCTATCTGACCTAAGGACTATCAATGTGGTTGTGGACATGAGTGACAAATAAACCCAAACACTTTTTTTCTCATTTTTTTAACAAAAAAAAAAAAGATTGAACCTAAACAAGATCTCTTTGAGAGTTAAAAAAAAAATAAAAAAAAAAAAAAAAAAACCAGAGGAACTGAAAAAGCATACCTTCTGCTCTATTTTAGGAATTTTGAGCACGGTCTTATTGACCTCTCGCTTTCTGCAATAAAAGATAGGGGAACCGATTAGGAAAACCTAATACATAAAGTTAAATATACAAGATCAATGAATAAAAATAAATTTTGATGAGACAGGACAACTGATTTTAAATTTTCAGTAATAATCATTTGACAAAAATGAATTAAAATGGCAAGACAATAACTACACATACTTCTTGACAAGTAAAAAAATATAAATTGATGCGATCAAAGCATCACAAGCTAAGAATATAGCTTACATGTCCCTAACAGTTTGATCAAAGGCCTTCTTCATCCTAGCTGATAATTTTCAATTACAGCAACAAGCAGAAGCACCCTTAGTTCCCCTGTTCACTTGAATTGAAGCTCTTGTTAATCTATGCAGTAATTACACACATACAAAAGGATATCAATATTAAATAATAAATACATAAAATGTCAAAGTTCAAACTTGAGAAGAAATATAACAATAAGAATAAGATGACAATCGGTCTACGTATCGGTGATTGTGATCTAATCAGGTAAAGAAATTAGATGAAAGTGGCTGCATTCCATGCAGCAATGAATGTTGTAGGGAAGATTATAAATTTTAACTTAAAGCAAAGCTGGAGGAAAATAAATCAATCATCAGACCAGGCCTAAGTGGCCCTGAAACTTTGGGATGAAAGAGGACCACAAAATGGGAAAGTCCTCTATAATTTTTCATGATAACATAATTCACAATACTATATTTTTCTATACATGAAATATTTATGAACTTCTTTTATTGTGCGATTCACCCCCCCCCCCCCAAAAAAAAAAAAAAAAAACAAACTTCATTTTCTTTCTTACACCAAAAGCTTTAAGCTTTAGAGGGCTACTGCACCTCACACTCCATAGAGAACAATGCCCGAGACCATAGATGAAAAAGATTTTTTTAACAAATTCTGTAGTGTTAATTCTCCCCAAAGCAATCAACCAAGAGAAAAAAAAAAAAAAAGCTGATCATAGGATCTTAGCCTCCCAAACAGGAAAAGAAAAGGGACCCCGAAAGGGTGAGTTGGGCTGTCAAACAGGAAAAGAAAGATTTACAAAGAGAATACACCAAAAGGCTCGATAGTCCACCTGCAATAGCCACTGTGGATAGGAAAAAGATGAAATCTATGTAACAGGGAGACAACAAATAAATCCAACGTTTCCTGTTAAAAGAGGGTCTCCTAAAATAAAAACTACAAGAAAGGGAAGGAGAAGCATCATTAGAAAGAAAAGTCAAGTTGAGAGAGAAGTTATAAAGGTGAGGAATCACTACTATTCCGATGATCTTCCAAGAGTCAAATGCAGGACCCATTCCCTATAGAGAGAAAACTTATTGAGGTTATTGAAACAAAAAACACCATGGAAGATGACTCTCGGAATTATAAAGGTCTTTTAGTCACAACAAGTCAACAACCATTATCCATCCAACAAAGTGACAATCATATTAGTTCACAAGAATCCTACCACAAAGTATCAAGCTCTAAACAAAAATGTAATAGCCACTTAGCTTGGAGGGTAAAGTTCTTGTCAAATTCTCTATACCCAACCTGCCCACATTACACCACTTGGAAACAACATCCCACCTAACAAGATAAAACCCTCCACCTTCCTCAACAACAAAAACTTCCTCATGGTTCAAGGAAAGTCAGGAACAGGATATTGTTCCATGACACTCAATTTTAACATGTCATGGACTTGACTAACTCCCCTACAATTAAAGCACCGTCTTTGGCGAATGCCCTTATATGAAGCCCTATTATTAATAAAAACGTCTTAATTAGCAATACAAAGGATCTGAACAGGGAGGTGCCTAAATGTTTGACCTTTTCAGATAACCCTCGAGAGATTTATACAACAACCGGAAAATTAGATGAAACTTTCCCATCTAGACATTCACAACTTGCTGCTAAAAGCAATTATCTCGATGCGGATACATAATGTTTTTTTAAAAAAAAAAAAAATCTCGAAACAGATCTATGAAAAGGATACAGACCAATGAAACAAAACGAAAAATTAACAAAAAAAATCAAATAAACCCAACTAAAAAACCCAAAAAAAAAATCCCATATGATACAATTACGACCAGCAATTTCACATGGTCAAAACAATTATTAGGGGAAAAAATTCTCCTCCGAGAAAAGCCTATTGCAAAATCTACAATATGAAAACAAAGAAAAAGATACGGCATAGGAAACAACGCAAAAGGGTGTAAGCATAAGAATCTTACGAGACTAAGGACGCAAAACAGGCAGCAGCTGAATCAACTGTTCTAGCAGCCACCCAGAAATTGGGGCACAAAAAATCAGCAGTAGGAGGGCTGAAGTAGATCTGAATCAAAACCCAACAGCTAAAAACGAGAAAGAAACGAAAGAAAACGGGACCCAATTGAAAATCGAACAAAAGGGCACCTGATTGAATCGACCCACCAAGTGGGGTTGAAAACAGAAGCCCGATCTGAGGATTGGAAGAAGAAGGTTCTGGACTTTGTTTGAAGCTGGGAAGAATCGTATGATGTCGAAGTTAACAGAAGAGGAAAGAGAGGGATCTCTCTCTCTCTCTCTCTCTCTCTCTCTCTCTCTCTTGAGAAATTGAGAACTCGGTGGAAATGAGAGAGAGGCGAAATGGGAAAATTTACGAGAAAGACAGCGCAACTAGCACAGCCATACGCAGGGAATAATAAAAGCCAAATGGGTTTTCAAATCAAACATACTTATTTTATTGTAATGATGTATTAAATTCTCAACTTCCACAAAGTAATCAACTTTGCATGTTACGTCCATTCGTTGTCAAGTGAGATAATCATTTGAATTTTTCTTCCCCCATACATATGTTCAAAACTCATATTTTTTTTAATATATATATATGTGTTGAAAACTCATCTTTTGGTGAATTTGAACCTAGTACAATTGGTAGGTGTTTGTCATCGAACAAAACGTTAGAGGTTCAAATCTTCGTTCTCACATACCATACTAAATAAAAGGATCTCCTCTTCTTATACTAATATGAATATGGTTTAGTGGTTAAATATCTTTAGTTCTTCTAAGAGGTCGTAGTATCGAATAATTCATACCCCTATATTTTGTGATGTTATATTCTTGGGAGAAAAAAAAACTCACATTTTTATTACAATTTGAACATAACTATGTGAATAAGACACTCACTACTTTTTCTAAGTTTGAAGGTTTGATCTCTCAGTTCAAATTTACTTAATTAAGGAAGAAGAATGTTACTCATTTAAATGTCATTGTTTAAACTTTTAATTTTATTTTGGGTTTTGACGGAATTATTCCTAAATTCCTAATGTTTTTTATAGATATATTACATTACGAATAATGCAGAAGAAGTAAATGATAGTATGATTCATAAGGAGTGGAGGCTATTGGTGCCTAACCACTTAAGTTATGCACGTGTCATTTATTATAAGTATTATTTTCCGAAGTAAAACAAAATAGAGAAACACAAAACTGAGGGTTCGTTCATAGCCCTTCTTAGAAAGCCTTAAAAAAAAAAAAAAAAAAAAAAAAAAAAAATCGATGTGAACGCATTGGTATCCTAAATCTAATTAATAGGCACTTTGAAGCTGACAACTCTGTTATACTATACTAGTTGTAGGGGTACTTCGATTGCCTAGCAGAGGCCCACTGTATTCATTGAAAATCTCTTTCGATCTTCTTTATAGATGATCTTAAATCTAGACTACATCAAGATTTCTTTCTAGTCATGCTAGTTGATGGGTAGTTGTGTTTCCTTCCCTATAGATTAACCTAAAGGTAGTTGGGAACAACCTTATTAAATTGTGTGTCCAACAGCATTAGTAAAATGTCTTTTGAACTAAATGTATTTAAAGTTCCTAAGTAAATTACATATTTAATTGATTATGTATTTCAATATTTGATGAAATGTAACTTCCTAGGTCATGTTTACTTGTTAGAAATGAGAAGAGAGGGATGTTAGTCAATTAAATTTTTTAAGAAGGGAGGGAATGGAATTAATAGGTGAGACCCACACCTTAAATTTGGGAATCATTAAAAAAAAAAAAAAAAAAAAGTGAAGGGAATCTCATTCTCTTAAAACAACTTCATCAATTCTCATCCATTTTTTCCCCAAGTTTTTGGGATACAGGAGATTTTATTTTTTATTTTTTTAAATATCATACTTGGTTTGAGTTTGTTTGTCTTTGAAAAATTCTGCTAGATATGCTTTTAAGAAAATCAACCTATCATATATGAAGTAACTTAGTGTTTAGTAAATTTAATTTCAGATATAAATATGAAAAGTTAAGTTATAGTGTTCGGTAAATTAATATTAAATTGTTGTAAAATAATTATAATGATCAACATAATAGACATATATTTCAATTAAGCATGAGATTGATTTAATATTTAACTTCAAAATTTCCATAAGCTAAGATGAATTACGTAAATTTTATATCATTCATATTGCAAATTATATTTGGTATACTTTAAATAAATTAATAAAAATGTCAAAGAAACAATTGTTATAACAATTTTAGTTTAAATGGAAGCAACAAATTAATTTAAAAATAAAAAGGAAAAAGTGAGATGAGATCAATTGTGAATAATAATATTTAAATTTTTTTTAATTGCTGATAAGATATGGAAGAATAAAAAAGAATTTTAAATATTTGTTAGTTACTTTAGAATTTTATTAATGCAAAATCTCAAAGCTACCCTTAATAGCTTTTGCAAATCAAGGTGATTTACAAAGTGATTTTCTTTAGATTATAAACAATTATAAACAATTAGTTTTATCAAACACAAAAAAACAGTTAAAAAATTCTATTTGAATCACTTTTTAGATTTTCAAAATCAATCACAAACCGACCTTAGAAATATCAAATGAGGATCAACTAGCTATTAAGTACAACATCAAATAGGCCAATTATAAATAAATCATGTACCGAAAAAAAGTAGAAGCTTCTAGTTACAATTAAGCAGGCAAAATTTTTTTGTTCCTTTTTTGAAAGGGAAATTGTCAATTTTTATCTACAAGCTTGGCAATGTTTTAATTTTTATCATAAACTTTTAATTTCATAGAGGAGAATGAGCATACATCCAATGATTCATTTCAATTTCTTGTTTATCGTGGAATTCGTCATCAAGATGGATTGTCCTTATGCAGTCAACGAACTCATACTAATGCTAGCTAGGACTTGTCACAAGCGAATTCGAAAATGAAAGAAGTCTACCAAACGTAACCACTTCCTTGGTTAGGGTTGTTTCGTCCAGCCTTTCGATTGATACACAGTTGAGTAGGAAAATTATGAACGCTACTGGTGTGGAAGCGATCCACATCAAGGAAGGCTAAGACGATACGTTGCATATGTGTAGCAAGTGGGGGCATTTATATGCCCCGATGGTGGAGCATTATGGGGAAGGTTTCTTCACGAAAGGATTAGTAAGACCTTCCAACTTTTTCTTCTCACCGCAGATAGGGAATGATCAAGATCCATTCTCCAACTGTTTGAAGGATAACATGTAGAAGTGATTGTTTGATTCTTCCAATTTTATAAAAAATAAGAAGTTGAATTTAGCCATTCTTTGACAAATTGAATCCTAGACTTAGACAAAGTGTTTTACCATTTGTTCAAACTCTACTACATTCATTCACTGATTTTGACAAGAAAAAAAAAAAAAAAAAGAAACATAAAAATCTCTAGGCACACACCTTGCCTAAAATTAGATTTGGTTAATACACAAAATCAACCATTAAATAAATCTCCAAAGCCTTTAAAATTGTAATAAAAATTTGTAAAAAATACACTTTTGGTTCTTGAAGTTTGGATTAGGTTACACTTTGACTTTGGTCATTAAGTTTTCAAACTCAACAATTTTACCCCTAAGGTTTGGATTTCGTTACACTTTTGGTCCCTCTGTCAAATTTTCTGTTAAACCTTACGAAATGCTGATGTGCCACATATTTTTTATTAAAAAAATATTTTCTGATTTTTTAAAATAAAAATGTATTATCTTTTAATATTTTTAATTCCTCCACTTCTTCTCCAACCCAACCCAACTCTTCTTCTTCTTCAACTCAACCCTTCATCTTCTTCCAACCACCACCACACACCACCGGTAATTTTTTTTTTTCCTTTTATTTCTTCTTTCAACAAAACACGACCGTCGGCAAGCGGTGGTCGTCGACCACCGACGATTTGCTGAAGAAGAAGAATGAAGAGGTTGAAGAAGGTGAATAAAAGAAGAAGAATAATAAGAGAGAGGGAGAAAAAAAAATAAAAATAATATAATAATAATAATTTTATTATTTTAATATATTTTTATTTAGAAAAATTAAAAAGTAATTTTTTTATTAAAATAATAGTGTCACGTCAGCAAATTGTTAGGGTTTAACAGAAAATTGGACGGAGGGACCAAAAGTGTTACGAAATCCAAACCTCAGGGGTAATTTTGTCGAGTTTTAAAACTCAATAACCAAAGTGTAACCTAAACCAAACCCCAGGGACCAAAAGTGTATTTTTTCCAAAAAATTTTAACTTTCGTCTCGGCAATTTTGTATTAAGAATAGATTTTATAAATTATTCAACACATTTTTTTTTTCATGATTTTTCAAATGAAAGCCTATAAAAAGAGGTAAAAATTGTACTACTTATTACAATTATCTAAGTTTGAAGTCTAATTTGTTGGAATTAAAAAAAAAAAAAGTCTGATTTGATGAAATTAAAAGCTTAATGTAAAAATTAATATACCTGCCAAATTTTGGAGTAAAATTTTATTATTTCCATTTTTAAAAATTACTACACACTTTTTTAACATTTTCTCCTTATCTACTTTAACGGTCACTTTATCCTATTATGTCAACGATAATTGACATGTACCTTGACCAAAAGGTTAGAGGTTTGAAACCTCTCACACCGTTGTTGAACAAAAAACAATTATATTAATATTTCTTTTGTTGATGTGTTTTTTTTTTTTCTAAAATTTTACCAACAATATTTGCAAGTATATAGGGTTTCAAATGTCTTTAACTCTTATCTATATTAATAGAAATATTAAAATATAATTTATTGTTATCAAATAACATATATAACAACAAAATTGAAAAATATTCTCTATCAACAATTATTCTTCTAATAAATATTATACTAATACATTTTACTTGATGTGATATTATTTTAGCTAGTTATTGTTCACTAAAATCAATTGAATTGTTAATATAAGATAAATAACAATAAAACTAATGCAAATTACAGGCTATTATTTGTATTTTTCTTTTAATTAGGAATTGTATTAGCTTATTATTTAGTTAATGCAATATTTTTTAATTGATTAGAGCATGAAATGGATATTTTGATAATTATAATATGCATGCTTACCTTCTCAAAAAAAAAAAAAAATGCATGCTTACCATTTCTAATTTGAGGTAACCATCATGAATAAGTTCAGTGTTCTCATTATAGAAAGTTCAACTTCAAAAAAAAAAAAAAAAAATCCTAAAAAAAACTTCAAAAAAAAAAAAAAAAAAGAAAAGAACAAAGAAAATATTCCTAATTGATGACTAAAAATACTAACCAAAATACTTTTGTAATTAGTTAAAAGTGATTTGAGAAATTTAAAAAGCAGATAAAAAGTATGTAAAGTGTGCTTTTAGGGAAAGTATTGAACTATTTTTCTTAAAAATTACTTGCATATAAATGCTTCACTTTTAAAACACTTATTTCAAAAGATATATATTTTTTTTTAAGAAAAATACCTCGATGTGGAATTAAACCGGAACAATTGCTCCTATAGGAAAAACACTACTGGAATAGGAACCATCATTAGGGGGTGTTTGGGGCACTGAATAGGTTATGATAACCCCCTTATTATAACCTATTCAATGTTTGGGGCACCAACAAAAATAAATGGTGAGGTGGGTTATTTTTAACCCCGATTATTTTATCCATTCTCTACAGTAACCATCATTATTCAACCCACTCGATTATTCTATCCATTTTCTACCGTAACTCTCTCCTTTCTTCTTCCATGCGACTCCTTAACTTTTTTGACGACCGTCGGCCGACGAAGTTTCCGACGACCGCCGACGACTTTTCCAGCCACTGATTTTTTTTTCATATTTCTTCTCATTTTCATTTTGAAAAATATAAAAAATAAAAATAAAGAAAAAAAACATCAAAGGTTCCCGAAAAAGTCGTTGACAACATCGAAGGTTAATCAACTTTAAAAAAAAAACATTCAAACGAAATTATATTTACCACACTCAAGTTTATTTCAAATGATTTTATTGATAAAAAAAAAACTAATATGATTTTTGAACTAAACATTTACAATTTTTATTTTGGCAGTACTAAAAGTTAACTAATATGATTTTTCTATACCAAATCCTAAACTTTTTTGCTTTGTAAAAAAAAAAAAACATAACCCTAAATCAAAGTGAATTGTATATCATAAAAAAAAAAAAAACTAGAAAAAGAAAACAGTCAGTTTGAACCTTTGATTCAGAACCCCATGTTAAAACAGATCAACACTCCAAACACAGATTATTTTATCCCAGACTAAAATAATATGCACCCCAAACACAGATTATTTTATCCCAGATTATAATAATTTGTACCCCAAACACAGATTATTACACAGATTATTATAACTCCCAGACTATTATAATCCCCAGATTATTATAACCACCATATATTATAACCAATTTAGCGCCCCAAACAGCCCCTTAGTGAAAAGATCATAACAAGTGTATGTGGCATTAAAAGCCAACAACAAATCTGAGTTAAGTTTAAAACCCTAGCTTTTTGGACCAAAAAATTGGCCATGTCATTATGAGATCGGGATACATGAACTACTTTCTCAATATTTCTTTATAATATTTCCACTTAACCATGCATTCCCTCTATATTAGTCAAAATCACTCAACAATCTTGCACACACAATTTTTATATTTTGTTTAAAATTTTATTTTTAATCAATTAGAGTTAGTGTTTCATTACACATAAATTAAACATATATATATACAATAACTCAAGTTGCATGGTTTGATTTTGACACAAATATTGTTTATCTAATATTTGAATAAGAACTTCAATTCTTATCCTCACTTTTGAAGCAACATATCAAAACTTCTTTTTGAGCAATCAAGATTTGGGTAGTAATTTCAAGCACACAACCTACTCCATTGAAGGTTTGTTGAAGCAATAAATGGAAAATTAAATCATGCAGCCATTCAAAATCAAAAAGTTATTTAAAAAAAAAAAAACACAGTTCAACTGAACTTTCATGACAGTAATAAATTTATTTGGTGAGAATTTAGTCTTTGTACTTTTAATTTTACAACAATTTAGTCATTGCACTTTAAAATTTGTAACAATTTAATCCTTACACTAAAAAGTTCAATCAAAATTAAGTGTCAATTTTATTACGTAACGACTTTGTCTTTGTAGCTTATAAACATATAATATATAGTCCCTAAATTTATTTATCGATCTACACATGTGTAAAAAACCTCATTAAATCTTAATAATAGTTTTCATGATAACGACTATACCATGACAAGTTTTTTTTTTTTTTTTTTTTTGAAAAGTACCATTACAAGTTTTAAAGTGCATACATAAATTAAATTATTACATATTAAAGTTTGTGGACTATATTATTAGAAAATTGAAAGTATGAAGTCTAAATTGTTACAAACTAAAGTTTAGGAACAAAATTGTTACTTCTATGAAAGTATTTATAAAGGGACTTAACGTGTTTTTTTAACCAAATCAAAATAAAAAATTGCATATTAAAATGATAAAAAGTTTTAAAGAATAAAGAAAAATAAAGGTATAAAATCATCACTTTATGGTGTAAAAGAAGTAAAAAAAAAAAAAAAAAAAAGTCTAAAAGTAATCCTACAAGGACAAACAAGCATTACCATAATTCATTTGAAAGTCGATGAGTTCTAGAAAATAGAAGAATATATGAGGTAGTTCAACTGACATAAAGTATGTGCTTATGATTGAGAGGACATGAGTTCGAATCTCTTCACCCAAGTGTTGTTGAACTAAAAAAAATATACAATGGTCACATTCCAACTATTTTCCACAAAGTTCCTAGACAAAAGGGGCAAGAGAAATAGTTTAAAAATTCACATTCTAGAGTAGCTCCATATTAAATCCAATTAGTTGACGCATTAGAACAAATGTCGAAATATAGTTTAATGCTCTGCCTTTGGTACAGGGTTTTGGAGATGAGAATGAGCAATAGTTTCTTATACCCTTGTTTGTTTCAAGGTTTCTGTGGTGGACTCCTAGGAATAAAGCATTTCCAGCCATCATTTATGCCCATAGGCAAGGGCTTTCTATGTCTTTGCAAAAGCATGAGTTTTTTTGTTTGCCCATCTCTCTCTCTCTTTTTTTTTAAATTATTATTATTATTATTATATATATATATGCAATTTTATTTTGAATATAGTTAATTAATTAACTAATGGATACTAAATTAAAATATAATATAATAAATTATTTAATTAGATTAAATACATAATAACTTGTCAAGAATTTCAATTTTTTTTAAACAAATACTTAGTCCAAGTTTATTTAAATGGACGCAATTACATATTTACAAAAATTATAAATAATTAGTTAACATTATTCAAAATATATTTAATTATTGAATTAAAATTATTTAAATGAATTTAGTATAAAAATTCATTTTTCTATAATTATAATTAATTACTTATTGATTATTTACATCAATTAATTATTTTTTTGGATTTATTTATAATAAATATATAATCATATTATTATTAAAATATTTATCTAATTAATTTTTATGGATACAAATATATTAAATTATTGTAGTTAAGGATATTTATTAAAAAAATTAATTAAATATTTTTAATGAGTTAAATTTACATAGTTCATCCGATTAAAATTATTTCATGATTATTAATGCATTATTTTTATTAATATTTTGAATTAATTTTGATTATTTTATTGATTAATTTATTATAATTACATAAAGTTTACATAATTAATTCTAAAAAATAAATACAAACATAATTCGTTCTCATAAAATTATGATGATATTTCCATGTACAACCAAACACAGTTATCTTTGATTCTCAGCAATCTTATTCCCATGCATAATATTTCCAGGCATCCTTTATTCCCAAGCATCTATAAAACTTTAAATCAAACGGCCCCTTAGAGTGCTTCTCATTTCAATGAAAAAAAAAAATCCATTTAAAGCTTAACCTTCAGATTGAAACCAAGAAAGTTCAAGAAATGATTTTAAATATTTTTTCTTGTTTGGATCGAGAAATATTTAAAATTTTGTGTTTGGATGGTAATTGGAAAAGAAAATAAAATAAAAAGTTAATGTAGACTTTTAAATTTGAGTTATTAATAGAAATTTAAAATATGATAATGGTAAATAAGTAATTACCTCTCAATATTCTACGAAATCTTGCAAAATCTAATAGTTTTAGTAGATTATTTTTTTTAAATGTCAAAACAATATTTGGAATCATTTTAGATTTCAAATCATTCTCTTTATTGCCATTACAAACTAGGTAATACATTTCATATTTCAAAAAAAAAAAAAAAAAAACACATAATTCATTTCAAACATGTTATGATTTGAAATGGAAAATTGTCGGGTTGCTAAAATCTTATGGTTAATTGCAAATATAGCAAATTTTATAAAAAAAATGCAAATATAACAAATTTTTTAAATTGTTTTTTTTTTTTAATTTTCGTTTTGCCCCTATTTTGATTTCTATTAGAATCTATCACTGATAGAAATCTATATGATAGAATCATAGTGATAGAAATCCAGTGATAGATTTCTTATCTCTGATAGAAATTTATTGCCAATAGAAGCTAATAGTGTATTTGATAGAAACCAATAGTGTATTTGATTACGTGATAATTTGTAAATACATTTCATTTTTTCTTTTTTTGTTTTGTTGAGGTCTCCACTTCTTTAAATTTCAACTTCCTCTTTGTGTTTTTTCTTTTCTTCCGATTCAATTTTCATATTGTTTTGCTTCGGCATTTATACAAACAAAATCAATGACATAGATTTTAGAAACAAAAATGATAGTTTTTTATCAGTGATACGTTTCTATAAGTGATAGAAGTTTTTTTTATCACTGATAGACCTTCTATCAATGATAGAAATCTTCTATCACTAATAGAAATCAATCTTTCTATCAGTGATAATTTTCTATCATTGGTAGAAATTTTTCTATCACTGATAGAACCTATCTATCGGTGATAGAAGGTTTCTATCACTGATAAAATTCTACCACTGATAGATTCTATCAGCGATAGAATTTAATCGCCGATAAATTCTATCAACAATAGAATTCTATCGTCGATAGAAGGACTTTTTGGTCATTTAGACGGTTTGAATGTAATTTTTTTTGTCATATTTGCAATTATTTTTCCAAGTTGTTATATTTGCTAATATTTTGTCCCATTTTGTCATTTATGTAACCAGCCCATTTGAAATCTTTCAAAATAATGAGGTTCCAAACACAATATAACAAACCTTCGAAGTTTGCACTTTGCCTTGCTTGAAAATAAACACACATGAGGGAGCTATAATTATTATATTAAACATTCTCTCCCAATCATTTTAAATATATAACAAATATATTTAAAATATAGATGCACGAGATGATTAACTATAGTGAGATTTTAATCTATATAGCATAGGTTATACATATCTAATAATATCTAACATTTTGTTAAAAGAGTTGCGGTTCATAATTTTATAATCAGTCATATCTTGACATGTACATCGGTTGAAGTCTTAATTGTATAATGAGAGTTCTTCAAGACACTCTGAAATTAATTATAGGAAAAACTGTATAATATTTTCACTATATTAAATTGACTGTTTATAGGCACGAATGGATCCACATAAGGGCCAAGGGCATGTGCTCCTTTAAATTATCTTGTATTTATATTTTTAATATAAACTATAAGGGGCTGTTTGGGACGCTGAGTTGGTTATAATAGTCTGTGTTTGGGGTGCAAATTATTATAGTCTGGGATAAAATAGTCTTTGTTTGGGGTGCATATTATTTTAGTCTGACATAAAATAGTCTGTGTTTGGAATGCAGATTATTTTGGAATGCAGATTATTTTAGTCTGAGTTAAAATAGTCCGTGTTTGGAGTGTTGATCTGTTTAACATGAGGTTCTGAATCAAAGGTCAAATATCAATAAAAAAAAATGTTTGAGTTTAGTTGTAAAAAAAAAAATAAAGTTTTTGGTAAAAAGGAAATAAAAATAACCTAAGGTAAGAGTTGATTTTCTTTGTTTTAGAGTCATGATTTTTTTTCACAAAATAAGTCATTTTATGATTTCATATAGAAAAACCATATTTGTTTCATTTTGTATTTCCAACATAAAAATCGTAAATATAATGCTTATTGAAAACTCATTTTACCTTCATTATCAAAAGAATCAAATAAAATAGAAATCACATAAAATAAAAACTTGAGTAGTATTTTTTTTTAAATTATTATTATCGCAGTAAACTTGAATACGATAAGTATAATTTGGAATGAAAAATATGGTACGATGAAAGTAAAGATTCATATACTTCATTATCTAAAGTAATTAGGTAATAAAACTCCATATTTATATATGTACAAAGACAACCTAGTATCTAACTCCTTAGAAATTTTTCGACTTTTCTGGTGACCACTAACAAATTTCCGTCGACTGAAAATTTTTCCTCTTTTTTCCTTTCTTTTCTTCTACCTCTTTTCTTTTCTTTTCTTTTCTTTTCTTTATTTTCGTTTTTTATATTTTTCGAAATGAAAATGAGAAGAAATAAAAAAGAAATTAAAAAAAGCGATCGCCGGAAAAGTGGTCAGAAAGTCGACGACGGTCGTCGGAAAAGTCGTTGACCGGTCGTCGCCAGAAAAGTCAAGGAGTCACATGGAAGAAGAGAGAAGAGAGTTACTACAGAGAATGAATAGAATAATCGGGTGGGTTGAATGATGATTACTATAGCAACACGAGGGGTAAAAAATAACCCACTTCACCCATTATTTTTGTTGATGCCCCAAACACTGAATGAGCTATAATAACCCCACTATTATAATCAACATGGGGGGCCAAACGACACCTAAGTGTTATTTTATAGGGAAAAATACACTTTTGGTCCCTGAGGTTTGGATTAGGTTTCATTTTGGTCCCTGAGTTTTCAAACTCAACATTTTTACCCCTGAGGTTTGAATTTCGTTACAGTTTTAGTCCCTCCGTCAAATTTTCTGTGATCCTTAATAGATTGGTGATGTAGCATGCATTTTTTTTTATTAAAAAAATATATTTTTTTGGAATTTTTAAATAAAAAATATTTAAAATAATATTTTATTATTTATTTCTTTTTTTTCCCCTTTTTCTATTTTCTTATTCTCTTTCTTAATTAAATTAATAAAAACATGATTTTTTTTCTCTCTTCGTCTTCCTCCCTTCGTTTTTTCCTTTCTCCATCTCCCACCTTCGATTCTTCTTCTTCCTCGCTGAAACAACAACCACCATCTCCCTCTTTCAATTCATTTGCTCTTTCTTCATCTCCAACCTTCGATTCTTCTTCTTCCTGGTCGAAACCACAATTTTCAAACGCACAACGCAACAATTCCGGCAATCCTTTACGCGAGCACGCACAACGTAGTAGAATCAGGATCTCCTTCGCGTCCTCCGACAAGCTGTGGTGTCAAGGGTGTTCTCCGACAGTTTCTTCGGCGCGTGCAGGTGCAGATCTGAAACGACTCCTTCGATTCTCTCCTTCCGCAGATCTGAAACAGCTCGTTCTCCGACGATTCTCTCCTTCTCCTCTTTTCTCCAATCAGCGTGGGTTTTGTTCCAGATCTGTTCGTGCCACCGTGGGTTTCAAGATCTGTTCTAGAGGGCTATTCGTGCAAGAGGGCGAGATTCGTGAGCGAGTTCGTGGGTCTCGCGTTCGGAGAGGGAAGGGAATGGAGAGGGGAAATAGAGAGAGAGAGGAAGAGAGTCGGCGAGGAAACGACTGGAACAATCCCAGCAGTCGCCAACGTAAATCGCGAAGGAATCGATCGGCGTGGTGGTCGGCGAGGATAGCGCCGGAGAAGAAGGTCTAAGCAGCAAAGAGAACGAAGGGAAGGGGAGAAGAAGTGTCTTCGTTGGTTCGCGTAGTATCATCGTGTCGTCGGAGGAGAGAACAAAGGGAAAGGGGAGAAGAAATCGAGAGAAAGAAGGGGAAGCTCGTTCACGAGAAAGGGGGAGAGAAAGAAAGAAGATGGAGGAGAGAGAGAGAGAGGAGAGACGAGAAAAAGAAAAGAAATAAAAAAAGATTTTTTTTAATTAAAAATATGAAATGATAATAAAAAATAACAAAAAAATATTTTTTAATAAAAAATAAAGGACACGTCAATTTTCTGTGAGTAATTAACATAAATGTTGACAGAAGGACTAAAATGAATCTAAATGCAAACCTCAGGAGTAAAAATGTTGAGTTTGAAAACTCATGGACTAAAATGAAACCTAACTCAAACCTCAAGGACTAAAAGTGTATTTTTTCCTATTTTATAATATTGATATGAAGATTCATACCAAAAAAATGAGTGCAATTTTAAAAAATCTATAACTATAGGTGCTCTTTACATTTTTTTTCCATTAAGAAAACTTTTCAAATTTTACCCTTGCAAGTAACAACACACGTATTGAATTTTCAGTTTTATAAAAAAAGCCAAAAAGGTGTCATTATTGTTTTTATTTGCAAGTAAATTTGTTGATTTCTATTCACATAATTTATATGGTGTTTTTTCATTACTTTCAAAGTTTAGATAATTTTTTTTTTTAACTCTCGAAATATATATTGAAGGAGTGATAACACTCAAGCGAAAACAATTTGGATCTTAGGCTTTCAATTTACTTAAAATGGGTAGGAGCAAATTTCTTCTAGTCGCAAATATTTTGAGACGAAGTATGAGCGACGTTTTTTATCGTTTCGTCGCAACTTGCGACGAATTTACCTTTTCGTCGCAAGTTGCGGCACATTTGAAAAATTCGACGCAAAATCTAGCTTGCGACGTTTTTTGCAACCAATTTTTTTTCGATGCTGAAAATGCTTTGCGTCGAATTTGGACTTTTAGTGACAAAATTTTTTCGACGCTAAAGGTGAGATTTTTTGTAGTGTTCTTGCAGGACTATGTCATCAACCATCTACTTAGTCTTATCCCCAAAATGACAGACTTATTGAGTTGACGAACTTAGACCACTCTCACCCATGCAAATCAAAGAATAATCCCGAATAAACAGGATGTTATAGTTAGTCCAAAATTAAGATTGAGTTACTTAGGTCATCACATGAAATAGTCAATCTTAACCGTAAATGATGTTTTAAAGTAAAAGTGACTATTTCGCGGTCTTGGTCTTATGCAAACTCATTGCATAGGATGCCCCACTCGCATGTCTCCATATGAACGATTCAAGATCACATCGTTTGTATCATATACAAAGTGGGTTGCGTCCATAGTGTCTCTAGGATAAGGTACCCAACCCTATCTCTATGCTATAGACCGTTTTGGCCATTACTTGAACTTGATACACTTTTATGTCTCCACATATAGTCCAAGTCTTCATGCTATAGCCAGTGGTTCTTAGTTTATTGGATTTGAGTTAATTAATACAAAACTAAAACAATAATTCAATAACACCTTATTAAATAATTCCAATAACATTTTATTGATATTAATTAACTTGTTACATTCACCATCCACGAGTTTTAGGGCATAAAACCCAACACATAATATACCATCGACAAATAAGATTTGAATTCTTTTTAATTAATGTTTGTGTAGAGTTAACTGGAAATCAAAATGGAAAGATATTATAAAAGAAAAACAACAGTAGAGACAAAGTCATCATCTTCAGGAAAGAAGAGTAATACTAATTTTGATATGTCTTACACATAAGTCAATTTAGAAGAACTATCCGCAAATCATCGTCTAAGAACTAAAATTTCTAATTACAATTTTAATATTCAAGATCAAGTTCATAGAGCATATTTACACAAAGGTTATTGTCAACATGAGATTTGCTGGAGAATAATTGAAGATCTTGTAGATTTCATGATTCTCGAAAGATATATCGAAAAGGTCGAAGCGAACACATTTATGTGGCACAATTCTTCACAGTTTGCACTTAGCTTGTTCCAGGTTTCTTCAAATTGCGGGCACGTTTGCTTGTGCATCTGGACAAATTACAACTCCTTCACAAAAACATTAAACTAAGCCATTTTTCCACAAAAAAAAAAAATGCTTTTACTTACACCTATTTCTTAACACTAGTTAAAGAACACGTGCGATGCATGTGGAATCTTATAGTTTTGATTTAGAATTTTGGAAAAAAAATATTTGTAATCCTAAATTTTAGAGATTGTATCAATTTCAACTCCGAACTTTCAATTTCTTCAAATTGAACCTTAAACTTGATAAGTATTTAAATGTGAAATTAAATTTGTGCTAATAATTAATTTCTTGAATAAATATGTTATTGATTTCGCATATAAATAGTATAACAATGTTTAGTTTGATGTTTTCATATTCTTACTATAAAATGCACCATTTTTAAGTTAATAAAAATATAATTTTCAATTGTTTATTTAGTGATATCCTCTAATCTCTTTATATATTTTATATTTTTAACATGTAAGTGATAAAACAACAAATTATATAATTATTTTACATTAAGTATTAATAAGTAAATTATTAGAATAATACAAATTTAAAGGGAAAATGAATTGTTTAATGTCTATGTGGGCAAATAATATTTTCATATTTCTAATAGTTCATATACTATTAAAAAAATTGTAGAGTAATTAATATTTTCATATCGTCCAAGTTTACTAATTTTGTTTAAAATTAGTAATTAATAATTAAATTAAAATATATCATTTTAGTAATACAAAGTACAAAAGGTTAAGAAAAAATGAGTCCAATTCGTTTGTCATAGTCCACTAACGCAACCCAATGTCTTAAATAAAATGAAAATAGAAAAAGAGGGAAGAAACCCCAGATGCTTCATCCTTTCATCTTCTTCTCATTGTCACAATTTTTTCGGTACTCACATTTTCATCTACTCTTTTCCATTTTAACAGCTTGCACCACCTCCAATCCTCCCTTCGTTTAATGTATCGACGCCTACTGCCATCGTTTCTTTTTGGTATCGCCCCTGTCGTCGTCATTTCCGATATCGCCACTGCATGTTGCTGTTGTTTTAGTCTTATTTTGCAATCGATGTTACCGCCTACTGTTGTTATCTATCTCTCATTCAATGTCGTTGTTGTCTCCCTCTCAACGGTTTGTACTTGTAGTGCAAGTTATCTATATGGTTTTTTACTCTCTTGTAATTGGTAATTTTCAATGTCCATCTCCATCTTTCCTTCTCTTTTAAGCCGACTGGAACTCAAATTAGAACTTTCTTGATGAAAGAAAGAGTTTGTTTTGCAGAACAATACCCACATAAAATTGTTAACAATCTCCACATATTTATAATGGTAGATTATTGTAAGATTTTTTACTAAAAAAAAATGGTAAGTTTTGATGAGTTATTTGATTAAATTGTGGAAATGAATTCCATGAGTGATTAAATTTTCTGTTACTTTAAATTTATTTCGAATAAGAACGTCCATCTTTGAGAACATTTAAGTTCTCTTTAAATTCTCTTATTAACCAACCATTAATTGGACTCTTGGAATAAAGAATAGTAATTTTGTTGAGTACGTCCTCCCTAATGTCATTTCTCTTTTTGTATGCATTTTCCTCTCCTATAAACCAACCATTAAAGTGTGAGGACAAAATAGGTATATGTTAAAGAGTTGGGGGTACTCAACAACTACTTTGTGTGCATCGATGTCGGTCTTCTTACACTAATATTCTTCCCTTTCTGATTCTTAATTTCTATTATCTATCTTTATGTATAACAAGACCAATGCTTGAGTTAGAAATCAAAATTTCTAAAAAATTATAGAGAGATTATTTAAAAAGAAAACCAATATGCACCTCCATTTTCCTTTGTCATCGCACAAAGGTTGTTCTTTTTCCTTTTCATTTGATGCTAGAAGATCTCATCGGACTAAATCAAAATCAAAATCTAACCAATAACTTGTAACTAAATGAGAAACCATTAGCCAATGAAAGATGGACGTGTCTCGAACCTCACCTCAATTTTTTTCGAAACAAAATCGGATTGAGGAGATGAATTGGCCTTGCACACCTCAAGCATTGACCTTGCATTTGCAGAACTGAAATAATACATAAAGATAGATAATAGAAATTAAGAATCAGAAATGGAAGAATATTAGTGTAAAAAGACTGACATCGATGCACACAAAGTAGTTGTGAGGAGATGAATTTATAGATATAAAGCTAACATTCAATTGAGAATATCAAAAGACAAAGTGAATTATTAATGATATTTTTCATTACAATACAGACAAAGTTCAAACATTCCAATTTTCTTCCATTTAAATATTTTTAAAAAATACTTCTAAGTTGTATGAGTATCTTCAAAGGAAATCATTATGACTTCTACGCTTTTTAAGAAACATTAATTAATCATCATGTATTCAATTTTTTTTTTTTGAAAGTCATATATTCAAACGTTTTTTTTTTCCAAAATAAAAATACTAACTTTTAAGTTTTAGAAAACCATTAATGTGTCATTTCAAAAAAAAAAAAAAAAAAAAAAAAATTAATGTGGTACATTAACAAACAATTAATAGTCATGATTTAATTTAATTTCCAGAATTTTACAAAACAATTAATTGAAAAGATTAAGAAAACCTAGATTTCTAACCGTAGTTGAACCGATTGTGATTTTTTAAACCTGTATTGCAATAAATCAACCATTAATTGGACTCTTAGAATAAGAATAGTCATTTCCCTAATGTCATTTTTTCTCTTTTTGTATGTCTTTCCCTCTCCTATAAACCAACCATTAAAATGTGAGGACAAAATAGGTATATGTTAAAGAGTTGGGGGCAAAATAGGAAGCTAAAGTTTCTCCTCATAACAACTTTTATATATACTATAGATATAGATATAGATTTTCATATTTCAAGATTTTGTGTCAATCGGTCATTGAACTTTAAAAATCTCAAATATGTTCATAAACTTTTAATTTTGTATCTAATAAGTCCCTGTTATATGTATTCAACATCTTTTTCTTAAATCAACAAGTCTGGTAGACTTTCCTCCAAAAAAAAAAAAAAATGCCTGGTAGACAAACAAATGAAATTTGAGTCTAATAGAATATTAATGCCCCATTTGATAACCATTTGGTTTTTGAAAATTAAGCTTATAAACACTACTCCCACCTATAAGTTTCTTTGATTTTTTTTTATCTACCTTCTTCTCATGTTTTAAAAAAAAAGCCAATTTTTTAAAACAAAAAAAAAAAGTAGTTTTTCAAAAACATGTTTTTGTTTTTGAATTTGGTTAGGAATTTAAATGTGTCTTCAACAAAGATGAAAACTATAGTAAGAAAATTGAGAGAAAACAAATCTAATTTTCAATAACAAAAAACTAAAAATCAAATGGTTATCAAACGGGGCATAAACTTTCAATTTTATGTCCAAAATTGTCGAATAAGTCAATGACCTATTAAACACAAAATTAGAAACTTACAAATTAGACATAAAATTGAAAACTTAGAGATTTATTAGACACTTTAAGTTTATGGAATGCAAAGTTAGAAGTTAAAAAACTATTTGACACTAAGTTTAGAGACTAAATTTGTAATTTAACCTATTTATTATTGTTTTATATTTATAAATAATTTACAGATGTTTTTAAGGAAATATCCCCTATTTAAATTTATAGAATATGAAAGTATTTTTTTTAAGAATTATAAAAGTCTACTTTCTAAAAATAGGTTTTGTAAATGAATAAATAATCACTCTCTTTTCTTTAAATATATATAGTGCCAAAAGAATAACAATTGAAAATATAAGAGTACAAACGTTCAAACTAAGGACCACAGAGCCTTCTCAGGAGGGACTTGTGGGGCTTGAACCAACCGAGCAAACATTAAACTTTGAAAACTAGTACGAAATACTATATACAAAAGAAAAAAAATTTGAAGTTCAGCGGGACTCGAGCCTCGGGCCCTCAATAGATCCGTCGGTGGTTATTATGGATTGGTTTTAGAACATGAAAATTCGTATAGGACAGTTATAATGTATTATGTATTAAATTAGCTCATTTAAGAGGCTAGGCATATTTTTAAAAAGTTTCATGGTAATTTTATTTTCATTTTTATGTATATTGTGCCGCTAATATATAGTCTAAGAAATCCCAATAGAATGGTAGAACGGGCTTGATGTTGTATAGATCCAAGTCCATGTACAGTTACAAAAGCGAGAGAAAATGAATAAGACAAAATTAATCCGGTAGTTTTGTGGACTAATGGTAGGAATGACTAAATTAAATTATGTCACTTTGTTAAGTAGTCAAAGGTTTTAGATATTATAACCAAAATGAGTATAGCTAGTGGTAATTGACATATACTTTTGACTAAGAGATTAGATGTGTGAATCTCCTACTCCAAATTTTGATGAATTCAAAAAGAAAAAGAAAGAAAAAAAGATTTTAGAATTTTTGAGTTTTGAAATATTTAATTGCATTCAATCAATTGTTAGATTTTTTGGTGGTATAAAAATAAAATATAACATAAATGTAACAACCTAAATAAAAAAAAAAAAAAGGGAAATGGGGAGACTTTTTCCCCCCAAAATTTCGTTAAAGACAAAAAAAATGGGCATCTCTCTCCCTCTCACGATTCTCCCTCTCCTTCTCGGCACTCTCCCTCTCTCCCCCTCAGCCTTCAGCTCGCCGCCGCCGACCGTCGCGCTTCCGCCTCTGCTGTTCGCCACGCCGCCGCCACTCGCCGACGGTAAGGTCTCTCTCTCTCTCTATCTTTCTCGTTTTCGTCTCTCTCTCTAACCTGTTTCTCTCTCTCTCCGTTCGCCGCCTCCACGCGCCGCTGCCCTCTGCTGTAGATCCCCACGCGGCTGTCGCCGCTTACCTCACATTGTCGCCGCCTTGAGTTCCTTTGCAACCAAACAGCCACACGTCGCTGCTGTCTTCAGATCCGATCACGCCGCCCTCCATTCACGCTCGCCGCCATCGTCGTCGCCGCGTTGTGCAAGTGGTGCGGACAATAACGTTTTTGGGTCGTTTTTAGCATTTTCCGGCGAGCTTCAGCAGTGGGTAAGTGAATTAAGTCTATGTTTGGTTGATTAAAGCGATTTAGAAAAATACCCATTGAGTTTGGTTAATGATTTCGAGGTACCTATAGTGATAAGAGACCGAATTTTAGAATTAAGGTGAAATTGGAAGCCCGGACAGCAAGCATCGATCTCTTTTAGCGAGTCTTGGCCTCCTCATTTTAAGTTAGATCTAAAGAAAATTATGAGAATTTGATGCCCCTAATTTTTAGACCTTTCTTGTGATTTTTTTTTAAAGATTTGAGTGGCTTGTGGCGTGAGCGGTGTCGCATTGAATTAGTTGGTGGGTGCTTAAATCAAGTATATTCTTCACTATGTAAGTAACCTTACTACTTGGAAAGCCTTGGCTACGCTAGGCTATTTATTATGAATTGTTACATGCTTTGAATAGTACAGAACATGAGACATCATTTATGTATGGATGGAATATGGAATGTTGGATATTGTGTGTTCTGGCGATATTAAATCTTCTGGTTATGAGTGTGTTCGTATATATTGAATGCTCTGAATGTTTTGTGTTGTTAAGTATAGAATATTCTGCTTGGGTAAACCTTGAATGCTCTGAATGCTCTATGCTGGGTAAGATAGGATGTTCTATGTAGTTGGGTTTTGGATGCGGGACCGGACTCGCTTTGTTTTGTGGAAGTTCAGAGTCTTTTCTATTGTTCGGAAGTGTTATGGAAGTTTGTAGTTGGGCAGTTTTGAATATGGAAGTGCATTTTCTTGGTTACAGGTGATAAGAAATTTGGGAACACTATACATATGTCGTTATGCTGCCGAATTTTCGGTAGCATTACAGGGAACAACGAGGCTAAGTGTCGTGCTATCACTTGGATTACGATGTGCTAATATTGGTTGTTGGTCGTTTAAAGTATGCGCCTTTTCTACTTAGCGTTTTGGATGTTGGTTCGATAATTACGCATGAATGAGACGAAAGGCGAGGTAGTTAAAGCATGTGAAATTAGCCCTTCAGAGACCTTTATGGGAAAGAAACTTGATGGGTAGGTTGCAAGCTAAACCAGACTCTGTTAACAGGGGCCCTAACACGAAATGAGGATAGGTTACTTATTCCAGTAGGGACCGTGGCAATTAAACACCTAGGACTGAAATGTTTATAGACTGAGATGAGGAGCTAAATGGGCGGGACTCGGCTTCACAGACTAGGTGCCATCTACTATCTGTGGGAGTAAAGTTCCGACTACAAACCCACGGACGCCCCACCAGTGAGTTGGTAGTTATAGTGCTATGCACACATAGGTGCCTTGATGGGTGAGACTTGGCTTCACTGACTGGGTGCCTTCTACCATCAGTGGAAGTAGAGATCTCTCGCGATTCCCACTTGTGTACCTCCAGTGAGTTGGTAAGCATGTGACAGGCTGGTTAATTGTCCACGTGACCCGTACGTCATGATAAATGTAATGAACTGAACTGAAATGAAATGAAATGAAATGAACTGAAGTGAAATGAAATGAAACGAAATGGAATGACTATTAGGCCCTTTAATAGCAACTAACCCCCAAATATCCATGTAATGCTTGTAAATCTCCTCCTAATAGTAGCGTTACTTACTGAGTATTTTTAATACTCATTCTTTTCAAAACGTTTCCTTTCAGGTACAAGCAATGACATACGGAGCGCGTGACAGACTGCTGTCGACGAGCCATGGATTTCCTTAGGATAGACTTCCGCATTTTATGTTTTCAAAATTCCTTCTTTTGGAACTTGTTATGTGATGTTTTTAAGATTTATTCCGCTTAAAGTCTTTTGCTTGAATGGCTAAGATTTCTTCTTGTTTTGTTTTAACTGGGATCCCAGGCTGAAAAGTTTCACGTATTTTCTAAGCATGTTTTACTTTAAATGTCATTTCATCGTTGTTCTTAGAAAAAAAAAATGAAATGTATGTGGTAATGGCCCTAGGAATTTTTCATGAGAAGGTGGGTCGTTACAATAAATATTTAAAATGACAAATAAAAAATAACATAAATATTTAATTGCATTGAATCAACTTTAGAATAATAATGGGAATTGATTTGAATTTGAATTACAAACTTTTTAAACCAAGTAGTAATCTCCTCTATAATTTTGCAAAATCAACGGTGTTCTTCTCGGGGAATATTCCATATGACACCAAACAGTATCTTACTCATATTTTGTCTATGAATATGTCTGAATCTTTGGGTTCCTACCTTGGATTGCCATCAACTTTCCATAGAGGGAAAACTCGTGATTTCCAGTTTATTTTGGATAGGGTCTGGACTATGCTTCAAGGATGGAAGAGCCAATTTTTTTCACAAGGAGGGAAAGAGGTGCTGATAAAATCTATTATTCAAGCGATTCCAACCTATGCAATGGGGTGCTTTCGGATCCCAAAAGGTATTCTGACAAAGATTATGTCTTTATGCGCTAGATTCTGGTGGGGTTCTCAGGCAGAAAAACGTAGTGTGCATTTGAAGAGATGGGAAGAGCTTTGCAAACCAAAAGAGGTGGGGGGGTTGAATTTCCGTGATTTGGTTAGTTTGAATCAGGCAATGCTTGCTAAACAAGCCTGGAGGGTGCTAACTAATCCTAATCTTACACTATCCAAAGTGTTATGCAGAAAGTACTTTCCTCGTACTTCAGTGTTACATGTCTCATATTCAACCCCGTCTTCCTTTTTTTGGAAAGGTTTTGTGTGGGGCATGGAACTATTAAAACAAGGAATTCAGAAAAATCTGGGAAACGGTCAAACTATTCTTATGTTCAAAGACCCTTGGCTTCCTCAACCTTTTACTTTTAAGGTGTTGTCACAGGTTAATCCAAGTTTGACGAATATCAAGGTAGCGGAGTTTTTTTAATCCAAGCGTGCAATGGGATGAGGCGAAGCTCCAACAATTTCTAATAAAGGAGGATGTGGAGATGATTAAAAGTTTACCTATTAGTCTAACTGCTCAAGACAGGTGGATTTGGCACTACAATAATACAGGAGAATATTCTGTTAAGAGTGGCTATAAATTAAGCATGTTGAGACCGATGGGACCATCAATGTCGGCACGTGGATTGGATAGTAGGTGGTGGAAAAAGGTTTGGAAGTTGTGAATTCCCAACAGAGTTAAAATTTTTGTGTGGAAATCGTTCCATAACTCTATCCCGTCTATGTTTAATTTAAAAAGACATCATGTTCCAATACATATGACTTGCCCTGTATGTCATGAGGAGTTAGAAACTACGGATCATGCTCTTTTCCGGTGCAATAGAGCTCAAGAGATTTGGAGGGTTTTTCAACCGAATATTTGGATGGATCAATGGGACATGCTAGAGATCAAGGATCGGTGGTTGAGTAAGCCCAACCGGATACTATTTTAGCAAGTATTTGTGTTGGTGCTTGGGCGATTTGGAATGATAGAAATAGTATACTCTATAACCGTCCAATTCCAACGCCAATGTGCCGTTGTGAATGGATTCAAGACTATCTGACGGAATACTGGAAGGCAAACCCTTTGGGTGGATCTTTGGTTCAGTCAGAGGATGAGGTGGTACAGATTCTTTCTGAAGGAGAGGAAGTCATCATGCATACTGATGCTACCTTTATTGATGCTACGACTAAATGTGGAATTGGCATTGTACTGCGTATTAAGGGAGGCATTTTGAAGGCAGCGCAACATCACTCTATCTCTGGGTGTCATTCCCCATTGGGGGCTGAAGCAGTTGCCATTCTGACGGGGCTTCAATTAGCAAATGGCTTGAAGGTGAGACGGCTAACAGTTTTTTCAGATTGTTTGAATCTCATAAAGTCTATCAACGGTCATCTTCAAGGACAGTCAAGCATTTCTACGACCCTATGGGATATTGAAGCAATTCAGGCTGCTTTTGAGATTGTTAATTTTCATTTTGTTAATCGTCGTTATAATATGTTTGCTCATAATATGGCCAGTGAAGGCTACTCGGCACCTCCATGCTTATGGTTAGGTGCTTTTCCTGAGTGGATGGAACAGATGACACTCATGGAAAGCCATTTGTATGTTCCTTTTATCTCTTCTTAGTAATACATGAGCTCTATTTTTATCCAAAAAAAAAAAAAAAAAAAGTAGTAATCTCCTCTACCTTCCATGTGCTCGGTGCACATCTCTCTTTATTTCCAAATATTAGAATTGTATCTTTGGATACCTATGCGTACATATATGATTTTCAACTTGAAACAAATTGGGGTTCATGAGGATGTGTACTCCACCTTGAACACTGGTTTTGAAAAGGATTAGAAGTATTCATTCACGATCGTAATCTGAATAAACTTGTTGGAAGTGCGACCAAAGTCTCATATTGATAAAGGGAATATTATGGATATATAATAGAAGACAAGTATCTCCATTCATACGAGGTCTTTCGATTGGAACCAAACTATTGTGGAGTTTGGAAAATTGTTGAAAATGCATGAGGGCCTTGTGAATGAATTGCTAATAGACATCTCCAAAATTTGTGGCAAAAGCCCATGCACCAAAGCCCAAATGGGTTTCCACAGGCCCGATAAGGAAGAAAATATATCAACCCACATATCCTCGCAATAGCCCAAATGGGATAAAAGATGACGGTTTAAAACTGTAAAAAAAAAAAGCTACCTTTAATGGCGTTTTTTTGCACTGTCATCAAACTTCATGTGCACTCTTAAAAACGACGTTTTAACTAGTTTGCGAATTTCTTATCAAAACGACGTTGTTTTGAGTTGAAAGCATAGTTCAAAATGATGTCATTTTGATACCGTAAATTTCTAATCCTCAAAACGATGTTGTTTCGAGCTAAACTATCATCAAAACCCTGATTTAAACCGATGTCGGTTTTGCTTCATGAGTGTGGAAACTAATCTGATTGATCTTCTCCATTAGCGATTTACCCAACACCTCATTAAAGTTGATTTGCCCTGATTGAATTCTTTCTTGTGGCACAAACCCACAACCCGATGGCTATCAAAAGGCATTGGAATTTCTTTATTGAACTATGTCAAAGCAAGTCATCTCAAAGCTATGGATTATTTGTGATGTAGAAGATGAAATTCAAGAAAATGATTACAAATTCAAATTAAAATCTTGTCGTACTAGACACGAGCTAGATCTTGTATTAGAATCAAACTTTTCATTTTTTATTTCAAGTTTTTGAATAAGCCCCAATTCATTTAGGAGTTTATTTTTATTTTTCTACTTAAGGATGAAGAGACGTTAAGATTATCATGCAACAATAAATCAGTTAATTTAGAAAAACGATTCACTAACAAAAGTTATATCTGATATGATAGTCGAGAAATTATCCAAAAAGAAGGCTTGAAGCCCACAAGCATAAAAAGCTTGTTCTTGTGTAAATTCATGAAGGTTATAACTTTGGAATTTTGAGCAAGAACTATGTAGATGGCAAAAGGATGACATGTTGAAATGAAAAAAAGGCCATTTGTTAAAGTTCTCAAATATAATTGTTACATCACACAAAAAAAATTTAAAAATTTTGCTCATGTTACTGTGTTATTTTAAGAAGAAACTTAAACCAAAATGAAATTCCAATAGACAAAGTAGAGAAGAGATAATACTCACTTGATTTCCAAAGATCTTTGTGTTTGGTATTTTGTGATCTGAACAATTAAAAACCTTCATTTGGTGCAACTATATAGTTGATATTATCACCTCAACCAAATATAAATATCTGTGACAATTATTTTTTTTACTCATATATTATTTGTCAAACTTGTTTGGCTTCTTTGGTAGGATTATGAAATTTTAAAAGATTCCCTTTGGTGGGATCAAATGATTGGGAGGTGACTCACATTTTTTCTCTTTTATTCTTTCTTATATTTAGAATAAAAATTTTAAAAGCTAATCATATATTAGAGATAGGCACTCCAAGGTTGGCCACTAAAATTAAAGATGAGATTAAAAAAAAAAACAAATAATATATCATATAAGGAAAGTTTAGAACTAGTACACCCACTTTTGGTAGCTTGGGACAAAACTTATATGCTCTTTCTTACACCTAAAACCAACCATAATCATTATTTGATTCAATTGATCTAAAAAAAAAAAAATCTTATATATTTTTGTTTTGTTTCTTTGCCATAGGTGTATGACACTTTTACTCCTATTCTAATAGTTGGTCATTCTTTTATTTTTTATTATTGGAAAAGGGACAACTTTCTTATTTGTTTTGAAGATGGTAGGAGTGTGTTAGCACTTTACTAATAGTTTTGGAATTCTTTTTTAGTCATATTTTCACTTAGCAACTCATTTTTATTGCTATCATTTGGACTTGGAAGCAAGCTAAACTACTTTGAATCAATCAAATGAACGAAAAGAAAACTGTTACCAATTTACTCATTCTATATTAGGATATAATAGATGATGAGTAATTCTATTTTAAAGTTAGTTTTTAGGACTTGAATGATGGATCCCACAACTCAATTAATTTGAATGAAAATTTTGAAATGTTAAATTTAGGTCCTAATAATTGAGCTATATCCATGGTGAATGGATATGGTTCACATGATGGAAAGGGCTAGTATAGTCTTGTGATCGTGATACATGGATATTCCATTTCATGTCTGTCATAATATATAGATGATTGATTGGTTCATAGCATGGATAGTCTATGTTCTCAATCATGATATGGAATGCTTATGAACGTAATATTGACTGTTGATGCCAAAATTCGAATAGAAGACTCACCTGACCTTCACGTGACACCAACAGTGAATTTGTAGAAGCTGGGGAAGACGTGACCTACAAAACTAGCAAAAACTGCTGCATACCGGTGTGGTGTAGGCCACACCGCCTCCGATGCTTAAGTCAGAAAATCGAGAAGGAGCTAGGAAGTAAGAGGTCGAGCATAAAGTTTTTTTTTTGGAACCCTTCTTTAGTGATGACGAGAGGTTTTTATACCTGTTTTTCCTCCTAGGGTTTTTAGGAATTCGGAGGTGTTTCGGGACGAACCAGGTGGAACCGGGGCGATCTGGGGCATCACGGGTTGAAAGGAGGTGACGGCCTCGGCCTTTTGCCGAGGCCGACCATATGGGTCGAGCCATGTTGGTCCGACCCTTTAGTCCGATCTTCCTATGGGTCGATTTTCTGGTCCTACCTTTTTCCGATTGTCCTTGTCAGCTCCTTGTTTGTCAATGTGGTCCAAAATTACCTATAAAATTGACTAGCGTTTCACTCGCCCTATAAGTTTATGTTTAGGTAAGATTTTTTTGGGTGGAAATATAAAAGGTTTTTTTTTTTTTTTTTTTTTCAAATAACTTTTTCAAGTAGGTATTCATATTTTTGATGTAGCGATCAATGTATAACAAGAAAGATACAGTGAAAGCCACATTCTTAATTGACAAAAATATCCTTGGACAAGAAGATACATTTATTTTAAAGGTATATAGATAAAACTACCGTTGATTTAATTTTTGGTTTCTAAAAAGTTTTAAAACAAAAGATTTTTGTTGCATGATAAATCATTTATTCTTGACAAGTTCCCCATGAGAGTGTTGATGATGGCCCAAAAGAATTTCGATTGGCCCAATTATATTTCTATATATATATATATGGCCCTAATATTTGGATAATTGTAATGGGTGGCAAAATTAGGGTAAATAATGACAAATTTAGCAATTTTTTTAAAATATTTGCAAATATGGCAAAATTTTTGAATTAATTTTTTATATCCCCGTTTTGCCCTTGAATTGCGCGTGCACGTCTTCTTCTTCATGCTCTGGTTTTCCTCATTTCGTTTTGCCCATTTTCTTTCGATCTCGTTTTCTTCTTCATTTTCTCAGATTTCACGGTTTGGATCTCGTGGATTTTCAACCAACTACCCCGATTAATTGCAAGTGATCGCGTGGATTTCTCTCTTTTTCAATTTGGTGCATCATTATTCCAGTTTCTATCCGTGATAGAAAAACTTTCTATCACTGATATAGAAGCTTTCTATGACTGATAGAATGATAAAAATTTTCTATCAGTGATAGAATCTTTCTATGACTGATAGAAAGTTTTTCTATCAGTGATAGAAAGTTTTTCTATTACTGATATAATTTTTTTCTATCACTTATAGAAACTTTCTATCACTCTTTCTATCAGTGATAGAAATAGAAAGTTTTTCTATCTATCATATGTATTGTAATGTTCTAATGTAGTGAGCGAAATATGGAAGAACCTGAATACGAGAGAAGACGGAAGAACGAACTGACGAACTGAAGAAGACAGAAGAAATATGGAGAAGACTGAGGAGCGAAAAGTAGAGTGTGGACGATCAAAAATGGAACCTTCTTTGGGACCCATCATATCCACATGCTGTGGAGTGTGGACGATCCCATTACCGCCAAGCTCAGAGACCTGTAACTTTCTTCTCCTTTCCTTCAAACAAAATTTTACAAACAATTAGTGCCATTTTCAACTGCTAAATCTACTCTTCTTCAAATTACTTTATGATTTGATAATTTCAAAATTTATGTGGTTGCACTGAACAGAACACAAATTCTCTTCAATGGACGGTACCTGCACTTCTCTGAGCTCACCGACTTTGACCACAGTGCCCTTCTCTTTATCTAGATCTGGGTTCTCAGAGAAGCCACTGTTGCATGCTCAAACCCTCAAATCATCGAATAAGAAGACATACCCACTTGCTGGAAGACTCAAATTTCTTCAAATCAGAGCTCAATCTTTAAGCGAAAAGTAGAGAAGAAATGGAAGCTGATAGAAAGATTTTGAGAAACTGATAGAAAGAAATGGAGAAGACGAATGGATTTCGTGGGTTCAGGGTTTAGGATGGGCATTTTAGTAATTTTACCTTTCATATGGCAATATTTTGCCATTTTTGCAAATAGTTTCGACGGTTGCTAATTTTGCAATTATTTTGGGCCGGTTTGCTACTTTTGCAACCGACCCTATATATTTTGGGTAACTACACAAATGGGCCAATAATAATCAATTTATTTCAAAAGTGTCTATTTTGTTATAATTTTACATTCCTGTCAGCTCACAATTGGATATCAAGGGGTTTAAGAAGCTCATTTACATAGTTGTCCTTACCGGTTGACAGAAAATAAATGAGCTTGAAAATAATGAAATTTGACTAAAATTGAAAAAAAAACACGAAAATGAAATCTCGCTAAAGGTAAGGGAAAAAAATCAGAAATGAAATGTTTAATATACAAAATAATACTAAAATAAATTAATAAAATAAGAGTTATCAAATTTGATAACCGGTTGATTCATGAAAAAACAAATCAATATTTATTAAAATATCAAAATTAAATAAGGACATTTTGCGAAGAATAAATTTTGAATTAATGAATGAAATCTTACCATTCATAAATTTAAAAGATTTAGACAACTTTGAAATTAATGAATTAAAGGATTTCATCACCATAATTTCTGATTTGTTTTTTTTTTTTTTTTTTTTTGAAAAGATGCATTATATAAAAAGTATAGTTTGATTTTTTTAAATCCAATTAATTAAACATAAAAGTAGTTTTATCTAAACTAATGAAAATTTATTAAAATTTCTTACTTTTTTTTTTCTTTTTCTCACAAGGTCGCTAGTCAATATATAAGAATATTTTAAGGAAAAAAATTATAAAGGAAAAAGTCTTAATTCTAGTGTAAATTTGATTCCTGATCAAATTAAAGCTCCCAAAGTAGTTTTTAAGGATGTGACTAGATGCCTAGTGATCAATGAGTTTCCAAAAATGCTACATATTTGTTAAAAAAAAAAAAATCAATTTGTAATGAATTTTGTAAAAGTACATATATATATATATATATATATATATTATGAAAATGAATGTACCCAATTAAATTTTCTAAGGTTAGCATGTATAGCATAAGATTTAGATTTTTTTTTTTTTTTTTTTTGAGTTTCATGAGATTGAGATTTTAAAAACCTAAATTTGTATAACGTCCATTGCATAGCATCAGGTTAGGGAAATTAACAAAGTTGGACCCCTTGAGTTTTTGTTTTAGAAAGTTGGGCTCTTATTTAAAATATTGTTTTTAGGACCTCAACTACATGTTAAATGTCCATATTACCCTCGAAATCATTTCAAACGTTTCTCCCCTTTTTTTTCTCTCGGTTTTCACTATTTTTACCGTCTCTTTGTCTTCCTCTTGATAGAAAACTCACTCCCTCTTGGCTGAAATCTCCCTCTCAGAATCACACTTCATCTCTCAACATTTATTTAACTAAATCACGCAACTTTATCGTCTCTTTGTGTGTGTTTTGGATTTTGAAACATTTTGAAATCTTTAGTAATCGTGTTTGGAAGAAAAAACGAAGAAATCTAACCTGCAGATGAAGAATCTCGGTCGAGATCCATCAATAGGGAGAAATTGAGGGAGATTTTGGTTTTGAGTTTTGGACCGTGTTTTAGACCAAGTTATGAACCAAAACACGATTTGGACCGAGTTTTGGATCGAAAACCACGATTTGGACCAAGATTTTTATTGTGTTTTAAAGTTTTGAACCGAAAATCACGCTTTGGACTGAGTTTCTAACCGAGTTTTCAACCAAGATCTCGACCAGGATTTCGACCAAGATCTCGACCAAGATTTTGGGCAGAACATTGGAAATCATGATTTGGACCAAGTTTTATGCATTTAAACCGAGTTTTAGACCGAAATTAATGAGGTAAACCCAGAAAACTAACAAAAAAAGGAAGATTAACCCAAATACTTATGAATTCAACCAAATATTCATGAATGTAAATGCATTTAAACATAAAGGTTAAGCCATTTTAACAACAAATCTAAGTAATATATCCACAAAATCAAATGACATACGTCAAGTATTCTTGGTTGGAAAAAAAAAAACTTTGTGGTAAAGATGAAAAATGTGAGTTGTGTATAATGAAAATATTGTTGAGTTATGGAATATGAATAAAATGTGGAAAAAAATTAGGTTGTTTAACATTAATCCCTTCATTAAATAGGTTGGTGAACAAAATTAATGAAAGTTGGTGTAAAAATTCAAAATTTCACTAGTTTTAACAAAGAGGGTATAACTGTACTTCCAACTTCATGCTGACATCACTTTCACCAGCAAAGGGTCCTCAAAAACAATTTTCTACCGAATGGGCCTATTTTATAAAATGAAAACTTAAAGGATCCATAATTGTCAATTTCCCCTCAGGTTAACAAATTATAGTCTTCCAATAATAAAAATCCATAGCATTAAATGTAGTAAAAAATATCGTAGCATTCGTAGATAAACAACATCATAGTTAAACTGACATAGAGCTTATACCTTTGACCAAAATGTTAGATATTCAAATTTTCCAATCTACATGTTGTAAAAAAAAATGTTGTCATTCCAAATGCCAAAATGAGCATTGCTCCAACGGTAATTGGCATGTATCACACCGACCAAAATTTTTTTCACTCCCAAATATTGTTGAACTCAAAAAAGAAGATTTCATTTTTCAATTATGAATTAAGAGGACCTGGAAACATCTCTTAAAATTTTTTTATTGCAAATATGAGAGTGGAGATTTTAATTTCTTTTAGTACAACAACATTTGGGAGTGGAGCTATGCTCGCTTAGGCAATTTTAATCCATTGCAACCTTCTTGGATAGTAAATATTGAATATTTAAGAATTAAAAGGTTGGATTTTTTTTTTTGAGTTAAAAAACGTTGGATTTAAATGTAGTTTGAACATGTAGGATAATTAATATAGTTAAGTTTGTGCTTTTTTTAGTTTTGTTTATGGAAAAAATCATTTTTTTTATAAACGAGACAAAACGAATAGACATAACCCAACCAAAAAAATAAGTGGTCCAAAACTAAGCAGACAACTCAAAGATTCCATCTGAAAATCAGCTAGCCTTCAATGTCTCGATCAATTTACTCCAGGCTAGCTACTGGTTTTGCTCCGAACGATCACACTTTCCCCTCGGAATCAGTCCTGAACTCATAGTATAGACCTGCAACAATATATATCCAGCAAAGCTAAGACAGTAACACATAGCATTCAACAACGATAAACAACTTAGGAGGAGGAAAACACCAATAGAATAGCACTGTCGAAACACCCCCAACCTACATCCGTATGCCCTCGAAACAAGCCAAAACTAAATGATATGGATGGATAAGATTCAAAAGCTGGAACTAATCATGATAAAATCCTGTGATACATGTCTTTTGCCTACAAGAAGCAAAAAATGCTAACAAATTTGAGATAAACAATACTTTCAAAGAGAGTTCTCGCGTGTGTGTGATAAACCTCTCCTAAAGCAGCCCCTACTAGTCCGGGGAAGATTTATACGAACCCTCCATCTATCTTCCCCTACACTCGAACTAAGGCTTCACTTAAAATACTAAAAGAAACCAAATTAGGTTGCTCACCCAAACCCAGATGTCTAAATAAGGGGATTCCCTTATCTATTCTTTGTCTTTTCTTTTTCTTTTCTTTTTCTATTCTTTTCTTTTTCTTTTCTTTTCATTTAAATTATTAGATTTAATTAAAATATTTATATTAGGTAATTAATTAATTAATAATAACTTAAAAGATACACATCAAGAAGTAATTTTCTCTTCTCTCTCCTCATTTTTGAAGGAAAAAAAATCTCATTTCGAAGAAGGATAATATAATTTCATAGATAGATATTTTTACCATTGGATAATAAATTATCTAGATTTAAAAAAGGTAGACATCCATAAAAAAAAAAAAAAACTATGAATGTTTTATATCATAGTCAAAACCCGAAACAAATTAGGTCTTTAATAAATTCAGGGTGATACTTTAATAAATTTTAAAATAGCCTCTCATCATTAGTTTGGGTTAATTTCCAATAAAAAAAAATATCACAACATAGATACATTCACATAGAGTCCTATCTCGAATAGGTGTAATTTTAATTTTACATTTATATTTATATGGATTAAAACAGAATAAGTTTTAAAACATATAGGTTAAAAGGGGCATTTAAAAAAAATTGTTAAAAATATATATATGAACTTGTCACTAACCACCATCTTTGTTGTCTAGTGGTATGACCAATAATTTGTTCTTGCAAATTTCATTTTTTAAAAGAAAGAGATTTACTCAATATCAGACAATCAGATAATATTGTATATCTAAATCATGAAAACGTTAAAATTTTGTTTTTAATCTTCTTCCCTCTTAATTATTGTTTATATCACTTAAATATTCAAAATATTTTTTAATTTCAAATTTGTCTTTTTCATGCATTATTAATTATAGTTTTTTTTTTCTGGATATGAATAACACATGTATTAATTATAAGAAAAGGGATTTCGTAATAAGATATATATTCAGCATAAAGATTAGTTAAATTAATAATAATTAAAAAAAAGTCATTAAACGAATGGTTAAAAAGTAAAAAGAAAAAGAAAGAAACTTTATTAAAAGAGGGAGTAGAGAAAAAAGTTAAAATAAAGAAAAAGCATTTGATCAGATAAAATTTTGGTTAGAATACACTTTCCCCTGTATTTTCGAAAAAAGTAACAATTTAGTCAGTGAAATTTAATATATAATAATTTAGTCCATATACTTTAAAATTTATAACGATTTAGTTGCTATGTGAAAATTTTCATCAAAATTAAACGTTGATTTTTATTATTTAATGACTTAATCTTTGTAGTTCACAAATACATATAGTCTTAATCAAGTTATTGATCATTATAGGTAGGAAATTTCATTAAATCTTCACAATAATTTTGACAAAATTTAATGTTCAAGGACTAAATTGTTATATATTAAAATTCAGGGCATAAATTGTTAACAAATTGAAAATATTGTTAGAATTAAAATTCAGAGACTATATTGTTACTTTCATAAAAGTTCAGAGACCAAATGTTTTTTTTAACCTAAAATTTAAAATTAAAGTCATGAGTTCTAAAAGCAGATCAATATCATTTGACCATTTGGTTAAATTACTTATACATCCAACTCGAAGTTAATTTCAAATTTCATTTAATCAGCTGAATTATGCACATATTGAAATAAATGATGATCAACTAATTGAAAACATCTTTAAGAGTAGATTTTTTTTTCTTTTTAACACTATTGTATGTGGATTTTAATGGGATAAAACAAAATTGAGGAAATACAATAGGTTACTTTTTTAGATAAATCTATAGTTGCACATCTTCAAAATTATGACACCTCCTTTTTTTATTATTATTTTTTTTTTTAACTTTAAATTTAAAAATGGACAAGTATAAATAAAATATACTATTTTTGTGATTGAGAATTATATTGTGGACTGTCAAAAAGGCTCACCAGCTAGCAAGAAAACAACATCTTGTAATTTTTATATGTTGATTTAAGAGACTGCAGCCTCTTTGGAAAGCCATAAAATTTGGGCATGGAAAAGTCTATGGTGGAAAATGTCTAAAATGCCCTACTATTCTTTTGGCTAAATTTGACAAAGGAATAGTATCTTTTTTTTTTTTTTTTTTTTTTTTTTTTTTTTTTTTTTTCTTTTTTACTCAAATAATTGTTAAGAAATTAAGAAGAAAATGACATTTGATGGCAAAAAAAAAAAAATAAAAAAAAATAATAATAAAATAAAATAAAATAAAAATCATTTTTTTAAAGATGGATAATTCAGATTTCTCAAATCATTTTAGAATAGCGCTATTTTATTTTATTTTAAAGAAGATTGATTTGGTTATGAATAATTGATAGGACAACACATTGTGAATCAAGAGATTGGATTGAGTAACTAGCAAGTTTAGGCTTTTTTGAGTTCAAATTAGTTAACATTCTATAATAGAATTAGTTTACCCGTCCTTCTCGAATTAGTTTATATTGAGATGATGTTGTTCTATAGTTAGAGATTTTTAAAATATTATATGATAAGATTAAAAAAAATGTTAATGAACAAAAGAATAAACACAATTTTTTTAACAAAAAAAAAACTAAAAATAAAATCATTATCTAGGAGACTTAAAGAAAGTAGTCTTAAAACAACTCCCTTGTGAAATTGACTAAGATTTAAAAAATAAAAAATAAAAAATACATATATATCTTTATTTTTTTTCCAAGTAGAAAACTAAAATTCAAATTGATATCAAATAGTGTCTAAATTAAATGAGAGATCATTTCCAATTTCGTTTCTATTCCATTTTTTTTTCCAAATTCCATACATGCTTCAATCATGGTATTACAATTTTTGTCCACATACCTACGACATTTCATATGATTCAACTATCAATGAATCGACATATTTCAATTATATTATAAAAAAAATTGGACTAAAACTATAACACAAATATAAAAAAATATCACTAACATGATTTTTTTTTTTTTTTTGAGATGAACTAATATGAACCTGATACTATTAATGATAAGAAATTTAAAACCTCGACCTTAACCCATCTATCATCTTTTCACACAATTTTAGGTGCTCTATTTTTCTTTTTCTCATACGCAATGGTTTCTTAAGGAAGTGATTATTATAAACATTCAATTATTGTGAGCCATCATCTTTTACCAAATCAACATTAAAACAAAACGCTTGTTTTTATCAAAACTATCATCATTAAAGGTTTTTCGTCATCGTTTACAAAATATCAACCATCATCAAAATTCTAAATTGTTGTAGTGATATCTCCAGAACATAACTCGAGAAAGGCGGAAGATCACCAGGAACCAATTTGGATCACCAGGAACCAATATGCTCCCAAATACATCGTATAATTAATCTTTAACCCCTAATTCTAGTGGATCATCATTATTTAACCAATCTAAATACATTATTAAAGATAGCATAAGCTAGAAAAAAAAGGAAAACAAAAAAGAAAAAGGGGCTGCTACAAATATTATGGATGGAATTAGTTAGGTGAATAGGTGGCTAAGTTTGAAAATTCAAAGCCAATAATTGAAGTGTTATGAAGCCTAGTTGATCCAGCTGTGTGTGTACCTGCTCCACCAAAACTTCCATCAAACATGTGTTCTTATCAAAATGCCTTTGTGTCCATTATTATAACTCCAAGTACATTTTTGGGTTTGGAGTGTTTAATGCATTTGATCTTCTTTTTTTTTTTTTTTTCAATGGAAAAAATTTTGTTTGACTTTTCTTTCTTGCTTCTCATATCTTCCTTGCCTATATTTATATCAAATTTGTTCATTTTTTTCTTCAATTCACATGTTAGGTTGAATCATTTAGATTATTGTTGAGGGGTATTGAGTTTTAATTTCATTTAGATTGAGTTGTTGAGAGTTGGTGGCTTATAAAAGATGACCCCAATGTTGTTTGAGCATCATCTTGCTTAATTATATTGATGTGGTATTTGTTTAAGCGACTACGACCACGTTTAGGTTTGGAAGTAATTGTGAAAATAAGGAAGAAGTATAGTAATGAAGTTAAATATCTTAGGCTATGTATTATAAACATTTGGGCCTCGTTTGATAACCATTTGGTTTTTCAAAATTATGTTTGTTTTCTCTCAATTTTCTTACCTTGGTTTTCATTTTGGTTAAGGAGACATTAGAGCTCTTAGTCAAATTCTAAAAACAAAAACAAGTTTTTGAAAACTATTTTTTTTTTCAAAATTTGACTTGGTTTTTGAAAACATGAGAATGATGTAGGTTCAAATCAAACAAATAGATAGATGGAAGGAGTGTTTATAAGCTTAATTTTCAAAAACCAAAAACTAAAAACCAAACACGAAATGGTTATCAAACGGGGGCTTGATTTTTGTTGTTTGGATTTTGAACATTATGCTTACGAGCATCACTCCCACACCTAAGAGTTTCATTGTTTTCTTTTCTACTTTTTAAATACATTTTCAAGATCCAAGTCAAAAATTGAAATTAAGACCGCATTTGATAATCATTTGATTTTTGAAAATTATGTTTGTTTTCTTTTAATTTCAGTATAATGGTTTTCATTTTTGTTAATGAAACATTTGAATTATTCTTAGCTAAATTCCAGAAACAAAAATAAAATTTTGAAAACTACTTAGTTTACTTGGTTTTTGAAAATATGAGAAGAAGGAAAATAACGAAACAAAGAAATTTATAGGTGGAATAGTTTATAAAGCTTAACTTTAGAAAACTAAATAGTTATCAAATTGGACAAAAAAAAAAAAAAAATCAGTTTTCTTAGGTTTTATTTAGGGTCAACGGCAAGAATGACCATAATTAAATGAGCGTTTTGAAAAATGGCAACTTAGCTAATTATTTAGATAAGTGGCCAAATCAAATTTATCTATTAATTAATTTGTATTATTGATTTACCAAAACACCCCCAAACACTAAAATATCTAATACACTAGAAATACTCGGTATATTTAACCGATTACATGATTTAAATGAAATAAAATCAATTTCAAATACAATAGGCTAAAATTAAGGAATTTGAGTTGAATGATAACAAAGAGATTTGAAATTCAAATTTAACTTAAATCCAATGATTAAAAAATTAACAAATTAGATCATAATTTTTTCACATACCTTATCAATATGAAAAATATCAATACTGGAATAAATTTGACCACAAACCGATATTGAATCATTAATCATTATTTTAAAGCCTACAATAAATGAAATGTCAAATCCCATTTAATGGAAATTAGAATTACAATTACCCATTTTTCTCACAAAAAAAAAAAAAAAATTAAAATTACACATACCTGAAACTACATGTCCTCTGCCAAGAGATAGAAAAGAAGAAAAACCTTTTAATTTACAACAATCTTGAAACCTTAGAGAGACCCTTTTACGGCAACAAGAAAGTTGATTTGCAGCTGGATAAAAAATTGAGACAAAACCAAAATACCCTCTTCATGTAGCCTTCAATTTCACGAACCAAAATACCCTTCAATTACCTAGGATTTTGCGGCAACAGAAGGGTTTTATGGCAACAAGAGAGAATCATCGTCATCCACTTCTTGTGTTGTATGTGTGCCTGAAAACATACTGAATGTACAAATACATTGTATATGTTTGAAATTACTATGCATGTAAATGTTGAGCTAAAAAACGCACCTAGATTTTTTTTTTTTTTTGGAATGAACACTAAATACATGGTAGATGTAATGTAAGTGTACGTATGGAAGGTGAAAGATTTCACTGCTTTCCTCGTTACCTCTCTCTATTCTAGGACCTCTCGGCCTTGATGTGTTGCGGTTGCAGTAAACACACGCCTGAAACGAAATTGTCAAATTTCGGATTTTCTTGATGCAAAAAGTACTAAGATTGATGATTAAAAAGAAACCTCTCATTTTATTTCTTATCAAAAAACCATCAAACCTCCTGAAGCAAAATTGATCATCTACGAACGAAAACAAGATATATTGAAGTAGCTAAAAGTGTGCTTCCTTCTAACCTCCAACAACAAAACCAAGCCACCAATCCCTTGAAAATTCCAACCGGAACACCACAACAAATCTTAAACTTGAGAAAATCCTTACATTTTTTAGTATTTGATCATTCAAGCATCGGATTTGGAATGTGAGTTAAGTTGGCATGAACCTTGAATTAGAAGGAAAACAAGCCATGGAACCTTGAATTAGACGTCTTTAATGGAGGAAAACAATACAAGATTTGATTGCAATCCGAAACTACGTAAAAAAGACTAGAAAATATTGAATCTTTAGGAAAGAGATTAAATGCAAATAAATAAAAGACAATATCATATTTTTAAATCAAACGATAAACAGATTGAGAATAAAATATTATTATTAAAGATGAAATCTAGGAAAACAAAATCTATCCGATACATTTAAAATGAATTAATTAAAAGATAGAAAAACAATTATTAAGATACAAATATTCCTTAATTTTAGAATCTGCAAAAAACGGTTAATAAAAGAGAGAAGAAGAAGATTACAATTACAGTTTCCTCACTTTTAGGAAGCTGTAGAGAGACAAATATGAAAGGGGCAAAAATGGAAGTTCAGGTAACAAGTACAGCCGTGTGGGTCCCACGATTTGGCCATTTTTCTCCATTTCTTCTTTTGTCTATCTATCTAAACTGTTTATTTTATTTTTTTATTTTTTGGCTATTTACAAGGTTTTTCCTTTTCTTTAAGAGGGTAAAATGATTTAAAAATTGGTAAAGAAAATAACATAACTTTCAAAAATAGAAAACTAAAAACGATAGCGTAATCAAATGAAACCTGAGTGAAAAAGCTCCTACTATTATTTATTGAATTGAGAGTCGAACTCTTAGTGTAGGAAATTTTGGGATTTTTTTTTTTTTAATTTTTTTTTTATTTTTAAATCAAATGAAAGACTTATCTAATAGGAAATTTTGGGATAAGGTTGAAAACTATGAAGAAGAATTTGTCCCCACAAGAAAAAGTTAGCTTGTGAGAATGACATTTCTAGTTGAGTAAAAATATTTTGTTTGAGACAAGAATCTTATTATTATTATTATTATTATTATTATTATTATTATTATTATTATTATTTTGACGATATGTGGAGGTGGAGACATTCGAACTATAGACCTTTCAATCATTAGTACCAATCTTAAGCCAGTTGAACTATGATTGTATTTAAAAAAAAATCAGGTTAATCAGCCATAGATCAACTTAAAGAATATAGTTTTTAATTTTGATGAGGATATTTAACTTATTCTTGAGATTTATATGAACATTAAGTTTGAACCATCATTTATGGTGAAGTAACATATGATTTAATTAACAATGCTAGTGATTTTACCACCGACAATCCATTAAGGCAAATGTGTTAAAATTCCCATAAAATATTAAGGTAATAACTGTTATAGGTGATTTTGGACCACACAAAGAGCTGACGAGGACAAACCGGTAGAGGTATGACCAAAAGACCGACCCAGAGGAAGACCGGACCAAAGGGTCGGGCCAACATGGCCCGACCCATATGGTCGGCCTCGGCAAAAGGCCGAGGCCGACTATTCGGCCCGGTTGCGCGGGCCGAGTCCGTTCGATGCCGTTTGGTCCCCACCGCCTTTGGCCGCCTCGGTTTCGCCTGGTTTGACCTAAAACGCCTCTGAATCCCTAACAACCCTAGGAGGAAGAGCAGGTATTTATATCCCTCTTCGCCACTGAAGAGGGGATCCCGAATTCTATCCCTAAACTCTACTCTTTATTCTATGTTTTCTCCTCTTGCTCTTACTTTTCCACTCCCTACCGTTCTGTTTGCTGATTTAAGCATCGGAGTCGGTGTGGCGAGCACTACACCGGTGTGCAGGTTTACTGTCTTGCAGGCCACGTCTTCTCCCTTCATCTACAAATTTACCGTTGGTGGCACGTGAAGGTCAGGCGAGATCCTCTGGCCAAAATCGACCATCAACCATAACCATTTGATGTTGTGTTTTTTATGTTCATATATAAACACATTGTTATTTAATTACATTCTTAACTTTAGTTACCTTTTGGTAGGTGAATTTGTGAGAATTCTTATAGAAATTGAGTTTCAGTTAGGTGAATTTAAAATGTGTGGATAAGGAGGAATAAATTATTATTATTATTATTACTACTACTTTTAAAGCATTCGAAACTGGGTTAAATTCGATTAATCTTATTATAGTTGAATTAGCTTAAATATATATATCCTTGACTGATAAGATACCAAAACTATATATATATATATTTGTTTTGAAATAATACTTCTCATTACGCTAGAAAGGGCGAAAACAAAACAATCATAAGACTAATTGAACATTCAAATTGATCTCGAATTCCAAAGTTTAAGGATATTTTGTATAATTTAGTTTAAAATGCGAATGATTTGTGTGACAGGGAGTCGAGAACACAAGACTTCCTTATACCTCACTTATTTACAGAGGATTAAAAGCAATCTTTTAAAAAGCTTTCTTTTTTTAGTTTAACCACATTTGGGTGTGGGATTTGAACCGCTCTGATTTTTTGGTTGATGGTATATGTCAATTACTGGTGAGCCATCCTCACGATTGCATCTTTTAAAAAAACTTTAAACATCCAAAATCATGTCAAAGTGAGCATAGATCAACCGTAATTGACATGTACCTCCAATCAAAAGGTCAAAAGTTCAAATTCTACCATCCAAATAAATTAATAAATAAAACAGTGACAAAAGATTGAATTAAGAATGTTAGAACTTAGAAGTAATGTGGGACTAAAATACCACTTCATTAAATTTTAGGGATTAAAATTAAATTAGAGATGAAGCTACCTCATGGACCAAATTTATGTTTTAATTCTTCTAAAAAAATTATGTTTTAATTAACCGAATAATTTTATGAACATAGAAACTTCCCTTCATAAGTTCATAAGTAATATAGCCTATTAGGAAAAAAAAATTATTTTTAGCTTTATACTGATTTTAAGAATAATTCAAATTTCATGTTCTAATTTTTTTCTACTTTTTTCAAAATGAGCTTTGAAATTTAATGTGATACAATTATAAAGACTTTAGGTAGCATTATAAGAAAAAACAAATTGTAGCTACATATAGTTGTAGTATTATGTTATTAGGCAAGGTTTATTATTTGTAGGTGCTCTTTTTCTATTTTTAATAAGATAAATTGTTTGGTGAGATTAGATTTGTATTGCATTAATTTCTCCCCAAATTAATTTAGGGCTTGTTTGATAATGTTATCGTTTCCCATTTCTCCTTTCTTGTTTTTATTAAGAACTAAAAACATAAACATGTTTGATAACTATTTTTGTTTTTTGTTTCTCTAAAAAAAGAAACAGAGACATATATGTGTTTGATAATTGTTTCTCATTTCTTGATTTTTAGTTGAAATAAAAATTGGTACATATAATATAAAAATTATATATAACATACATTAAAATTATATTAAGAGATTGCCAGTACGGCTGGTCGATGGAGGTCAGCGACAATTGGTCGACGACGGCTGATAGTTGGAGGTCGACGGTGGTGGTCGGTGGCAGTCGGTAGTAGGAGGTCGACGGGTGCGGTCGATCGGCAGATGGAGGTCATGAAGGGATAAAAGCCCTTGGCAGCGGAAGACAACAGAGACCTTATCGATATGAATGTCGAATGGGAAACCAATACGACGACAAAGAAAAATTTACAGCAAAAAAAATAATAATAATAATAAAACATGCTGTAACATGGATACAAATCATGCTAGAATTTAAAAAAATCTAGATCTAATCTAGATAGGATTCTAATGATCCAAGAATTCAAGAATCTCTTACCCTTGAAGAGTTTCTTGATCGTTTCGCCAAGTTTTCCCCCGAAGCACTCTGAAAAACAGCAGCAAAAAGTCATTGATTTTGCTGTAAAAACGTCACGAACACCACCACCAAAGATTCACCGGTATTCTCTTGAAGGTTGCACGTTAGGGGCTTGTGGGAGCACAATCAATAAGGGTTCTGTGGGAAAAAATTTCTCTGTATTCTTTTGGGAGAGAATTGCAGAGAGCTTGAGAGAATTCTGCGTGAGATGATTTGGGATGCCCAAACTGAAGGCTGGAGAGTACTCGTAAAAAGCACAACCACCTCCTTAAAACCCTCCCATTCATGCAAAATAGAGGATAAAAGGGAGCACACGTTCCCATCAGTCACCCTAACTGATGGAATAAAATAATTTAATTAATAATTAGAATATTAATTAAACCTTTAATTAAATTAACTATTAATTTAATTAAATATTATTTGTATAAACATATTTATACAAAATAAACTCCATTTATCCTATAGTTTTAACATAGCTTAATTAAATCAAATTTAATTAAGATTAAAACCAAAATATTAATTAATTAACCAATTAATTAACATCATAATTAAATGTCATATATTTAATTATATATATATCTCTCAAATTTACTATAGAATTAATATACATCATATGTGTATTAATTATAACCTATAGTTTTTAATATGAATCAAATTCATATTTTAATTTAATATTCGAACCCCTTCGAATATTTAATTCACCCTTAGAAATTTACCTCAACGCCCTTATAGAGCTATCGATGGGACCTGATGGACCTACAGATCAGAAGCTCCAACGATATGAGATTAGTTGGCTAAACTCATCAACCAAGTTAATCAATATTCGTTAACTGTGGTTCACTCCACTAAAGAACCACAGCTGCACTCTTCTCACTGCAGATATATTTCTGTGTCCACGGATATCGACCGTCAACAGCAAGTTAGCCCTTCACGTGTGTTCGTACCCCAGCTAGGTCAAATTACCGTTTTACCCCTAGGCTACCTCTTGATCCTTAAGTACCAGTGCTCCTCTAATGAACAACCTGTTTGAGGTCCAACCAACAAACAAAAATCCCTCTCGTGCCATAAAGAGGGTAGGGCCCATTGTTCAAGACCCGGAGACACCACTTAAGGGAACACACCTCTACTTACCCTAATATCGGGAAGGAGTGAATTCCATCTTGTAAGACTACGTTTCCAACTCCCCACTCGGTCTTGTCCCCAAAATGGTAGGCTTATTGAGTCAGCGAACAGGCCACTCACACCCGTACAAATCAAAGGACAATCCCTCATGGACAGGAGTCCATAATCCACTCAGGATTAAGGCCAAGTTGCCTAGGTCATCCTAGTGAAATAGAAACCGAGCTAACTAACGGTGTTACAGTTAGTGGTTAACTATTTCGCGGTCCGGTCTTTGTGCAAACTCATTGCACATGATACCTCCTCTCGCATGTCAACTACATGAACGCGTTGGATCATTACGTTTGTATCAATATACAAAGCGGGCCGTATCCATAGTGTCACCAGGATAAGGTACCCAGCCTTATCCCTATACTACAAACCCTTTAGGCTAAAACTTGAACGTAGATCCCCGTATGTCCCTACATACTAGTTCAAGCCTCATTCTATTTCCCCTGGATGTTTAGTTTATTGGATTGGGGTTGATAAGACAAGATATAATACAAACATTGAATAATACATCACTTTTATTAATGTTCGGTCAAATGTACATTTACTATTTACGAGTTTTAGGGCATAAAACCCAACAGGTCAGCAGAGTTTGATGGAGGCCGTTAGTCGGAGGTCGATGGTAGTGGTTGGTCAGAAGAGGTCGGTCAGCAGAGGTCGTCTGCAACCGGTAGTCAGAGGTCGACCATGGTGGTTGGTAGTCAGAGGTCGACAGTGGCGGTTGGTCGGCGGAGGCCAGTCAGCTGAGGTTAGTGGCGAACGGTAGTCAAAGGTCGATGAGGGCGGCCGATTGGCGGAGCTCGATCAACGGAGGTTGATGAGGACGGTCGGTTGGCGAAGGGTGGCTAGCAAAGGTCGGCGGCGATCGGTAGTCAGAGTTCAACGGTGGCCACTGGTAGTAGGATGTCGACGGTGGCAGTCAATCGATAGAGACCGATCAGCGAAGGTCGATGGAGGTCAGTAGTCGGAGGTCGATGGTAGCGATCGGTCAATAGTGATCGATAGTCAGAAGTCGACGGTGGCGGTCGATCAGTGGAGGTCAGCCGCACAACAATTGGTAGTCAGAGGTCAACGATGGCAGTCGGTCGATAGAGGTCGACCGAACTGCAGTGGGTAGTCAGAGGTCAACGGAGGTTGATTACGGTTGGTAGTCGGAGGTCAACGGTGGCAGTCGGTCGGCAGAGGTTAGTGACATCCAGTAGTCGAAGGTCGATGGTGGCGGTTGGTCGACGGTGATCGGTATTCGGAGGTTGACAGTTGTGACTGATCGACGGAAGTCGGCGACAGTCGGTATTCAAAGGTCGACGGCGGCAGCTTGTCAGTGGAGATGATAAAAAAAGAAAAAAAAAGGAAAGAAATAACAGAAATAATACAAAAAAAATGAAAGAGAAAGAAATAACGGAAAAAAAGAAGAAAAAAAAGAGAAAGAAATAACAGAAAAGATAAAAAAAAAAAGGAAAAAAAGACAAGGAAGTGGTAAAAAGAGAGAGAGGAAGAAAAGAGATTGGTATAGGAATGAGAGGGAGAGATGGATATATGCTTGAAAGATAGAAAAAAAAAAGCCAAAAACATAATTTGAGAAACAACTTTTTGTAGTTTCTCAAATTTTGCCTCTTTCTTAGAAACGTTTCTAGAAATTTAGAAACAAGAAACAGGGATGAGTTATCAAACACGTTTGTTTAAAAAAAAAATGAGAAACATGAACAAGAAACAAAAAAATGGAAACGTTATCAAACGAACCCTTAGAGATCTCATAAATTTTAATCACACTCAAAATAAACCAATAAAACAGTTGATCTAAAAAACCATCAAATTGAAGAAAATACATGAAACCAACAAAACATTTGCAAGTTTGTTTTTCCAATTTAGGCATTCATTTTCTAGATAAAACTTATTATGCATTGGTAAACTTAACCGGATGAATTAGGCTACTTACGGAAGAAAAAAATTATTTCTCCCAATTCCCAAAAAGAAAAAGGATTGTTTTTTCAAATAGCAAATAGATTAAAATAATTGCAAATATAGAAAAATCTAAAACTATTTGCAAATATAGAAAAATTGAAGTTTATCAGTGATAGAAGTTTGTCAACGATAGATTTCAATCACAAGTGTAATTATTACTGACAGGCTACATTAATTTTGATTGAAGTCTCTATTAGTGATATATATTTATCATTGATAGACTTGCCAAAACTATTTGCAAATATAACAAAATTAAAATCTATCAGTAATATAAGTCTATCAACGAACGTATGTAGTCTATCAACGAACGATAGACTTTCATCACAATTGCAATTATTGTTGATAGACTATTCTATCAGTGATAGTATATGCATTGTGATTGAAGTTTATCAGTGATAGATATCTATTATTGATATATTTGTTTGCAATTTTTTTTAAAGTTGCTATATTTGCAAATAACAAACCTTAAATTGATTCCCATTACAATAACCTTAAAAAAAAAAAAAAAAAAAACCAAAATTTTGACATTTTCTCTCTTTAAATTATCTAATTCTATCTTCTAGATTTTTACTAGTTCACTATGAATATGGTCATGCAAGTTTATTATTTTTTTTTTCAATTTTAACATTTAAAATGGTTAGGGGCAACAAGAAAATTGGCTAAAAATAAATAGTTGGCTTGAAAAATGGCTACATATAAGTTTAGAAATTAAATAGATGACTAAACGATTTTATGATTAATAAATCCTTATTTGCAGAAGACAAAAATGCCCCCAACAAATTGTCTAAGAAGAGATAAAATACACTCTTAAAAAAGTTAGAGAGCTTCTAAGAAGCTTGAAATTAAAAAATCCAGCAAACCAACCTAATTTGAAAATCTAGATGTAGTATATTCTTACTACTGATTTTATGAGAGAGAAAATACACCCTAAAAATACTGGAGAAAAACTAGGAAGAACGAGAGATTTAAATATGCAACAAACAAACAACCTAATTTGAATCCTATGGTAAATGTAGCATTTTTCTACTATTGAAGAACTATTTTCTTGAAAATTCTGTGTAGATGATCCAATTATTTATAAAAAAATAAAAAAATGAAAAATAAACACCTCTAGTTGCATGTCCATGAATAAAAATTGCAGTATCTTTGTTAGGGAAAAATGCAAACTTATACCCTCCAGTCAAACAAATCACCCCACACACACGTTAATACCCAATTGGTAAAAACTAAAAAAAAAAAAAAAAAAATTAAAACTTACCTGCTGCATTCCCACCTCCATGCATTTTCTCCCCAAAACCCGTTGTATTTCCTCCTCATTCATCTCTATTTTGAACTCCACCCTAAAAATGTTGAAGCTTCTTCTCGACGACGACTGTTATCAAAATTTTGTAATTGAGGGACTGGAGATATGTAAATAATGGCTGGATTTTTCTTATAGAAAATCCCTTGATTTTAGGGATTTTTTTTTTTTGTACAATACGCAATTATCCTGCTTGATTGTAACAATTTTTTTTCTCAAAACCGCAAGTCATGACAAAAGTTAAACATATTGTTTATTATTGTGCAAATCCCCCAAGATGCAAGGAAAAACAAGAAAAAAGACAAACAGACGAAAAATGATATAATTGATGAAGTAGACCCCGTCAAAACGGTATGTACAGATATATACATATATTATTTACATCGTTTATGAATTGTTTGTGTGTACTGGAGTCTGAAATTGAGATGTATGAATCTAGATATGAATCTGTACTGTGTATCAAAGGGTGAAAGTGTATTGGAATGTCTGTTGAATGACACTCTGTTGCCTGTTTGTACTATTATATACATGCGTATTACACATGCCAGTATATCAGTTGTGGGCAAAGTAAAAAAAACGGAATGTACTGATATATACATATATTATTTGCACCGTTTTATGACCGGCTTGTGTGTACTGAAGACTAAAGCTGATATGTATGTATCTGGATATGCATGTATCGAAGGGTGAAAGTGTACTGGACTCTACTATTTGTCTGTACTATTATGCACATGCATATTACCCATGCCAGTATATGCGTATTACCCCCACACAATGTTTGTACATGCTTATTACATGCCTGCTTCTGAGTTATGTAAGCATTGTAGTGTATACACATGTGATAACACATTTTTTGTTTTTTTTTTTAACGAGGCTCTGTTGCATGTCTGTTTGTACTACTACATATGTCTCCGGGGATTTGCACAATAATAAACAATCAAATTATAATAACATGGTCATTGGGGGTGGATGTAGTTGAACTTTTTTTACATTTTTGTCAAATTTTGGCTTCTTTTTACTTTGTCCTTCTTCCTCACTATCTGTAGTCTAACGTTGAGATTTATATATCTGGATATGACTATGTATTGTATATATCTAGAATGCCTATTGGATGACACTTTGTTGTCTGTCTGTACTATTATGTACATTCATAATACCCCCAATATATGAGTTGTGTGCCTCCCCCCACAATGTATATGAGTTATTTGCGCACTTTATGATTTTCTTGTGTGTATTGGAATCTAAAATTGAGATGTATATATCTGGATATGACTTTGTACTGTATATATCTGGAATGCCTATTAAATTGAAACCAATTTCTAATTACAAACTTACAAACAAAATTTTGATCGTGATATGCAACAAATAAAAAGAAAAATCTATAATGTTTAAATGAGGGGCATAAATTGGAGGATTAAATATTTTTTGACCATTGGAAAGGGTGAAAGCTACGCCTAAAAAATAGGTAGATCTTTTAATACAGTTGGAAATATACCACCAACTGAACTCCTTGTAAATCAGGATTCATCCACCCCGAAAAATGGGGAAAAAAAACCGATTTCAGCCGTTAACGGCGTCTGTCTATAGACGTATATACCATGGGTATAAATGGCAAAAAAAATCGAAAAACAGTTCTTAGAAACGCGGTAACCAGCTCTGCAAATAGTAAACTCCGTAGCCAAAAATCAAGATAGGGTTTTTTTTCTAGTCATTTGCTACAATTTCCCTAAAAAAGGGGAAAAAACACTTTCGATCCCTAAACTTTCATGGGAATAACAATTTAGCTTATGAACTTCAGTGTCTAAATTGAAAATTTTTAAACAATAAAAAGGACCAAACTGAAGAATCACTCCAACATACTAAAATACAAATTAAAAAATTTCTTAAAAATGTTGTTAAGAATTATCTTATCAAACAAGTTTTCTACATAAATTAGAATCTCTTTGTTCATTTTGAAAAGAAAAAAAAACATGAAATTATGTATAGATATATGACTTCAAACCCACTCCAACTCCATGCACATTGATTAATTTTAGACATATATGAAAGGAAAAGAAAAGAGAAGAGAGAAAGAGAACTAGAATGAATAATGGGTTGCTTGAACATGAGATGGTGTGGAAAAAAGTGGAATGAAATATTGATCCCCACATTCCACTCAATCTCTCTCACACCTTACTCCAATTCTCAAGTAACAAAACAAAAGCATTTTCTCTCTCTCCCACAACACAACATTTTTAGGACAATATCTAATATCCCTTCCACAAAAACAAGACAACTTGGATGGTTCGACCACTAAACCTTAAAGCTGACATCCACCTATGTGTCCACTTCCAACTCAGCTCCGGAGTGAGAGAAAGAGAGGGAAAAAAAAAGTCCCATTTTACTGCAATTTACCGTAATTGTCGAAAAATTATTAGAGGAGGCAGTCACAATCTAAAAGTTTTGCAAAGTCAGATGTATAAAAATGGAATTGTAAAAAATACTTCGAATTTATACCAGATGGTTACTAGAGGTATGTAGATTTTTGGATCTACATAACAACATTTTGATGAACTTATAGAATATTATGTTTTTTTCGTTGTTGGGTCTTAAGAGAGAGAGAGAAAAAAAAACTATTCAATGTGGTGTGGTTGCTTCTCCCAAGATGAATGGTGAAACTTCAGTACTAATTTCTCTCTTATACATCAATTGTTTTTTTACAAGATCAACTTTTGGTAATCGGTATAAGTTTTATGTTAATTGAGCTATCTTAATGTTGACAACTGTCTGCCAGGTTGTTTTAGACTTTCAGTTCCTCAAAAAAAATTTATGGGAATTTTGTGTTTTTTCCAAATATGGTCCATATGGTTGAAATAAATGAGAGTACTATGAGAAATTTAAATACAATTCAAAATTAATGCTTAATTTTAAAATTAGAAAGTAATTAGAGAATCCAAGAAAAAAAAACAGAGTAAAGAAGAAGGAATTGGAGCAATTTGAAAGAAGAGATATATTATCTTATTGCAAAAGGATTCTACATCTCGAACAAACAGTACGCACCACAATGAAATAAATAACAACACAAAATCAGAAAATCTTACACAATGCATGCGTACTCAATCTATTCACAAATAGAGAGATAAATTAAAACAAATAACAAAAGGCTTCACTATTTTTTCAAATCACAAACAATAATCAATCATCTTCTGCAACTTCCAAGCCCTGCCATTGATGCAAATTGAACCCTTGAGGCCACTTTCCCGGAAGAACACAATAATAAAATGATATGGAAGATGGCAACAAGAGAAGAAGATGCAATCTGATCCCAATTTCCAATGGTTGAATGATGCTCTGTTTTTGCAAAAGGACCCTTATTATTCAATGGGCTTAATTCTCCACCTCTAACTATTTCACTAATGAAGCCTTCCTTTATTCCACTTTTGAAAATAAAACCTGCGGAAGCAATAATGTGAATAAGTTTATTAGAAATTGTGCTAGAAAATTTCATGGGGAAATGAACAATGATGAGTTGGGGAAGCTTGGTTTACTTACATGATTGGTGTTGAAGTTTTTCAGAGCTTAATAGTAGGGAGGTGGTGGCGGAGATGCGTAAATGTAAACCGGGGCGGGGGCTTTCACCGGTGGTGGGGGAGATTTGTAGTAGTATGGGGGAGGAGGAGAAGGTGAAGGAGGGGGAGGAGACTTGTAATAGTATGGTGGAGGAGGTGATGGGGATGGAGGTGGTGGGGATTTGTAGTAGTACGGTGGAGGAGGTGATGGCGATGGTGGTGGTGGGGACTTGTAGTAGTATGGTGGAGGAGGAGATGGCGATGGTGGTGGTGGGGATTTGTAGTAGTATGGAGGTGGGGGTGAGGGTGATGGAGGTGGAGGAGATTTGTAGTAGTATGGTGGAGGTGGAGAGTAGACTGGAGGAGGAGGTGATTTGTAGTAGTACGGTGGGGGAGGAGAGTAGACTGGAGGAGGTGGTGATTTGTAGTAGTATGGTGGGGGAGGAGAGTATACTGGAGGTGGTGGTGATTTGTAGTAGTACGGTGGGGGAGGAGAGTAGACTGGAGGAGGTGGTGATTTGTAGTAGTATGGTGGGGGAGGAGAGTATACCGGAGGTGGTGGTGACTTGTAGTAGTAAGGTGGGGGAGGAGAGTAGACCGGAGGTGGTGGTGATTTGTAGTAGTATGGTGGGGGAGGAGAGTAGACTGGAGGTGGTGGTGATTTGTAGTAGTATGGTGGGGGTGGAGAGTATACCGGGGGTGGTGGTGACTTGTAGTAGTAAGGTGGGGGAGGAGAGTAGACCGGAGGTGGTGGTGATTTGTAGTAGTATGGTGGGGGTGGAGAGTAGACTGGAGGTGGTGGTGACTTGTAGTAGTAAGGTGGGGGAGGAGAGTACACTGGAGGAGGTGGTGACTTGTAGTAGTATGGTGGGGGAGGAGAGTAGACTGGAGGTGGTGGTGATTTGTAGTAGTATGGTGGGGGTGGAGAGTATACTGGAGGTGGTGGTGATTTGTAGTAGTATGGTGGGGGAGGAGAGTACACCGGAGGTGGTGGTGACTTGTAGTAGTATGGTGGGGGCGGAGAGTACACCGGAGGTGGAGGTGATTTGTAGTAGTATGGTGGAGGAGGAGAGTAGACTGGAGGGGGAGGTGACTTGTAGTAATAAGGTGGGGGAGGAGAGTAGACTGGAGGTGGTGGTGATTTGTAGTAGTATGGCGGAGGAGGAGAGTACACCGGAGGTGGTGGTGACTTGTAGTAGTATGGCGGGGGAGGAGAGTACACCGGAGGTGGAGGTGATTTGTAGTAGTATGGTGGGGGAGGAGAGTACACCGGAGGTGGAGGTGACTTGTAATAGTATGGTGGAGGAGGAGAGTAGACTGGAGGAGGAGGCGACTTGTAGTAGTATGGTGGGGGAGGAGAGTACACAGGAGGTGGAGGTGACTTGTAGTAGTATGGTGGGGGAGGAGAGTACACCGGAGGTGGAGGTGACTTGTAATAGTATGGTGGGGGAGGAGAGTACACCGGTGGAGGAGGTGATTTGTAGTAGTATGGTGGGGGAGGAGAGTAAACTGGAGGTGGAGGTGACTTGTAATAGTACACCGGTGATGGTGGGGGAGGTGATTTGTAGTAATAGGTTGGTGACGGAGGAGGTGGTGACTTGTAGTAGTAAGTTGGAGACGGGGGAGGTGGCGACTTGTAGTAGTAAACAGGGGTAGGAGGAGGTGGAGACTTGTAGATGTAGGGAGGTGGATAGTAAGGCTTGGGCTTTTCACACTCCTTGTAAGGCTTCTTTGGAGCATAAGCAAAAGGCTTAGCATACAACACAACCTCATACTTGGTCTTGGACTTGACCTTCAATTTGGCACCAACCTTGCCCCAGTGGAGGTTGGTCGCCATGTTGCAAGGCGAGCCCTTGGGTGGTGCGTGGAGCTTAGCCTTGCAAGCTTTGCCTCCATATTTAGCATAGTCAAAGCCTTTGACTTCAATGCTATACTTACCATTGCTCTTCGTCTTTCCATATGCTACTACCTTTTTATATCCTGCCTTGCAGGTCACTTCCACAACAGCTCCTACAAAAAAAAAAAATAAATAAATAAATAAAAAAAAAATAAAAAAAATTATTATTAATTACAAAACGACATCATTTTAGCTTTTTACTGTAGGGCACAATTATTCTCGTCTAGAAACTGCTCCCCTATTTTCCCACTTTAATAACTTAATTTGTTTGGATCCCCCAATTTAAAAATATTGTTTATTGAATATCACTATTTTTTTTTTAGTTTTTGATGTGTAATAATTGAGGCAATGATAACATCCACATGGACGTACTCTTTTATTCTATAATGGTGGGAGGGCAAATTGGTAAATGTGTGTTTTAAAAAATAAAAAAAATATGTTAATCAATTAAAGTTGGAAAAGCATCATATGAAAAATGTTCTCTTTTGGATATTGTAATCCGATTATGTCATTTTCAATTAAGAAAACTGGTGCATGGTTAGAAACATCATCGATTTTTGACTTGGTTTTTTTTAAGATAACTAAATTTGGAAACATAGTCCTAGTCATGAATATATCTGACATTAAAAACAAAAAATAGCAAATAGAGAAATTAAAGATTAGTTTTAAAGAAAAAATCAAAATTTGAATTTGATGAATAGTCAAATGAGGAGGGAAATTTAATTTGGAAATTACCTTTAAGGTGCTTCTTGTCGTGTGATTTTTCAGGGTAGGCCCAATCATAGCATCGGATGCAGTAGACTTTTCCGACCACCTTAAAAACTAGGTGGTGGTGTGGCGGGTAGTACGGCGGAGTGTAGGGCTTTGGCGGCGGAGAGTAGTAAACTGGTGGGGGCGAGTAAGTCGGTGGTGGGTAGTATGGTGGAGTGTAGGGCTTTGATGGTGGAGAGTAGTAGACTGATGGTGGTGGAGATTTGTAGTAGTAAGGTGGAGAGTAGGGAGGCGAGTAGGTCGGGGGTGGTGGAGATTTGTAGTAGTATGGAGGAGAGTAAGGAGTTGGTGGTGGTGGAGATTTGTAGTAGTATGGTGGGGGTGGAGAGTACACCGGAGGTGGTGGTGACTTGTAGTAGTATGGCGGAGGAGGAGAGTACACTGGAGGTGGTGGTGACTTGTAGTAGTATGGTGGGGGAGGAGAGTACACCGGAGGTGGTGGTGACTTGTAGTAATATGGTGGGGGAGGAGAGTAGACTGGAGGAGGTGGTGACTTGTAGTAGTATGGTGGGGGAGGAGAGTAGACTGGAGGTGGTGGTGATTTGTAGTAGTACGGTGGAGGAGGAGATGGTGATGGTGGTGGTGGGGACTTGTAGTAGTATGGTGGTGGAGGTGATGGTGATGGTGGTGGGGGAGACTTGTAGTAGTATGGTGGAGGAGGTGATGGTGATGGTGGTGGGGGAGACTTGTAGTAGTATGGTGGTGGTGGTGACGGTGATGGTGGTGGGGGAGATTTGTAGTAGTATGGTGGTGGCGGGGATGGAGAAGGAGGTGGTGGAGATTTGTAATAGTATGGTGGTGGAGGAGACGGTGATGGTGGTGGTGGGGATTTGTAGTAGTACGGTGGTGGAGGTGAAGGCGATGGTGGTGGCGGAGATTTGTAGTAGTACGGTGGTGGAGGCGAAGGTGATGGTGGTGGCGGAGATTTGTAGTAGTATGGTGGTGGAGGCGAAGGAGATGGTGGTGGTGGAGACTTGTAGTAATATGGTGGAGGAGGAGATGGCGATGGTGGTGGTGGAGATTTGTAGTAGTACGGCGGTGGTGGAGACGGAGACGGCGGAGGTGGAGACTTGTAATAGTAAGGTGGAGGAGGAGATGGCGACGGTGGAGGTGGAGACTTGTACTCATACACCGGAGACGGTGGAGGAGGAGACTTGTACTCCGGAGCAGGTGAGTAAGGTGGAGGAGGAGATTTATAAACAGGAGGAGGAGGAGAATAATAAGTCGGAGGCGGCGGCGGCGACTTGTACTCGTAAGGCGGCGGGGGAGAAGCGTAGACGTAAGCGTCTCCGGCAACCGATCCTACATTGGCGGAAAGAAGGACTATGGCTAATGCCATAGCCAATTGTGGCCAAAGACGACCCCAAGAGGGGTCGCCACGGTGGGTCTTCATGGGTGGGGGAACAAGAAACTCACCTCTCTCTCAAAGCCAATTTTCCCAGATTTTCTCTGAGATTTTCTCGGGAAAGTGATGATGAGAGAGAAAGAGGAGAGATAGAGAGAGAAACCCTTTGGTTTCGTTAGTGATTGTGTTAGAATTGCATGAAATTAGAATATATTTATAATGAGATCATAGGTGCCAATTCCCAGTAGTTTCCCATTTGATTAATTCATCAGATTCTCTTCTAATTTCTTGCAAGCTGGCGTTCTTCATTTTTTAAATCAAATTCCATAACTAATTTCCCATTTTCTTTAGCAAATTTAGCTTTAACTTATCATTTTAATTTTCATTATTTAATTTTAATCTCTGCTTAGTCGGCCAAGAGGAGCCATCGCCAGCAACTAGCTCAATTAATTATTTTTAAATTATCAATCATTTCATTTCTAAATTCCTTTTTTTAAAAAATAAAAAATAAAATAATCCCCCTCCCCGACCCGGTTTTCCTCTCTTTTTCTTGTTGCAAAAGAAACAGCAACAATTATCATTATTTAAAAAAAAAAATCAAAAGTATTCCAATAATATTGTTTAAAATTATTATTATTATTATTTTTTTTTTCACGTAGATCTGATCCAAAACGCTTTATTTACAAAAGGTAGGGCACTATTACTCTTAATTAAGTACTCTATGTAATAATGTGAAATTATGATCTCATGAATTAATATTATATTTTCTACCATTGATTTTTTATCATATGAAAAACCCATTTCTTTAAAAATGGTTAATCATCATAATTGAATTGAAAATCCTTTTGAGTTCCACAATTATATTTTAATTTATATTTTAAATTCAACATTTGAAAGGTAGGAGCAAGTGACTTTCATCTATTTCAAAAGGCAATTATTTCTTTACCTAAATCATTTTCTAATTGATGACTTCAAGTAACAGGTTAAAAAAAAACATGTTATTGAATTGGACTTTTTCTATATATACCCACAAATCCTTTGAAGGATTCTTTTCAAAAAAAAAAAAAAAAAAAAAAAATCCTTTACAGGATTTTAATTTATAATTGAATAAACTTAAGGAACCTTCACTTTCTCACTCAAGGAATGTTATTTAGCACAATTTTACTGAATTTTTATCTGTAATTGTCCTTCAAAATTTTATTGTTTGATCTTCTATGTTGTACATTTTAATGTCTTTTTTTTCTTAATTCAATGATTGTGGGGGTAGAAACAAGAAATCGCTAGGTGTCTTATTTGTTGAGTTATATTCAATTTGACAATGTATCAATGTTATTGTTAAGGATCTCACATTGAAAAGATAAATGGAGAGCTCCCAATTTATAAGATGTATAAGTTACTTCTCTCATTTGTCAATTGGTTTTGAGATGAAACCTCATGTTATTTAATATGATATCAGAGCCCATTAATTTAATGGGTAATCGGTCCAATAAAAAAAAATTGAAATCCGATCAAAGAATGATAAACCTAAAGAGGTACCATCTTGAGGGGACATGTTATGAATTTACACATTGAAAAAATAAGTGGAGATCTCCCAATTTATAAGATGGATGAGTTACTGCACTCGTGGATCTGCATCAAGTTCAAGTCTTGAAAAGTGTGTGTAGTGAGTAAAAATGGTGGGTGAAAATAAAAGCCAACACGAGACGATTAGTTGAGATTTAAAGAAGACTTTTCCAAAGGGAAAAAGCAGAAAAAGAGAGCTAATGCATTGATGAGCGGCGGCGATTTTACGGTGGGACAATGCGAGCCGTTGGATCAGATCTTTCTGGATATAGCAAATGCATTTTTTTAAAAAAGAAAAATATTGAATTGAAAATTTTGTAAATTTAAACCAAAAAAAGAAAAAGGAAAAAAAATTAGATTTGGAGTTTTGCAGGCAGGCTTTATTTAGGCTGTTTATGCCCTTCCATCTCTCTCTAGACAGTACAAAGTCTCTTCTTTTGTTCCATTGATGCCTAAAATTGACTCCTAAGAAATTTCACTACACAAAAAATAAAATTAAAATTAATATTTGCTAATTATATTGTACTATAAAATTTTAAATTATGTGGTCATAGTGTTTTTATATTTGTCAAATTACAAATTTAGTCCCTGAACATTAAGGATTGTGTCAATTTGGTCACTGAACTTTCAATTTTGTGTTTAAAGGGTAAGGTCTCTGACAAATTCAAAATTTATAAAAATTAAGCAATCTATTAGATGTAAAATTGAATTTTATGCCTTTTGAGACTCTAAACTTCAAAATTTTCAAATAGGTCAAAGAGTTTATTAGACACCATATTGAAAGTTGAGGGACCTATTGGACATAAAAGTGAAAGTTTAAGAACCGATTGGTATATTTTAAAGTCGAGGGACCTATTGGACACAAAATTGATAGTTCGAGAACCTATTTGCCACCTATTAAAGTTCAACGACTAAATTGACACAACACTGAAAATTTAGGACTAACCTTATAATTGAATATCTAACATTCAAATTATGTGAAAATGCATATGGTGATTCAAGCTCAATTTGAGGTTAGAGATTTGCATAGGTTAAAAGTGATTAAGAAAGAATTTTATAGGTTTTTAGAGATAAAGTTGATTATATGTCAATTTAAATAAAATCACTTCTTTATATGAGTTTATTTGTAAAATTTAGTACATAGTAGCTTTTGAGATGAGTTTCTCAACAAATCCAATAGTTGTACTATTTTTTTTTTTTTTTAATTTCTATTTTATCCTTTTTTTCTATATTTGAAATTGAAATTCACGAGATGCTATCATGCTAATTTACTTTCTAGCTAATACAATTTATTTTTCTAAAATTACACCTGATTACAATTATTTTAAGACCATAACAATCCAAAACTAAACCTCAATTAAGTAGTTGTGCAGCTTTTGGATGAATTTATAGCCATTTGTTAAAAAAATCTTAGAAAAAATTAGGTTAATTACGAGCTTAGTCTCTACACTTTGAAGTTTGTGTTTATTTAATAATTGAAAAAGTGTCTTATAAATTCGTGAACTTTGAAAATGTCTAATATATCTTTGAATTTTCAATATTGTGTCTAATAGATCTCTAACATATTCAAAATTTTAAAAAATTAATATTAGATATAAAATTGAATTTTATGTATAATAAGATCTAAAACTTTCAATTTTATGTTCAAGAACCTAACAAATACAAGATTGAAAATTCAGAGACTCTCTGTTAGACCAAAAACTGAAAGTATAAGAACAAACTAGATACTTTTTATACGTCAAAAATCTATTCAACACTCTTAAAGTTCAACAATTAAATAAATACAAACTTAAAAACTTAGTACTAAATTTGTAATTCGAGAATATTATTTGTATGAATTAAATAAGAGGAAATTTTGTGTTCGTATTTGTATTTGACAATTTTTTTTTTTTTTTTTTGACGTCAGTCTTTGTCTAAGTTAAAACAACCCAAGGACGGATCATTAAATACCAAAACGAAAATAAAGACAAGAAACAAAAAGTGAGTTTAAAAAAAAAAAAACAAAAAAAAAACAAAAAGTGGGAGTAGAATTGATTTTTTGTACAACATTTAGAGTGAGAGAATTCAGACCACAGAGCTCTTAGTTATTAGTACAAATTTTATGTTAGTTGAACTACGTTCATATTGACTAAAAGCAGTATGAATTAGTTTTTTCTTAATATTTTTTTTTATATCAACAACTTAACTTAATTTAAATATTGAAATAATAACAACCAAGTTCATAAATAAATAAAAATGATGGTATTAATTTTAATCCATTGATTTGTAAACTATAATATAAAGTTATATGGCAATTGGAAATGGTTCAAAATAGAAGTAAAATAATGTGGTAACTTTGAAGTGAATTCCAATTCATGCAAGGAATAACTTAGACCACCACTTTTGCCCCCACAATCTTAAATATATGATTCAAACTATTCTCATGGACCACTCTTTTATATGTTACTTTACCTTTAAATTGGTTTGGTTATATATAACAAATTTAGTCCTCGTTACACTTTTACAATTTACATCTAATTTGAATCTGATTTTACCTAGTCCATGTTGTTAGTTTATATAGATAGAGTAGCATATATTTACTGAACACATGACAAATAAATGATAGACGAAGAAAATAAATATAAAAAAGAGCCTTTATTTTAAAATTTGGTTTTATCCCTCTTAGATGTGTGCATTTTAGTGAAAGGTCTTTTGGGATTCATTAGTAAGGTAAAATATAGTAAATAATTAATTAATTTTGTTGGAAAAAAAATTGAAATTTATAAGATTAATTTTGTGAATTAATTTCAACTTGGATGGAACAATGTGATTCATACTCAAAATAATTGAGATAAATCAAAAGGGGAAGTACCATATACATCTTGACTAACAAATTGAGGCACATGGTGTGGTGGGGTTTACATTTAAAAAAAAAAAAAAGAAATTCTATTTTTTTTCCTTTCTCACCACCATTCATCTTCTTCCCTTTTCCCTTTCCTTCTTTTATTTATAAAAAAATAATAATTATTATTATTAATTAAATAAATAAAGTAGACCTTCAATAATATTAGTCAAGCTTCTAGCTATTTGTCTAAATCAATCCAATAATTCTTCACGAAAAAAAAAACTTCTTTTAATAAACAAATATCTACTACATCTTTGGATAGAAACATCTCAACTGATAAAAGACTAATTCGCCAAAAATCAATAAAAAAAAATATATATTTTTCACATAGTAATTGAGATAATTTTTTTTGGCTAAATTATAAAAAATACCCATGAACTATGGGGTTTGTTTAAAAAATGTTCCTAAACTTTGAAAAATTTCAAAAATACCCCTGAACTTTGAAAAATGTTTCAAAAATACCATTGTCGTTAATTTTTGGATGGAAACCGTTAAAGTTTCAATTTAAAAAATACCCTTGAACTTTCAAAAAAATTTTTAAAAATATCCCTATTGAGAAATGCTTATTATTTTTTCCTCATCTCACCATAAATTCTAACAGTTTTCATCCAAAAATTAACGGCAGGGGTATTTATGAAACATTTTTCAAAGTTCAGGGGTATATTTTTGAAACTTTTCAAAGTTTAGGAACAATTTTTAAAAAAACCCCTAGTTTAGGGGTATTTTTTATAATTTATCCTTTTTTTTTTCAACCTTTTGCCCATTTATTCATCACGACCTCTAGGGTAATTTATGCTTAGAAGCTGTATCCAAACAAAACCTTCTCCTAGTCAATGAGGTGCAATAATTTTTTTCTAAAAAAAAAAAAAAAAAAAAAAAAAAAAAGTCTATGGAGGGCAATATTGTAATTTTTGGATGAGAGAGAAAGAGAGTTGTTGGATGAGAGAGAATATTAAGAAAAGGGAAAAGGAAAAGAAGACAAGATACATATGTGTGTTTGTTGAGAGTTTGTGTATTTTTTTTTTTTTTTTTTTATAATTATAATAATTATAATTTATTTATTTTTTTCTTTTTGGCTTTTTGATTTATCAAATGTAAATTGTCGCTGTCAAAGAGAGCGGCAAGAGAAGGCGGCTTTGGTATGTGGTGGCTTGGCTGGTTGGCTGGCAATTGGTACAATGAGTTGGAATGTTGACAATAAATCAAAATTCATCCCTCTTTCGTGTATCGAACGAAAGCCCTCCAACATGTTTACTCGGTGAATCAATTTTAATCTTAAACACTCGTTGAAAACGTGTCGAAGTTAAACGTATCCTGATTAATTTGAAGTCAAGTTAAGCTTTTAGGTTTGATGATGATTGAACAGATATCATAGTCGGAGATTCTATGTATTCAAAGCTTTGAAATGTCGTTGAATTAAGCTAGACTATGAATTTAAGGGAGTGTGTAAAAATATATGATATGAGATATTAAATGTACTTTAATATATTAATATATCAATTTGATTGGTTCTTGAGTTTTTGTGGCAGTTTAAAAATATGAAAATTGTGGTAAAATCAATGCCTTTTAAAAGTAAATTTGAAATTAGCACTCGAAAAGAGGCGAAAGGTCCAAACTTGACCACAAAATCAAATAGGTTAATAAAAAAACATTAAGGATGTGTTTGGTTCATCTTTTCAAGTGTTTAATTTTGAAAAAAAAAAAAAAAATCATTTTGAAAAAATTTATGCAGTTTGGCAACCACTAAAAATGACTTAATAGAAAATAAAATTGATAAATAAACTATTTTGAGAGAAACACTTGAAACCAACTTTTTTAAAAAGAGTCTTTAGCATACAATAACTTGGGTAAAAAACACCTGTGAGGAAATGCAACCAAACATATGAGTGTTTAAATCCTAAAAAAAATTTATACAAATTTTTTTTTTAAAAAATGCATTCTTGAAAAAAATTTAAATTAAAATGTATTCCAAATGGACTCTAAATACTGCTATGGAAGAATCAGTACTCACACCATAAGAATAGTCTTACACAATTATAAGGCTATAACCAATAGTAAAACTTTGAAAAAAAATAAAAACTTGACTTTGATATTACTTTAATCACATATTTGAATGTTTATAGGGTTATGAAATTAAAACTTTGAGGTTAAATTAGAATTCACCTTAAATTTGTAGTTTGGTTTAAATGTTATTTTTAGATTAATAAAAATTTAAAACACAAAGAAATATTTTGAAATATTTTGAATGTTCAGTCATTTTTCTGACAGTTGTAGGGTTGAATTTCAATATCATTTCAATGCATCCAAAAGACTTCCAAATCAAATTAGACATCAGAAATTTTAGAACCGCCGGCGTTTAATCATAAATTTATTTTTTTGAAAAAAAAAAAAAACACAGAAATGGAGAGAAAATTATTATATATTTTTTAACTTTAAAGAAAAAAAAATTAAAAAGAGGAAAATTGAGATCAGTCCATTTCTTGGTGAGTTTTCATTTTCTTGTCATTTTGTAATGTTTCTTTTTTTTTTAATTTTTTGCTATCAGATTTTGAGAAATAGAATTTGTTCGGTAACTATTTTTTATTTTAAAGAAATTTCTAAACCAAGCAAATTCCTATCTCTCGTTCTAAAAAAAATTGGAAACGGGAAACAAGAAACTGAAAATCGGAAATAGGAACATTACTAAACGAGACCTAAAATTCTTCATGCATTTTGAAATTAAAATTGGCTACTTATTTTTAGTTTCAAATTTTATAAAAACATTTTAAAAAAACTATATATATATATATATATATATATATATATATATATATATATATATATTTGGTTAAATTTCAAAATGCAGCCCATTCTATTTTTAAAAAAATAAAAAAAAATAAATGTCGTTCATTTTTTTTTTCAATCAAAATGAAAGACTTAGAAAGAAGTACATGATAAATGATAAAATTGTGTTTCTTTCCTAAAAGCAAAAAACAAAAAGAAAGTGAAACACAAAATTTGAAATCAGAAACTAAAAAAAGACAAATTTACCAAAAAATTCTACTCTTTTTTTTTTTTTTTTTTTTTTTTTTTAATTTATAAACTACTAAAAAAATAGTTTGCCAAATATATATCATTTTCCCTCCTATTTTTGTGTCAATTTTTAAGTTTTTCCTTTTTATTTTTTTTAACTTTTAATTCAATCATTTATTTAATAAAAAGGCTAAATTATATAAAAAAAAATACCCCTAAATTATGGGGTTTGTTTAAAAAATGCCCTTGAACTTTGAAAAATGTTTAAAAAATACCCTTTCTGTTAATTTTTTGATGGAAAGCGTTAGAATTTACAGTGGGAGGAGGAAAAAAGAATAACCATTTCTCAATATGGGTATTTTTAATTTTTTTTTGAAAGTTAAGGGTATTTTTTAAACTGAAACTTTAACGGTTTTCATCCAAAAATTAACGACAAGGGTATTTTTGAAACATTTTTGAAAGTTTAGAGGAATTTTTAAAAATTTTTAAAGTTCTTGGGCATTTTTTAAACAAACCCCATAGTAAATTTAGGGGTATTTTTTATAATTTAGCCTAATAAAAATTTTCAATCGAGTTCTTACCATCACTAAACATACCAAAATTAAAGATGGATGATGTGTGTGAAATTAGAACCAATATACTTCTTTTATGATAGTATCAACGGTTAGCATAATAACATATTCGATATGTCAATTTTCATAACAATAACATATTTCATGTCAATGATAAATTATTCGAGTCATGTTATCAACCCTATCAAAACAATAATAGAAAAGTTAAAATTAAGAGCAAAAAATAGGAGAAAAAAAATAACATAATAATGAGATGAATGCCTTTTTGAGCTGCCCTTAGCTTGTTTTCCCCTTGTATTGTAACATTAAAACAAGTTGGGTTTGCCATCAAGTTGGCAATTTCTTCTATGACCTTTGCCATTACCTAACGCATCAGTTATTGCTTGTCTTTCTTTGCTTTCTATTCTTTTGAAAAAGAAATGAATAATCCTTTTCTTTTTTGAAAAAACAAAGGGTTTGGTATGTATAATTATTGCTTGGATACCAATTTGGTCTAATTTAGTATTGAATTAATTTCAATCTTGTTTAATTAAAGTTCATATAAAGTTTTGAAAGTGATTGAGATTTTTATATATTTTATTCCTCTATATATACATATACATGCAAATGTATTGTTTTTGCTACGTAGAAATTGAAAAGAGACAAAACTAAGTTCGTGTTTGAAAATTGTTCTTGAAACTATTTTTTTTCTTCTAGAATATATATTAGGTAGAGACGTGTCTAAAAACGTTTTTCTTTCATGTCCTTGAAAATGATTTAATTTCATAATGAAATTATTATTATTAGTCATTAACAAAATATAGATTTATGAAGTATGATTTCTTTTCATTGCAAACAATGATATTATTTTTTTTACAAATCATTTAATCATATTTTTCAACAATAATTTTGAAACTAAAATAGAAAATTATTTTCAAAATACTTTTCCAAATAATCCATTTAAGGAAGTTTTAGGCTTTTTGGTAATATTTTCTATCTTTCTCATTTTTCTTTCTTTTATTTCAACTAAAATCATTTTACTTTTACTCGAATGTTAAATTATGAATAAAGCTCTTAAACTTCGATAATTATAAGGAACTAAAAAAGTTTCAATTACCAAGACTCCATTTGATAACCATTTGGTTTTTTAAAATTAAGCTTGTTTTCTCTTAGTTTTCATCTCTGTTAGAGATACATTTGAATTTCTAGTCAAATTTCGAAAACAAAAACAAGTTTTTGAAAACTATTTTTCTTTCCATTTCAAAATTTGATTTGGTTTTTGAAACACATGGGAAGAAGATAGATAACAAACCAAATTAACTTATAGGTGGAACTAGGGTAATTTATATCGTCTAATTTCAAAAACCAAATGATTAACAAATGAAACTTAACTTGTCTGAATTTAAAACCGTAATTTTATGCATTCTTATCGATAACATGATTAACCAAATGATGGTACGATATGAATTGTGATTATTTATTATTATTTTTTTTGAAATGATATGAATTGTGATTATTAACTAATAAGTTAGATCACAATTAATTAGATAAAATAAAAACAGGGAAATAAAAAATGTTACCGACAGAGGAGAGAGAAAGATTGTAAATCTAAATTTGAAAATTGATAGATGAAGTGATGATAAGATAAGAAATAAAAGTCAAAGTCAAGATCATAAATGAAATCTCAGAATTTTTATTGGAGAATGGAGATAGAAAATAAAAATTATATTTTTAAACTAAATTTCTAGCCGTTAGATATGTAATTAAAATAAGGGGGAAAATCAAAGTGCATGCAACGCTGCGTAATGATAGCCGATCCAATTTAAATTTATCATAATATATTGCATAAAACACATCACATCTTACTCTATTTCAAATTTATTTAAAAAAAAATGAATTTGCATAATTATTTGGATAAGATAGTGATTACATTTCACTTTTATAGTTGAAATAGAATATAGCTTAGTGATAATTGACATGTATTTTCGATCAATAAGTTCGACGTTTGAATCTCTCCAGTTCAAATATTGTTGAATTAAAAAAAAAAAACTTTACCTTTATGTTTAAAAAACTTAAATAAAATAAAATTTGAAATTTTTTTAGTTCAATAGATCTAAATAGGAATTTGATCATTTGACTTTTAAGGCCGAACAAATACCATTTAAATTAGTTGTTCAAAAAAAAAATTACCATTTAAATTAGTTTAGTTATGTTTATGTTTGCAGAAAAATCACATCTTAAAAAAGAAAAGAAAACTTAGATCCCGTTTGATAACCATTTAGTTTTTTAAAATAATGATTGTTTTCTCTTCATTTCCTTACTATGGTTTTTGTCTTTGTGACACATTTGAATTTCTAACCAAATTTAAAAAACAAAAACAAGTTTTTGAAAACTAGTTTTTTTAGTTTTAAAAAATTGACTTGGTTTTTGAAACATGGGAAGAAGATAGATAACAAATTAAAGAAATGTATATGTGAAAGTAGTGTTTATAAATCTAATTTTCAAAAACCAAAAACCAAATAGTTATCAAATGGGGCCTTAACAATGAGATGATTTTTCTCTTTTTCATTTCTTGTTTTTTTTTTCATTGCTTTTTATGTACTTTTTAAGGAAAATAATAAAAATGTTTTTGGTAACCATTAATATCTCTTATTCTATGGAACATTAAAGTAAAATATAAAATTTTCTTTGAAAAATAATTTTTAAAATAAAGTATTAACATTTATTGTGTCATTTTAATTATTTTGATGTTTATGCATTTTATAAGTCAATAATGATAAAAGAGTGGTTAAAGTAAGCATAGTTTAACGATAATTAATATGTACTCTTGATCAAAAGGTCAAATGATCGAATTCTCCAGTCCATTGAACTCAAAAAAGAAATAATGACAAAAGAATAGTTTTATTATTGATGCTTTTAAAAATTGAAATAGGAAATAGGAAACATTTTTTCCTTTCCTTTTTCTTTTTTTAATAACATCTATTGTTTTAAAAATTAAATTACTGAACATAATACGTTTATGAACTTAACAGATTGTATCAATTTTAATTCTAAACTTTCATTTGCATCAAATTGAGCTCAAAATATAACAAATTGTACCAATTTGAACCTCAAATTTGCATAAGTGTTGTAATGCAGACTTTTGGCCAACTTTTCATTTGAATTGTCATTAAAACATGTAATTGACAATTTCCTCCTTTTTTTTTCTTAATTCACATTGCACTTGAGTTGATTTTTTTTTTTTTGTAAGAAATTTGTTGGAGAAACTCTTACCAGGAGGCCAACAAGAGCATGACTCAAATGACATAAAACTTGTATACCACAACCAAGAGATCAGGAGTTCAATCTCCCACCCCTACATGTTGTCAAAAAAAAAAAAAAACTTCACCAGAAGAAATCAAAAATCCTAAACTATTATTCTCATACTATTATAAAAAAAAATCACAAAGTTATTGGCAACAAGTAAAATCCAGAAAATATGAGAAATAACAAACCTCCAAAGTTGTTTTGCTTTCGTAATTTTAGATAGCAGCAAAAAAAGACCTCACAAAGTTCTCAACAATAAGAAAAAGTCATCTAAAATGAAAAAAAAAAAAAAATCCAAAATTGTGTTTCCATCATCTTACACTGGCATGTTTTTCAAAAGTGACTAAAAAAAGTAACAAAATCCAACAAAAAAAAAAAATGAAGGAAAACTCACCTAAAATTTTTCAGCACCAAAGTTTCTTCAAATAAAAAGTTTATCTGAAATATTTTTTTTTATAAGAAACCAATTCAGGTGCAATATGAATTAAGAAAAAAAAAGGATGAAATAGTTAATTACATATTTTAACGGTGTGGTTCAAACGGAAAATTAACCAAAGGTATATATACATTGTAACATTTAAGCAAGTTTGGGTTTGAGGTTCAATTTGATGAAATTGAAAGTTTAGGGTTAAAAGTGATATAACTTGCTAAGTTTAGGGTTCAATTTGATGAAATTGAAAGTTCAAGATTAAAATTGATGCAACCTGAAAGTTTAGGGTTATTAAAAATGATTTTTTTCCCAATATTTAATAACAATTTGATGATACCTTCTCTTGCAAGTATACAAGAAAGAAATTATTTTACTTAATTCAATAAAAAAATATTTTATATTTTACAAATTATATATTGTTGGGATATATTTTTTTCAATCATAATACTAAAACTACAAATAATATATAACTTATGGATATTAGGGTATTTTTTTTTCTTGAAAAATGGATATTAGGGTATTACTCTCAGGATATTTTATTTTTATTTAATATCGATGGTTTAATTAACACAAGTGGCAATTAATAAATATTGAGAATTAATAATCATTTTCCAAGATCTGAGAAAGTCTTCTAATTTTTGTTGAGAAATTAATTATAACGGTCGGTGGTAAGAGTGATTAAATAAATAAAATCATTTGCTTCTCACATGTTCATTGCCAATCCTTTATTTAATTTGTTCATGTCCATTACTATATCATTATAAATTTTTGTTATTAAAATCAAATTAAAAATTTTCAATGTATTTTAAATTTTTAGTAAAATATTAGATAATACATAATTGCATTTAATGTATCACGTTGATTAATAATATATAAAAAAATTATAATCTTTCGACAACATTTGGGATAAGAAGATTAGAACTCATGACTTAGCTTTTTGGTCATAAACACACATTTTAAGTCAGTTAAGCTATGTTCTTGTTGGCGTTAAAAGTAAGGATAAGAGGCTCGCTATGTATTACCGTAATACATATATTGGCAAACGATAATACGTATATTCGCAGAAACTCACTATCTATTACCGTTCGCCAGTATATTTCTATTAGTTTAAATCTCATTTTGGTATGAATAAACTCTTTTAGGCCCCGTTTGATAACCATTTGGTTTTTTGTTTTTTGTTTTTAAAAATTATGCTTGTTTTCTCCTAAATTCTCTACCATGGGTTTCATCCTAGTTAATGTTACTTTTGAATTCCTAGCCAAATTTTAAAAACAAAAACAAGTTTTTAAAAACTACTTTTTTTCTGTTTCCAAAATTGGACTTGGTTTTTGGAAATTTTGGAAACAAGGTAGAAGATTGATACTAAAAACCAAAAAACTTATAGGTGGAAGTATGTTTGTATAAACTTAATTTTCAAAAACTAAAAACCAAAAACCAAATGGTTAACAAACGGAGTCTTAATGTTTGCAATTGATTTTTTAAAGCATTAATAGAAAAAAAATTGACATATTATATTTAAGCCAACAAAATGATTTTTTTTCTCTATAATATGTCAATTTTTAAGTGTTTCCTCTCAGGTTTCTGTTTGCAATTGCTCTCCTATAAAAGGTGGAGACCATTCCTTCCAAAGGTACACAATACTACCCTAACTCGTCTCAACTCCAATTCAGACTTAATACTACACTACCTTAAAAACTCCAAAGTATATGAGGCAGAACACCACACCTGTATGGGTTTTCATTTACACGTTATCACTTTGATTGAATCAAGTTCACCATGAGCATAGTTCAACAGTAATTAATCTGTACTTCGACTAAGAGATCAAAGGTTTGAATTTTCCACCTTCACGATTGTTGTTGAACTCAAAAAAAAAAAAAAAAAAAAAATCAGTCTAAGTTTAATTTCTAGAAATTACAGTTATTTCTTGAAATTATTTATTTAAGAACAATTATTCTTTTCCACTCATATTTGATATATAGAAAAAATATATATAAAATTTAGAGAAGAAATTGAAAAAATTATGAAAAAGATTAAAACCTGTCTATCAAATTAAATAATTAAATAATAAATATTTGTAAGAATTTGATAAATTCAAAATTTTTTATTGGAGTCCAACAACATTTTAGACATGGAGGATTTAGACGTTTGACCTCTTAGTCGATAATACATGTATACATTTATTTTGATATAAATTCAGATTTGTAAGAAACGTATGGTACAAAAATTAAACTTAAAAAGATGAGTTTCAAATTATGTATTCAAAGATTTTTTACTTAAAAAAATAATAAAGAGTTCTTAAAATATATTTTTTTTAGAAAAATGAAAAAAAAAAATCAATAAATAACATTTTGCTTTGGTGCACGCACGCACACAATGGGTTAACCGTTTTTCTATTACTAGGTTTTTACCACGTGTGTTACAAGTGTAATAATTTGAGGAAAATATTATGAACTAAAATGAATTTTAAACCAATTAAGATTAGTTCTATATATTCTTATAGAAGTTTAAGCAATATATAGCTAATGATTCATATTTTAATACGTACTTATTGTCCATCAATATAATTTTTTATTAATGATTCTTATAGATATTGGTTTATCTTGGATTACTCTACTCACCACATCTGTAAAATGAAATCAATATTAGTAAATAGCAGAATAATGCTAAGATAAGTAATGTACCTTTACTAACCTATTTGAGTTTTTGCTCGTATATCATTCGTCGCGATTTGAAAATCAACCATATTTTGATTGTTTGTGTTGTATACTTCTCCTTCTAGTTCTTCTATCTCAGTCATCTGAGATAATGAGATCTCAATCCTTGCATGAACATTTTGATACCTAATATCTATTGATTCTATGATCATATATGATTTATCCTTTTGAAGTTTTTCACTGAATTTATCAATGAGCTCATTGAACAAACTGACCTGAACACATGCACTATGCATATAAGATATTTGTTTTAAAAAATGCAATTATATATGTTAAACATGGAGAAAATAACAAAACGTGTAATATATAATACTTCATTGTCCATAATAATCAAGTTCATAATTCTTACAGGATCCCCCTCTCTGGTTTTGAATTGTTGGATTGAGAATTTTCACTTACACTCCTCCAACCTTTGTCAATAGGTTTGAGTTCTCTAATTAACATATCTGACATCTGCATAAAGAAAAAAAAAGATCTAAGAAACTGTTTGAAAAAAAATAATACATAAAAAAAAAATCATGACATCAAGATTTTGGATTCAATTCAATGTTTATCAAATTAAGATTTTGAATCTCTCTTCATTTGGAATGAAATTATCATGTTTAATTTTAAATTTAAAAATGATTTTTCTAAAAGAAAAATTGAAAAAATCAAAGTCCTTTCCAATAGACACAAAATGTGAAACAAAAAATTTAAATTGAAGGAATCAAATTTTAATGAAACTTGATTTAAAAAAAAAACTAATAAAATTGACAAAACCAAAATCCTTCCTACAAAACATGAAAAAAAAAAAAAAAACATCTAGTTGAGAAAATAAAATTTTAAGAAAACTTGATTTAAAAAAAAAAAATTGAAAATTGAAAAAATCGAAATCCTCCCCAACACAAAACGTGGAAAAAAAAATTAAGAAACTTGATTTTGGAATTTGAAAACTAATTATGTAATTATCTAAAATTTAAAAGGGTATTCTAGTCTAAAAATGTTTTTGAGGAATTCTGGCCTTTTAATATAGTATAGATTTAGATAATAAATTTTTTTAATAAAATCAGAAATTAAAATTTCTAAGGAAAAAAAAATTATGAGTTTGGTCCTGAACTTTCAGGGTTATATTAATTAGGTTCCTAAACTTTAAAAAGTGTCTAATAGGCTTATGAACTTTCAATTTTGCTTCTAATAGGGTTTTTGAACTTTAAAAATGTCTAATAGAACCCTAAACTTTCAATTTTGTATGTAATAGGTCCCTGACACATTCAAGATTTTTAAAAACTAATCAATCTAGATATAAAATTAAATTTTATGTCTATTGGAATCTTAAACTTCCAATTTTGTATCTAGTAGGTCTGTCCATTTTAAAACATGTCGAATAGGTCTAGGACTTATGAGACACAAAATTAAAGATCTATTAGACACAAAAATGAAAGTTGTTGATGGTCGATTTTGGTCAGAGGAACTCACCTGACCTTCACGTGCCACCAATGGTAAAATTTGTAGAAGAGGGGGAAGACGTGGCCTGCAAGACAGTAAACCTGCACACCGGTGTGGTGCTCGCCACACCGGCTCCGATGCTTAAGTCAACAAGCAGAACGGAGGGGTGCGAAAAAGTAAGAGCAAGAGGAGAAAGCAGAGAATAGAGAGTAGAGTTTATGGATAGAATTCGGGTCCCCTTCTTCAGTGGCGAAGAGGGGTATAAATACCTGCTCATCCTCCTAGGGTTTTTAGGTATTCGGAGGCGTTTTGGGACAAACCAGGCGGAATCGGGGTGATCCGGGAAATCAGGGACCGAAAAGAAGTCACCGGACTCGACCCGCGCAACCAGGCCGAATGGTCGGCCTCGGCAAAAGGCCGAGGCCGACCATATGGGTCGGGCCATGTTGGCCCGGTCTTCCTCTGGGTCGGTCTTTTGGTCCTATCTCTACCCGTTTGTCCTCGTCAACTCCTTGTGTGGTCCAAAATCACCTATAACAAAAGTCTAAAGACATACTAGATGTTTTTTAAAGTTCAAGAGTCTATTAAACACAAAATGGAAAGTTCGAAGATATATTTTATACTTTGTAAAGTTTAGAGACCAAATCGACATAACCTAAAAGCTTATTGACTAATTAAATTTGCATTACCCTGCATGAACCGCTCCACTTTATTGACCTAAAGAATGCAACCATGTCACTCGCTGGCACGTCCATCTAACATTGTGATGTCAAGGATAATTTTATAAAAGAACAAAAAAAAAAAGGGTTTTGCTTGAAAATTATCAGAATTTATATTAGGATTGTACATGTGGGACATTTGCATTATTTTAGAGCACATGCTATCTTATCTGTTAAAACGTCTCTATATTTGATTTTGTTTTCTTACTTTTAGAACAACACAAAATACTGTCTTTATTGTCAAGATGAACATAGTTCAATTGACATAAAGTTTGTATCGATGATTAAGAAGTTTGTGGTATGAATCCTCTCATCCTCCACATGTAAAAAAAAAAATATCGTCTAATTTACTTATATATCTAAAATCGTCTCCACTTTAATTTTTTATTTTTTGGTAGAATCTTCTCTCTTTCTAATCGATATGAGATTACAATTAAATTCTCAACATTATCAATAGCAAAATGAGAGATATTACATTAGTCATTGGAGACATATTTATGAGAGATATTACATTAATCATTGGAGACATATTTGTTATACTTAATTTATATACTGGGTGTATATGAAATCGCTAAAGCGAGCATAGCTCAACGGTAATTGACATATACCCTCGATCATGAGGTTGGAAGTTCGAATCTCCCACCCCAAATGTTGATGATGTACTCAAAAAAAAAAAAAAAAAGAAAAGAGTATATGAAACCTCTCTATTGTTTTATTTCAATAGAGAGGAGGACTTGGTCCAACTCATGTATATTAAAATTTTACCAATGACATAACCTCTCTTACAATTTGCACTATATTAAAAATTTTCAACTCTTCTTTATGGGATTTGTCAATGGCCAACGGTAACATATTTGAAATTTGTATGAGCCATTGATGACAGGTTTCAATGACTTGTAATTGTTGTTGTTGAATTAGTACAATTGTAATTTTATTTGGCCTTTGTTAAACATATCTTTTACAACTTCCAACAAACCATGGTCAACGAACTCGAGATATAATATAAAGTCTATGTATACAAGAAATTCCTGTATATACGAATATTTTGGCCTTTTCGTAACTTTGAGAAAAAATTTATTTTAACTAGCCTTACAAGGTCAATTATTAAAATAATAAACCCTACAAGTTTAGAATATAAAAGTAGAAGGTTTAATCCTTTCTTTGATAGCCATGACCTAAAAACAACTCACAGTGTTTCCAAATAAGTTAAAAACATATCCTGAGGTTGACTTTCTTTTATCGAGATCAGAAGCAAAATTCAACATCTACATATTCCTTTAAGAAAAACAGAGTTATCCATGCTTTTAGAGTAATTAAATTAGTCCACAATCTTGGCTGTCATTCAAAAATCTCAGAATCCACTTAACGTCCCAAAGTAATTTGCCAAGATTACTCCTAAAACGACTAACTATACTTAAAGCATGTGCAATATCGGACCTAGTGCATATCATCTCATACCATTAAACTACCAACAGTCTTTGAGCCATTGATGACCCGTTTCAATGACTTGTAGTTGTTGATCAATTAATACCATTGTAATTTGTTGGCCTTTTTGTTAAACATGTCTTTACAACTTTCCTCCCAACACTTGGCATATATGTATGATATTTTAGTTTCTATACTTCTTTTAATATCATGGTCAACTCAAGGTATAATATAAGGTCTATATTAAAATTTTCCTCTAAACGAATGTTTCGACCTTTTCCTAATTTTGAAAAATTATTTATATTAATTGGCTTGCACTTGGGTAAATTATTAAAATAATATACCATATAAATTTAGAATATAAAAAAGAAGGTTTGATCCTTTCTTTTATAGCAGAAGTTGTTGTAGGAAGAAAATGAGAAACAATTGTTGTGTTGTGGATGGAACCACATGTCATCATAATGCAAAACATTCAGTGCACGCGTGTGGGAAAAAGACTTGGTTCCACCCTTGACCAAATTTACAAAAGCAACGAAGAGTGATTGTATACAAACACTCTTCTCAACTCTAAATTTATCCACGTGGGACAAAGGACTTCAAATAATACTATATTAGGCCAAAATCAAGTCATTCCCAACAATTGTCGCCAATAAAAACATATATAGCTCAACTGACATAAAGTTCATCTAATGACCAAGAGGTTCGTGGTTCGAATCCCCCTCCCGACATGTTGTCAAAAAAGAAAAAAAAAACCTAAGAAGTTGTTTATAAAAGAGAAAAATAAACATTTTTTTTAATCCTTCAACTTGATTTCATACTCATTGTGTTGTCATTTCATTCATTTTAATTTTAAAATTTCACATAAAAATATTTTACTAATTTTTCATTGATTATTTTAAAAAATCTAATTCCATTTGAAAATTTAATGTTTAACTCGTCACTACATATGACTTCAAACACTTGTTCATCCAGGCATTTATTGATCTGGTAAATGTGCTCAAGACCAACTCAAAATTTTTAAGACATCTAAGAATGAAATCAAATAATTTAGTAATAGAATTGTGAGCGTGTTGGCTTTTTCAAAGTTATCTCTACAATTTCCTTCCAAACATTTGTCATATAATATCTTAGTTTTCATTCTTCTTTACTTTCCTACTATTAGAATTAATTAGAATTGTTGTTCTTGTCAACAACTCAAAGGCAATACAAGGTCATAAAAAAATATTGTATTCAACATGTAATAAAAAAAAAAATGTACTCAACTTTCAAGTATAGGCCAACTATTGAATTTGAAAGTTTTTTTGCATATTGGTAATTTAAAATTGAATTAGTTGCCCCATTATTAACTTGCAACTCATGCTATTGAATCAAATGACCTTTTGTATTTGGTTTGATAATCTTTCATAAATTGATTGGATTATAGCCTTGATCACATTTTCAACTCCTAATAAAGCTACTATTCTTTTTAAATACTAATTTTAAAGTCTTCATTCAAAGCTTAATGTTGAGATTTTTACAGCTTGATGGAGTTGTTATTGATTTTTTTTTTTTTTTTTTTTTTTTTTTTTTTTTTTTTGGAAAACTTGAGAGTGATTGTTATTGATTGTAATATAAATGTTTACGCAAATTAAATGAAAAGGAAAGATTTAAAAGAGATGAAGAAATTTTCAACCTTTGGAAGAAAAAGAGAGTGAAAAGTTGAAGAGAATTGTGAGCGTTTATTTGAATTGATTGATGGACACGAGTGAAAGTAAATTATAATTGAATAATATAAATGATTTTGAAATTTCAATTATTTATTGAATTTTATTTAAAATTTAAAATATTCATTATTTTTTTTTAATGTTTATTTTATGTATTTGAGAGTAGAACCTTTTTGAAGTTCATTATTATTATTATTATTATTATTTTGAAACTAAGTTCATTAACTACACAAACTTAAAGGAAGCATCGATATAATTATTTGAAAAGGCAGTTATTTATTATCAACCATTAACAAATTTAAATATTTAATAGATTATTATTTTACATTTTTTAATTATGTTTATAATTATATGGCTAAATGCATGATTTAGCCTGTTTTTTTTAGAACAAATGCATGAGTTAGTCGGGAATTAATTAATGTTCGGACCATTTTCCAATGGCACATCCCTAATGTTTAAAAGTTTTCACTTCACGTCAAAGTGAAGATAACTCAACCGTAATTAGAATGTATCATCGACCAAGAGGTTTGAGGTTAAAATTATTTCATCATAAATGTTGTTGAACTAAAAAAAAGCTTCAACTTCCCTCAATCAAGTTTTTACTATCACAAAATATTAAGATTCATTGATCAAATATAACGAGATCAAAATATATTTGATTTTATTAATTGAGTTCACAATATCATATGTTTTAATTCAATTAAATTGACACATCCGGTAAATGATCTCTTTTTTAGGCTTAGGGTGTCTTGGGATTTTTTACTACAATCATGACATTTAAAATTAAAACATGGAAATAATAATAATTTATCTCTTAAACGTAGCACTTAAGACACAAGACACACATGTCTCCACAATGGTAGGATATTGTCTACTTTGGACATCAACCTTCATGACTTTGCTTTTGGTTCCAAAAAGTCATTATACCAATGAGAGATATTGCCCTTTACTTAGATACCTATCATCTTCCCTCTTTTCTAACCAATGTGAGACTTTATTTTGCATTCCCAACATAGACAATCATCTCGATCCAAAATTGTGCCAACTTATGGTGTGGTGTTTAAGTATGTGATGCTCGCGAGTATAGGAGAGATACATGAATGAACCAAGACTACATCTGAATGAGATGGATCTTGAGAATATGAAAATATGGTCAAGATAAGCTTAGAAGAACTAACAGTAACTACCTATACTAACAAGATACATCTTCTTTTTCTGTAGCTCAATTCTAGAAACTTCAAAATTAAGTTGGCTTGGCGAAAAAAGTCTCCTAGAAAACATTAAAGTGAGGACAAAACATGTTAAAAGGACGTTGGTTGGTTCGTGGAATAGTAGGAGTTGATACTGATGGCTAAGGAATTGGAATTTGATTGAGAGGGAAGCTAGGGCGATTGGTAAAAGGATTGGGAAACATGATTTAGTACTAACACACGGTCTTATTTATAGACTTTGAGCACCTAATTTGAGTTATACTTTTCTAAAAAAAAAATTCAATACATAATTAAAAAAATTATTTAACTTTGAAATTACTTTTTTAATTAATAAAAATATTTTTATGACTAATTAAAAAAAATTCAAATGAACAAGAAACTTGATTCAGTTGCATTTAAATAAAAATTACAAAGAATACAAGACGTTATACATGTCCATCCAAAAAATTGAAAATCTATCAATTTTATGTATGACTTGACTAGTGGCAAACTTACCCAACCAAAAAGACTTTTATTTATTTATTTATTTATTTTACAATATGTGGGATAGGGGAATTCGAACTACAGACCTTTCGGTCATTAGTACAAGTTTTATGTCAGTTGAGCTATGCTGACAACAAAAATGACTTCGAACCTCTAACCTCTTGGTCGAGAATATATGTCAATTACCACTGAGATATGCTCGCTTTGGCTTTTAATGATATTATCATTGCAAATTTATTCATAAAAATTTCAATTTTCTTATAATTTTATTTTAAAATATTACTTGTTTTATCCAAAGAAAAAAAATGTATTGTTATTATTATTATTATTATTATTATTTTTGACAACATGTGGGGTGAGGAATTCAAACTACATACTTTTTGGTCATTAGTACAAAATTTTATGTCAGATGCTCTCATGTTGTCAAAAAAAAAAAAAAAAAATATTGTTTCTAAAGTAAAAATAAAATGAAAAATAATTAACATATTTTTCCCTCATTCTCATTTTATCAATTTTTGTTAACCTTCCTCGTAATTTCTCTTACATCATCTAGAAGTTGATATAAAACCCATTTTTTTTTAGTACAATATAAAACCCATTTTGACTAGGTAATAAATTGACATTTTCTCACAAAAAAAAAAAAATAATAATAATAATAAAAAAAAAATAAAAAACTATTCATTCACAAGATTACATAATTTCAGCTATAATATTTTACTCATTCAAATCAATCTATAGCAAACGCATGTGTGAATTTAACCAAGCCAACCATCTAAATTATTGCTAATAATTATTAGTTTGACCATTTTAAAACGACTTAAACAAATCATATATATGATAATTGAAGCATGGGGAAAAAGAAAATAATTTAGACAAAAATCACCGAATTCTAAAGTTTATAAAATTGTGATTTTTTTTTTGTCCATACTCTACTTTTAATTTCCAATTTAATTCGTGCGCTTTTAAAAATTACTAAATGTCTATGTCATGAGCATGAAGCAACAAAAATTCAATGAGAATTATCTATTATAAATAAAACATTAGCTCTTGGTCATGTTTCTACTTGTGAATCAAAATATTGTCGTTTATAACATGCTCATGTTATTTTAACAGAAATAACAATTTAGAACTGAAACCACATTCATGTTTTTAACCAATATAACTTGCTACAATTTCAAACGGTTAAAATCATTTCATTATCTTTCTAGTTCATTTTAAATATCTATAGATAAATTTTCAGGTTGAATTTTTATTTTTCTTTATTATGGTAGGAACCTCTATGCAATTGGATAAGAAAACTAATGAAATTTTGAGAAGCAATACTAAAGTAAAAAATAGAAATGGAAATATATAATTTAATTAAAAAATATTACAACTTGAACTCTTAAATAGCAACATTAATAATTAGAAATTGAGAGAGAGAGATGGTCACTATTAATTATTCAACAAAATGTTGATATTGAAATTGATTTAGGCCAAAAGGAGAATTTTATGACAAAACACTCATTTCCAATTTAAGTTTCTATCACTTTCTTTTCTTTAGGTATGCTCTCCTCTTTACTTGATTTATTGGCAAGGGCCCTCATTATAACAAAGGAAAATTGTTATAATAGATGACCTATTCTTTATTTTATTTTTAAAATGTGGTTGACTGTAGTATATAGGTTTTAAAAATTGGTATAATAGATGACCTTTTTTTTTTTTTTTTTTTTTAATTCCACTCATGATAAAATCAATCAAATATATAGATCAAAATTAACTAAAAATCTATTAAAATTGACAAAATGTCTAGACTTTTATAACTTATCCATGATATACCTAATTTTTTTTAAAGAAAATACGGGAACTATTTATATTGCTTCTCATGAAATCCACTTGCTTCTCATGTTGAAGGGAGGAAAGGGCTTTTCCATGGATTAATTTGTTTCAGTCCATCCAGATCGTCCAACAGATAACTGCCACAAGCTCCAAGTCATTCCTCTGTTTTTTAGATTAATTTTGGTAGGCATGGTATTATTCAGAGGTTTTGATAAAGGAAACTACCTCAATTACGTTTGAGAACTCCCCTTATTTTAGGTGAAGAATAACCCCATTTATAAACAAAAGGATAAGCAACCCCAAGAAAGCTAAACAGATTTGGCTTGGATCGATGATCAAAGATCAAGAAGAAAGGAGAACTCGTTCCTAACTTCAAGGTTTCGAACTCTTCACAATCTAATTGATCAAACTAGATTGAAAGTCCTAGGCATGCATTCTAAACACAAGAACACAAAGAACGCTTAAAAGCTTGAGAGAGACTTAACTCAATATGAGATTTCATTCAAATTCAACTTCTACTTGTTGTTCAAATGACAAATTACATCCCTATTTATAGTAATTGAAAAGACACTGTTGAAAGTTTGACCCAAGTCATATCCAAGCTGGAGGATTATTGCTGACATGGATCCACTTCAGAAGAAGGCATTTTAGTTACACATTCTTCTAGAAGCACGTGACTAGCATATGAGTTGGTTATTCATCACTGTACATTCTGTTATAAATGTACTGGCTGAAGGGTTTTCAGAGTGAGAGGGTTGCTTCAGTGAGTGGGCATTTTATGAGAGAATTGTATCTTGTGGGATAATTTTTCTCTAGGGTTTTTCTGCGTTCTTCTTCTTCGTTTGTGTAGTGATCAGTGCAGCTGTGATTGTATCTCCATTTCTACCGGCAAATAAAGACATATACTCATCTTGCACAGTGGATGTAGACCCTTTGGGGTTGAACCACTATAAACACCTGTGTTTATTCTTCTTCTTCCCTTCTCTGTATTCGTTTGAGTTTATTTCTTTGATTTGTTGGAATGTGGTTTGGTATAATGTGGATTTGATTGATCTGTTATGGCAGTGTAAATGCTCTCTGTTTTTAACAAATGGTATCAGAGCTGAGGAGCTGGAGTAGCTTTGGTTCAAATCCGCTAAGACGTCTGGGTACAGTATCGATCAACCGTAGGTGAGAGAGGTTAGCTTCGGTTGAGATAGAATTGCTTAGTACTTCAATCAAGTAAGTATTCAGAAACTCCTCTGTTTATTTCTTGCCGATTGAGCTGGTGTCTCGTTCTGTTTTTGTGATTATCTGATGGCTACTAAATTCGAGTTAGATAAATTCGATGGAAGGGGGGATTTCAGTCTCTGGAAAAAGAAGCTTAAGGCTCTTTTAGTTCAACAAAAGGTTGGAAAAATTTTAGAGGCTGAAACTTTACCTGAGTCTGTAACAGAAGAGAAAAAGGCTGAAATGGAAGAAATAGCGTTTAGTACAATGATTTTACATCTTGCTGATAATGTACTTAGACAAGTAAATGATATTGAAAAACCTAAACCATTGTGGGAGAAACTTGAGGCACTTTATCTTAGTAAGTCCCTGCCAAATAAAATCTATTTGAAGGAGAGGTTCTTTGGATTTAGAATGTCGACAACTAAATCACTAGAGGAGAACCTAGATGATTTTAACAAAATCTGTATGGACCTAACTAATACAGGAGAAAAGCTTGATGATGAAAATCAAGCCATAATACTTTTGAATTCATTGCCTGAGAACTATAGAGAGGTAAAGGCAGCTATAAAGTATGGTAGAGACTCCTTGTCATTAGCAACTGTGTTAAATGCGTTGAGGTCAAAAGATTTTGAAATTAAAACTGAGAAAGGGCAGGCAGAAGCTTTAAATATCAGAGGAAGACCAGAAAACAGAAGCAAGTCTCAAGAAAAACATAATTCTAAAAATCGATCTAAGTCTAAGGGTAAAGGGAAGAAGTGTTTTTATTGCCATAAGGAGGGTCATTATATAAAGAATTGCTATCAACTTAAGAATAAGAACAAAAAACAGGAAAAGAATGAAGAACAAAACACAGCTAATGTTCATGAAGGATACGACTCTGCTGAAGTGCTTACTGTATCTGAAATTGCACTTAGTGATGAGTGGATCCTTGATTCCGGTTGTTCTTATCACATGACACCTCATAGGCACTACTTCCTAGACTTAGAAGAACAAGTTGGAAATAAGGTTCTTATGGGGAACGATCATAGATGCCAAGTTGAAGGCATCGGGTCAGTTAAGCTAAGACTTTATGATGGAGTCCATAAAGTTTTGCCTGAAGTTAGATTGGTTCCTGATTTAAAAAGAAACCTTATATCCCTGGGCCAACTTGATAAAGCCGGTTACACTTTTAAATCAGATGGTGGAGTCATTAAAATCTTTAAGGGTTCCTTGCTGAAAATGAAAGGTATACTTAGAAATGGGTTGTATGTACTTCAAGGTACATCAGCTACTGTGCAGTCCGTTAATAATGTCATAGATGAAAACAATACAGAAACTGTTCTATGGCATAAAAGATTAGCCCACATATCAGAAAGAGGATTGCTTGAGTTATCAAAACAGGGTTTATTGGGGAAGAGTAAGCCTACTGAGTTACCTTTTTGTCAACACTGCACCTTAGGAAAGAGTACAAGAGTTAAATTTTCAAAATGTATACAAACAACTAAAGGCATTCTTGAATATATTCACTCGGATCTTTGGGGTCCAGCGAGAGTTTCAACTATGGGAGGAGCTAAGTATTTCATGAGTATAGTTGATGATTATTCGAGAAAACTGTGGGTATACACTTTGAAAACTAAGGCAGAAGCATATGAAACTTTTGTTAATTGGAAAACTCTTGTAGAAAATCAAACAGGGAAGAAAATAAAAGTGTTGAGAACAGATAATGGGTTGGAATACCTAAATGAAAAGTTCATAAACCTATGTAAATCAGCAGGGATTAAAAGACACCACACAGTACCTTACACCCCTCAACAGAATGGGCTAGCAGAGAGGTATAATAGAACTTTATTGGAGAGGGTGAGATGTATGCTAGCTAATGCTAAACTTCCAAAGATGTTTTGGGGTGAGGCAGTGACAACAGCAGCATACTTGATAAATAGGAGTCCTTCTTCAGCCCTAAATATGAAGACTCCTCAAGAAAAATGGACCGGTAAACCTCCGAATCTCAGTCATTTGAGAGTTTTTGGTTGTGCTTCATATGCACACGTTCGCCAAGATAAATTGGAGCCACGATCCAAAAAGTGTCTGCTGTTAGGATACCCTTCTGAAGTGAAAGGGTATAAATTGTGGCTGTTAGAACCAGGGGAAGGAAGATGTATTATGAGCAGAGATGTTAAATTTGATGAAACTGATATGCCGTGGGAATCCTGTGGGAGTTTGAGTTATACAAAAAGGCAAGAACTAGTTACAACAACCTTTGATATTGAACTAGAGTCAGATTCAAGTTTAACTCCTGTAATAGAAAACCAAAATCTTCAAGAAAATGTAATGGAGCAAACAGAAACTGAAAATCAAGTAATTTCTGAATATCATGAGGGTGAAACGTCAGGAAGTGTAGCATCACCATCTGAGGAAAACCAATTAACAGATTACCAACTTACGAGAGATAGGCAAAGGAGGGTGATAAGGCCTCCTTCAAGATATGATCAAGCTGGTCTTGTTCTTGATCAAGAAAAAGTTCCAGCGTATGCCCTGAATTGTGATGAAGAAGACATGTTAAACGAACCATTAACATACAATGAAGCTATTATTTCTGAAAACAGAGAAAAATGGATGCAGGCTATGAATATTGAAATGGCTTCTTTGTATAAGAATGACACATGGGAATTAATTCAGCTTCCAATTGGCCATAAAGTAGTAGATTGTAAATGGATTTATAAGCTTAAACCAAGTGTGTCAGGGGAGAAAGTACCTAGATTCAAAGCTAGGTTAGTAGCAAAAGGGTATACTCAAAAATATGGTGTAGACTATAATGAAGTTTTCTCTCCTGTAGCACGACACTCATCTATTCGAATCTTACTTTCACTTGTTGCTCATTATGATTTGGAGTTGGAGCAAATGGATGTGACAACCGCATTCCTTCATGGAGAGTTAGATGAGGAAATATATATGAAACAACCTCAAGGGTTTGAAGAAAAGGGAAATGAACACTTGGTGTGTAAACTTAAAAAATCCTTATACGGTTTAAAACAGTCTCCTAGGCAATGGTACATGAGATTTGATAATTTCATTGCAAAATGTGGGTTTAAAAGAAGTCTGTATGATAGTTGTATGTATGTGAAGTCTTTACCGAATGATTGTGTTGTTTTTCTTCTGCTTTATGTTGACGATATGTTAATATCTTCATCTGAATTATCTCTGATAAATGAGTTAAAGGCAGAATTGAGTAGGGAATTCGAAATGAAAGACCTTGGTTCAGCTAGAAAAATCCTCGGTATGGAAATTCACAGAGATAGAACAGCCAGTTTGTTAAAAATTACTCAAACTGATTACTTAAAGAAAGTGTTGGATAGGTTTCATTTAAGTACATCTAAATCAGTGAAACTGCCCTTGGCCCAACACTTTAAGATGTCAAAAAATCAGTCACCTGAAACTGAAGATGAGGTACAAGAAATGTCTAAAATACCATATACTAATGCTGTGGGAAGCCTAATGTATGGTATGACTTGTACCCGACCAGACATAGCATTCGCTTTAAGTGTAGTGAGTCGGTTTATGAGTAATCCTGGAAAACCACATTGGGAAGCCGTAAAATGGATTCTAAGGTATATAAAAGGGACTAGTTCTTATGGGTTGATATATACCAAGATGGAGTCAAAATTACCATGTGTAGAAGGGTTCGTAGATGCTGATTTTGCAGCAGACTTAGACAAAAGAAGATCAACAACTGGTTTTGTCTTCAAATTTCTGGGTAATACCGTGTCTTGGAAGTCAAATTTGCAATCTGTTGTGGCCCTTTCTTCTACTGAATCTGAATATATTGCTTTGTCTGAATGTGTAAAAGAAGCTATATGGATTAAAGGGTTAGTTGATGAATTAATTGGTGATGTAGATAAACCTCTTATACACTGTGACAATCAAAGTGCTTTGGCACTTTCTAAGAACCCCATATATCATGATCGAACGAAACATATAGATGTAAAATTCCATTATTTAAGAGATTTGGTTGCAAGAGGTGAAGTAAAGCTTGAGAAAATTCCTTCTGAAATGAATCCAGCAGACTTATTCACTAAAGCTTTATCAAGCTCGAGGGTTCTGTACCTTTGTGAACTCCTTAAAATAGGAGTTGGTTGATTATTGTTGAAATATTAATCATGTGGTGCCTGATGAGTTATCTGTCCTTTTGTTTGTTTCGTTGGATATACTCAGGTCAAGAGGGTGATTTGTTGAAAGTTTGACCCAAGTCATATCCAAGCTGGAGGATTATTGCTGACATGGATCCACTTCAGAAGAAGGCATTTTAGTTACACATTCTTCTAGAAGCACGTGACTAGCATATGAGTTGGTTATTCATCACTGTACATTCTGTTATAAATGTACTGGCTGAAGGGTTTTCAGAGTGAGAGGGTTGCTTCAGTGAGTGGGCATTTTATGAGAGAATTGTATCTTGTGGGATAATTTTTCTCTAGGGTTTTTCTGCGTTCTTCTTCTTCGTTTGTGTAGTGATCAGTGCAGCTGTGATTGTATCTCCATTTCTACCGGCAAATAAAGACATATACTCATCTTGCACAGTGGATGTAGACCCTTTGGGGTTGAACCACTATAAACACCTGTGTTTATTCTTCTTCTTCCCTTCTCTGTATTCGTTTGAGTTTATTTCTTTGATTTGTTGGAATGTGGTTTGGTATAATGTGGATTTGATTGATCTGTTATGGCAGTGTAAATGCTCTCTGTTTTTAACAGACACAACTCTTCACATATGCAGCCTAGATTCAACCACCAACCCTTGGAATCCATACATGAACCATCACAATTACAAATACATGAATTAAATATGTACATAATGCATTAAATATGATGGATGAATCTAGATTTTTAGATTCATTGTGCCTCTTGGTTGAAATGATGCCTTTGTTAAGCTTGAAAGGATGCAACTTGTCACCATAGTAATTGATTGAGCTGGTTCATCACTTATTTCCTTATCATTCTCCTCTTCTTCGAGAAGATTCGTCCTCGAATCTATACGCTCTCCTTGCAAAGCAGTTTTGTAGTCATCATCTCGATCTCGTGAAACAAGCTTGAAATAATCATCTCTTCTAGGATCAAATGTGTATGTTATTTTAAGAGGACAATTTCCCATTCGCCGTTGAGCAAAAATTTCAAACTTGATAATCCAATGTGATTTGATTGAGACATCAAAAACACTTGGAAAACAAACTCCACTCTCATTATCTACTTCACTTAAGAACTTTTTCCCACATTCACTCATTTCTTTTTCATATTCCTTCTTTTTATCCATCGCCTCATTGTTCACAGTTTCCTCTCTTTGCTCTATTTTCTTTCTTTTCACACTTTCTTCTACTTTCTTATAGTCTTCACTCTCCTCACTTTTCTCTAGAGATTTTGTCTCCACCACATTTTGAACACATACTTCAAATATGTTATTATCTTCCATACTAACCTCACCATTTGTATCTTCTTCTTTTTTATTTTGATGATCACTGTCATTTTCCATCTGTTGGTCACTAGCATCTTGAGGTGCTAAGCAATCTCTGTCAATTTGATTGGATTGTGCAGCTTGAGCCTTTTTGGCTTGGTCTCATAAATCCATCTCTTTGCATATTTGAATATAATCATTCAAAGCTCGATGTATCTCGACCAAATTATGTCGAACACCCTTCCAAAATTCAGCATCAATTTTGTAGGTTTCACGACGTCTTCTTCTTTGGAAAAACATGGCTGAAAAGAAGAAATGAACCTCACTACACTCCCTCGTGTATTTACTCTCTTGGAAGATGAAAGGTCACTCGTTTTTTTTTCACTCAAAAGATGTTGAAATACACTCATAGACTTCTAAAATCTCAAACTTCAGCAAGTCTTATAGTATTCTTATGAGAATCAAGCAAGAACAAATCAATATAGCCAAGAATGTGAAAAGTCACAAAATTTCAAAGTTAGAAAAACAAGTTTGGAAAGATGCAACGGACATAATTTTTTTTTTTCCTTTTTTTTCAGCAAGCACGATAAGAAACAAAATGAAGCAAAGGTAAGAAGATGAAGAGTCACAAGAAATGGATAGATTGAAGTTTGAAAGAAAGAAAAATGAGATAGAATGGAAAGCAAGATATAATCTGTTTAGAGCCAAAGCTCTGATACCAAATGATAAAGGAAACTACCTCAATTACGTTTGAGAACTCCCCTTATTTTAGGTGAACCCCCACAACAATAATAAGAATAACCCCATTTAACAAAAGGATAGACAACCCCAAGAAAGCTAAACAGATTTGGCTTGGATCGATGATCAAAGATCAAGAAGAAAGGAGAACTCGTTCCTAACTTCAAGGTTTCGAACTCTTCACAATCTAATTGATCAAACTAGATTGAAAGTCCTAGGCATGCATTCTAAACACAAGAACACAAAGAAAGCTTAAAAGCTTGAGAGAGACTTAACTCAATATGAGATTTCATACAAATTCAACTTCTACTTGTTGTTCAAATGACAAATTACATCCATATTTATAGTACTTGAAAAGACACAACTCTTCACATATGTAGCCTAGATTCAACCCCCAAACCTTGGAATCCATACATGAACCATCACAATTACAAATACATGAATTAAATATGTACATAATGCATTAAATATGATGGATGAATCTAGATTTTTAGATTCATTGTGCCTCTTGGTTGAAATGATGCCTTTGTTAAGCTTAAAAGGATGCAACTTGTCACCTTAGTAATTGATTGAGCTGGTTCATCACTTATTTCATTATTAGGTTTCCAGCAAAAATGTTTTATTTTAGGAGGTATATTGAGTTTCCATATGGAATTCCAAATTTCTTTCATGGAGTTTGAATCGGAGGAGATTCCATCGATTTTAGATGTCATGAATAGCTTGTATACACATTTAACTGTGTACCTGTCTAATTTATCGAAGTGCCATATGATTTTATCATTTAGGAGGGGATTGATTTGGACTTTCCTTATAACCTCAAATGATATACCTGATTTGATATATTATTGATATGCTTGATTTGATATATCAATGATATACCTCATTTGAAATATCATTTATATATTTGAAAAATCTAGAAGGGTAAAATTAAAATAACTAAAAAAAACCAAAAAGTTGATTTTAATCTAAGACACCAAGTTGAAAAAAGCTAATACATAAGGAACTAAATTAAAACTTCTTAACCAATAGAGACTAAAATAAAAAACAAAATCGCAACATAACTTTTTATACCATGCAATTCAATTCTCTTTTTTTTTTTAAATTAGAAAAAAAAATCTCTTTTTTAAATAGCACAAATTAGTGGATTGATGTAATTTGTGAGAAAAGTAATCAAAAGACAACTATAGTTATCAAATATGAGTAATTGATTATCAGTTAAAAATCATTTTTAGCCTCCAATTTAGTCTCTAAACTTTGATTTATAACGATTTAGTTCATCTACTCTCAATTTTGTAACAATTTAGTCCATGTACTTCTAATTTTATAACAATTTAGTCATATCAAACTTTAATAACTAATAATTTAGTTTACGTTCCTGCACTTTTAAATCTGTATCATACACACACATACACATACATTATACATATACATACACACATACATATACATATGTATAGTTGAGACGATATGTGAAATAGATAGAATTTTAAAAACATTTCAAAATCAAGCAACTTGAATAACAACAAACTTGTTTTCAAAAAAAAAAAAAATAATAATAACAACAAACTAAGTTTTATATAATGAACCTTTGAATTCCCCTATAAAATTATAGTCCCCCAATATAGCATCCAAGGAAGAAGCTTCTTCACTTACATGATTGTCCCTCTCGTGCCCACATGTGTAATTCATATTCTTCTTTGCAATAACAACACATAGTAGAGACAACATGTTAGGCAACCTAACTTTTTTATACAACCATGGAGCAAAGTACAAGTTTCCTTTTTCCTTTTTCTTTTTTTTATTTAATTTTTTATCCACTTTTTCTTTTTCATTTTTAGACCAAAGAATATCCTTTTTTTTTTCTTTATAATTATTATATGTGTGCATTTATGTACTTTGGTGAAGTGATCTTAAGCTTTCATTTATTGACTTCCCACATAACATTTCAATTAAGAAGATTACACTACCATATAAGAGCCATCACGAGGAATTAATATAAAGAAACTATTCGTACTTTATAATAAAAAAGAAAATTCTCGAGGTTTATGTGTTTTTCGAAAACTCAAGTAGCTCGCCCCTATTTCTAAGGGGGCTTATATATTGTACTTGACTGATATATGACGCCCACAGACTTTCAAGTTGGGTTGGAGCTCTCCACTCACTAGTGATCGTGAAGTCACTAAATGAACTCCTCTGTTTCTGTCGAAGGTGCTGACCGTTTTTGAAAGTGTGAAGAAGGGATATGTTTTCTGCAACAGAAAAAAAAATGTGGTTAGGTGAAGAAGACCGTCGCCTACTAAAAGAAAAGGGACTATAACTTTTTGAAGAAAAGCAGCGACAAGCCATTGATACTCCGCACATCTTTACGGAGAATTCAATTATTTGTACTATTTGATCAATGTTTTTTTTCCCGTTGAGAGGATGTGACATATAATTTTAGAGATTCAAACCTTTATGATGTATTATTATCATAATATAGTTAATTAAATCACTGCAACATAAACATGCTACTTGTCTAATTTGATTTGTTTGTGAGAATGAAGACTATCCCTATATGTAAGGTTACTAATACCTTTAGTATGCTTTGTCCTAACTTAGATATATTTTTTTTTGTAGAAAATTGTATAAGAGGTAATCTAACATAAGATTGTTCCATCCAACCCAAACATGCATAATTTAACTTTGAAGTTTATATGATTGGATCATTGAAAATGAAGTTGTACCTTGTTGATAAAGATAGTAATTATCATGCTCATCCCAAAGACCAAAAGACCAAAGAGTATGGAGGAGTACATGCCTATTAGCCTCTGCAACGTGATTTACAAAGTAGTTGCGAAGACCATTGCGAATAGGATGAAAAAGGTGCTGGACAATATTATCTCTCAGTCCCAATCTGCTTTTGTGCCTGAGAGGCTGATTACTGACAATGTAGTGGTGGGTTTCGAATGCATTCACACTATTAATAATAGGAGAGTTGGAAAGTCTGGGCTGGCAACTTTGAAACTCGACATGAGTAAAGCCTATGACCGTGTGGAATGGGAGTACATCAGGAAGATTATGACCCAAATGGGGTTCTCTAGCAGATGGACTGGTCTTATCATGAGGTGCTTGGAGTCTGTCAGTTTTCAGGTGTTGATCAATGGCATTCCTCAGGAAGTGTTTAGGCCTAAAAGGGGTATTCGTCAAGGAGATCCCCTTTCGCCTTATCTCTAACGCTCTTTAACAGGGAGGAATCTAAATCTAACTCTAAACTTTCTAGTATTAGAATTAACAAGCATAGTCCTACTATAACTCACCTCTTTTTTGCAGATGACAGCTTGGTGTTCTTCAAAGCATCTAAAGAGGAAGGAGCGTGTATCAAAAAAACGCTTTAGATTTATGAGAATGCTTCAGGCCAGAAAGTTAACCTGGAAAAGTCTATATGCATGATAAGCAAGAATGTGAGCGATGGCCTAGCTACAGAGATCGGCAAGGAGCTGGGAGTTGCCCAATCAGACTCTAGAGGCCACTACCTTGGCCTCCCAGCTCAGACGGGAAGACAGAAAGGGATCATGTTCAGTAAAATCAAAGACAGAGTTTGGAAAGCCCTACAAGGATGGAAGGAAAAACTCTTTTCGGCAGGAGGGAAAGAAATTCTTATCAAAGCTATAGTCCAAGCCATTCCTCTGTACACCATGAGCTGCTTTAAAATTCCCAAAACCATTTGTGAAGAGATTAATAGGGCTTGCACAAATTTTTGGTGGGGTTCTTCTAAAGCTAAGAGAAAAACTCACTGGGCTAGTTGGAGCAGGATGTCCCACAACAAATTTTTTGGTGGCATGGGGTTCAGAGACTTAGAATCTTTTAACAAAGATTAGTTGGAGGATTATCAAAGCTCCTAATAGCCTCATGGCTCGGGTGTTGGAGTTATCGTAATATTAGTCTAGGGTTTATCTTTTTAAGCATAGGTATTCTTTCAGGGGCAGTATGGGCTAATGAGACATGGGGATCATATTGGAATTGGGACCCAAAGGAAACTTGGGCATTTATTACTTGGACCATATTCGCAATTTATTTACATACGCGAACAAATAAAAATTTTGAAGGTGTAAATTATGCAATTGTGGCTTCACGCCTGATATTTTTCTATAGTATAGACAGTAATGGTATCAACTTATATGTCAATGTTCTATTCGATGGGATGGAATATAAATCAAATAATATAAATCAAATAGAAATTATCTTTTGGAGAGATGCCCGAGTGGTTGATAGCTCCGGTTTTGAAGACCGGTATAGTTCGAAACAAAGAACTATCGAGGGTTCGAATCCCTCTCTCTCCTTTTGCTCGGCGAATGTACCCATTCCAAATTTAAGTCCAATCAAATGATCTGCAGCTGCTAATATATCTCGCGGTAACAAAAATGTATTGTTCTCAGGTATATCAAGATTAAGTCTCGCCCGAGGAGGGGCTCGCGTCTGATTAGCTAGTTGGTGAGGCAATAGCTTACCAAGGCGATGATCAGTAGTTGGTCCGAGAGGATGATCAGCCACACTGGGACTGAGACACGGCCCAGACTCCTACGGGAGGCAGCCGTGGGGAATTTTCCGCAATGGGCGAAAGCATGACGAAGCAATGTCGCGTGGAGGTAGAAGGCCTACGGGTCGTGAACTTCTTTTCCCGGAGAAGAAGCAATGACGGTATCTGGGGAATAAGCATCGGCTAACTCTGTGCCAGCAGCCGCGGTAATATAGAGGATGCAAGCGTTATCCGGAATGATTGGGCGTAAAGCGTCTGTAGGTGGCTTTTTAAGTCCGCCGTCAAATCCCAGGGCTCAACCCTGGACAGGCGGTGGAAACTACCAAGCTGGAGTACGGTAGGGGCAGAGGGAATTTCCGGTGGAGCGGTGAAATGCGTAGAGATCGGAAAGAACACCAACGACGAAAGCACTCTGCTGCCTCAAAGCAACTTCTAAAAGGAATGCTTCAATAGTGTGGAAAAGCATTTTGTGGGGAAGATCTCTATTTATCGAAGGATACAGATGGAAAGTGGGCAGCGGAAAGAGAGTCTATATTGATGAAGATCCCTGGCTGTTGAATGATTGTTGCTGGAAACCTCTGAATGTCCATCAGGAACTTAAAGGAAAGAAAGTTATGGACATTCTGAACCCAGATGGATCGTGGAAAGAAGATCTGATTTCAAATTCCTTCATTTCGAGCGATGTGGATACTATTTTAAGCATGCCAAAGAGAAATATGAACTCTGAAGATGAAATTATTTGGGGGAAAGACTCGAAAGGAGGCTTCACGATAAAAAGTGCTTATCATTTAGCCACCCAAATGGATTCCCATCTTTCAGCGGCTACCTCTGATCCTAAGGACACTAAAAGACTTTGGAAGTCTATTTGGCAACTTGATAGCATACCAAAAGTGAAAATCCACCTTTGGAAAGCTACGAGCGATGTCCTCCCGACTCTGGAAAACATTAAGAAAATGGGAGTTTTTACTAACGAGTTGTGTTTTCTTTGCAGGAAACATAAGGAGGATGTAGAGCATCTGTTTTGGAATTGCAAAATGGTAAGAAATATTTGGGGCATTCTATTCCCAATTCTTATTCCGGCTATTTCGCATTGCAGAAGCTGGTGGAAATTTAAAGACTATTGGGATGTCGCATTGAGGTGTCTGAGTAGCAAAGAGGCTGGGGAGGCGAGCTTTGTGATCTGGAAGCTTTGGCAAAAAAGAAACCAACTAAAGCAGAGCAGATGTATTCCAGACTCAGAGCAGTTCATTCAAGACGTGCTACATGCCATTGGAAGATATCGAAGTGAGAAAGAGTTGTCGTACCTGGCGAAAACAAAGACCCCTCCGAGTCCCAGAAGTTGGATCCCTTCGGTGGGTACTCAATGGAAATTGAATGTGGACGCCGCTTGGTTTGACGCTTCTAGCTCTGGAGGGTTGGGGTGGATAATCCGAGACTCAGACGGTTCTTTGATTGGAGCTGGATGCAAGAAAACCCACAAGAATTTAGAGATTAAAATGTTGGAATCTTCAGCAATTCTCGAGGGCCTCCTTCAAACCGAGAAGTGCTTTAGGGCTTACCCGGAGTTTGGCAACCGTGAGGTGGTTGTTGAGTCTGATGCGACGACAGTAATCAAGTTGATCAGGGGAGAAGAGGAAGATCGTTCTGAGATTTCCATTCTGATCGACGAAATTTGTGAGAAGACGAAGAGGCCCAATGCTTTCTCCTTCTCCTTTTGCCCGCGTTCTTGTAATTTTTTGGCGCACTCTCTAGCGCGCGCGGTAGTTGATAACTTTAATTTTGTTTTTTGGGCTTTTGATCCTTCTCTTTGCTCGAGATTGGATGGTTTCTTTGGTGAAAGGCGATTTTTGCCGCCTTGGTTCGCCTCCATTTTGGAGGTGGTTGACTCTGTACCTAACTATAATAAAGATAGTAATTATCGGTTCTTTTCAGCCTTCTTTAACCATGCCTACATATAGCGTCAATATCCCCTCTCATTTGAATATCGGTTCTTTTCAGCCTTTCTTTAACCATGCCTACATATAGCGTCAATATCCCCTCTCATTTGAATGTGGTGTACGTCAGCTTATTCATGTACTCTTAAGCATAAAGTAATACTCACAAATAATCTTTCCAACTACAAGAATGCTTATAGCTTAAAGCTGATCATGAATTTTCAAAAATATGGAAATTAAACTTAACTAATTCAGTGTACTACTAATAATCGAACCTCTGACCTCATGGTCGAGGGTACATGCCAATTACCGCTGAGCCAAGCTCACTTTGGTAATTATTATTTGAAAAAGGGTACTAATTATATTACTTGAATAAATTAGGATTTAATTCGATGGAATAGAGTTTCACCCTGAAAATTGACCGAACTTATTATTATTATTATTATTATTATTATTATTATTATTATTTGTGGTCTTAAATACTTATCCAAAAAAGGCATAGACCCGAATCAAAGTTTATAACAATTTGCTAATTGATTAGTGATAAGACTAAAATACTTTTTAGAAGAAATTCCTAAATGAAAAAAAAAAAAAAAAAAAAAAAAAAACACTTTCATAAAAAATTGAGATCAACATAAACCAATAAATAATTTATACTACAACGATATCTCAACTAGTGGTTGAAAGTTAAAATCTCATGGTTGATTCATTAACTTCAATCTTTTAAAACATTTATGAACTTTTTAAACATCTTATTAATTCAATCATTTACACTAAATTTTCATAATGAATTTTAAAGAAATCTAGTACTATAATTTAATCAAATTCGTGTAAAAGAAAAGTAAAAAAAAAAAAAAAAAAGACAAAAATGAGTAGTTATAAAAATTTATAGAGTAAAATAGAATGATTATGCAATAGCAAAAGAAAAATTAGAGTGAAATATAAAAGAAAAACCTGCAAATTTTTTAATTTAAAGTAATCAAACATACATTTAAATTATCCCATATCCAAATATTCTTGGTAAAAAAAAGTTAATAATCTTCTCCCCTTATTATTTTTATTAAAAAATCAATGGATTTTAGAATTTTAGTGAATCATGGGGACTTTATAACTTAACCTTTGGTTTGATCTTTTTGATAAGGCATCATCTCATGATGCCAACAAAGCAAACATGCGATCTGATACGACATGTCGGCTGGAGTTTGGTTTAAGCTGAGGATACATATTTAACGAATTTTTGTTTTTTACTCAGCTGTCATCTTTTTAAGTTCACAAAATTATTTTTAAAAAAAGCTGTCATCTTTTTAGTTGGCTTTCATTGGATGAGAGAATTGTCATCATTTGCTTTTTGTATGCTTTATTTTATTTTAATTCATTTGTTTAAAAATATAATATTACAAGTTATATATAAATTGGTATACTCTTCAAAATATATATATATATATATATATATATATATATATATATATATATATATATTGGTATAAGTTATTTTTGTTTTTATTTTATAGGTGAGTAACAGGTTTGTTTTCTCCAATTAAAAATATAGTATTTCCAACTCAATTAATAAAAAAAAGTTTCTTTAACATCATTTGTGACAAATAAAATTTAATGGGAAAAATTCAATACATGAAGGAGAAAGTTGGAACTTCCAAAAGATTAATGATCAAATTAAAGAAATAATTCAACGAGGGCTAAGTTAAAAAATAATAATGATAAAAAGAAATCGTTTATGAAAATACATCAATTCGAAATGATTTAAGAAATAATTGTGTCCTAACATGCTTTAATTAAAATATTGTTTTAACTTCATTTATCCAAAAAAAAATCAACTTTATAAATAATTCAAAGTTGAAATAGTGATGTCCAAAGAATAGTTCTCAAGTTTGTGGAATTGTAAATATTTCTTAAAAATTATGAAAATGAAAAAGTTAGTATAGATAAAATCTTTCTAAGCAAATTTCATTAAAATTTATTAAAAAAATAATAATACAAGGTTGAAAATAAAATTTAAAAATTTAAGTCACCTGAACATTGCTCGACTGATACAAACATATATATTCAATAGTTAAGGGATAAAAAAAAGTAATAAACGTTTAAAACGTTAAACACAAAAATTGAAAACCAACTTCCATATATATCAGTAACCAAATACATACAAATTCATAGAACACAAGAGATAGATAGAATGACATTTTTGTCGGTAGGACATTAATGTTCCCTAGGGTAGGACACCCTAAAAGTCTAATTCTAAAATACAAAAATACAATTCAATTGGAATCTCTATCGTCATTGGCTAAAAAGTTGACTCCAACAACTCCTTTTAAAATTAATTAGGCTTTGGTTCATATCAAAGAGAAGTTATATATCATGCTTTTTATACATTAAATATGTAACTTGATATGCTTTGTAGGTTTAGAAAATAAAATTATTCCTTCATTTTTTTTTTATTATGTAGAGGTCTATTGTGTTTAGTTGGGATATTGATTGAAGGAAGTTGGCCAAATGGAAAAGAAAAATCCTTTATTTAGTATTCATTTTGTCCACATAAGGACCACATTAGTAATGATCTTGATCATATTTAAAGGTGGATCCAGAAAATATAGTTTGAGGGCCAAATTTTGATAGTGTTTTGAAAGCCAACAATACCATTCCGTTATATCAACCAACGATTGATTCTACTTTAAAAACCATTTTTAAACTTTAGGAACTAATTAAAAATCAAATTCAAACTTTGGAGACCAAACATGTCAGGTTTGGAGTTTGGAGAACCAAATATAAACTAAGTTCAAGTATAATATCAATGATCAAAAGTGTTAGTTTCTAAAATCTAGAAACAAAATAGAAGTTTAAATCGCAAAGACCAAATTTAGTTTGAACACATTGATATTAATTTGATTAAAATATCATTTTGGTCCCTCTAATTTGAGTCTTATTCCATTTTAGTCTCTATATTTTAAAATTTTTAAACTTAGTCCTATACTTAATCTTAAAGTCAGTCCTTATTGTTAGTTTGAAGTTAATTTTTTTTTTATAAAAGTATATAAGAGATTAAAACTTCAAATAATAAGAGTTTTTTTTCCTATAAGATTTTGAATTTCTAGTTTCTTTAAAAAAGTAAATTTTGAAAAATAAAAATATTTGTATCATTTATATATATATTTTTTTTATTAACTTAGAGTTGATATTTTTAGTAAAACAAATGTGGAGTATAGGATTTCCTCAACAAAAGAGTACATATTCTATTTAAAATTGGGAAAATATCTATCCTTCAATTTGAAGGAAAGAGCAAGCAATTTTTCAAGTTTGACATATATATATTAGATTTTTATTTATTTATTTATTTATTTTTGAGGGGCTAGCCTCCCTAAATCTGCCTCTCTTGATATTAAATAATGATGTTGATACTTGATAGTTTATTATTTTTTTTAATGTCTAAATTTCATTTTAGTTATTAAACTCCCCTACTTATTTTGGTTTAATTTCTAATTTTAAAATGTTTTTTTAGTTCTTGAATTAGACATACAAAAAATATATACATATATATTTTAGATTTTGATAAATTATTTTGTAGAAATCTAATGTGATTGATGGGTAGTTTTAATTTCTAATTTTAAAATGTTTTATTTCAGTAGAAATTGGATGTGATATATGTTTTCATTCATTTATTTATAAGTATTTATACATAGATAAATATTGAATGCTACATGTAATGTCAAGTTTTAAAATGTGATCTGGTTTTTTATTAATAAAATTCATAGACCGCTAAAGTAGTTTATTATTCAAAATATAGAAACTAACAAAAAATAATAATAATAAATTGAAAGTTTAAAATCATAAAATATGCCATATCTATACAAGTTTAGAGGCAACTAACAAATTAAGCATTTTAGGGACTAAAATAAAAATTAATCCTTTTACACTTTTGTAATAACTTTTATTATTCGTCTTTATATTCATATTCCTGAAATTTTTATTAATACTTTACGGTATACTACCCTTAACATTCATGTTAACTCTTACAAAAATAACGACATGTTAATGACATTCTATTTTCAATAAAATTTGAATGTATTTTTCTCACTTATTTGACATGTTTATACTTAGAAGAATAAAATTTAATTGGTGTGAGTACAATCTCAAAATTGAAAATCATTCTTCCAAAAAAAAAAAAGAAAATGTACCATTTACATATTACTTTATTTTATTTAACTGCTAATTTTGTTCAATCATTAGTCTCTCTCCTATTATATCATATAAGTCAAATAAAGATTACATAAAATCACAACTCAAAATTTGAGATCCCTAATTCAATATTTAAAAAATTAGAGAATAAACAAACACCACATCCAAATCAAGTCATTTAACTAATTTCCAATACTAACATTATTTTCTCATTTTTTTTTTAAACCCCACCATTTATCTCAGAAAAAAGAAAGAAAAAAAAAAAAAAAACCCACCATGGAGTTTGGAATTTTATATTTCAATCATTTTTTTTTAAAAAAAAAAAACCATCTTGGAGTTGGAATTTTGTATTTCAATCATAGCTTTAAATTTTGTTTTAATTTAGAGAGAGAAGCTTATGGATTGGATAAGTATTTAAAAATACAAAAACTAATCTTGTGGATGATGGAGTTCTTTAGTCAAATAAGCAACCAATTAAAAGTATCCAACAAATTCCGTATAATCCGTTTGATTTATTTTGATTTTTGACTTTCTCCATAAGCAATTTTTTTTTCTTTTTCTTTTTTTTTTTTTTTTTTTGAAATATCTCCATAAGCAATTTATTTATAATATGAAATGATGTCAATTAATCAAATCATCTTCACCAGTGTGGTACAGCAAAGCAATCATGTCTTTCAATAGACAACCAATTAATTTGTCCGTACAAATTTAACTAAAACTAAAAATAAAATAAAAGATAGGTATAGTCACTTTTTTTATAATTTAATTCTTTTTATAATTTAATTAACTTTTCGGTCTGAATCATTTTGTAATTATTGTATCAATTGAATGAGGTATCGTCTTTGTTGTTCATTATTTGAGTACGGTGATCTATAAGTTATTTATTGGCGAGCTAGTATTATTATTTTTATTTTCTTTTGAAATCAAATTTAAGAATTAATTGCTAACAAGAACATAGCTCAACTGGCATAAAACTGAGGAAATCAAAATTTTCAAGAAAACTGAATGAAACCAGTCGGTTCGACTTAGCTCGGCTCTATTTCTCAATTTGAGTCAGTTTTTTTTACACTCCACGACACTAATGGATTATCTAGCTACTAACATTGATTTTGGTAGCAACCCTAGTCCTAAGAGACATATAAAAAACAACCATTTCATCATAGAAGAGAGAGTTGATCGTGGGTAACCAAGTACAATGCTATTTTGAAGAAATAGACCTCGAAATATTGTCACATTGAAGAACCCTAGATTTCAGTAGATACAAAGTGCTTCATCCTCCTTCAGACATCTACTTGAAAGAGTAGGTTTCTATCAACTTAATTCTCCTTGAAAAATGAAGTTTCGAGTTAGATTGTTTTCCTTTTTTTTTTTATTTTTATTTTATTATTCAGTTTATTCACTTTTGCTAAAGCGAGCATAGCTCAGTGGTAATTGACATGTACCCTTGACCAAAAAGAAGTTTATTCGCTTTTTCGTTCCTTTCGTAATGATCATTTTAGTTTATGTTTTTGTACTCTTTTGAATTCTAAGTTAATATGAAGTTAGATTTCAATTCAAGCCATGTTTATCTTTTCTACTTCTATGAACTAAACTCTTTTTTAGGATTCATAGTTGTGGATGTCCTAAAGGAAGTTATAAAGCCTATAATATAGCAACTTTGTCCATCCTCTGGCATTGATTGCTCTTATTGATTCTAAACCTCATTGTTAACCAGGGGTCGATCCACAAAGGGGCAAGGGGCACGTGCCCCTGAACTTCAAACAATATAAATTATATATATAACTTGCGGCCTTAAAATCAAAAGATTACTTTGGCTTAGTGGTTTCTGCATAGGTTTGCGTGAACGTGTGCCCCCTTTCCCTATCTCTGAGTTCGTATCTCATCAAATGCATAAGTTCATTTTTCAAACAGAATAATTTAAACTTTTAAAAAATATATTTTTATGTTTTTGTTTAAGCTTTTCATCACTTTATCTTCGTACTTTGTTACTCATTTTATTTTAGTTCGTACACTTTCATTTATTCAAATTTAGACTATGTAATTTCAATAAATCTTTGTCATTATTAATTTAAAGTTACTTTTTATAGAATTTGATAAGCTAATAATCATAATTTTAACTTAAGAACAAACATCGTTGTTAATATGTTTTCAAAATTTGTAAAGTGAAAGCTAATAGAGACTAAATTTGTTTTGAAAAAAGTTAACCATTGACTAATGTTAAGATTATTAAAAGTACAAGGATTATATTTCGACATTTGGAATCATTGAGAATAAAATAGAAATAGTTCCAAAGTACAATGATCAAAATGGTATTTTAACCTAAAAGGAATTTGAAACGAGTTTATAAATTTCTTTAAAAAATTTAGGAAAAAAAAAAATCAATTCTACCACTAAACGTTGGGGTATTAATTAAAATTTCAAACTAATAATTGTATCAATTTAAATTCTAAACATTCATAATCTAATTTTATGTATAATGAAACTATAAACTTCCAATTTTGTATTTAGTAAGTCTATGAATTTTAAAAAATGTAAAATAAGTCTCATCTACAAAACAAAAAATTGAAAGTTTAAAGATTCTATCAGACACATTTTTAAGTTTAGGGATTATAGACACAAACCCAAAATTGCAGGGGCTAAGCTTGTAATTTAACCTAATTGATATTATGTAATTTAAATATTGTATCAACCCCCGACATAAAATTCTGGATCCGCCACATTTATTAACTTAGATTGATCACCTAGATTAGCATATCAATGTTGAGTTCAATATTAAAAGGGTTAGAGAAAATTATGGTTTTCATAAAATCAATATAAAAGAAAAGCCTAAATACAAGATTTCGTTGCTTGACCCTAGACATAGGACAACGTCTATAGGACCAATAATAAAGTTGCAAGATTATTTATCTAAGTTCAAATTAGTCATTAGAAATATAAGTTTAATTGCTTAGATAAAAACGCTTTTTTTTTTTATTGAATAAGATAAAAACGCTTTTAAAAAGGTTGAATAAGAGGTAAATTAATTTGATTCATTGTGCAAAGTGTTGTGAGGAAAGTTTGCAGGCACATCATACTTTGGGGCTAAAACTGACTTTATTCCCTCCTTTACAATTCTTATATTTGATTTATCTTCAATATTATCCTTTTCTAAATTATTTTATTAATTATCAAACTATATGGATTTGTTAACAATTTTTTGTTTTCTATTTTCTAAAACCAAAAAACCAAACATGTTTGATAATTGTTTTTCATTTTCTGTTTTTTTATACATATATAATAAACCCAAACAAGTCATTTGATAACGGTTTTTAAAATTTTATATCTTTTATAAAAGAAAAAAGTTTAAGCTGATTTTTTATAATATTTATTATTTGATATATTATTGTTTAGTTGTAAAAAATACAACTATTTTGAATGCATTAACTACCCGCTAATTGATTAAAAGACAAATAACAAAATAAACATATTTAAAACATTTAAGTAGCAATTATCATTCATCAGTTAATAAAATAATGAATTGCACAACATATGATAGGTTATTTTGTGTCCTTGTAGTATATAAAAACATGTGCTTCAAAAAATAAGAAAACTAGCCTTTAATAGCTTAAAACATCTCTGGATCATATTACAAAGTAATGAACGTGTCAATAGTAGAATAACTATTTTCTACTCTTGTAGTTGGCATCTATCGTTTCTAAGCTCACGTAAATGATATATTCCTCTCCACGATAAAGTAATAAAAAAACAAACATTATGGTGTAGTTGAAATCAATAAGATAAATTCAAGGGAAAAATATACTTTTGGTCCCTGAGGTTTGGGTTAAGTTACACTTTGATCCCTGAGTTTTCAAACTCAACAATTTAGTCCCTGAGGTTTGAGATAAGGAGCAATTTGGTCCCTGCCATCCATTTTGTCGGTAAATCTAACGGGCTGCTGATGTGACACTATTATTTTAATAAAAAAATTATTTTTTTTTTAATTTTTAAATAAAATATATTAAAATGATAAAAATATATATATATTTTTTAATTCTTTCTCTCCTTCTTTTTCTTCTCCATCTCCTTCTTCCTTCAACCTTGTCTTCTTCCCTTCTTCTTCAACATGTCGATGGCGGTCGGAGGCCGGCGACCACCGCTCGTCGGCGGCCAGCCGTCGTCGGCGACCTTTTTCTTTTCTTTTCTTTTCTTTTCTCCCCTCATCTTTTCTTCTTCTTTTCTCATTTTCGACAATATTTTTTTAAAAATGTGTTGCCTCACCGGAAAATCGAAGGAGGGAGGTCCCTCCTGTTGAGGATCCCACATCGGAAAGATTGGTGGAGACCTCACAATATATAAGCTTCAAGGGTCACTCCACTCATTAGCCAATTGGTTTTGAGATGGAAGCCCATATAATCTAATATGGTATCAGAGCCCATTAAACCCAAACGGGTATTCGGTCCAATAAAAAAGAAATTGGGATCCGATCCAAGAATGGTGAACCCAAAGAGAGACACCATCTTGAGGGGGCATGTTGAGGATCCCACATCGGAAAGATTGGTGGAGACCTCACAATATATAAGCTTCAAGAGTCACTCCACTCATAGCCAATTGGTTTTGAGATGGAAGCCCATATAATCTAATACCTCCCTCCCTCCCCGTTCCAGATCTAGGGACCAACGTGCGAGAGATGGAGAGGGAAACAACTGTTGGGTTGTTGTTCGCGCGCGACTGCTAGCGTGGCCAATGTCTTGCTCGCCGAAGAAGAAAACGAAAGGAGGAAGGAGGCTCCGACGGCGGAATCGAAGGGCCTTCGTTTTCTGCTTTTTTTTTTTAACAGTGAAAAAGGGGAGGAGTAAGAAAAAGAAAAGAAGGGAAAAAAAAGTCGCCGAATGCCGGCCGCCGGAGATATGAAGAAGATGGAAGAAATGGAGAAGAAAGAAGATGAAGAATAAGAATAAGAGAGAAGGAGAAGTAATTTAAAAAATAATGAAATAATAATATTTTATATATTTTTATTTAAAATAATTAAAAATTCATTTTTTAATTAAAATAATAGTGCCACATCAGCTGTCGTCAGTGGCGGATCCAGGATTTTATACCACGGGGGGCACAAGTTCATATAAATGCAACTTTAGAAGCATTGATACAATATTTAAATACATAATATCGATTAGGTTAAATTACAAGTTTAGCTTCTGAATTTTTGGATTTGTGTCTATGGTCCCTAAACTTAAAAATGTGTCTAAGAGAATCCTAAACTTTCAATTTTGTGTCCAATAAGTTCTTGAATTTTCAATTTTGTGTCTCATAGGTGTTATTTGACATTTTTCAAAATTCACGGGCTTACCAAACACAAAATTGAAAGTTTAAAGTTTCATTAGACATAAAATTCAATTATGAATGTTTAGGATTTAAATTGATACAATTATTAGTATGGAGTTTTAATTGACCCCAAAGTTTAGGGGTAGAATTGATTTTTTTCCTAATTTTTTAAAAAGAAACTTATAAACTCATTTCATATTCTTTTTAGGTTAAAATATCATTTTGGTCATTGTATTTTGGAACTTATTTTATTTTATTGTCAATAATTCCAATGTTCAAATATAATCCTTGTACTTTTAATAATCTTAAAATTAGTCTATGGTTAACGTTTTCAAAACAAATTTAGTCTTTATTAGCTTTCGCTTTATAAATTTTGAAAACATATTAACAATTGGTGTGTTTTCTTTAGGGAAAATTATGATTATTACCATGTTTTAGAGTAACTTCAAATTAATAATGACTAATCTAAAGATTCATTAAAATTACATAGGCTAAATTTGAATGTATGAAAATATATGAACTAAATTAGAATGGGTCACAAAATACAAAGATCAACAATACTATTTTAACATTCGTTCTATTTCATAGGAGGATTTAAATTCATCAAAGAAAATGAAAATTTTATTTATTAGATAATGATAAAAAAAAAAAGCTTAAACAAAAATATAAAAATATATTTTTAAAATGTTTAAATTATTCTGTTTGAAAAATCAATATATGTTATTAATGAAAAGCAAAACTGAAAATCACATTTGCCTAAAAAAACTGAACTATTAAAAAAAAAAGAAAAAGAAAAAACTGAAAATAACAGAAAAATAAATAAATAAATATGTACTTATCGAACTCAGGAAAAAAACTGAAAAACTGAACCATTAAAAATAAACCAAGAAAAGAAAAATGAAAAGATGAAAGAGGGGTCGGCCTAAAAAAAACTGAACTGAAAAAAGAAAAAATATATACCTATAATTGGATTTGAACCCAGGACCACGCAGGGGGCACCAACACACAGAGAGGGACACAAACCAACACGCCAAAGATATATTTTAAAATGAAATCGGCATATTTAATATATATAATATAAAAAGTTTTAAATTGAGGGGGGCACGTGCCCCCCTTGCCCCTTCTTAAATCCGCCCCTGGCTGTCGTTAGGATTTAACGGCAAAATGGATGGCAAAGACCAAATTGCTCCTTATATCAAATCTCATGGGTATTTTTGTTGAGTTTGAAAACTCAGGAACCAAAGTGTATTTTTTCCTAAATTCAATTTGTTCAATAAAAAAGAATAGTATTTTTTTAATACAAGTTATGACAACAAAAATATATATATATAATAATTTTTTTTTAAATGGTAAAAAGATCCCTTCAATTAACTCAAAGATTGCTCAAAATAGTTGTACAGAAAACTTATAATTGAAGGACTTTAACTTTGTAAGAAAAGAAAGAGGAAAAAAATGGGAAAAAAAGAAAATGGAAAAACGAGAAAAGAAAAATATAATAATAGAAAGATGAAAGCTGTTGGACTTACCGGCTGTAGTGTAGATGCATGGTGTGTGTAAGTGATGAACATTTTTAAAAACTAAACAACTAAAAAATGACTCCGTTTGACAACCATTTGATTTTTGGTTTTTGGTTTTTGAAAATTAAGCTTAAAAACACTACATGCATCTACAAGTTTCTTTATTTTGTTATCTACCTCCTTCCCATGTTTTCAAAAACAAAGTATCAAATTTTGAAAACTAGAAAAAATAGTTTTCAAAAACTTATTTTTGTTTTTGAAATTTAACTAGAAACTCAAGTGTGTCTTTAACAAGGATGAAATCATTGTAAGGAAATTGGATGAAAATAAGCATAATTTTAAAAAACCAAATGATTATCAAACGGGACCTTAAATTAGTTATCAAACAACTCTAATTTTTAAAAACCAAAAACCAAAAATAAAAAACAGAAAACAAAATGGTTATCAAATGACCTCTAAATTATTGCACTTATTAAAGTTGGACTAAATTATTACTTCTTTGTATAATTTTTTTTCATAATTCATATAAAGGCTAAAAGTGGTTTTTAACCTAAAATCTATGATTTTGGATATGTTTTGTTTAACTTTTCAAGTATTTAATTTTGAAAAATAAAATATTTTGATAAAAATTTTAGTGTTTGGCAACCACTAAAAATTAATTATTAAAAAATGAGATTAAGATAACCATCTTAAGAGAAACACTTAAAAACAAATTTTTTAAAAAGAGTTTGTAAGTATACGATAACTTGAGTTCAAAAACACTTATAAGGAAATGTAACCAAACATACAAGTGATTAAATTCTAAACAACTTTTATACGAAATGTTAAAAAAAATGTGTTCTTGAAAAACAGTAAATTAAAAGGTACTCCAAACGAGTCTTTAATGTTATAAAATTAAACATTTGTTAAGAAATCAGTTCATCAAAGTAAATACAATTTAAAACAAAATGAAATTTTCTCTAAAAAATGGAATAAAGAAAAGCGATATGTGATAGTAGTATGAGTTTAATTCTAGTCAAGGTTTATAATGTCGATGTTAACAGAAATGTTGAAGTCTCAATTTTATGGAAATGTCGATGGAAATATCGATAAAATATCAATGTCGCAAATATTTCTGGAAGATATTTTATAAAAGAATCAAAAAAATATTTAAATTTATAATTAAGTATGTTAGAATTTTAAAATATGTTAAATTACTTATTTTTAGTATTATCTTCATATTAGTTACATTTTGTTACAACTTTATTTATATTTATCGATTTCTTTATGATATAATGTAAATGTCAATTCACCCCTTATTGTCGATGTTGAATTCATGGATATGTGGAAATGTCGACATGTCAACGGAAATTCAATATATTGATTCTAGTTTTATTTTTATTTATTTTAATATGAAATTTTCATTAATTAGAAGGAATACAAGTCACATGGGCTACCAAATGACTAATGGCATTCTTAACTATCTCCTTTAACCAACTAAGATAGTTATCTAACCACAACGCCAACAAGAGCATAGTCCAACCAATATAAAGTTTATATTGTTGACTAAGAGGTCAGAGGATCAAACCTCACAACCACGTGTGTTGTCATATATATATATATATATATATATATATATATATATATATAACCACAACATTAATGGAGTTATGTGTGGTTCTTTGCCAATGGACAACCAGTTGATATTGCTCCCTTGGAACAAAAGAGAAAGAGATTGAGTGAATTGTTGCTAGCATATTTGTACTACGTATCGCTACTATAGTTGATATCAATTTGTGTAACGCCCCAGGTCCAGGATTCGGAATTCAAATTCGGCCCTGAACGACCCTGACATTCCCCTGCGACCTGACCACGTTACCATACTTGTCTTAAATTGCTTCCAAGAGTGAAGACTGTCCCACAAACCAACACGGGGTCCTTTTAGCATGCTTTGTCCTCACTCACATGCTCCCTAAGAAAATTCTCAGGAGGTCACCCAACATAGAACTTCTCCAAGCCAAGCACGCTTAACTTTAAAGTTCCTATAATTGAGCCACCGAAAAAGAATGTGCACCTTGTTGGTATAGGTAGTATCTATCAATTCTTTTAAGCTTATCTTGACTATGCTTTCATGTCCTCAGGATCCCTCTCATTCGGATGTAGTCTCGGTTCATTCATGTACCCCTCCTAACACGGGTGTTACAATTTGTGGTCTATGTTAATAGGTCATGACTAGTGTTTACTGTGTGCTACATTACAATAGGCTATCGTTGACGCCAAATCATGATTAACATCAGTGTAGATAATAAATAGATTTTGATGGACATTAATTGTGGTCTATTATATTACTCACCTTTTTTTTTTCAAAAAATTATATTACTCACCTCGACTATGTTTTTACTGACAGATCTTTGATATAGGACTATATTCTAAATTAAATTTTATGGTAGTGATCACCTATTCTTAATCTTTTTTTAATTAATATTATAAAACCTATTCAATTCAAGTTTGTGAGTTTAACTTTTGGATTTTTTCTTCTTATCGAGTACGTTGACTTCTTAATTGAAATGCTTATTGAGTTTTATCTATAATTCTTTTCACATTAATTAATCGTGATCACCTCTACATAAGAATTCTTATGGGATCTAAAAACTTTGCTTAGATCTTGAAAAAAATATCAATATTCAAAGCTAATTTATTAGGCACTACATTATTTAGAATCTGACAAGATAAATTTTGGATATAATATAATCTTTCCCATAATATTGAATATAGTTTTACTTCTTTTTTTTATTTTAAAGAGGTTGGGAAGTGGGTAGTGATTTTTTTTTTTAAAAAAAAATAGTAGAAAAAAACTACCACTATTGAAATTTGGAAGAACCTTTTGAGTAATTTTAGGCACTACATATAAAATAGCTAGCTAGGTTAAATGAAAAAGTGCATGGTCTTCTAGCATTTATATTGTTATTTTATTTGTTCAATAAATTAACTAAAAATATCTAAATTTGAATTTAGGTAGTAAAAATAAGTAGATTAACACAATCTATTTAGGAGATAATAGTTAACTTATTGTTAAGTTTGATTTAGTTTGTAAAAATGAGTAGAATAATATAACAATTTCACCTCTAAAGTAATACTCATTTTGTTAGTGTAAATCATTAAAAACTTTACAAAAAAAAATTTCTATCTCTCTCTCCGTGTATATTTTTTTGTTAATAATCTCTTTACACAACAGGTTCTCTCATAGTCATTGATCTCTTTAAATTTTCATATTTCAATATTTTCGTTCAACAACATTTAGGAGTGAAGGATTTTGAATCTTTGACTTCTTGATTGAACGTACATCTAATTACCAACCCTTAATTTTTTTCTCAAAAAAAAAAAAAAAAAAAAACCCTTAATTTTTTTAGTGAAATATTGACACCGGAAAATATAATTTTAAAAAAAAAACAGAAAATATAATATTTTTTAAGATGATGCAGCTCAAGGATATATAGCTTAATAAAATGTATTATTTCTTTGAAAAAAAAAAATTACATATTATATAAATACACACCGGATTTGAATCTCTTATTTCAAAATGAAGACACTAATATTTAACTACTTCAATTATGACCAATAAATTGGATTTAGGATTAAATTCATGAGAGGCAAAGTTGCATTAAATGTCCAAGTGAATTGAACATGTTCAATCATTTATTTATAAATAAATATCATAATAAAATATTCAAACTACCCATCTTCATGTTTTTCATTTTCATGAATCCAAACAAAAATTTAAAAATAGAGTCAAAGTCCAATTAGGGTTTCAGTTACCTTTAAATTATGCACATGTATTTTTATTATTATATATATATAGTTTGGATTGAATCATGTACTATTTTTGCTCCATCACATTTGGTTGTTGTTTTTTTTTTTTTTTTTTTTTATCAAAATTTTCTAATACAATACTTTCCTTTGCTTTTCCCCAACATTGCCTCCAACTTGATCATAATTATAATATTCATCATAAATAAATGAATAAAATTATATTTTAAAATATCTCCAAATGTTCTTGATGGCTAGAATTCTATTTCAAGTTTGGTCAGAGACAGCTCATTAATTCTTTTGATCCCTAAAATTTTAGGACCTATCTATCTTCTGTTAAGATTTTTTTTTTCTTTCTTTTTTTTTTTTTAAAAAAAAACTCTAAAAAAGGTATAAGTAGGTAGTGTAGGGAAGAAGAAGATCTTAGTTTTAATATAAATTTTAAACAAATTGGATGCTTCCCCAGTTGAATTTCTTTGAAAAAATAATGATAATTTTAGTTTTTTTTTTTTTTATTTAATAATTGACTTTGAATTCTCACCTCACCAAATACCTAGTTTCAGCTAACTAATTATGTCCAATCAAGTATATGTTTATATTAGCCTACAAATACATATATTCGAAGTTACGTTATTAGTGAATTAATAAAACAAAATCACCGTACGTAAAGAAACGTACAAAATTAAAAATTGAGTTTTAAAGTTTTGGAATCAAAACAAAATAAAGGTGAAAGTGAGATAGGTAGACTAATGAGTGAGCAAACTCAAACAAGCTCTTAGTTTAGGTCCGATTCTATTAAGTTTTTAGTTTGTGGTTTTTGAAAATTAAGTTTATAAACACTATTTTTACTTGTAAATCACTTTTTTTTTTCTATTTTTTTTCATATTTCAGAAAATTAAAAAAATATTTATTTATTTATTATTATTATTTTTTTTAATTTATTTAGGAATTAAAATGTATCATTAATAAAAATGAAAATTATAATAAGAAAATTGAAAGAAAAATTTAAAAAATCACATAGTTATTAGATAGAGGTTGGATTATAAGTTTTTTTTTTTTTTTTTAATTAAAAAAATGAAAAGGCAACGACAAGCTCAAGGCGGCTTTCAGCAATTTGGAAAGTCACACGTGTCCTTGTCGCTTGACCACCATGTCGTCATTAATTCTAAAGAAAAAGCCACCTGTTCATTATTTAAATATCTTTTACATCCAAAATTAAATATCATTTTTGCTCTTCTCAAAAAAAGAAAAAAAGAAAAAGAATATATATATATATATATATATATATATATATATATATATCCAAGGCAACAACTTGGCTCTTACTATAAAAAGATTTGGGTTAGACAACGAAGGTAGTCGGTGAATTTTTAGATTTATGTCTATTTGGTTCATAACTTTAAACCGTGTCTAATAAGACTCTTTAAATTTCGTATTTATGTCTATTTAGACCTTGAATTTTAGAGAGTGTCTAATAGATCTTTCAACTTTCAATTTTGTATCATTTATATTTTCAGAATTTTCAATTTTGAATCTAATAAACCGTTAACTTATTCGGTATTCTTTAAATTTTATGTACCTATTAAAACATAAAATTAAATGTTTAAGGTCCTATTAAACATAAAATTAAATTTAAGTTTATATCTAACAGTGCATATAATTTTAAAAAATTTTGAATTTGTCAAAGACTTATTAGACATAAAATTAAAAGTTCAGAGATTATACTTGGAAATGAACAACAATTTAAAGTTCATTAACTTTTTAAAATATGTAACTTAATAGATTAAATCTTCATTATTTTTGGTTTACTTTTTACATTTTGAAAATATTCTATTTTTATCTTTTAGCCTTTCAAATATTCATTTTAATATTCTATATCATCAACTTTGTATAGTATTTTTTTTTTTTTTTTTTTGTATAGTATTAAGTTAAAATATTATATAATTTATATTTAGTATTTGAACAAATTTGGTAGATATATATATGACGGTTTTTTTTTTTTTTTTGTTACTTTCTGAAGTTTAAATTATTGTGATTTTTTTTTTCTTTTCTCTATTTTTTTCTCTATTTTTTTTTTTTTATATCAATAACATTATTAATTAAATGATGAAATGACATATTTATTGACAAATGTCGCGTAAAAACATAGTAGATGAAAGTTGATAACTTAACTTTAAACTTTTCATAATTCTGGTATAAAGCATGTAATAAGTATTTCTCCACAAAAAAAAATGATAATAACCTACTTTAAATTCAGGGCTGGTTGCAAGGATAGCAATATGAGCCAAAATAATTGCAAATCTAGCAACCCATAAAAAAAATTGCAAAAATGGCAAAATCTAATAGTTTGTGTGTTGCATTTACTAAAATACCCCTCCAGATTTTCTTTCACTGATAGAAAGTTTTTCTATCACTGATAGATTCTATCAGTGATAGAAAGATTTTCTATCAGTGATAGATATTTTCTATCAGTGATAGAAAAATTTTCTATTGAAATTTTCTATCACTGATAGAAAGATTTTCTATCAGTGATAGAAATTTTCTTTCACTGATAGATTCTATCATATGATAGAAAATTTGTCTACTACTGATAGATTCTATCGGCGATAGATATTTTTCTATCACTTGTTCGGTGTTCTATCAATATTTGGTTGTTATTATTTGGTTTTCTATCAGTGTTTGGTTTTTGTTTTTCAGTGTTTGATTTCTATAATCGTTCGTTTTTGCTTTATTTTTCAATGCTCGATTTCACCTTGTATCACAATCGCTGATAGAAACAAAAGATCTTCTATCACTGGTAGAAAAGTATCAGTGATAGAAATATTTTCTATAACTCACGAAAAGTTTTTCTATCAATCTCAGTGATAGAGATAGAAAGTTTTTCTATCACTCATAGAAAGATTTTCTATGAATGATTGAAATTTTTTCTATCACTCTTTGAAAAAATTTCTATAAGTGATAGAAGATTTCTTTCACTGATAGGTTCTATCAGGGATTGAAATATTTTCTATCAAGAGTTTTCTATCATTGATAGAATATCTTTCTATCACTTATAGAATATTAAAAATTCCTATCAGTAATAGAAATCTTTTTATCACTGATAGAAAGCTTTTCTATCGGTGATAGAAAGTTTTTTCTATCACTTATAGATTATATCAGTGATAGAAAGATTTTTATCGGAGATAGAAAGATTTTTATGGGTGATCTTTATCAAAAGTTTTTCTATGATTTTCTATAAAAAAAGTTTTTTTTATCACTGATAGAACCTATCAGTGATAGAAATTTTTTATCACTGATAGAAAAAGTTTCTATTAGTGATAGAAATCTTCTATTCTATCAGTGATAGAAACTTTCTATCACTGATAGAAAATTTTTCTACCACTGATAGAATCTATCAGTCATAGAAATATTAATGATAGAAACTTTCTATCGCCGATAGAAAATTTTTCTACCACTGATAGAATCTATCAATGATAGAAATATCACTGATAGAAACTTTATTCTATCAGTGATAGAAACTTTCTATCACTAATAGAAACTTTATTCTATCACTGATAGAAAATTTTTCTACCACTGATAGAATCTATCAGTAATAAAAAGACTTTCTATCAGTAAATAAAAAATAAAAAATAAAAACTGATGAGAAAGAAGAAGATTGGCACACAGGGGCAATTTAGGAATATAAAAAATTAATTAAAAAATTTTGCCATATTTGCAAATATTTTTAAAAATTTCTATATTTGCAATTATTTACCTTCATGTTGCCACCCATTACAATTATCCTTAAATTCACCCTAAACCTATTATTTAACTTAGTACTATAGGCTAGCCAACATGAGCATAGCTCAACTAGTATAAGGTTTGTTCTAATGATCGAAAGGTCTGTGGTTCGAATTTTCCTACCCCACATGTTGTCAAAAAAAAAAAAAACCTAATACTAGGCTAATTCGAAGTATAGCGTTTAGTGAAACGACATCAATTACCATTTTAAATATCTTTAATACAAAACTTTATTTACAATGAGTGATGAGTGAGATAAATGTGGGGCTCAATCTTCTTTAGAATTCAATGCTCTCAACTGTGTTTGTGAATTTTATTGTCAAAATAAATAACATTTGGGAAAGATCTATTATTGAAGACATCATACATCTTGTGGGGGCAACCACCCATATATTGAAACCCTAAAGTCATAAAAGGAGCCATCTCTATAATTGGAATCCTAAGTTCATTTATGACTATATTATAGAAAGCACTTGACTGACTGTTTGGGGTTTCTTACTAATTTTTTTTTTTTTTTGAAATAGAACGCATCGACCTTTCATACCACCAAGAGAACCGCTCAGAGAGCAACAATACAACGGTAAATCAGACAAAACTACAACCTCCACACACGGAGGATCAGCCTCAAAAGAATAGGACAAGATACCACCCATTATGGTTCACCCTCCCCCTAACACAATCACGTGTCCCAACCTAAATAAATAGTCATATGCTTCCATCTGCTATTCAGCCGCCATCAGGCTCCTCAAACATTCCACACCAAGCCACTTTGTGCAGCACGACATCACCCTACTATTGAAGCCTGCAAACAATATTCCCATCAAAGAGTATTTATGCACATAAGCCAAACGGGAAGAAGATAAGGAGGAAATGGAACATCAACAAAACTCTAATCAATCCCCCCAGATCCTAAGCTTCCCTACACCCTGATCAAACTACTGCAGGCTAATCAAACTTTGCCTGTGGGAAACTATTACAAGCTAATCAAAATAAGAGACATATTAAAACTGTCCCAAGAAATTCTCGCAAGTGTGAAAACCCGGTCTCACCTAAAGCAGCCCTTACTAAACTCAGAACTGATTTATAAAACCCTCCATCCATCTTCCCCCTACACTGGACACACAGCCCCACATGAAAAGCTAAAGAAGACAAATTAGGATGCTAAAACCATACATAGGAGTCTGGCCCAGGGACTCCCCCCTCTTCTAACATGCAACTCTTTCCTACACCTCTTACTTATCAAAACACTGCATGACTATTTTCCTTTTTTTTTTTTTTTTTTTTCAATTCTTTAGATTTCCGTCATGTTTTATTTACAGGGTACTAGCTTTCACACTACAGTGCAGGGACCCAAACCCACGATCCACCCATGGGTGGCCTAACTGAACACACTGAAGGTAGCTCTTTTTACCCCTAAAACATCACCCCCGTATAAGCCCTCCCAGCCCTTTGGCAGACAAATAATCATATCTTCCCTAAGTAAGCCTCACCAAACTAATTTGCAAAATTATCTAATCACACAGAGCCCTGATCCTATCGGAGTGACAACAAACTTATGGAACTTATAAAGCAGCCCTAGCCTTCCAAAGCCGACTTAAGGAAGAACCAGAGTTCACACCAGCAAGAAACCTCAAAGGAAAATTAAAGTCACAAGATTAGCAGCACACGCCTCATTTTAACACAAGCAAAGAAACATACTCGCACATACAGGCCTAGCCACGCTAAAACATCTCAACACCACATCCCAGCCATTAAAACTCAAGGTCTAAAACATTGCTCCAGCACAGATCCACTCTTGGGCACATGCCCACACAGAACGTAAACAGAGCAACATAATATCGAAAGCATAGGAACAAGTAAGCAGATAAACATACCCATACCACAAAACCGACACATGCAAACACATAAGCTGACTTTCAAGGGAACCAACCTCCAGCCTAAGATCCACTAACCAATCACATGCCCCACCCTTTAGCCAAGACATACCCAACACATAAACTCTAAACGTGCACCCCATGAGAAACAAAACACAGGGAACAGAAAAACCTCCCCTGATATCTGCCCGCTGGTATTTGGTAATGATTTCCGTTGTTCAGTCTGGTCACCCTTACAGTTAATGGTTCCCTGGTTTGCTTTCAAAACTCGATCTCCACTAGCTCCAGAACAAGTCACAGAATCCTTGACAAGCTTTCGTCGCCACCTGCCTGCATAAACACACAAAGAGAAAATTATAGGGAAAAAATATCATCCTCAGCTGGAAGATAAGCACACGTCGGAATCGACTCCATCCAATACTCACAGCCTCCCTCTCTCAATGCAAAGCGGGCTAGCTCATGGGCAACCCGGTTTCCTTCCCTTCTAGTAAAACTGAATCTGAACTGCATATGTGCAGACCCCTCCCTTCGAGCCTCAGAAACTATAACACCGAACTCAGACAGATCCACCATCGCAGAGTCTTGCAACAGCGAAAAGACCCGCATAGAGTCAGTCTCTAGGATAACTGGAGCAAGACCCATCTCCACCACCAGTCTCATTCCGTCCACCACCGCTTGACCCTCTGCCAAATTTGAACTCCCCACATGGTCATGACTAACAGAAGCTGACAGCATGACTCGCCCCGCCTCATCCCGAACAACAACTCCAACACCCGCTCGAGACAGGTCCCCACAGTATGCAGCATCCACGTTTGCCTTATACCATCCTTCCTCCGGAGGGGACCATTTAGCTGCACTCCGAAGCACCCCTCCACCTCCCCCACCATACGTCTGGGAGGCCCCTCGGAAAACAGCCAGATAGTTCGCCGCCCAATCCACAAGCCCTGCTGAGGGAGCCCGCCCCCTAAACTTCTGTTGGTTTCGACAACACCACACCGCCCACAACACCACCACAAGCTCTTCAAACTTAGCCCAGTCGACCCTATCTTTCACATCCCTAAGAAGATTCAGCATAGAGTTTGCCTGAATATTCTGCAGCACCCCCTCCCACTCCGATCCCATCAACAATTCACGAAAAAATTTGCAATGCCAAAACAAATGCATGCATGACTCCCCATGCCAACCACAGTGCACACACACATTCAAGACATCAACGCCCCTAATACTCAAATTGTCAACAGTAGGCAGTCGCTCCAAACAAAGCCTCCAAAAGAAAACTTTGATTTTGTTGGGGATCCCCATCTTCCAACACCCCTTCCACCAGCTAGACAACGCCTCACTTGAAGACAAAGATGGAGTATGGGCAGACAAAGCCATTTGGCCAAGCCGGTACCCACTTTTAACCGTATAAATCCCACACTTCTCAAAATGCCAAATGACTTTATCCTCAGACGAAGTATGCCGCAGAGGGATAGTAAGGATAGAGCGTACCTCACGAGGGCTAAAATGATGTCGCAGAAGTTCCTCGTTCCATTGTCCCGGGCCAGTAAGGAGATCAGCCACTCGAGCATCAAGATTCAAAGAAACCGGGGACCGTACCCTGAGACAGAAATCATCCGGAATCCAGTTAGAACCGTATACCCTGACTTTCTCCCCATTTCCAACCCTCCATCGAATGTATAATGATGTGAAAAGTGTATATGCTTATTTTATGAATGTTTATTTAATAATATTTATGATAATTTTACTCACAACAAATAACAGTACTCCACACATATCTCCACAATGGTAGGATGTTGTCCACTTTGAACGTAACCATTCATGGTTTGCTTTTGGTTTAATCCGAAAAGTCTCATACTAATGGAGATATCGCCTCTTACTTATATACTTATGATCTTCTTTTTATCAAGTTAATGTGGAACTTTGTTTGCATTCCCAATAATCCTCTCATCGAACAAAGTACCATTAAGCTTTCCCTCAAGTAGTCATACATTCGTGTAGCTCTTATTCATGCCCACTCCCTTTGTCCGAAGAACGCTACTAGTCTGATAGAGCTCAACCATGAATCTCCACCATGACTATGTCTTCAAGACCCACAATTTCTTTGTTCGACACACGATGATTCCACCGACATTATTGCTAAGTCAAGAACATGACTCTGACACCAATTGTTAGCTAGGACAACGAACACTCCTTCACATATCTTCACAATGGTATGATATTGTCCCACTTTGGACAAAACCCCTCATGGTTTTGCTTTTGGTTCGATCCAAAATGCCCCATAGTTGCCAATGGAGATTATGTTCCTTAACCTCCAACCTTTTGATCGAGAATTTAAGTTTTATGTCATAACTATACTTTTGTTGGCTACGTACCCATTATATTTCCTTTATCTAGTTCAATATGAGACTTTTGTTTGCATTCCTAATCTATTTAATCAAGCATGTTATACAAGAACTTAGATTAAAATGCACACACTAATATAATACTACAATAGAAACAACTGATCATCTGAACATCAATCATACATAAAAATTAAAAAATTAAAAAAAAAAAAAAAAAAAAAAAAAAAAAAAACTTTGCAGCTTATAACTTTTTCCACTAATTAATTGTAGTCTACCTCAACCACATCCAATACTCACCAAAATAACCATTTAAGGAAGATACAAATATATGACCAGGTTGAGGTTGGTCTCCAATAATTAAATATCATAATTAAATTTCAAATAAACAATCCATATATTTTAAATACTTCCAATAATTATATGGTAAATAATTTTCATCTCAATTATACCAAATTTTAGCACTCAGCACTAATTTGATTGTACAGATATTTTCTCTTTTGGCAAATACAAAAGCATCCTAGGCAATTCTTTCTGTTTTTAGTATTGACATTGAAATCTTTTTATATAGCAATTTTTATCATTAAAAAGAAAAAGGAGAAATTGAATGAAACAAAGAGCAATTATTTTTATGTCCATGAAGAATATTACAAATTATATTCCAAATTCCAAAACCAGGACTCTGTTTCTATGGGCTTCTTAAATCATTTCAAAATTTAAAGGCTCCACCAACCATGTGTGTGGACTAAAATTTTCCCTTTTTTTTAGAAAAAAAAATTCCAATCTTAAAGGTATAGAGATGTGTATAAAAATAGGGAAATCTTGGTAAATGCCAGATATACACTGTATTTTTAAAAAATGGTCAAAATATTTTTCTTCTCTCTCCTATCGCTCATATTCAAATTCAGATTTTATCATTTTTTTAGAGTTGAGAGATTATACAGAAATCCGGTTTTCATTTTAAATTTTCGATTAGATTCTTAGTTTTTAACTATCTAATCAACATCTTAATCGTTTTTCCCGACTTTTTTCCATCGAATGAGTTTTTGCTCTACCACTCTTGTCACCATTGTAAGGGTTATTGATCTCTAAACATAGGTATGCTACACTACTTAATTTACATTTATTTTCAATTTTAATTCATTCTCTTATTTTCATCGTTGTTTTCAAAACTAGATGTTTAGTATTCTCGTTTCTATATGGTATGATGGGTGGGATAATAAGAATTAGTACTATCAATAACATTGTAAAAGATTCTACACTCCAATCTCTCAACGATTGCATAAAGAGAAGTAAGTTTAAATTTGAGAATAATCAAACAATTAATCGGCTCCCTATATATAACTATAGTTCTATAAATTAAACCTAGTATTTAGGCTTTCCAAGGATAGAGACGTTTCATGTATTTTTCGTCTCCAACAGTAGGGCAAACCATATTTGTAAATGTAGTAGATTATGACCACTTTGACATTGTAAATAATTCAAATACAGTGTGTAAGCAAAATAGTACTAACAATTCTCTCTAACTTTCAAAAAGAAAAAAAATTAAGGCCCCGTTTGGTTCGTGATTTGAAAATTGTTTTCGAAAATAAAGAATTCAGCAGAAAACGAAAACAAATTTCTTATTTCCATTATATCTAAAAACATGTTTGGTTCCAATTTAAAAACTTTAAGTTTGAATTCAAAATTTGAAAACTGTGTTTGGTTATGAATTTGAAAATGCATGAAATTATTAATATGTGATTGGTAAAATTACTTTTTTTTTAGAAAAAGTTAATTTAATATGATTAATTTTCTACTTGACTTTGATTCATTTTTAGAGAGATTATAAATCAATGATGTTGGAGTTGATTCTTCAAACAAAAAAAAAATTGTTGGAATTGAAATTATAAGGAAAATATATATATACCATATAGTTATATTATATGAAACTTTTGATTTGTAAAGTGGAGGAGTATATCAAAATAGGTAGAATTATGTAAAAAGTAAAAATAACAACCAAAACATCAGTATCAATCAAACGCACTATTTACACAATAGTAATTTTGTATTTTTTTTTTCCCTTTAGAGTCGAAGAGAATTTGGATATAAAAAATAAAGAATGTTGTTTGTAGTTAATGCAACATTGTTTGATGGAAAGAAATCTTGTGTTTTTAGAGTTGTATCTCGTGTTTCCATTATTTTGAAAACAAAATTGGAAAACAATGAAAACAACATTTTATCGTTTTTGAAAACAAGCCATTTTTTGAGTTGTTTTCGAAAATTGTTTTTGAAAATAAGTATACCAAACGCGTTTTCATGGTTTCCCTTGTATTTTTTATTTTCGAAAACATAAAAACGAAAACGGATCATGAACCAAACGGGGCCTAAGTTTGTTGATTATATTGATCTCGATTCTATCCTAGTAAACATGTCCAAAAAATATGTTTTTCAATCTGAAAAAAGGTTTATATCTATTCGCTAGTTTTCAATATACTGTATTAGTGTAATCTATTACTATTTTTCCCTTCTTGAGATTATTTCAATATTACATTTCTAAATTAAAATTTTTTTTTTATTAAATCATGTTGTTAAGATAATTTATATTAACTATTTCATTATTTATCTTTGTAAATTTAAACTCACTTTATTAAAGTTTGCCATTAATTTAAACTGTAATTCCTATATTCTTTCATTCATTTATGCTGTTTTTTTTTAAGTGTTTATGTTTATTTGAATTTAAGTTTTCATTGTATATAGATTTCATTCTAGACTATGTTAGTCAGTTTCATTGTTATATTAATTGTTTCCATAATATCTTGGTAAACTTAATTTTTTTTTAATTAAATTTTGTTGTTAAGATAAACTATATTTCCTAGCTTTTCTCCCTGTATTTTAATTTAAATTTTCATTAAACTGTAAATCCTAGATTCTCTCATTTGTTGTATTTGAATTTAATTGTTTACTAGATTTATATTTCAATTAGGGACATTTTGTCTGATTCGTTTTTAAAAAAACCTATTCAAAATAGTAGTTGGTCCTTTTCAAACGAAAATTCCGGATAGCTATTTTTCAAAACAACCAATTAAAAATAGTCATTTGCCCCATAAAAATATCAATAAAACACTAATATTTGTAAAAAATAAAGAAATCATACAAAATTTATAAAAACTATTTAATTTAATAAATAAAAAGTTTAAAATCCATAAACTTCATAAGTTATAAATTGTTATTATTATATAAAATATTTATTCTAGGCTAATCTTCTCCTAAAAATCGTAATTTTTTTTTTCGACAACATGTGGAGATGAGAGGATTCGAACCACGAATCTTTTGATCATTAGTACAAGTCTTATGTCAGTTGAGTTATGCTCACGTTGACCTATATATCCTAACTTTTGGTATGCAAGTTCAAGAAAGCGATTTACGGATCTATATGCTTCGATTGGCTAAAGCAGGCCCCAAGATTAAGAGTGGCACACCATCAAGAATGAATGGAATCAAATGGATTATTCCCTTTGTCTTCTAGATCCATTGGGTAAGTGGAAGACATTGAGAAGAGCTTCACATTCCTTCTTCTAGGGCTTTGAGGTTGATTAAAAGTTGTGCTATGAAGGTTGGAAAGATTTTAGAAAGAAGAAAGAAGAAGAACAACAACAATTTTTTCCACCCCTTGTTCAAATTTGGATTTCTAAGCTTAATTTTGACATTATATTATTGAATTTGGATGCTCCCATCACCTAGTTAATTTTTAAATTAGATTTGGATTTTTCATGGTATTTTTTCTTTTTTTAAGGTAATATTTTGGTTGAATTTTTGTATAATAAAATTAAATAAATAAAATTCTACCCTTTATCCCTCACCTTCCATCTTTGAGAAGTGAGAGACAACTTAATTAGTATATATATAATAAGAGTAAGATCAAGATTGAATGAATAGCCAACCATTGTCCTTACTTTTTTTTTTTTTTTTTTTCTCTTTATTTGAAAGCATCCAACAACCATTGTTAAAAGAACTTGATTGCTCTCTAAGTTAATGAAAGTTGAAATAATTAAAGAGGAGGATCTTGTGCCTAACTTAATTAGCCAATTAACACACTACTCTTATTGTGGCTTTTGATTAATTATTTCTTTCTCAAAGTTTAATGAACAGTCATCAAATCTTTTATAATTATGTTGGGGGGTTTGGTAAATTATAGTTCATTTCTAGTTGACATTATTTAAGTTTGATTGGATCTAATCTATAAGAGTTGATCAAAACTAAGATGATATCTCTTCTCTTTAATCTTTGTTAATGTTAATTAAATTGTTCATTTGGTCATTTTGTTTACTTTTTTTTATGTTGAGGATCTTGTTTGATTTAACAAATTGGGACTATTTTGTAGCAAAATATTTCTTTTTTGTTTGTGTTTTTTTTTTTAGAGAAACTATGAATTCAGTACCATCAATACAATCTCTAATTACCTAGACCGTTTGATAACCATTTTGTTTTTCTGTTTTTAGTTTTTGAAAATTAAGCCTATAAACAATATTTTCGTAAGTTTCTTTGGTGTGTCATCTACCTTCTTCCCATGTTTTCAAAAACCAACTCAAGTTTCGGAAACCAAATAGTTTTTTTGTTTTTGGAATTTGGCGAAGAATTCAAATGTATCCTGAATAAAGATGAAAACCATGATAAGAAAATTGGAAGAAAACAAACATAATTTTCAAAAACCAAAAACAAAAAATCAAATAGTTATCCAACGGGACTTCTTTCCTTTTTTTTTTTTTTAAAAAAAAGGAGTTCTTTATACTCTCAACTTGTGAATTTGGCAACTACCCTCCTAGCAATTTGTAGAATATATTTGGCTCCCTTAGCTTATTAATTAATCTTTGAAAATGTATATACAAAATTTGCAATAGCTAGTTTTGTTGTCTTTTTTTTTTCTTTTGGACAAATTTACAAGTGGTGGAGAAGATAATTTCGATATTGAATAGAAAGCCTAAAATCAATTAGATTTTTCCTACTTTAGCATATCATTATTGAATAAAGAGGGAGACTTGAAAGTGATATTTGGAATGTATAATTAATACTCTACTTTATGGGATTCATAAGCCTGTTGTCACTCCGATAGGGGTAAGGTTTTGCTAGGGAGTATTTTGATGTCTGCAAGTTAGGGTGTTGTTTTGGCCTTTGGGATGTTGAGAGTTTTGTGAGGAAAAAAAAAAAAAGGGAAAAGAAGAAGGAAAATGAAAAAGCGAAAATGCAAAAGGGAAGAAAAGAAATGCCTGAAAGGTTTGAAAATAAAATGGTTGAAAAGCATGAGTGGTTTTGGGGCTGGGGGGTTTTTCCTTGTGGAATTTTGCGCACTTTTGTGTTTTTTGAAAGCTTATTTGTGATGTGTACATAAGCAGGGGTAAAAAGAGCTACCTACAGGGTGTTCAGTTAGGCCAGCAAAGGGCTAATGCCCTGGTTAGGGGTCCCTACTCTGTAGTGTGAAAGCTAGTGCCTGTTTTTCCTCGCATTAGTGTGCATAAGGATAAGGGAAAGGAAAGTGAATCCTTCCTGGTTCCTGGGTTTTGAGACAACTTCTAATTCTGCTTCAGTCGGTCTCCTTTGCAAAGTCTTAGTTGCCAGTGTAGGGGGAAGATAGGTGGAGGATCTCAAAAATCTGTATCTGTACCATTAAGGTTTTCTTTCGGCAGGCTAATCACACACGCACGCAAGGTTTTCTTAGAAAGTTTGATCTGGCTTCTTCTTTTGCTAGCTTGTGACATATTCTCTTGGTCCAAAGTTTGAGTGGATATAGTGCAGGATAGTGAGTCTGACTTTTCCCCCCTGAATTTATGCTATTGGGGTTTCATTTGGTGGGTATGGAGTGTATATGAACTGACAGGGGCTAAGTTGTAGGGGAGAGGGGGTTGTGCTTCCCCCTCTAAACTGTTTTATCTTGTTGATGCCTGAAGATGCTCTACTCGGGTGATATTTTGGTGCAGGTAGCGTGCTGAAGGCCATGGACCTGTTTGGATTGAATCTTATTTATACAGGTGACAAGAGGATAAAGATTTGAATGGCTAGCTGAGTTCGGATGTTTTCGCCTAAATGGCTGCTTAATGTTCCACGCCACATACTTGTCGGGGAGAAGGGATTGTTTTGTGTCTGTCTAGGGGGGAGGATGCCTCTCAATGTGTGAAGGTTTTGGTTCCCTGTTGGTTGTCGTCTGTAATGTCTGCTTTTGAGCGTTATGCATGTATGAAATGAAAGGTTGATGATTTCAAAAAAAAAAAAAAAAAAAAAATTAATACTCTACTTTTTAGGAATAGACTTTGGTAATCACAATCCCCAATTTGATTTATTTTATATCGTTAAGTCGAAACTTAGATTTCTTATTTCGACTCATCTCCTAATCAATTATTTGATCAAGTTACAAAGTTCGAATAGATATAGTTTAAAGTGTGGTAACATGACATAAGAACTATAAAATTTCGTACTTTTCTTATTTGGGTAATGTTTGATAACCATTTTGTTTTTGGTTTTTGGTTTTTTGTTTTTGAAAATTAAGCTTATAAACACTACGTTCACCTACAACTTTCTTTGTTTAATTATTATCCACATCCTTCTCATGTTTTCAAAAACCAAGTCAAATTTTGAAAGAAAAATAAAGTAGTTTTCAAAATCTTGTTTTTGTTTTTGGAATTTGACTAAGAACTCAAATGTCTACTTAACAAAAAAGAAAACCATGGTAAGAAAATTGAGAGAAAACAAACATAATTTTCAAAAACCATAAAATCAGAAACTATTAGGGTTCGTTTGATAACCATTTCGTTTTCTGTTTTCTGTTTTTGTTTTTCATTTTTTAAAAATAGGGTTGTTTGATAACCATTTCTGTTTTTGGTTTCCTGTTATTTAAAAACGTTTTTGAAATTATAAGCAAATTTCAAAAACCAAAAAAATAGTTTTTAAAAACATATTTCTGTTTTTCAAAAACTCATTTTTCTTCTAATGCTTATTATTTTTTCCTCTTTTACCTCTTTCTTTCCGACAAATTCTTTTTTATATTTTTCTCTCTCTAAAACATTTTTCTCTCAACAAAATTTCTTTCTCTCTCTAAAATTTTTTCTCTCAAAACTTTTTTTCCTCTATAACTCATCTATTTCTAAAAATTTGTCCATATATAACTTTTCTATTATTCCTAATAAACATATTCTACATTTTTTTAAAAAAAAAAAAATCTCCCAAAATTTTCTCTCGCTACACCTTTTCTTTATTTTTCTAATTTATCGTTATTTTTTCTAGCCTATCTTTTACTCTTAACCTTGCTATCTCTCTAAAATTTCTCTTTTTACTTAATTTTTCTATCTAAAATTTATCTCTTCTACCCCAACTTTTTTTCTTTTTTTCTATAACTAATATCTTTTATGGAGTCTAACTAATATTCTCTCTCTAAACATTTTTTTTCACGTCTCTAACTTTTCTATGTTTAACTTTTCTCTCGAAAATATTATATTTGTATCTCTAAATTTTTGTTTCAATGTTTCTACACATCTTTCTCTCTCTAAAAACATCTTTTTATCTCTCTAATTTTTTAAAAACTAAAAACCAAAAACAGTTATCAAACATATATGGTTTTTGTTTTTAAAAAACAGAAAACCAAAAACCAAAAACAAAAAATAGAAAAACCAAAAACCAAAAACTGAAATGGTTATCAAACGGGGCCTAAATGATTATCAAATGGAGGAGCTTTGGTTTTTTTGTTTTTGAAAATTATGCTTATTTTGTCTCAATGTTCTTATAATGGTTCTCATCTTTGTTAATTACACCTTTGAATTCTTAGCCAAATTCCAAAAACAAAAACAAGTTTTTAAAAACTATTTTCTTTTATTTTTAAAACTTGACTTGGTTTTTGAAAATATAGAAAGAAGATAGAGAAAACAAAACAAATAAGTACGGCCCCGTTTGATAACCATTTGGTTTTTTGTTTCTGGTTTTTTTGTTTTTAAGCTTATAAACGCCACTTCCAACTCTAAGTTTCTTTGACTTTTCACCTACCTTCTTTCCATGTTTTCAAAAACCAAGCCAATTTTTGAAAACTAAAAAAAAAAATAGTTTTCAAAATTTTTTTTTTGTTTTTAGAATTTGGTTAGGAATTCAAGTATGTCTTTAACAAAATGAAAACCATGGTGAGGAAATTTAAAGAAAACAAGCCTAATTTTCAAAAACCAAAAACCAAAAACCAAATGGTTATCAACATGACCTACATGTTTGGGAGTGATTTTAAAATGGTAAAAATCACTTTTATTATATTCAAAATCACTCTGAAACGTGTCTTTAATAATCCAAAATCAATTTTGATAATATGAAAATCATGTTTAAAAGTGTAAAATCAAACATAAAATTAATTTTTGAATAAGTAAAGGTATGATTTAGGGTGATTTCGAACATGAAAAAAGTAATTTTAGCGATTTTGAAATCACTCCCAAACATGCGCTAAACCCATAAGTGAAAGTAATGTTTATAAGCTTAATTTTCAAAAAAAAAAAAAAACAAATGATTATCAAATGAGACTGTAGTGATTCTCAAATCTGCTGATAATAAAGATTATCACTAACTTGCCAAAGCGAGCATGGTTCAGTGGTAATTGACATGTACTCTCGATCAAGAGGTCAATTGTTCGAAACCCCCCATCCCCAAATGTTGATGTACTAAAAAAAAAAAAAAAGAAGAAGAAGAGAGATTATCACTAACTTTGTCATGTTTGATTATTCAAAACCATAAAAATGCTTTAAATAAAAGAGAGATAATAAAGTTATTGCTTTCATGTAATGTTCTTATTTCACAAGTACAACTTTCCACAAATTGCAATAGAGTGAACTTTCTAATTCTAGCTACCAGTGTCATTTGCATCATGAGAGTGAAATTTGTCAACTGTGGGTTTTTAATCAATATGAATAAATTGTGAGCAGAATTAATAAGAGGGTTTGGAGAAGTTGTTGGCTCTTTTAATATAAATGGATCATGAAATTCCTTGAGTAAATGAGAAGAAAAAACATTAGTCTAAAGATTACACCAAACTAAATAAATATATAATAATGATAGAGTTAATTTCATATGGAATTTAGATGAGCCTATCTTGACCTAATTAATATGAAAAAGAGAAGAGAAAAATAATAAATAAGTTAGATTACCCCAAATCTAACTCTTAATCAATAGTTGAATCTTGAAGTGAAATTATGGCCAACAAAATTTGTTGGGATGCAAAACTAGTGTCACATTCATTATAAGTAAAAGGTTAGGTATATGAATCAATATAACTTCTCTAGCCTCTAAAATCTTAGAGTCAAAAAAGTTAAAAATCATGTGAACTTAAGTTCAAAATAGATGATATCATAATAATGTTCTTGAGATGTGAAGATATCCATGCACTTTTTAAAAAATAAATATCATTGTTTTTATCGGTATGCAATGAGTAAAAGTTAAGTTGTAGGTAATGAGTCTAATCTCCAAATTTTGAATGTTGGGACTTATGAGTCCCTAGACTTTAAATAGTATCTAATAAGATTCCTAAATTTTTTCACGTTGTGTTTAATAGGTCCTTAAACTCTAAGAAGTGACTAATAAATCATTGACCTTTTAAATTGGAGTATAATAGATCACCCCTAGACTTTTAAAAAGTATCATCTCATAAATCAAAAATCTATAAAGATACAAAATTGAAAGTATAGAAATCAGTATCAACACTTTTTAAAGTTTAAAGATTTATTAGACGCAACATTAACATTTTTTGAAACTTATAGACATATTTTAAATTTCAAGAGTCTATTAAATACAACCTTAAAAATTCATGAACCTCTTAAATTCCTTAAATTCTATCCAAAAAGTCTCTTGCTAGTAACAATGTTGTCCTTGCTTATACATTCAAATATTTTCTCTAATTCTGATTGACATGAATATTTTGTGCACTCTCCATAAGAATTTTATCAATGTTTTGGACATAAAATTAATCTCGAAATACTCAAATGATGATGAAGTACCATAATAAGTCAAGACTCAACATGCAAATTGGGCCTCGGCTGACTAAGATTAGGTCAATCATATCCTATATTAGACGACACAACACTAAAAGTTTGAAATTTATTAGGCATCTTTTAAATTGTCATGGTCTATTAAACATAACCTTAAAATTTCATGAACCAAACATATAAGTTAACCTCTTAAATTCTATTCAAAAAGTTTCATGCTAGTAAAAATGTTCCTTGCTTATATTTTCTCTATTTCTAATTGATATGAATATTTTGTTTACACTCTCCATAAGAATATGCTCAAATGATGATGAAATCCCCTGACAAGTCAAGACTCGTCATGCAAGTTGGGCCTAGGCCGACCATGCCCTTTACCACTCACAACCCAACCTCGACTAAATTGTTTGGTCCAAGCCGCCGACCAAGTCAAGATCTAAGGTCGACCCCATGAGGCTGACTCCTTTGAGTCAAACTCAATTGGTCCAAGTCAATAAAGATTCAATCTAGAAACCCTAGCTAAACTCATACAAATGGAGAGAGAAGACTCACATTTAATTAAGGTATGTTAAAAAACAACAAGTCTTGCTACACTAACACAAACCCTAGTTTAATTTAGATCGGAGTGTGTTTGACGAGCATCACACTTATGTGCAGATTGCTATTTTGCAATTATCATTCTTCTATTGTTCGCAAAGATGGTGAAGATTCTCTTGTGCCGAATTCACACACCAACCATTGACATAGGTTGAATAGGTTAAACTAAAAACAATTATTAAAAGAGATTAGAAGTGATTGGCTTGTGGAAACCATCACTATCATCTTTTGTGGCCTTTTGGCTTATTCTACTCATAAATCATCACACCTTTCCTCTTGATTTGGCACGATTATTATGATTATATCGCTATGTACTTGGCCAATTACAAGAAAGTGAAAGGCTTTTCATCTTTGCACATTCTACCCAACTTATGATTCTTTCTTTTCTCTAATCATTTAGATTACCAAATCAAGTCAAAGTTGGCAATAATATCATAAATATTATTCACTTTGTTAGTTTTATTAATGATGTTTGAAGATTGAAGTAAGAAATAAGGGAACTTGAATACTTTTCCTTGATGAATATATCTTTCCCTTGGTAGAGATTGCACATAAACGTTTTTTCTTCTCTATTCTCTATGAAATAAATCCAAAAAATTACCTTAAAGACAAGAATTGTCCATCCAATGGCCCTACTCCACAACATTTATTTTCTATATGGTGGGGCACATATATTATATCTTGTTTTTATACTACAAAACATTAGTGGTGTAAATTTTTTGGGTCGGGTTGGTTGTACGGACAAACCGACCCGACCCAACTCAGTGTTGACTCGAATCGGGTCTGATCGGTTTAAATACCCTTAATACAGAGGGGTATACTTGTAATTGGGCCATCATCTTCGTTGGTTTAGGGCTGCCTCACGAAATTAAACACAACACAGAGAGAGAGAGCAAAAATGCGGAAAAATAGAGGGAGAAAGAGATTGCCGCCGTCGAGTCTCGGGTAATCGCAGTGGGGTCTCTGTTTGTCTCGGTTCGAAGGTCGCCGGAGTATCGTTGCACTTGCTAAATGCAGAAAGCTGAGAGGAACATGAAACCCTAAAACTAAATGGGTTCGACATATTTGCATTTTTTGCGTCGTTGAAAAGAGAGAGAAAGTCGTTCATGCTTTCTACATTTTTTGGTTATCGTTGGACGTTGGCCGGAGTATCGTTGGGCGTTGGCCGAAGGAGACGCCAAAAATGTAGAAAGCAGTGGGGTCTCTATTTGTCTCGGCTCTCTCTTTCTTCAATGCCAAAAATGCAAAAAGCTGAAGAGAGAGAGAGTTGTTTGTGCCTTCATTGCGTTGTTGAAGAGAGAGAGATAGGGGGAGGGAGGAGAAAACTGAAACCCTAAAACTAAATGGGTTCGTGGTTTGCAATTTGTGCCTTTCTATTTAAGTTAAAGCTGAGAATCGAACCGAAACGAACCGACTTGGTGTGGTTCGGTTCGGTCTGGTTATATGTAAAAACCAAATCGAATTGAACCAAACCGACTCGGTTTGATTCAGTTTTTTTCACCCCTACATAAAACATGTGAAATACGCCATTAAATATCAAATAGTTTGTCTTGCACACGTTTGAGAGGAAAAATTTCTAGTATTACATTTTAGCATTTGACATTTAATGATCATTTAATAATATAATATTTTATTCTCAATGGGTCTCACATCATCCTTAAATATTTCTTTCATGGCAAAAAATAAATGAAGGTAGTATGCAATTTTTTTCATACTACCGTAGTACTAGAAATCTTTCCGGGATATCTAGAGCCAAGCATATTGTTATAGGTGATTTTGGACCACCCCGATGTACAAGGAGCTGACGAGGACAATCGGGCAGAAATTGGACTGGACGGTGGACCCCGGGGGCGAAACGGGTCAGTGGGTCAGGCCAAGACCGAAGGGGTCGGGCTTTTGGCCTGACCCCCTACTCGGCCTCTGCCTTGGGTCGAGGCCGACCCTCGGCCCACCTGCACGGGTCGAGCCCGTCTGGCTCTGTGTGGTCCCTACCGCCTCTGACCGCCCCGATTCCGCCTGGTTTGTCCCAAAACGCCTCCGAATACCTAAAAACCCTAGGAGCATGAGCAGGTATTTATTCCTCTCTTCGCCACTGAAGAGAGGATCTGAATTCTATTCCCAAACTCTACTCTCTAACTCTCCTCTTGCTCTTACTTTCTTGCTTCGAATCGTTCTGCTTGCTGACTTAAGCATCGGAGCCGATGTGGCAAGTACCACACCGGTGTGCAGGTTTACCGTCTTGCAGGTCACGTCTTCCCTCTCTCAAACAAATTTACCGTTGGTGGCACGTACAGGTCAGGTGAGTTCCTCTGACCAAATTTGACCATCAACACATACCATGCTTACACTTTTTAGAAAGTGTTTAGTTCATCTCAAAGTTTGAAATTTGTGATGCAAAGGACTCGAGCAATGTAATATCCGTTGGTCCACCTTAAGTATCATTCTATTTTTTTTTTTTTAACTTTAAATAGGTTTGAATTCAACCTCTTTGCTGATTAGACTTACAATCTTTGACATTAATCTCATGTTTTTCAATTTATTAGACTATTTTTAATGTTCAAGAATCAATTAAATATAAAATATAAAAATTCAAGATCTATTAGACACAAATTTGAAAGTTCATAAATTTATTAGAATTTGAATGTCAAGATCTTATTAAACACAATTTTAAAAATTTAAAGGCCAAAATTTATTATTTAATCAATTTAATATCAAAATATATAAAATAATATCAATATATATCAATGTGCTAAAAAAATTATACAGCTCTCAAAAAGAGTATATATGTTGTATATATATCAATGTGCCAAAAACTTTTCTATATATATCTCTCGACATAAAATTTTGGATCTGTCACTGTACTCAAAGACTTTAAATATAAGCAACAACCTTAATATCAATAAATGTAAATAAATAACCATGCAACTTTGTTTTCTATTATCACTAAATCCCCATCAATAAAATCTAGTCTTCAAAGAATGTGAATCAATTCAAGAAGGAAATAATAAAAACTATAAATATTAGGACCCCATCTATACATTCAACCTAAAATTTGATTTTAACTTTTTATGTGTTTGTTCTATAAGGACTTTAGCAATAGATAGGCCTGCCATAAAGGAATTATTCACCAACTAATTAATTAACTTATTATTATTATTATTATTATTATTTGACAATGTGAATTAATTTATTTACACACACATTGAAACAAACTTCCATTTTATTATTCCAAGTTCATGTGTGTGTGCTCTAGACAAACAAAAAAGGGTATCTACCTTATTAATGTTAAATATAATTATTTTCTTTTTTCAATAACACTCATTTATTTTTAACTTATATATATATTTCCAATTACAATAAATAAAGCCAAAGAAGCTTCTTCCTCCTTTATTTCTTTATTTCTTCCACACATGATTGTATTTATTGTATAATGGTGGGACCCACACATGCAATATATTATGAATTGATGGCTTTCCTATCAAATCAAATCAGATAATATGCAGATTGAAGATAGAGAGATTCTTTTCCCTTACACAAAAAAACATATTATTATTATTTTTTTTAAAAAATTATATTATTATTATTATTATTATTATTATTATTATATGGCGACAATATGTTGGGCTGCTTACAAAACATATGGGGACGACACTACACTACACTACACAAAAAAACACATTCTTTGACTTTTCGAAACTTTTTTTTTTTTTTTTGTTAATGTTTTATTTTATTATTATTCAATTTGGTTCGGTATTAAATAACGACATGTCGATCCGAGAGCCTCGCCTTTATCTGGGGTCGTTTGTGTTGTGTTATGTCCTTAACATCTTCTACTTTATTTGGCTATTTTATTTGGGTGTCGTGACGTCTAATTTAGTTCGTTTTGTTCATATAAATAAAGAAAAAAATATCTTTTTTTTTAGTCTATTATTGATTTATTCAATCTACTTTAGGATTGAAGTTTGATTGTTTTTTCTTTTCTTTTTTTTCTAGATGGAGCTAGAAATTGAAATGGTATAGATTTGAGTGGTCGATTTTTACTGTTTTATTATGGATTTGAGCTTAAATTTAGGTTTTGATTGTCGTTTCGAACTTTGAATTATGTCAATCATATAATATATGATAACTTTTATGTCTAATAATTTTTTTGAATTTAGATGAGATAATAGCATGATTTGGCAACTTATTAAACCACTTAAAAATGAAATAGTAGGTATTTAGTGGATGTCCTTTTTTAGAGATTTTTTTTTTCTTTGCCCTGTTTTTTTTTTTTAATGAATTTTCAACTATCTAATTAATATAATCTCTCAGATTTTTCTTGTTATAACTCACCCAAATTTAAAGAAAATGAATATCATGTTTATGTTTTGTCTTTAACTAGATTGGTGAAAGAATAATTTAAGTATAATATGAATTATATAAAGACGTAATTGAAATTTATGAAAGTTTAAACTCTATGTCCACGCTATAATTAAAATAAGGTGAATTATATACTCAACTAAAATTTCAAAGGGTTGATCTTGCATTTTAGATGTTTTTTAGTAGGGATGTTCAAAGAATCTGACAACTTGGAAAAACTTGACCAACTCAACCCAAATCATCAAGGTTGGGTTTGATTGGGTTAGAAAGGTCTCTCGGTTTGGATTGGATTAATTTCTTCATGAATTGATCGGTTCGATTCAATTCTCAGGTTCAAGGAAAAAATTAATTTTGAACTGGTCTTTTAAAAAAAATTATATACAAACAATAGAAAGAACATTAAGGATAACGAGCACTGAGCCCTCCAAGCAGGTGATAGAAGCTGCAGGTAAGTGCTTGGTAAACCAACAATCTAGTGAACTGGATGGGATACTCGATGCAAGGGGGCACACTAAAGAAGTACTAGAAATTTGACTCACTCTGCTTTATTAAAAGTCATGTATAAAGGACCTCCCAAGAGGTAAGGAATGAGGCATTCTCGCAGACTTTGTGTGTGCGCGCATGCGCGCTCGCCTGTCTTCTCGTGTGTGTGCATTGTTTGCAATCGCCACTTCAAAGTCATCTTCTTCTTCAACCTTCACATTGTTGTCGTTCACAACTGACAACATACCTAGTACACCCAATCCATCTCCTTCTTCAACCTTCATGTTGAATCATTCATAACTGACAACACACACAGTCCATCTCGTGGGTCCCTTCGTGTTGTCATCATCTCTATCGTCCCTTTGCGTCTTCATCTTCAACCTTCAACTGTTGTCTCTCTCTTTCACCATCTCTCTCGTTCGTCCCATTGCATATCTTTGCCTTCAACCTTTCAACCCGATGAGTTCATGACCCAACTCAACTCAACTAGAAAATATAAGGGTTGGGTTATTTTCTCAAATACGGTTGAATGTGTTAGGGGATTGATCAAGCATTTCCTTGAGTGAGTCTAAAAAGTTAATTCAATGAAATTCAAATTTTAGTATTAAATCTGACTTTTTTTTTTTAAGAAAAATTAAATTTGACTTAGATCAGTATAAATAAAAGAGTATTAGAAGATGCTAGAATACTTTTCAAAAAAAAAAAAATGTTTGAATACTTTCTTCTCACATGTTTTAGATTGATCCAAGAAGCAACTCCATTCGGATTTTTCCTCCTTTTTTTATCATTTTCTTTCTTGAGAGAATACGTAGAGAGTTAAGAAAGACAAGAATTCTTTGCCTTCAAATATTAGTTTCAACAAATATATTTGGGAAAATTACCTTTTTGGTCCTTGAGTTTTGAGGGATAGGTGCGTTTGGTCCCTGAGTTTTCAAAATAGACCTTTTTAGTCCCTGAGTTTTGAGAAATAGGTTTAAAAGGTCCCTAAGTTTTCAAAATGGACCAGTTTTGAGAAATATGTTTAAAAAGTCCCTTATATTATTTTTTAAATTTTTATAAATTAATACTTTTTAATTTTGTTAATTTAAAAAATCATTCAATATTAAAATATAATAAAAATTATTAGTTTAAAAAAGTTGAAAAAATAAAACCAGGGACTTTTAAAACCTATTTCTCAAAACTTAGGGACTAAAAAGGTCCATTTTGAAAACTTAGGGACCTTTTAAACCTATTTCTCAAAACCTAGGGACTAAAAAGGTCTATTTTGAAAACTCAGGGACCAAAAAGTTAATTTTCCCAATATATTTTCTTTTTTTATATATAATATTATATTTGAGATTCGGATAATTTTTTTACCTCTCCTAATGAGTGACTGATTCTTTGAACTATGTTGATTTTAAAAAAAATAAAAATAATTTGATAAAAGTGGAATTATCAAATTTTATTTTCTATCCATTACTTACAAATTACTAAAAGAAAAAGGAAGTAAGAAAAATAAATTCTCATGAGTTTTGGCTGTACTACCTTGGCCCTTGGATTTATTTATTTTAATGATATTGAATTATTCGAATTTCTTTTTTTAAAAATGAAAAAAAGTAAAATGGAGAAAACGACAAAGTTGAGGCGGCTGTGGAAAAATGTGCCGTCAATTATAGGAATTTACGTGGCCTCATGGGCACACCAATCTCAACATCAACTTCAATAGACATACAAACATATATATATTTATATGATTATGATCACATTAATAAAACAATAAATATGTATATTTTGATTGGATATTTTTCTTCCAATTTAGGTCCACTGTCCCATATCAAAAATTCAATGCACCATACACCTGGACTCCCTCTCTCTCTCTCTCTCTTATTAGTATTATTAGGGTTATATTACAGATTCGATCTAGATTGTGTTAATTTGGTCTCTTTTTAAAAAGTGTCTATTTCTGAACTTTCAATTTTGTGTTTAATAATATCTAATAAATTTTGACATATTTGATAGTTCTAAGAATTGGTCTTAGATATAAAATTGATGTTTATTTTTATTCGGACTCTAAACTTCCAATTTTTGTATTTAACGAGCTTGTGAATTTTAAAAAATGTTGAACTGGTCAAATATTTATTACACACAAAATTGAAAGTTTAGGGATTTATTGGACACAAAAGTGAAAGTTTAAAAACCATCTGAATACTTTTTAACGTTCAAAAACTTACTGGACATAAAATTGAAAGTTCAAGAACCTATTTGAAACTTTGTAAAGTTTAGGAACTAAACTTCTAATTGAACGTATTGTTAACCCAAAACGAGATGGAACCCCACATAATCTAATATGGTATTAGAGTCCATAATCCCTATGTTATCTAATATTATTATCTTTATAGTAATTGTTGATGCCAAAATCCGGACAGAGGACTCACCTGACCTTCACGTGACACCAACAGTGAATTTGTAGAAGCTGGGGAAGACGTGACCTGCAAGACCAACAAAAACCGCTGCACACCGGTGTGGTGTAGGCCACACCACCTCTGATGCCTAAGTCAGAAAACTGAGGAGAAGCTAGAGAGCAAAAGGAGAACTCGAGAATAGAGTTTCGGAACCCTTCCTTCAGTGATGAAGAGAAGTTTTTATACTTGTTTCGCCTCCTAGGGTTTTTAGGAATTCAAAGGTGTTTCGGGACAAACCAGGTGAAATCGGGGCAATCCGGGGCGTCGCGGGTCTGAAGGAGGTGACCGAGTTCGGCCCGCGCAAGCGAGCCGAATGCCGAGGCCGACCATATGGGTCGGGCTAGGTTGGCCCGACCCATTGGTTCGGTCTTCCTGTGGGTCGGTCTTCTGGTCCTACCTTTGCCCGATTGTCCTTGTGAGCTCCCTCCTCGTCAGTGTGGTCCAAAATTACCTATAACAGTAATTGGTTAATTTGCAAATATAATCCTCCAATAAGCTAGTTTTTATGTGATTTTATGTAAGATATGTTGACTTTTATAGTTTTTCAATTAGAGTGCAACTATATAAACACTTGCATGTTCTTTAATTCTAGCTACCTTTTATGTGGAGTACTAAAGCTTTTGTGACGGGTGTTCGTGACTTTTTCAAGCTTTTCTATGGATAATGTAAATTCTACTTTAATTATATTTGTGCTTTTGTTGGTTTCGTCACTAAAATTTTTCTTTCTAGTTTAATTTTACGTCGTTTGACTTGATTATTTGAATTTATTAGGTGAATCTCATTTCAAAAATTCATCTTCTACCTTCACATATCTTGGTGATCCTATTGTTTGTTATGCATGAGAAATTTCTTCGAGATATAGCTCCAAAAACTTTTGAAAATTAAAGTACACTTTACTTTCCTAGTTAACTCTCAAGATTGGGAGTCAATTACTTTCTAATCTAGGTTATTTTTTATCTCTTATGTACTAGCCATGTAGTAACTTTAGTCATTACGTTGTTTGTTCAAAATGTTTAAAATAATGGATGAAAGTCACTTGAAATAACTGGTATTATGCCCTTACTTAATGTCACATTCTCACTATATAAAATTAGAGTATTTGTTACAAAGAAGAAATAATTTAATTGATTGATTTAAAAAATAAAATAAATCATATATATAGGCAAAGTTGATCACAATATATAAAACGTGTTTTAACTCTAATGGTGGCTCATCTTAGGAGCAAGGTTCAAATTAAGTAGTCTAAGAAGACAAAACATGAAATCGAGCAAAAGACACTACAAGAAAATTTGTCTCTTCCGACGAAATTTCTCCCGACGATCAAAAAAGGTGTCGACCTAAACACGAACTCCCAACGACTAAAACAAGCGTCGGGCAATAGACCCTCTCCCGACGCCATTTTGTCGCGTCGGCAATTATAATCGAGACATCGAAAATAGCGTGGGCAATTAGGGGATCTCCCAACGCCAAATTTATATGCGTCGGGAGTTTGGTTAATTCCCGACGCCTAGAGCGGGGCGTCGGGAAGAAAAAAGGTGAAATTTAAATTGAAGTTAAATATCTCCTGACGCTAGTATTTATTGCGTCGGTAGTAAAACAGATGTCGACGCATTTATCATACCATCGGGAAGACGAAAATTGAAAAAAATGAGAAAAATTGAGGAACTCCCGACGCGTTTAGTATGGTGCGTCGGGAGAGAGGGTGAATCCCGACGCCATATTAGTTGGCGTCGGGAGAAGTCCGTTTAAATCCCTAAAATGAAAAAGCCTCTCATTCTCTCGTCTTCTTCGTTCCAAATTCGCCCACCCCCGTCGGTTTCTCACCTTTCGCTCCAAATCTCCCATGCCGCCGGTTTGCCTTCGTCCGCTCGCGCTGCCGCCGTTGTTTTGCTCGAGTTGCCTCCATCGTTCCACTCCATTCTCTTCTTCGTTCCAAAATCGCCCACCCCTGTCGGTTTCACGCCCTTAGTTCCAAATCTCCCACGTCACCGGTTCAGTTCTGTCGTCGTCATCGTTCCGCTCGCACCGCCGCCGTCGTTCCAGTTGCGCCCACACCTCCCTTGCTGCTGTTTTCTTCCGGTGTCGCCGCCTTCTTCCGTTCGTCGTCTTTCTCCATAGTTTACATTGTGTAAGTGTCTCTCAATCCCTGTGTAAGTTATTTTAGAACCTTAGTTTACTGATTCTTTGATTTGCTCGTTGTGTTTAAAAGGAGAAGGGAACATTGAACATTGTGCATATTTTAGAACCATGCATATCTTCTCTTCAAGGCATTCTCAATATAGAGAGGTCTCATTCTCTGATTAGCAAAGAATTTGAGTGACTGCAAGGAAAATAGGAAAATTGGTAGACTTAAAGTAGTCATATTGACAAAAACTGGAGCATGATTGAAAACCCCCAATGGATGTTAAAAAAAATTGATATCCTTGAATAAATTGGAGATTTTAGATAATCTATGTAGAGAAAAATCTAATAAGATCTCCTAAATAGGAAGCCATCAAGAACACCAACTTAAATTCCTTGGCTTACAAAAAATCCAAACAAAATAATCAATCACCAATAAGAGAAAGAAGAAAAAATAAAAGAAAAGAAAAGATAGACAAGCACCCAAAAATCTAATCTTCTATTAAGCACAGCGGAGAAATTGGCAGTAGATAAGTACTCAAAATCCAAGATCTCCTCGACATAAGTCTTGTCAATAACAAATCTCTACTCTAGCTCCTGCTTTTTGGTCCTTTTAACAATTGTTGACAACCTAGCTGTGAACTTTTGGAATTATGTACTCCAATAGATTTCCCGACGCTATCATATAAAGCGTCGACAGATACCATATCTCCTGACGCAACAACAAAACCGTCGGGAAGCTTCCACTCGCGATGCTAGAAGCTTAACGTCGGGAGATACTGTAACGACCCTACTTTTCATGCCTAGATCCTAAGGCCGTTACTACATGCATTTCATTCTACTTCTAAGAACAGCGGGAAATTTCCATATAAAGAAACCGTACTTAGAAATTTGCGAAACATTTCGATCTGGGATCCCAGTTTAAAACAGAACAAACAAAACCTTTAGTAAATCAAACAAACTTAAAGCGGAATAAAACGTAAATCATTCAATACAAGTTCCAAGGAGAATTTCAAACGTAAAAATGCAGAAGACTATCCTAAAGGAGATCCATGGCTCAGCAGCTCTCCGTCACGCTTGCTGTACACCTTTACCTCTACCTGCAGTTGTATGTAAGGGAAAAGAATGAGTATTTAAGAAAATACTCAGTAAGTAGCCAAACTTCAAGACACTTGCAGCAACAAAAGCTTTAATATCTTATTCGAGTTAAGGGCCTAAGGGTTAGGTCATTTCATTTCATTTCATTTCATCTCATTTCATTTCATTTCATTTCCTTTGTAGTTCAGGTCTCGTGTTCAATTAGTACACCTTTATATAAATATAAGTTTGCCAACTCACTGATGGTGCACAAGTGGGAGTTTTGGGAGGTCTCTACTCCTACTGATGGTAGATGGCACTCAGTCAGTGGAGCTAAGTCTCATCCCTCAAGGCACTAATAGGCGCGTAGCGCTCTAAGCTACCATTTCACTGGTGGAGCGTTCATGGGTTTAAGTCGGGAATTTACTTCCACAGTTAGTAAATGACACCTAGACTGCGAAGCCAAGTCCCGCCCATTAAGCCCCTCATTTCAGTCTATTACATCTCAGTCCTAGGTGTTTAATTGACACGTCCCTCGTCTAAGGCACTAGCTTATTCCTTTCTCTTTCCTAATCCTTTCCCTCAAGGTAAATATGATTTCCAAACCGCCATGAGGCTACCGAAAATTCGGCAGCATAACGGCACACGCAGAGGGAACCCAAAATTTTCCTATTCACCTGACAGGGGAAATAAACACTTCTACGATTCAGATTATCCAACCACACAAGCTGCAAGGCACCACAATTTGCTAAAGCCAGAGCGAGATAGACCCCGCATCCACAACCATTCAGATACGCATAACAACCAAACCATACAATCGAGCATGCTTCCAAAACAACTAAGAAATACAATTCCACCCCAAAACAGTATCAGACATGCTAAAGAAAACTCAACCTCCATGTCGCAACGTGTTTTACAATGCAATAACTATTAATCGCATAGAAACTCAAAACGAGTCCAAGGTTCACAATTTATCTCATGCTAGCAGGCTAATCCCTCAAAGAACTAGTTCAAAAGCTCAGGCTAGGCGTTTATCAAATCCCATAACAAGCAACAGGGACTAAACTTGCAAATAAAAATCCAAAAGCTACTTACATTCCAAGGGACAACTTAAGGTTTAAATCCAACTCATGCTATAGTAAACCATACTCAATTTAAATGAGTTTAAAGCAGAGAATTTATTCCAACGGCTACTTACCTTAGTGAAGGAGATACTTGATTAACCTCCAAGAAATCCCTTAACTCCAAGGTTGTTAAGCAAGCTACAACAAGGAAAAGAACTCTTAATTAACTATGGACTCTAACCAAGCATTCAACTAAGAACCCATTACATTTGGGGGTAAAATTAACAACCAAAGCTTACCCAAACAGAACCACAGCTTGCTGTCCAGCAGTCCCAAATCGCTCAAATTCGATAATATGGCCTCCAAACACCACAGGCACCTTGAAATCGGAAGCTAAACTCAATGGGCATCCATGATTAAACATTAAATAGAACAAAACACCTTAAATCTCACTTACCCACTAACTGAAATCGTCGTACGCACAAAAGACGTGTGGCTATTTGTCTTAAAGCAGGGACGGCGGTAATCAGATCCGAGCGAAGAAGAACGAACAGATCTAGACACGACGGCTGCGGCGTGCACGACGACGGGAGGCGAGCGGCGGCGTCGGGCGGTTCACGGCGACTTGCGGCGGCTGAGAAGGAGCGATAGAGAGAGAGCTGCAAGGAAGAGAGAGAGAGCGAAAAAGAGCCGAGAGAGTGAGATGGAGACGGGTTAAAGAGAGAGACGAAAACAAGAGAGAGAGATGGACATTACCGGCGGCGGCGGAGGAAGGCGACGACGGTGGTATGGCGGCAGCGTCACGGACGAGCGGCGGCGGGCGGCACTGCAGGCTGAGAGGGAGCGAGAGAGAGGGTACCGAAAGAGAGAGAGAGAGAGAGAGAGTGCCGAGAGAGGGAGATGAACGTGAGGGAAAGAGAAAATTCAGGATTTTTTTTTTTTACACGGTCAATCTGACCGAATTGGGGGGAAATTTCCCCCCATTTTTCCCTTTTTTTTCCTTTTTGACCGGGCTCATGCCCACCTTTTCCCTTTTTTTTTCTTTTTTTTTTAAATCCGGCTGCTACATCATACTAACCTTAAAAGAACGTTCGTCCTCGAAAGTTGCTAGTACTGGAACAACTCTGGATACTTGACCATCATTTCATCTTCTCTTTCCCACGTTGCCTCTTCAGACAAATGATTTCGCCAAAGGACCTTCACGAGAGCTATCTCGCGATTGCGAAGGACCTTCACCTCTCTGTCAAGAATTAGCACAGGTTCCTCCTCATAAGTCAAGTTCTCGCTGAGTTGCAAGGGTTCAAAGTCCACTCTGTGGGTTGGATTTGTCAAATACTTTCGCAGCATGGAGACATGAAAAACATTGTGTACCGCCGAAAGCGAAGGCGGCAACGCTAGACGATAAGCTACCGGACCAATCCGTTCTAAAATCTCAAACGGACCAATGAAACGTGGGCTGAGCTTGCCTTTCCTTCCAAACCTCAATACTTCTTTCATCGGAGCTACCTTCAAGAAAACATGATCACCCACGTCAAACTCTAAATCTCTTCTCCTTGTATCAGCATAGCTCTTCTGTCGGCTTTGAGCTGTTAACATCTTCGACCTGATTGTGCGAATAGCCTCGCTGGAGGCTTGGATCAATTCAGGTCCCAACAACTGACGTTCACCGACCTCATCCCAATAGACAGGGGACCTGCATCTCTTCCCATAGAGGGCCTCAAACGGTGACATCCTGATGGTTGCTTGATAACTATTGTTATAAGCAAATTCCATTAAGTGCAGGTGTGCATCCCAACTACCTGAGAAATCCAAGACACATGCTCGCAACATATCCTCTAGAGTTTGGTTCAATCGCTCAGTCTGACCATCTGTCTGGGGGTGAAAAGTTGTACTGAAACGCAACTGAGTACCCAAGGCTCTTTGCAAACTCCTCCAAAAATTAGATGTGAACCGAGGGTCTCTATCTGACACGATTGATACCGGCACCCCATGAAGCTTGACTATCTCCGTCATGTATAACTGTGCCCACTTCTCAACAGTGTAAGTAGGCTTTCCAGGGAGAAAGTGCGCTGACTTGGTGAGTCTGTCGATAATGACCCAAATCACGGTGTAACCCTTGGCCGTTCTAGGCAATCCTGTGATGAAGTCCATAGATATATGCTCCCACTTCCATTCTGGGACACTCAGCGGCTGCAACAAGCCTGCTGGTTTCTGTCTCGGGGCTTTCACCTGTTGGCAGACAAGGCATTTACTGACAAAATCCGCTATCTCTCTTTTCATGTCCTGCCACCAGTAATACTGTTTCAAATCATGGTACATCTTCGTACTTCCTGGATGGATTGAAAAAGGTGAATTATGTGCCTCTACTAATAATTCCTGCTTGAGATCGGCATTCCCAGGTACGCATAAGCGACCCTAGTAACACAAGCCGAGGTCTGAAGATAAGGAAAACTCGTTCCCCTGTCCCGCCTCTACTTGACTGCGTTTAACAACAAGGTCAGGGTCATTTGGTTGTTCATCTATGATCCTCTGTCTCAAGCTCGACTTAACTGTCAACTGAGCTAGGCGTGCTGTAACTTCGCCCACTGCAATCATAATCTCTGCACGTTCCAAGTCATCCAATATATGAGCCTGAGTAGTAATCAAAACAAACGCATGAGCGGTCTTCCTGCTGAGGGCATCTGCAACCACATTTGCCTTGCGGCGGGCGGCACTGCGGGCTGAGAGGGAGCGAGAGAGAGGGTACCGAAAGAGAGAGAGAGAGAGTGCCGAGAGAGGGAGATGAACATGAGGGAAAGAGAAAATTCAGGATTTTTTTTTTTTTACACGGTCAATCTGACAGAATTGGGGGGAAATTTCCCCCCATTTTTCCCTTTTTTTTCCTTTTTGACCGGGCTCATGCCCACCTTTTCCCCTTTTTTTTCTTTTTTTTTTTCTAAATCTGGCTGCTACAGATACCGTATCTCCCGACGCTTAATAAAAGTGCGCTGGGAGTTTTCGGACAAACACTATCATCGGGAGTTTATTGGAAATGCCGACGGTCACGGTTTTAGTGTCGGGAGATCAAGTCCCGACCAGGATCTCCCTACGATCTTGTCGACGTATTGTTTAGCGTCGGGAGAGGTTTTCCCGACGCGTTTTGGCGTTTCTCCCGACACTTTTTGGCATCGGGAGAGACTGTTTTTCTTGTAGTGAGATTAAGATTTCATAATCTGAGTTATACAAGCTAATATTGACAAACAAAATACACAATTGATATGGAACTTCTAAAACATCTTACTATCATGCAAGTAATTAATGTGTCGTATTCATTCATATAATTAATGAGTTTTTTCTCCTCTCTGAATATAACTCAATGAAATATTTCGTGATCGACATAATAATACTAGAAACTTTATAACTAAAAAGTTTTTTTTTTTTTTTTTTTGCTACTTTTCAATTCGAAAATGTAGATGTTAGTCATCTTACATCAATTTGTGTAATCATAACTTTAAAATGATAATAATAATAATAATAAATATCACAATGTGGACAACAAAACACTATTTTCAATGGGCCATTTAGTCACATCATTCATCTCAATTTCTCTAAATATGTCACAACAAGAATAATAATTATCTCCAACTTTGATTTGTATTGGACATTTTTCTTCATGGCCACTGCCCCCCACTAAATTCAATGCACGTGAAATCTCTCTCCCTTTTTAGCAATCAGCTCATGTCGTACATTTTTGCTTGGCCATAGACGTTGACAAATTTAAACAACAAATCCAAACGTGTGACCATCAACCTTAACAATTGAGCTAAATGTAAATTGCTTTAAACATTTAGATTATGGGTTAATAATTAGGCCCGTTTGATAACCATTTGATTTTTGAAAATTAAGCCTATATAAACACACTACAACCACTCATAAGTTAATCTCCTAAAAAAAAAAAAAAAAAAAAAAAACTCATAAGTTAATTGGTTTCGTCATCTACTATTTTCTCATGGTTTCAAAAATCAAGTCAAATTTTAAAAATCGATAAAAGATAATTTTCAAAAATTTAAATGTGTGCTTAACAAAAATAAAAACCATGGTAAGGAAGTTGGGAGAAAACAAACATAATTTTTCAACAACCAAATGGTTATCAAACAGAGCCTAATTAGTTTTTGGTTTTTAACAATTATGGTTGTAATTTTCTTCCAATTTTTTTTACCGGGATTTTCATTTTTGTTAGCACACACTTGAATTTTTAGTCAAAATTCAAAAACAAAAACAAGTTTTTTAAATTTACTTTTTTTTTTAATTTTAAAAACTTGACTTGGTTTTTGAAAACATAGGAAGAAGGTAGATGGCGAAACAAATAAACTTATGAATGATAATAGTGTTTATAGATTTAATTTTTAAAAAAATCAAATACTCAAACCTAAATTTTATGATATCTTTGTTTTAGTTATGTCAAACTCTCTTATGAACTTTATAAATACATGCATATTCTCTTCGATACTAGCTAGTCACATTTTGTACGGGATATTAAGGGTTTGTTTGGTTTAACTTTTCAAGTGTTTAATTTTGAAAAAAAAAATCATTTTGAAAAAATTTCTAGTGTTTGACAACTATTAAAAATGACTTATTCAAAATAAATAAATCATTTTGAGAGAAACACTTGAAACCAACTTTTTTTTTTAAGTGTTTAGTATACAATAATTTGTGTATAAAAATACATATGAAGAAATGTAACCAAACATATAAATCTTTAAATTCCAAACAATTTTTATACAAAATGTTTTTTTAAAAATGCATTCTTAATGGGTGTCTATGACTTTTTCCAACTTCTCTATCGTTATAATGTGTGATTTTATTTTGAAGTATGGATACATGATCCTTTACATGTAAGACTTATTGCTCATGTAATTTGGGATCCACATTTTGGTCCATCTGCCATTGAAACTAGTATTCGAGGGGTGCTCTTGTCCCAATGAATATTGTTTATTCTGGTGTTTATCAGTGGTGGTATACAATCAGTTTATATTAAATCGACGAATTCCAATTCTTTCACCTACAAAATAACTTCAAAATGTTTTTAAAAAAATATCCAAAAAAAATTCTAAAAGAAAAAAGCACAATCTTGACATCATAAGACACTATTTTCTATGGGCCATTAGTTGAAACCATCATTTCATCCAAATCTCTAAACAATTTTTACAATAAGAATATCTAAACTCTCAACTTTTGTGCCCCAATTCCCAAACATAAACAAACCCAAAAAGCATTGGGAATTAGGGTTCCAATTTATAATTTTTTTAAAAAAAAAAAAAAAAAAAAAAAAAAAAAAAAAACTTTAACTTTTCTAAAAAAAGAATAAAGAAAAAGATTTTGAAACAATGATTCACTTTGTTTATTCAAACTTTATTAGTCAAAATAATCTTTATGAGGGATGTTGGACCTTAGTACAAGGCTGCTGCCCTACCCTTAGCAGCCTCTTTATGATAAAGAAATAAATTTTATTTCAATTTTTATGGATAAATTGCTTTATTTTAAATTCAAAAAAAAAAAAAAAAAAAAAAAAAAAAAAAAAAAGTGGCTATGTACCATAGACATGATTTTGATTTAGAATCAGATCCCCATCAAGTAGACCACTTGCATGGGAAAGTTAAAGCCACATGATTAACAAAATAAAGTATTAATAATTAAATTACAATTTTAATTCTTCTTGCTTTAATTTAAATTCTGCTTTTAATACTTTTAAAATTATATTATTATCATCTTTGTTGATGGTCAAATTTGGTCGAGAGAACTCACATGACCTTCACGTGCCACCAACAGTAAATTTGTTTGAGAGGGGGGAAAACGTGGTTTGCGAGACAGAAAACCTGCACATCAGTGTGGTGTTAGCCACACCGCCTCCGATGCTTAAGTCAGAAAACGGAAGAGGAGAGCAAGAGAGTAAGAGGAGAGAGTCGAGAGTTCGGATCCCCTTCTTCAGTGGCGAAGAGGGATATAAATACTTGCTCATACTCCTAGGGTTTTTAGAAATTCGGAGGCGTTTCGAGACGAACCAGACGGAACCAGGACAGCTAGAGGCAGTTGGGACCGAGCGGAGGCAAACGAACTCGGTCGAGTGGTTGGCCAAGGCCTTGGGTCGAGGCCGACCATATGGGTCAGGCCAAGTTGGCCCGGCCTGTTGGTCTAGTCTTCCTCTGGGTCGTTTACTGGTCCTATCTTCGTTCGGTTGTCTTCGTCAACTCCTTGTACATCATGGTGGTCCAAAATTACCTATAACAATCTTTATTTTTTTATTAAAGCGTATTACACGTCCATACCATTGATGAGAAATAACAAAGAAAAAATTTCAGGACAATTTTTTTTTTAAAAAAAAAAAAGGGTCATAAAAAGCTAATAAGTATTATTGGCTGCTAAAAAATGAATTCAGCCCAATTTTAAATTATGTGTAAAGTGCTAGAGTTCTTCATTAGCACATGCTTAAAAATAGTTTTCTTTATAGAAAATAATAAATAAACTTTTGACCCGAGAAACTGGCTAGAAAGTTTTATAAAATATTCTTTTCAGAAATAAAAATAGTAGAAAACAAAAATAATATATTCTACTGTGTCGATTTGTTTACTATTTTAAATTAAATGTTCATATATTATTCACTAATTTCTTTTGACATGTGGAGAGTGGAAAATCGAAACCGATAACCCCTTGATTGAAAGCACAAATTTTATATCTTATGCTCATGTTCGTATATATTATTCATTAATTAATTTTTTTAAAATATAACTTCTACCTAAATGTAATATGTTTTTGACTGATAGGTAGGAATTATAAAATTTACCTTAACGAATAGTTTTCAAATTTAAAAATAATTAAAATCATTAAGAAAGGAGAAACATTTTAAAAATTAAGTTTAATCTCGTTTATAGCATATGGCAGACCAATCACTTCCCGAAGGGTACTAGCCTTCGTATTATATTTTTATTTAAATAATATTTGTTTTCTTTTAGAATATTTATTATTTTTGTTTTTTCATTTTTTAGACGTTTCTTCTAATCACTATTTTCATTTGATATTCTATATGTAATTAATATAACTATATATTCAAATTTATGTATATTATTTAAATTAATGTATATTATTTAAATTAAATAAATAAAAAAAATGCAATTCAATTTAAAATAAAAGAATTTCTATATAGAATTATATGGGGAATGGTGATTAGAATGAACGATTCATAAATATAAATCACAAATCAAAAAATTCTATGGAATAATGAAAGACAGAAAAATCCTTCGAATTGCATCATATTAGTCCATTATATTTATATTGACAATTTCAAAAAACTATTCATACCGGGAGGTTACAATTCCTGTTTTCCTGTTTCAATTTCCGGGAGTGAATGTAGGAAGTTCAGACGGTGGATCAGGTGTGAAGATTCAACCAAAGACGTCTTGGGGATCGGCAATAGCTAAGCATTGTGGCCATCACTGTTCAAGCTACGTATGGCTGGCGCACAACCTACGGGCTTCTTAGCCAAAAGAAAAAAACAAAAAAGGATGTCATGCCTCTAATCTAAAGCTTTAGTCTAATCTTAGACAAAGAGCCATGAAATATATACAAACAAATCTGAAATTCCACGTCATCCTTCTTCATAATAAGAGTATAATAATCAAGGTTTCAATCGACTTTGAAAATTGATCTAGTATATATTTTTGGGCACTGATAAATGTATTAGAAGTGATTTTGAAATGATTAAAATCACTTTTGTCGTATTCAAAATTATTTCGAAACATGTCTTTTAATAATTCAAAATCAATTTTGATGATATGAAGATCTTGTACTAAAATCAAAAACTGAAATTGATTTTGAATAATTAAAGGTATATTTTTGGTGATTTTGAACCTGACAAAAGTGATTTTGGTCATTTAAAATCACTCTCATACATGCATGATATTGATCACTTTAAGTGATTCCCAATAAATCATATAGGAGATGATTTTACTCCATAATTGATCAATAATTACTTGAGAAAATAAAATGTTTATAATTAATAAAATTATAAATTTAATAGTTAACAATTAACCAAATAAATTAATGTTTAAATGAATATAGTTCAGATTCTCGCTCTGAAATGTGGTTGAACCTAAAAAAATAAAATTAAATAAAATAATAGTTACAAATTTTAATTTTAGTATTTTGTGCATTAATCTAATTAATATACCAACTTGCATTGGAAAGTTAAAGCCACATAATTAACAAAATAAATTAATAGTTAACCATTATAATTTTAGTCTTTGTGCACTAATTTAATTCAGTTTAAAACTTTTATTATCATCTTTTTGCTTTAATTTGTATTTATATGTAAAAGTTGTAGTACTACTCTAGTTCTTTGTTGGCATGCTTGAAAATAGCCTTCTTTATAAAGAATAATAAATAATTTTTTTATCCAAAAACTGGCAATAAAGTTTTTTAAAACGTTTTTTAAGACATAAAAACAGTAGAAATAAAATAAGATATTTTATTGTCTTGATGTGTTCACTAATTTTAAATTAATTGCCCATAATTTATTCATTAATTAATTTTTTTAAAATATAACTTCATCTAAACGTAATGTAAATTAATATATTGAAGAAGTAGATCTCAAAATGTAGGATAAAATATGTACCTTTACAAAAAAAAAAAAAAAAAAAAAATAGTTTTCAAATTAAAAAATAATGAAAAAAAATTTTAAAAAAAAAAAGGCTAGGAAAAGAATTTTAAAAAATATATTTTTTAAGAAAATATATACAAACCAAATAATATCTCACCGTCCATATCGCCAGACATGGTTAAGAGTGATTTTGGCATCATCAAAATTATTTTTGTCACGGTTAGAACGATCACCTCTATTTTAGGATATTTTATGTTTTGTTATCGTATAGAAATGACTTGGAAAAGAAATCTAAAATATCACTTCGATGATTTTGGGTCAACCACATAGAAAATGATATATCAAGAATGACTTAAGAAAATAACCATGATAGGAGAGGTGCTTTTTAGTAATTTGATGATTCTAAAATCACTTTTTAAAGTAAACATTAAATCATTCAAAATCGCTTTTGATTATATAAATTACTTTTTAAGTATGGAATCGAATGGTTTCAAAAAAAAAAAAAAAAGTATGAAATCGGACGAGAATTGTTCGTTGTTAAAACATTTTTCTTTTTTTTACAAAATCACTTTTAACTCGGTCATTTTGGCTAATGTCAAAAATCATTTCCAACTTGTTCTTACTAAGTATAGCTCAATTTATGAGCTATATTTTATAGTATTTTAGTGTAAGTCTCGAGGATTATTTGACCAATTTTATGTATGTTTGGTTTAATTTTGTAGGAATCAAACATAAGGCTTATGTTAGTTGTAGAAATTAGATATGGATATCAATTTCTTAATTTTGCATAAATATTTAATTGTGCTCGGGTGAGACATTTAATAATTAGTAATCCTTGGTTTATGAAATCATTACATGTTCAATTATATTTAATCACTAAATTAATTCATGCATCTAATAGGTGAAAACAATTCCCTAAGGTTTTTCTCCATTAAGTTTTCACACTTTTAATAGCTTTGAGTAGTTTTGAATTTATTCACATCATACTCGAATCTTTTCTCTAAATAAAATTGGACAAATTAGTAATTAGGTGAGTTAGAAAACCAAGGGGACGACATTCGATTTTTAATCACTATATTATAACTTATAACTTGGCTCATACACTTGCGGTGAGCAATTTGCGTAATTTCATTTTTTTTTAAATCTTTAAACATCTTGTACCAAGTAAATTATATTCCTACTCAATTTTTTTCTCATTATCCCAAATCTTCACGTTAACTCCGATAATTGAACATTTATAATTCAATAATTATATTTTAGAGCTGACTTGCAAACAAAATTACAACCTCCTATATAGTTTAAAAGTAAACTCGAAACTCTACACATGTCCAAGTGTAAAATTGAAACAATAAAGAATTTGAAATGTATATAAAAAGTTTTAAGTATAGAGAATTCAAGATTTAGATATAATATAGGATAATTGTAATGGGTGGCAACATGAAGGTAAATAATTACAAATATAGCAATTTTTAAAAATATTTGTAAATATGACAATTTTTTAATTAATTTTTTATATTCCTAAATTGCCCCTGTGTGCCCATCTTCTTCTTCCTCGTCTGTTTTTTTTTTTTTTTTTTTTTACTGATAGAAAGTCTTTTTATTACTGATAGATTCTATAAGTGGTAGAAAAATTTTCTATCAGTGATAGAAAGTTTCTATCACTGATAGAATAAAGTTTCTATTAGTGATAGAAAGTTTCTATCAGTGATATTTCTATCACTGATAGATTCTATCAGTGGTAGAAAAATTTTCTATCGGCGATAGAAAGTTTCTATCACTAATATTTCTATGACTGATAGATATTTCTATGACTGGTAGATTCTATCAGTAGTAGAAAAATTTTCTATCAGTGATAGAAAGTTTCTATAAGTGATAGAAAGTTTCTATCACTGATAGAATAGAAGATTTCTATCACTAATAGAAACTTTTTCTATCAGTGATAAAAGATTTCGTTCTATCAGTGATAAAAAAAATTTTTTATAGAAAATCATAGAAAAACTTTTGATAAAAAATCTTTCAATCCCTGATCACCCATAAAAATCTTTCTATCTCCGATAGAAATCTTTCTATCACCGATATAATCTATAAGTGATAGAAAAGCTTTCTATCAGTGATAAAAGATTTCTATCACTGATAGAAATTTTTACTATTCTATCAGTGATAGAAAGATATTCTATCAATGATAGAAAACTCTTGATAGAAAATCTTTCAATCCCTGATAGAACCTATCAGTGATAGAAATCTTCTATCACTTATAGAAATCTTTCTATGAGTGATAGAAAAACTTTCTATCTCTATCACTGAGACTGATAGAAAAACTTTTCGTGAGTTATAGAAAATTTTTTTATCAATGATACTTTTCTATCGGTGATAGAAGATCTTTTGTTTCTATCAGCAATGGTGATACATGGTGAAATCGAGCATTGAAAAATAAAGCAAAAACGAACGATTATAGAAATCAAACACTGAAAAGCAAAAACCAAACACGGATAAAAAACCAAATAACAACAACCAAACATTGATAGAACACCGAACAAGTGATAGAAAAATATCTATCGCCGATAGAATCTATCAGTAGTAGAAAATTTTTCTATCGTGAAAGAAAATTTCTATCACTGATAGTATCAGTGATAGAAAATTTCTATCGCTGATAGAAAATCTTTCTATCACTGATAGAATCTATCAGGGATAGAAAAACTTTCTATCAGTGAAAGAAAATCTGGAGGGGTATTTTAGTAAATGCAACACACAAACTATTAGATTTTGCCATTTTTGCAATTTTTTTTGTGGGTTGCTAGATTTGCAATTATTTTGGTCCATATTGCTATCCTTGCAACTGGCCCTATAATATAATAATAAAAGCTATAACTTAATAATTAGTAATATAGTAAAAGAAAAGAAAATGTTAAAAAAAAACGCCTTAATTATATTGATGCATGTGATTGGTGGATTTGGCTTTATTTGTGACAAAAGAATGAATAATTAATATTAAAAGTCTCGGATGATTGCATTAAATTCTTTTCTTTAAAAACAATTAAACAAATGCAGGTGTTGCTCTGAAAAATAATTTGTTTTTCATAATAATTATACTGAATATATATAATGAATTTTTTATGAAATTCAATTTAGAAAACAATCTAATGCTAAAGTGTTATACAACTTTTTTTTTTTTTTTTGAAAAAAGAGTGTTATACAAAACTTAATTATTAATAATCATTCCATCATTTAAATATATACCCATCTTTTAAAATGTATGTCATGTACACTGTGTTTTCGTTTTATTTTATAATATTTTAAACTTTTAGGAGAAGATTGGGGAGGAAAACATGAAATGAGGAAATAGAAAAAGTGATTAGGACTTTTAATGAGTTTCTGTCGACGCATATAAAATGGTGTCAGCAGAAACCACTTTTGTCGACACCATTTGAAAAAAGCGTCGATAGAGTCTGTTTCTACCAGTGTCCTTTTAGTACGCGTTGGCAGAGACCACTTATGCTAACGCCATTTTAATCGCATTGGAAGAAGCAATCTCTATCAACACCATTTGAAAACGGCGTTGGGAGAAGTCCCATTTTGGAGGGGGAAAAATTCGCCAACGAATTTTTAAACGAACTTCTAATCGACGTCGTTTTAGAGCACGTTAGCAGAAGTCACCTCTTCTAACGCCGTTTTGGAGCGCGTTGGCAGAAGTCACCTTTGCTAACACCATTTGAAAACAACGTCAGCAGAAGTCCCAGTTTGGAGGGGGGAAAATTCGCCAACAGATTTTTAAATGACTTTCTATCGATGACATCTTAAGCGTGTCGGCAGAGGTCACTTCTACCAACATCGTTTAACACAGTGTCAGCAGAAGTCTTACATCTCTCAACACCGCAAATTACAAATAGCGCCGAGAGAGGAGACCTCTATTGACACCATCTTAACGATGACGGAAGAGATACCAATGCGCACTTCGCACGTCGGTAGAGGGTCCTTTACCCAACGTTTTTAACAGTGTCGAGAGAGAGCGCGTCGGTAAAAACAAATTTTACCATATATGAATCCATTTTGAAAGCCGATACACGCATTGAATAAATGAATAAGATGTGTGTGTATGTTAAGTTTTTGTTAAATAATTTATATAAAAGGTAATGAGTAGGGTTTAAATAATTTTTTATGCAAAATCTACTTTATTTAACTCCACAAATTCTACGAGCTTGTATGATTTCCATAATTTTTCTCGACATTTTTGTAAAAATATCGAACCAGCTTGCTTGAATGTTAAATATTAAAACACCAAATCATGAACTTCCAGGAGAAATATCAATTCTGGAAAAGGTCAAGAATTCATTTTGATTAATTAAATTTGTGGATCCCTCTTATCTTTAAAATTCTTTTTAATACTTTCCATTTGTCTCTACTTTTGTGATGGTCTCTTGATTCTCATCCAAGTATTAACAAACAAAAAATATCAACCAAAATATGAGTTTTTAATTTTTTAATTCAAAATAGTTTTAGTAAACACACAATATTAGAAATTTTGTTCTACTCCAACAAATTTTCATTTATCATTTGTTTTTTTTTTTTTTTTTGTCAATTATAAATTTAGTCCCTTTCAGAATTGGGTCAATTTGACCTGTGAACTATAGAAAGTTCTAAATAAGCCATTGAACTTCAATCCTTGTGTCCAATAGATCCTTCAACTTTTAATTTTGTGTCTAATAAGTCCTTGACCTATTGGACATTTTTAGAAATTCACAAGTCTACTAGATATAAAATTGGAAGTTCATGGTCCCAATAGGCATAAAATTCAATTTTATATCTAGTAGATTGATTAATTTGTAAAAATCTTGAATATGCTAGGGACCGACTAGACACAAAATTGAAAGTTCGGGGACCAAATTGACACAATCTTGAAAACTAGGGACTAAACTTGTAATTTAACCCAATTTTTTTCATTCCCATTTCTCATCATTAACTGGAGCACTTGGTGGAAGGAGTAATCTCTAGTGTTCATGATCTATCATTCAACCTACTACTACAGATATTTCACATTTTATGATCAGTATTGAAGAATATAAAAATGTGGCAATAAAGGCCACTTCTTAATTAGTGATAAATTGCATTGAACAAATTTCAATTAAATACATGATTAAAAGGTCACAAATTTGGTTCCACCACTCTTAACTAACTTAAACCAAACCTAAGCCACTTTACCATTCCTCCAATTGAGTGTTTGTTAAGTTACCCACAAAGAAAAAGAGAGAGACTTGGTTACAACCACACAAGGCCAAAAATCTCCTTTGGTTTACCAACCTAAACAATTATTAAAAAGAAGATTGAAGTTGAAGTTTAACTTCCATTATATTAACTAATATTCTTCCATGTATATATATGTGTGACTTTCATATATTCATTTAGTGACAAACTCATCTCATCAACCGAGTAGAACTCAACTAGTGAAAGTATTATAATATCGATCTTAAGGTTAGAGGTTCGACTTCTAAATTTCCATATCTGGTTGAACTAAAAAAATGACAAACTCATCTCTTCTTAACTTTTTGTACGTGCAGGTGTCATGCAGAATTACGATACAAGTAGGCGTCATCATGATCGGGACTTATGGCGTGCACGACGAGCTTTTTTGAAGAGCTATAACTTCTCCGACGAATATGTAAGAGATGAGGGCTTGAGAGGAAAGATGAAGAAGTCGATGAAAGAGCTCAATAGATCAGATAGTAGAGTGGTTGGAGGAATTTGTGAAGACATGGCCAAAAGGAAGCTTGGAATTAGGGTTTATAGGCTCACAATTGGTATGCCATCAATGGTTCTTGTGACAATGAGGTGTTTTATACCATCGTTTAGGAACAAAGAGACTACACACTTTTAGTTGGTAAATTCTTCATGTATTACTATCATAAATCTCAAACTTTGCGGAAAACTTGTGTGGTTTGTCACCTTAATTAAAACTGGCTGAATATGTAATTTTTATTTTTATTTTTGGAAGTGCATATGTAATTTTTATTAATCTATGTTATAATTTACTTTTTTTTTCTCATTTGTCAATTTGAGTATAGCTTAGTAGATAGACAACATCAATTATCATGTCAAAGGTTGATGGTTTAATCTCTTATTCCTATAATGGTTGAATTTTTTATTTATTTATTTATTATTTTTTTTTTTTTTGAGAAAATATAATGGTTGAATTTAAATATATATATATATATATATATATATATATATATATATATATATATATATATATATATATATATCTTATTTAATGCCCTAGGGATAAATACTATCAATAGGTGTCTATATTATACCAATTCTGATTTCAATGAAATTGAAATTTTAAGATTAATATTTGCTCTTTTATCTTATAAAGGTAAAAATAAAATTTCTAATGATATAGATAATCTAATGTTTCATCCAAAGAAACCCCTCTACAACAATGCTTAGTTGACAGTTTGATGTAGAAGGAAGCAACATAAAGTTAATTTGGCTAAATGCTCTCTGTTAGTTTGAAATGACCTTGAAATCATGAATAACCATGAAAAATGAATAGGTTTGTGTATAATTTGTGTTGCAGGAGGAAGCAACACAAATTATACAGACATCCTTAACATTGGTGCTGAAGAAATACACATCAAAATGTAAGCTCAATCCTTGTTTGATTAAGAATAGAAGACACCCACCAACAAGAACATAGCTCAACTAACACAAAATTGTACTGATGACCACAAGGTCCGTGATTCGAATCCCTCCACCTCACATATTATGAAAAAAAAAAAAAAAAAAAAAAAAAAAAAAAAAAAACCAAGTTTTATTTTGCTTATAAAAGACACTATAACCAATAAATCTATATATCCTCAAAATGTAGAGACATCTTTGAAGATCAAAGGGAGTTTGATGGCTAGTTGAGAACTTATAAAGATTTTAGATGAAGAGAACATATCTCTATTATTTTCTTAGTATTATTTTTATTTGTGAACTCTACAAAATCTGCAAAAGAACAAAACATAACTTTTTCTTTTTAACAAGACAAAACATAACTTAGTTTATGGTAAACAAATTTTGCGTTTTTATTTCCTTACTTTAAAGTTCTTTTGCTTTTATTATGGTTTTACTTTCCAAACCAACAACAAACCCACATCTAAAATCAAATTCCATTGAAACCAACCAAAAACTTCCCAAAACTTTAAAATGTAGAACGCCATCTTTAAAAACATACTCGAAAAAAAAAAAGGAAAAAAACAATTTTAGGCTTTCAAAATATGAAAATGAAAGATTGAATGGTTTGGAATTAGTCATCCATAAGCACCTAAGCCATTCCAATACAACGATTGCCAGCCACAAAGGAAAAACATTCATATACACAAAGCATCCTTTACATTTTTTAATGTATTAGGTAACATTTTACATGTTAATTTCATACCACCCAGCCAGAAACTATGACACCTGTTTATCATCAGCAATTAAACGAATACAACAAACAAGTTCAATGTTACTCCTATGTTTCCTTTGAGGCCATCACATAATTCTTCAGGGGTAAAAAAAAATACTGAAACTCTAAGGAATAGTAGAAAAACCAATACAAAGAATTTTACAATGGTAAAACTAGAAGCACATGGAGCAGTTATTTGTTGATCTCATCTCATGCGGTTTTCTTACATCTAAAAATGGCCAAGGACACGCTTATAATGATAAAAGAAAAAAAATACAGAAACAGTGCACTTATATAAGCCAATTGACACTAACATTGCCAAGCCAAGTGAAAAGTGGAAACTGAGCCAAAGCAATGAAGAGCAAGAGATAGTGATGCCTGCTTGAATCATAGCTCCTTACCTCTGCAAATAGCACTCTCTTCATCGTTTTCACCAAGAAGATTCCCATGCATAAGGCCGTCCACGGCATCAGAAAATAGTAAGAGTATTTCAAAGATATTCTTCCGATGGCAGCGAGACACAATCCAGTAAACGCATATCCAGCATATGCAACGATATCGAGTAATGGTGCCTCCCCACTTCCTAGTGACAAGAGTGTTACTTTAAGCAGCATGACTTGCATAAACCAACCAAGCAATCCCTTGATGAACAACCAACTCAAAGCTTCTGGAGTAAACCTACAATCGTTTTAGGAAAATGATATTTAATAATGATCTTGATTCTTGGTGAATAGGTAGTTATAGTTGAGGTAAGCTGTAGAGGGATTCCTGATCAGAGTTGGTGTAAAACAAAGATCATAACCGTTCCTGAAGGGCATTCATAAAAATTTTGCATCTCGAAGTACCTAATTGCTAAGGAGGAGAGTAAATCCTAATCTACTAAAACTGTACAACATCCGAGAACAAGAATGATGCTTTCATCAAGGACATTGATATCTCAAATATAATTTTTTTGAACAAAAAACAAACTTTTTCATTTGATAAATGAAAAGATAGAAAAATGTTCAAGGATACAAAACTCCCTTGGGAGTGAAAAGAAAACAAAACACCCGAATAAAGAACAAAACTCCAAAAATTATAAGAAACTAAAACTAAAACATTGAAGAACCAAAAACGCCAAAGATCTTGACAAGACAACAAGCCAAAGCAAACCAAAAATCCACCATTTGAACTGCAAAAGATGCTACATCTCAAAAATATAGTCCATCAACAAATCATGAGAATTGTAAATATTTAAATAAAAACTTGAAATATCGCAATAAAAACTTAAAACATTCATTTGGTTAAGTCAACATACAATGTTATTGTTATTTATGTTTACAATACAACTCATGAGGAAAAATATTAGGAACGCACGTGTACATCAGCAGCAATATAATTAATTAGCCACAAACAGTATTGAATTCTTAAGTTTTTAAAAAAAATAAAAAACTGAGCTTTCATTGAGAAAAAATGAAAGATACAAGGGCTTCCAAAAAAAACAAAGCTCCAAAAAAGGACCCAACTACAAAAAGGAACTTCAATCAAGCAAATTGAAACCTAACCGATAAATTACAAAAAGCTTAAGACACTAACGTCCAAAGTGAAACATAGAACCTAACATTGGACCAAAGTGGAATTCTTAAGTAATCGTTGATGTCAACGAGGAAACTACAGCGTAAGTTACCCAAGGCAATCCCCCCACCATCCAACCTTGCACAAGGAACAACCTATTTTAAGGAAGTTATTATGGATAACACATCTTTTTGTTCTGTGAAAGGGAGACCGTGAGCACCTATTGACTTTGCATATTCAGCCTCCAATTCTAGGACTTTAGGATTTTGCTTCAATTAAGGGAAAAGAGAAAGCAAGGTAATAATGGAATGGAACAAAACTTGGCATTCCATACTTCTTGCTTAGAATTAGAGTGAGATTCCGATTTACTTCATTTCCTTGTCTTGGATCCTTGTTTTTCCGTCTACAAGAATCTAGTGAAGCTCATGAAAAACTTTATGCAGGAAGGAGTCAACAAGGGTGTGAGCTCCCTTAATTAAGAGGGAGGTGGTGTCAACGCCATTGGCCCTTCAGAGGTTTGGTCATATAGATAATATGAGATTATGCAACAGGTTCCTGTTTGCTACAAGATTATGGCGTTTCCCATCGAGCCTAACACCCTTTGGCAAAGAGTTAATGTGAGGAAGTGTGGTCCCATCCTTTTGGGTGGACTACAAAAGTTATGGGTAGAAAGGCACATCTTGGAGCTTCTGAAAATCTAACTCTTCATATTTTCTTTTCTTCTCTCAATTCGTTAAATACATCATTTGGGATGACACAAACACTTTTGCCAGAATCATTGGCTAGGTTAATCGACCTATGTGTACTACTCCAACTTCTATTGCTCATCCTCTATGAAGTTTCACACTTTGGCTTCTATCTTGCCTTCTTGAGTAATTCTTCCTCTTTTTCTTGGTTTTCACCCTCTTCTGTTTGATAATGAGATGACAAATGTCTCTGACTCTTCTTTCTTTGTCAAGAGATTTTTCAGTACACCGAGGGATATTCATTTATGGTTGCCCAATGCTTTTGAGGTGTTTTCTTGTAAATCTTGTTTTCCTGCTTTTGAGGTTAAAATTCTCAAGAAGGTCAAATTCTTTGCTCTGCAAATTTTTCTTGACGGGGTTAACACTTCAGACCATGTTCAGAGCCATTTGGTTTCTGTTGGGGCTACAGAGATGCATTCTCGATTAATTGGAGAACAGACAAGGATCTGGAAAATATCCTTTAGTGCTTGTTCGATCTGAATTGATTTTTGGGGTTGTTTTGCCCAAAATAGAAACTGTAGTTCTATGATGGAGGAGTTCTTGTATTTCTGTTGTTCCATGATACGAAGTAGATCCTTTATTCAGCAAGTTTTTCCTTTTTTTTTTTTTTTTTTGAGATTTGACTTAGGGAGGAATATTAGGATGTGCGAGGGCTTGAGAGGACTATAAGTGATGTTTGGTCCCTTGTTCAATTAGATACTTCTCTGTGGGCCAACAAAGTCTTTTTGTAATTATTCTTTAGGTCTCATTTTACTTGACTAAAGACCCTTTTCTTAATTTGCCTACTTATTTGTGGACTCTCTTTTGTATGCTCTTGAGTTCTTTTATTTTTTCTCAATGAAAGTTCGGTCATTCATTAAAAAAAATATTAGGAAGAGGTTTGATCTCTTGCTAGATTTAATGCTCCTCTTTACATGTCAATGCGCAAGGATTTTTTTTAATTATTTACTAGGCCTCATCTTTTCATGAATTTGAGCCCTTCTTCATTAGTTAGTTTAGTTCAACTCCTTTTGTCGGGCTATCTTTTTGTAGGTCTTTCTGTATTCTTTCACATGCTTAATAAAAGCTTTATTCCCATTAAAAATAATAATAAATATGGACCTGTCTAATGTATGGACCTTGCTAGGTTCTGTTATATGGAAATATGGTAGAGCTTATTGGTCTCTTTCTTTATTGTAATTTTACTGGTTCAGGGCTTCTATGTATGTCTATATATACTTGGCTCTAGTGTATAGAAAGTGTATTGCATTCTCTCATATGATCATATTTGATATCTCAATAATATGGTATTAGAGCACCTTTAGGGTTTTAGAATTTTCCTTTGGTCGTTAGGGTTTCTTCTCATCCAAGTGGGCTTAGGGTTTGAAATTTGGGTCACCACGTTAGAGCGACTGTTTGTCGACACCACCCACCTAAAGAGAAGCACCCATCAGGGGAGTCAAATCGCCCTTGTCGTTCGCCAGAAGCAATTGCATGTGAGCCACAAGTATCACCGGACATTTTTGTGGCTGTCGCCGCGCGCCGACACGTGAGGGCACATGGGAAGGTCTTTTTTCCTTCCGTCAGTTGGGTTAGTCTCGCGCTAAGATTTCCAGTTGATGGTTTTTCCAAAACAGGTCACGTTTGCCTCATATTGTGTGCTTTGCTCGATTTTGGTTTTTATTTTGTCAATTCAGTTCTACTTTTTTCATGTGAGGGTGCATGAGTGCCTGGAATTTTCTCCGATTGTCGTGATTTGTTGTTTCTTGTGCATCAAGAGATTTCTAACTTGTTTCTACGGTAAGTTTGGTTACAATTGGCTCAGGTTAAAAGTTGTTTTGGAAAAGAGTTAGGGTTCTTTATTAGGAACTCCATTAAGCACATATTTTCAAAAGTTGTGTGGATTTAGCTCTAATTTCGTTGTTTTAGATCATACCTTGTGGTTTACATTCGATATTGACCTATAGTTGAACAAGAACTCAATGATGTCTAATGTGGTTCAATTGCAGACTCAGTCCATCCAATGATGTCTAATGTGGTTCAATTGCAGACTCAGTCCATCCATGGTTCATCTAAGAAATCATTTGCTAATTTTACTATCGAGTTTGCTAAATCTCAACAGTACCAGAAGTCATTGAAAGCATCAACTTTACCATCCATGCTTACCCCTACTACAACTATTGTTAGGTCAGGTAACATGAATCATCGTCTTCTTTCCTCTCCTACCAAATGGGTCAGACTCTAGTGCTACCAATCATATGACCGGTAATCCCGATTTGTTTTCCACTCTTTCTTCACCTACATCCCTCACTGAAGTGACTTTGGTAGATGGATCAACATCATCTGTTATTGGATCTAGCACAATAAATCTAACCTCATCTCTTTCTTTATCATCGATTCTACATTTATCTCAACTATCCTTTAATTTAATCACTCTTCGTAAACTCACTCGTGACCTTAATTGTTGTGTTTCATTCCATCTTTGCTATTGTTTGTTCCAAGATCTTGTGACGAAAAAGATTGTTGGTAGTGGACTTGAATCTGGAGGTCTTTATATTTTTTGTCATCAAGTGCCAAAAGTTTCTTGTTCTGGAGTTGTTTCTCCTTTTGATGCTCATTGTCGTCTAGGTCATCCATTTTTTTCCGTGCTATGAAAACTTTGTCCTCAATTTCATAACTTGTCTTCATTAAATTGTGACTCCTGTCAGTTTGCCAAATTTCATCGTCTTAGCTCTAATCCTTGAATCGATAATCGAGCAAGTGCACTCTTCAAATTAGTTCATTTTGATATTTGGAGTCTTTGTCCGGTTGTTTCCAAAACTGGATTTTGATACTTCATTACCTTTGTTGATGATTACTCTCGTATGACTTGGTTATATTTTATGAAGAGTCGTTTTGAGTTACTTTCTCACTTTTGTAATTTTCACGCTAAAATTTGAACTTAGTTTGATGTTTCCCTTCAAATTTTGAGAAGCGATATTGCTGATGAGTACTTTTCTGAAGCACTTAGGTCGTACTTATGTAAGCATGGAATTATTCATCATTCATCTTGTGCTCATACTTCTTCCCAAAATGGAGTTATTGAATGACAGAACAGGCATCTCCTTGAAAATGCAAGAGCATTATCCTTTCAAATGAGTGTTCCAAAGCAATTTTAGGTTGATGCAACTTCCATGTCTTCATCTGTTCTTAAAGGTCAAATTCCTTATGTTCTATTTCCCACAAAACCATTGTTTCCTATTGCGTCGAAAATATCTGGTTGTACTTGTTTTGTTAGAGATGTTCGTCCTAATCGGACAAAATTAGACCCCAAATCTTTGAAGTGTATTTTCTTAGGTTGTTCTAGAGTTCAAAAAGGTTATAGATGTTATTGTCCTAGTTCGAATAGGTATCTTGTATCTCGTGATGTTACTTTCTTTGAGGACACATCTTTCAAGTCATCTTTGTCTAGTACGAGTCTGGAGGAGGAGGATGGTCTTTTTATCTATAAACTTGTGCCTTCTACACCCTCTCCCGATCCATTTGCACTTATGTCTCCAACACCTTCTCTCGATCCATCTCCTTCGACACTTGTCCCTACTTGTCCGCCTATTACTGAAGTATACTCTAGATGGCAACAACCTCCCGTTGAATGTCTTGTACCACAAGATTCTTCGTCATCAGAGTAATGACTTCCTATAGCTCTTCGTGAAGGTAAACGTTCTTGCACTTTTCCTATTTCTTCATTCGTCTCTTATGACCACTTGTCATCTTCTACATTGAATCTATCTCGTCCTAGTTGGCGCAATGCAATGATAGAAGAGATGAATGCTTTAGATGATAATGGTACCTGGGATTTAATATCTCGTCCTACAAGAAAAAAAGCTATCGAGTGTAAATGGGTGTTTGTAAATAAGGTCAATTCTGATTGTTCAGTTGCTCGGTTGAAAGCATGTCTTGTTGCCAAAGGCAATGCTCAGACATATGGGATTGATTATTTTAATACATTTTTTCCTGATGCCAAATTAGCCTTTGTTAGGTTATTCATTTCCATGGTTGCTTCTCAATGTTGGCCTTTGCATCATCTTGACATTAAAATGCTTTTCTCCACGATGATCTTCAGAAGGAAGTCTATATGGACCAACCACCTAGATTTGTTGCTCAAGGGGAGAATGAGAAAGTGTGTCGCCTTCGCAAATCTTTGTATGTGTTGAAACAAAGTCTACGAGCATGGTTTGGAAAATTTAATCAGACACTCGAGCAGTTTGGTATGAAGAAAAACAAGTTAGATTACTTTGTCTTCTACCAACGAACTACGTGTGCTATATTATTCTACTTGCCCTGTATGTTGATGATATTGTTATTAATGAAAATGATATATCAGACATTTTATATCTCAAAACTTTCCTCCAAAGTCAGTTTCATGCTAAAGACTTGGGAACATTAAAGTACTTCTTGGGTATTGAAGTAATGAGAAGCAACAAGAGTATCTTTATGTCACAAAGGAAATATGTACTTGATCTGCTATCTGAGACAGGAAAATTGGGAGCCAAGTCATGTAGTACTTCGATGATGCCTAATCTACAACTCACAAAAGATGGAGAACCACTTAATGATCCTAAGAGATATAGAAGATTGGTTGGAAAGTTGAATTATCTTATTGTGACACGATCAGACATAGCTTATTGACTTATTCAGTAAGCATAGTGAGTCAATTTATGTCTTCACCCGCAGTGGAACATTGGGCTGAGTACAACAAATTCTATGTTATTTGAAGGTTGCACCCTAGATGTGGGATCCTATATGAAGATCATGGTCATATGAAGATTGAGTGTTTTTCGAACGGCGATTGGGCAAGATCAAGAGAAGATAGAGGATCGACTTCTAGCTATTGTGTTTTTGTTGGAGGCAATTTGGTTTCATGGAAAAGTAAGAAACAAAATGTGGTTTCACAATCAAGTGTTGAATCAGAATACAGAGCTATACCACAATCTGTATGTGAGATAATGTGGATACATCAACTCTTGATCGAATTAGGATTCAATGTTACAATTCCGACCAAGTTGTGGTGTGACAACCAAGTTGTCCTTCATATTGCATCCAACCCAGTATTTCATGAGTAGTCTAAACATATTGAAATTTGTTGTCATTTTGTTTAGAAGAAAATACAAGGTTTGGTATCTACTAGATATGTGAAGACCGAAGAGCAATTAGTAGATATTTTCACGAAAGCTTTAAATGGAGTTGGAATAGATTATCTTTGTAACAAGTTGGGCATGATTAACATATATGCTCCAACTTGAGGGAATGTTATAGTATATATGTAAATATAGTAGCTTATTAGTCTTCGTCCTTTATGGTAATTTTACTAGTTTAGGGCTTCTATGTATGCCTATATATATTTGGCTCTGAGTATAGAAAGAGTATTGAATTCTCTCATATTTGATATCTCAATAATAGGTTCAATGTTTCTCTCTAGGCTTCGGTGACGAAGTATTTTTATAATTGTGTTAGGTGTTATCATTCTTGATCGAAGTCCCTTTAGTGGGGTTCCCTTTTGTGGGTTCAGTTTTTTTGCATGCTCTTGTATTCTCTCTCTTTTTTTTCTCAATGAAGGCCGATATTGTTATCAAAAAAAATTAAATAAACAAATATTATGTTTGAATCAAGAATATAAAATTTTTCTACTCATAATTAGAAAATGAAGTTAAATAAACAATATTAGTAAAAGCAATACATTTTCCAAAAATTAGGATGTTTCAGAATATGGAGAATTTTCTTTTTTGTTTTTTCTTCACATTTGTTTTCATAGTTTTCAACATATTTCTAGTATTTCAGAACCTTCCACGACATCCAGAAAGAATATTCTTACCCCTGACCTTTATGTTGGATGTCAAGATTTTAAATAAAATCACCTAAATGTCTATATTTACTTGATTAAATTCAGTTGACACTTGTTAACATAACATATGAAAACCAATATACCAATTCACGACCTCAAAAGAAGATCTATGCATAGCCTGATAAGTTAGAAACTTAGCTAAAGCCTAGAGATGCCTATCCTGGACCTTAATTTGCAAATGACTTGACTGTGCATCTAGTGTTCCTTCAAACTTCTCTAAATGCTTAATGGACATTCATTTGCGGGATATCTGCATTAATTGACAAAACCAGTCAAAATGCCATCTACTCCCTGCATCCTTTGAGCTAATCTACCAAAAATGGCACTCGGTGATTTTTATATTCTATACAGCATTTCTTTTTCTTTCAAACTGTTTTGGACCTTTCAGTTTAATTGTAGTCGGTACTTATGAAAGTGGCTGAGTGAGTGAAGAGAGTATTTACAATTCAGCTTCATAAAACGGTGTTTTTATTAAAATGTTTGATATACAAGGAAAATAATATACATCAACCTGAAACACTACTTCGAGAACGTGCACAAATCGTTTGTACTTCATCATAAAATAAGAAACTTAATAGCATACAAGAATTCAGCTCCACGTATTTTGCAAAGATCAAAACCACTTCCTTAAAAAGAAAAAGGGTAAAAAGGAACCAAAAAAGACAGAAAGGCAAAGAAAAGCAACAACTAAAATTGGTACATCCATTTGGCTAAGAGACAATTATGAAGGACTTGCTTTCAGAAGGAATTGTGGGGTCAAGATTTCTCATTTGGTTCAAATAGAGGTTGTTTGGACTAGTCGAGTCAGGTGGTTCGCGTATAGCCATATAGGTAATCTGGGAATTCTTAATGACGCCCTATTGGCCCCAATAGGTTATGGTGCTTTCCTTTATAGCAACACTTTTTAGCATATGATCATTATGAGCAAATATAAAGCCCATCCAGCTCGGTGGTTGAGTCATAGAGCTAAAGGTATGTGCAAGATCCCTTGGAAGGCCACATCCTGCTATAATTCTCATTCCTTTTCTAAATCCATTAAACTTTTTTACATGGGCTGGCCCAGTTTCTCATTTTTGGGGGATTGTTGATTAGGAGTCCCCACTCCACCTCATTTTCCCACGCCCCTACTTTTTCACTTCTTTGAAATTTGCATCTATAACCCTTGTCCACCCCTACCCACATAACTTGAGTTTCAATCACCTACTTTCAAATGGGGAAACCTCTAATGTTTATTCATTGATCTCTTAATTATAGGGGTTAGCTTTATCGTGCGGCTAGAGACATCCACTAACAGAATCCCGATCCTTTGAGCTCTTTTGGTTTTTCTTTTTCCCATTTGTCTAGTTCATCCCTTCCGAAGCCCTCTTTGTTTTCTACATTGTGGAAGTTTATTGTCCCAAGAAGGTTAGATTCTTAATTCTTTACCCTAAAATCTAAACTTTTGTTGAGTGGACGACTTCTTTTAACAAAATAGAACCATCTATAGAGGAAATAATTTGGCCACGAAGGCTGGGAGTTAGAGCTCGTGAAAGAGTTGTTGATGATGAGTTCTAAATGCTCACATGCTTAGCCGAGGAAACCAAGAGTCGAGAAATTAAACCAGAATCCAAAGTAACAATCTCGTCGGGTGAAGGAGATAAAGAGAGATGCACTTTTCTTCGAGAATAAGACAAAGGATAAGCTGCAATAAAACTATTTTTAACCTTTTTAACACTCAGGGGTCGTTTGGTACAAGGTTTTTGGAGATGGGAATGGGCAAGGGTTTCTAATACCCTTGTTTGTTTCAAGATTTCTGTGGTGGACCCAGGAAATAAGGCATTCTCAGGCATCATTTATGCCCATAAGCAAGGGCTTTCTATGCCCTTGCAAAAGCATAGGTTTTCTCTTTTCCCATCTCTTCTTTTTTATTTTTATATGCAATTTTATTTTAAATATAGTTAATTAATTAACTAATTGATACTAAATTAAAAATAATATAATAAATTATTTAATTAGATTAAATAACAAGAATTTAAATTTTTTTTAAACAAATACTTTTTTTAGGACTTTTAAACATATACTTAGTCCAAGTTTATTAAAGGGATGTAATTACATATTTACTAAAATTATAATTAATTAGTTAATATTATCAAAAATATATTTAATTATTGAATTAAAATCATTTAAATGAATTTAGTATAAAAATTCATTTTTCAATAATTATAATTAATTACTTATCGATTATTTATAATCAATTAATTACTTTTTTGGATTTCCTTATAATAAATAAATAATCATATTATTATTAAATATTTATCTAATTAATTTTTATGGATACAATATATTAAATTATTGTAGTTAAAGATATTTATTAAAAATTAATTAAATAATTTTAATTTGTTAATTTTTTTTAATACAATTAACATAGTTTATCCCATTAAAATTAACATAGTTTATCCCTTTAAAATTATTTCATGATTATTATTTCATTAATTTTTATTAATAGTTTGAATTAATTTTGATTATTTTATTGATTAATTTATTAAAATTACATAAAGTTTACCTGATTAATTCTATACAGACATAATTTGTTCTCATAAAATCCTGATGACATTCCCATGCACAACCAAACAAAGTTATCTTTGATTCCCAACAATCTTATTCCCAGGCATAATATTCTCAGGCATCTATAAAACCTTAAACCAAACGGGCCTTCAATGGTTTTGAAAGCTCTAATGCTTTAATGGAAGCTTCAAAAGATGTCTTTGAGAACTCAAAAGGCGTTGTTTGGGGAGGATTGGAGGCTGCAGCAAATGAACTGACATTAATGGACTCATTAAAAGAGGCAGACGGTTCACAAGGAGGGTTAAAACTATTCGATTCCCCAAGACCTTGGGCAATAAAAGAGGTTGTTCATGCATACCTTGATCAATAAAAGCATTAACTTCAGTAGGTGGGACAGAAAAGTCATAGATGCTTGGAGGGCTAAGAAGAGAGGACTTTTCGTGAGGAATGAGATTTGTTGACGGTTCTGGATCCATAGCCTTCCCATTATCATTTAAATTTTCAACCACCGGCTTAATTAATTCATGGCCCTTGGAAAAAGTAGGAACTCCTTCATCTTCAAGGACTTCCTTCATTAAGTGATGGTGATAATGCCAGCCTTCAATCTCCTTCATATTGGAAGTCGTAACATTAAGATTAATATCTTTCTTCTTCATTAAAAGATGGTGAGACGGTTCATCTTTCTTCACTTCTTTGGCACATGAAATATCCAAGGTATTACAAAACCAATCTGAATTCATAATGCTCAAAAATTTAGACCTAGAAGATCCCGATCCAACTAAAGGAGAGATTTGGACCACAACATCCCCAAGAATGGAATCATGAACAACAACTTCAGCTGGAATGAAACCACATTTATTCTTTTTCACCTCAATGGAAGCTTCGATGCAATTCAACAAATTAATTGTTTCCAATGAAATACTAATGAGCCCACCACATTATGGCTTCAAATTTTTCCTTATTCCATAAAGAGAGAGGTAAATTCTTTATTTTGATCCATCCTCCAAAACTTTCTATCCACTTAGCACTACAATGTTGTTGAGCATTCCATTTTTCAAATTTTAGAAACAAACCTCCCATCTTTTGCCAAGAATCAAGTACTCTACCAACAAACCCTTTAAAATCCTTCATTTTAAGCAAAGCTTTATCGGCAGAAAATGGATTGATTATACAACTTTCAAAAACTTCTTTCTTCAAAATTTTAGAAATATACCTCCAATCTTCAAAAGAATGAAGTCTTGTTATAACAAAAACTTCGTCAAAGTCTATAATTGCCACCTCCTTTTCTATTTTGATCCAAAACCCCTTAGTAAAAGGCTCCACCTTGCATCCCACAGAAGCTGAAAAGGTCGGGATGCTATTGCAATCATTGCTGCCAAGATGTGCCTCAAAAATATCTTCATTCAGCTTGCAAACTCTACTGGATTTTTAGATTTGTGTTGGAAATTGGAATTCATCCAACATCTCCCAAAAAACCATCCAACCTCTTTTTTTAATCCCTGCTGGAACCTTGATACTATTTTTAGCACCTCCATTGGATAAAAAAGAAATTTCTGAATACCAACCAAACTTGTTATACTTTCTATGAACTCTAAAGAATCCCTTGTCCCCTCTCATCTGTCTGATTGAAAAACTTACTATTCCAAGGACTTTTCCAAAGTTGAGCAAAAGATTGCTCCAACCAATGCAAAAAATTCCATTGAATCTTGATGGAGAAAGAACGATTCCTTTTTTTCTCTTCCAGCAAATAATTTCCACGAAGTAAACAAACAAAAAAGAATTTGTTCACAATACTGCAACTACTTTCCATGCTAGCCATTATAAAAATGAGAGTTGATCTTAAGGGTACCTAAATCGGACGAAGAAACTTATCTTGAAGGTGGGAATGTAGAAAATGAGATATTGAGAGATTGGACCATGTGTTTACTAGTAAAAATGTTGCTGACTCAATTTCGGACACATTTTTGGAGACTTTTGGTGCTCCCTTGCCTTGTAATAGTTCTTGCCTCTTGAAGGTTAAGGAGATGTATCATTTCTCCATTTAGATACAAGGGAAAAGAATAATAGAAGAGGCTATTTTTGGAATATATGGCTCAAAAGCACCAAGATTTTTAGAGAGGTGTAGATGTCCTAGGACTAGTAGTTTGGATGATGGTGCAGTTTGACACCACCCTTTGCGTGTGACCAAAGAATTATGTACTTATCCTTAGTCTATTATCCTTAAAAATTACTGTTCTTTTCTGTCATGTTTTTGGCTTTTGTCTCGCCTTTTTTTTGTCTTGGCTCCCTTTGTTTTATGTTTCTTTTTTGTCTGGTTGTAAATCTTTTCATCGTCCGGTGGGAGTATGGTTTCTCATTTAAAAAAAAATAATTAAAATAATGGTACACCCAAAAAATTATTTGCACTCACTTTCCTTGAAGACCAAGTGAGAAGCCTGCAAGAACAACGTAAGTTCCGAAAGCCATGAATGGAATATACAAGTCTGGTGCATTGATATCATAAATCGGTGGCTTATACGATAGTCGGCCTCCAATTGGATCAGTTATTCTTGTCCAGTGCCCCTGAAACAAAACAATACGATAATCAAGGAGTAAGGAGAGAGTAGGGACAACAAAAATCAACAACGGAGAAATGATAAGATTACATACCCTGTGTAGAAATGGAAATAGGACAACCTTCAATTTATTCCTAACATACTGGTCGTTCACTTGGAAGTAGTATTGAGGATCAGAAAAATACCTACTTATCTGTCCATTGCAAAGATAATAGTGAAAAATAAATAAAAAATAATTTTGTTAAAAAAAAAAAAGAAAAGGGCTAAAAATTTCTTTTATCATCTGAGGACAAAAAAGTAAACTAAAAAATTTAGGCATGTGCTTAAAAATTTCAAAGCGCCTATAATCATTAGAAGCATTCAAATTTCTCAATGAAATTTTGGTTTCTTATCAAAGAAAAATAGAAGGTATTCATCTTTCTTCCAAGGTTTCAAGGAAGAGAGAGTCATTTCCACCATCCTTGAAGTAATGTTCAGGAAGCATGATGAATTTTTTTTTTTTTTTTTTGAAATTGAAAGCATGATGAATGTTAAGTCATCTTAATAAACATTTTTTCCTTTTTTCTTTGGGGGTGAGGACCAACTAGAGGCATGAAATCTAACTAGATCTAGAACCTCTTACAAACTCAAACACTTCGAATATTCTTCTGTTTCTTAAGAACCAACTCCCCACACGAAAGATTTCAGCACATCGAGATCACAACGTCTTAGCTTTTCTTTTCCCCTTTTTGAATCCATGTCCACAAAACAATAGCTCCAAATTTTCTTTGACTGAATCTCCAACTAGAAACTTTGAAAGCAGAGAAGAGAAATGATCATTGATCATAACTGCATACTGAGGGACGATGAAAAAATAGATGCAACTGCTTGGGTTTAATTTCTGCGGAGATCACTTTCTCAAAGAAAAGAGTCCACACAAATAGATTGACTTTCTTACGGCATCTTGTCTTCAAATAACATTTAATAGATCCTTATATCAAGCAAAGTAGTGGAACCCCAGAATCTATTGCTTAAGGACTTGACTGAAAACACATGTTGGAACTCTATTTTATAGTGCTTTAACCTAGCTTACATTTTTCACAGAGATGCAATGGAGAACCGAAGTTAGATGGTAGTGGCCACAATTTCAAGAACAGGAGAGATTTATGGTAGAATGCAGTTGAAACAACTCCTTTTGGGTTCATGGAGAGAGAAAAAGAGTGGATGCTTAATGATAAAAGCAAAGATTAGAACAGGCCGTAGAATTGGTTGAGTTTAAATGTTTTTCATGGAGTTCTCTCCATTCTCTTTTAATTAATGTGAATTGAGTAGTTTAGTAAAGCCTTATTGGATAGAGTAGACACAGAAGGTACCAAATATGCCCCCTTTAGAAGATAAAAGGGAATTTTATTAACCATTCTAGGGATTCAGTTCAGCTTGATGTAATTTTCACTAATTCAGAAAAAGTGTATCTTGCGTAAAAAAAATTGTAATGAAAAATTTCTGAATATACAAACAAAGAAGAAACAACACTAACCACTTTCACCAAGTTGTGATTTTCTATTTCTATAGAATTCTACATCCTTCTTTGAACTATAAATCATGGATGATGATAAGTTTACAGAATAACTAGTACTCACATTGCTTTGAACATACTCTGAGCTTGATCCAAATATTTTCTCTCCATATGCACCCAGTCCACCTCGGATTAGTCCCGATCCAGCACCATAAAATGCATTTCCAAATGGATTTGGCTGAGAGCTTGATGGAGGTTTTGGTGCCACAGACTGAGCTTCAACATTATTATACATTTCTGCATTTCGAAAAGAAAGAAGGGTAAATGCACAAAAAAAGTATTCCTCACGAGTATATATAAGTGTTGTTAAACTCATATGATTTAACTTGAAACGGTGTTAAAACAAGTTAGATCCTTCATTTGAATCGAAAATGAGATGAAACATACGATTCAACATCCTGAATCATAAGAATTGGATCAAATCGCAACAATTCGATTAAAAAAAATTAAAAACCTAAAATCAAAAGTATCCTAGTTCAACATTATCGGAGAAGAAGATGCTCTGTGACGACGATTGGCTACAATGAACGAAGAAGAAATTACCGGCAAGGGAAGAAGGAGAAGAATGAAAACATGAAATGGCAAGGACTACATGTCGGTGGAAGCTTACTAGCAACCGACTATTAGCAAAGCGGCAACAAAGATGGAAATAAGAGAAAAAGAAAGAAAATATTTGGTGTGTATGTGACAATGGGAGATAGGAGAGAAGAAAAAGAGTCGTGTGGGGTGTGTGGGTGCAGCAACGGAAACGGGCAAAGGGCGTGGGGGAGGGGAAATTCAGAGAAAAAAAATGTATGGTGCAATGGCGGGGAAGGAGGAATTTAGAAAAAAAGAAAATGGTGGGGAAAGAAAGAAGTAGAGGGGACATGTATGTCTTGTTTGATAACGTTCCTTTTTCTTGGTTCTTGTTTCCTGATTTTTTTAGAACTAGAAACAAGAATATGTTTGCTACTATCTCCGTTTCTTGTTTCTTGGAATAGAAACTTGTTGGATAACTTTTTCTTGTTTCTTGTTTCTTTTTTCTTCTATTTTCCATTTTCCTTTTTATAGTTTAAATAGAATTTATTTATATAATATAAAAAGATATAACAATGCATTTAAATATATAAAAAACAATTATGAAAAGTTTACATTACCTAATACAAATAAGTCTCAATACAAAGTTAAAAACAATAATAAAATTGTATATATCCTTCAAATGTCATATAGATCCTCATTCTTGTTCAACCATGATCCTTCACTTTTCAATCCATCAGTTTCAACAACCCCATCAACATAATGCTTTTCTGATGATTTTTTTGACATCTAGAATGTCATATGAGAATTAAGAAGACAATAAGACTATTTAGTAAGATAATCTATGCTATATATAAAAGTGGCTATAGAGAGAAATTTTATCTCCCCATTTTACCCTTCAAATTTTAAACATATGCCTATTTTACCTTAATTCTATTGAATATAATGGAATTAGGACAAAATGCAAGATGGAAAAGAGAAAGTGGATTGGGTCAAGATAGTTGCCCCACAACCTCACCAAGCTGGCTTTTCAATTTACTATACAAGTATACGTTATTAATTAATGTACCCCTTTATTTTTATTACACAAAAACCTATGAACTCTTCTCATTCCAAGCACCATTCATTATAGAATTTCAAGAGACGACTTCAATTTTCAAAAGAAGACTCATTGGCTTCCTACAAAATAATCAACATCTATAACAATCTTATTTTTATAACACAAAAACCTATAGACTCTTCCCATTCCAAGCACCATTCATTAGAGAACTTCACGATATGACTTCAATTTTCAAAAATGACTCTCATGGGCTTCCTACAAAATAATCAACATCTGTTATAATCTTATTTTTATTACACAAAAATCTATGGATTCTTCTCATTCCAAGCACCATTCATTAGAGAATTTCAAGAGACGGCTTCAATTTTCAAAAAATGACTCATTGGCTTCCTACAAAATAATCAACATCTATTATAACACAAAAACCTATGGACTCTTCTCATTCCAAGCACCATTCATTAGAGAAGTTCAAGAGACGGCTTCAATTTTCAAAAAATGACTCCTTGACTCCCTACAAAATATTTTAATTCAATAACTCATCAACATCTATTACAATCTTATTTTTATTATACAAAAAATTATGGACTCTAATCATTTCAACCACCATACATTAGAGAATTCCAAGAAATGACTTCAATTTTCAAACAACGACCCATTAGCTTCCTACAAAATAATCAACATCTATTATAATCTTATTTTTATTACACAACAACCTATTGACTCTTCTAATTCCAAGCACCATTCATCAGATAATTTCAAGAGACAACTTCAATTTTCACAAAAACAGACTCAATGGCTTCCTACAAAATATTTTAATCCAATAACTCATCAGCATCTATTACAATCTACCATCAAACTAAGTCCTAATTTGAGTTGCCTGATAGAAGGGAGAACAATTCACAAACAAATGCATTACCTTCGATCTGGTTTGTTTTTTATCAATCCAATTCCTTTTCTCTCCGCCAAGAATGCAGTGTCTCATGTTGTCAAAAAAAAAAAAAAAAAAAAAAGCAGTGTCTCAAAACCATCGTGCCCTCGAGAACAGTCTCCCGTTTTTGTTCCCGTTTTTTTTCGTTACTATTCGGCTATTGATATTATAAAAAAGAAAATCAAACAGATCCTCTATTCTTTCATTAGACAAGTTCTAATTTTTGTTTTTCAAGTAAGCAGAAAGACAGAGATGGAGATCGGGAAAATACCAGTAACAGCAAAGGAGTAGAAGATCGAGGGAGGCTACGGCGGCACGAAAGGAAGAAAGACTACGGTGGCGGCGGTACGAGCGGAAGAAAGACGACGGCTGCGGCCGCAGTGAACGGAAGAGACGCGGCGGCTGAAACGGAGGAGGAAACAGCGTGAAGAAGAAGAAGAAGAAGAAGAAATGGCGTGAGCTGTTGTTAGGTTTCCTTTTCTGTTATTCTTTTTTCTTTTTTAATTTTACAGAGTGGGCTAAGAAAGTGGACTGAGCATTTTTAAAAATAAAATAAATATATATATATATTTATTAATTAATTTTATATATATATATATATTTAAGTTTTTTTTATTTATGTTAAGTTTCAATAATATTAATAAATTTAATTTCGTCATAAGAGAAAAACTCTGTCTATCTTGTCCAATTTTTTTAATTCGTTTAAAATTGTTTTTTTATTTTTTATTTTTATTTTTTAAATTAAATAAATATCAAAGTTAAATATATATTTTTATATTTTTGTTTTGTAATTCAACTTCATTTATATTTTTTTTTCTTAAAAAGTGACAACATTTTTTTCTATTAAAAAACGATCCGAAGAAACTTTTTGTGCATTTTTATTAAATTGTGTATCCTATTGTCTTAACTTCTAAAATTACTTTTTCCAAAAAAAAACCTTCTAAAATTACATTAGGTTGAATCTTCCATTATCGAAGAAAAATAATCTATATACATATAACACAATAATTGATTTTCTCTTAATTGTTATCATTTATATATTCAAAATATAAATATAATTAATTAAACTTTTCTATTTTTTAAAAGAAAATCAATTTTTCTTTTTAATCAAGTCTGAGATTTCTTAAATGAATGGAGGGATTTAAATAATAGCCACAAGGGTTGAAAAAAAGAGAAATTGATTATTTGCAAAAAAAAAATAATAATAAAATAAAAGAGAGAAAATTTCACACCAATTAATGGGGGAAATAAGTAAATTATTACATAAAAAAAATCAACAGTTTCACCTTCATTGGTCGAGATGGGTAAATAGTAAATCTAGAGAAAGAGTCTCATTAAAGGAAGCTATTGCAATAGAGTTATTATTGTAGGCAACTGACAAATGAGGAATTTTTTCGCCATGTGATGGCGACGACGATGCCTAAAAGTGGCTAATATAGGTGATATTGCATAGGCAAACATAGTTTGTGGAAAAATAAATTTGAAACACATGTCTCAAAAAAAATTAAAGAAACATAAGAGAATATATAGAGAAAAAACTAGGTGGCGATCAGAAGGATGGAAGAAAACACACGATTTAAGGTTTGAGGAAAAATTAAAATTAATTATCATTTCAATTGAATCTCAAGCAAGTAAATAGGATATTATGATTTAAGGTTTGAGGAAAAATTAAAATTAATTATCATTTCAATTGAATCTCAAGCAAGTAAATAGGATATTGTGATATTTATCGATGGTTTTTTTTTTTAATTTAAAAATATAATAAATTAAATTAAATTAAAAATAAAAAAAAATTAAAAAAAAAAAAAAAAAAAAAAAAAAAAAAAAAAAACTCTATTTGGAATAACTCTTTAAGTGCTTAAAAACATTTCAAGCGTATTCGGAATACTTCTTAGTTTAAATGTTTTTCAAGAATGCATTTTTTAATCATTTTGTATAAAAAAATGTTTAGAATTTAAATACTCATATATTTAGTTACATTTCTTCGTAATTGTTTTTATACAAAAGTTATTATATAATTAAAAACTCTTTTAAGAAATTTGTTTTCAAGTGTTTTCCTTAAAATGATTTATTTCTCAATCTCATTGTTCACACGTAACTTCGGAGATGGAGACACGTGGAATAAATAATATATTGTATTAATGTTGTATGTGTGTGGGTGTACAATCTCTAACTTTAATCATTTGATTCTCTCTCTTAAATATATAAACTTTGATCTTCTTGGGTTGGTTTGTTGAGCTTCTTGGATGATCGGCTTGCTAGGTTGATGATCTCTTGGATCGGCCTGTTGGCTTGATGATCTTCTTGGATGATCGGCCTGTTGGCTCGTTGAGCTTCTTGGATGATCGGCTTGCTAGGATGATGATCTCTTGGATCGGCCTACTGGCTTAATGATCTCTTGGATCGGCCTGTTGTGACTTGTTGATCTTCTTGGATGATCGGCCTGTTGGCTTGTTGATCTTCTTGGATGATCGGCTTGCTAGGTTGATGATCTCTTGGATCGACCTGTTGGCTTGATGATCTTCTTGGATGATCGGCCTACTGGCTTAATGATCTCTTGGATCGGCCTGTTGTGACTTGTTGATCTTCTTGGATGATCGGCCTGTTGGCTTGTTGATCTTCTTGGATGATCGACTTGCTAGGTTGATGATCTCTTGGATCGACCTGTTGGCTTGATGATCTTTTTGGATGATCGGCCTACTGGCTTAATGATCTCTTGGATCGGCCTGTTGTGACTTGTTGATCTTCTTGGATGATCGGCATGTTGGCTTGTTGATCTTTTTGGATGATCGGTCTGTTGGCTTGTTGATCTTCTTAAATGATCGGTCTGCTGACTTGTTGATCTTCTTGATCGGTCGATTGGCTTGATGATCTGTCGAATCGGCTTGTTAGCTTGTTGATCCTCTTGGATGATCGGTCTGCTAACTTGTTGATCTTCTTGATCGGTCGATTAGCTTATTGATCTCTTCTTAGAGTCTTCTAGTCTTCAAACCTTCTGAGTCTTGAGTTGGTTGAATTCTGAATCTTGGATCTTCTGAATTCTCTAGACTCTCTGACTTCCGATGACTCTGGCAGAATTCTCTGGACTCTGAGTTCTCTGATCTGAATCTCCCCTGAATGAATGGTGGCCTACTGTATTTATAGAGTTTGATGGACCTCATATAGACCTCATATGGGTTTGGGCTTGGGTCCAATTGTCACGTGGCATAATTTGATTGAACTTGGCTGATGTTATCTGATGGATCACTAATAGACAAGTGACATTCTTTGATTTGCCGAATTTTAATGTCTATTAATTTAATTTAGGCACACGTGTAAATGTGTAATTGGTCCCAAATTTATTTTATCATTAATTTATATTAATGACGTGGCAATTTGTGATTGGCCGAAATTTCTCCTTCAACACTCATTTTTTAATAAGTTATTTTTAGTGTTGCAAACACTAGATTTTTGTTCAAAATTAAACACTCGAAAAGTTAAAACTAAATATACCATTCTTTTGCACATAAAGACACTTTTTTAAACACTTATAAAGTCATTCAAAACACGTCTTAATATACGAATATCTTATATATATTTGAAATTAATTTTTACATACATAAATGAGAAGATGTTGTAATAAATATATTTTCTTTTATGAAATTAAATTATATTATAGTTTTTAACTTTCTTTTTTGTATTTTTGTACTTTAAATTAGAACTAAAAAATTTCACGTGCACCACACGTGTTTCTTACTAGTAAGACTAAAATCGAAAAGCCTTGGATTTGCTTCAAATTGAAGTTTCTATAGGATGCTTATTTACTTGTACACTCAAGTGGAGAAATTTAAACCAAGTTTCTCAAACCTATGTTGAATATTGTTATTATTAATACAACTTGATAGGCCTACAAAACGGAATCTACTATGAAGTATTAGATTAAACAAAGTTTCTCAAACCTAAGTTGTAACCTGACTTGTAGCAGCCAGTGAAAATAGAGGGAAAATGTGGGCTGTTGGCCCGGTCAAAAAGGAGAAATGGGGGGACGTTTCCTCCCCAAGAATTCGGTCAACTGACCGTATTAAAAAAAAATTCAGTTTTTTTTCTCTCCCCTTCTTCCTCGAAGCTCCCTTTCCCTCAGCGCACTCTCTCTCTCATCCCTTTCAGCTCTTTCCTTGCCGCCCACAGCCCGCCGTCGCGCGCCGCCACTGCCCGTTGTCGTCCTCCACGCACAAGTCGTAGTCGCTCTCTCCTTGCCGCCCACAGCCCGCCGCCGCACGCCGTCGTCGCGCGCCGCCATCGCCCATCGTCGTCCTCTACGCACAAGTCGTTGCTGGTGAGTTTGTTTCGGCTTTCTCTCTCACTCTCTTGTTTCTTTCTCTCTCTAACTCAGCTCTCTCTCTCTCTCCGTCTGCAACTCAGTCCGTCGCTCTCTCGCGCACGCCGTCGCTGCCATCGCCGTGAGTCACCTCCGTAGCAGACCTCCGCCGCCGTCCGATTCGCACGTCGCTCGCAGCCTCCGCCGCCGCTGCCCTCTGTTGCAGATCTCCACACGGCCGTCGTCGCTGCGTCTTCAACCAAACAGCTGTACGCCGCCTCGAGTCGTTTGAGATCTTGAGCGTTCGACGGTTCGATTAATTAAATAGTTGGTAAGAAGGGTGTTAGTTTCATATCTAATTAGTCTTTTATCCTTTAATGGAATATCCAATAATGTTGAGGCTTAATCCAAGGTGTTCGTAGTGAGTGGTGGTCAAATTCGTAAAGGCGGTGCGAAATTGGAAATTGGATAGCGAGTAGTAACTTCACTTGGGTGAGTTTTCAACCCTCTCAAGTCTTGTGTTTTAGGAAATTATTGAGATTGTTATGCCTCTGATGTGTGAATATATTTTATGTGTTAATAGACTATTATTTCGCATTATGTGGTTGATGTTATATCAAGTTGTTTGGGTGTTTTCAATCAAGCTTAGTTACCTCAAGGTAAGTAACTTGCTGCATTGGAATGAAATGTTTATGCATTGAAATGATAGTTACTGCTAGCATGAGTTGGTATCAAATGTTTGAGTTGAAATTGAGATGGTATGAATGCCTTGTCTTTAAGATTTTGGTTGTTGTGTACTTGTGCTAAGTGATAGGTGTGAGTGTTTGATTGTTATGTATCATAAGTTGACTAGCTTGTTTGTGGACAACGAGAAGTTTGTGGTTTTCTCTGTTTAGGAGTGTTGTTGTCGCCTTAGTTCTTGTTCTTGAGATTGATTGAGTTGGGATGGTGCATATCGGTTTAGCTTGTCAGTATTCTCCGTAAGAGAAAAGGATTTGGTTAACTGGGTTGCAGTTAAAATTAGCAAGTGTTAAGGGGTCCTAAAGGGAAAAGGATTAAGAAAGGGAAAAGAATAGGCTAGTTGCCTTGGAAGAGGGTCATGTCAATTAAACACCTAGGATTGAGATGTAATAGACTGAAATGAGGGGCTTAATGGGCGGGACTTGGCTTCGCAGACTAGGTGTCATTTACTAACTGTGGAAGTTAATTTCTGACTTAAACCCATAAACGCCCCACTAGTGAAATGGTAGTTTAGTGCGCTACGCGCCCATTAGTGCCTTGAGGGATGAGACTCAGCTCCACTGACTGGGTGCCTTCTACCATCAGTAGGAGTAGAGACCTCCCAAAACACCCACATGTGCACTACCAGTGAGTTGGCAAACTTATATATAGGTGAGTTAATTGATCACGAGGCCCGAACTACAGATAAATGAAATGAAATGAATGAGAATGAGATGACCTAACCCTTAGGCCCTTAGCTCGAGTAAGATGTTGGAACCTTGATTGTTGCAAGTGTCTAGCAGTATTGTTACTTACTGAGTATTTTCTTAAATACTCATTCTTTTCCTTAACATGTAATTGCAGGTAAAGGCAAAGTTGTATAGAACGCGTGACGGAATGTTGCTGAGCCATGGATTTCCTTAGGATAGTCTTCCGCATATTATGTTTCGAATTTCTTCTTTTGAACTTGTATTGCTATGTTTTATGGTTTATTCCGCTTTAAGTTTTTGCTTGTATGGCTAAAGATTCTTTTGTTCTGTTTTAACTGGGATCCCAAGCTGAAAATTTTCACGTATTTTTCTAAGCATGTTTTACTCTAATGCTATTTCTTATTCACTATTTGAAAGTATAATGAAATGCACGTAGTAATGACCCTAGGATCTAGGCATGAAATGTAGGGTCATTACATGCTTGCTCTATATGAGAAAGCAAAACTATTCCATAAACTCCAAAAGAAACTATTCCAAACACTCCAAAAGGAAAATATGGCCGAATAACAACCTTTCAAGCTCAGTCAAAATCAACATAACTCAAAGATAATTGACATGTACCATCGACTAAGAGGTTAGAGTTTTGAATCCCCTATTCCAAATGTTGTTAAACTCAAACAACCTTTCAAGCTTAAAGTAACTATTAACTACATAGATCTAACACAAAAAGGAGCTGATCGTTTTCAATCCAAATGGAAACTCTCAACACAAGAAAAAAATCCAAGACAATTATACAGCAAATTACCGAATCAATAATTTCACTCATCACACACAAAAACTTTGTAAAAAATTTACATCTGGAAGGGCTTACTAGATCAAATGAGTAAACATAACAAACTAGATTTAACTTAAAATATTACTAAGATTTAAATAGGAGACTATAATGCAACTTTAAAAATTATAGGGCTCGTTTGATAACGTTCTCGTTTCCCGTTTCTCGTTTCTCGTTTCTTGTTTTCTAAGAACTAAAAACAGAAACATGTTTGATAACTATTTATGTTTCTTGTTTCTCTAAAAAAAAGAAACAGAAACAGATATGTGTTTGGTAACTATTTCTCATTTTTTGATTTTAGTTGAAGTAAAATTTGGTACATATAATATAAAAATTACATATGATATACATTAAAATTATAGTCAGAGGTTGTTGGTGGCAGTTGGTCGATAGAGGTCGGTGACGACCAGTAGTCAGAGGTCAATGGTGGTGACCGATCGACGAAGGTTGATGGAGGTCGATCGGCAAAGGTCAACGACGAGCGATAGTCAGAGGTCGATGGTGGCGATCGGTCAGTGGTGTGCCAGTCATCGGCGACGGTCGACGACGGCTGGTAGTTGGAGATCGATGGTAGCAATCGGTAGTTGGAGGTTGACAGTGACGGTCGGTTGACGAGGACAATCGGTTCGCGAAGACCGATCAACGAAGGTTGACGAGGACAATCGGTTCGCGAAGACCGATCAATGAAGGTTGACGATGATCGGTAGTCGGATGTCGACGGGACGAGCAATCGGCGGATGACAGTCAGCGAAGGTCGACGACGACCGATAGTCGGAGGTCGACAGTGGTAATCGATCGGCGGAGGTCGATTAAGGAAGGTCAATGGCGACTGATAGTCAAAGGTCGATGGTGGCGGTCGGTCGACGGAGGTTGGCAGTGGCCAGTTAGTCGGAGGTCGACGGTAGTAGTAAGTCGACGGAGGTTGACGACTGGTAGTCGAAGGTCGACAGTGGCGGTTGGTCGGTAGAAGTGATGAAAAAAGAGAAAAGAAATAACATAAATAATAAAAAAATGAAAGAGAAAGAAATAACGAAAAAAAAAAAGAAAAAAAGGAAAGATAACAAAATAACAAAAAAGATAAAAAATAATAATAATAAAAAAAAGACAAGGAAGTGGTAAAAAAAATAGAGAAAGGACGAGAAGAGATTGATGTAGGAATGAGAGAGAGATGGATACATGCATGAAAGATAGAAAAAAAAACCAAAAAACATAATTTGAGAAATAACTTTTTGTAGTTTCTCAAATTTTGCCTCTTTTTTAGAAACGTTTCTAGAAATTTAGAAACAAAAAACAAAGATGAGTTATCAAACACGTCTATTTTTTAAAAAGGAAAAACGAGAACAAGAAACAAGAAATGAGAACGTTATCAAACGAACCCATAGATACCAGTTTCTTTTTAGTTTTCTAATATGTTGGAGCGGAGATTCGAATATTCGAACTTTTAGAACTTACACTCACTAAATTGAAACTCAACCTCATGTTATAACAACTAATCAAAATGATAATAGAACCGGTTTTTGATATTTTTGTTCTCTATAGTGTGAAAGTTATAATTATGCCAAAGAACTTTCATTGGACATGGAAGTTTCGAGTTTCAACAACACAACAACATGGTCATAAATCTGAAACGAATACCATTAAATCAAAGTTTCATATCATATGTCTTTTACTTTGAGCTTATTGGTGTTGGTATGGAATACAAAAGTGCAAGCATCGTTACAACTAAGCCTCAATATGATCAATATCCATCACAAAGTTGAAAATAGGTGTCCCAATGGGGATTCGCTTAGAACATTTGCAAGTAACAGACCCCCAATGGGAAATCTCCTTCAACTGTTCCAAATTTTAACAAGTTCTTAGAACTTAATTTAAGCTCTTCTTTAAGAACTCCAACATTAATCATTTCCATAACCGAATCAGATCCCAAATCACGTCACAACATTCGATTTCAACCCAAAAGCTTCAAATTCACGAAGCACAAATCTTAATGATCCTAAAATAACAAGAAGTTGTCGCAACACAAGAACAAGATCTTCGTTTCAATAAGAATACACAATAATACAAACCAAAGGAAAACAAAATAGCTCATAACAAGAAGCAAGTAACAATTCACACAATTCAGAAAAAGAAAAAACACCATATTTTCTTGATTCTAAACAAACCAATCTGATGAAAGGAAAATAGAAAGCAACCCTCTCAAGAAACAAGACCGACCAGAAGATCAACTGACTGCAAATTCGAAAAACAAAGCTGTAAGTGAGGGCTTCACTGTGTGAGAGAGAGAAAAAAGGTTTCCATGAAGGCCTCGTTTGGGGGCAAAGAAAGCGAGCGAAGCACGGTGAGAGAGAGAAGAATTTTAGGTTGCATTTATTTCGCTGCAATCACAATGAATCAATGAGAATGATTGAAATGGAGTCCATTTATTTGCATGTGATGTTATTTACGCAACTCCATAATAGGGTGAGTGAACCGAGACCCACACAAAATGTTGCAATCCCATTTGCACACTTCATTATGGAATAACAAGCTTCCATTCATTAGCATATGGGGCCACCATCATTCTTGTACAACTTTTCCAAACGTTGTCCTTCGTGTGTTCAAACGTTCCTCATTCAATCAATATTGCGAATTATGCATTTATAGACCGGAGATCGTTAATGTGATCGAGTTGGGAAAGATAGGGCAACTGGTGCAAATGCAGTCGATACGAACAATGATGAAAGAGACATCATCAGATTTTAGTCTGAAGTCTGAGTTTGTTCTTATTTGATCCTAATTTTTTAGGGTGTCAATTTCACACTTTGATGTTATTTTTTCCCAATTAAATCTTTCCAATCACATAGCATTAAAAAAATTTGACAATATATGATTAAAACTCCTCCTTAATTTAATTTAATATAATAAAATAGATACATTACTCACTCATAAAATACAAAAAAAAAAAAAAAAAAAAAATCATTTCCTTGAACTTCGACTTATCACTCAATATCTTACTCGACTCAAAATTACTTAAGAGATCAAATTCTAAAGACGAATCATGAGCTCAAATATATTTAGACTAATGCACATACGATATAGAATCCTTACCCAACATAATCTCAAGGCTGTCAAACTTATAATCATTACAAATATAAGATCATCTATGAAATACAACTAAGAACAAACACCTAAAACAATACTCTAAAACATTTCTTTTTCCTTCATATGATACAACTAAGAGTTGTAAGGCTTAGAAGAAACCTGTGGAGTATTTTGTCTCAAGTATCTTTACTTTCCCATATGTGATAGAATCCTGCTTATCAAGGCTTCCTTCTTTCCAGACACAGGAAGATCATGTGCTGTCAAGTAATACTTCAACTCGACAACCGACAATTCCTTCAACTGCAAAACATTTTTTCTCATATCATTTCAGATTCAACTGGATCACAAACTCGAATCAATATTATTTACTCAAATTATAGAGCCTGAAAAATATATGGAACTTTCATGTGATAAAAGAGTGGGAGTCAGTAGACACTATGAAGTTCACATTCAATTAAGTATGACCATAAGTTTCAACCAATCCAACGAAACTAAACCCAACCCAGAAGAAGTTATGGAGAAACTATTTAAAGAGGTTGGAACAACGTGGATGGTTTTATACCACTTGATCCAAGAGAGAAACAGAAAATTATGATTTAAACATGCATTCAAGGGTTTAGACAGAGAAACCACAATATGGCTGCAAAGCCCTGCATTTGGCAATTAGGCTGTTTTTTTTAGATTAATGGGATTTATTTCATTAGAGTTCTAATTTGGAAAAATTAGAATTTCAGTTTATAGCCTAAGTTTGATTTTAAATCTTATTTCCCAAGTTCAAAAGGGATCCAAATCCTTTTTCATCCAAGAGAGTTTTTTTTTTTTTTTTTTTGGGGGGGGGGGGGGGGGGGTTCAAATGTTGGAGAAAGGATTGGATTTTTTAGAAACCCCTAGCTTTTTCCCTTTTCTTTCTTTCTAATTGGCCATTTTTTAAATTAGAAGATTAAAGAAAAAGGAGAAAAGAGAAGGGAAGAACCTTAACTCCCACCTTCTTGACACGTTCTTCAATAGCCATGAGTCCCCCTCATTGCGCACAAGCCTGCAGCACTAGCGACGCATTGGCCCGCGAAGCCTAAACCCCCAAAACGCATTTTCTATGTTCAACAATTCCAACCAGGTTTGGCACTAACCCATGCTTATTTGACATTTGATTTGAGATACTCACTCCTTTACAACTCCAAATATATAGGTTTAGCCATCGTTGAACACTAACCAGCGAGCTTTCAAGGACTTTTAGTGAGATTCAATAAGTAATACCGCCCCCTTAGGCCTTTCAAACTCGTTTAAATTAGTTTAGATTTGATCTATAACCTTTGGTTGCTGTCATACTTGTAGTTTCAAACCTATTCAAGCACTTTCTACCAGGTGATCAAGCTCGTTTGGTGGCATTTAGTAGGTAACATTGCATTCTAAACTCTTTCAAACTCAGATAGAGTGTCTTAATTCAGTCTCTAATACTTGAAAGTTCCTTGCTGTAGTTTTGAACTGTTCCAGAGTGTCCGAACATAGTTCAGAGTTGTTTTGGATAAGAACGTTCCTCCTAAACACCTTTTGGGCTTCGTTTTAAGCTTTGCCAGTGAGTCATAGCCTTGAAACCTTGCTTTTCTTGTCGAAAGAACTCGTTAGATTAACTTAGGAGTGCTTTAGGATGTTGGGTGAGTGGATTTCTATCTGAAGAGTCTGTTTGCTTGTGTATCTAATTTATTGTGTGATACATATCTATGAATTATTATGTCCTCTAATGAGTTGTAAACATGATGAGTGGTTGTGCGGGAAATTGTGCTAGGTTTTGCTTAAGCATTGTGGCTGATTTTGTGATGTTTATTCTACTAAGGTGTGGTACATTTCCTGTGATAAGCCCGTTGTATTGTTGAGCATTTTGCATGATTAAGAATGAAAAACATGTTCTTCTGTTGTGGCTGACTAGAAAGCATCATTTGTATATTACTTGCATGTTGTAGTTTTGGATATAGCATATTTTAGCAGCATAGTGTGGTCTAGAGAGATTGTGAGGTCAGAGGAACTTGGGTGTGATTGTGAGATTCTGAGGTTAGAACCTTAGATGTGTTAAAGGAATATAGGGTGACGACCAGTGCGCCTCGAGTGCAAATGACCAAGGGGTGGTATGTCACCAAAGGAATAAGAGGAGCATCAAGGCTTTGGGTACAAATGGTCAAAGGTCAAACACTGGGCTCTATAGAGAATCATTGAGGTCTTGGATACAAATGGTCTGGGTTCAATGAGGGTTAGTCTTGAAGAGCTTTGTGAGAGCTAAATATGAGAGTTGTGTGAACTCAGAGGAGTTTGTTAGAGTTTGAATTAGTAGACATGAATATATGTCACACGATTAGTTGTTCGATGTTAATGTGATCCTTAAGTTGAGCATGTTATATGTGTTAGTGGTTGTTCATGTATATTGAACCTGTGTAGTTTGAATATCAAAAGCATGATATTTGCCTTGTATGTTATATATTGTTTAATGGCTCCTCAGTGTGAACCACTTCCACAATACGTGGTGATGGAAACCTATTCAAGCTTAGTGATGTACAAGAGGAGACTTGATGAGAGAGAGACCATAAGAGGAGACTTGGTAAGTTGTTGTTCCAGTGTTGCTAGTCCATTCCTTATTGTTATGTCTTGAAGTTAGAAAAAAAGCTTGTCCTAGGAATTTAAGTTCTTGAAAGTTCACGAGTGGATTCTTTTCTATTATAAGAGTTATTATTCTTTAGTTTATCAAGTGTGTTTTCATACGAGACCTAACTCGTTCTATCGTGTTGAGTTTTGGTGAATGTTGGCCGTTTTCAGGTGGAGTGTAGTTGTTGGTTATTGTGATTGTTAGAGTGCCGTTTCTGTCTTTGAGGTGTTAATTAAATGGGTAGTTTTAGTAGTTACCCTGTTATGTTGCCGAAATTTCGGAGGCATTATAATGGCGGCCGCATTGAATAATTTTTGAGGTTATAGATTTGTGGACCTCTCCCCCTTCCCTTCTTGCAAAGAAGATAACAAGACAGATGGGGAGGAAGATATAGAAGTTGTTTCACCTTTCCATTGTCTGCAAGGTCAGTCCAGTCATATTCTTTGCACTTCTGAACAGCACTCTCTGGTACTGCTTTTCTCTTTTTTGAAGCTTCACGCGGTTTTCCTTTTCCAGCTTCCTCTTCCTCGTAATTTTCCCCATAAACAGACAGCTTGAATTCTTCTAATGTCTTCACAACCCCAGGTCTACAACGAAGCATACAGAAACAGAATGCATTATAAGCAGACAATAAGCAAAAACAATATATTGTACAATTTCGAAGTAGTTTAGACAAAGAGAGACAAAGCTACATCATAATCACACCTAGCCATTCCTTCTTCATCAGGGACTGTTTCATCATTAACCTCAGGCATGTCATCTTCTTCCAGGGCTAAAGCCTGAAGTACTGCATAATGTCTCTGCAAGGCTGAAAGTTGTCTTCCATTATACATAAAAGAAGTATCGTAACGTAAAAGCAAAAAAGCTAACATCAAAGCCAACTTCACCAGGTCTGGGATTAGATTTATGACGCCTCCAAACCATGAGCATTCAATTTTTTTTTTAAGGGAGAAACAATGATATTTCATTGATGAATGACATTACAAAAGGAAGATATAATCTCCCAAGTTCCCAACCACCATTGGTGGATTACATAAAAGCTCTTGAAGAGGAAATTAAGGTAGAGAAGCTAAAAGCCTTAAAAGGATGCAATCGTTTACACCAATAAAAAGCATTAAAAATCACCAAATCCACAAACTCATCAAAAGATGAAAAGTTGTCAGTGAACATCCTCCTATTCAAAGTTTTTTTTAAAATAAAAAATGGTTCCCTATGGTAGTATTATAACATTCATGTTCAAGCAGCACTGAAGTATATTTTTTAGCTTTGACTGGGCAAGAATTCATTTTGCCACCAACACTGGATCGTAAACGTCAATCTTTTTTTAGTAGAACTCTTTTGTTTGCGTACTAAAAAAGAGATGGAGCCTGTTTTCCACCAGTTTGATGGCTGTTAGTTGTATGCTATTATCCTTTGTTGCAAACTTATCATAATGTAGCTGACTTTGGAACCACACCAAAGTCAAAACCAATGTTCTCCACAATGTCAACAAAAAGCAACCCACTTGTTTATTTTAAAGGAGTTGCTAGCAATAACTTCATGCTATACGCAGATGCAATATAGTCTAAATACCAATTATTATTGTAACAGAATGTGAGAGACAAAACATCAGTGAATACTTCATATCGTTCTACACAATAGAGTGAAGCTACACACAGGAATACATCAGCCCTAAACTAATGAAGGGAAAAGTTACAATAAATAACAAGAGACTCCAAAACTCTTATTTCCATCAATATACATGTTACATTTATCATCAAGCTAATTGACGACCTAAATGAATCAAGGATAAACATGATTTAATAAAAAGCAAGGACATAAGTTGTACCTTTTATCAGGATAAAATACAAGTTTCTCTCTCTTTTTTTTTTCCCTTTTTTTTTTTTTTTTTAGAAACCGAGCTTTCTTTGAGAGGCATTAAATATGGGAGCATGCATTTTAAAACAGTTATGTTATGGCATGCATGTTATGTCATGCAACACAGCAATCTACAATTGCCTTCCCTGTTTGATAGGGAAGAAAAAGCTCCATAAATAAATATTCGAAAATAAATATTGCCGCCTATCCATAGAGAAGTAGAAAACCTTTTCATCTAAGGATAAATGTCCAAATAAGAATTCAAAGAATATGATTTCATTTTTATAAGAAAAGAGGAATATAATTAGTATAATTTATATTATTTGGTTAAGTACTTGAGAAACTTGAAATTTCCCTTTTTTCATAATAGTACTATTTTCGATTCATTTCCATTTCAATTTCTGGTTCCTATCAAATTACAAGGCATGAATCTGCAATCATACCAGGATTAGCAAACTGGCAAACTGAAAAGTCTTTCAGGTCAATGCGTTTCATTAAAGCAGCAGCTTTTTTTACTTGATCATCAGTCGCTCTAGGTGCAACATTAGGATCTGGATGAAGCTGCGGCATATATTACAGTATTAATTAGCAGCAATTTTAGGAAAACAAATCTAGCCAACAAAAACATTTTTCTTGCCTCCTCAACATGTCGGATATCATCAGCATAAGGCAAATATAACATGTTCATTCCTGGTGGCTCAACCTGTCCCCCAGCAGTAATGATCTCATCCTGTAAAGTTCTCAGAAGACAAGAGCATTAAACTAAGAAGTTAGACCAAGAGACAATCGGTAATACCTAAAACTTACAGCAGTAGAATGAAAACTGAAAGTTCTAAATACAACAATAACAAAATCCATTCAGAAGCTTCAAGACAACTTCTTAACTTCAATGATCTGATTGATGACCAAACACAAATTAATGGTGTGTTTGGTTTTTTAACTTTTCAAGGGTTTAATTTTGAAAATAAAAATCATTTTGAAAGCAAGTCTAATGTTTGGCGACCACTAAAAATGACTTATTAAAAAATGAGATTGAGAAATAAACCATTTTGAGAGAGACACTTGAAAGTAATTTTTTTTAAAAAAAGAGTTTTTAAGTATACAATAACTTGTGTGTAAAAACACTTGGGAGGAAATGTAAACAAACATATGAGTGTTTAAATTCTAAAGAATTTTTATACGAAATGTTTATAAAAAAAATGCATTCTTTAAAAACACTTAAACTAAAAGGTATTCCAAACGGACCCTAAAACTCCGACACAAATGAGCAAGCAGCAAAAGGCATTAACATAAAATGAAAGAGATGCATTCGATTGCTAAACATCCTTTACAGACAATGCTAATACAAAATCTAATATATAAGCTGTTACAATGTTGTGCACAAAATCCTAAAATTCATGAATTCAACAATATGTACAGTGCATTGGTTTACAATAGTGCTACTCATTTTGTGATTGACATCAAAAGGTGAATCATACGTATCATAACGCAACTATTATTTCCTGTAATCCAATGTTCTTATCAATGAAGTTTCTATATAAAACATAATAATAAAGACCAGCACTTTATATGAATCATTCCTCATTGTAAAACTTTTTTTTGGAAAGATAGGATAGTTTGATCTTACTTGGGCCACAAGAGCAACTAGTTGGGGGCGAGATGGACTACCAAAAAAAGCAACGGCAAAACTGGGTAATAGAGAGTCAAATGATTATTGCATAAAACCACATCAATTACAAAATTAAAAAAATCTGCCATCTATCAATAACAAATGGGGATTAAATGATCATTCCAGTGACATAAGTCAACACCTAATGGAGAAAAGATACAGCTCTAGTTGAATACTCTGCGAACCACATATCACAATAGATGGATGTATAATTAAATCATTCCTAATTTTTCCAGAGAATTTTAGGCATGGAACATCAATTTTGAACTTAAAATTTACTCTTAAAGGACAAAGTAAAAACAAAAGCTACAGAAATGTCAATAAGCTGCATCCGCCTACATACTTCCAATAGCTTGAATCAATGTTTTAAAAAGGTTTGTTCTCATTAACCGCTCCGGCATCAACCGGGAAGAATATATCCCAAGCTTTTTCCATTTTCCTCTTTGACAAGGAAACAAAACTTTTCAATGATATTGTAAAAAGTTGCAAGTGAATATAAATTGCAAGCTTATTGATAATCCATGATCAACTTCCTTCTGTAGTAAAATTACCTAACTCCAAGCAGGAAGTTGTATGGCCATCATGGATACAATTTCATCCAATTCCTGTAGCCTTAGTTTAACAGGTCATTTAGGTCTTTTTAGCCCTAAAATTTTTCAACAAACAAGATCCAGTCTGTATACTATCTAAGTGATCCTTCAGTTTGGATTGAGCTTCTTTACTTCATGATAGAAATGTAGAACGAAAGATTCCGAGTCTCTTAAATCTAAGCCTTTGCGGCAACTACTTGCTTCATTAATCTTCTTTACCTACTGGTCTTCACACATGATATCCAACATGAGGCTGGTTGATATCAGTATGAACCCCTTCTGAATATAAGATACTTGTAAATAACTGCCTGACTATGGGAGAGGGCTGGACCTCCTGAATAATCCAGTACATTTCCCTGTTTTGTAGCTGGATTCTTACATGCAGAAATTCATACCAGTTCGACAATTAACAAAATAAAAGACTTCTCAATAAGGACATAACCTAGCCTAAGCACACTTACTGTTTTGTCCCGTTTTAACACCAATGCAATCTTGCCGCCTGTATGTTGTAGTGTCTTGAAAAAGAACGAATCAACACATGCATGGGTGTGCCTCGGCACCTAAATTCATCATTTTTTCTTTTTGTTACTTCTTATATATATATATATATTATTCAAAAACCGTGAAGTGCTCTTTAAAATGCTCATTTCTCATCACAAGAAATTTCTTAAATTTTTTATTATCTTATTATTCATAATATTATATTTTTTTTCAAATCTAAGAAATTGTTTACATTTTTCTATTGTGTTTCTCAAACAAAAAATGCCCTCATTTTTCTTTTTGCTTTGCATTTAAGCCCCAATAGACTATTGTAGGCACACTAAAAAAACATTTGTATGTCGACAGTCATACAACTATAATAACTCTGAAAGGCAAAAAAGAACTTTGCTACTATAAAATATATATGACAAACATAAAGATTTTGGACCAATGGAGAAAAAAATGTGTGATTAATTAGATAAGGTGAGGATGGGGTTATATATACAAACCGATTGAGCTTCATCATGGACCTGTGCAGGGCAATGAAAATGCAAGTACTACCACCCATTTCCTACAATAAAGACCATGACAAAAGCCAGATAAGGGTTTTTTATGTAGTAATGAAATGGAACATTTGAACCAATTTCCTTTCAATCAGTAATAACAAAATATTGAGGACCATGAAAACCATCACATGTATTTTCCGATATTAGACAATATCCGTTGCATTATTTATGCAAGTGAATTGTTGTCAGAAGGATGGAATGTGGCCAACAGCATTTGTCATAAAGAGAAACAAAGATGTGAGAAGCATCAAACAGACTAAAAGGTGAAGGAATGTTAAGGAGGCAGCACCTAATTATTCACAATTTTGAAAAATTTAAGAATATAAATATAAGCACAACAAATGGGATGCAAGGGCAAGAGAAAAAGATACAAAGTAACCTCATCACTAGGATATAAAAATGTTGATGGCCGTAAATTGTGATAATCTTTTAAGCAACTCAATGGCTTGAAACCTAGAAGCTGAAGATGTCCAGCAGATACTCTCTTGATCTCGGATAACTCCTCCCCAGAGAATTTAATTACCTGACTAGATATTGAGCAACATGATTACACAGAAATTCATCAAGTAATATTCAACATGTTAGGCATGCAATAAAAGCATAAATAATTTCCAGTACATGTCGTTGCTTGAATAATTTGCATTGCCGAAGTCAAGATTTTCATTACCAAAAAGATTGGCAGAGATTTGGAAAAATTAAATGTGGGTCCATATAAAGGTTGAGTCCTCTAGTGAATTATTATATAAGTATTTAATCTGGGATGCTTTTGCTTCTAAGATCTTTCTGTTTACATAGTTAGGTTTTGGCTCAAGGATAAATCAATGAAATTGTTTGGCTTAGTCCTTACCTCCTCACTTTTGTCTCTTTCCACTAGATTAGATGAAGTTTTTACAATAGAGAAACATATACTGATATATTTTCATTTTTCACTAATATATGGGGAAAAAAGCCCTTATTTTACTCTACTCAAATCTCCTTTATCTTTCTTATTTCAATAAAATCAAGGAAAAAAGATAATTGGCAATGAAAAAATCAATTTCCAGAAGAAAGTTTATGTTTCACATTAAGAAAGATGATAGTATATAAGGCTTACTTTTTATAAAGCTGAAATCGCTTTGAAGGTTCCAGAAATAATGCACCTGTATCAGCACAAATTAATGACCTCTCCGTCTGCATAATTCCAATGAAACAATTTTTGACTCATTACTAGTGCTCAGCATCACCAGCATTAAAAAAGTTAGACTAGCAAAATAACTCAAGGCAGAGAATATAACAGGAATAGCATTAGTTTCACAGCAAGTCACAGTTTTCAACAGCTAAACCTTTATTTGGTACTAGTGCAGAAACCATATAGAAGTATGTTATTGTAATTTCAAAAAGAGCGCTCTTTCTTTCACTGTTTGGCTTCTTCCTTGGAGGAGTGATCTGGTTATCTCCTTGTTGTGGAAGGTTAAGATTCCAAAAAATGTCAGGTTCTATGCGTGGCAGGTTTTGCATAGAAGGGTTAATACCTTCGATTGGATCTCAGCTAAAGGGTCCTCTTTAGTTGGACTATTCTGTTGTATCCTTTGAATGAGGAAAGCTGAGGATTTGAATCATTTGCTTTGGAGTTGTGAGGTTGCTAGTGTCGTGGAAGGTTAAGATTCCGAAGAACATCAGGTTCTAAGCGTGGTAGGTTTTGCATCGAAGGGTTAATACCTTTGATTGGATCTCAACTAGAGGGTCCTCTTTAGTTGGACTATTCTGTTGTATCCTTTGCATGAGGAAAGTTGAGGATTTGAATCATTTGCTTTGGAGTTGTGAGTTTGCTAGTGTCATGTGGAGTTGCTTTTTTGAGGAGTTCAACTTTAACTTCGTGGATTTTAGGTAGACGTTTGAGGAGCTTCTTCTTTGTCTGTCCTTTAACGAGAAATGGTGTTTTTATAGCAAGCTGGGGTTTGTGTGATTTTATGGGGTTTTTGGAGCAAGAGAAATAACAGAATCTTCAAAGAGGCGGGAGAGTTGTAGTAATGTTTGATCTCTTGTTAGATTCTAGACAATTGGAAAAAACGGTCCATTTAAGTTTTCACTTTCTAAAATGGGCCAACTTTTTAAAAACTTGTTTATTTAGACCCTTTGCTTACCATCAAGGGCAATTGAAAAAAATGGACCCTTTAAGTTTTCACTTTGTAAAATGGGCCTATTTCTTAAAAACTTTATTTTAAGACCCCTTGGCATGTTAAAAGACATTAATACCATCAGCGTTTTGAACCCCCAAAATTTCCTCCTCTACCATTGAACTCTTCCTCTTCCTCACCGTTGCTTTCCAGCCCCTTCCTCTTCGATTTTCTCTTCATCTTCTAACCCTCCCTCTTTGATTCCAACTATTCAACCAAAAAGCAACTTCCAACCAACAAAAGGTACGTATTTGCTGCATTTTTTCTTCAGTTTTAGGGTTTTAAGAAGAATTTTCAGTGGTTCATGTTTTTTTTTTTAAACTTAGGGATTGAATGAGATTTCTTGGCCTTTTAAAAAAAAAATGTGAATGCCTATTTAGATGCTTTTGATTGGTTCTGTTTAGCTTAGAGGGAAGAACTACACGAGCTTGGGAGGGTTTAGGGTGTTAATCCGTTAGTATTGTCAATGAATCCCGGTCGAGATTCATATCGTGTAAAATTCCTGGTTAACCGAGAACTAAATGAAAAGGAACTGTAAAATTTCCCGATCCCAATTTCAACCGGGATTAGAATTGGGAAATTTGACAGAACCTCTTTTATTCTTGAACCGAGAATTCAAACGAGAAATCTCGGTCTCGATTCTGTGGACAGAATGCATGAATGTTGTTATTTTTTCCCCTTTCTTATTTTTTAATTTTGTTTGTTCTTCTTACTGCATAGGTAAACTATGGAAATCACTGAAAAAATCCTCCTCACTGACCATTTCCTCGTCGCCTTGACCTGTTGCTCCCATCTAACTAAAACGATAAAAAATATAAGGTCGACATTCAATAGAACCCAACTGGAAATGTTTAGGTAAACATGCTTTGGTCCCTCATTAGACGTAAACGGTAAACATAATATTTAATGGCTAGTTAATTCATTATATCCTTCTAAGGGAAGTTGAGGAGATAAGGGTGGGGATGTAAAGAGTTTCAAATTGTTGGGTCAGAAAGTGTCATTTGGTAAGAGAGAATTTGACCTTATTACTGGCCTTAGACATGCAATAAGACCCATGAGAAATTAAGGTTGTTCTCCTAATGTCTAAGGTTATACTTGAGGGACAATATAGGTATGAAGGCTGAAGAGTTAGCTAAGTTATTTCCCAAGCTAGAGTTTGAGGATGATGATGCGGTTAAGATCGCTATTATTTTATTTCTTTGAATTGACGATGATGGGGAGGGAAAGAAAACAACAAATATATGCCGCGATTGATGACTGGGAGGCCACTGGGTCCTACTGTGTGCTAATTTTCAAATGGACAAGTTTATCGTGACAAACTCATTAGTGGCGTTGAATACGGATGCAGACATAGTGAAGGAGTTGAATACGGTATGCACCATTTTTCCTAGATTGTTGGTGATGTGCGACGATGTAACGAAGGAGAAGTCAACTCTTCCACTATCACATGACATTACTATCACATAAAATCACTAATCTGAGGGTATTTAGTATCACATGACATTACTAATCTGCCAAAGCGGTAGACAATCAAATGACTGGAATGCAGTCAAAATCAAGTGGGGAACTGTAGTAAAAAATAGTAGGCTAAATGTTGGTTTTTGTGTTTGATATTTTCCTTAATTAGAGTTATTTGTATTTATTGTATTTATATTTTATGTATTTTTCCTTTTAGGTTATTAGGGCTTTCTCTCCTTCTTAAGAGAGGCTATTTGTACCGAGTGATAGTATGTTTTTTAATACAATAGAATAAAATAAAAAAGGCCTTGTATTTGCACATGGTATCAGAGCAAACAAGGTAAAACCCTAACCCTAGCCGCCTCAACTTCCGCCACCGCCGCCGCCAACATCAGCCCACCGCCGCTGACGAAGGTTCCGACCGGCTCTTACCCAGGCGCTTCACTCACCGACCGTTGACGAAGCCATTCGCGAGCAGTTCCAGCGACCAGGAGAGTTTGCTTTTGCCGATTGTGACACAACCCGCGACCACGCAACTCGTGACCTCGACCCGAACGTGCACCGTGACCCGACCCTTTCGAGTCACCCCTGCACGTCGCTTCAGTCTGTCCAGTTCACGCCATTCATCAGCTCGCGCCGTCCGTCAGTTTCTTCCTACGCCGTTCATCAGCTCACGCCTCAAGCTGTTCATCGTCACTGTTGTTCGTTCGCTCAGGGATCAGTTTTGATTTTGTTGGTGCTGTTTGTTAGGGTTTATTTGGGTTGATTGTTGCTCACTGAAGCAATTTTTTTTTGGTTGTTTTACTTCATTACAACTTCAAAACAGTAATATGTCTGAAGAAAAGTCTCTGATGACCAAGATCTCTGACATACGTACTCATCCTACTGTCCAAATTACAACCATCCGTCTTAATGGGGATAATTTCTTGCTTTGGTCCCAAAGTGTTCGGATGTATATTCGAGGACAAGGAAAGATTGGCTATATTACTGGAGAAAAGAAAATGCCGAAAAAGGAGGATCCTTTGTTTGCTACTTGGGATGCTGAAAATTCTATGGTTATGACGTGGTTAGTCAACTCTATGACTGAGAGGATAAGTCGTAACTATATGTGCTACTCCACTGCGAAGGACTTATGGGATAGTGTAAAAGAGATGTATTCCGACTTGGGAAATCAATCACAAGTATTTGAACTGAATCTCAAATTAAGAGATATTCGCCAAAATGGGAATACAGTTACAGAGTACATTCACTCCTTGAAAACAATTTGGCAAGACCTAGATCTCTTTGACACTTATGAATGGGAGTCCACTACAGATCAAGCTCATTATAAGAAAGTGGTAGAGGATGGTCGTATTTACAAATTTCTTGTTGGCCTCAATGATGAATTTGATGACGTGAGGAGTAAAGTACTTGGTAAGAATCCTCTCCCAACTATTAATGAAGTTTACTCTGAAGTTCGCAGGGAAGAAAGTCGTCGCAATGTCATGCTTGGCAAGAAATCTGTTAGTGCAGTCGAATCATCTGCTATGGTGGTTGAGTCTACTGCAAATAAGGCTTCTACTCAACCCACCAAACCTCGAGTATGGTGTGACTACTGTAATAAACCTCGACACACTCGTGAGACATGTTGGAAAATCCATGGAAAACCTGCAAATTGGAAGAGTACCAAGCAAAGTGATAAGAGTAATCATCAGTCTGCTTCTACTTCTACTGCCAATGTTGTTGACTCTCATCCATTCAATCAAGAGCAAATTGATCAACTCCTGAAGCTGCTAAAGGCCACTTCGTCATCTGGTAATCCTAGTGTTTCCTTGGCACAAACAGGTAATTATCCTCTAGCCTTATCTTGCCTTAATTCATCTCCATGGATTATAGACTCCGGAGCGTCTGACCATATGACTAGTTCCTCTTGTTTTTTTACCTCATACTCTCCCTTGTATTGCAATGAACAAATTAGAATTGCCGACGGTAGTTTTACTGCCGTTGCAGGAAAAGGAACCATCTGTTTGACCACAAATATTACCTTACAATCTGTTCTTCATGTTCCTAAATTAGCCTGTAATTTGTTATCTGTCAGCAAAATTTCTAAGGATGCTAACTGTCATATTACCTTCTTTGAAACTCACTGCATCTTTCAGGATCAGGACTCGGGGGAGATGATTGGGCGTGCTAGGATGCTTGATGGTCTCTACTATTTTGATGAATCTTCAACTAGTGATAAAAAAGCTCAGGGCTTAAGTAGTGTTAGTTCTTCCTCTGTTACAGAAACAATCATGCTTTGGCATCGTAGACTAGGACATCCCAGTTTTTTCTATTTAAAGTATTTGTTCCCAAACTTATTTAAAGGAATTGATTGTTCAATTTTTCATTGTGAAAGTTGTATCTTTGCTAAAAATCATCGTGTCATGTATTTGCCAAAACCTTACAAGGTTTCCAAACCTTTTTACTTGATTCATAGTGATGTTTGGGGCCCCTCTAAAGTTTTAACTCATAGTGGAAAACGTTCGTTTGTTACATTCATTGATGATCATACTCGATTAACTTGGGTTTATTTGTTAACAAAAAAGTCTGAGGTCAAAGATATTTTTATCCGTTTTTACAATATGATTGAGAATCAATTTCAAACTAAAATTTGTATTTTACACTGATAATGGGACTGAATACTTTAATGCATATTTAGAGGATTTTCTGAAGGACAAAGGAATTTTTCATCAGTCTACTTGTCGCAATACTCCACAACAAAATGGAATTGCTGAACGAAAAAATAGACATTTACTAGATGTTGCTCGTGCTATTATGTTCTATATGCATGTTCCTAACTATTTGTGGGGAGACGCAGTCCTTACAGCTGCTTATCTCATAAATCGGATGCCTTCCAAGATTTTGGCCTTTAAAACTCCTCTTGATCAATTTAAGAATTTTTTTCCCACTGTTCGTCTATATTCCGATTTATCAATCAAAATTTTTGGGTGTACTGCATATGTTCATATTTCTAGTCCTTCTCAGTCTAAGTTTGATCCTCGTGCTATTAAATGCATTTTTTTAGGATACGCTTCAAACAAAAAGGGATATCGTTGTTTTGACCCTTTGACCAAAAAATACTTTGAAAGTATGGATGTCCTATTTGTGGAACACCAACCGTTTTTTAGCCAAAATTCTCTTCAGGGGGAGATATCTAATGTGGAAGAAAATTTTTGGGATACTTCTCCCCTCCCTAAAATTATATGTCCTGAGACTACTAGTACTTCGGTGCCAAACGTGGAAAATGCTATTTCAGGGGGAGAAATACTACAAAATGATCTCATTGATCGAAATCCTGAACTTCAGGTTTACACTAGAAGGACATTGAATCAAAAGAATCGGGATCAGATAGTGGACTTGTCACAAAACCAATCTAATGTTCCGACGAATGATACTGGAGATTCAGGTAACCAATCTTTATCCAACATATCTGATCTTGATATTCCAATAGCCCATAGGAAAGGCATTCGTAATTGTACCAAATATCCTATTGCAAATTACCTTTCTTATCATAGATTGTCTGATAGTCATAAAGCCTTCACCTCTAGGATAACCAACCTATTTATTCCAAGGAATATACAGGAGGCCCAAAATGATCCGAATTGGAATTTGGCAGTCATGGAAGAGATGAATGCTTTGAAACACAATTGCACATGGGATATAGTGGAACTACCGAAAGATAAGAAAACAGTAGGGTGCAAATGGGTATTCACTTTAAAATGCAAATCTGATGGTGATATTGAACGATACAAAGCCAGATTGGTTGCTAAAGGTTTTACACAGACCTATGGAATTGATTATCAAGAAACGTTTGCTCCTGTTGCTAAGATAAACTCAATTAGAGTGCTTTTATCTATTGCTGTTAATTCAGATTGGCCTCTTTATCAGCTTGATGTAAAAAATGCATTCCTCAATGGTGATCTTGAAGAGGAGGTATTTATGGACTTACCACCAGGTTTTGAAATGGAACTTGGGGTGAACAAAGTATGCAGGTTAAATAAATCTCTATATGGCCTTAAACAATCTCCTAGAGCGTGGTTTGAACGTTTCGGGAAAGCTGTTACTAGCTATGGTTTTCTTCAGAGTCAAGCACATCATACCATTTTTTATAAACACACTGGAAATGAAAAGATGGTTGTTTTAATAGTGTATGTTGATGATATCATTCTTACAGGTAATGATGAGGTTGAACTGAATAGTTTGAAGAAAAAACTAGCAAATGAATTCCAAATCAAAGATTTGGGAATTTTGAAATATTTCCTAGGAATGGAATTTGCCAGGTCAAAGAAGGGTATTCTTGTCAATCAAAGGAAATACATCATTGATTTACTTCAAGAAACAGGCTTACTTGGTTGTAGGACAGCAGAAACTCCTATTGAACCAAGTTTGAAATTGCAAGCTGCAACACAGGAAGAGGTTAAAGATAAAGGAAAATACCAAAGACTTGTGGGAAGACTTATTTACTTATCTCATACTCGTCCCGATATTGCTTTTGCAGTAAGTATGGTAAGTCAATTCATGCATGCTCCAGGGCCAACCCACTTTGAGGCAGTTTACAGGATCCTCAGATATTTGAAAGGAACTCCAGGAAAAGGCATATTCTTTAAGAAACATGATCACTTACATGTTGAAATTTACACTGATGCGGATTGGGCAGGTAGCACCACAGATAGAAGATCTACTTCTGGTTATTGCTCCTTTGTTGGAGGAAATCTAGTCACTTGGCGCAGTAAAAAACAAAGTGTGGTAGCCAGAAGTAGCGCTGAAGCAGAATTTAGAGCGTTAGCTCATGGCATTTGTGAAGGTATTTGGATAAAACGACTACTTGAAGAATTGAATTTTGTCCAAATAAAGCCTATGTATGCGTGTTTACTGTGATAATAAGGCTGCCATTTCCATAGCCCACAATCCAGTCCTTCACGATAGGACAAAACATATTGAAGTTGATAAACACTTTATAAAGGAGAAGATTGACACTGGAGTGATATGTATCCCCTATCTTCCTACAACAGAGCAAATTGCTGATGTGCTAACTAAGGGGCTTCCGAAGCTACGATTTGACAAGTTGATTAACAAGCTGGCAATGGAAGATATCTTCAAACCAGCTTGAGGGGGAGTGTTGGTTTTTGTGTTTGATATTTTCCTTAATTAGAGTTATTTGTATTTATTGTATTTATATTTTATGTATTTTTCCTTTTAGGTTATTAGGGCTTTCTCTCCTTCTTAAGAGAGGCTATTTGTACCTAGTGATAGTATGTTTTTTAATACAATAGAATAAAATAAAAAAGGCCTTGTATTTGCACACTAAAATATAAAAAATACCCTTGAACTATGGGGTTTGTTTCAAACAATGCCCATGAACTTTAAAAAGTCTTAAAAATACCCCTGAACTTTAAAAAATGTTCAAACATACCCTTGTCGTTAATTTATGGATGGAAATCGTTAAAGTTTCAGTTTCATTAATACCCTTGAACTTGAAAAAGAAATTCAAAAATACCCTTATTTGAAAATGCTTCTTCTTTTTTCCTCCTCTCATCATAAATTTTTCCTCCATGAAAATTAATGCAAAACTTTGCTTATAAAGGTTGTGTGCAACACAATACCAAATGAAAACAGAGTTTGAAATTGAGTTCTCTCTTTTAAAAAGTGTAAAGAAGATAAATGAGAGAAAACAACATGTGTGTGCGTGTGTATATTCTTTCCTTTTTGCTCTCTCTGTTTGTGTATGTTAGTGATAAGAAGAAAAAGTGTTTGGCTAGGGTCGGTTTTTGGCCAAAACCGACGATTCAATTTTAATCGGTCAGTGGTCATCGGTTTTTGATGGGTTGGTGATGTCATCAACCAGCCAACTACACTAACAGTCGGTCGGATTTGGTCGTTTTGTGATTTCGACGAACTTAAGAACAAAAAAAGGTAGGTTTTGTGACTCAAGCGAACTAGAGAACAAAAAAAAGTGAAATAAAATAGAGAAGAAAAGAGATAGAGAAACTCCCGACGAAGCAAACCCAAGGAGGAAAGAAGGATTGAAGAGCAAGAGAAGATCATAGGAGAAAGAAGGGAGAAGGAAGGAAGAAAAAAAAAGTCTTCCCGAGTTTTGTGTTGGTGTTGGCCGCTGGGCTCCAACGAAGTTTACTCTGACGAGGAAGTTTGATGAGAAAGAGAGTAAGAAGAGAGAACAAAGGAGGAGAAAGAAAGATGAAAAAAGAGGAGAGAAATGGAAGGGTCCGATAAAGGAAGATTAAAAAAGTATAATAATAAAAAAGTATTTTTTAAATTTTAAATAGGTAATGATTACCTACTATGAAATTAGGAAAAAATACACTTTTGGTCCCTGAGGTTTGGGTTAAGTGACACTTTGGTCCCCGAGTTTTCAAACTCAACAAAAATACCCCCGAGGTTTGAGATAAGGAGCAATTTGGTCCCTGCCATCAATTTTTCTGTTAAACCCTAACGGTAAGCTGACGTGGCACTATTATTTTAATTAAAAAAATTAATTTTTAATTTTTTTAAATAAAAAATATAAAAATATTAAATATATTATTATTTTATTATTATTTTTAAAATTCTCTCTCTTTCTTCTCCATCTTCTTTCTCCCTCCATCTTCTTCCTTCCCCCTCCCATCTTCTTCAACTCCAGTGGCCGGCCGCCGCCAGCTGCCCGCTGCTAGCGGCGGTCGCCGGAATTTTTTTTTTTTTTTCTGAAACGGGAAGGGGAGGAGGAGCTCCTCCTCCCCGAAACTCCATTCTTTAAAAAAAAAAAAAAAAAACAGAAGAAAGGAAGAGAAAGAAGAAGAAGGGAAGAAGAGAAGAAGAAGAAAGAAGGCAAAAAAAAAAAAATTCCGGCGGCCGCCGCCGTTCGCCGGCCACCGGAGCTGAAGAAGATGGGAGGGGGAAGGAAGAAGATGGAGAAGAAAGAGAGAGAATTTTAAAAATAATAATATATTTAATATTTTTATATATTTTATTTAAAAAAATTAAAAATTAATTTTTTTAATTAAAATAATAGTGCCACGTCAGCTTACCGTTAGGGTTTAACAGAAAAATTGACGGCAGGGACCAAATTGATCCTTATCTCAAACCTCGGGAGTATTTTTGTTGAGTTTGAAAACTAGAGGACCAAAGTGTCACTTAACCCAAACCTCAGGGACCAAAAGTGTATTTTTCCCATGAAATTATTATCTACCATGTCTTTTCACCTTTTATCATGCAGTTTCCCGAATTTCCACTATTGTTTTTTTTAATGCAGGTAACATTAAATCGGTCGGTTTGGTCGGTTCTTGCCATTTTAGGGAGCCAACTGATCGATAGGTCGGTTTTGCACAAAATCGACCCCGACCGATGCCATCATAAAACCGACCGACCAACGTCGGTTCGGTTGGTTTTAGTCGGTCGGCTCGGTTTTTCAGCTTGTTGTGCTCACCCCTACTTGTTATCCTCTCTAATAACAGTCACTTGAAAAAACATCAACTATGATAACTCTCATCCTACTCTAAATTTAAAGCAGTTGCAAATTGAATCTTCTCTAATTCTCGGTGTTCAGTAGCAGGGGACAAATTTTGCAACAAATATGAAGCCTCCAGTACGATTCACCTACGCAAGGAGGAAGGGCAGTCAAAAGAAGTATAATTATTTGGTTAGTTATTAGTAAGTTATTTGGGAGTGCAGGTATGTGCTTGTGGGCCTCAATTAAGTAATTGTGCAGAATGAAATAGTCTGTTGTGGGGAGGGTGTATTTTGTAGGGGGAGCCCTTGCATGGCCATTCGGTTAGTTTGGGTATTTTTGGCTTAGATCTTATCCTAGGAGGGATGGTTCCAAGCCTCTCAAAGTTTGGTTCTTTGTATTTGGTGTGTTTGCTTGTGATAGGTCATATGACCTATCGGCCATCAAGGTTTATTTCACTAGCAACATGCCATTACCAAGCCTTCCTCTTGTTTCTTCTCAAAGCCTTCCTATTATTCTTTGTGATCCAGGGTTTTTCTTGTTGTCCTATCTCCATGGACCACTGCTTTCTAAAGTACAAGCCAAACTAGTGGGAAGTGAAAAATGTAAATGTTGGAATTTATAATATTTGTGTGTAAATCTTTATTGTAAAATATTTGGTCTTTATGGTTTTTATTACTTTCCATATTTGTAATAGGTCTTTCTCCTATATAAGAGGACCTAGATTGCACATATTTGAAATATATGAGAATGATTTTAAACTCTCAAAATCAAGATGGTATCAGAGCAGGTTTAAACCCTAGCCGTCTCAAAAACCCTAAAAACCCTAGCCGCCGTCGTTGGAACCCTAGCAGCCAGTCTTAATTGGTGCACCTTACTTCCAGCGTCGGGTGGTTCTTCTTACCACCACTGTCGTACTGGTACTTCTTACGCCGTTGCGCCGCCTCCACACATCAGACGACGCCGTCGATTATCTCAGCCCAGTCGTGCGATAAAGATCCGCAACAACAGAGCACGACCCCGCACTTGCATCCGTCGACCCGCAACATCAGTCGAACGCTCGCACCCGCAAGTCGCCGTCGACCCGTCACTTGCCTCATCTGCAAGTCTTGGTATTTGGTGGGTTTGCAAGTCTTCGTCTTCGCAGGGCTGGATTTTTTGGTTCGGGGGGCTGTTTTTGAACAGCTACAGTACACACGGGGAGAGAGGGATTTTGAAAACCCAGACGGTAAACACAGAGAGGAGAAGACGTAGCCTCCAGTCACGATTTGGTTGGGTCTCCAGCCGTTGTAGGTCTTTCCTTCGCTCAGCCGTGGGTCTCAGTATAAGAGACTGTTTTTTCGTGGTTGTGGGTATCTCTTCTTCGGCATCTGTGTAGCCGCAAGTTCCTTCCCGTCGCAGCTCTTTCTTCTTCTTCGACAGCGTGCGAACACTCGGGAGAGGTGCAACAAATCCGAGCAACTGCAGTGTTCCTTTTCCCTCGTGTTCATCTGAAGCTTTCACAATACGGTGTAGTTGGGTTGGTTCAATAGCCTCCGGTTTGTTGTGGTTCGGTTCTGGTTTTTTACAATCTGGTTCTGTGATTATTTGGTCTGGTTCAACTCTAGTTTGATTTGGTTTATATTTTATTATTTCCCATTTACTCATTTATTGATATGGAGCAAGTTCATCAAATCCTAAAATTGCTACCAACCAATTTCTCATCTAATAATTCTTGTGTTTCATTGGCACAAACAGGTCATTATCCTCAAGCCTTTTCTTGTGGCAATTCTTCTCCGTGGATTATCGATTCCGGAGCTTCTGACCATATGACCAGATCAGGAATCGGAGACGATGATTGGGAGTGCTAGGATGCTTGATGGCCTTTACTACTTTGATGAAGGTTCTTTTAGTAATAAAATAACTCAGGGTTTCAGTAGTATTAGTTCTCTGTCTGGTAAAGAACAAATTATGCTTTGGCATCTTAGGTTAGGACATCCTAGTTTTTCTTATCTCAAACGTTTATTTCCAAATTTATTCAAGGGATTTGATTGTTCCTCATTTGATTGTGAAAGTTGCATTTTAGCAAAAAATCATCGTTCCACTTATTTACCTAAACCTTACAAAGCTTCCAAACCTTTTTATTTAATACATAGTGATGTTTGGGGTGCTTCTAAAATTAGGACTCATAGTGGGAAAAGATGGTTTGTTACTTTTATTGACGACCATACTCGTTTATCTTGGGTGTACTTAATGGAAAAGAAATCTGAGGTGAAAGACATTTTTAGAAATTTTTACAATATGATCGAAACTCAATTTCAAACCAAAATTTGCATTTTACACACTGACAATGGAACTGAATATTTTAATGAATCTTTTGATGAGTTTTTAAGAGATAAAGGTATAGTTCACCAGTCTACCTGTCGAGATACTCCTCAACAGAATGGTGTTGCTGAAAGAAAAAATAGGCATTTACTTGAGGTAGCTCGTGCTATAATGTTTTCCATGCATGTTCCAAAATATTTATGGGGTGAAGCAATTCTCACAGCTACCTATCTAATAAATAGAATGCCTAGTAAGATCTTGAATTTTAAAACTCCCACTGATTGCTTTAAAAATGTTTTTCCAAAATCTCGTTTATATTCTGATTTACCTCTCAAAGTTTTTGGGTGTACTACTTATGTTCATATCCCTAGTTACTTTCGGTCGAAACTTGATCATAGAGCTGTTAAATGCATCTTTTTGGGATATTCTTCAAATCAAAAAGGCTATAAATGTTTTGATCCTCAGACAAAAAAATGTTTTGTAAGCATGGATGTGTCTTTTTTAGAAAATCAACCATATTTTACCCAAAGTTCTCTTCAGGGGGAGAAATCAAATTTGGAAGATGACTTTTGAGATGTTTCTACTCCTCTTCCTAACCTTATTGGTCCTGATGATATTAATCCTTGGGTGCCAAGTATAGAAACTTCTTATTCAGGGGGAGAAATACTACATAATGATCCCACTGATCAAGCTCCTGAGTTTAAGTTTTATACTAGAAGAAAATTCAATCAGAGGAAGCAAGACCAAATAGTTGATCCTTCACAGAACCAATCTGAGACTTCGATGATTGAAACTGGAAAATCTGGTAATTCTTCTTCTATTCCTACTTCAACTATTCAAAATACTTTGCCAGTTGTGTCTGATCTTGATATGCCCATAGCCATTAGAAAAGGTACTCGTAGTTGTACCAAATATCCTATTGCAAACTACATGTCATATCAAAATTTGTCAAACAGTCATAAAGCCTTCACCTCTAGGATAAATGATTTGTTTGTTCCAAAGAATATACATGAGGCTTTAGAAGATCCAAATTGGAAAGTAGCAGTTATGGAGGAGATGAATGCTCTAAAACAAAATGGGACTTGGGAAATAGTAGAGTTGCCAAAAGATAAGAAACCAGTGGGTTGTAAATGGGTGTTCACTATAAAATGCAATGCAGATGGTAGTATTGAGAGATATAAGGCCAGACTAGTAGCTAAAGGCTTCACCCAAACATATGGGATTGATTATCAGGAAACGTTTGCCCCAGTTGCTAAAATTAACTCTATTCGAGTGCTTTTGTCTCTTGCAGTCAATTCAGATTGGCCACTATACCAACTTGACGTAAAAAATGCATTTCTGAATGGTGATCTCGAGGAAGAGGTTTTTATGGACTTACCCCCAGGTTTTGAAGGAGATCTCGGATGCAGTAAAATTTGTAAATTAAAAAAATCCCTCTATGGCTTGAAACAGTCACCAAGAGCTTGGTTTGAGCGATTTGGAAATGTTGTGTCCAGCTATGGATTTATTCAGAGTCAAGCAGATCATACTATTTTTTATAAACACTCTGAGAATAATAAAATCTCAATTTTGATTGTCTATGTAGATGATATTATTCTCACAGGTGACGATGAAGTTGGTCTAGCTGATCTCAAGAAAAACCTTGCAAGAGAGTTTCAAATCAAGGACCTAGGACCGTTGAAATATTTTCTAGGGATGGAATTTGCAAGATCGAAGAAGGGCATCTTTGTGAATCAGAGAAAGTATGTTCTCGACTTACTTGAGGAAACTGGACTACTTGGTTGCAAGGCTGCAGAAACTCCAGTTGAACCCAATCTAAAGTTACAAGTAGCAAAAGCAGAAGAAATAAAAGACAAGGAACGATATCAGAGACTTGTTGGAAGATTAATTTATCTATCTCATACACGTCCTGATATTGCATATGCGGTAAGCATGGTTAGTCAGTTTATGCATGCACCAGGACCAACTCATTTTGAAGCTGTTTACAGAATTTTGAAGTATCTAAAAGGGACTCCTGGGAAAGGCATTCTATTTGGAAGACATAATCACTTTCAGATAGAAGTTTATACTGATGCAGACTGGGCAGGAAGTACTACAGATAGAAGATCTACCTCTGGTTATTGTTCCTTTGTTGGAGGGAACTTGGTTACTTGGAGAAGTAAAAAACAAAATGTGGTAGCTAGAAGCAGTGCTGAAGCAGAATTTAGAGCGTTAGCACATGGAATTTGTGAGGGTATATGGATTAAAAGGATACTTGAAGAATTAAAGGTTCCTTTGAACACACCTATACGGATTTATTGTGATAATAAAGTTGCCATCTCTATAGCTCATAACCCAGTTCTACATGATAGAACAAAACACATTGAGGTTGATAAGCATTTTATCAAGGAGAAAATTGAAGCAAATACAATATGTATTCCTTATCTTCCTACATCAGAACAAATTGCAGATGTACTAACTAAAGGCCTTCCAAAGAAGCAATTTGATAAGTTGATTGACAAGCTGGCTATGGAAGACATCTTTAAACCAGCTTGAGGGGGAGTGTTGGAATTTATAATATTTGTGTGTAAATCTTTATTGTAAAATATTTGGTCTTTATGGTTTTTATTACTTTCCATATTTGTAATAGGTCTTTCTCCTATATAAGAGGACCTAGATTGCACATATTTGAAATATATGAGAATGATTTTAAACTCTCAAAATCAAGAGTAAATAAATTGTTTATGTATGAAAATATATAGTATTGTAAATGATAGACAACCAGAATTCTAAGAAATTCGAGTTTCTGAAGAAAGAAAAAACTCCCAAGGCATCTAAATAAATTGTTTATATAAGATTTTTTTTTAAAGATGAGAAACAAATTTCATTGATAAATGAAATAAAGGTAGGTTAAAAACTCCCAAAAAAAAGAAGCATCACAAGAAAGAGTTCCAATTGGAGAGTAATGAAGAAAGACTATAGTCGCAAAAAGGGTGTTTATATTTACACCAATACAAAGTAGTGCATTGAACAAAACCAAATCCATAAAAAAGCAAAGTTCAAAGAGACGTCCTCGAATACTCTGTCATTTCGCTCACACCAAGGATACCAAAAGAAGGCTTAGGTGATTGCAAGCCAAAGAGTCTTTTCAATACCACGGATGGAATGCCCCACAAAAACTGAAGCAAGAAGATCAAAAATATTTCCAAACAAAACCAAATTCCAACCAAAAGCACCGCTCAAATTTGACTAATACTGAGATGCAAAAGAACAATGAACAAAAAGATGAATAGAGCATTCTGCATTTGAACCGCACATTACACACCATGAGGGAGAGAGAAAGAAGTGAGGCATTCTTGTTCGGAGTCTATCGGTTGTATTGATTCCACGATGGCTAAGCTCCCATAAGAAAATTTTGATCTTCTTTGAACAATTATCCGTCCCAAATCATCGAAAAAAGATTGTTCTTAGTTGCATATTTTGAATAGACTAAATCTTCCATTAAAGATCAAATTGTAAAGGCGTGAGAGGAATCAAGAGACCAATACCAAGAATCTTGAGCATTCCTTAAAATCACCAAGGAAAGGAGATGTGGAAGACTAGTCCATTCCGGAATTTCCTCATCTAGATTTGGACGGAATCCCAAATCCTAAGCTTCAGTTGCTGAATTCCAAACTTGTGCAGCCGAATCCATTGGGACGAGTTAGATAAACAATAAAGCCTAAGATAAGCTGATAAAGGAGAGACACCAGCAAGCCACAAATCATTCCAAAAAAATGTATGCATCTCATTGCCAAGCCGTCTTTGTATACGACTACCAACAACATCAATGGTACTACAAATAACTCCAAAGTGATTTTGATGACCCTCCCATGATGGGTTTTGGCCACCAACAGAAGCCAACCCTATTATAATACTTGGTCGTAATAAATTTTTGCCTAGGAAGCACGGACGCATCATATATGGCGAAGAATCTGTGTCGGACACACACCGGACACGTGTTGGACAAGAAATTTTGCATGTCCTATTTTTTTTTTTAAACAGACATGCTTGGAGTCTTGGACACGTTGGGACACGAAATTGGACGTGTTTGGGCCCAAATCTACAGGCTCAAAGGGTTCAATTTAATTAAAAAAATAAAAACAAAAACAAAAAGAAAACCATAATACCCATAGAATCGTGAAACTAAAACTCCCACCTACCCACCTTGTTGATCTTCCTCATCGCACCTGTCGTTGTCACCGCTATCAACTCCAGAAGTACCCACCTACCTTTTTTGTGCACCTCGACTAATCTCACAAGACAACCGTCTGACCCTACTACATTTGGTTGCCAAGAAAACTCATAGGATATTAAATCCTAAGTAGGTGGCCATCATGGATCGAACCTATTCCCTGAGTCCTTTATTTTTTCTATGGCTCTTATTGACCACTAGAGCCAACCCATGATGGTTCAACAAAAGAAATATTTTTAAATTTAAAAAAAAAAAAAGGAATGATGAAATTAAACTACTCTCCAGAAAATTTGATATATATACTAAAAAAAAAATTTGAAAAAATGTATATATATACTAAATTTTTTAAAAAAATTATATATCCTAAAAAAAAATTTAAAAAACAACATATCCTCAACGTATACGTGTTTTAGTTTTTTAGAAATTGATGTATTGTCGTATCCTATCATGTCCGTGTCCGTGCTTCTTTGAGATTTTCACCAAAGGCCCTCATGTTCATGCAAAAACCTCAAAATCCATTTAGCCAATAGGTTGAAAATTCCAATACCAAGGTCTCCCATAATATGAGGAAGTTGAGTCTTGTCCCAATTAATGTTATGCAAACCACCATCACCCATCGAACCTTCCCAAAAGCAATCTCTAATGAGTTTATCCAAAGTTTTGGCCACCTTTGATTGTAATTTAAACAAAGAGAGATAATAAATAGGTATACTTGAAAGAGTAGTGTGTATCAGGGTATACCGACCTCCTTTTGAAATGTATGTATCCTACTAATTATGAAGCTTCCACTGAATTCTCTCAATCATCGGTTGGCAAAATGGTGACAATTAAGGATTACCACCTTGAGAGAGACCAAGATAGGTTGTGGGCCAATCCCCTCTTTAACGCCAAATTTTGAAGTCAAAACTTCTAATTCCAAATCACAAGTGTTTATCCTCAATAGTTCACTTTTGTCAAAATTAATATTCAAGCCGAATGTCAGTTCAAAAACATTTATAATATCAAAAAGATTGTCCAAAGTTAAAGAATCTATAGTAGAGAATAACAAAGTATCCACAAATTGCAAACGGCTCAAATCAATCTAGTCGCAGATATTACATGCAAAATCTTCTCAAAATCAAATCCACAAATAACCTTTGTAACACTGTTTGTTTCTTATATTTCACTCCTCGAAAATTTTATATCTTTTGAGTATTAATCTCTTTTCATTTCTTCAATGAAAAGTTTTGTTTAGTTAAAGAAAAAGGTATATAAAAGAAAGAGGATAAAATAGGTAGAGTATGTCATGAGTTGCGAGAATGTCATGTGGACTCTTCAGTTAGTGAGGTCAGCTGGGCCATACGACGGAAAATATAGGGGATCTTTATCTTTTAGTATGTTGTGAGTACTGGTAATTTGAGAGGCGGGAGCAACCAAAACCTCCCTTGGCAATCTCCTTCCAAGATTTTTAATTAATCTTATATTTCACAGGATCCCTAATAATATACTTTTAAAGGTGCAGGCATACTAATAAGATGATTCATACAAGTCCTCCCCTCCACGCAGAAGCATAGAAAACCTAAGGTATAATAGAGTGTAAAAGAAGTTCATACTACAAAAGTATTGAGCGAGTCAGAAAGATTGAGAAACAATTAGATTTGATTCATTCTTAATACCCATTGAGAAACTTTTAGATGGATCCTTTTGTCTTGAGGCATGATGAATACAGCGTAATATAATCAACAACTTGAACCTGTACAACCAAAACAGTGAAACTTAAATAGGATATTGTTACCTTCAATGGACGATTTGTGATTGAATCAAGCCAAGCGATTGCTCCTATAAATAAAAACGAGGAAAGTAATATCAAGTATTAAAGCCACGAACGTGCAGAAGCAAATGTTCCAACTAAAGTATATCAGAATATTGGTACCAGGAAGGGTGGGACGAATCAATGCATAACTATTAACAGCAATTGACAATTTATTGGTGATAGAGAATTTGAATCTTCTGACTATACGCTTCTTGAACATTCGTTTCTTCAGTTGATCCTTCATGTCTTCTAATCTGAAATTTATGGTTGATAAGAAAATACATGGAAGAGACAAGTGAGACGATTAAAGGATGTGAGTTCTACAAAAGAGAAAAGCAAGTATATCGGATGAGGCATCCATATTAATCTCGCAGCACATAGCATATAAATCACAATTTGCCCCATGCACCAGAAAGTAAACACACAAACCAACGGTCCGAGGATTGGAAAATTCAGGAAAAAAATAAATCATTTAGGAACTGATGTAGGACATCTTTGTTCCAATCTTGACAACTTATCATGTTTTCTTTAGTTTCTTGAAGATCTTTTCTTTTATCATCTTGTTTTTACTGTACAGTAATATTTTTGTTAAGATTGGTAGATTTCCAGCAATTAATTCCTTTTATCTAGGTTGTTAAGTTAGTTATTAGCTGTTTAGTCTTATTTTCCAGCCTTCCTATTTGTATATAAAGGGGGCTGCTGCCTTTTGTAAAGTATCTTTGACATCATTAATAAATTTCCTCCATACTTGATACATCAAGTGGTATCAGAGCTCCCGATCCAAGCTCGATTTTTCGAAATCCGGATCTTTGATTTGACAACAATGGACGTGGAAGCCTCCTCACATACAACACAAAATCTTGACCGACGCTTGCAGTCGGTGGAGAATTCAATGGAAGAAATGAAGAAAGGGCTTATAGATGTTCATCAAGCAATTATTGATCTTACCAGACAAATGAATCAACAATGCACCATTCAGCAAGCTCAAAGAAATCCCCCAGTTAATCAAGACAACAATCGGATCCTTCAAGAAAATCAAGAATTTCTAGTTCAACCTGTCTGTCCAGCAAGAATGTTGGAAAATCCAAATCTTGGAAGGCTCCCTGGAAATCAAATGCCGGGTTTTATGATGCAAGATTCAGATTCTTCGGATGAAGGACAACCAGTAAATATAAACCTTCAACATCGAGGGGGTAGAGCTCCAAGAAGACAGCAATATTTTGATCCAAATGTCCAAGAAAACTCGGAATTTAAAATGAAAATTGACCTTCCTAGTTTCAATGGACGAATGGATGTGGAAAAATTTCTCGATTGGGTCAAGAATGTTGAAAGTTTCTTTGAATATGCCAATACCCCGGAAGACAAGAAGGTAAAACTAGTGGCCTTCAAATTACAAAGTGGGGCTTCGGCTTGGTGGGATCAATTACAAACTAACCGAAGATACTATGGAAAACAACCTATCAAGCAATGGCCGAAGATGCTACGATTAATGAAAAAACGTTTTCTCCCACTTAACTATGAACAAATCTTGTACAACCAATACCAACAGTGCAAGCAAGGTGGACGTTCTATACTTGATTACACAGAAGAATTCCATCGTTTGGGAGCAAGAAACAACCTTCCAGAAACGGAGCAACAACAAATATCAAGGTCCGTTCATGGCCTTCGTGATGACATAAAGGAAGTAGTCAATTTACATCCATTAGCCTATCTTGCAGACGCCATCACATTGGCCACAAAGATTGAGGAAAATGATGAGAGCAAACCAATGAGGACTTATCAAAGAAAGAATTCATGGACAAGGCAGGACCAAAGAAAAAACACCAATGATCATAATAAAAACTTCCAACAAGGAAGTTCATCTACTTCAACACAGCAACACAAAAAGGATGAACATCTCCCCAAGAACAATGCAAATAAAGGTTTGGAAGGTAATGGTGGTAAAAAGACTTCTAATCCTTATAACCGACCTTCTCTTGGAAAATGTTTCAGGTGTGGACAGCAAGGACATCTATCTAATGAATGCCCCCAACGACGGACACTTGCCATTCGTGAGGAAACTCAAGGTGATGATACTTTCAATTCTGAAGATTCGGATGGGTTTGAATATGCAGAACCAGATTCAGATGGGGATCAACTTTCTTGCGTTCTTCAAAGAATCCTTCTAACTCCAAAGACTGAGACCAATCCACAAAGACATGAACTTTTTCGAACAAGATGCACAATCAATGGTAAAATTTGCTAGGTAATCATTGATAGTGGTAGCACAGAAAATATTGTTTCTAGGAAACTAGTTAATGTTCTTAAACTAAAAACTGAACCACACCCCAACCCCTATAAGATTAGTTGGATTCAAAAGGGCGGGGAAAAACAAGTAAATGAAATTTGTTCCATTCCTCTCTCCATAGGACACCATTATAAAGACCAAATTGTGTGTGATGTCTTAGAAATGGACGCTTGCCATATCCTCCTAGGTCGTCCTTGGCAGTTTGATAACCAAGCCATACATAGGGGTCGGGAAAATACTTACACATTCACTTGGATGGGAAAAACCGTGGTTCTTTTACCTTTAGGAAAATCAGAAGTGATGTAGCCGATTATTGGCTTAGTGTTTTATTTGTTAGTCTTATTCTTTTTAGCCATGTGCTTGCCATGTGCTTCTTGGTTAGTTAGTTAGTTAGGCTAACCGCATCTTGTATGGCCTATTTAAAGGCTCATAAGCCTTTAGTTTGGATCATTGAATATATTTTGAGGTTATTCACTTCTTCGGCTCCATCAAATTGGTATCAGAGCGCTCGATTCTCGGGACACCTTTTACCATGACAACCAAGAAAGTCTCGACTAATGTGAGTGGAGATCCTTCTTTGGTTGATAAAGAGGCGGAATCTATCCTCGTCCTCTCACCACAAGAGACAACTGTACGCTTGTTGTCAGTTGAAGACGACGTGCGTGAGATCAAGAAAATTCTAAAGCTAATATGGGAAAAGATAGGCGTCCAAACCGAGCAACTAACGATAAATCCGGATGCACAAGCAACTAGAGGAAAAGAAACACAGATTCGGCAAGGGGAAAGCAGCAAATTGACGAACCAGCATGAAGACAGAACCAAATTCCAGCAAGAAAGGTGTTTTAATGAACAAAAGACAGCCCAAGATTGGGTGGCAGCTCCAACAAAATACCAAGAATGGGAAATGGCACATAAAAGATACCAAGAACTTAAGGAAAATCCATTATTCCGAAGGTATCAAGAATGGTCAGAATCTTCAAGTGAGGATGATAAAGAACCAAGAATTCCTTATCAACAACATCCAAAGTATGGTCTTTTGGAAAGAAAAGAAGATGCAGGAATTTCTTACCATCCATATGGTCATCCGGAGTTTCCAATGTATGGCCTACCGGAAGGAAGAGATGATGCAAGAATGTTTTATCCTAAGCAAGAAAACGATTTCAAAATGAAGGTAGACATCCCAACCTATAATGGTAAAATGGAAATTGAGTCTTTCTTGGAATGGATACGACATGTAGAGAATTTTTTTGATTACATGAATACACCGGAAACCAAGAAAGTGAAATTGGTAGCCCTCAAGTTGAAAGGTGGAGCACAAGCATGGTGGGATCAACTAGAGATTAACCGCCAAAGATTTGGGAAAAGACCAATTCGAAAATGGGAAAGAATGAAGCGGTTGATGAAGGGTCGATTTCTTCCCGCCAACTTTGAGCAAATATTATACACTCAATACCAAAATTGCCGCCAAGGGACACGCACGGTAATGGAGTATACCGAAGAGTTCCATAGATTGGGGGCTCGTACGAATCTTGGAGAAAATCAGCAATGTTTGGTTGCAAGATTCAAAGGTGGTCTGCACTTGGATATCCAAGAAAGAATTTCTTTCCAACCTATAGCTTTCTTGAATGAAGCTATTACTGCTGCTGCTACGGCTGAAGAGCAAATTACCAACAGGTTTAAAAGACAATACACACGAAGGAATGTCGTAGAATCATCAACTTTCAATCCAAGAAACACCACAATTGACAAGAACTCATCCCCAACCTCATCGGGTGGGGCAAAAGGCAAACAAATAGACGCTGGAACAAGTAAGGATTCGGTTCCAAAAAGGAACAACAACACTTACTCAAGACCTACTTTGGGAAAATGCTTCCGCTGTAATCAAACTGGGCATTTGTCGAATGAATGCCCACAAAGAAAGACCTTAGCGATTGCGGACAATGCTGATTATCAAGAGGAAAGTGACGAAACAGATCGTGATGAAGACATAGATTATCTTGAGCCAGATGAAGGAGATGCCTTATCTTTGGTCATTCAACGACTACTCTTGGCCCCAAAGATCGACCAAAGTTATCAAAGACATGCTTTATTCAAGACTCGATGCACTATAAATGGGAAAATCTGCAATGTTATCATCGACAGTGGCAGTTCCGAGAATGTGGTGGCAAGTAAGTTAGTTTCTACTCTAAACTTACCTTTGACTCCACATCCAACCCCATATAAGGTCACTTGGATAAAGAAAGGAGGGGAGGCTCCAGTTACACATACATGTACAATCCCATTATCGATCGGAGCAAGCTATAAGGATCAAATAGTTTGTGATGTTCTTGATATGGACGCATGTCACATCTTATTGGGTCGACCATGGCAGTATGATATGCAGGCAATCCACAAAGGAAGAGACAACACCTACGAATTCACATGGATGGGGAAGAAAATTGTGCTTCTACCTATCAATCCTTCCAAACAAGTAGGTACAACCACCAATAAAAAAGGTCAACTCTTCTCTATATCTTCTGGAAAAAAATTTCTCCAAGAAAAACAATTTCTTATCATAGGTTTAGTAATTAAACATTTTGATAATATTGATCCTAACATTGCTATTCCAAGTGAAGTTCAAAATCTTTTACAAGATTTTAAGGAAATCATAGACACTCCAACCGAGCTACCTCCATTGCGTGACATCCAGCACACCATAGATTTCCTCCCAGGCGCAACCCTGCCCAACTTACCACACTACAGAATGAGTCCTAACGAATACAAAATATTGCATGAACAAGTGCAAGAATTGCTGGAAAAAGGTCACATACAACCAAGCCTCAGTCCCTGTGCAGTACCCGCTCTCCTAACACCAAAAAAAGACGGATCTTGGCGCATGTGTGTTGACAGTCGAGCAATAAACAAAATCACAGTGAAGTACAGATTTCCAATCCCCAGAATCAATGATCTCCTTGACCAATTAAGCGGGGCAACCATATTTTCAAAGATAGATCTCAAGAGTGGATATCACCAAATACGGATTCGGCCAGGGGATGAATGGAATACTGCATTTAAGACAAATGAAGGATTGTTTGAATGGTTGGTCATGCCATTCGGCCTCTCAAATGCTCCAAGCACATTTATGAGGCTCATGAACCAGGTACTTCACCCTTTCATTAATAAATTTGCAGTAGTTTATTTTGATGACATTTTTATCTATAGCAAAGGGATTCAAGATCATATTACACATATTCAAACAATTTTTTCTGCCCTAAAACAGAATGCCTTAGTCATTAATTTGAAGAAATGTTTATTTGCCACCGAACAAATTTCCTTTTTAGGATACATTATTGGACACAATAGGATAAAGATGGACCCTATTAAGATTAAAGCTATCCATGAATGGAACGAACCTAAAACAATTAAAGAGATCCAAAGCTTCCTTGGTTTAGCTTCATTCTATAGGAAATTCTCAAAAATTTTAGCACTATAGTCGCCCCTTTAACAAACTGCCTAAAGAAAGAACAATTTTTTTGGGAACAATCACAAACTGAGAGCTTCCAAACCATAAAGGAAAAAATTACCAATAGCCCGGTACTCGCACTCCCAAACTTTGATTTACCTTTTGAAGTAGCAGTGGATGCCTCCGGCATTGGGGTTGGTGCAGTCCTATCCCAAAATAACCACCCTATTGAGTTCTTTAGTGAAAATTAAGCCCCTCAAGACAAAGGTGGTCCACATATGAGCAAGAATTATATGCTTTGATTAGAGCACTTAAACAATGGGAGCATTATCTATTAAGCAAAGAATTTATTTTGTTCACTGACCACTTCTCCCTTAAATTCTTACAAACTCAAAAGTCTATTAGTAGAATGCACGCTAGATGGTTATCTTTTTTACAACGCTTTGATTTTGTTATTAAGCATACCTCGGGTTCTACTAACAAAGTGACAGATGCCCTAAGTCGAAAAGCACAACTATTGACAGTCCTCACGGGAGAGATTATAGCATTCAATAGCCTACCGGAAGAATACCACAATGACAAAGATTTTGGCTCAATCTGGAAAAATTGCGCTGAACATAAACCAGCTGGAGATTTCCACTTGGTCGACGGATTCCTTTTTAAAGGGAACCTACTATGTATACCTTTCTCATCCTTAAGGGAAGCCTTAATCCGAGAAGCACATGCGGGAGGATTGGCTGGACATTTAGGCAGAGATAAAACTCTACACATGCTAGAAGAAAGATATTACTGGCCACAACTTAAAAAAGATGTTCAAAACTATGTCTCATGATGTTTTACATGCCAAACTTGTAAAGGAACAGGCCAAAACACAGGATTATATTTACCTTTACCTATCCCAGACAACATTTGGGAAGACTTATCCATGGATTTTATACTCGGCCTCCCTCGAACACAACGAGGTTTTGATTCGGTCTTGGTGGTAGTAGATCGTTATAGCAAGATGGCACATTTTCTTGCTTGTAAAAAAACTTCTGATGCAATTTACATTGCCAACCTATTTTTTAGAGAGGTTGTCCGTCTGCATGGAATCCCAAAATCCATAGTCTCGGACATGGACGTCAAATTTTTTAGTCATTTTTGGAAAACCTTGTGGAAAAAATTTGATACTACTCTCAAATATAGTACTACTAGCCATCCACAAACAGACGGCCAAACGGAGGTAACAAATAGAACTCTTGGAAACCTTATCAGATGTCTAAGTGGCGACAAACCGAGACAATGGGATATGACTCTCGCACAAGCTGAATTTGCCTACAACCATATGAAGAACCGGACAACAGGGAAGTCACCATTTGAGCTTGTTTACACTAAACTCCCACGCCTAACTCTTGATCTAACACTAATTCCTTCCTCTGTTGATCTTAGCCTTGAAGCAGAAGAGATGGCAACTAGGATTCGAGATCTACATCAACAAGTGCACAAACACATAGAAGAACAAACAACCAAGTACAAGGCTGCCGCAGACAAAAAACGGAGATACAAGGAATTTGTTGTTGGGGACTTAGTGATGGTCCATTTACGGAAAAACAGATTTCCATCTGGAACTTACAGCAAGCTTAAGGAAAAGAAGATTGGACCAATTCCTATTCTGGAAAAATACGGAGATAATGCCTACCGCGTGCAACTCCCAGAAACTTATAACATCAGTCCTACTTTCAACATAGCTGATATATTTCCATACCATCCTCCGGATGAGTTTCTTTTAGCTACATAACTCGTGGTCGAGTTCTTTTTAGGGAGGGGAAAGTTGATGTAGCCGATTATTGGCTTAGTGTTTTATTTGTTAGTCTTATTCTTTTTAGCCATGTGCTTGCCATGTGCTTCTTGGTTAGTTAGTTAGTTAGGCTAACCGCATCTTGTATGGCCTATTTAAAGGCTCATAAGCCTTTAGTTTGGATCATTGAATATATTTTGAGGTTATTCACTTCTTCGGCTCCATCAAGAAGACAGCAAAAAAACCAATGGGGGATCTACTAAGAAACAATTATTTACTTTGACCAAAGGTAAAGATATTTTTCCTACACATAAAAATAGTTTGGTAGCTTTTATTGTTAAGGCAAAAACTGAAAATAATAAAACACTGTTTTTTCCTCCTGCAATTTCTAGCCTTTTAACTGAATTTCCTAACATTTCAGCCCCACAATCTTCCCTCCCACCTTTACGAAATATTCAGCACCAAATAGACTTAGTTCCAGGAAGTTCCCTTCCCCATCTACCTCACTATAGGATGAGCCCCAAGGAATACCAAATTTTACATGATCAAATTCAAGAATTGCTTGATAAAGGACACATTCAACCCAGTCTTAGTCAATGTGCTTTCCCAGCCCTTTTAGCTCCTAAAAAGGATGGATCTTGGCGTCTTTGTGTAGATAGCCGAGCAATTAATAAAATCACAGTCAAATATAGATTTCCAATTCCTCGCCTATCCGACCTTTTAGACCAACTTGGTGGTGCCTTGATATTTTCAAAAATTGATCTCAAAAGTGGGTATCATCAAATTCGTATTAAGCCGGGTGATGAATGGAAAACCGCATTTAAAACTAATGAGGGACTTTTTGAATGGTTAGTAATGCCCTTTGGTTTATCCAATGCCCCTAGCACATTCATGCGCCTTATGAATCAAGTGTTACTTCCTTATTTAAATAAGTTTGTGGTTGTTTATTTTGATGATATACTTATCTACAGTAAAACAGAAGAAGAACATCTTGATCACCTTCGAAAAGTTTTTTCCATCCTTAATGATAATGAACTATGCATCAACCTTAAGAAGTGTACCTTTTTATGTACTGAAATTGATTTTCTAGGCTTTGTTATTTGTGCAAATGGAGTAGCTGTAGACCCAAGGAAGATCAAAGCTATTAAGAATTGGCCTATTCCTACTAACGTTCGGGAATTACAATGCTTCCTAGGATTAGCATCTTTTTATCGCAAATTTATTCAAAGTTTTAGTACTATTGTTGCACCTCTAACAAATTGTTTGAAGAAAGGCCAATTTGATTGGGGTGATTCCCAAAATTCAAGTTTTAATACAATTAAGTATCTCTTGGCTTCTACCCCTGTCCTTGCACTCCCTAACTTTGAAAAACCATTTGAGGTTTCTGTGGATGCTTCTGGGGTTGGTATTGGGGCTGTTTTAAGTCAGGAAGGTCACCCAATTGAGTTTTTTAGTGAAAAATTGAGTGCTGCTCGTCAAACTTGGAGTACTTATGAACAAGAATTATACTCTTTGGTTCGATCTTTGAAACAATGGGAGCATTATCTACTTGCCAATGAATTTGTTTTACTAACAGACCACTTTTCTTTAAAGTTTCTTCAATCACAAAAACATATCAGCAGAATGCATGCTCGATGGCTCCAATTCCTACAACGTTTTGATTTTGTGATTAAGCACACCACAGGTAAAAGTAACAAGGTGGCTGATGCTTTAAGCAGGAAAGGTACTCTTCTTACACTTCTCCGTGGCGAGATTATTGCTTTTGATCATATTACCCAATTATATGACACAGATTCTGATTTTTAAGGACATTTAGAATAAATGCATATCTTTTTGAAACAAGAAACAGAGATTTTCATTCATTGATATAATGAAAGAGACTAATGCTCAAAAATACAAACACCACCAAAGAAAGACGAAGAAACAACTCAAGGAGAAAGAAAAACTAGAAAAGAGACCAACAGAGAACAAAGAGAACCACAGGAAAGACCCCAAAAGGAAAACAACAGCTGAAAAGCCAAAATACAAAAACCAACAAAACGAACTAAAACAGAAAACAGAACAAAACCACCAAACGGCTGAAGATAACAATTAAAAAGGAAAACTCGAAAAAATTTCACCCCCAAAGGAAACTGCACCAAAGGAAACTGACGAAAGCCCAACTTGACAAGGCAAACCCTTAGAGAATTATTAAACTGAGCTAACTGGAAAACCATTAATGAGCTTTAACTGCTGGAGACAAAATAGGAATTTCCTGCATCTGGAACCCACAAATCTCAATCAGAGAAGAAAATTTGGCTGGGATTTGAGGAGAAACCACCGATGATACCACTCCCTCAAAAATATCGACACCTTGAACATTAACTTCAAAGAGATTTTCAAAAGCTTCAGCAAATGAATCATCTTCCACTTGATCTACCAACTCAAAATCTTGAACATGAAAAATCGACTCCTCGCTACTCATACTAACATCTGATTCTCCATCAGAATCAAAACAGGGAGAAATCTTCTTAGGAGAAGAGAGACTTACTACCCCTTTAGTGAAAAGTGTGTCTGAACCAGGAAAAGAAATTTGTGATTGACTAACAATCTTAACAGGGTATAAAGTCTCTTGCATCTTAGAACCTTTCGTGGGAGATTCCAAATGATTTGAGGGTAGAGACAGAAGACGAACACAAGATTCCTCAACATAATCTGAATTAGATTCTGAATGATCCATGGTGGAGGAAAACCCTTTTCTTCTAGAATAATGAAGAGGAAATGGTTTAATTAAACTTTGCTTCGAATGCAAAGGAGACACCAGCTCATTAACCTTTGCATGCCCATCCGAAAGGGCTATTGAATCCTCAATAGCCATCACCAAGTCGTCTTCGTGTGGTAAAAAGAGACTTTCATCTTCCAGGACCTGATTAACCCTCTTTAAATCCACAGAGTTAGTAAAATCTTGTGAGGATAAAATTCCAGAATTCGAACACACACCTGAAAGGTCAAGAGGGACAATGTCGCCAAAACGGAGAGAGAAATTTCTGATATTCCCACCTTTAACATCAATCTCAGCTGGAATGAAGCCACAAATGTTTTCCTCCACTTCAATAACTGCTGCTGAACAATCAATTAAGTTAAGAGTTTGAGACGAAATACTAATCAATCCACCAAAATGTTGTCCAATAGCTTCAAAACATGGTCGTTTCCAATAAATCAATGGTAAGTTCTTTATAGATATCCGACCTCCATAACTCTTGATGAATTCCGGGTGAGAATGCTTTTCATCGAACCAACGCTCAATTTTCAAATGAAGGTCACCAACAAGACCCCACTTTCCATCAAAATTCAAATCAGAACGACCCACATCAAGCTTAAACAACGCTTTATCATCCATAAAAGGATTAATTGAAATTCCAGTTCGAAAATAATTTTCTAAGGCGATTTGAACCTCATGCCATGAGTAATGAGCAAACAACCTAGAAACCACCAAAATCGAATTGAAATTCAAATCCATAACTTCACTCTCTTTTCTTACCCAAAAGGAAGAAAACTCAGGTAATTTCACCACAGCTTCCTGGTTCGTATCAACTTTCTCAATTCGAACGGGGAAATCCAACATAGAATGCTCAGGTTTTCCATATTTAAAGAAAAAATCCCTTACCATTTCCCAAAAAACGATCCAACCTTTCTTTTCAAAACTCGCAGGAACATGAACATTCTTCCTTCCTCCATAAGAAGGCCATACTGCGCATTCCAAATGCCAACCCTCAACAGATCTAAATTTAGACAGACGAATAGTCCCAAAATCATCCTTGAATTTCTTATTAAAAAATGAATGAACAGGGAGATGCAAAAGTTCAACCAACGAGATTTCAAGCCACCCTAAGAGGGATAAAGAAATGTGAATTTTCTGATCTTTATTCATTCCTTCCATAAAACATTCATCTTTTTCACCCCATAGACGGAAATAAATATTCCGGATACAACAACTCATCTCTTCCATCACTTCCATAAAACCATAAAATAGAACTCAACCACAATCCAAAGAAAACCTCGAATAACAAACAGCTATCAGCTGCGAAGAGTAGAGGACGGACAACGAATGACTGGCGGCGAACAAAACGACGGTTGAAAACAGACCAAAGCGGCGGCAGAAGAAAACAGCTAAAAAAACAGCGAAAAGAAGCAAAAAACGATGGACGGACGGCGGCAGAGAGACGGCGCTGGACGGCGAAGACCGAACGGACGGACGATGAGCGGCGAATCCCGACGGCGACTACGACGGACGAAAGTGGCAACTGGTTACTAGGGTTAGGGAAGGGTTTATCGAAGAGAGAGAAGGGAGGCTAGGGATTTTCGGGGAGAGAGAATGGATAAAGGACGGCGGGGAGGCGGCGAGCGGCTACGACGGAGGCGACGAGAACCGACGGCGGAGGCGGCGAGAGGCGACGGCGACGGCAACGACTACTGAAGAAGACGGCGGCAGAAGGCTAGGGTTAGGGTTAGGGTAGAGAGAAAACCCACCATCTCATCCCTCCTTGTATGCTTTTCATTGATGGAATAAATGCATATCTCATAAAGCATGTTCTGACTATCATATTTTTTATGGTTTCTTGTTTAAAGGTGGTGTGGTTTGCATACCTCACACATCCCTTAGGGAATCTATTATTAGAGACATGCATTCTGGAGGTCTTGCTGGCCATTTTGGTCGTGACAAAACCATTGCTTTAATTTCTTCCCAATTTTTTTGGCCTCAACTTAAAAAGGATGTAGCCAGCTTTATTAAAAGATGTTTCATTTGCCAAACTTCAAAGGGCACTAGTCAAAATACTGGTTTGTATATCCCTCTACCTACCTAACTCTATTTGGGAGGATCTCTCCATGGATTTTGTTTTAGGGTTGCCCCGCACTCAACGTGGTTTTGACTCCGTTTTAGTTGTTGTGGATAGATTTAGTAAGATGGCACATTTTTTACCTTGTAAGAAAACTAATGATGCACTTAACATTGCTAATCTTTTTTTTCGTGAGATTGTTAGATTACATGGAATTCCTAAAACTATTGTTTCGGATAGAGACGTTAAATTCATGAGTCACTTTTGGAGATCATTATGGAAAAAGTTTGGGACAGATTTGCTCTTTAGTACTACGAGTCACCCACAAACTGATGGTCAAACCGAGGTTACTAATCGAACACTTGGAAATTTGGTTTGTTGCCTTAGTGGAGACAAACCTAAACAATGGGATTTATCCTTGGCCCAAGTTGAGTTTGCATTCAACCATATGAAGAATCGTTCCACAGGGAAGTCACCATTTGAGGTTGTGTATACTCATCTCCCTCGTCTCACTGTTGACTTAGCTAATATTCCTTCCTCTTTTGATCTTAGTGCGAAAGCCGACAACATGGTTTCAAGGATTCAAGAGTTACACCAAGAGGTTAAAGACCATCTGGAAAAGGCCAACACTTCATACAAATCTTCGGCTGATGTTCACCGCCGACCTCAAGAGTTTCAAGTGGGAGATTTGGTGATGGTTCACCTTCGAAAGAGTCGTCTTCCGGCTGGTCATCATACCAAATTGACTAGCAAAAAGATCGGACCTTTTCCTATTGTTCAGCGGATCGGTCCTAATGCCTATCAAGTGGCTTTACCTCCATCTTTGCGTATTAGCAATACATTCAATGTGGCGGATATTTTTAAATACCACGCTCCTGATGAGTTTTCTTTACATGCTTAACTCGAGGACGAGTTTTCTTTTGGGAGGAAGGGTTTGATGTTGGACATCTTTGTTCCAATCTTGACAACTTATCATGTTTTCTTTAGTTTCTTGAAGATCTTTTCTTTTATCATCTTGTTTTTACTGTACAGTAATATTTTTGTTAAGATTGGTAGATTTCCAGCAATTAATTCCTTTTATCTAGGTTGTTAAGTTAGTTATTAGCTGTTTAGTCTTATTTTCCAGCCTTCCTATTTGTATATAAAGGGGGCTGCTGCCTTTTGTAAAGTATCTTTGACATCATTAATAAATTTCCTCCATACTTGATACATCATGAACCAAATAGCAGAACAAGCAAATTATAAAGGGAGATTGTGCATTTTGCCACAATATTGTGCATTGCACATAATATAGAACATATCTGGATTATTTACATAACACATGAGTAAATCAATAATTATGTGAAGTGATTGTTCACAAAATTGGACCAATAATTATGATTTGTTTTGCTGTATTGAACAAAAAAAAAAATTGATGTGCTGTTTTAATTTAATTATTAATGGATAATTGTGATGGGTGGCAAAAGTTTAGTGGTTAATTGCAGATATAGCAAGTTTTATAAAAAATTGCAAATATAGCAAAGTTTTTAAATCGTTTTTTTAAATCCTCGTTTTCCCCCTGATTTTGGCACGCGTCCTTCTTCTTCTTCGTTTTGCTTGTTTTTTTTTCCTTTTTCTTTTTCGATCGGTTTCTTCTTCGTTTTTCGATTTGGTTTCTTCTTCATCGGTTTCTTCGACTTGGTTTCGATAGGTTCATTCATCAGCTTCCTCTCAAGTCAAGAAAAAAAGAAATTTCAGGTTTTCGATCTTCCTTCTTCTTCTCGTGGATCGTCTTCGCATCTTCTGGATTTCGATAAGCTTTTCTTCGGCCCGAAGCTAGGAAATTCCAAGTCTGTCTTATTATGTTCTTCTTCTATTCTTTTTTCCTTCGCTCTTTTTTTTTCCGACTTGGTTTCTTCTTCTCGTGGATCGTTTTCCAGCTTCTTCATTAGCTTCTCATGGATTAGGTTTCTTCTTCATCGGCTTTGATCATTTTCTTCTTTTTTCTCGATTACTTTTCCAGTTTTTTCTTCTTCTTCTATTCTTCAATCAGCTCCTTCATCTTCTTCTTTGCTCTACTCTTTTTTCCTCTTTTTTCATTGTTTTCTTCCGCTTGTTCTTCTCCTGATTTGGTTTCTTCTTCTTTCGTTTGTTCGATATTGAGTATTTTCTATCAATGATAAAGCGATAGAATTCTATTGCTGGTTGATAGAATCTATCAGTTATAGAACTCTATCGCTGATAGAATTCTATCACTCCTCTGTCACTCCAATGATAGAGTTCTATCAGCGATAGAATTCTATTGCTAGGTGATAGAATCTATCAGTTATAGAACTCTAATAGATTTCTATCAACAATAGATTCTATCGCTGATTGATAAATAGAATTCTATCACTCCAGCATCTCATCCTGTCATCAATGTGGACCCGATAATCTCCAATTTTTCATATGACGTTGTTAGGTCCTCTATAGGCACTCTCATCCTCAAAATATTCATCCAATTTTGTAAAACTGGAAGATCAAAGGAAATGATAGTATTTGTATTACATACTGTCATCAATGTGGACTAGATAATCTCCAATTTCTCCATTTGCTGTATTTTAAAAATAAAGAGCATTTTCTTTCCCATGACGTACTCATCATGGTATCATAATTGTTCAGAAAAATACTGAGTTCTGAGTTCAAATAGGCAGAGAACATACCTATCTCCTGCTGAAGGCATAAATTGAGCAAGATCACCCCCTTCTAATCCGATCAAATCCTAGAATCCAAAATATTCAACCAGTTCATAAAATGACGAACATAATATCATTTACATACTGATAACATCAACTGTAAAGATACACATACAGCATAGAAAAGAGAGATATTAAACTGCTCATTAGGGAAACTCAGTGGGAAAAGTTCAATTGAAATGCCGAGATCTTGAGCATCCTGGAAAAGAGGAACTGATAACTCTCATCAGTCTACTTCCACAACCAAAACCCAGAAAGTATCACGCATTTAAAAACAAATGCACCTGCCTTAGCTCTCTGTAATGTAGTTCTAATCAAATCAAATTTTGTAGCACCTTTAATACTTCCAAAAGGATCATCTTCATTTGTAAACAAAAGAATCCGCTTATCGACTGTCTTTGCAGATCTGAAACAAATTGTTTGTGTAAACATCAAGATTGCTTCTATTTTGTGTGTCTGTGATGGGTGGATGAAGAGGTAGGGGGTTGATATTGCACTAATTATACATTCTAGATTGGTAAAGAGAATACATAGAATAACTGAATTTCAATTAAGATAGCAATGTACTACCCTTTCCGCAGTAGTGCTTGTGCTACCCATAGAGCATTGTAAAGAGAATTCTCACGAGAACCTGAGACAATGCCGTACTGACTTCCAATCTCTTTCATAAATACTTCTGCAAAAATATTAATAATTGCAATAAAAAATCAGATATACTTTTATTAAAGAAACAAGAAAGCTAAATCCTTAGTTATTTTCCTCCTTTATTTCACTACATTTTCCTTGATAGCGGAGGTACCATACTTCTTTATATCCTTTTAGATAATAGTATTTCTCTGAATTTGATAGTTTTATGTTCATATTTACCTTTTGCTACTAATTTCATTTCAACGGTAACTAGGACTATTTCCATATTTTCCTCACATAGTTTATATATATATATATATATATATATATAAGAAACAGAAACCACTTCGTTCAATCAAACAACAATAGAAGCCATAACAAAGCAACTGCTAGGACTCTCATAATTTTTTTTTATCTCTGACAAAACAACTTTCTTCTTGTTAGCCTCTCTTTGTAATTTGTTCTTCTTAATGAAAATCGTTATCCCATCAAATGAAAAACCAGCTTTCTTCCCACACCCAGTAGTTCCTTCATCTATACTGTTTCTTGCATCATTAGAAGAGAGAGAAAAAGATAACTAAAACATTAAAAGGTCAAAGTCTCAGTCATTACAACCGATCATAAGTTTTCAGTAATTGCCCTTTTGTGAGTAACCCATCAAATGCATAAAGAATCCAATGCTTATGTCATTGCACTGTTTTTTTTTATTTTAGAAGAAACCAACTTTTATGAACATAAATGAAAGAACAAAATGAAAAAATGAAAGAACAAAAAAAGGAACTACCAAAAAGAGCCCAAAGCAATGGTGCCGACTGAGAGGAAAAAAAAAAAAAAACAAAACTACAGAAATTGGCTCCGAAAACAAGCTCATGCAATGCAAGTTACATCTGCACAAGTATATAAATCTTCTGCTACACAAAATAACTAGTATGTACTTATAATTAGCATAGCATGATTATTTGCATTTTCTTAACTTTAGGAAGACAGTTTTCAAAATTATTTTTCATTTCAGACATTTTTCATTTAACTGCCCTTGCGCCATTGAGGCAAGTTGCCACTATAGTATCCACATCCCATGCTAGACATCCAACAACAACAATCCAAAATAAAAAAAGAACAATCCATTCAAACAACATTCACATCTTGCCCGAATTACAATCTATCTCTCCAGTCTCTGAAATTAGGAAATTATGCATATTGTGCAAAATTGAAGTGCTGCAACATACAAAAGTGCACAAAAGCAGTACTTTCTTATTTTGTTAAACACAAGAAACATGGTCAAATTTTTACTGTAGTATAGCAATTAGCAAATATAGGATTTCACAAAGCATAAACCCAAGATCACCACAACCTAGGCTCAAACACTAGCCAGGGTGCCCTTCAAGGATGTCACACTAGTAATGTGGCCTAGCATCCAAATAATTCAATTTCTAGAATTACTCAGAAATTTTTTACTAGATATCACAAGTTTTCAAATATAAGATCCCTCTAAATATTTATTCTATCAACAAGCTAACTAAGTAACTAAAGAAGACACATAAAAAATTCAGAAAATAACTAATTCAAACATTAACAAAATATCAAATTCAACAACTATTAACAGGCAATTGACAAACTAAGTAACAGCAAACATTTAAAAAAGTTACAAAGTAATCTCCTATCTCGCTCACTGCATCAATTAGTCAGCCCTATGGCTATGACCCAACAGCATAAGTAACTTATGTAGTTACCCTCGATGCCATCAATGGTTTTTATAAGCCTAGCCGTCGGTCGATCAAGGTCTTCTCGCTCAGAGACATTAAACACAAAGACACCATTTAGATCCTGCAAATTTTTCTTTTCCCTCTGGAAAGAATTCAAAGTGGAAAACAAAATTAGGCTTCAACTTGTAGAATGCCATAAATAGAAAATACTATTGGAATACTTAAGCAGCACTGCACTCCAGAACATAAGATGCAGGGCATAGTTTCTTCAATTAGAAAAGGAAGGAAACTGGATGGCACAAATTGGAAAGTAAAATAAGGGAACTAGATGTCATAAATTGATTTCCATATTCCAATTCAATTTCCTATCCAAACATAATTACAGAAGGAGGGAGACAAAATGCCTACATTAAACCTCCAATCATGAAGGTTTGCTCCAAGCAGGGTTAAGGGGGGAATTTAGTCCCAAATACTTAACAGGAGGATTACTTTTAGATATTTATCTATGTTTGAATGTTTCAATAGGGAGTTAGAAGAAAGCTCTAACTTCCTTAGTCAGTTACGTATTTCATTTCTTTATATTTTTTTGTGTACCGTGGGAAGGATATTGTGTGTTTTCCATTTGAGTCAGTTTATAATGTTTGGGAGACAAGGTTGACCCTCTTGAATTGATCACAGGTCGATAGATTGTAATCTCTAATCATGTTATCTACTAGTAAATAAAGAGATACCTATCAGCCTAGCCCTACTTTAAAAGAAATTTGGAGATTAGAAAGAACTGTAAATTGAGATAGGATCAGAAAAGTGCATAAAACCCTCTTGGCAAGATATCGTTTTGTGACCCCTCGGCTCTCTTTACCTTTTGTAAATAATTTTTCTTATCAATGAAGACGTTTTGTTTTGTTTCAAAAATAAACTCATGAGGTTATGCAACTCGGCCCTTTCCCCTTTCCCGTTGTATTATTTGCAAAGAAAGTCCTAAAAATCTTGGCCACGTTTTCCTTAGGTGCCCCTTTGAAAACAGGTTTTGTGGGACCATCCTATCAACTCTCCATTGGAAAAGTGGCTTTCCAGAAGAATGTCAAGTTTTTTGGAGACTTCCTTGCTTGGTCACCCTTTCAAAAAGGAGAAGAAGACTCTCCACCTACAATTAATTCAATCTTTATTTTTGGAATCTTGGTTAGATAGAAACAATAGAATCTTCGATGAAATAGGAAAAGCCATAGACATCTTCCTTGAAAATCTTTTAAGTTAGCATACCATGGTTTAAATTATATCCCTAATTCAATAATTACAGCTAGAGATCTTTATACCATTTAGAAGAATTTTCGGTAATCTTCCTTGGTTTGGGGTTTGGCTCTCCTTCCTTTTTGTCTAATTTCATATTATCTATGAGAGTTTTTTTTAATGAATAAACCAACTTAATTTCCCATCAATACAAACATCTTGTATCTCTTCATGCTAAATCAACTAAAAACCAAGGTAGAAATTCAAAAGATGAAGTACACTTGAATCCATACAGGAAAGTAAAAATAAGTCAAGTTTTACTAAGCCAACAACATACTGTGTTGAAAAAACATATCGCAACTTCATCATAACTTCTGTTAATGATCTGCGTCTTCAATGATTGCAAAATGCAGCTCAAAGTAACTTGAAAATGGGTTTCCTGCTTTTGATCTTCCTGAAAGCCAAAATGTAGTATTCAGCACACACTGGATATAAAAATAAATAAATAAATCAGAAACCATGAAGCACTTTCATGCATGGCGAGAGACTAATAAGAGCTAGAAATCAGAATAGAAAGTAATGCAAATAGTATAAAAATTATACAGGAAAATTACAGTACCCCGAACAGTTTGAAAGGTCTGAAAATGGACTTTCCCAAAAAACTAGTAGTCAAACTGTGCATACCTCTAACCACCTAACTCTATTTATCATCATTCTTCACTATCCTTGCTTACTAATGACAAACATATCCTCATAATATCCCAATAATATCACTAATATTCCCCTACCAATATTCTCAACAGAAACCCAACATATTCAGTAAAGCATAAAAACAAAATTTACTTGCAATAATCACTTGAAGGAACATCATAAACTAACTTTTATTGTCCTTCTATTATCGTATGCTTGAAAACTTTAGACCAAGTAACAAACTAGAGACAGATCTAAAAAGATTCTTCATACGCACCATGGAAGACATCATTACTAAGCACACCACGAATGAGGTAATGAGAAATTTTCTCCAGAAAAGTTGAGGTCACGAGAAACGATCGAACAACGAAATTCCTTTTTTTTCCTTTTCTTGTTGCTTCTTATGTCAGAAGGTGTGGAAGATATGGACCATATTTTGTGGACTTGTGATTTTGCCCGTTCGACGTGGGGCTCATTCCATCGAGCATTCGGGATTCAGGCTAGGAGTTTTAGAGACTACAGGGAGATGATCCAAGAGTTCCTGCTCCATCTGTCATTTTGAGAGAGGGGGAGGTTTTTATGGTTAGCGGGGAGTTCCTCTCCATCTGTTGTTTCGAGAGAGGGGAAGGTTTTTATGGTTAGCTGGCGTGTGTGCTTTATTGTGGGGTCTTTGGGGGAGAGAAATAATAGAGTGTTTCATGACTTTGAAAGGGACTCGTCTGACATTTGGTCCCTTACTAGGTTATGTGTTTCTCTCTAGCTTCACCCTTACTAGGTTATATGTTTCTCTTTGGTTTCAATGTTCATGTCTTTTTGTAATTACTCTATAGCCACTATTTTTCTTGATTAGCGGCCCTTCCTTTAAGGAGGTCCTTTTTTTTTTTTTTTGAGTTCAACAACATTGAGGGTGGGTGATTCAAACCTCTGACCTCTTGGTTGATGATACATGTCAATCACCGCTGAGCTATGCTCACTTTGGCAATGTCTTTTTTGTGGGCTTGTTTTTTTGGATGCTCTTGTATTATTCCATTTTTTTTCTCAATGAAAGTTGGCTTTTTCATTAAAAATAATAATAATAATAATAACAACAACAACAAAAAACAAAGGAAAAAAAAAATCCTTTCTTTTTCTCTCTCTTTTCCAAACGTCAGCTCTCACTATCCAGAAGAACTCCACTTGTTTTAGAGAATAGAAGAGATGCTGTAACAGACTTGAGATGTACTTAGTTAGGAAGTTTTATTATTCTGTTATATCAGTTTATTAACTGTATTTTGATGGCTATTTACACTTACTTGCTCATATCAATAATATTCATTCAGCAAGTTTATTTACTTTCACAAGCGTAATAGGCTGAAACCATAACTACCAGATTTCACGACATCAAGTCTTTTTCGCCTAAATACAAGGGCACTTCAAGTTAAAATAAAATAAAATAAACCCCGAAGATTCACCGATGACTTTCTCAAGCATGTCGCTCATCCATTGCAGAATCACAGTCAGCTCAAGCATTGAAACAAATGAAAATGGAGAGCAGCAGGAGAAACAAAAGGATTAGAAAAAACTCACGGAGGGGCAGCTCGTGCTGAACATTTTAGGAGAAGCATCCACCAAGTAAACCGCCAGTTCTTTCGTCGACTCCCTTTCCTGTACTCCAAATTAAGCAGAGAAAAATCGAACGGAACTAAGGAAATGGAGTAGGAAGTACAAAATGCATGCATAATCTCTTTTCGTATATGAACCTGAAAGAGTGGATTGTCAGGATCGTCTTCGTCGTCTCTGAAAACCTCATCTGGGTCCAAATCCATGGTGAGTTTGAGAGAGGAGAGTGCGAGTGAGAGGAGAAGCGAAGAGTTTTTCTTTCTTTCCAACAGAGAGCTACTGCGTCTCTTGCAAGTTTCGTCTCTTACACAGTGACAACGTTCGTTTAAATGGCTTTGGAAATTTGGATCGTGGGGAATTGGTCAAAGTCCTTTTCAAAATTTTGTGGTTTTTATTTTATTGGTTAAATTATAAATTTGGTCTCTAAACTTTTGGATTGTGTCGAATTGGTCAAAAGCTTGTCAAATAAGTTCTCAAACTTTCAATTTTATGTCTAATAGGTCTTTGAATTTTAAAAAGTATCTCATAAGTCTTTAACCTTCTACTTTCGTATTCGTCTTTCAACTTTCAATTTCGAGTCTAATGAGTATCCTTGTCCTATTTGACATTTTTAAAAATTCACAAGAATCTATCTTAATTGATACTGTATCAACGCATGTATTCGCACTGACGTATCCAAAATTGTCTATTCAAAATTAAAATTTTTCAGGGCTTTAACGCCATCCCACTGGCCTCAAGGGATGTTCGTTCCCCGAAAGTTTTCAAAACCATTTAACCCTCGAAGTTTAATTATCATGACTATATCCAGGTATGGTATAATGTTTTTCGGTTTCAAGCATACAACCATTATTGGTTGGTTACTTTCCCTAAGAAAAATTATAAAAGTAATTTCCCAACTTGGTTTAAAAAATGGTGGAGTTATTTTGGACTTACTTCGGAAATATTATCGGTTGAAGTCCAAAAAGCTTATCATCAGTTTTCAAACAGTATCTATCCGTCTGTGTTATCACCCACGTTTAGATTATCCCTCTACTTTTAGCTACCCTGGATCTTTTGCTGGAATCACCAACTGACATCTATAGCAACATTCAAAATACTCAACAAAGTACCAAGGGTCAAATGGTGGGGGAAATACCATTGTTCCCATCTTAACGAAGAAAAGATGAAGCAATGGTTTAAAGCCAATGTTCATCTCTCTCACGAGGAAGAAGATCAATTTCTTATAGCCAATAATTCATTTATGACGTCTTTTGGTTGGAGCAACATATGAATCAGACTTTCAAGTCATCATTCAAACAATCGTCCAAACACTTTATAATGACGACCTTCAAAACGAAGATAATGTTGAAGCCGTTGAAGTAGCTTCATAATCATCTATCAATGATGTCAAAGATGACGACGAATATGATCCATATGCAAACTTCGACATTCTAGATCCTTACTATGATTCCCAACTATGATGATTAGTAAGTAATTTGTTTTTTTTAAATGTATTTTTATAGTTTTGTACAGTTTTATCCAATATGCACAACATTGTTGTCAATCATTCTAATTTCCGATTGAAGGGGAGGATGATGGAGATAGCAAGCTTCTGAAGTGGACTAGCCAACCACGGACTAGCGCAGTTAGTGAAGATTGGATCCAATTAGAAAAAGATTACCACGTCCAATTGATCGAATATTTTCAAATGAGAAAGGGAGGATGCTTAGAGCAGTAATTGCAGGGAAGCCGAGTAAGACCCGAGATGCATCCGATTCTTGAGAAATTAGGAAGATCAATATTGTTGATGTAAGGTAGTTCAATCCAGACCTTTCAGGAGAAGTTGGGTGACATCATCACCTTGTCACGAAGAGATAAGAGCGAAAGATTCGAAGATCATCGTGCAGTCATATCTTATCTATCTTTATTGCTTTTCTTTACTTTCCAGCAAGTGTGTAGTATTTTAGTGTTTTGTATTTTTATGCGTTTACTTTATTCGATTACGAAAAGATAAGGTTAAGTGAAGGTCATGTCCCACCAACTAGAAAATCTTGAGAACAATATCAAGGTAGCTTGGTTTTACAAGCGATACTAATTTCATGTGGGTTGAAAGTTGCAAAATAGGGTGCAATCTCAAAATGGGTATTTGAAAGTTGGTTACGATGAGTTCAACGAATGTGTAGGAGAGTAAGGAATTGAACTATCAACCTTTGGGATAGTAATTAGCTTCTTATCTATTGAGTTGTGCTCGAATAAGATATTAAAAAGTTGGTTGGATAGAGCATGGGCATTGTCATGCTATGAGAAGCATTGAAAGGGATATTTATTTGTTCCATTGCTCTATACAATTTTATTACTTGGGTCCATACACTCGCAAAAATGCATAATTAAGTGCAACAAAGTGCACATTGTCCAACTTGAAAAGTGACGCATAGAAAAATGAAACAAATAGGAAGAATTTTGAGTGGTGATTCGAAATTCAAAGTTGTGAATTGTGGAGGTTGAGCCGCCTTTTATAAACCTCTAAAGGTAGGGTTAGCTGCCCAATTCAGTGTGAGAAACCATATTCGATCATAATCTCTTGATTTGAGGAGATTTGTTAGACAATCTCTTGTCAAATTCGAGATTTTGGAAGATGCTAGTGATTAGGTCTAGTTGCGGCCGCCACTACAGCTCATTTATTCTTCAATCTTCTAGGATAATTACAAGCACAAGTGTTTCACATTTTGGTTGTCTGTGCACTTAGCCTTTTCCAACTTTCTTCTTCAAATGCGGGCGCATTGTGGGTACATCTAGGCCCTTTTTATGACTTTTTCACCAAACCATTAAAATTTAAAACTTTCTTAATGAAAACGATTTTTTTATACCTATTTATTGATATTTACAAAATCAATGATTTTAACGCACACTAATCTTTTTTTTTTTTTTTTTTTTTGTTTTTTTTTTTTTGTTTTTTTGCATAAGTTCACTCAAAATGACATGAAATATAACATTCAACACTTGTTCTTTCATTCAATAAGCTCGGTTGTTAAGGTCTAATATGTTGGGGGTGCGACCAAAGTCTCCACTAGTATGAGACCTTTTGGAGTGAACCAAAAGCAAAGCCATGGGGTTATGCCCAAAGTGGACAATATCATACGATTGTGGAGATATGTGTAGTGTCCCGTAATTCCTTATCATTTGGTATCAGAGCCATACCCCAAACATAGTCGTGTCGGATAAAATCCTCAGGTACCGAACAAAAGAAAGAAGTTGTGAACCTAAGTAGTCATGGGGAAATCCGTTGTTGAGGATGGAGGATTGTTGGGGGTGCGACCAAAGTCGGACAACTATCTCCACTAGTATGAGACCTTTTGGAGTGAACCAAAAGCAAAGCCATGAGGGTTATGCCCAAAGTGATTTATATCACTCACACTCTAGAGTATACAAGCTTAAAGTGATTTTGAAATGGGATGCTTTGAAACCAAAGCCATAGGCTCCTTTTATAGTACTTGGAGCCCATCACTTCCTTGAACCTTTCCGATGTGGGACAAAGGCGCTTCTAATATTTTGCCAAAAACCCAACATAATAACCCTCATAGATGAGTGTTATCAATATGGTTATTGAGTTTATTTTCTCATAAGATGTTACAAAGGTGTGTTTTTCTTTCAAGTGGTAGAGGTTGATTTAAATGTTTAAGGAGTTATTATTGGGATGGAGCATCGATATTGTGTTAGACGCATATACAACCATATGAAAAAAAAAAATCAAGGATCTCATGTGAATTTTGATAACACTTGTTTATAAGGGTTATTTAGTCCTAAACTCATACCTATTCCTTATAGTTTGAGAGATATTTGTTGTTTACCCTGCTAAACCTAAATGAGAACTCCATGTGTTAAAATGAGCTTAGCTCAGGAGTAATTGGCATGTGTCCTCGACCATGAGGTCAGAGGTTTGAATCTCCCACCCCCAAATGTTGATGTACTAAAAAAAAAAATGAGAACTCCAGATTCAATCCATGGTGGCCACCTACCTAGGATATTAAATATCCTACGAGTTTCCTTGGCAACCAAATGTAGTAGGGTTGAGATTAGTCGAGGTGCGCGTAAGCTGGCACTCACGGATATATATATATATATATATGTAGTAGTACCCAGTTGTGGTTGCAACATCCATCACACATAGTCATTGCATAATTCCCAATAACAAATTCTAACATGATTTTGGTGGTCAAAACAAATTGTTGATTTTTGTGCAATTTCCTTATAGATTTCACTCCAAATTGGTTTAGGCTAGATTTTCTCCTTCAGCCTGAGCAACACTTCATTAATACAAAAGAGTGAAGAGCGAGAGGAGAATATACATAAGGAAGGAAAAACCTTAAAAACGTTTCAAGAGCGGAAGCTCCTCTTACTTAGATCAAATTGTCTCGAGCCTTAGTAAAAAATATAGAGTTGTAAATGTTTAATTCTCCTTCCCGAAATGAAGTATTGAATTATCAATCGTCTTTCCCTTGTATTTTTCCTTTATTGTTTCAAGTTTACTCTAGTTTAGGTTTATTTGTTCCCAAATTCATTCTCTGTAATTATGACCAAGATGAAGTTTATTTCACTTTTCACTATTACAAGCTAAGTTCTTTTGAGATCCAATTGCCCCAATATGAAATAATTGTTTGGAAAGTGAATATATTGATGTATTTATTACTAAATAAAGAGAATTTAGGCAAAACAAAAACAAGTTGAGTGTGTATTTCTATCATTGAGTTGTTAAGTGTATTGAAGAAAAGTATAAAGACCCCCATTTATGAGTTTAAGGCAGTGTTGGTGGTTTTGTGCAAGATATTAAAATCACTTTGACAATCAATGTCGTGGTCAAGAATTTTTCCCCTAACAATGCCCTCGAAATATTCAGAAAAAACAAACCTCTTACTATAACCTCATTTTATATAGAGATTTTCTACAATAATTTTTTGTCATCCTTAAATTGACAACAACATAAAAACACATATTAGAGAATGCACGAGTATCCTATATTCCGCACAAAAATAAGAATTTGAATGTCCAATTAAAAAAAAGATAGATTATAATGAAACAAACGACATCGATTGTCAAAGTGATTACAACCAACAGTAATTGACATGTACTTTTTACCAAGAGATCAGAGGCTCAAATTTCTTCCAAACGTTGAACTTGCAAAAATACAACATCGATTTTATTTGCTTACCAAAGACAGAAACTAAGAGTAAAAATATATCATAATCAATCAAATTTGATATTGATATTATATATTCTTATTTTTATTTTGGAGATGGCCAATAAGCCTTAAACAATGATTTGTTATTTCGCTTATACAAATGGACGTATTATAAATATTGCTACACCAACTAACAAAAAAAAAATCATAAATTTATAATTCACATATATATTTTAATATTTAGTAACAATTACCATTTGGCAACCCAATTGATCAAGACATTGATAATAATAACCTCCTAAAAATGAACACTAAAAATTTGATTTTAATTTCTTTTATAAATAAAGGATAAAATTCAAAAGGTTAAAAGGATTATACCATAATAATTATTTAATAATAATAAAAAAACTTTAGAGACGAAATTATATATTTTACCTTTTGAAAGAGTTACATATGATTGACTTAATATTGCTAATGCAAAAATAAGTCAGTTAGACTTTAGAGCATCATACATGATGAATTAGTAATTATAAATTTCTATACGAGATTACACCATTTGACTTACTAGCCGTAATAACATCAAGGAGAAGACGCTTGAAACTAACTTCACCCGTTTAGGGAAGAACATTCATGCGAGGTTCAAGGGTCCTCAACTAGCTCTCATATACGATCCAATTTTACATAGTAGCACAAGTAAAATTAACAAGAAAACAACTCAATGTTAGACAGCTAACTAACAACATGTTTGAGATTGATTTAGGTTTAAACTTAACAAACATTCCTTTTCGGTTTTTTCTACTACTCCCAAAATCACTTCCACGCCATTGTCAAACATCAAAAAATCACTTCCAAACATGTCCTAATACCTACCACGTCTCTCAAGTTTTTGTCGGTTCATAGTTCAAATTACAAGTTGCCTGTTAGGTAGAATTCTAATGTCATTGGCATAATGTTGAGTACTCTCTTCTGAGCCATATGCTGACTAGAATTTTAACTCATGCCGGCTGCCGACAGGAGGGCTTAAGCCCCTTTAAAACCCAACCCCACAACAACCACAGAGAGAGAGAGAAAGACAAAGAAAAAACAAAAAGTTTGTAAATAGAAGAAAAAAGATAGACACTGTCAATATTTTCACTATACCGTAAAAATATGAACAAAATATCACTAATATAAACATTGATATATGTATCATTAATATATATTGACATCAATATTTCTATCAAATCTCCACAATTCTACTTAGATATCAACATTATTCTCGGCACCTCTATAAATAACTCAACCCCACAACAACCAAACAGGGAAAAAGAGAGGAGATGAAAAAAAAAAAAAGTAGGAAATGGAAATTGAAAGGCAAAGGCAGATAGAAACTGCCATCAGACAAAGAGGACCATGTCGGCAACACACATTTAGAGCAAGAAACCAAATTGTTCAAAGTAATACAGATATATTACATACCAAGCGATTCATTGATATCTCAGAAACACAGAATTCCTAGGAGTATAAATATGACAAAAAGAGAAAAAAGAATACATATTATTCGATCCAAACATACTGATTGTTCGCTAATTTACTGCACACTTTAAATAATTGTATAAGGATGTCTTGGTTCTTACTTGGACTAGTGGTAATTCTGGATGCTTACAAACCATGGTGATGGGTGAATCTCAAGAAGATGCAGCTGGGGCGACATAAGTTGGATTAAATGGAACCTGCTCGGCACATGAAAGTGTGTCGTGAGTCCCAGACTCATCCCGACCAAGACCCATCAGATCGAGGTAGTATTGGTAATGAGAAATGATGTTGTTCATGGGGTCAATATCACCCTTCCCACAGATGGAATCTCCATAGAGAATATTCATGGTAGCACCAAAACCAGGAACCCTTTTGGACAAGGTGTCATTCTTGGTGGGCTTCCAATTGCCAACAAAGACATCATGGGCTGAAGGCTGTGACTTCTTCACTGGGTTCATCCACCTCCAAATTGCAGTTTGGAATCCAATGGTAGCATTCTGCTCCACATATTCAGGATGATGCAACAAATCTATCTTCAAAGCATCCCCAATCATACCATAATTGTAATTCCTACGACGACAAACAATAAAAAGAACTCAGTCGAATTTGAATTGGTAAGGCAAATCACAAACGTTTGTTGAAGGCTCCATATCCATAATCCATTTAAAGGTGCCAGAAGGTAAAGATTCTAAACAATGTTCATACTTTCTCTAACCAAACCAACAACTTATCAGATTAGTTCCTAATCTAAACATTCAAGAAGGTGACATTAGCAATTTTTTTCAGCTTGAACTGTTAGATTAAGTGAAAGAATATAGTCAATTCTTATTGTCAATTTGAGCATGGCTCAACAGGTAAAAGCATTATAACAAAAAGTTGGAAGTTCGAATCCCTGCACCCCACGTATTGGTAAACTCAAAAACATAGTGAATTCCTATTTGAGTATAATCAAGGAAAGGAACACAGCTATAAACCAAAGAAAAAACCAAATTTACTAAGCAAAATCCACTGAAAAGGAGATGGGGATAGAAAACTTCAAACCAGTAAATGGGCAGAGCACCACGGCCATAATATTGGGCACTAGGAGCACAAGGATAGGTGAGCTTGTAGTAGTCATCACAATAATCCTGGCTTGGACTCATCTCCTTGTTGAAACATAGACCCCAAGCAAGTGGCCCTCCTGTGACCACTCCATCACCACCTACAATCAGCATTTCCCTCACGATGAACAATCAATTGAATAAATAAATTTTCATACAGCAGCCATTTACAGAAGACCCAAGCCCAAAAAAAGCAGAGAGAAAGTGCTTTTCACTTACAAGAGGTCTTAGAGCCGACATGGCCCAAGAAAGCAGCAATCTCTTTCATCTGCATCTTCTTATCCCCAGTGGTTCCAAATCCGAGAGGCTCGAACTGGGCGGCGGCGAGAATGAAGGAATGGAAGTCCCAGAAACCGACGGCATGGGCCACCGGCGAGTTACGCTTAGCGAAGAGATTCTCAAATTGATAGGTCTCAAAGTAGTCGGTAATGGTCAAATTACAACAATAAGTAGACCAACTACACTCCCATCCTCTATCACAAAGCTTCTTCCCCTTCACAATCTTGACCTTCGGCTTAATTGGAGGTTCATCTCCACTCACAACCGACGCCATTACAATCAGCGCCAGTATCACCAGAAGCGAGCGATTCACGGCCATTGTCACCTCTCCCACTGAAACCCCAGAAATAAAAAACATGAATTTCAAGCAGATTTAACTAGATTTCCATGAGAAGAGAATGAGCTTTCTTCTTACCTCAAATGGCGGCGATTGGGCAGATCTGAGAGAGCGTGTTGTCTCAAGCTTGCGAATGGGCAAAAGAAGAAGAAGGAGAAGGAAGAATCGTTAAAGGGGGTTAGATCGAGCGTCTCTTTCAGCTTGAAGACGCCATTGATTGAAGCCATTTTTTGAGCTCTGGAAGAAGTTACAGAGGGAGCGGTGAATGTGGACCGTCCGATTGGAGATTGATGGTTGGAATTTCCAGGCTGGAGAAGGGACCCACTGAAATGCTGCACCGACACTTAAAAATCATTGAATAAAATAAAATAAGCGTCTCGTAAATTAATAATAAGCCGTTGTTTTTATTTGATATAAATATATATAATATATGTCACCTAATTTAGATTTTAGGCGAGTGTTCTTTTTCCAATAAAAATTAGGTTAAAAATCACTTTTAGTCCCTGAATTTCTATAAAAGTAACAATTTAGTGCTGAACTTTGATTTGTAAAGATTCAGTACTTTTAATTTGTAACAATTTAGTCCTTATCGTGAAAAATTAAGGTAAAGATTTAATGAAATTGCTTACCTAGATAGATTAATAAACTAATTTGGGATATAATATGTTAAAGTTTAATCATTAAATAATAAAAATCGACATTTAATTTTGATGGATTTTTTTGCAACAAGGATTAAATAGTTACAAGTTTGAAAGTATAGGAACTAAAATGTTACAAAATTGAAAGTATGTGGACTAAATTGTTACTTATTAAAGTTCAAGGACTAAATTGTTACAAATTTGAAAGTATAGGGACTAAATCGTTACAAATTAAAGTTAAGGGACCAAATTGTTACCTTCATGAAAGTTTAGGGACTAAAAGTGATTTTTAACCAAAAAAAAATTATAATTTTAATTTGAAGTTTTTTTTTAATTCAATAGATTGGAGATTTCATGTTTTATGTAATGGAATACTTGATCATTTCCCTTATTTTTGTAATTTTAATTGTAAACAAAAATGAATAGGTTCAAATATTATTGAAAACACGCATCTTCAAATATTAATAAGAACGGATCTTCAAATACTCTTAAAAAGGTTTTCATATTTATTTTATTGTTCTCGTTGTTGCCCAGTGAATGCACCTTTTTCCTACGTAAGAGCATGACTTTATTCTATTATCATTTTTGTACTTAAAAAAAATTATTCTACTATCATTTAAATTATATGTCATAATCAAAGGATAGAAATTGGCATATTACACACTTTTTAGTTACTTTCAGAAAAACTACACACTCAAAACCCCTAATAATTAAAATATCGTCAGTACTAAAAGAAATAATGGTAATAATAAAAGTATTGTTACTTTTGAATTATATAAATTTTATGATATTGATACTCATCGAGTCTCATTGAATGTCCTAAATTTGTGACAATTTTTGCATATAAAATGTGTCCGGCTAAGAGAAATACTACTCATTCGTAATTATTAATGAAGGTCAACAGTTACTGTCTTTTTTTTTTTCTTTTGGACGAGTCACTGTCCTATTCCTCCTATAAAATAAAAACGGTTGTTGGTCGGATGGTGTCGGTATTGGAGGAAAATCGACCCTGAAAATCGATGGTTTTGGAAGCAATCTAGCGTCAAAATGTAGAGGGATGAAGGTGAGGTAGCAGCAACAACATTGAATGGAGAGGGGAGAGTTGAAGAGAGCAAAAGAGGCAGGTGCAAGAGCATGGTTTAGGGTTTGAACTCGAAGAGTGAAGTTGAAAGAGGTGGAGGAGAGGGAACCCAAAACGACTTTGTTTGGTCTAAGAAAAGGTTCCTTTAATTTTTGTTATATGATTGGATTAGTTGAGTTTCTCTAGTCTAAATGGACTAACTGACCGAGAGTGGATTTTACCAATTGGCAAAACCAACTTCATTTGGCCATATCGTAAAACAAACCAATGTCGATTCAATGGCCATATTGATTTTCAATCTAATTTTGTACACCCTTATACTATACCACTCTAATTCATTACCATTTACGTCGATATCATTCAAAGTTGATGTGAAACAACATTATTAAAGAATTATTTATGAAACAAAATTGGAGTAATAGAACATAAAATAATACAAATATTTGAGGAAGCATGAGCTTGAATAGGTGTTGTGATTAATTCCTTATCAAGACAACTAGAAAGTTCTCCATGGGCCAACCAACAAATTGTACAATATTCACCAAACAAAAAACCTAAAAAAAAGGTCCAATCTCAACAATAAAATACTCTAATCCAACACTTTTTTTTAGTTCCTCTAATTCAACACAATTGAAATAACCAAATAGTTGCAAAAGTGGTGATATTAATTGCAACACTAATTCAAGTATAGGGTTTAAATTATACCACTTATTTTTTAAGTTCAACATGTGGATGGAGAGATTCAAATATTTGACCTCTTAATTGAGAGTATATGTTATAACCAATTCAACTATACTCAAATTCCACTCCAAATTAACCCATTGATACAAGTAAGGTAAAAATGGAACTTTTCCCCAAAAGACTTGTTATCATAAAGCAACATAGAGGGATGGAACTTATTTCCACTTGGTTCCCAAAAATAAGTAAAGATATTTCTTATATATCTATTTCACAAACATCAAAACCAACAAAGGGATGATTACCTCTGTCAAAATACCTACAAGGTAAAAACCAACCAACCAACCAAAATTCAATTAATAAACATATCAAACAGATGCGTAAATTTTCGAAATCGGCATTATTTTCGTCATCTCGTTGTCTAGCCCTCAGGTGAAAAACAAAATTATTAATTGAGAAAGAAAATTTTGATATGGGGACAAAGATACGGCCTCTAAAAACTGCAACAGCAGTTAGATTCTGCTCAAAATAATGTGCTGAATGATTAACTAAACGAACTGAGAATTCAACACAAGGAAAAATCATGCAAGGAAAGAACTCCACTATGTTTCTACCAAAGCATTGAGGACCAAATAACAACCAGCCCAGTCCTGCCAATCTATTCTCCTACTGTCAAACCAAATCCAAATTTGTAGTCTTTCTTCATGTGATCAATCTGCATTACATGTCAGAGTTTAACGATGGAATCAGCCATGTGAACAAGAACAGTTAAGGCCTTGTTTGATAACCATTTGATTTTTTGTTTTTGGTTTTTGAAAATTAAACTTATACACACCTACTTCCACTTATATGTTTCTATGTTTTAAAATCTAGATTCTTTCTTGTTTTCAAAAACCAAGTCAAACTTTAAAAAAAAAAAAAAAGTTATCAAAAACTTGTTTTTGTTTTTTAAATTTGGCTAGGAATTCAAATGGATCCTTGACAAAGATGAAAATCACAGTAGGAAATTTGGGAGAAAACAAACATAATTTTCAAAAACCAAATGATTTTCAAACGGAGCCTAAGAGGGCGTCTGTTTTTCAGGTTTCTGTTTCTACAAAATAAACTCATATCCTCATGATTTTTTGTTCAGTTATCTACTTCTAAAGAAGTGCTTTTAAAATCCAGAACTAAATTTCAAAACTAGAAGGAGGGGGGGGGGGGTACAGATTTGCAAAGAAATAAGCATAATTTTCAAAAAAACGTAAAAGTATAGGAAAAAAGGCCAACTGATAAATACCTCTGCGGAAAGAATGAAATTAACACCCATATTTAGTCGCTCTTCAAGGAAAGCAGCTACACAACCATTGGAATCAATCTTCCCTCTAAGACGGCACTGTAACAACCAATAATCACACATCTTCAGTGATATGAAGGTCAATCAGACTGGATCTGATATTGAGCTAAGCTAGGCAGATAAGTTAACATTGTTGGTGGATTTAACCAGATACAAAATTTTCTTATTAGTTGGTACTAAAAACTGACACTGGTGACACATTGGTTATATAATTCCATGGCATAGAGGGTAGGAAGAACGCAGGAAAAGGGAACAATTCAGTGCTCCATGTAAAACCATCAGAAAAATCTATAGTAATAACCGACGCCAGAAACTCCAACTAAGATAATACTAAAGCATTGTTGGGTGGCTACCTTGCATTTGATCGAGGAATTTGAATGAAAAGACAATACCAAATCTCCAATGGAAAGGAATGGGATTGTGTAGGAGTTTTCGAGTCAAGTTTCACGGATCTTCATGGTGTTCTCTTCCCAATACTTTTTCTTATTGAACTCTTTTTGAAATCAGTTCTAATCGTTGGACTTTTTGGTAAAGCTTGTGTTGAATGCGTGAATATATATAAACTGGTCCAGTTTGATTTGTGGTAACTTTCCAGTACATCAATGACAAGTGTGTGTTTCCTTTTTTAAATAAAAAAAATAATTGAAATACTCCACCAAGGACTTCTGCACGACCTATACTTTTTCGTACACCACATACATTCATTTATGCCATAAATGCTTACCATTACCTTATGCTACACAACTCATTTGCCTCTTTTGGAGATATGTATTTGAAAGATAAGCTTTATTCTTTTACCTTGGGGTTACCGATTCCCAACCCTCCACCACAGTTCAAAGTTTTGAAAACAGTATGCCAACCAATCAAACGCCAAAATTTGCTGGCTTCCTTTCATTTCCTTCCCTAAACAAATTTATATATTTTTCTCTCAACTCCCATGCAACATTTCTTGGCAAAAGGTTAACAGTTGATAGAACTGTGTTACTTATTGTAAAATGACCTCCTATCGAAGACAAAAGTTCTCCATTTTCCTAGCTTATTCAAAGTCATATTCTTGAGCAATAAGGGTTTGCAGCAAGAATGGCTGATTGCTGGAATAGGGAGCATAATAATTGGGATCTGGGATTTAGATGGGAGATTCTGGACAAAGAGTTCAAAAGTTGGCTTGGGTGTGTCTCTTTGATTGACCCTATTCGCCTCGGGATGGTGTTGATAGAGCTTTTTGGATTACCAACAAAAAATCTTTGGTTTTACGCTGCAATTTTTGAACCACATTCTCCATTCTATTGCTCTATAGATTAGCTCTAGATATTTTCAACCATAATATCATCCTCACAACAATATATCATCAGGAAAGTGTAAATAAACTCGATGATTACTAACACAAAGATTTTCAATCCCTCCATTAATTTTCTCCTTGATGAACTAAACAGTAGTATAGGAAATGAATTACAGCTAACATATATTTGGAATTATAGAACATCCACAAAACAGAAGCTACCTGTCGAAGTATGTAGTCGTAGCCAAAACTGGATATTACATCTCTTGACATGTAGTTATACGTGAAATCAGATGCCAATGAAACCTAAAATAAGGGATAAAAAATGATATAAGATGTTACAAGAAATAAATAACAAACTGGGTCTACCGCTTTTTTTCAAATCTTTTCTGGCTTGCTGGGAGGCTACTTGTGCCCTTTTTTTATGGATAATATTCTGTTCTTCATGAAATGTTTATTGATTCTAGTCAGCAGAAATGTGCTGACACGATTTACATACCTTCTCAGACACTTTTTGAACATAGCTCAGAGCTACCATACCCGTGCTGGCAACCTGCCCAGTGCAAACCTGCAGATTGGAAAATTGAACCAGACTAAGGATCGTCAAAGTCAAATTCATATCCTTCTTAGGATCAAAATTTTCATTTACACGAGAAATTTCCAAAAACTGGCAGACAACCAACAAATACAAAAATAAATAAATAAATAAATAACAAGGTTAAATGTCTGGATACTTTTTCTTTTTTGATATCTGTATTTGTCCAGGCCAGCTTGCGCATACCTCAACTAATCTCACAGAACAACCATTTGACCTTATTACATTTGGTTGTAGGATATTAAATCCTAGGTAGGTGGCCATCATGGAATGAACCTATTCCCTTTAAGCCCTTTATTTCTTCCATGGCCCTTATTGACCACCAGCCAACCCATGATGGCTAAAATGTCTGGATACTATTACAGTGGCACAACTATTCTTGCATAAATTCACGAAGAACAAAGTAATCCGAGGTCTTCAACAATATATTCACGAGAGAATGGTGGAGAATGATTTATGGATTATCTTACCGTCTAATTGAAAAGAAGCATCACTTCACTCCATTATTTACGTATTACATTTAAAGATAACCTGTATTGGCTAATTTACTATTAATGTTAATTAAATTACCATTTTCTGGGTAAAAGCTTATGAAGATATCTTTTACTTTTTAAAAATTTGTATTAGTAATGTTGTTTTAATTTTATCAGATGTCCACAAAGGGACAGTAATATTGTTTTAATTCAAATGTTATCAGCAGTTTATTGATATAAGCACTTCAAGTTGTACTTCCATTGTATTTCAAAAATACTAGTCCTTGATTTTAATAGGTCCTTTTTTTTTAACACTAATTGGGGAATTGAGGGGGCCGCTTCAACACCTTGCAGTATGCCCATTGCCCACCCTCACTAATCCCTTTAGATAGCAAGAGATTTTAAATTATTAAGTTCTCCACCTAGAGCACTGCACTCAAGACATAGGAGAAAATATTCGAACAGCCAAAACTCTCACTACCAAAGCCACCCCCTTTAGATAGCTATTGATTTTTATCAGTAAATTTTAACAAGTTAGATAAACAATATATACTTCAACATTATAATCAACTAAGTTCTTATGTTACTTTACAAGGAAGAGAATCAAAACTATGTCCTAGTAAGTGAGGCAATAATGCCTAACTATTTGAGCTAGTATGCTATTATGAAGTTATTTCCAATGACAAGTTCAAGAATTCTTGTGCACACGGAGTATATATGATAAAAAAATTCAATTGGACCATGGCTTTGCCTTCATCCATCAGCGAGCTCCCATCTAGCGTACTACTGGCTACTGTGCCTTGTCAAAGGCTTCCTTTGGAACCTATAGTTGGAAAGAAATTGCAGATTCTTCGACAGGAATAATACTCCTTTTGAGTCTCTTTTGGATAATGTTCTCCTAAGGGCTATATTTTGGTGTAAACGTTTCTCTTTTTTCTGCTTACAGTGTTACTATGCTTTAGGCTCTTGGATGGTTTTCCAACTTTTCCCTTGTACATTTCATATTATCAATGAAATACAGGTTCTTCTCAAAAGAAATATCATAAAAAATTACTAAAACTTAAATATATATTTGACATTACAGTTCATTAAGAGCGTTCAGTTAATTAATGATAACTAATTTAAATAAGAAATTCATCAAATAACACTTAACAAATACTATCATACACTTAAAGCTTATGTTAGCATTTTAAGACAATTTTAGTTATTTGCATATACACAATATATAGAAATTAAGTTATTATAAAGTGAAGCCAAACTAAAAACTTTGCATTACAAATGGTAATAGAATATAGAAAATTAAAGAAAAAGTCAAACAAATAATGACAGTTACTATACCATCTTATCTGTGTTGTATCTTGCAGCATAACCAATACCAGACTTCCTATGCTGACCAGCCCAAAATACTTCACCACCCAATGATAGATGGGGTGATACACTCTGCAAAAAGAATTATTATCAGCATAGTCCCTTTATGTCGCACAGCTGAGAAGAGAATGGGCCCGGAATAGTTAAAACATGAACAGAGCCACTGATAATTGTTCAAATTGTCAAGGCACTCCTATATGAAAGAATGTCTAGACTCTCGCTCTGTCTCCACCTCTATTCCTATTGACAACAGTAGAATGTGAACATCTGAGGGTTGGGGACATTCCACTACCCTCGAGGCTCAAGCCAGTGCAAAATGAAATGTGCTTTTTCTTTCTTTAAAAAAAAAGAAAAAAAAATGCACAGTCATGATGAAATAGAAACCAAATAAACAAAAGGATCAAGATTTTTAAGCACCGGAGTCCCAGAAGAACAAGGGGGAGGTGCAGTGGCTCTTAAAGGAGGAGAGAGGAGGATTGTTTTTAAAACAAAATCGGATCATAAATACAGAGGGCTAAAACATCTATGTGTGTATAGTGAGACTGAAATTGAAATTGAAATTGTGTAAAATAGGATTTGCACCAGGTGGAAAAGGATATTGTGTCCTTATCAAGTACATTCACTACAAAAAGGGAGGAAAAAGTGTCACAAGTAAAAGGTAAACCAGTTGTCAAAAAAAAATCCATACCCCCAAAAGGTGGAGTAACAGAAGTCCAAAAGAGAAACTATAAAATGATTTCAATCTCAAATTAAACAAAATTATATGCAAGTGCTTCAAAAATTTCCCCAATACAAACTAACTCAAAAACTTGTACAAGGCTATCAAGAATGATTGAACGACCATAAAATAACAAGAAAACATCTTAATATAAACCATTCAGTATCGTACCTGAATGTAACTCGCTCCAAATAACGCACCATTGCCTAATTGAAACTGGGTTCTGAAATCTCTGCCCTGATTCAAATACAGTAGTTTCAATAGACAAAAATTATGACAACACAAACTCATTATGACAATCAAAGGCTAACAATATAAATATCTAACTTGATTGTAAGAGAAATCTAGCATTTTTTAAGACCACAAATCCCCCCCCCCTCCCAAGACAAAATATTACCAAATCTGACGTTAGAACTATTATCTAGTTCTCCAACACTTGAAGTTAGAAACGTAGGGCATTTAATATTTAACTTAGAGAGTCTCAAGGAATCATGAACCAGAGTCCACTAGTTCAAATCCAAAAGATTTAATACAGCCATTGAGGTTGAGAAACCTAGCACGCAGATTAATAGGTTCTATTTTGCATTAGACATTCTTTCATGCAAGAGCCTGAATTAAATTTGCATTGGTCAAGGTTTAAGGGCATAAATCCAAGTCTTAGAGACCTAACAACGAAATTAAACATCATAGAAAAATAGCCGACATTACTTGTGAAATAACAGGAAGGGCAATAGTCTCTTTTCAAAGAAATTGTTCTTAGCTCAGTGTTCAGCCAAAAACGTGCTTGCTGAGGAAACATGATACATTTTCATGGGCTTGAGTAATAACTATGGCATATAGGTCATATTCATAACAAAAATATCACATCATGATGAAATAAAAATGTGCGACATAGTAGATTCCAAGACTTGATAACCTTATAATCGAAGTTGACCATGCCATGTGACATATGTGGCTCGTTTGTCAACTGAAAAAAGAAAAAAAAGAAAAAAAAAAAAAGATGAATGATATCAGCAAACAAATTCGAGGAAGAAGAGAAGTATGGCAGCACCTAATAATAACGAGATAGAAGAAACCATCAAGATCACCTGTGCATTGGCCTTCAAAGTGAGATTGTCAGATAAATCACACTTCACTCTCGCATTAAGCCTCCCATCGGTGAGTATCCTCCCAAAAAGCATCAACTACATATCAGTTGCCAATATCATCACGTTGAAGTTCAATATGATAACGAAACAACAAACTTTCAGTAAGTGGGGTTACCTTCGGGTCTATAAAGTTGGCACCAAACTCGTAATTGGCAGTAGGGATTTTGATGATTCCAGCGGATTGGGAAGGAACCTCCATTGGTCCCATAAACACACTGATCAGTCATCGATGGTCGATAACGGATAGTTATCAGCTAAGTCAATTCACCATGTGACCCAGAAGAAAAAAACTTAAGTAAAAAAGTCAGAAGAAACTCATCACCAAAGAAAAACTACCTGTGGCTGAGGGAAAACTTTTGATTGAGTCCTTTGGTGAAATCAAATCGCAATCCTTCAAATAGTTCCGGTTTCAAAGACACTGCCAAAGCAAATCAAATACATCGAATAACTCAGTCGCATAATGAATCAGTTTTAGAAATCAAAACTCCTCTTTCTAATTTCGTTGTTTCCACTAAAAAAACACTAAGCCCAGGATGGAGGGAAATGACATAATTTCTAAATCCCACCATTGCTACAACCATTCCAAACCTTTAAAACCCTAAATTACTCGACAACAAAAAATCAAGTGATATCAGCTACCCTCGATGCAGTAACTAGAGCGATCAACTCATCGTGAAGATAGAGCCAAAGAGAAGGGTGTGAAGAGATAATTACTGAAAGCTTCACGGTGAATCTCCTCGTAGGGGATAGGACAAGGGAGATTCAAGTAATCAACCTTCTCATCCTCTATCTTCTTCGGTGGCACGGGTAGGGCGGTAGCGGTAGCCGCAGCCGTAGCAGTAGCGGTGGTCGGAGGAACGATGCCCGCCATTGTATGTAATCACTTAAAGAAAATGGCAGAGAACCAAGCAAAAAACTAATGTAAAAATGACGATGGAAGGATCGAAGAGGCAATGCGAATGGAGATTGGTTGAAGAGACGAAGTGCAGCGACGTAGAAATGTGAAAATTCAGAGAAATGTAGCGATCAGAGAGCGAGAGAGAGAGTATGTATTTCTCTCTCTAAACCCCGGAGAGAATGCAAGCGCTCTAAAACCCTAGGACCAGGTTCTGCTGTTAGAATGGTCAAGTTGGATTATTGGAAAATCGCGCCCTAAACCCGGCCCGCTTTCTAAATTTTTCCAAACAAAAACATAAAATAAATATTAAATTACAAGTTTGTTTTTACTCATTTTACTTGCATATTGAGAAGACCCTTTACTATTTCTTGAAGCACGATATCTTTCTCCGATAAACCATATAGCCAAGACTCGAGGTGGGGGCTCAATCTTGTCTCTCGGATTCCAATCATAATCATATCTCTACCATCCGTTTCTCCCTTTTCTCCGGACCCTTCCGATTAATCCATAAGGATCGGATACCCATATTCTCATACCATATAATCTTGTTACATGAAATGACACAATAGTGGATTCCGCAACTGCCACCATTGGAACCAATGAAGCAAATGATTGACCCATCATATCATCCAAAGAAACGACTGCTTTTCCTTTTATGCTTCCCCGCGTGGAAAATGAATCAAACCAGTTTTCCGGTTTTCCAGGCACCTACTTATATTCTAAAATATAGGGTAGGATCTTGTCATTAAGATGAAGATAAGATTCGAGTTCTAAACCTTTATGCATGCATCCCGTACAAGTGCTGGGTACAAGTTTCGGTCAGGATAATTGGGAAAGATCAAACCATAACTCAATTGTTATAAAGTCTGCATTGATAATGAATAAGTCTCTAATACTCCACCCCACGTGTTAAGTAGAAAAAAAAAATCAAAACATGTCGAATAGATTATTGAATACATAGTCGAGATTTTGAAAAATTGATGAATGTATTGGGTATAAAATTGAACTTTATGTCTAATGTAACCTTAAACCTTTAATTTTAAAATTAAGGAACGTATTATATATTTTTTAAAGATCAATGACCGAATAGACACAGATCTAAATATTCATGGACTAAACTTGTAATTTAACCTAAAACAAAATGTTAAAGTATGTTTAGTAACTAGTCCCTCTCTATTTATTTATTTTTGGGACAATCAACAACATGTCAGATGAAGATCCGAATCACTAGCATCTAGTATGATGATATATGTTATCAACTGAGATATGTTCATGTTGGTTTATTAAATTTTGTGTTTTATGACAGTGAACATTGAAATCGTTGATGGTAAACTTATTTCTCATGATACTTAGTAATACCACACAAATTAAAAGATAAATTAAGGGTCCGTTTGAAATACATTTTAATTTAAATGTTTTTCAAAAATACATTTAAAAAAAACATATTTTGTATAAAAATTGTTTATAATTTAAACACTAGTATATTTTGTTGCATTTTCTCATAGGTGTTTGTATACACAAGTTATTGTATACTTAAAAGACTCTTTTTTAAAAAGTTGGTTTCAAGTGTTTCTCCCCAAATGGTTAGAGTGTGTTTGGTTTAACTTTTCAAGTGTTTAATTTCGAACAAAAAAAATCATTTTGAAAAAATTTATAGTGTTTGGCAACCACTAAAAATGACTTATTAAAAAACGAGATTGATAAATAAACTATTTTGAGAGAAACACTTGAAACCAACTTTTTTAAAAAGAATGTTTAGTATATAATAACTTGTGTATAAAAACACCTATGAAGAAATGCAACCAAACATGTGAGTGTATAAATTCTAAACAATTTGTATACAAAATGTTTTTTTTTTAAAATGCATTATTGAAAAACATTTAAATTAAAATGTAATTCAAACGGACTCTTATTTATCAATCTAATTTTTTAATAAGTTATTTTTAGTGATCGTTAAACACTATGAGTTTTTTCAAAATATATATATATATATATATATATATATAATTAAATACTTGAAAAATTAAACTAAATACACGCTAAGTCATTTGAGAGAATGAAAAGTCAAACTTTGATAGACTCTTAAGAATTTTGGAAGATGAATTAAAAATCATCCTCAAACTTCAATCAACTCACTCTAACTATATAACATGAAAGTTTGTCAGAAGTGTATTTTTTTTTTTTTTTTTTGAAAAAGAGAAGTGTATTTCAAATGAAGATATTAATTTCAAAAGACACTCAAACTTAAAAATAAATAAATAAAAGCTTCATTAAAGACACTCAAACCTTTTTTTCAAAAAAAAAAAAAAAGACAGTCAAACCTTAGACTATAATGAGTATGGTTAAAGTATATTTTTCATCCCTACACTGTTCTTAAAATGACCATTTAGTTCTTGCATTTTCACACGTGTAACAGTGTAGTTTAAAACTTGTAATAATTTCACTTATCGTGTAAAGTCTTGTTAAAATTTAATGAGGGTTCTATAAATGTAAATTGATAAAGTACATAGTGTTTATAAACAGTAAGGAATAAGTGTGTTAAAATTATTAATGATATGAACTAAATTGTTATAGGCAATTTTGGACCACCCCGATATACAAGGAGCTGACGAGGACAACCGGGGAGAAATCGGGCTGAAAGATGGACCAAGGAGGCACAACCGGCAAATGGGACGGGCCAAGACCGAAGGGGTCGGGTTTTCGGCCCGACCCCCTGCTCGGCCTCGGCCATGGGCCGAGGCCGAGCCCGTTTGGTCCCGTCTGGTCCCCACCGCCTCTAGATGCCCCGGTTTCGCCTGGTTTGACCCAAAACGCCTCCGAAACCCTAAAAAGGCTAGGAGGATGAACAGGTATTTATATCCCTCTTCGCCACTGAAGAGGGGATCCCGAATTCTATCCCAAAACTCTACTCTTTATTCTCTGCTTTCTCCTCTTGCTCATACTTTTCCACGCCCTACCGTTTTGTTTGCTAACTTAAGCATCGGAGCCGGTGTGGCGAGCACCACACCGGTGTGCAGGTTTACTGTCTTGCAGGCCACGTCTTCCCCCCTCAACTACAAATTTACCGTTGGTGGCACGTGAAGGTCAGGTGAGATCCTCTGGCCAAAATCGACCATCAACAGTTGGCGCCGTCTGTGGGGAAGAAAGCTTGCTAAGTCTGCACATCGGTGATTCAATGAGTAAGAGGATGGAAAACGGAAACCGAAATCCAAACCCTTCCGAAAATAACCATCAACCGCAGAAATCGAAAGAAGACTGACAACATGAGCAGCAAGGTCAGGGGGCTCAGACCTACAAGTCGAGCAATTCTGAGGAGCCCAGCACCAAGCTACGGTCATACTAAGACAGACCTGAGGAATCTGATCGTTGAGAAGCGCAGAAGTGCCAAAACTGCCGAGTCCGAGGCCAAAGCCGCCGAAGCTGAAGCCCGGGCTGCCGAGGCCGAGGCCGAGGCTAGGTTGGCCGAGGTCGAGGCCAAGAAAGACGACCTCCCTTGGAAGACCGAGCTTCTAAATGCACTAAAGGAGCTCGGAAATCCTCAGGGAGACCAGCAGAGGTCAAAGAACTTTGGAGATCAAAACTTGGAGGAACTAGCCGACCAAGTTGATCCGCCCTTCACAGAAGAAGTCATGAAAGCCGAGGTGCCTCAAAAGTTTAAGGTACCCACGTTCAAACAGTACGATGGCAAGAAAGACCCCGTGCAACATCTAAATGCATACAGAAGTTGGATGGACTTCCACGGCGTCTCAGACGCAATCAGGTGCCGTGCATTCTTTTTCACCCTGACAGGATCAGCTAGGCACTGGTTTGAGAGGCTGAAAAGGAGATCTATCAGCTGTTTCAAAGAGTTAGCCCAAGCATTCCTTGCACAGTTCATGGGAGCTAGAGAGCAGCGCAAGCCTCACATCAACCTCTTGACGGTCAAACAACAGCCAGGTGAGAGCTTGCGTGATTACATAACTCGTTTTAATGATGAGGCACTACAGGTTGAGGGGTACAGCGAGGGAGCAGCCCTGGTAGCCATAACAGCCGATCTGGAAGACGAAAGACTGCTCAATTCAATAGGTAAGAGCCAGCCTCGAACCTATGCGGAGTTCGTCTCCCGGGCACAGAAGTATATGAGCGCAGAGGAGTTACTGAAGTAAAAAAGGTCAGAACGAGAATACAAGAGGTTTTCTTCATCTAGCTATGACAGTAAAAAGGACAAAAGACAGCGGACCGACGAAGGAGGCCGGGGCCGAGCAGACCATGGCCGAGGCCGATCAGACAATGGCCGAGGCCGACCAGACCAAGGAGCACCTCCTTTCGGTAAGTTTGAGAAATACACCCCAACTGCTGTTCCGCAGGAGCAAGTACTGATGAAGATCCGAAATACGGGCCTCCTGAAATTCCCAGGGAGGATGAAGTCGAGTGCCGATAGAAGAGACAAGAGCCAGTATTGTCTTTTTCACCGGGACCACGGGCATTCAACCAGGAATTGTATTCAGTTGAAGGATGAAATCGAAGCACTGATCCAGAATGGGTATTTGAAAGAGTTCGTCGGTGAGCCCAAGGCCGAGGCCGACCACGGATGGCCGAGGCCGAGCCTTACCAAAGATGGCCGAGACAAAGAAGAACCCCTACGGGAGATCAGAACCATCTTTGGGGGACCAGCTGGAGGAGGTTCGAGCAGGAAGAGGAAAGCTATGGCCAGGGAAGCAAGGTCCGAACCAGAATATCGAGGTATGTACTCTGTCCATCTATCAAAGGCACACCCCCCTTTGGAGTTCACTGAGGCTGAGGCAGCGAGCATTCATCAGCCACATAATGATGCTCTGGTGGTCACTCTAATTGTAGCCAATGTGAAAATCCATCGGATCCTAATTGATGGGGGAAGCTCGGCTGATGTCCTTTCTCTAACGGCCTTTAAAGCAATGCGGTTAGGGAGGGAACTCTTAAAGCCAAGCCTTACCCCACTTGTAGGATTTGGAGGAGAGAGAGTGACCCTAGAAGGTAGCATAGAACTTCCTGTGACCTTTGGGGATGGACAGAATGCAGTGACAAAGATGATAAACTTCCTAGTTGTGGATTGTATGTCAGCCTACAATGCAATCCTAGGAAGACCAACCTTGCATGGGATGAAGGCCATAGCTTCAACTTACCATCAGTTACTGAAGTTTCCAACTCCGAACGGTGTGGGAGTCGTCAAGGGAGAGCAGAAGGAATCGAGGGAGTGTTACTGGACCGCACTAAAAGCTGTCAAGCCACAGAGGGCCGAGGCCGACCAGAGAATGAGCCGAGGCCGAGCAGCACACACTTCCACCAATACTGAATCTGAACTTATGGAGTTTTAGGGTTTTTCGTTTATTGCATTCTATCATGTAATTAGACATTGTTTACTTTGTTGCTGCCTCTAGTATAGGTTCAATGTTTTTTCTTCATTCAAAGTGTGAAAGTTTAATTAATAGCCTTACAGTTTCGCCATTAAAGTTCAGTATTCAGGAGTGTGCACAAGGCAACCGACTCAAGCATCAAGACATGCGAGCCTGGACTATCGAGTCTACCTCGCCTCATCCAGAGTGAGACCATGTGAGCCTGGACCGACGAGTCTACCTCACATCCTCTGGCTTGAGCATCTTTACACTGGGCGAGCCTGGACTGTCGAAGTCTACCTCGCCTCATCCAGAGTGAGACCATGTGAGCCTGGACCGACGAGTCTACCTCACATCCTCTGGCTTGAGCATCTTTACACGGGGCGAGCCTGGACTGTCGAAGTCTACCTCGCCTCATCCAGAGTGAGACCATGTGAGCCTGGACCAACGAGTCTACCTCACATCCTCTGGCTTGAGCATCTTTACACCGGGCGAGCCTGGACTGTCGAAGTCTACCTCGCCTCATCCAGAGTGAGACCATGTGAGCCTGGACCGACAAGTCTACCTCACATCCTCTGGCTTGAGCATCTTTACACCGGGTGAGCCTGGACTGTCGAAGTCTACCTCGCCTCATCCAGAGTGAGACCATGTGAGCCTGGACCGACGAGTCTACCTCACATCCTCTGGCTTGAGCATCTTTACACCGGGCGAGCCTGGACTGTCGAAGTCTACCTCGCCTCATCCAGAGTGAGACCATGTGAGCCTGGACCAACGAGTCTACCTCACCTCCTCTGGCCTGAGCATCCTTACACCGGGCGAGCCTGGACTGCCGAAGTCTACCTCGCCTCATCCAAAGTGAGACCATGTGAGCCTGGACCAACGAGTCTACCTCACCTCACCTGACATGAGTCCATACACTTCATCTAAGTCAAGCTCACCCTGCAGAAGCCAGGACCGAGCACCTCTTGCCAAGGCCGAGCACCTCTTGCCGAGGCCGAGCACACACTTTAAAGGGAGCCAAATTTTAGGCTAATGGGGGCTTGAGGCCGAGGCCGACCCTAGCCTTTTCCCTAATTTTTCTCTTGCAGACACGAACCTGAAATGAAGCACTCCGAATGACCCAGTACGGGGGTCTCGCTTGAAATGAAGCAAAATTACAAAATATGATGCTCGGCCTCTTCCCGAGGCCGAGGCCGACCAGCACCACTTTTGTAATCTCTCACCCTTTTTCATTTTCATTTCATCTAACCCCTATTCAGGGAGTGTCTACTTCTATCCTACTTTGCAGGATGACAACAAAGCTACACGTAAGCCAGCCCAGGGCAAGGGTCATTACTCTTAAATCGGGCTTAAGGAGCTCAACTTATAGCAATAAGTCACCCCGAATCCCAATTCAAGAGTGGGGGCTTAATGTTATAGGCAATTTTGGACCATCCCGATATACAAGGAGCTGACGAGGACAACCGGGGAGAAATCGGGCTGAAAGATGGACCAAGGAGGCACAACCGGCAAATGGGACGGGCCAAGACCGAAGGAGTCGGGTTTTCGGCCCGACCCCCTGCTCGGCCTCGGCCATGGGCCGAGGCCGAGCCCGTTTGGTCCCGTCTGGTCCCCACCGCCTCTAGATGCCCCGGTTTCGCCTGGTTTGACCCAAAACGCCTCTGAAACCCTAAAAAGGCTAGGAGGATGAACAGGTATTTATATCCCTCTTCGCCACTGAAGAGGGGATCCCGAATTCTATCCCAAAACTCTACTCTTTATTCTCTGCTTTCTCCTCTTGCTCATACTTTTCCACGCCCTACCGTTTTGTTTGCTAACTTAAGCATCGGAGCCGGTGTGGCGAGCACCACACCGGTGTGCAGGTTTACTGTCTTGCAGGCCACGTCTTCCCCCCTCAACTACAAATTTACCGTTGGTGGCACCTGAAGGTCAGGTGAGATCCTCTGGCCAAAATCGACCATCAACATAAATAATTGTAGATTTTTTTTTCACATTCTGGGGTGGAGATATTCGAATAACAGATCTCTTGATCATTAGTAATTTTTATGCCAATTGAGTTATATTTGCTGATGGTCAAATTTCGCTTAGGAATTTGCTCTTCACTCCACGTGACGATCAACAGTGAATTTGTAAACGAGCGGGAAAGACGTGACTTGCGAAACGAGCAAACGCTGCACACCGGTGTGGTGTAGACCACACACACTCCGATGCTTAAGTTAGCCTTGGCCAGAAAACACGTAAACTGAATTTAGGGACTGATTTGTGCATACCTGAATGCGTGTGCGGTCTCCCTTTTTTATAGACTTCCCCTTAGGGTTTTCGTCGACGCCAGACCTCAAATGATCTTCGGGCTTTTGGCCCTGGTCGGGCTCGGCAATGGGTCGAGGCCGACCTCGTCCTCCTCGGGTCTTTAAGAATTCGGAGGTGTTTCAGGATGAACAAGGCGGAACCGGGGCGATCCGGGGCATCACAGGTCAAAAGGAGGTGACTGAGCTCGGCCCGCGCAAGCGGGCTGAATGGTCGGGCATGTTGGTCCGACCCTTTGGTCCGGTCTTCCTATGGGTCCAACTTCTGGTCCTACCTTTGTCCGATTGTCTTTGTCAGCTCCTTGTTTGTGAGTGTGGTCCGAAATTACCCATAACAATATTCTTGTTGACAAATCATTGTAGATTTTAAACTATAGAGAGACTATATAAATCATTAGAAACTAAATTGTTACAAATTTAAAAGTATAGACAAAGTAAAATAATCAAATTAAATTGTTGTTTCAACAAGATAGCATAAAAAAAAAAGTACATTAACTCAAAAAACCACCAAACAACTACTCTCCTTCAAACCCAGAGTGTTTAACCACGAGGGCAGAAACCCATACAAAAAAAAAAAAAAAAAATCCTTCTCCCGAATTGGGAGAAACCAAAAAATCGTGACTGCCATCAAGGCTATAGTCGCCCACAGAACAGTGGGAGAAAGCTACTGTTATTTCACACGAAGTTAGTTGGAACTCGCATTGTATATGTTTGCTAATATCACGTTGTTATTGTAAACTTCACGAAAATTTAAATCCAAATTTTAAGGAAATAAGTAAAAGAGAAAAAGAAAAAGAGTTCGAAATTGAATTTATATGAATTATAAAACTCCTCACAATTTCTTCTTGCTCTAAAACGTTTTAACTTAGAGGGAAAATTCCTAAAAATAAATAAATAAATAAAATTAGAGGGAAACTCCCCCCTTCAGGAACAAGTGAAATTAATTGATTTATGCATAGTTGGTATAAATTGAATGTTTTTATTGACATTCAGATAATATTTTTAGATTTTTTTTTTTTTTTTTAATAACAAGTATTGTGTTGTCTGTTGGATATTTATACAAATAATGTTGGTTATTTATACAAATAAATGTGAAAGAAAGTGTTTAAATTCAATTTTTCAAGAGTTTCAAGATGAATTGAAACATCAAATTCAATTTGAAGTTTCAATTACAAATTTAACATATGAAAGTTAAATTTGGTGTTATAACTCAATTAAGTTATATTTTTCATATGTTTCAACTTTATTTAATTTTGTTCTTTAGAGTTACTAAGTTGCTAGCCTATAAATAGCAACTTGTTTCTTCATTTGACTCATCTCATTCCATTTGGAGCATTATTCATTCTTTCTTTGTTTCTTTTGATCTTGAGTCGAGTTGAGAGCAAGTATCCAAGAGTTCTGCCAGATCCGAGTAGTTCGAGGTTGCTATTTTGTCGGAGTTAGTCGTTGTATTCTGCTGAGATGATCGCTGTAGTCTGCTAGCAACCCGTGCAGAGCGAATAATTGTCTTCAGGACAGCGCTTTGTAAGTGTGCCTCAACTATTTATTATCAATATATTCAACATTTGTCATATATATACAGTGTTTGTATTGTTATTTCCATTGTAATTGTTAGTATCCAGTTAAGGTGTAATCAGTTTGCTAGTGTAATTCAGTTCTTATTTGAGCATTATCTCCAACAATCTGAAGACAATTAGTATTGAACTGATGGCTGCAAACTCCTCCGCTAATGTTGCTGGATCGACCATCCTAAAAAATCATGCTGAAAAACCAGAGAAATTCAAGGGAGAAAATTTCAAGAGGTGGCAACAGAAGATGATCTTCTACCTCACCACACTGAACCTTGCTCACATCTTGAAGGGAGATTGCCCAGTTATCCCACCAGAAGGTGGTACTCCTGAAACTGAAGCTGCCAAGCAGGCATGGATGCATTCGGATTTTTTATGCCGCAATTATATATTGAGTGGTCTTGAAGACACCTTGTATAATGTCTACTGCAATGCCTATACTACTTCAAGGCTATTGTGGGAGGCGTTAGACAAGAAGTATAAGCTGGAAGATGCTGGTACTAAGAAGTTTCTCGTGGGAAAATTCTTAGATTATAAGATGATTGATACCAAGGTTGTAGTCAATCAGATGGAAGAATTGCAAATTATAATTAGTGATTTGCAAAGTGAGGGAATGGGCATCAATGAACCATTCCAAGTTGTTGCTGTGATTGAGAAGCTACCTCCTTCTTGGAAGGACTTCAAATGCTATCTTAAGCACAAGCGAAAGGAGCTTTCCATGGAGAATCTTGCAGTCAAACTCCGCATTGAAGAGGATAATAGAAAAGGAGACAAAGCTTCGTTGGGAGTTGAAGCTGATGCACATATTGTTGAATCTTCAAAACATGGTCCCAAGAAGCAACAACTCAAAAAGAGGAATGTGAATCCTCGACCGAAGAGTGGCCATGTTGCTGCTGATTGTAGACACAAAAAGGGACAAAACTCTAACAATCAGATCAATATTGTGGAGAGTGATGATCCCGTTGCTGTGATCTCTGAGGTAAATATGGCCTCTGACACCAAAGGCTGGTGGATTGATACTGGTGTTACTAGACACATTTGTAAGGATAAGTCCTTATTCACCACATATGAGAAGCTAGATGGTGGTGAGAAGTTGTACATGGGAAATGCTTCAACTGCCTCTGTGGCAGGTAAAGGGAAGGTCCTGCTGAAATGGACTTCTGGAAAGATACTTACCCTTAATGATGTGTGGCACGTGCCAGAGATTCGAAAGAATCTAGTGTCAGGAACTCTACTTAATAAAAATGGGTTCAAGCTTGTGTTTGAGTCAGATAAATTTATTCTGACAAAAAGGGGGTATGTATGTTGGAAAAGGCTATCTAAATGATGACATGTTCAAACTGAATGTACTGGCACAAATAGGGGTGGTCACGGTTCGGTCCGGTTTTGGACAGAACCATGGACTGAACCGAACTGGTCGGTTTTTAAGCGTGCTAAACCGAAAAAACTGAAGCTACACCGGTTTCGGTTTATGAACTGAACCGTCCTGGTTCGGTTTAGATCGGTTTGGTTCGGTTAAAACCAATTTCTTTTAGATGAAAGTTTAACCCAATGTCTTATTCTCAGTTCAACTTTTCCTTTTCTTTGATCAAAATTTCAACAACTTTAGCTTCCAATAACCCAAAATAAAAACTTACTAATGAGAAAAATAAAATGAGAATCCACAAGTCACAAATGAAAATGACTAACCTTAATGTTAAAAGTTTAGAAAATTAAAGAAAAATGAGAGAGGAAAATGGTGGCAGTTGGCAGCAACACAGCGACGCCTCTTCGTGGTGGCGATTGGCGTCGGGTGGATGGCATTTGCGTGGCGGTGCCGGCGTCAAGTGGAATGTACGTGTTTGCATGACGGTGATTATTGACGGAAGATGGAAGATGATAAGATGATGGAAGTTGATGGGAGATGGAAGAAGAGAGGGAATAGAGATGGAAAAGGCGGCTGAAAATTGAAGATGAAAATAAAAGAAAGTGATTAGGGTTTGTAAAATATATTTTTTAATGTACAATCAGCCTCTTTTTACGTGAAACCCTAAAAACTAAAGGCAAATGGACATGGGCAGTGCATGAGCTTGAAAATATTGGGCTTATAATTGGGCTGAACTTAGTTTAAATATATTAAAAATATTTAGTATTTGTTAATACTGTCCGGTTCGATTTTTTTCGGTTTTTTAAGGTTATGAACCGAAAATCGAACCAAAATACTCGGTTTTTTATTTTCATGAACCGATAAACCGAATTTTAGTGAAAAAACTGAACCAAACCGCATTTTTTTGTTCAGTTCGGTTCGGTTGGTCGGTTCGGCTCGGTTTTTTATCACCCCTAGGCACAAATGCCCAAGAATAATAATAATAACTACTTTTCTACTTATATTGTTGAGTTGTGTGATGCATGGCATTCTAGGCTGGGGCATGTCAATTATCGTTCTTTACAAAGAATGGTAAGTTTAGGACTTCTACCTAAGTTCAACATTGATAATAGACACAAATGCGAGATTTGTGTTGAATCAAAGTTTGCTAGAAAGTCATTTTCATCTGTGGAAAGAAGTAATAAAGTACTTGATTTAATCCACAGTGATGTATGTGACATGAAAAGTATCCCCACAAGAGACAGTAAGAAGTATTTTGTCACATTTATTGATGATTGTAGTAAATATTGCTATGTATGTTTATTACATAGTAAAGATGAAACCTTAGATGTTTTTAAAGCATATAAGGGCAGAAGTTGAAAATCAACTTGAGAAGAAAGTAAAGGTGCTTAGATCAGATAGAGGTGGTGAATATGAATCATCATCATTTTATGAATTTCTGTGAAGTTAATGGTATAGTCCATCAAACTACAACACCTTATACACCACAACAAAATGGTGTAACTGAAAGAAAAAACCGAACTTTAAAAGACATGGTTAATTGCATGTTAAATAGTTCAGGTTTACACCATAATTTGTGGGGGGAGGCTTTGCTTACAACAAATTTTATACTAAACAGAATTCCACAAAAGAAGACTCATAAGTCGCCTTATGAAGTGTGGAATATAAAGTTACCCTCATATAAAATGTTGAAAGTGTGGGGGTGTTTGGCAAAGGTACAAGTTCCTTTACCAAAAAGGACCAAACTAGGACCTAAGACAATTGATTGTGTCTTTATAGGCTATGCTTTGCATAGTGTTGCGTATAGATTCCTGGTGATTAGATCAGAAATACCTGATATTAATAATAATACCATTATGGAATCTATTGAAGCTGATTTTTTCGAGGATGTATTTCCTTTGAAAGAGGAAAGACACATGAGTAGTGGTGTCAAAAGGAATTATGAGGCTAGCTCTCCAAAAGGTCAAAACGATCAGACTACTGAGTTTGAACCAAGGAGAAGCAAAAGAGCTAAGAAAGCTACTTCCTTTGAACTTGATTTCATAACATATATGATAGATGGTGAGCCTCAAACTTTTCAAGAAGCTGTGACATCTCCGGATGCACCTTATTGGAAGGAAGCTATCAATAGTGAGATAAAATCCATTTTGCATAACAAAACTTGGGTATTGGTTGATCTACCTCCTGGTAGTAAACCATTTAGTAGTAAATGGATCTTTATAAGAAAGCTAAAGGCTGACGACACTATTGATAAGTACAAAGCCCGCCTTGTTGCTAGAGGCTTTCGTCAAAAAGAGGGGATAGATTTCTTTGATACCTATTCTCCAGTGACGAGGATTACATCTATAAGGATGTTGATTGCAATAGCAGCTTTACAAAATTTGAAAATACACCAAATGGATGTGAAAACTGCATTTTTAAATGGAGAATTAGATGAAGAAATTTATATGGAACAACCTGAAGGGTTTGTTGTAAAAGGACTTGAAGATAAAGTTTATAAACTTGTCAAGTCTCTTTATGGGTTGAAACAAGCACCCAAACAATGGCATGAAAAGTTTGATCACACTATGTTATCTAATGGATTCAAGATAAATGAGTGTGATAAATGTGTATATGTTAAAACCATAGATCAAGATTGTATTATCATTTGTTTGTATGTGGATGATATGTTGATAATGGGCACAAATAGAAGTGTCATTGATTCCACTAAGAAGATGTTGAAATCCAACTTTGATATGAAAGACCTTGGTCTTGCTGATGTTATACTTGGAATTCGTATAACAAGAAATCCAAGTGGGTACATACTTTCTCAATCTCACTACATAGAGAAAGTGTTGAGAAATTTTGATCAATTTGAGAGTAAACCTGCAGTTACTCCATTTGATCTAAGTTGTAAGTTAAAGAAGAATAGTGGTGAAGGTGTGTCTCATCTAGAATACTCTATAGTTATTGGTAGTTTAATGTACATAATGAATTGTACAAGACCTGATATAGCTTATTCTGTAGGAAGGTTAGCAAGATACACCAGCAATCCTGGGCATGATCATTGGAATGCTTTAGTTAGAGTTCTAAGGTACTTGAAGTACACTCTGAACTATGGATTGCATTATATGAGGGATCCACATGTACTGGAAGGATTTAGTGATGCTAATTGGATTTCTGATAGCATGGAGACTAAATCTACCAGTGGGTATATTTTTACCTTAGGTGGAGCAGCTGTATCATGGAAATCTTCAAAACAGACGTGTATAGCACGTTCTACTATGGAGTCAGAGTTTATAGCTCTTGACAAAGCTGGAGAAGAAGCTAAATGGCTTCGAAATTTTCTTGAAGATATTCCATTCTGGTTGAAGCCTGTAAGCACAATATGTACTTATTGTGACAATGTAGCGGCCTCTATGAGGGCCAAAAATAATGTCTATAATGGAAAGTCGCGACATATTAGACGAAGACATAATTCGATAAGACAATTGCTCTCTAATGGAATAATTTCCATTGATTATGTAAAATCGAAAGAGAACATAGCAGATCCTTTAACGAAAGGATTGTCAAGAGAGCAAGTGATGTATACATCGAGGAAAATGAGACTAAAGCCTATTAAATAAATTATCTGGTGGTAACCTAACCTAGCTGACTGGAGATCCCAAGATCTAGGTTCAATAGGCAAACTGGCTAGATAATTTATAGTTGACACACTAAGAAACTTATAGTTTCTTCCCATTTCTATGATGTTGTAGAGTGTGTGATCTGTTGATGTTAAGGTCATGTTGATATCTTGTTTACAAGAGGAGTAATGACAGAATACTCTTAATCAATATCACCTATGTGAGAGTATAAGTGGGTCGCTTCTATGAGAACTTTTTGAATGGCTTATGTTCTCTAAAGCTCTCATGAAATCGGGATCTTGTCCATGACCAAAATGGACACAAACGTATAGAACTCGAAGATAAAAGATGAGTTATGCGTGATGTCTGTTGTCTTAATTCACCAACAAGAAGGATAGTTCCAGAGCTTGGTCTCATTCTTTGGTAAATTCGATAGATATTCACTAAGGAAGGTTCAAGTCCAGAAGACACCTCTCCTGATGCATAGCTTGTTTGTTTGCTCTCAACATTTTGTTTTGATTTTCTCACTTTCTTTCATGTGGGGGATTGTTGGATATTTATACAAATAATGTTAGTTATTTATACAAATAAATGTGAAAGAAAGTGTTTAAATTCAATTTTTCAAGGGTTTCAAGATGGATTGAAACATCAAATTCAATTTGAAGTTTCAATTACAAATTTAACATACGAAAGTTAAATTTGGTGTTATAACTCAATTGAGTTATATTTTTCATATGTTTCAACTTTATTTAATTTTGTTCTTTGGAGTTACTAAGTTGCTAGCCTATAGATAGCAACTTGTTTCTTCATTTGAATCATCTCATTCAATTTGGAGCATTCTTCCTTCTTTCTTTGTTTCTTTTGATCTTGAGTCGAGTTGAGAGCAAGTATCCAAGAGTTCTGCCAGATCCGAGTAGTTCGAGGTTGTTGTTCTACCGGAGTTAGTCGTTGTATCATGCTGAGACGATCGTTGTAGTCTGCTAGCAACCCGTGCAGAGCGAATAATTGTCTTCAGGACAACGCTTTGTAAGCGTGCCTCGACTATTTATTGTCAATATATTCAAGATTTGTCATATATAGACAGTGTTTGTATTGTTATTTCCATTGTAATTGTTAGTATCTAGTTAAGGTGTAATCAGTTTGCTAATGTAATTCAGTTCTTATTTGAGCATTATCTCCAACATTGTCATCTGTGATCGGACCTCTTTTCTAAAAAAATTCTCAATAGGTCACCCAACATAGAACTTCTCAAAGCCAAACACGCTTAACTTCAAAGTTCTTATGATTGAACCACCGAAAAATAAGGTGCACATTGTTGATATAAGTAGTATCTATCAATTCTTTTAAATCTATCTTGACCATGCTTCCATGCTATATATGCTTTCATGTCTTCAGGATCTCTCTCATTCGAATGTCTTCAGGAAATTTGAAAGATTTATTTAATAGTCTATTTTGTTTAGTCGAGATTAAAATAAAACGTCTCACTCTATGTGTTGGCATTTAATGACTATTTTTAATTAGTACATTTTATAGGTGTTTTTTAAAATAAAAAATAAAAAAAATTAGAATATATAGCAAAATTGATTGTCATATTTACCATTACCATCCCAAAAAGTAACACTAATAAAAGAAATAAAATAGTTATAATTCTTTTAAACAAAAAAAAATAAAAAACTTATAATTCGAACTATTATAACCAATTCTGCAACCCAACACACAGACTATCAAAACTAAAAAGACTAAAATATTGTGTGTCTCAAACACAGACTATTTAACTCCACAAACTATTATAATTTCCAGAGTATAATAACCACAAACTATCATAATAACCAATTTTGCACTCCAAACACCCCTTTAATCAGAAATGTTAAGTATTGAATATAACCACTTCGCTGTATTTTTTTTTTTTAGATGACTATAAATTTGTACTTACATTTTTTTTTTGAAAAGAAAATGCTTCATTAACTACCAAAAGAAAAGTTTGGTACAATATATTCATTATCTATCACCAACCAAAACCATTTGGGAAAACAACTTTCCCTCAAACGCGCTACTTCATCCCCATCGACAGGGTGAGAGTGACCAAAAAAGAACTAGAAATCTCCATGTTTGGCGCCTGCATGCGCCAAATTGTGAGCCAAGGAGTTGCAGACCCTCAGGCATTTAGAGAAGGAGGAGACATTCGCGATTGCACCGACCCTCTCAATTTCTTTCGTGATGATCGTCATCTCCGACAAGTCTTTAAACTCCTGATTAAGAACTCCCACCACATCGCTCAAGTATGATTCAACAATGAGGGGCTTGAACTTGCATTCATTGATGTCGTGAGAGGAGATGTAAGTACATAGTCCCTCTAGAATAACTTTTGCTTCCAAGCATTTTGTTGACCATTTTTTGTTGATTTTGGAACAGCCGGCTCTGATCAGAGATCCGTCCGAGTCACGGATGGCCCAGCCAACGCCACCAACCCCTCTTTTCTCACTCCAGGAAGCATCGACGCTCATCTTCCAACAATTTGCCTTCGGCAGGTTCCATTGGGGGTGACTCGAAGAGCTCTCCGATTGCGTCGTGACCCGGTCTGTCTTCAGCCCTTTTTCACATTCCTCTATGTTATTTATAATAGAGTTGCATATCTGCTGGAAGTCTGGAAATTTGTTGTTTTGATTGCATTTGTTCCTCATTGTCCATAAGTTCCAAAGCATTAGGATCATCTGGGTGGTTTCTCCCCTGTTAGACTCTCTAATTAGCTCATCCCATAAGTCATTTGCATTCCAGTCATCCTTGCACATACCAAAAGTTTTTGTAAATTTTGGGAAAAAATTTTGTCCAAACCTTCTTAGCAAATTTACAATTCCAAAAAATGTGCTATGTTGTTTCCGGCTTGGTCCTGCAAAGACAACAAAACGAGTCAATATACATCCCTTTATTAGATAATTTTTCTTTGGTTGGAAGAAGATTGTTAAGGATCCTCCACGTAGTAATTTTAGCTATTGGGTAGCATTGGGCATACCATATTGAATTCCATAGAGCTTTAGACTTAGAATTATCAGACCTCGAGGCCTTTTCATTAGAATTCAGCTTCCTAGAGTCTCTTCAATGTCAGAGGGGAGGAATACTTCCCTCATTGAGGTAATATTCCAATCACCATTAGTGTTGAGGAGATCTTTAATTCTTTTGTTCCTCCATTCCTCTTTAACCTATATAGGAAATCTATCACCTTTCTTGGTCATCCACGGGTCTTGGGCTATGAGAATTCTAGCCCAGTTCCCTATTCTCCATCTATAGCCTTTGTCAAAAAGGTCTCTCCCCCATAAGATGCTTCCTCCAAGTGAGAGAATGGGTTGGCTCCCTTTTGAGCTTTGATGAAGTTTCCATCGTTGAAATACTTCCCTTTGAGGAATTTGGCCATGAGGCTTTTGGGGTATTTAACTGGTTAAAACATCTTAATATCACGAAAGTCCATGCCCTCATTCTCTGTGCTCTCGCACATCCCTTTCCATCTCATCCAATGGATTTATCAAGGTTTATCTTCTAACATATATCTCATGCAAATGATTTATTGTATATATTAATTTCTTTTTTTGAGTACATCAACATTTGGGGTGGGGGATTCGAACCTCTGACCTCATGGTCGAGGGTACATGTCAATTACTGCTGAGCTAAGCTCGCTTTCGCGTATATTAAAATTTTCTACTTCTCATATGTATTGTATTTAACAATTTAATGTTACTACATTAACATACTTTATCACTTGATTTGGAAAATTATTTGTTGAAGAAAACTTGTAGCAACTCATTTGCATATTTTAGATAAATGAAATTCGTGAAATTTTGAATTAGCTGTGAATTAAATCCATGTTTACTCTCGAACTTGTAAATTGAGTTTATGCCTTTTTCCCTTTAATCTAGGAAAATTGGTCGAAATTCGCTAAAGTAGAAAATTTTTCGCCAAAACGATGATAGCTCAACGGTAATTAACATGTACCCTAGAGACAAAACTGCCGAGTTTGTGGAAACCCTTGAGTTAAATGACAACGTATCCAAGGGCAATTGAAGTTGGTATTGGATCAAGTCACAAATGAGTTTACAACTTTTTTCTTGACATCATTTGGGACAGTTAGTAATATGGTTTTATAGAAGGTTTTCTCTACACACCAAGGAGGTTGCAATTTTGGTAGCCTTGAGTTATTAAAATTGGGCTTTGCCTTGTTTTATTTATATTCCTTTTCCAATTCAAATGAGGGAGTAAAAGTGGAGATTTGACCTCTATCTTAGAGAAAGTTAAATACGACAATATTAAATAACATTTAAGAAGACTTTATGGATTTGTATCTATTTAATTCATAAAAAAGGTCAACCAACAAAAAAAAAAAACTAAATTACATATTCATTCTTTTAGATATTTTATAAATATAAATTTATTAACTGACACTTCATTAAATTTATTCGACTTTTATGAAATAAAATATAACTACAAATTGTAGGGCCGGTTGCAGCAATATGAGCCAAAATAATTGCAAATCTAGCAACCCACAAAAAAAATTGCAAAAATGGCAAAATCTAATAGTTTGTGTGTTGCATTTACTAAAATACCCCTCCAGATTTTCTTTCACTAATAGAAAGTTTTTCTATCACTGATAGATTCTATCAGTGATAGAAAGATTTTCTATCAGTGATAAAAATTTTCTATCACTGATAGAAAGATTTTCTATTAGTGATAGAAATTTTCTTTCACTGATAGAATCTATCAGTGATAGAAAATTTTTCTACTACGGATAGATTCTATTGCGATAGATATTTTTCTATCACTTGTTCGGTGTTCTATCTTTGGTTGTTGTTATTTGGTTTTCTATCAGTGTTTGGTTTTTGTTTTTTAGTGTTTGATTTCTATAATCGTTCGTTTTTGCTTTATTTTTCAATGCTCGATTTCACCATGTATCACCATCGCTGATAGAAACAAAAGATCTTCTATCACTGATAGAAACAAAAGATCTTCTATCACTGATAGAAAAGTATCAGTGATAGAAAGATTTTCTATAACTCACGAAAAGTTTTTCTATCAGTCTCAGTGATAGAGATAGAAAGTTTTTCTATCACTCATAGAAAGATTTTCTATGAATGATAGAAATTTTTTCTATCACTCATAGAAAAAATTTCTATAAGTGATAGAAGATTTCTATCACTGATAGGTTCTATCAGGGATTGAAAGATTTTCTATCAAGAGTTTTCTATCATTGATAGAATATCTTTCTATCACTAATAGAATAGTAAAAATTTCTATCAGTGATAGAAATCTTTTATCACTGATAGAAAGCTTTTCTATCGGTGATAGAAAGTTTTTCTATCACTTATAGATTATATCGGTGATAGAAAGATTTCTATCGGAGATAGAAAGATTTTTATGGGTGATCAGGGATTGAAAGATTTTTTATCAAAAGTTTTTCTATGATTTTCTATAAAAAGTATTTTTATCACTGATAGAACCTATCAGTGATAGAAATCTTTTATCACTGATAGAAAAAGTTTCTATTAGTGATAGAAATCTTCTATTCTATCAGTGATAGAAACTTTCTATCATAGAAAATTTTTCTACCACTGATAGAATCTATCAGTCATAGAAATATTAGTGATAGAAACTTTCTATAGAAAATTTTTCTATCACTGATAGAATCTATCAGTGATAGAAATATCACTGATAGAAACTTTATTCTATCAGTGATAGAAACTTTCTATCACTGATAGAAATTTTTTCTACCACTGATAGAATCTATCAGTAATAAAAAGACTTTCTATCAGTAAAAAAAAAATGACGAGGAAGAAGAAGATGGGCACACAGGGGCAATTTAGGAATATAAAAAATTAATTAAAAAATTTTGCCATATTTGCAAATATTTTTAAAAATTGTTATATTTGTAATTATTTACCTTCATGTTGCCACCCATTACAATTATCCAAAATTGTATCTATATTTTTTGTTTTAATAAACTAGTTCATTCAATTACATTGAATAAAAAGGGAAAGTGCACTATTGTATTTCTTAGGCGGGATAAACATTTTATTTTTTGTTTTGGTTTTTGAAAATGGTTAGGCTATGTTTTGGAGTGATTTTGGTATGATCCAAATCAATTTTACCAATGCCAAATCAATTTCTTCTAAAATGAACATGTTTGGTAACTAGATAATTTGATTTTGACAAATTTTGGAATCAATTTAAATTGATTTTTGAGGAATTAGCTAGGGGTGATTTTGGATATGACAGATGGACTGTGAATCACCTCCCAAATTTTAGCCTCATTGGGAATTACCAAAATTACCCCTTATATATACACATGTACATATTTGAATGGGAAAATTGCCTCTTATATTTAAAGAAGAAATTTCCAACCCCAGCTCACTTCTCTCTCTCAACTGAAGGCCACATCTCTTGATTGAGGTTCATCTTCCTCACCATTGCAGGATCTTCACTCATTTGTGAGTGCTTCCTTGGTTTCTCAAGTAGGTGTTATCTGAGTTTCTTCACTAATTTTGTTGTTTATTTGTGTAATTTTGTTTCCATTTGTTGAAATGACTCATCTTCCCCAATTTTCTGATTTCTTTGTGAAATCGAAGCTAAATTTCTCCCTCAAACCCACCAACTCTTCGATCCATAATCGAATCACTAAGATAGACGACCGCCATTACCACCAAAAGTAAGGAGCATCATGATGCACATGAACGCCATTGCGACAAGGTCGTAGCTCATCCTTCTCACGAGCGAGGCTTAGCCGATGGGCAACGGTAAAGGGGGATTTTCGGACGACAAACTCGATGGTGGATTTTGCCTCTTTTGTGGTGGAATGACTTCGAAATTAGGGAGAGGAGAGTGGAGATCAGGGCAAATAGGAACAAAATGGCGTTGTGCATTAATGTTATGGTTGGGAGTGATTATTGAATTATTGATTTTGGGAAAAGAGATTTTAAAAAGTTTATTTTATAAAATTGATTTTCATACAATCATATTTATGTTTGGTTTGAAACTTTAAAAAGTGATTTAAAAATATTATGTTTGGTTTTAAGAGTGATTTTAGAATTACCAAATTACTAAAAATGACATTTTACATTCAATACAACATCTAACTAAACAATTATGATAAATGTCAATTTTTATTAATCATTTTTTTTTATTGTTAAACTTTTATAAAACATGTTAGATAGAAAAAAAAAAAACTAAAAAAAAAAATGGTATTTTACCCTAAAGTTTTTTCATGGAATAAAAATGAAACATAGATAAATATTTTTGCATGCAAATGGGCACTTTTGCCAAGTGGCAAATAACATACCACCACATCATCCTCCCTTCATATGCATTGCTTACACATGTGGAAACCATCTCATTTCATTTTCTATTTTCCCCTCAAAAGAAAAAAAATCTCTGTTCCGGAGACTTTCACAACCCACTATGAATTATGACGAATAACTCAAACAATCCATCCGTTTTCATTTTGAAAGATTCAGAAATTCTACACTCTCACTCGAATTAAAAAATTAAGAGAAATTCTACCAACAAATAAGACATAAACTCTAACAAGTGTCTCTGCTCGAGTGAAACACACTTACAAGCAGGAGAGAGAATTAGATGATCAGAATTAGAGACGGTACACCCATACACATATAGATTAAATATAGATACAAAGTTTTTCTACGTGTTGAAATTAGGTGTGAACAGTTAGTATATGTGAAAATTGATTGATGTTAAACTTATATGACTTAAAACTTATTAAATCGACATATTCAAAGGTTTTCTATTTTCTAAATTTCTAAAAAATGACAAAGACTTGACTTTTTTATTTATTTTTTTAGTTCAACAATTGTAAGGTTAGAAATTAAAAATGGTAATAAGTATTGCTATAGAATGTCGTCACCTACCCATTTTAAATTCACCAGACATAAATATAATTGAAAAATGTAATTCACTAGATATAAATATAACTGAAAAATGTTATTGATTTTCGTAGTTTTTAACAACGGAGATTGGCATCTCTTTGAGAAGGATGCTATGAACCTATGAGAGTTATTTCAACATCAAGAGCTAACTGTGCTACATCAACGACTGTTTGTGATGTTAATAAGAACATTGTTCATAGAGTTTGGACTATTGATGAAGAGATTAAAATCTCAAAAAACACATAAGGCTTTAATTGTATGTTGAAGGTGAAACAAAAATATTAATGTCATTTGCTTTTTTGGAACCAATAAATGCTATTAATATCAAAACATTGAAAAAAACACTCCAACATTAGCATAAATCTAGCCGAAAAGGAAAACTAACCACAAACACAACTTCTGAAAGCTCCCTTCCTTAAACAAACACGAAATTAGAAGAAAGAAATCAAAGGAATCTCAAATCACAATCACTATTTCTTCACTGTTACGAAAGAAATCAAAGTAAACGCCGAGGAGAAGACGAAGAACGAAAAGCGCAAGCGAATCCTCTGCAGTTCTGTGGGTCATCATCACATCACACAAAGAGAAAGAGAGAGAGAGAAAGAGAAGATCAAAGCGGTTTTCCATTGGGTCCCGGAGCCGATTTCTTCCCTACCTACTTCTCACACTAACGGCTTCTCCTTCCTCTCCTGATTTTCTGGTAGTTTTCTCTCCAACGACTCAAAATTTCGCTTCCTTTTGTTTAGGTAGTCATGGCCTCCGCTTCGATGAGGATTGTCTTCGGTCTTCTAACCTTCGTCACCGTCGGCATGATCATCGGTATGCATTTTCGTTTCTCTCTGTTGTTTTCTGTTGATTTTAAGCATTGGCGTTTTGTGCGGCTTGCTGTTTACTCGTTTTTGATGTCGTAATGGAGGTTTGTGATGCTATTGCACTCCATTAGAAATGGCGTTGCGTTTGTTGAGGTATCTGTCAATGTAAGTTGAATCTGAATTGTGTTGTAATTGTAAACGTGATTCCTTCCTGAGATGCTCTTGCGAGCAATTCTTCCTTGAGCTGGATTGCTGCGAACATTTGCGAATTACGTGTCCTTTTTTTTTTTTATTTTTTTCGCTATAATTGTGCATTCGTGATCTGTCACCTGCATGGAGTCATGGACGACTTGGAAATGTGCCTTTCGTTTTAGTTTTCTGCTATTTCGCTATTCCGTGGATTTGATATAATGGAAAGGAAAGCACTCTCTTCATTTTCTTTTTAATTAAGAATCTCAGTTTTTTTGTGTTTGCTATAATTTGGACAGTTATAGGACGAGTCTTCGTACTATTTGGTTGGATTGTTTGTGCGCATTTAGTCAAATGTAGTGACTTGATTGTGATCATGTACTTCTAGAGAACTATGCAAAGTTCTGACTGATAAGGTGCTTTCTTGAATGGTAAGTGCAGGTGCGTTATTTCAATTAGCGTTTATAAGAAGGCTGGAGGACTCTATTGGTACTTTTCTTGATTTCTTTGTCTTCTAGGATGTAAAAACTTGAAATTATACTGGAAGTATCTTATATTTAGGAGAACGAGCTCTTTTGGGGTTGGATTTTGATAATTTAGAATCTTGCTTTTCAATCTTATTTTCATTCACTGAGACGTTTCTGAAGAAGCGTCATTATCATGTCTACTCATAATATATATATGTATTTTTTTATAATTAAGAATAAGAGACATTTATCAACCAACAGATCTATAAAATGCTGAGGAAAATAGCACAAGGTTACAGTGAATATGCAGTCTGAGTTAACTTATTTTGGTTCTAACAAATCGAAAAGGGAAGTACTATATAAAAATATTTCCATTTGAAAGACCTAAGAGAATTCAGTTTCTAAAGCCTGCCCTAGGGTTGAGTTCCATGAAAAAGAATCAGTTTTAACTACTTGCCTGCTAATGATATTGTAACATTTCTTAGGTTCAACTTGACAATTTTTTTTAAACGGTCAGTGCCTGAAATGGACCAAATAGTTGGAGTTTGGAGGACATAGAAGATAGTTTATCCGAGTGTCTGCACTCATAATGGATCAATTTGAAATTTAAATTTGTTGAAGCCTCGTTTCATGCATAGATAATATTTAATTCTATTAACCTCTACGAGGGAATGAATTTAAATCATGATGGCCACCTACCTAGGATTTAATATCCTACAAGTTGTCTTGGAACCAGATATAGTATGGTCAACCAATTGTCTCACGAGAGTAGTCGAGGTGTGCGTAACCTAACCCAAAAACTCAAGAATTTGAAAAGAAAAGAAAAATTCAATTCTATTTCTATCAAGTATATGTATGGATCTCACTAGGATTTGGAGTATTGTTTTCACACCACAAAACTTATTGCTTCCAGGTATTTATTTGGAAGAATAATTGAACAATGTAAACACTTCATTTAGTCAAGAGCTCTTGACGTATCTATGCAAAACAATGTCATCTATCTTTTCTCACAGCATGGCATTTGCTGGGTGCTGGCTACATCCTATATGTTTATGAAGCACAATATATTTTGGTATTAATAAAATGATTAACTTTTGTACGAACCATGTCTTTGCAGGCACAGAGTTTCTATCTGATGGAAGATTACACAAAACTCAGTATGTTGGCGAACGTCAATTACCACAAGGTTGGGGACTTTATTATAGGGCTATCTTTAACACGAAATTTTATCCTATTAAGTATCATCAATTCTGTATTTGGTTCTAAGGAGATGTATCTTTCTTCTGTTAAATTGATGTGCTATGGCATGTCTTCAAGTTGTTCATCTATGTTTTTGCTGCAAAAGTGGTTTCACTATCAGTTCATTTCATATATATATATATATATTTTGTTTGTAATTGCTCTATTTTTATTTTTGAAACAAGACCCAAAGCTTTTGGGTCTTTTCATTGATAGAATGGAAAGAGACTAATGCTTAAAAGTACAAACACCACAAAGGAAAGAAGAAGAAACAAACCAGAGAAAAAGAAAAACTAGAAGAGAATTAAGAGAACAAAAAAAAAAAAAAAAGAAGAAGACTAAAGAAGGGCAACTACAACTGAAAAACCAACAAAAATACAAACGACAAATCAGTCAGAAATGGAGAAGAGATTAGAACCACCATGCGGCTGAAGAGACCAACTGAATAAGAAGCAAGGAAAAGAAGAATTTTTAAAAAAACTCCGTCACTATTGAAAAATTTACCAAAGAAACTAACGAGACTCAACTTGAAAAGACTAAACCCTAAGAGAAATTCAAAAACTGAGCCAACGAGAAAAACACTAAGAACTTTAACTGTCGGTCACAAATTAGGAATTGCCCGCATATGTAAGCCATATAACTCAATAAGAAGAGAAGAAAATTTGGCTGGGATTTGAGGGGAAACCACCAGAGAAACTACTCATTCGAAATTATCGAAACCTTGTTCATTCTCTTCAAATAGATTTTCAAAAGCTTCTGCAAATAAATCGTCTTCAACCTGATCAACCAACTCTAATTCTGGAATATGAAAAATTGACTCCACATTGTTCATACTAACATTCGATTCTCCATCAGAATCAAAACAAGAAGGATTCTTCTTAGATGAAGAGCGATTTGTTACACCTTTGGTGAATAGTACTTGTGACCGACTCAAGCTCATGGCAGTGTATAAAGTCTTTTGCATCTTAGAACCTTTCGTGGGAGACTCCAACTGATTTGTGGATTGAGTCAAAAGACGAACACAAGATTCCTCTACAGAATCTAAATTAGACTCTGGATAATTAATGGAGGAAACACTTTTCTTCTAGAATAATGTAGAGGGTAGGCTTTTATTAAACTTGGTTTTGATTGTAAAGGAGACACCATAGAACCCCCATTAGAACCGAGGGAATTAACTTCTACATGCCCAACCAAAGAAATGCTTTTTAACATCTCAGAACCATTTGAATTAAAATTCTTATCATACATTGAAGGGACCTTTGAATCCTCGATAACCATCATCAAATCATCTTCATTTGGTAAAAAGAAACTTTCATCTTCCATAACCTGATTAACCCTCTTTAAATCCACTAAATTTGTTAAATCTAGATGGGATAAATTTGTAGGATTCATACGACACTTACTTGAAAGGTTAAGAGATGCTTTATCACCAAAATGAAGGGAAAAATTTCTGATATTCCCCTCCTTGACATCAATCTCTGCTGGAATGAAGCCACAAATGTTTTCCTCAACTTCAATTGCTGATGCTGAACAATCAATAAAGTTAAGGGTTTGAGAGGAAATACTAATCAATCCACCAAAATGTTGCCTAATAGCTTCAAAAAATGGCCGTTTCCAATTAAATCAAAGGTAAATTCCTTATAGAGATCCATCCTCCATAGCTCTTGATTTATTCCGGGTGAGAATGCTTTTCATCAGACCAACACTCAATTTTTAGATGAAGGCCACCAACCAGACACCACTTTCCATCAAAATTCAAATAAGAAAGACCCCATCAATCTTTATCAACAATGTGTCATCCTAAATGGATTAAGTTTGAAAATGATTTTTTAAAATGATATGAACATCCTTCTATAAGAGTAATGGGCAAACATCCTAGAAACCACCAAAATGGAATTAAAATTCAAATCCATCTTTTCTCTCTCTTTCCTTACCCAAAAGGAAGAAATCTTAAAGGATTTCACCACATCTTCATGAATCGCATCAAGTTTCCCAATCCGAGTAGAGAAGCCCAACTCAGAATGCTCTGATTTCCCATATTTTAGGAGAAAATCTCTTACCATTTTCCTTAAAACAAACCAACCTTTCTTATTAAAATTAGCGAGAACATGAACATTCTTCCTTCCTCCATGAGAAGGCCAAACAACACATTCAAAATACCAATCCTTGGAAGATCGAAATTTATTTAGATAGACAAATGGTCCCAAAATCCTCCCTAAATTTCTTGTGAAAAAATGAGTGAACTAGATTTTGCAATAGTTCAATCAAGGAGTTTTCAAGCCAACCTAAGAGTGTAAAGAAAGGTGAATTTTCTGATCTTTATTCATACCTTCCCTAAAACACTTATCTTTTTCACCCCATGGACGAAAATAAGTATTCCAGATAGGAGCAAGTTCAAACAAAATTTTTGAAGAAATAAATCTAAAAAAATAAAAGAGTGAGATTTAGCAAAATAGAATGAAAAATGCTAGGGTTTATATTGTGGGGTCTTTGCGACGAGAGAAACAATAGAATCTTTATGGGTCGGGATAGTTCTTCTAATAAAATTTGGTCCCTTGTTAGATTCTACATTTGTCTTTGGGCCTTTGTTTCTAGGCCTTTTTGTAATTATTTGCTAGGCCTTTATTTTACTTGATTGAGGCCTCTTTTTTTATGCGGCTTCTTTTTTGTATTTTTTTTTTTAATTTATTTTTCTCAATGAAGGCTCTGTTTTTTTTTTTTTTCAAAACATAAAAGGAATAAAAATCAGCATGTTCTTCACACTGATTTTATTTATTCTGATTTTGTCTTGTTCATTCTCTTTTTGCTAATTTTCAGGCCTTCCTCATTGGATTAATGACAAAGAAGCAGAAACTCTTCGTCTTGGCTATGTATACTTATCACTATTTTCTAACCTTATTTTTTGAATTTAGAATCTTTAGATGCCTTGTTTTTCAAAGAAGATAGGATAGTGAATATGCAAAAAGTTCCTTGTAAACAAAGTAAAAGTTAATGTAGATTATTTCATTCTATTTTATTTTTCCCTTATTTAGATTAGATTTTATTCCTTCTTGAATTATGTCCTTTTATGTATTTGTCTGTACTCTATATCTAATTCTTTTTGGAGACTAGTTGAATAAAAATTATTATTCTCCCAAAAACTACACTTAAGAACCAAGAACATTTGGGGGAAAACATATAATCTGATTATGTTCTAGAAGAAATGAGTAAGAAGGCTAAGAAGACCATAATTCAAAAATGTCCCCACCCACACCCACAAAAGGAGAGAAAAAGAGGAAATGGATATCCTCAATTCTAGAAGGTGAAATAGATTGCTTGAGTCTCCCGAATTGGCTTCATTCTAGGTAGGAGAGTAATTGCCAAAATCCTTGGAAAGATAATTCCATCTAGAAGCATGAGGAAAAAAAAAAAACACACTATATGGACAAAAATGGTCAATTCATTAAAATATGAATGAAAATAATTGAAATATTGTTTCATACCTCATAACATGTAGATATCAATGTGCGAAAATGTTAGAATAGAAATATATTCTGAAAGCGACAAAGATTGTCAATGAATGATATGCAAATAATCAAGAGATTTTGCATTCAATGTATTGTTTATAACGTGGAGTACTTGTACCATGTCATTTCTACTAACAGGCCTGCTCTTTTACATTGATGGACAATCTTTTCTAACATTTAGGTGAAACTTTTTTGATCCTACGCATGTGTGTTTAGGGGAGTAATTTATAGGCAAGTTTTCCATATTATCATTTGAAGTTCCCTGACCTAATAGAGAATTTTCCATTTTATTTTATGGAGCAGGTTAAACCAGAAGTAATAAGCTGGTCACCACGAATCATTGTATTGCATAATTTTTTGAGCACAGAGGTGAGCATAATCCCGTCACTATGGTAATTTCTTTTGCTGGATGCTATCAATTTACTGCAGATTCTTTCCTTACAGAATCTTCATTAAAGATGGTTATACTTCCAATTGAGTGTCATATTATAATTTTCTAAAAAATGGAATGTTGCACAGTTGATATTTTTGGGGATTAAGAAGAGAGTGTAAAAACACACACACACCAAAATTAATACCTGTTAACCATAAAATTTAAATGTCCCTGTGGGGGATGGGTTTTTCTAATTCTTGAGATATGAATGATAAATAGGATAGTGATATTTTCTTGCAAAGTTTGATGTTGGACAGAATTGTTTAATAGAAATGTTGATGTCAACTGAAATTTATATATGAAAAAGGAAAAACTATGTGAAGTGTAGAAATCGCTTGAACTAATAGATGAAACTTTAACTATTTCTCAGTAAGGCTATAATTAATCAATTTTGATATTCGTATGATCATATTCATTTACATATGTAATATTTGCAGCTGTCATATATATGATTCAAAGATTTTTATTAAACATCAATATATGAACAAAAATTTGAAAAACATTGGAGTAATTTCATAATATAGAAAATGTAATTACATGGTGTGATAGAAGAAAACCAAAAATCCAATGACATGTTTTTGATGGTAATGGCAATAATGTTCCTAACTTGTCTTTTCTTGACCTCTTAGAATGAAGTAACTAGTAAGATAATTGTCCATTTGCCTAGAGTGTGACTTAAATGTTGAGCAAACGGACCTTCTAGGTGAATCTCGCATTGTTGCCACCCAAAGCCACACACCATGAAAATAATTCAATCTGTTGAAGAACAATCCTCAGCAAATCTGGGAGCATTATGGGTAGGTTCTTTGAAGCATAGAAACAAAACCCTCCTAATGAAATGACTATGGAGTTTCACTCAGGAAAAAGAAGCCCTGTGACAAAGGGTGAGTGTCAATTTATGGTAGTGACTTAAATGGATGGACGACCAAAGCGGCAAAAGCCAAAAAGGGGGAAGACTGTGCGCGGATATGGCTAGAAACAGAGATTGCTTCATTTGTTTCATGAAAGTCCTGGTGGGAAATGGGCAGAAGATCTGATTTTAGAGAGATGTTTAGCTGGATATTGCTCCCTTATCTACTTCATTCACCAGTATCTACACCACCACTTCAAAGAAGGAAGCCATCATTGCCTCCTGTTGGGTTGCCGAGAATCAAACATGGGATTTGGGGATTGGAAGAAACTTGTTTGATAGAGAGTTGGAGAATTGGGCAATCCTTACTGGAAAACTGGACATGATTTACCTTCAAATGGGGGAAGATTATCTGATTTGGAAGGAGGAGCCGAGTGGGATTTTCACATCGAAGTATGCCTTCCTTCTTCTTCTTTTTTTTTTTTTTTTTTTTTTTTTTACAAGAAACATCATAGAAATATATTAATCACAAAAGGGGCAAACAACCTAAGGGCCAAGGGTGGAGAAAACCCTTGCCTAGAAATTATTTTAACAAAGCCTTCCAATCGCTAATAATCATTAGCAAACTTCCTTTCATTTCCTGAGAAGAGCCCTTGAAGAGTGATAGATATATACACTGAGGAAAGGCCATCTGGAAACTGAAAATCCCTAAAAAGTTAACCTCTTTCTTTGGTCTCTAATGTATAGAAGCCTCAATACTCCTGAGAGGATTCAAAGGAGAGTCCCTAATTGGTTTGATCCCATTCGTTTTGTAGCCTCTGTAAAAAGGGAGACGAAAACCTTGATCACTTAATTCATCCATTGCCTGTTTGCTTACAAGGGCTGGACCTTTATTTTCAATGAGATAATAGTATCTCTTTTGCCTCCCGAATACTTTGGACAGTTGGTTGTTCGTTGTTGGAAGCTCTGATAGTGATAGGTATGAGATTAAGAGGGAAAGGCAAGATCCTCTGGATTTCTGCTGTGAGAGCTACTCTTTGGTTAACTTGGAAGGAGAGACCTTAGAATTTTTGAGGATAAGGTTTCTACTCAGGATTCTTTTGTGTATAGTATAAAAAATTTGGCTTCTTGGTGTAGTGCAAATCACAAAGATTTATTTTGTAATTATAGCCTTTTCATGATTATATTTTAAGTTGGAAACCCTTTTTATGATAGTTGTTTTTTGGGCTGTCTTCTTTTGTGTTCTTTAATGAAGTTCCTCTATAAGTTTCTCCTAAAAAAAACTGCTGAAATATTCTATATTTAAATCACATCTGATCATTTCTTTACGGAGAAGTTAGCAACCTACAGATATTTGTCAAAAGAGAGATTTGCTCGTAAACCTTCTGAACTTATTGTCCAACCCCCACAGCCGGAGAAGTTGGCAACCTCCAGATATTTGGCTTTTACACTCACTTTTTAAGAAAGAGACATCCTTTCAGAATTTTCCTCTATAATACTTTGTAATTGTATCATTATTTTTTAGTTTTTGGCTATGGATCATAAAAATCTCACGTCTAATGGAATTATATCATTTCTATTTTCTACTTTTGGTTCAAGAATCCTATATTTTGGATAGAGGTTCTAGATAACTTCTGTTTTGACTAATTGATCCTTTGTACAGGAGTGCAACTACCTTAAGACAATTGCACTTCCTCGCCTTGAAATTTCCACTGTTGTGGATACAAAAACAGGGACGGTATGTTTTATGACCACCTTTCTATTAGTTTCAAGCATGATAGCTAATTAGACCCTATTGTTGGACATACACGATTCTTGCTCTCAATATTTCTGTGAATGTTATTTGTTGAATTAGACCCTACTTGCTGAAAAGAAAATGAATGAACCATGGTTTTATATTGATATTAGTTTCCACTCTGTTTCTTTAAATTTTGGGACTTGGGAGTAATTCATTTTTTTTTTTTAATATTGTTTTATCCTGAAACCCAAGTTGGTAACGCATGACCTTAATTGCTTTTCTTGGCTAATGTGTGTATAGTTGCAAATTTATGCTGATATTTATGATCAGATAAAATATCGTTGTTTATGACTAGATGATATATTTATATTGAAGTGCCAATTCTGTTCCTTTTTTTTATGTCTTTTATGGTAACTTTTATTTTTCCTTGCCTGGTTTTATTTTCAGGGAATTAAGAGTGATTTCAGAACGAGCTCTGGAATGTTTGTAAGTCATAAAGAGAGAAATTATCCAATGGTTCAGGTATTACGATGTTTCAAGTAATGGATATGGATATCATAGACTATGGAAAAACTTTTGATTCAGTTAAAGGTACTCTTGCAGACTAATTTACAAATCTAGTCTACTTATTTCAGACAAAATTTTAATTTAAAGAAAACAGAAATGATCATATACGATCCATTTACAGTAATAGTCTATGGCATGCTAAGCAATCCACATCCAGTATATAGTTCTGTAAACAAGACTATTCCATGTGGTTCTATGGGCTCCGGTGACAGTTGCTTCTTAGGTAAACTTGGATTCCCTTTTAAACAAATGGGCCATTCATTTGATACTCCATTTCCAACTTCTTCCAATCCACCTTGACCTCGCCAAACGCCAAGAGTTATTGTACTCCCAGTCCCAGGATCACATCTGGACTCCCGAATGGCAAGGAAAAAAAATCCTCGACTACTAGTCAGGTGAGGCCCGTTGGCTATTACTCCCTAGTACACATGACTATGCCACAGCTCGTGGTATTACTCATCACTCATGAGTAACTCGAGTTCCTTCACCAACTCATCAGGGATAAAATTGCATGTTGTTCTGCTATCAATTAACATAATCATCAATGTTCTAAAAAAAAAACATAATCACTTCCTTTTAGTTGACGTATTCTTTAATCTTCAGGGTTTTTAGATAATATAATCTAATCTCACACTCAAATTTAATGATAGCTTGGGCTACATGCCACTCCTTGGTTTGGAGTGGTCAACAGTCACCTCTAATGCCTTGTGATGTCATCGGCAACTACTAAATTTTCATGAAGGATAGAAGCGTGTTAATGCAATGCCTGGAATTTCTCACCGTTGTTCCCTCTTGGGTTGTTAAGAATCTTTGTATTGTATAGCTGGCAAAATTCATCCTAGCTGCCATTGGGTTTTCTTCCTTCTCTCCATCGATGCCATGATACTGTCTACCCCTCCCGATGCAACGTAGTTGTTTTGAAATGCTCCACCTCTATAAGTTTTTCACCACAAAATATTGCCGCATTCTATACAACCAGCCATCTTGCTTGTCTCTATTGAAGGAAAGGATCTCGAGTTTCCCAAGCCGCATATTTTATAATAGCAGCCTCTTGTTTGTTTACTTGGCCCCATTTCCCCCACCTTTCCTGGTTGTGTTATTTCCAAAGACCTTATTACTTCAGCTAATCAGCTCTACAAAACATTCCCTCCATCTTCCTAGTCAACACCTCCTTCCCTTTCTCAATTGACTTATTCAACTATTCACCAACCTACACCAATTTCTTCTCCAACAAGCTTTTCACAATTTCCATTTCCCCTCAATTGCGTCTAGTCTTGTTTCCAACTTAATTTTAATTTTTTTTCATCTGCAACCACTTCCTACAATTTTACTATGATACTGCGATGATAGAACAGCTTTGTTTACTAGAAACAGAGAGATTCATACATTGCTAAGGATCCCTAACTCATAGCCTACCACTTCCAAAGTGTACCCTGCTACTGAACTTTTTTGTTAAATGCCAGAGATCACTTTGTTTTAATTTTTTCTTTTTTTTTTTTTTTAAATGGGAAACAAAAGATTTTACAAACAAAAGGGAGAGAAGTACAAAAAGGAAATGAGGTAGGTTTCATGACAAAAAAGATCTCAATAGCACCGTACAAACCCAGCTTTACCATAAAAAAGAGACCCTATCAATTTTTTAGCTAAAAAATTGTGCACTCTGCTTTGCCAATGCCAATGGCAAGACTCATCAAACTTCAGAAACAAAAACCACCAAAGGAATTTCAAGATACATTAAACCTCTGGAACTAAAGCCATCAAGTGCCATTGGAGAAAGGACAGTGAAATCCAAGTGATGGAGACTCTTGTTATGACTAAAGCACATAATACACCAATTAGGACGCGAAATGTTGATTTGGTTTGCAATCTATCAACCATTTGATTTTAAGGCTACCATGGAAGAGCTTGACTTTATTGGAATAACTGTACTACCAAATAACCTAGTAGTGGATCTTGGGATAATTTCTCTCTTCTCAATAATTCGGTTGAGATGTGATTGGATAATGAAATACGTAAAACTTAAAAGAGTATGATTTCGTATTCTTCGATAGGTTCTTAGTGGATTCTGAAATAATTGAATACATGAAGGAGGTTGCTATCCAAATATCCTTGTCATTAATACTTTTTCTTATTTCAAGTCTTGAAAACTCGATTCTTTCTAGTTTGACAATTGGGGTTAACAACTCCCTTTGGCATGACAACTGGACTGATTTGGGAAGCTTTGATAAGAAATTCCCAAAGCTCAAGCTTACCAATCGCACAAGCTCCTCCATTACTGAAGTTTGGAATCCTTCCATACTTGCTTGGGATCTAAATCTTAGAAGGTACCTCAAGGAAGATGAGATTTTGGAATGGACATCTCTTTCTCACTTGCTTGCTTCAGTACACTGGGAGAAAAGGCCGATAGATGGGTAAGGCCTCTAAATCCTTAACAAGCCTTCATGGTTAAATCTCTCGGATTTGGTTGATAGTCCTCATGAACTTCCTTATAGTGTGATTTTGGACAGGCCTTTACCCTAAAAAAAAGCACAAAATATCCTTTGGGAGCTTAGTGTCATTATGGTGTTTTTGGATTGTGGCTGGGCGAGACTAGACGCGAGCAACACATTGATGGGATAAGCTATGGGCAAGAGCTGTACCTTGGGGGCGCTGAGTGCATGTAGTGGTCATGGTCGTGGAGTGACATGGTTGGCATGGCAACATGACATGTGGCCATGGTTGGCAGGCAAGCGTGCAAGGCACAATAGTCGGACATGAGCATTAGGCATGGGCGAACTTGCTCATTAGATGGGCGTTGGTCAGGAACGATGGCAATGGTGGCGTCCGTGGCAGACGCAAAGGGTGCAGAATATGCATAAGGGGTGTGCGCTAGGCATCAGCGTGTCTGCACATGCACAGGGAGAACCTTGCAGACGTGCGCAAGGAGGCGCAAGCATGCTCACATGTGTATGGTGTCACAATTGCCACTTCTTTGAGATTCACAAAACGATTGTGCAACACTTGTTCTTGTCCTTGAACAAGTCCGCAAATTCCAACTCAGATTGTCGATGGCACAATAGGCGTATCTTGCAACCTCCACCCTCGTTCTTGAGAAAATAGGGTTAGAGAAAAAGTTTTCGAAAGACACTCCCCCACCTTCTCCAACCTCCGTCTTTGTTCATTGTTGAGGACCAATGGCCAATAAACACTTCCCCAACTTCTCCTCATGGCTCATACTTTATCTCCCCCATACCCATACACGCTTCTGGATTAAAGAAACCTCACGGTTTGGACCCGAGCGTCAACCATCCATCCCCTGAATAAACCCACTCATTTTCTTTTGTGGCTGACCTTGTACTGCCGAACCCACGAAAGGCAAAGATGAAGATGGAGGAGGAGAAGAAGAGGAAAAACACAATCGGTTGGGTAAGTGCCGGTAAAGGAATGAGTGACACTAAGGGTAAGAGAATGTAGAGGAAAGGGAGGATTCCTTTGATGGTGATGATCGACTCCACTGATTATGAATAAGATTCTTTCCTTTTTTTCTTTTGTTTTGTTGTGTATATTCCTCCCTGCACTAATGAAATGTTTTTTAGGGTTTAATCTGCATGGATGGTTCCTCCATTTTGTGAATCATTTTGGACGATACATAAAGGAATATTGTTCGGTGACGTTTGTGGCAAAGAAATCACTTTTTGGAACATATGGGCAATTGAAACAAAACAAGTATAGTGTGAATAACAATTGCACAAATGCATGTAGAGGTGGAAAAAAATAAAATTAAAATAAAAAACTTTTAACGGGATATCAATTCATTTATATATCAATTTTTTTTTTTAATTTTTTTTTTAATTTTTATGAACAGGCAACTTTCATTGAGAAAAAATGAATGAATACAAGGGCGTATAGAAAACCAGGCCCACAAAAGGGAGTTCAATTAAAGGAAGGGACTCTAATAAAGTAAAATGAGACCTAACGGATAATTACAAAATAATTTCATGACTGAAGCCCAAAGGGATACATGGAATCTAGTAAGGGACCATACATCACCCGACTTCTAACTATACCTTGAAAATTCTATTGATTCTTTCCCCTCACAAGTTCCATAAAAGCGGAAACATGCTGGCTTGCCACAAAAATCTTCCTTTGTTTTGGTATATCAGATGGAGAAGGAACTCTTCGATCATCATCGTTCGGATAGTTAATCGACTGCCTCCCAAAAGAGGCAAAGAAAAGGCCCCAAATAGAGTGGGCAAAGTCACAGCTCCAAAGAATATGATCCAAATCCTTTTTTGCCATCCGACAAAGAATGTAGCAAAAAAGGCCAATCAAAGGAGAATTCCTTGTCAAAAGAGTTTGTTGAAGGTATTAACTCTATTGTGGAGAACTTGCCAAATGAAGAACCTTACCTTATTCGAAACTTTCATCTTCCACAAAAGAGAGAAAACATACTTGCTATGGGGAAGAGGATTTAGCAATGAACAAAAGTAGGATTTACACAAAGTCCTTTAGTAGGGCTAGGATTCCATAAACGTCCATCTCTTCTCCCCAACTTAAACTTAAACTCCTCAAAGAGATGTGAGATCCATCGATTCTTTATCGGACAAAGCTTGACAGAACCCAAACAAAGACGAGAGGGAGCTCCTCGAATGAAACAGAACTTTTGCCACCGAATGACTTTTTTGCCTCCCAGAAGTACGTATCTTTCCCAACCCCACCACATAATGCACAAGGTCAGAAAAAGAAGGGAAAGATACGTATCTTTCAATGTCTTCTAGACCCTTCTCCTCCTGAGAGATCAGTTTATTCTTTGGTTTGGAAAGTGAAAATTCCAAAGAAAGTGCAATTTTTTACTTGGCAGGTTCTCCATGGAAGAGCCAACACCCTTGATCGACTTGCGAGAAAGATGCCTAATTTGATAGGCCTGTTCTATTGTATTCTTTATAGGATGGCGGAGGAAGACCTCGATCATATTTTGTGGTATTGTGATCTTGCGTGCTCGGTGTGGAACAATTTCTTTGAGATTTTTGGGCTTCAGTTTGCTAGACAAAGGGATTTCAAGGAGATGATCGATGAGTTCCTTCCCCATCCTCCTTTTCGGGACCAGGAAAACTTCTTATGGCAAGCTGGGATTTGTGCTATAATTTGGGGGTTGTGGGGGAGAGAAATAACATAATTTTTAGAGGGAATGTGAGGAATGCGGAGGATGTTTGGGCTCACAGACTTCCTAGCCGTGGTTCTTTCGGGGCACCCTTTCAGAAAGGAAAAAAAGACCTATGGTTAAGCTTTCGCTAGAGCTTTTTTTTTTTTTTTTTTTTTTTTTTTTTTGGATATTTTGGCGTGAGCGCATCTCAATGACTTTTCCTCATCATTTGAGAGCTCTATAGATTTGGTTCTTTCTACTAGTGTAAATCTCAGCATCCTTTTAATGAATTCAAGATTACTACTCTAGTTTCTAGGTGGAGATGATTTGTGCAATCCACCCTTGGTGGTTTGGGAGCCCCCCCCCCCCTATCACTTAAATTCATGTTTCTTTTTTTTTTTTTTTCCCTAAAAAAAGAAGAAAACTAGATTTTCCCTCGAGTACTCTAATGGACGGGCGACAACTCTTTAGAATAGTGTACACATTTAGGAAGGAGTGAAAAATCGAGCTATTTGGTAGGACCCCAAATATAAGAAAACGTAACTGTAACTATATTGAAAGATAAAATACAATATCAATAGCCTTTCAAGAGGGCTAGGTCTCTCCCATGATCCATCTACCGTTGACTGATTTCCCAAAACTATGTTAATGTCCTTTCTCCCTAAATTAATCTGATAACTAGCTTACCCTAACTAACTAGCAAGTAATTACCATTATGTCACTATTAATATCCTCATGACATTCCCAATGTATATTCTCCCATTAATACTCTTAACACTATCTTTGCAACAATCCACCCAAAAGGAATAGTTAGAACCATAGCTCACCAAAAAGGAATAGAAGTTTTTGTCCAAGCACTCACATTGGACAATGAATTCTACGAGCATTCGCTGTTTGAGACATTGAATAACTTAAACCAATAAAGAAATCCTTGCAGTAAATTCTCACCTCTATCTTATTTCAAAGGGTTCGAATCAAGGGGAAGTATGCCCTCGTTGGTGGGCTCGTTTTGTTGCATTCTTTGCTGGAGGTGGAGGAAAACCTGGATCACATTCTTCGTACTTGTGACTATGCGCGTGTGGTGTGGGTTTTTTCTATGATGCTTTTGGGATGCAGACGTGGAGTTATCGGAATGTTAAGAGTTGATCGAGGAGTTCCTCTTCCATCTGCCTTTTCGCGAGAAGGGGAGATTTTTGTGGCAAACTGGGTTGTGTGCTTTGTTATGGACTTTATGGGGGGGGAAAGAAATAATAGAGTGCTTAGGGGTTTGGAGAGAGACCCAAGGGATGCTTGGTCCCTCGTTAGATTCCATGCGTCCCTTGGGCTTCGGTGTCGAAACTTTTTTGTAATTATCCATTAGGCATCATTTCACTTGATTGGGGTCCCTTCCTTTAATTGGATCCCCTATTTTTGTGGGCTCGTTTTTTTGTATGTCCTTGTATTCTTTTATTTTCCTCAATGAAAGCTGGTTCTTTATCGGGGGAATCTTCACTATTTAGTAGTTAGAGTTTTTTTATTTTTATTTTTTTTTTATTATTATTTTTTTTTTTATGAAGGGTATCGACACCTAGCCCCCTTTGTAAACTTGGAAACATCATTCTTTCATTTTTTTTTAATATAAAATAACCACAAATGTGAGGTGGAGATTAGAACCTAAGACCTCTCAGACGAAGTAGGGATGCGTTAACCACAGTTCTATGCTCATCATTCTGTATTTAACCAGATGAACAAAAATTTCATTCCCGTTACCGATGACTTTCTTAATTTAGCTTTGACAATTCTGGAAAGGTTGGTAGGAACTCAAAGTCATTCATCATGTACATAAATATTAGACCATAGACCAAACAGGCTTGAAGCGACAGAGTTATTAACTGCAAAAGGGTAATCAATACCATTATTGAAGAGTTAGATAGTCAATCCTCAACCTTGAGAAGTCAATTTGAAAATAGTGGAACCTAAAGGTTTGATACATCTTTTGAAAATCCTTGAATGCGAGGTGTATTGTTGAAAGTGGGTAAGGTATCAATCTCTTCCCTTCCAAAGCTCCTTGGTGAGTAATATATTCGGACTCCAACCCCTCAAACAGTCTTTTAAACACATCCAAGTATGGTAAATAAGATGGACGTCAGAGGATTTCATTGCCTAAGCCTCCTATAAGCAACAATTTAGAGAATCTGGAAATCAGGAATAACTTTGTTTTGAATATGCATTGCCTTTTCGACTTGGATTGAAATGTTATAAAGCATGCTAAATGTCGCCATTCATCTTTCATTATTACAGCCCCATTAACTTATCTTTGGGGCTCTTTCTCTCGGTTGGTGATAGATTTCCTCGGTTTTGGAATCTGTGAAATCAGGCAATTGAAAAAAGAATTTCTGTCTATTCTCAAATACCAATAGAAAATGGAGAGCTCATTCAAGTGTTAAGGTATGGATATAATTTTGTCTCTGTGAAGATGCGAACACAAAGAGAGGTTTGTACTTCAGTTTTAAGGCTAACATTTCAAGCAGTACAGGTACGAGAAGAATCAATTTTACAAGCCTCATCATGACTACTTTTCTGATACTGTAAGATTTTGTTATTTTTTCAGCCATGAGCCTTAGTACTCTAAAATCAGATTTTATTTATTTATTTATATTTGTATTTTATGTATGCTGAACTTGTGCTCTTGCTGATGGAAAGTGTCGTTTCTTCCATGTTTTCTTTTTACAGTTTAACCTGAAGCGTGGTGGTCAGCGAGTAGCAACCATGCTTATGTATCTAAGTGACAATGTTGAAGGTGGAGAAACCTACTTTCCGAAGGTATTTACCATTTCCCTTGCTAAATTATATTTCATTGCTATCATTTTCTTCCATGAAAAGTTTTGTTCTTGTTTAAAAGATTTTTTTTTTTTTAAATTTCATTGCTACAACGCATTAGTTTTAGTTTTCTTTCTCTTTTTCTAAAGGCCAACCAAGTGATATTAGTTAACAAGACCATTACTATCTGCTTATACAGAAGCGATGCATCAATATTTGTTTATCTGAAAAGAAAAATTTACTTTTACAGATAATTTCGTAGATCTTAACATCCTTTTTGTTCATTTCACTAAAAACCTCTTTTAAGTACTCATCAATTAAACATTAGTCCTCTCTGTCCATTTCACTATCAAAGTCCTCGATTACTCGTTTTACTCAACTCATCATTATATTCCATTTTAATAATGGAACTGGGAATTGATATACTGGAGCACAGCACTATAGATAAACCGGACAGTATCCTCATTTTCCGTTCGAGTTACTGATGTATGACATAGGAAACAAGGCAAGATATGATTAGGGTGAGAATTACTAGCCTAGGAGCTAGCTGGATGGACATGACATGAGCATTAGGATGCAACATTTCTAAACAATTAGTATATGGATATGGAAGGGATACATTCAATAAAATATTCATGGTTAAAATACAATTTTGGTTCCTGGTTTCATTCCCATTTAGTCATTGTACTTTCAAATGTTCGATTCTAGTCCTTGTACTTTGAATAAAACTTAAAATTGGTCCCAATTGTTAGTTTCTTGTTAAATTTTCTAAAAAAAATTAACTTCTATTAGCCTTCTCTCTATAAATTTTGGAAATATGTTTACATTATAACTTTTCTTGCATGGTAATAATTATGATTATTCAACCAATTTCGAAAAATTAACTTCAAACTAACGATAGGGACCAATTTTAAGCTTTATTCAAAGTACATGGACTATATTTGGACATTTGGAAGTACGTGGACGAAAATGAAATGAAACCACCGTGTGGTATTATTACCAATATTTTTTATGAAAAGTAACTTTTGTTTGCTTTTCTACACATGAATAAATTATATTATATAAAGAATTAAGATATGAAAGTATTTTCTCTACCATTGGAACATTGTAAATTCAACTACATTTCTATGTAGACACAAATATTTCAACGTTGAAGTGAAATCTAGTGTTCCATAAAAGACACGTCTTTAAAACGGAAAAAGATCTCATCTTAAACTTCATTTTTGCATCTTCTCATACCAGTACAATAAAGTTTAGGAGTGAGATCTACTCATTTTCTTTCCTTAGTTTTTAGTTTATTTTCCATATGATTTCATGCTTTCATTCATTAATATCCTAGATCCTCGACGTATACATTATAAATATCAATTAACAAATGTTTTTAAATATCAATTAACAAATGTTTTTAGAGAATTTGCAGTGGGTGGAAAATAAGAATTATATAATTGCAAATATAGCACAATGTAAAAAAATTGCAAATATAGCAAAATCTATCAGAGTATATTACTGATAGACATTTATAGACTCTGTTTAATTAGAATCTATCTGATAGACTTCGATTATCATAGTTTATCAGCGATAGACTCTAATTAATCAGAATCAGTCTACTGATAGACTTCGATTATTCAGAGTCTATCAGTGTCTATTGTTGATAGACTCCGGTTAGTCGAAATCTATCGATCAAAGTTTATCAATGATAGTCACTGATAGATTTTGATTAATTGGAGTCTATCAGCAATAAACACCGATAGACTTTAAATAATCAGAGTCTATCACTGATAGACACGGATAGAATCTGACGACAACTTTTTGGTCTTGTATAATTAATTTTGCTATATATGCAATTAGTTTGCAACTGTGCTATATTTGCTATTAATTTGGTCCAATTTGCCATCTATGCAACTGCCCCATGTTTTTATATTTAATATTCTTTTACTTTATCCCTCTACAAACCATGTCTTCCCTGCGTCTTGAGCCTGTGTTATCATGTGTTTCACTAGTTGGACTCTCCAAATCATGTATTCGCCACATTTTTTCCTTAGCATGTTCAAATGTCCTCATCGGACACACATATCAACACTATTACTCTACCCAAAATGGAGAATTAGAAAGAAGAGAAAAGAAGAATAGAGGAAGGTAGGGAAGTTGTAGCATATCCATGGCCATTACCAAAGGCAACTTATATTATACTGATTGACATCAAATGAATGCGGTAAAAGAGGAGAAATTCAGATTTGGGCATCTGCTTGTGGCGTTCTATATTTGGAAAACAAGTGTATTATTTTGACAAATAACCTGCTTTCCAATCTTAGTCATCTCAGAGATTGAAAGTGACATGGTGCTATGGCAATGGCATCTTGCAGGTTATAAAATTATACTTGTCTATTTACAGATTTCTTTTTTTTTTTTTGAAAAATTGAAATTTTTTTACTCAATTTTAGAAACAAAAATATTTTAGTTTTTTTGCAATTTGTTGAATTTTAAAATTGTTTGTAAAAAATAGTAAATTAAAAGAAGAAACTAGTTTTAAACGAGTTTAACGTTTTTACATAAGATTGTTATCAAATTGGACCTTAGAGTATTATTTGATCGTGTTTAAATTGGTAAATATTGCTTAACATAAACTATTGAAGCTGCTTATGTTGGAGGCAATAAAGGAAATTAGGCTAGAATTTAGAATGAAGAGAAAATATGGAGAGAAACTTCTTTGCTATGACACTTTGCTCAGTTGGAGTTTGATACTTACAATGAGTGATAAACGCCACTATCTAAAGGTGTTCAAGAAAGCCTCTTATAAAGTTAATGTCCTAAGTAATAGACGACACCTAGGAAAATTCATCATCCTTTCATATTTCTAAGTTTAACAGCTTCCATTTCTGGCCTGAAATTGAAAGCCGTATCAATGTGGGGGCTTCCCTTTAAAATTTGTCTTTTTGGTCGTATCCAAGTTTCTTGCAAGTGTGGTGACCTAAACTTTCCTTTTGTACGTTTTCTTCAGGCTGGTTCTGGTGAGTGTAGTTGTGGCGGGAAGACCGTCCCAGGGCTGTCAGTCAAACCAGTCATGGGAGACGCAGTGCTTTTCTGGAGCATGGTATGTATCTTTTACCTCTTATGATTTGACTGCTAATTAGTTCCATTTGATAACGATTTCGTTTTCTTGTTTCCTGTTTTTGAAAATTGAGCTCGTTTCCTTCAAATTTCTTTAGAATGGTTTTCATCTTTGCCAAATTCCAAAAACAGAAACAAGTGTATGAAAACTCCTTTTTTAGGTTTTCAAAACTTGACCATGATTTTGAAAACATTTGTAAAAAAAAAAAATAGAAAACAAAACAAAGAAACTCATGAATTGAAGTAGTGTTAATAAGCTTCATTTTCAAAAACTGAAAACCAACAATCAAATAGACCCCGTTTGATAACCATTTAGTTTTTGAAAATTAGGCTTATTTTCTTTAAATTTCCTCACCATGGTTTTCATTTTTGTTAAAGACACACTTGAATTCCTAACCAAATTCTAAAAACAAAAACAAGTTTTTGAAAACTACTTTTTTTAGTTTTAAAAAATTAGCTTGGTTTTTGAAAACATGGGAAGAAGGTAGGTGAAAAAACAAAGAAACTTAGAGTTGGAAGTGGTGTTTATAAACTTAAAAACCAAAAACCAAAAACAAAAAACCAAATGGTTATCAAACGGAGTCTAAATTATTTGTTTTCTTTTGGAGTTAATCTTAAAAGTGGATTGAACCTCTCCAGAGATAACGGGGAGAATGTCAAGAATCGATTCCTCGGTATCCGAGTTATCAAAAAAAAAAGAAAAAAAAGAGCTGTAATAAAAAAAAAAAATAATTCAAGATCATAAACCCAGCAAAAAAGGAAACTCCAAATAGATGGCTGTTGTTTTAAGCATTTTGTTTACATGTGATGGCTTCAGGGGTTGGATGGACAGTCGGATCCTAACAGCATTCATGGAGGTTGTGAAGTATTGGCAGGCGAAAAATGGTCTGCCACAAAATGGATGAGGCAAAAGAGTACTCTGGTACCATAGTTTAAATAAACTTTACAGTTTTCCATTGTATTATTTTGTTACATAACAAGTAATAAATCTATAGAGAGAGAAAGAAAAAGAAAGGGAGAGGCTAATTTAGATAGTGTTTTAACATATCAATAGCACTCACTGTGAATCGATTTATTTAACGAATAATCCAGCATCTGATGTTATTTGCCCCTCCATTGTAATGTGTATTTGGCGAGGTTGATTGAAACTTTGGGGGTAATTTAAATCTTGAATTTTCATAAGTGAATCAATTTATTTCTTCCTTAGAACTTCGTTATTAATGTTACATATGTATAAGACTTTCTTAAATGCAGGGATTAACATAAATTAAAAAGAAATGCTGGAATCAAATAGATAGGAGTGGTTTTTCATCTTATCGTTTTCCTCAATTTTTTTCTATTTATTTTTAAGGAATTACGTGATAATTTTTCTTACTACTCTGATAGGACTTTGAGAATTATTTAGGTGATTTTGAGTTGATTTTAAATGGATCAAGTGAAAATAGTGAGAAATCAAATAGATGATCTAAATTGATTCACTTATGAAATTTTAGGATTTAAATTGATACCATTATTAATTTGAGGTTCTAACTGATACAACTGCAAAATTTAGGAGTATAAATTGATTCGGGCCCTTTTTTTTTGTGGTGAAGTGTGGAAATTCTCTGAATACCCGTTGTATTGTATTTATATCTATTTTCCACATGACTATAATATACAAAATTTTCCAAAATTTTCTTTAAGAACTATTAAGGGATGGTTTAGAAGATGTTAATGTGTGCATTGAAAGCCAAAGGGAGAATAACTCAGGGGTAATTTGATATGCATCCTCAATCAAGAGGTCAAATATTCAAATCTCTCAATCTTGAAATGTTGTTGAACTCAAAAAAAAAAAAAAAAAAAAGTGTAAATTGAAAAATATGTACTTGCACAATAATAATAACGTGTTACACTTCTATTGTTTTGTGCTTCTTTGTTAAAATATCTTCCAATTAAGCTTCAACCTTAGTATATCATGCAAATATCAAGTGCCATTGATTTTCTCGACCATAAACTTCAATAGGTTTGTTTGCTTGGATTAGATTCAATATAATGAGTATTTCATCATCACCATATTTCAAACTATATAACATAACCATCGTTACATTTCAAGTGGTCTTCTCAATTCACAAAAGATAGAGATAACATTTGATTCACAAGAGGTTGGAGCTAGAATGTATTCATAGGCCTTGTCTCTATTTTCTTTTTTTCTTTTATATAATTTAAATTTAAATTATAAAAATGTATATTTTAAAGTTAAGCTATAGAAAAAAATTAGTTTTCTTGACCATTTAATGATTTTATGAATGTATGAATAAAAAGTTCAATAAATATATATTAAAAAAAATTTAAAAATTCGAGGATGAAAATTAGATGGAGACGAAGATGAGAATGAGAACGAGGACAAAGAATATATTATTATTCATATCCCTAACTAAAACTATAGAATCCCACATGGTTCAAGAAAGACACATGAAAAATATTGTTATTCTTAACTTAATATAGGAGTTGGAGTAAGGTAGTTCTAGTATTTTTATTTGAGTAATTGAGAAAGTTCTCAACATGATATAGGAGTTTAGATAGGGCAGCTATAGATTTTTTATTTGAATAATTCAGAAAGTTGGAATCATAGAATATTCTTGCATAGCTAGTATTTTATGTTTTTAATTTCAAATAATCTTATAGTAGTTGATGTCATATATTCCTTTAAAAAGATCTTTTAGATTTAGTATTCCATTTTTTTTTGAAATAGTAATAACTCTGTAATGTTAATTGTTATAACTCATGTAGCTCAAGATGATTTGCACATGTTCTAATTGGCTATTAATGGAATTATGATAATAGGACTTAATTTGCAACAATATTTTGAGTGTGAGAGGTTGATTTGCTGATACTAAAAGTGTGAGAGTTTTTGATTGTAACAATTTTTATAGTTTAAGGATGATTTTTACATTAATATTAAAAAACCAATTTATACCGACAAAGTTGGTAGGTTGTATCAATTAAAACTCTAAACTAATAATTGTATGATCATTAGTTGATCAACGTCGGTTTTGGACTCAACTAACGTCAACCACTGACATGTCGATTTTGATCGGTCGACGGTGGTTGATTGTGGGAATACCCATGGAATCAACTAACCGACCACATGCAAAGATCAATCGGTTTTGGAAGTTTGTCAGAGCTGTGAGATGAGATGAGATAAGAAGAGAAGTGTGTTGATTGGTGGAGAAAAATGTAATCCACAATGGTGCATGGCAGGCGCTGGACTTGGGTGAAGAGAAAGTATGATTAGAAAAAGAGAGAAAGCACTAAAAGAAGCACTTTTATGAAGCACTTTTATCAAGCTATCACAGTGGATAATAACAAAAAAAAAAGTCCACTTTTTGAAGAACCGTTGGCAAAAACGGTGTTAGGAGGGATCTAGCAAAAAGAAGGATAAGGAGAAATGAAAAAGTGAGGAAAAAAAAGAAACAATAAAGTGTTTTTAAAGAAGTCACCTACCCATTAAACCAGCATATTTTCTAAAAAAAAAACCAGCATATTAGATGACTGACAACTTTCAATTGATTTGAGCCTCTTTGGACTTGCGGACTGATCGATTGGTCAGTTTTGCCACCTCGACCAATATTGCTAGGAAAATCTATAGACCAACATCCATTTGATTGATTTCGGTTGGTATAGGCTTGATTCTTCGGTCTGTGATACTCACCCCTATCAATTAAAACCTTGAACTTTCAAACGTATATCAATTTATATCGTCCAATATTAGATTTTGTTTGAAAATATCAATTAAATAAAATCTTTGAACTTTTATAAGTGAATCAATTTAGACCTTCAATGCATCAATTTTCACACAAGTGTAGACTTCTTCAAGTGTTTGATTAACGAAATGGACCATTTTTCAGGGGTTTTTTTAGAAAAGTGGAATAAAAAAACAAAAATATTAGAAAAAGAAAGGAGTTTCAAACTTAATTAGAGATGAAGGGTGTTGCGTATCTTCAACCTACGCGACACCCCCTTTTTTTTTCGTTTTTTTTTCTTTGTTTATTTCTTTATTTTTTTTTTAATTATTATTAGTATATTAAATTTATTTTATTAAATGATTATGGCTTTTTAAAAATATTTGTTTCCATTTAATTTTCCAAATAATCAATCTAATGATTATGTTTTTTTAATAATTGTTTTTTTTTTTAAATTTTAAAGTTTGCATTTTTTAATATATATCTATAATTTAGATGTTTTGAAGTTTGCATTTTTTTTTTGTCTATATCATTTTTTTTTAATACAAAACACCACATATTTAATTTTTTAGCAATATCATTCTCAAGTTAAACATAATTGAGATTTAAAAAAAAAAATGATTATAAGGCAAATTGATAGCTTTTATTTCAAATTTATTATTGTTAGAAATAATTATTAACATGTTTTAAAACATTTTAACTTTATCTCATTGCATTGCATTATAAAATCATATATATTTATTTTAAAAGCAAGTAAACTATATATTTTTTAAGAATAATCATTATTGACTAGCAATTTTAATAAACTATATAATTAATTTAGATCAGTAATTCATTGCATTGTATTATAAAGTAATATATATTTATTTCAAATGGAAGTAAAAAAATATTATTTAAAATGCAATAATGCAAGTAAAAATTCATATACTTATTTTTAAATTAAGTATACTTGAAATTGAAATTGAATTGGAGATGAACATTACGGAAAAAGGGGTGTCGCGTCTGTTCAACCTACGCGACACCCTTCATCTCCAAATAGTTTTGAAACTTCCTTCTTTTTCTAATTTTTTTTTGTTTTTTTTTTCTACTTTTCTAAAAAAAACCCATTTTCAGCTCTTCACTACCTATTTATATTTTTTTTTTAAAGAATAATAATGCTATTTAGACAAAGATGTGAGTTTATTTAATTTTAAATCTAATTAAGGGAAAATAGTCCTTTTGTTCCATGAAAAGGATAAAATATTTGTGTTTGTTTGGTTGACATGGACTGATTTGAGTCTGAAAATTTTAGAATTGTCTTTTTATAATTTATTATTACATATATTTTTTAAAATTATTTTGGTTGGGTATTATAAAATTAAATATTCTTATTCAAAAAGTAGCATATAATAGTAAAAAAGAAAAATATCCAAATAAAATAAAGAGTCACGAGTACGAAAGGGTGATGCATTATTGTTCAATTCATGAAAGAGAACCACTCATCTATTTTCCATATTACGTAAGAAGTGAATTCTATCTCGTAACCATAACTACTGTACATTATAGATTTGAACAATCTCAATAAGAGTTTATATCAAGACATAATATTGATAAACACAAGTACACGGATACCTACTTAAACATATCTCGATTTTATTGAGGGACATCAGGATTTTGTTGTTAAAGGCGAGAGGTAGATTTTTTTTTGGTGTGAACAAAAGAATGATTTAACTTTTTTTTTTCTTTTGGTTTTTGTTCTTTTTTTTTTAGAATAACCTAATTTATGATTTTTAATACAATAAAAGTAAAATTACCAATAACTTTTAAGAGATTAATTAAGGATCAAACTAATTAGACTTCCTTGAAAGATTAAGGAGACTTTGATATACTTTTCCTTTAAAAAAATGAAATTAAAACATTCCCTAACCTTCTTTTTCCTCCCTTTAGTCCCTCATATTGGTACACTTTTAAATCTCTGAATTAATATAGTTCCATATTATTTATATATATATGCTGTCAAAAAGTATACTTTTTTATCATAATAAAAACATATAAATTTATGATAATCAAAGTTTTGAGCAACAAAACCAATTACTCAAAAAGGCAGTAAATATAACATTAAAACAACACCAAGTACCAATCCAACACTAAATGGTTCAAACTTTAAACTTAAAAAAAAAAAAAAAAAATACACCCTTTTACCATCCAAAGTTGAGCTTCATCCTTAATTTTGCTACTAACTTGACCTATGTAACATAAAAACACTTGACCAACAACAACACTAAACTTGTTCTAGCAATTTGGAGAGTTAGGAAGCCTGCATTTCTGAGGCAGCTTCATGGCAAGATTAGGGTCAATGCCAAGAGAAGCAAGAGCTCCCGAGTTCCGGTAGGCGCAGAAACAGTGCAAGTCGGCGCTCGAGAGCGCCATGCAACACATGGCGCTCGGTGGCGGGGGGTTCGGAGGCGTCACCGACGGCCTACATGCCATCAAACCAGCAGCTGACATGTTGCAAATGGTTTGAGCTTCACCCAAACCAATCACAGCAGCCATCAACACCACTGCCAAAGCCACAACCTTCATTGCTCTATTATTCATCTCTCTCTCTCTTCAATTTTGTGCTTTGTTTGTTGGGTTTCTTTTGAGATTTTGAAAGGGTTTTATAGAGAGATTGAAGGGATGTCCGTGAATGAATAATGGTAACAAAAGGATAAAATAGGACACTGTGGTTTCACATGGCTTGTGTTCAAGTTGGGGAAGAGGACAAGTCTCCTTTACGTACAAGGATAGGATTGCTCATTCCTTTTCATTATGGTCCATTCATGTTTTTTATATACAAATGGTGTGGATTTCAATTCAACAATAAATATTGGGAAAGTTTTAATTTTTGTTCTCTCCCTCTATATATATATATATATATATATATCTTGTTTTTCTAGATTTGATCTTGATTTTATGTCATACAATACAATTATATGAGAAATTGCGTTTCTTGCAGGTATAATTTTGATGATATTACATTGAAATGTGACGTATTTTTATTAGTTCTCTCTTATCCATTTATATATATATAGCTAGTTAGATAGGTGGTCACTATAGAGTTTAAACTTATTCTTGCTTTGAGTAATTCATAATATATAGTGGGTTAGATAGGTGTAATTCATGGAATAATAATCCATCTTAGTTCTTTAGGTTCCGTTTGATAACAATTTGGTTTTTGCTGTTTAGTTTTTGGAAATTAAGTCTATAAACGCTAATTTTTCCTTAAGTTTATTTGTTTTGTTATCTACGTTCTTCTCATGTTTTCAAAACCCCAACTCAAATTTTGAAAAATAAAAAAAAAGTAGTTTTCAAAAACTTGTTTTTGTTTTTTAAATTTGGCGTTGTGTCATTAACAAAAGATGCAAATCATGGTAAGAAAATTGAGAGAAAACAAGCATAAATTTTAAAAACAAAAAACAAAAAACCAAATGGGTTATCAAACGGAGTCTTGGTTTTTCACTTTTTAAAAACAATTTAAAAATATTAGTTAAAATTTAAAGTAAAAACAGTTTTTGGAATTTTTGTTTTTTTTTTTTTTTTTTTTTGGAATTCTGTAGATTGAGCCTTCACAAGCTTATTAGTGTATCTATGCCATTTACACAATTTCAATAGGCAAATGAAAAAAAAAAATTATAATCTAATGAAGATTTGGATTCATTATTGGTGCAAAACCCATTTGTTGTTCAATTCCTCTTCATAGTAAATGTGTGTTTGACATGCCATTGAGGACTAAAAATGTAAATTTTTTAAAATTAGTAGCGTTTTGTTTGGTTAAAATTTTAGAGAGTAGTAAAATGTATTATTAATCAATTGAAAAGTGTTTTTTAAATTTTTTTTTGACAATATAAAATTGTTTGAAAAATTCTAAAAGCAGATGAAAAAATGCTTAAAGTACTTCTGAAAACAAATAAAGAAAATGCTTAAAATACTTTTAGATGAAGAATTTATTTATTTATTTTTGCTAAATTACGAGTTTAGTGATCACTGAACTTTAAAAAAGTGTCTAATAAGTCTTTTAAACTTTCAATTCTATACCATCTTTAAATTTTCATCTTTGTATCGAATGAGTTATTGACCTATTTGACATTTTTTTTTAAAAAAATTTACAAACTCATTAGACACAAAATTCAATTGTATATCTAATATATAGATAAATTAGGCTCCATTTGATAACCATTTCGTTTTTTGTTTTTGGTTTCTAAAAATTAAGCTTATGCATACCTACTTTCACCTCTAAGTTTCTTTGTTTTAGTATCAACCTTCTTCATTGTTTTCAAAAATCAAGTCCAATTTTGAAAAAAAAAAAAGTAGTTTTCAAAAACTTGTTTTTGTTTTTAGAATTTTGCTAGGAATTCAAATGGATCCTTAACAAAGATGAGAGCCATGGTAGGAAATTTGAGAGAAAACAAGCATAATTTTCAAAAACCAAAAACAAAAAACGAAATGCTTATCAAACGGGACCTTAATTTTTATACATTTCAAATATGTCATAAATCTACCCAAAACAAAATTGAAAGTTCAGAAATTTATTAGACCTAAAATTAAAACTTCAGATAATAGATACATTTTAAAGTTCAAAAATCTTTTAACATAAACTTGAATCTTTTTTTTTTTTTTTTCAAAGGTGCTTTTATAACAACTACTTTTAACATAAACTTGAAACGTTTCACACATCAGCAACTTCACTAGCTACAAACTTTGAACACTTTTAAGGGTCACCACAAAATAAAAAGATACCCAACAAAATTTAGTCACGTGCAACTAAACATGAGCTAGGACAGCCCCACCTTTGGAGGAAGATTTAGGCTTAGTTTGGGGTTGCTGAAGCTTTTAAAATAATTGCTGTCAGCTGTGCTTTTAAGAAAATCAGCTTTCATAAGAAGCAAATTAGTGTTTGGTAAATTTCCGATTTAAACATGAAAATTCAAGTTACAGTGTTTGGTAAATTAATATTAAATTGTTGTGAAATATGTATAATGACCAAAATAGACATATTTCAATTTAGCATGAGATTGCATTAATATTTACATTGAAATCTTTCCTAAGATAATTAGGTAAATTTATATCATTTATTTTATAAATTATATTTTGTTTACTTCAAGTAAATTGAATATATATATATATATATATATATATATATATATATATATATATATATATATATATATTATAGAAAAAATTTGTGTCAAACGAAATCTAATTTTAGTTTAAATAAAAAAAATTAAGAAAAATAAATTAGAAGCAACCAGTTAAATTTAAAAGTAAAAATAATGAAATTAGATAAGATAAGATAAATTGTGAATAATAATATTTGAAAACCTAAAATATGAAAGGATAGAAAAAAGAATTTTAAATATTGGTTAGTTACACCAGATTTTCCTAAAATCTAAATCCTAAAGCTACTCTCAGCAGCTTTTGCAAACCAACGTGATTGAAAAATTGATTTTCTGTAGATTATTAAAGAATCCGTTTAACCAAACACAAAAAACGGTTAAAATTGATCTACAATCACTTTTTAGGTCTTCAAAATCAACCCCAAACGGGGCCTTAATATCTTCCACAAATTCTAGATAGCTCTAGTTGAGTAAGAACTATATCCAATCAATCTTCCATTCAAGACATCGAGTACGTATAAGTACACGAAACAAATCTAAAGATTCAGGTCTCGTTTGATAACTATTTTGTTTTTAGTTTTTGGTTTTTGAAAACTATTAACTTAATTTTAAATCTTGCTTCCTTCGATGTGTTTCCTTATTTTTAAAAAACTTAGGTCCCATTTGATAATCATTTTACGGTATAGACACTTGTGACCTTCCCTCTATGCCCTCTCGTAATGTTTTTGGTTTTTGAAAACTAAGCTTGTTTTTTTCTCAATTTTCCTACAATAGTCTTCATATTTGTTAAGAAGACATTTGAGTTTTTAGCCAAATTCTGAAAAATAAAAACAAGTTTTTGAAAACTATTTTTTTTTTTTTATAAAAAAATTGACTCGGTTTTTGAAAACATGGAAAGGATGTAGGTAACAAAACAAAGGAATTGTTTGATAGCCATTTGGTTTTTTGTTTTTGGAAATTAAACTTGTTTTCTCTCCATTTCTTTTAGTTTTGTTAAGGACAAAATTCCTAACCAAATTCTTTTTTATTTTTATTTTTTTTAATTAACTACCTATCAAAACTTGACTTGGTTTTGAAAATATGAGAGGAAGGTAGTTAACCAAACAAAGGAAGTTATAAGTGAATTCCTTATTTATTTATTTATTTTGAAATTTCCGTAATTCAGCATATAAATATGTGTTTTTAAGGGATACTTTTTTTTTTTTTTTTTTTTTTTTTTTTTTTTTAAGTTTTTATGGGATACTAAAGCAGGACATTTTTTTTTCATTAATATTATAATTTTGAAACTTTTTATTAAAATATAATAGTTTTCAAACTTATTATTCAAAAATTGTACTTTTAAATTTGCAAAAGAGAATGGCAAGTGAAACAGGCACCACTTTTGCCAAACAACGTAAGAAACGACCATCTCCAGCTGGCTTGTACATCATCTCTTGAAGAGACGATATGTTGACACGTGATGTAGGTTGTCTCTTCAAGAGACAACCTTCAAACGTGAATTTAAAAGAGTATAATATTTAAATAATAAGTTTAGAAATTTAAAAAATTATAATATTAATAAAAAATGTCATAAAGCATGCCATAGGGCATAGATATTGTGAGAAAGAAAGTACAATCTTTTAATAATAAAAAATTAAAAACCAAATCGCTATGAGACAAAGCTTTATATTCTCTTAATTGGAACTCAAACCTCACTTGTATATGTTGTGGACATGAGTCTTCAAAGATGCTTCTCAAATTGTTGCTTGAAAATTTGAAATCACTTCATTGATTGTGAACTTAAACATCTCGTTTATATCCATTATGATAGATTATTGGTCTGACATTTAGAGTATGTTTGGTTTAACTTTTCAAGTGTTTAATTTTGAAAAAAATTCTAGTGTTTGACAATCACTAAAAATAACTTATTAGAAAATGAGATTGATAAATAAACCATTTTGAGGGAAACACTTGAAACCAACCTTTTTAAAAAATAGTCTTTAGTATACAATAACTTGTGTATAAAAAACACCTATGAAGAAATGCAACCAAACATATGAGTGTTTAAATTCTAAACATTTTTTATACAAAATGTTTTTTAAAAAATGCATTCTTGAAAAACATTTAATTTGGAATGTATTCCAAACGGACCACCATTAGATCAAGAAGATAATCAACACAGCAACTAAACACCTTTCTTGCGCAGTATAAAATCCTCAAAGAGGCTTAGTGCTTGGGAGTGATTTTGAAAGGGCTAAAATCACTTCTTTTTTTTTTTTTTTTTTTTTTTTTTTTTTTTTTTTTAATGTTCGAAATCACTCTTAAACATGCCTTTATTCATTCAAAGTCAATGTAATGTTTGATTTTACGCTTATTTTCATATTATCAAAATTGATTTTGAATTATTAAAGACATGTTTTGGAGTGATTTTAAACATGACAAAAGTGATTTTAACCATTTCAAAATCACTCTCAAACATGCATTTATATTGTGATTTTGAATATAAACACTTAAGAGTCATTTTACCCATTTAATCTTGTTTCTCTATTAAACTTATGAGTCATGTAAAATTGAAGGGATGATATCTGTCTACATTACCTATGGAGTCTCGACACATGTTAATTTCTCTGACAACACTTGTTTGATTCAGGACAAGTCACAATCGAGGACGATAGACAAGGTTGATCTCATTGATGGACTTTATTTGCTTTACATTCATGTTGCTTTACCTCCAGCTGAAAGTTTGATTAAAGCCACAACCCTGACATGTAAAGCTTCATTTGATACTTGGCATTAGCGTTTGGGCCACCCCTCTCTTGCTCGGCTTCACTTCTTAAAGGATTGTTTGTCATATTGGTCTCTCGGCTAAACAATGACATTTATCTTTTCTGCTCATAGTCATGTTATTTAATACACTGTGACATTTGGGATCCTTTTAATTAATATCTAAACGACTTAGGTTGGATATTCATACTTTTTGACTTTAGTAGATGATTGCTCTCGTTATACATGGGTCTACCCATCATTACACTTATGATATTGCTGACACTTGTGTGGTTCTTGCTAATATTGACCTTTCCAGCTGTTCCTCCCTTATACTTCTCTTGGTGTTACCATGCAAGGGTTAACTAGGCAGCGGGATTTTTCACTACAATTTATTAATGCAGATTCCTCTGACTTCTTTAACCCCTTTCTTTAATTTGAAACTATATATAGTATATATATTATGATGCTTATTCTCCTTTTAACTGCAAGCTTATTCTGATTATTGTGTTCATAGAATATGAGCATCTTCATTCTTTCATCAGGTAGTGAGGTTTTCTCATTGGTGCAAAGCTATGGATGAAGAAATCGATGCAATGGAGCTAATTATAACTAAAACTTTGGTCTATAGTACCTTTACCTATCAGACATCATGCCACTGGATGCGAGTTTACCGTGTCAAGTACAAATCTGATGGCTAGATTGATTGTTATAAGGCTCGTCTAGTTGTACTTCTTTACAAAAAGAAAAATAAAAAAAGGTATTCACTTTTTTTTTTTTTTTTTTTTTACTTTTCTCCTGTGACCAAGATTGTTACTGTCAAGGTTCTCTGTGAAGGAGTATACAACACTTGTGCGGAAGCGATTTGGATCGAAAACACTTTAATTCCATTAATTTTGGAATAAAAAAACATGGCAACTAAGAACTAAAAACATATAGTGTTGTGTTTACCAACATTTGGAAGCCAAATTGAGCTATTCCTTGGATGAACTTTGATCACGAACGGTATGTAGACCACCTCTAGTGTCTTCTCTGCTATCCTCCGATCTTATAGATGACTTGTGGAAGTCGAATTTGTGATGTATTTTGGAAGGGAGAACTTGAAGTTGAGAGAGAAAAGTCTTGTTCTTTTGAGAGAGTTTTCTTCGAGATCATTAACCTCCCATTTGTTCTTCTTGTTTTCTTTTTAAAGACAAAAAACATGCAACCTTTAACTACAAGAAGAAAACAATTTCATGCTTGGATTAGGTGTGGGCTTATGTGGCTAAATGAGAGCAAAAGCATAATCTTAGTCACACCACACCTCCAAATAATTCATTTGCTTTCAAATTTCTAAAATTCAAAACTAAATGAATTTTGGTTAATTTAAATAAAACTAATTCAAATAATTAATTTTAAATAATTAATTAAAATTTTAATTAATTACATTAATTTAATATCAAATATTAAATTAATAATTTCACCAATCTCGAACTCTCTCAAAACCAATCGTTTGTACATGAATCCCTATTCATATGTACGACATTTAAATCATATTTAAATGTCTCCAATTCTCTCTAATTTATAGTTCAATTCATAATTAAACCAAACACGTTAAGTATATCACATATAATGAACATTAACTCTCTAAATAGAATTTGAACAATTCAAACTCTTTCATCATACTGTTCTAAGGTTTAGTCCATATGAGCTAGCAGGGGGACATAATGGACCTACAGATCATGGTCTCCAACGATCCAAAATTAATCGGTTAAACTCAATTAACCTAGTTAACCAACATTCATTAACTACCGGGACACTCCACTATAGTCCAGTAGTTGCACTCCCTTTACTGTAGATATATTTCTGTCCACCAGATATAACCATGATTAGTAAGTCGATCCTTCACAGGTCATTCGTAAGTACAGCTAGGTCAAATGTCCATTTTACCCCTGAAGTTACCTCTTATTCCTTAAGTCCCACTTATCCTTTAATGAAAATTGGTTTGTGGTCCAACTACCAAACCGAGTCCCTCTCGGGCCAGTGAGAGGGCGAGATCCCTTTGTTTAAGCCCCGGAGTCAGCACTTAAGGGAACAACCTTTCTACTATCCCTAATTCAGGTAGAGGAATTTCATCTTGCAGGACTATGTCCCCAGCTATCTGTCAGGTCTTATCACCAAAATGGTAGGCTTATTGAGTCGGTAATGCTGAGTTACTCTCACCCATGCAAATCAAAGGATAATCCTAAATAAATAGGAGTTCATAGTTAGCTCAGGATTAAAGTCGAGTCACCTAGGTCATCGTATGAAATTAGTCAGTTTCAACAGTAAACGACGTTATAAAGTGGAAAGGACTTATTTCTCGGTCCTAGTCTTATGCAAACTCATTGCGTAGGAAGCCCCCACTCGCATGTCTCCACATGAACGATTCACGATCACATCGTCTGTACTAAATACAAAGTGGGCCGTGTCTCATAGTGTCCCCAAGATAAGGTACCCAGCTCTATCCTTATACTATAGACCATTTTGGCTATTACTCGAACTTGATCCACATTTATTTCTCCACATACAATTCAAGTATTCATATTATAGACAGGGATCTTAGTTTATTGGATTTAAGTTATTTAACGTGCAATTTATTATTCAATAATAACTTTATGAATAAACCTCAATAACAACTTTATTGAACAAGTATATATAAAATTCGTTTACATTCACTATCTATGAGTTTTAGGGCATAAAACCCAACACTCTTAACTTTAGCCACTTCTTTTCAATGGTCACTTGCTCAAATTGATGTGAATATAATAATGCATTCCTTAATGGTGATTCGTTTGAAGAAGTCTACATGTCGCCTTACCTTTGGGCTATATAAGTTTAATGCATCTAGTAAGGGGGACAACCTAGTTTGTTGTTTAAACAAGTCTATATATGGGCCGAAACAAGCTTTTTGCCAATGGTTTGTTAAATTTTCTACTGCTTTGCTAAAACATGGTTTTGTCTAGTCTAAATCAGACTATTCTTTGTTCACTCATAGTATTGACGCCACCTTTAACCTTGCTTGTTTATGTGGATGATATCTTGTTTAAGGGTCATTCTCCTCAAGCAATTGAATCTGTTAAAGATACGCTTCATTTACACTTTATGCTTAAGGACTTGGGCTCTGTTAAATACTTTCTTGGACTTGAATTGTCGCGGTCAAAACAATGTTTATTCATGTCCAAACAGAAATATTATCTTCAAATCCTAGAAGACACGAGCTTTCTTTGATGCACAACCAACTTTATTGCCAATGGATCCCAATCTCAAGCTTTCTAAACAAACGACACTCCTTTGTCTTCAGATGATTCAATTTGTTATGGTCGATTATTATATTTGCAACTTTCATGATCAAACATCTCTTTTATAGTTCACGGTTCAAGTCAGCTCTTCAACAACCCACTAATACTCATTTAAATGTTGCTTACCATTTCCTAAGATACCTTAAGAAATCACCTGGACAATGTGTGCTTGTTGTGCAAATTGCTCATTGCAAGTGTACGAGTCAAGTTTTAATATAGTGTGGAAATTAATACGGATGTTGTCCTTTAGATTGAGTTTCTAGTCATTCAAGTATCACAAATACTATCGCTCAATTTTATTTAGAGATAAAAACGTGATAAAAGATTGAATTCAAATAACAAAAGCTAAGAGACTGTTTGATAACCAATTCATTTTATGTTTTTGGTTTTTAAAAAACAGATCTATTTGGTAAATAACTCATTTTATTGTTTTTGAAATTCTAAAAATGTTTTTAATATAATGAAGGAATTTGAAAAACGAAAAAAAAAGTTTCCAAAATCCGGTTTCTGTTTTTTTTTTCTTTCAATTGTGGCGCCACCCCTTTCTTCAGCTTTCATGTCCAACAGCGAGAATCTATTTCTTTTCTTCTTCTTTTTTTTATATGGTTGAATTTAACCTGAAACGTTTTTAATATTGTTTTAATTATGTTTAAATTTTATTCAAGTAGATTGTATATATATAAACTACTTTATATATATAAAGTAATTAAAATTTGGATAATTGTAATGGGTGGCAAAATTAGGGTAAATAATTGCAATTTTAGCAATTTTTAAAAATATTTGCAAATATGGCAAAATTTTTGAATTAATTTTTTATATCCCTATTTTGCCCTTGCCCTTAATTGCGCGCGCATCTGGTCGATTTTCCTCCTTTATTTTTGTTTTGGTAGGTTTCTATCTGATAGAAAATTTTTCTATCACTGATAGATTCTATCAGTGATAGGAAAACTTTTTATCTGATAGAAAATTTTTCTATCACTGATAGAATCTATCGGTGATAGAGAAAGTTTTCTATCACTGATAGAAATCAAGAAAAAAAAAGAAAAAGAAAAAGGATGAGCGAAAGCAAAAGTTTTTTCTATCACTGATAGAAACACTTTCTATCAGTGATAGAAATCTTTTATCACTGATAGAATTAACTTTCTATCACTGATAGAAGTTTTCTATCAGTGATAGAAATTTTTTTCTATCACTGATAGTATCAGTGATAGAAACACTTTCTATCAATGATAGATAGAATTAACTTTCTATCACTGATAGAAATTTTTTTCTATCACTGATAGATTCTATCAGTGATAGAAACACTTTCTATCAGTGATAGAAGATTTCTATCACTGATAGAAACACTTTCTATCAGTGATAGAAATCTTCTATCACTGATAGAATTAACTTTCTATCACTGATAGAAGGTGATAGAAACACTTTCTATCAGTGATAGAAATCTTCTATCACTGATAGAATCTATCAGTGATAGAAACACTTTCTATCAGTGATAGAAATCTTCTATCACTGATAGAATTAACTTTCTATCACTGATAGAAGTTTTCTATCACTGATAGAAATTTTTTTCAATCACTGATGGAATCTATCAGTGATAGAATCACTTTCTATCAGTGATAGAAAGTTAATTCTATCAGTGATAGAACTGATAGAAAGTGTTTCTATCACTGATAGATTCTATCAGTGATAGAAAAATTGACAACATTGCTTCTTGACTTATCATGTTCTTTGTTTTGTGGTAAGTTAACGAATGGCAAAGAAATGAACTGATAGAAATCAAGAAAAAAAAAAGAAAAAGAATGAGCGAAAGCAAAAGTTTTTTCTATCACTGATAGAATCTATCAGTGATAGAAACACTTTCTATCAGTGATAGAAGATTTCTATCACTGATAGAAACACTTTCTATTAGTGATAGAAGTTTTCTATCACTGATAGAAATTTTTTTCTATCACTGATAGAATCTATCAGTGAAAAAAACACTTTCTATCAATGATAGAAATCTTCTATCACTGATAGAATTAACTTTCTATCACTGATAGGAAATCTTCTATCACTGATAGAATTAATTTCTATCACTGATAGAAAATTTTTTCTATCACTGATAGAATCTATCAGTGATAGAAACACTTTCTATCAGTGATAGCTATTATTAGTGATAGAAATCTTCTATCACTGATAGAAAGGGTTTCTATCACTGATAGATTCTATCAGTGATAGAAAAATTTACAACATTGCTTCTTGACTTATCCTGTTCTTTGTTTTGTGGTAAGTTAACTGATAGAAATTAAGAAAAAAAAAAGAAAAAGGATGAGCGAAAACAAACCGAAGACGAACGTGCCGAACGAACAAATCGGGGAAGACGAAAGAATCAGAGAAGACGAAAGAAGACTGATAGAAAAAATGAGAAGCCTGATAGAAGAGATGGAGAAGTTGATAGAAGAGATAGACGGTTCAGGGTTAAAAAAAGGACATTTTAGTAAATTCACATTCCAAAACTTAAAATTTTGCCATTTTTGCAAAATTTTTTACCGGCCCGCTAAACTTGCAAATATTTTGGGCCGGTTTGCTATATTTGCAACCGGCCCTTAAAATTTCTATTATCTAATTTAACAATGTATTCAAACTTAAAGGCAATTTTCTTAACTAATTATTATATTAGAAGAGAATTGTTGGGATGAAAATTAGCTTGAAATATATATTTTTATTTAAAATCTAAGAGTAATATTTAAATTAGATTTAAGCCTAAATACTATTTCTCACTCTAGATTTCAAAAAGAAATTTATTTCATGTAAAGTGAACTACTGTTTTTTTATTGTCATTTATTTTAATTTGATAACTCACGTGTTAATTTGTAATTGATCTCAAATTAAAGAAATAATTTTGTCATTCAATTTAAAACAGTGATGCAATGATTTTTTATTGACCAAAATTTCAAATTCAAAAACTATTGTTTAAAAAAATTTATACGATTTTATATAAATGTTAACATGGTATTTGTTACTTTGTAAGTTTTAGGCATATTTATTTGTATTGTTTTATGAAGATACAATTTTAAAACAAATTGAAAACAAAATCATAATTTTATAATTACGGTATATTAGATAGAAAAATATTGTAAAAGTGTTTGATTTCTTTTTTTTTTTTATCAAACTTTATTTTGAATTTTTAAAAACAGAAATCAAAAAACAGTTATCAAACATGGTGGTTTTTTGTTTTTAAAAAATAGAAAAACAAAAATCAGTTATCAAACATATATGGTTTTTGTTTTTTAAAAACAGAAAACTAAAAATAGAAAACCAAAATCCAAAGACCAAAAACAAAAAATTGAAATGGTTATCAAACGGGGCCTAAATAATTAGGAAAGTTCGAAACACATCTTAGGGAGTTGATTTCTCCAATTGGAATTATAAATTAATCAAATTGAATGTATTTGACAACTTGCAATATTCCATAAGTCAAGGACCCTAGGATCATAACTATCTGTCCCGAGCATAGTTACTTCTCATGCAATTTAAGAATCCAATATATATTCCTATCTAGATTCGTTACTATGCAGGACCTCAAGTGGGGGTGAACAAAAAAAATCGAAAAATCGAGCCGTCTGACCGAACCGACGTCAGTTGGTCAGTTTTTTCTTTAATATTTTCGGTTAGGGTATTTTTTTTTAAAAAAATTAATTTAATTTAATTTTCTGTCGGTTGGTCAGCTCGCCTAAAATGATGAGAACCGATTGAACCGACCGAAAAAAAAAGAGTAACGTTAGCATGTCTGCGAGTCGCTACAGACAACATTAATTGTGCTGTCTGCAGACTTGGATGGTCTTCCCAAGAATTTTATTTTTTAAAAAATGAAAACTCTTATTTATTTTTTTTTCTCTACTTTCTTCTTCTCTCATTTCCTTCATTTCTCCCTCATTCTTTTGTCATTTTTCCTTCTTCTTCTTTGGTTTCTTTTTCTTCTCCTCCCGGTTTTCATTTTTTCTTTTCTTCTTCATTTCTTTTCCGTATTTTCTTTCTTCTTATTATTTTTTTATCTACTTCTTCTTATTTCTTTTTTTCTTTCCTATTTTTTTAATCTTCTTCTTCTTATTTCTTTTTTTTTTCTTTCCTTGTCTTTATCTTCATCTTCTCATTTCTTATTTCGTTCCTTTTCTTCATCTTTTTCTTATTTCTTTGTTTTTTCCTTTCCTTTTTTTTTGTTGCTCTTCTTCTTCATTCACTTCATGGAATTCTTGAAACTTTTTTTTTTCCAGATTCTTGAAGCCGACCATAACCGACCATAACCGACCGACCTTTGGTGTAGTCGGTCGGTCGGCGTCACCAACACATCAAGAATCGACGACCATCGACCGATTGAAATCGAATGGTTGGTTTTTGACATCAATTTTGGTCAAAAATCGACCTCGACCGACCGCTACACACCTTTAACCTTAAGTTCAATCCTTTTAAGTTCCTTAGTCATGCTTTTAAGTACTAATCTAAATCTCCTCTTCTGAGCGTAAGATTCAGAACAATCAACAAGTAATCTATGACTAATTGATCAAAAACATTTAGCAAATAAATACATGAATGGAATTCAAGCATGATAAAATATTCAATCAATTAATTCATAAAACCAATGGCTACATAAATCCCTAAGAATGAAATGTTTAGCTATGCATAATCACAAAAAGTCATTATATCGATTTTCTGTCTCGAGCTCAATCTCCACGATCCCCAGCCTTGAATATGTGAAATGTGAAATGCCAACTTTTCCCTTTAGAAATTCCCCTTTTTGGTGCACTAAAACCGTAGTTTAAAAAAAAACACGCTACAAATAGCGTCTCAATGCTATTCCCTATTCCCTCAACCTTTCAAACTTCAATTCTTTCTTTCTTTATATGCTACCTCAATTTACCTTTAATAAGTCCGATTTTTTCAATAACTTCTTCAAGGTCTCGATTTCACTCCAAATGCTCAATTTCTACAAAATATAAATAATTGTGTATGAAAATAGTCAAATAAGTCTCATGACTAACAATAAATCAATGGTATAAATAGTTCACCATGTGTGCCATCAGTGCTTATCATGCCATCCTCTGTATTTCAACTCAAGTCAATACTATAGAAACTGAACAGAGATATAGAAATGTATTTTGCTGTCTCTAATAAATACAAGGCATTCGTTATCGACTTTTGTTTTTTCATGGGTGATTCCTTAACATCTTGAGATCATTAGTTGAGCCTTAATTTTCTCTTGGACTGGTGGAGAGGTTGATGATAAATATATAGGGCCCTTGCATCGATCACAGTGAATTACATACCATTAATATGTAGTACTAGAAAGGCTTTACCGTCTTCTATATTGACTTCTTTAATGATCAAGTTGGGTGTTTTGGATGTTCACACTCCAACTTAAGAGAGAGTATTACTTCATCTGTATCAGTTACACGATATTAATTATGTTATTATTGTAATAATTAATTGATAAATTTTTGGTTAATCTTTTTTGAGTACATCAACATTTTGGGTGGGGGATTTGAACCTCTGATCTCATGGTAGAGAGTACATGCCAATTACCGCTGAGTTAAGCTCGCTTTGGCAAATTTTTGGTTAATTTGTTAAGTTATTACAATACGATTATTTTAGGGCTGCTTGTACTAATAGCAAACCCAACTAAAATAATAGCAAAATTAACAATATATTAAAGTATTTGCAAAAATGGCAAAATTTAACATCCTGCCCATCTAAATTACTAAAACGCTCATCTAGAATGATTACCCAACCCATGCAGTCTATTTTTTTTCATTCTTCTCGTTTCTATCAAGTACTCTATCATTGATAGATTCTATCAGTGATAGAATTCCATCATTAATTAATAAGATGGAATCTATTAATGATAGAATTCTATCACTTATAGATTCTATGAGTGATAGAATTCTATCCATTATTTCTATGTTTTGTTTGGAATTTGCTATTGTTTTCTGTCACAGATAAATTTAGTAAGCTGATTGGTTGTAGTTGTTCAAATTAGGCGATAGAAGATTTCTATCATTTGTTATAGGTAATTTTAGACCACACAGATGCACAAGGAGCTGACGAGGACAATCAGGCAGAGGTAGGACCAAAAGACCGACCCAGAGGAAGACCGGACCAAAAGGTCGGGCCAACATGGCCCGACCCATATGGCCGGCCTCGGCAAAAGGCCGAGGCCGACCATTCGGCCCGCTTGCGTGGGCCGAGCCCAATGACCCCTTTTCGGTCCCTGATGTCCTGGATCGCCCCGAATCACCTTGGTTCCGCCTGGTTCGTCCCGAAACACCTCCGAATTCCTAAAAACCCTAGGAGGGCAAACATGTATAAAAATCCCTCTTCACCACGGAAGAAGGGTTCCGAAACTCTATTCTCGACTTCTCCTTTTGCTCTCTAGCTTCTCCTCGATTTTCTGACTTAGGCATCAGAGGCAGTGTGGCCTACACCACACTGGTGTGCAGCGGTTTTTGCTGGTCTTGCAGGTCACGTCTTCCCCAGCTTCTACAAATTCACTATTGGTGTCACGTGAAGGTCAACTGAGTCCTAACTTCGGATTTTGACATCAACATCATTGATATCAAAATATATCGGTGATATAGAACCTTCTATGAGTGATTTTCTATCCTTTTATCAGTGATAGAAATATAGATTTCTATCAGTGGTAGAAAACTATCTTTCTGTCGCTGATAGAATTATTAGATATATAAATCTTCTATCATTGATAGAAAGTTATTTCTATCACTCATAGAAAACTATCATTTTTGTTTATATATATATATATATATATATATATATATATATATAAAAGAAAACTATCATTTTTGTTTCTATTACTTATGTCACTGATTTTGTTTTTATAAATCTGGAAGCAAAACAACATGGAAATTGAACCGGAAGAAAAGAAAAACACAAAGCGGAAGTTGAAATTTAAAGAAAGGAGACCTTAACAAAAAAAAAAAAAAAAAAAAACAAACAAAAACAAAAGATATGTACAAAATTTTATCGTAATCAAATACACTATTGGTTTCTATTAGCGATAAACTTCTATCAGTGATAGAAATCTATCACTGGATTTCTATGATTCTATCTGCGATTTCATCAACGATAGATTTCTATCCGTGATAGAAATCTATCACGGATAGAAATCAAAATAGGGACAAAACGAGAATTAAAAAAAGTGATTTAAAAGTTTTGCTATATTTGCAATTTTTTTTTTTTTTTTATAAAACTTGCTATATCTACAATTAACCATTAGAATTTAGTCATCCGTTACAAATTTCCATTATTTTTGTACTATTTTTCTTATTTATAGTGGAGGGATTTTCTTGTTCGATGTATTCAGAGTTTAATTCAATAAAAATTTCTTCCCTCATTTAGAGTGTTGGAAGTAAACACCTGATAGCCAAAGCGAGCACAACTCAACAGTAAATCTTAAAACTTATTCTACTTCACTCCATACACTTTTTAGAACTTTTTAGTAAATACTTTAGAATTTATTCTACTTCACTCCATATATCCTTTTATGTGTCCAAATATAAACTATGTAAATCTATAAAAAAAAATAGCTCGAAATGTTTGTGTGGCATTAGCTAAAAAAAATAATAAATTACAAAAACCTTTTAAAGAAGATTATTAATATTATACATAAACTATGTAAATCTATAAAAAATAGCTCGAAATGTTTGTGTGGCATTAGCTAAAAAAATAATAAATTACAAAAACCTTTTAAAGAAGATTATTAATATTATACATAAACTATGTAAATCTATAAAAAATAGCTCGAAATGTTTGTGTGGCATTAGCTAAAAAAATAATAAATTACAAAAACCTTTTAAAGAAGATTATTAATATTATAGTCAATTTAAACCTAGCTCGATAGTTGGAATAGTTACATCATTCTTTAGGTAGTTTGATCTCCTATTCCAAAAAAAAAAAGAGTATTATTATTATATTTCTTTATTCATTTATTATTCACCTAACTATATGGAGTTGGTATAAAAACTATGTCCTTATTAAAACCACACAGATCCAAAATAAAATAAGCCCCACCCATCTCATCCCATTAAACAATATACATTCCTAAAATTGACCGTTGATGATAAAAAAAATATATATAAAACTCGGTATAAAAATTGGCCTTTGCAAGTGCCACTGCCAAGTCTGCCAAACATAAACACTCATTTATCTGCAATCCTCAAATTTAACCTCGATGTAGTCGAAAAGAATAAAAAGTCGAAATAAGTCACCTCAATGATAATTGATATATATCTTCTTCAATTAAGAGGTTAAAGGTTCAAAACCCTTACTTTTAATGTTGTTAAACTAAAATAAATAAATAAATAAAAGATCATTAAGTAATGTGAGACAAAGAGTATACAAATTTTGCTTTGGGTTCTTTCTCGTTCTAACTTTTCAACATCAATTTATCTTTAGAGTCAGTTGCAAGGATAGCAATATGGACCAAAGTAATTGTAAATCTAGCAACCCACAAAAAAATTTGCAAAAATTGCAAAATCTGATGGTCTGCATGTTACATTTACTAAAATGGGGAATTGTGCTAAATGGCTACAAAAAAAAAGCGGGCTTGATTTTTGGCTACGGAAGTTTGGTATTTGCAGGCGTGGCTACCGGAATAATAGGAACCGTTTTCCTGAATGTTTTTGGACGTTTTTACCCATGGTATATACGACTATATACAAACGACCCTAACGTCCGTTTTTGTTACACGCACGTTGCTCGGCTTTTTCTTGCGCGCTGGGTGTATCCCGGTTTACACGGGATTTGGTCCCTTTATTGCGCTCTGGATGTATCTCTATTTACACGAGATTTTGGGGGGCGGTCTGTTGTGATCTGTTAAGGACTACCTACTGTTTATGCGTAGGTAGTTTCCAACGATTATTTATTTATTCCTTCACATTGTTGCCCCTCATATAAATGTCATATTGTATTATCTTTTTGTTTTATATCACGATCACATTGCGACAGTAATTTTCCGTCCTAATCTAACATGGCAACAGTTCAACATGTCACGATTTTGTTTGGTGGTGTCTGGAGTGTTGGGGGTATTTACAGTGATTTCAAGTCCGGAAGCGTGGATGTTAGAATTGATTTGAGTCTCCAAGAGTTTAAAGTATGTCTGGCGAAATACCTTCAGCTCCAGGACGGTAATATGATTACTCGGCTAACACTCTTCAGGAGCTGGTCGAATAACCCAATTAACATAATCATTTCTGAGGACAGAGATGTTTTTTGGATGGTCAACGGTTTTCAAAACGGTACATACAGGGGGTGTTGTATAGTCGTTGACACCCCGGGGGTCAATACTAGTATACACCCTATGGGGACAGACGCGGGGACATCCCCTAAAATCCGTTACCTTATTGCAAATATAATGGAGGGGGAAGGAAGAAACGAACCCCTAAAATCTCGGGATTGCAAGGAAGAAACGAACCCCTAAAATCTCGGGATTGCAAGGAAGAAACGAACCCCTAAAATCTCGGGATTGCAAGGAAGAAACGAATCTTTCTGTTGCAAATATAATGGAGGGGGAAGGAATCCGTTACCTTATTTCAAATTTTTTGGTACAGGCCTCACGTAGAAGAAGAAAGGGTTGAGCATGCAATACGTGTTCGTCGGCGTACAGGATGAAGGTCGCGGGGACGGCAGGGGGGGCGTCGACGTGATGCGAGAGGTAGGTAGCGATATCCACTATGGTTGGCGGTGGGAATGCAGGTTTTTTTGTGTCATAATTACGTTTCTTTTTTGTTTCTCAAATTTTCGGAGGTTTTAGGTGCATGTAGTAAATATGCAGATGGACAGGAATGTTGTTCCTGATCAATGGAGTTCAGAGGTGTTTCTCTCTACTGACGGGGTGGTTGAACTTTGTACTCATTGTCCGACAAGGTATTTACTCCTATTCCCGGGAACAACTAGGGTCTTTGTACTCATTGTCCGACAAGGTAGTAAATATGCAGATGGACAGGAATGTTGTTCCCGATCAACATTGCAGCAGATGTGTTATAATTCCGGTTTCTTAATTTTTTAGAGGTTATTAGGTGCAGGTAGTAAATATGCAGATGGACAGGAATATTGTTCCTGATCAATGGAGTTCAGAGGTGTTTCTCTCTACTGACGGGGTGGTTGAACTTTGTACTCATTGTCCGACAAGGTATTTACCCCTATTCCCGAGGAACAACTAGGGTCTGGTACATTTGGGTTTCAAAATAGTTGTGTGTCTTTTTTATTTTCGGATTTTCAAACCTCCTAAAATGTCTCCAACTATTTTTAGGGGTGTTTTTTTATCTCTCTTAAACTCTGATTTTGGTTTTAAACGTTAACAACACGTTAGGAAGTTTGTTGAGGGGCATTTTTGTCTTGTATAATTAGGGAATTATTAATTAATAAATGGTTTAGCCATCTATTTAATTTACAAACGTTTGTAGCCATTTTTCAAGCCACCTTTTTATTTGTAGCCATTTTTCTTGTTGCCCCTTTACTAAAATACCCTTTCAGATTTCCTATCACACTGATAGAAAGTTTTTCTATCACTGATAGATTATTTTCTATCACCGATAGATTCTATCAATGATATCAATGATAGGTATTTTTTTATCAATGATGGAAAAATTTTCTACCACTGATAGAAGATTTCTATCAATGAGAGATATTTTTCTATCAATGATAGAAAGATTTTCTATCACTTCTATCAGTGATAGAAATCTTCTATCAATGATAGAAAAGTTTCTATCACTAATAGAATGTTCTAACACTGATAGAAAGTTTCTATCACTGATAGAAAAATCCAACATACAATAACGAAACAACAAGTTTCTATCACTAATAGAAAGTTTTTCTATCACTGATAGAAAAACTTTATATCAGTGATAGAAAGTTTCTATCATTGATAGAATGTCTTTCTATCAACGATAGAAAAGTCATGATAGAACATAACAACTACAAAAACATATAGAATGACAACAATTACCAAACAACTAACAAAACAATATGATATCAGAACACCAACACTTATAGAAACTTTCTATCAGAGATAAAAAACTTTCCATCACTGATAGAAAGTTTTTCTATCCCTGATAGATTCTATCAGTAATAGAAAGAAATTCTATCAGTGATAGAAAGATGAACATTATAAACCAAATAAAGAAATTTACTTAAACAAGGTTTTCAATCGTGTTGTTTAGTTTTCAATCTTCTATCAGTGATAGGTGATAGAAAGATGAACATTATGAACTGAATAAAAAAAATTACTTGAACAAGGTTTTCAATCATGTTGTTTGGTTTCTGATAGAAAAGTTTCAATAGTGATATAGAAAGTTTTTCTACCACTGATAAAATCTATCAGTTTCAATAGTGATAGAAATTTTTTCTATCACCGATAGATTCTATCAATAAAAAAAATGAGGATGAAGAAGATGCGTGCCAATCAGGGGCAATTTGGAAATATAAAAAAGTCATTTAAAAATTTTGCCATATTTGCAATTATTTTAAAAACTTGCTATATTTGTCATTATGCACCATAATTTTTCCACCCATTACAATTATCCTTATCTTTATTGGTAACTTTAATTAATTATTCACTCTATTTGTTTTTTTTAAAGATACTTGTAGGACTCGTTTGATAACATTTGTATTTTCTGTTTCTCATTTTTTTAAGAAACAAATATATTTGATAACCCATCTCGTTTCTTATTTCTAAATTTTTAGAAACGTTTCTAAATGAGGGAAATTTGAGAAACTACACAAAGTAGTTTCTCAAAATGTGTTTTTGTTTCTTTTTCATGTTTCATGCATGATCCAATTTCTCTCTCTCTTTCTACACTCATCTCTCATCTTCTACCTTTTATTTCTCTCTCTTACATCATCCTTTTTTTACTAATAATTTTTTTTCTCTTCTTCCATTTCCTTTTTCCTTTCCTTTTATTATTATTTTTTAAATTTTCATTAACAAGCTTTTAACCATTATTTTATATTTAACTTTCTATTATTTTTCGTTAATTTTGGTAGAGTTTTAATTTCTTTTTACTAAATAAATAAATTAATAAGATATTTCGTATTTGTCATTAATTGTAAAAGAAAAAAAAAATCTTCTTTGTAGCTCATTTTCTAATTTTTCTTGTCTCTATAATGGGCTAATGAGTATTTTTAAACAAAAATAAAAATAAATTTTGTTATTGAATTTAAGAAATGTGGGTATGCTTGATTGTCTAATCTTAAATAAATGTCGTATTACCAACACACAAAAAAATATATTTGAATAGCATGTTTACAAAGTTAATGGTTGTTAAAAGTTTACAAAGTTTATGGGACAAACCAACATCGTTTAAGATGAATTGGTTGGAGCTGTGAGATATAACATATTGCAGATCAAATTTTAACAATGTTAAAGAATAATTCTTTTTTTCCTTAATTTTGCATTGTGGCTGAATAAATGTTGTAAACTCTTTATAATAGTTTTTATATTTATTTTAATCCATGTTATATTATTTTATTATATTATATATACCCAATTTTATTTGAACTTAAAAAAAAGCAAAAGATGGTTACCAAACACATTTTTTTTTTTAAGAAACAAGAAATAGAAATAATTATCAAACATGTTTTTGTTTTTAGTTCTTAAAAAATATGAAACAAGAAACATAAAACAAGAAATAGGAAACGAGAAATGGGAAGCAAGAACGTTATTGAATAGGACCGCAATTTTCTTTTTTTTTTTTAACATTTTACTAATCATCAAATAACTAGCAACAAAACCCTTGTTTATGTATTGTAAAAAAAACACTTGTTTGGGTTAATTGTTTTATTAAATAACTTACTAATAGAAAGGCAAGGAATATATATATGTACTTACGTAAAAGTTTCGAAACTAAAATAAGATTTGATTGTATATAAATCTTTAAGAAAAAAAATTGATCAATTAAAATAAAATTCTCCTGGTAAGAGAAAAAAACTATCAACGATATTCAATTTAAATTCAAGTGATTGCGAAATAAGATAGTTAAAACTTAAATGTATTGTCAAGCATAAAGGCATAAAGCATGTGTTTACGATCAAAAGGTCGTGAGTTTGAATCCTCCATCCTCAAATGTTGCTGGACAAAAAAAAACAAGATAAATCTGCACACCGGTGTGGTGCTTGCCACACTGCCTCCGATGCCTAAGTCAACAGATAGTAAGATGAGAGAAAGCTCTCGATAATTCGGGATTCCTTCTTCAATGACGAAGAAGAGTTTATATACTAATCTTAAACTAACATCTAGTATAGATATTGGTTAAGTTAAATCATATAATACAGATCTAGACATAGGTGGGTGAATAAGATATCAATTATCATCGTAAACTCCACGATTCAAATCTCTCACCTCATATGTTTTTTATATATAAATCTTTCAATCTCATGTGTGGTAAAAGAAATTATTATCCCCAATGTTGAAGGTTTGATCTCACCCTCGTGATTCTTAAACTAAAAAAATAAAAAGTTAAAACATAAATATAATACATGATTGCACAATTACTCATTTAATTTAGTTTTTAAAAAGGAGAAACCAGGCGCTTCACACGTTAGGGGAAAATAAAAGGATATTAAAAAAAAAGCTCTATAAAAATTGCCTGTCTGCCACTGTTTATGCTATAAATAATTCCCCATCATATCCTTTTAAATTTCACATCTCCGTTTTTCCCCCTTCCAAAACAGAGTACCGCCGGCAGCCGGAAAAAATGGGTTCGGAAACAATCTCCGGCGACCACCATATCCTCATGCTTCCGTTCATGGCCCACGGCCATCTCATCCCCTTCGTCGAACTCGCCAATTTCATCCACCGGCGATCCTCTGTTTTCACCGTCACCATCGCCAACACCCCCTGCAACATCAAATACCTCCGCTCCACCGTCTCCGCCGCCGCCGCTACCAAAATCCGCCTCGCCGAGCTCCATTTCTCGAGCTCCGACCACGGCCTCCCACCCAACACCGAGAACACCGACAATCTCCCTTTAGACCAAATAGGCACTCTGTTTCACTCCTCCGCCGCCCTCGAACTCCCCTTCCGCCAACTGATCTCCGACATCACTGAAAAAGACGGCAAGCCGCCGGTGTGTATAATCTCCGACGTGTTCTTTGGGTGGTCGGTGGCCGTCGCTAGAAGCTTCAACATTCCGATTTTCGGTTTCACTACCTGCGGTGCTTACGGAACTCTGGCTTACTTCTCTCTCTGGTTGAATATCCCCCACCGCTCCACCGCTGCTGACGAGTTTCCCATCCCGGGGTTCCCGGAACGCTGCCGTTTCCACCGCTCCCAGCTCCACCGGTTCTTACTCGCCGCCGACGGCACCGATTCCTGGTCCAGATACTTCCAGCCGCAACTCTCCTCTTCTTTGCGCTCCGATGGGTGGCTCTGCAACACCGTCGAAGAAGTCGAGTCTTTCGGATTGAAGCTTTTAAGGGATTACATCAAAATCCCCGTCTGGGCAATCGGCCCGCTCCTCCCTCAAAGCTCCGGCCGCCGGTGGGGGAAGGAGAAAGATTCCGGCGTGGATATAGAAAATTGCATCAACTGGCTGAATTCCCACCGGAGAAACTCTGTTCTGTACATCTCGTTCGGATCTCAGAACACAATCAGCGAGACCCAGATGATGGAATTGGCTCACGGATTGGAGGAAAGCGGGAGGGCGTTCATATGGGTGGTGAGGCCGCCATTGGGGCACGACATCAAAGCAGAGTTCAGAGCGGATCAATGGCTGCCGGAGCGATTCGAGGATCGAATGAAGGAGGCGAATCGAGGATTGTTGATCAGAAACTGGGCACCCCAATTGGAGATTCTGTCGCACGAATCGATCGGGGCGTTTGTGAGCCATTGCGGGTGGAATTCGACGGTGGAGAGCTTGAGCGAGGGGGTGCCGATGATCGGATGGCCGATGGCGGCGGAGCAGGCGTACAACTCTAAGATGCTGGTGGAGGAAATGGGGATGGGAGTGGAGCTGGCGAGGGGAAAGGAGAGTGAGATAAAGAGAGGGAAAGTGAAGGAGGTTATAGAAATGGTGATGGGGGAAGGTGGGAAAGGGGAAGAGATGAGGAAGAAAGCCGCCATTGTTAAGCAGAAGATGAGAGGAGCAGTGAAGGATGAGGAAGAAAAGGGTTCATCTGTAAAGAGTTTGGATGAGTTTCTTGGAATGATTGGATCCAAGAGAGAGAAGACAATTGAGTGAGTGAATCCCAATGTTGGGGAGTTCTTGGGAAGTGTGGTGGCATCACATGTGGATGTGGTGGATTCATCCGACAGAATCTGAATATAGTTCAACTAGTCGTGTTTGATTGTCTCCATTGCATTAGTTAATTGTATTGCAAAATGACAATTCCAACTTACAATAAGAAAAGATATCAATGTTGTGTTCTTTTTAAATCATGGTTTTTTAATTTTCTTTTCATTCTGATTTTTGAACTTTCAACTCTCGGTTTTGGTTCTTAAACCTTCACGTTTGTTCTATTTTGCTCTCTATACATTATTATTATTATTATTTTAACAAATTAATGATATAGTTTTGAATATGTATATTAACATATTAACATAAGCATGATTTCAAACAACATAGATAGGGATGTCCGTTTTTCTCGGATAGATATTTGACCTTGATGGGACATGGAATCTTCATTTATTAGATTGGGGAAGGGAGTGGGAAAAAAAATCTCCTACGAGCTAAATAGGGACAGAAACAAGGAACATTCCTCGCCTCGTTTATTTTTATTATTTTTTTTTAATCTTATATATATATATATATATATATATATATATATATATATATATATAAAATTAAAGTTTCATTGTTTAGGTCGTGTTTGCCAACTATTTGGTTTTAAGTTTTTAGTTTTTGAAGAATAGGTTTGTTTTCATTCAATTTTCTCACCATGATTTTCATATTTGGTAAATGACACGTTAGAATTCCTGGTCCAATTTAAAAAACAAAAACAAAAACAAATTTTTGAAAACTATATGTATATAGGTTAGAGATGAATATTGAGATAGTGGATTTTAGATAGAAAAATAATATAACAAGGATCAAAATTGTTATTTTCTAAAACTTCATGAACTAGTAGACATTTTGAAAGTACATGGATTAAAATGAAACAAATTTCAAAGTTCAAGGACTAGAATGAGAGTCTAAAAAAAAAAAAAAAGACTAGAATGAGATTTATTATTATTATTATTATCATTAAATTACAAGTTTAGTCTTTCAACTTTTAAACGTATATACCTTTTATGTCTCTAAATTTAGAAAGATGTCTAATAAGTCTATAAATTTTGAATTTTATGTCCAAAATGTTCGTGAAGATTAAATATGTCTAATAAATCTCTAAACTTGTTATTAAATATTTTTAAAATTTTACAGATTTATCAAACATAAAATAGAAAGGTCACTTGAAATGAAAGTCAAATGGGCTAACATGAGCATAGCACTTATACTATGAGTAAGGGAGATCTTGATTGAAGTCAAATTGAAAGAAAAGATTGCAATAATAAGTTTAGGCTTGACGTGGGCAAAGAGAATGAATTTGGGAATAATGCTACTTTTTTTAAAACCATTTGGGAAAGCTATTGGTTGATTGAATTTGATTAAATTTAATTGGACCCATCAATGGTGACTCATCATTAGAGTTGCATATGTTCAGCTCGGTGAGGAATGTCACTTTCGATCTGGATATTGGTAGGTAAGGATCTCCCTACATACCACCATTAAAATGTTGACAACTAGGAGAGGTAATTTTTTTTTCTCATTTCCTCCCTTCCTCTTTCTTAGTTTTAAGAATTTAATGAGGTATGTAGGAGATCCAACCAAGTTTTGTTCTTTGTTTTATTGGATTTGAGATGAGTTGTAACAAAATATAATAAATTAATGTTCGTTTCGATGTTCACCTTTTAAAATCCAAGTAATTTTTAACCAAAAATAAAAAAATTCAAGAATAATAAAAATATTCTAGTTCATGTGATATTTTTACTTGGAGATTAGACTTTTTTACCTCAAAGCTGTAACTTTTTTTCTTGTAAAATGGATAGGAGAGAAAAATACTCACCAATTGATGTATAAATTAATTTTAATTATTTTAAACTATTATTTATTAATTAATTATCTAATATAAATATTTTAATTCAATCTAATAATTTAAATTATTTTTATATAAGCAAAAAAAAAAAAAACATTATAAAATAAACACTGACATTTAACTTCTAGATATATTTTTTTTTTAACAAAACTTCTGGATATTAATTTAACCTACATATCCAAACACAAACATTTATTACGCAAACATTTTTTTTTGAAATATATTAGGCAAACATTTAGATCATAGGTTTTAACTCCTTAACATTTAATAGTCCTTATATTTGTTTTTGTTTTTTTTTTCTTTTTGAAATAGTCCTTATATTTGTTTTTAACTTGGCAAGATCTATCCATTATCATCATAAACTTTCAATTTTATAGAATTAGATCCTAAACTTAATAGATGTTACAATTTTTACCCTCCATTCAATTTTTACTAATTCACCCACAAATTTTAACCAAAATAGAAAATTAAAAAAAACGAAAACCAACTCTAATGTAGTTTTTGTATAAATCGTAAAAATTTTATGTCAAATATATGTTTTATCATTCATTGGACACATATGAGAATACTTTTTTGAACAATTCTTCAAACAAAAGACCTTCCATAGCTAAAATGAGCATAACTCATCTGACATAAAGCTTATATTAATGACCAAAAATCTGTGGTTCGAATCCCCTCACCCCACATATTCTAAAAAAAGAACATTAAAACAAAAGACTTCCCATAAGATAAAAATTGCAAAAATTTTTTAAAGTGGGATGAAATTGAAAATAAGGTAAACATTGACGCAACCCATCAAATTCAGAGTTAAAATTGGTTAAAAAAAAGTTAAAGAATAAACATTTTCTCACCTAGGGGTAAAAATTGGTTCACTTAATCATAAAATTTTTTTGACAACATGGAGGGATGGGGATATGAAAATAGGTTTTTGAACCATTTCTTCAAACAAAGACCTACCAAAAGATAAAAATTACAAAACTTTTTGAAGTTGATAAAATTGAAAATAAGGTAAAAATGGATACAACCCATCAATTTAGAGTTAAAATTGATTAAAAAAAAAGTTAAGAATAAACATTTTTTTCACCTAAGGGCAAAGATGGATTCACTTGATCATAGAAATTTTTTTTTAACATGTGGGAATGGGGAGTTTGAACCAAAGATATTTTTGGTATTTGTCAAAGCGAACATAGTTTAACTGTAATAGGCATGTGTCCTCGACCAAGAAGTCAAAAATTCAAATCTCTCACTTCCAAATGTTGTTAAGCTAAAAAAAGAAACTTTTTTATCATTAGTACAAACTTTATGCCAGTTGAACTATGTTCATGTTTGATCCATTATTGATTCCTTTTATTATACTATTTTCTTAGTACTTATGCAATTATTTGAGGATTGACGGTCGAAATAAATCATTTATATAGTACAAAGGCAGACACACAAGAGCCACAAAAATCACAACTTTACAAGTTTCTTTGATCTACGAAAGTGACAATTTCTTCGAAGATTATAATTTTATGCATGTTTGTGTCAATTATTCAGGACCTCATGAAGCCACGTTTCCCTTGTGGAAGCACTTTCCTCCATCTCTTTTTTTCTTTTTCTTTTTTTTTTTTTTCTTTTTCAAGTGTTCAAATTCATTACGCAAAAGCTATTTTCTAGCTATTTTCTTTCTAGTTACGTTCTCAAAAGTCGAAACAGAGTATTATGTAATGAAAATTTAGCATTACATTCACCAAGAATGATTCACTAAATTGAAAAATGTTAAAACGCGAGGGATTGAATTGAAAATGTTTAAACAATAAAGATTAAATTGAAAAAAGAAACACTCAATAGGGACTAAAATATATATTTAGTCTTCTGACTATTAAGGGGCCATTTGTTTCGTGGTAATCCAAGATTCCTATGTAATGGACATCTGGATTACCCTGTTTATTTTGTGGTAATGTAAGATGTTCAGGCATCTCGAGATGTCCGGTCATCCTAAGATGCCGACACGAGAGGCATTTAAGAAGATTTGGATGCCCTCCTATACATGAGTTTCTAAGATTCTCATGTTAAGGGGAATCAACTATTGACGTTTTGGTCATTCGTTTTTATATTTTCTTTCATCAATTTTCTTTATTTCTCTCTCTCTTTTTCTATATTTTAAGATTTTAAAAAAATAGTGTATTCATTCAATAATAAACAATTATATAAAATTAACTATATTTATATGTTTCATTTACCTATAAAATAAACTCCATTTAATTTGTATAACATATTGTTGAATATATTTTCAATTGAAATTTGATGTGAAATTTTTTAATTTATTTTACCTTTTCAATAACGATCATTCAATATCTTTTTATTAAAAAAAAATACAATCACAAATTGATATTATTTCTCTCAAAACTTTCTCTATTTTGATAATTTATAAGTATAGTCCACTAAAAAAATACTATCAACTATATAATTGTCTTCGTTTAAAATAAGTTCAAATAGTTCAAGTTTAAATTGAAATTAATATTTAATTCTATTTTTTTTCATACAAATCTTAAGACAATAGAAATTAATTTTTTTTACAAAATAACTTATAAAATTAATACAAATTGAATTGATAACAATATTAAATTTATTAAAGTAAAAGATGTTATACAAATTAAATTATATTAATTTAATATATAAATGAATGGAAGATAGGAAAAGATATTGTTGGAATAGTACATTATTTTAAGACATTCCTGTCTAGAAATCCTATAAAACAAACATGGTTATCTAAAGATGCCAGACATCTATATTTTCGAGCATATATAATTCCAGACATTTGAAAATTTCGACTATCTTAATTACCAAAAAAAAAAAACAAACGGCCCTAAGGAGTTAACTTTTTCAAACACATTCATGACCTTAATATGTTTGGAATAAAAGTAAGTTAACTTTAATATGTTTTAATTTTTGTTATCCACTTCTGTTAGGATCTAATTCTTTTATTTTCTTTAAATTACTTACTCTAAGCAACAATTTTAAATCATGAATTAAAAGCTCAATAATAAGTTGGAGAATTGAAACGGTTAAAATTTAACCTTTGTTTAGAATCTGAAAAGTTTAAAAAGACAAAAAATGATTTTAAATCTTGTGATTTGAAATTCGATAAATGATTTTAAATTCTCTGTTTCGTTTGGAATGACAAAGATTTAAAATGACTGTATTTAAATTTTTGTGTTTGGATGATATCGAAAAAGAAATAAAAGTAAAAGAATTTGAGTTATTAATAGAAAATTAAAATGTGCTAAGGACAAATAAGTAATTTAGCTCTCATTCCCCTGCAATCTTTTTTACGTAAAAACAAAATTTGAAATCATTTTAGATTTCAAATCACTCTCTTTCTTCACATAACAAACAACAAAATTCATTTAAGGTCTATTTTGATTTGAAATCCTTCAAAATCAGGAGATTCCAAACACAACTTTTCCCCAACCTATGCAAAGAAATTCAAATAGTTATCACACAAAGGATTTAAAATTGATGGGAGAGATTAATCGAAATTTATAACTTTTTTATTGGAAATTTAAAAATTACATCGATGAAATATGGAAAGTGTCAAATATGTCACGACGCTAATAATGCTAATAAAACGTAAATTTTAATTTATTTTAAAAAAATATGACATGCCTACTTTTTTTTTTTTTTGAAAAGATGACATGCCTACTTTTTTTTTTTTTTTGAAAAGATGACATGCCTTGTTATAGGCAATTTTTGACCACCCCGATATACAAGGAGCTGACGAGGACAACCGGGGAGAAATCTGGCTGGAAGATGGACCAAGGAGGCAAAATCGGCAAGTGGGACGGGCCAAGACCGAAGGGGTCGGGTTTTTGGCCCGACCCCCTCATGGCCGAGGCCGACCCTCGGCCCGCTCGCGCGGGCCGAGCCCGTTCGATCTCGTCTGGTCTCCACCGCCTCTGGCTGCCCCGGTTTCGCCTGGTTTGACCTGAAACGCCTCCGAATACCTAAAAACCCTAGGAGGATGAGCAGGTATTTATATCCCTCTTCGCCACTGAAGAGGGGATCCCGAATTCTATCCCTAAACTCTACTCTCTATTCTCTGTTTTCTCCTCTTGCTCTTACTTTTCCACTCCCTACCGTTCTCTTTGCTGACTTAAGCATCGGAGCCGGTGTGGCGAGCACCACACCGGTGTGCAGGTTTACTGTCTTGCAGGCCACGTCTTCCCCCCTCAACTACAAATTTACCGTTGGTGGCACGTGAAGGTCAGGTGAGATCCTTTGGCCAAAATCAACCATCAACAGTTGGCGCCGTCTGTGGGGAAGAAAGCTTGCTAAGTCTGCACATCGGTGATTCAATGAGTAAGAGGATGGAAAACGAAAACCGAAATCCAAACCCTCCCGAAAATAACCATCAACCGCAGAAATCGAAAGAAGACTGACAACATGAGCAGCAAGGTCAGGGGGCTCAACCTATAGGTCGAGCAATTCTGAGGAGCCCAGCACCAAGCTACGGTCATACCAAGATAGACCAAAGGAATCTGATCGAGGATAAGCGCAGAAGTGCCAAAACTGTCGAAGCGGAAGTCAGGGCTGCTAAGCCTGTGGCCAGCGCAGCCGAGGCCGAGGCTAAATTGGCCGAGGCCGAGGCCAGAAAAGATGATCTCCTTATGACGACCGAGCTTCTGGACACCCAAAAAGAACTCGGAAATCATCAAGGAGACCTGCCGAAGCTAAACGACTCCAAGCCAAACAACGACTACCAGACGAACAGTACGGAGGCTGGGCCGAGGCCGAGGCCTACCATGCAGAGGTCGACCGTGCCGAGGCCGACCATACCGAGGCCAACCGAAGATGTTCATCCAGATCGATTAGGAGGAAACCCCACGAGAGATGTTCATCCAGAACCACCTTTGGGGGACAAATCAACAACAAACAGAGACTTTGACAAGATTGAAGACACTAGGAAAAGAATGTCGTCATCCTAAACTACGGTCATCCTTTGGCCGAGGCCGAGGCTGACCCGCAGCTATGGTCATCCCAAGGCCAAGGCCAACCCTAGGCCGAGACTGGCCTGCAGCTATGGTCATCCCGAGGCCGAGGCCGACCCTAGGCCAAAGCCAACTCTAAGCTACGGTCATCCTTCGGCCGAAGCCAAGACTGACCCACAGCTATGGTCATCCCGAGGCCGAGGCTGACCCTAGGCCAAAGCCAGCTCTAAGCTACGGTCATCCTTCGGCCGAGGTCGAGGCCGACCCACAGCTATGGTCATCCCGAGGCCGAGGCCGACCTTAGGCCAAAGCCGAAGCCGACTATCCAATACTTCAAAAGTGACCCGAAGATCACATAATCCAGACAAATCAGATTGTCAATGCAGTTGAACAGAAGACAAGATCCAGATCGAAGCGAAGGAACAAGATACGAGAGACAACAGATTGTTCGAGGCTAAGGCCTAAGCCAACCCTAAATATGGCTGAGGCCGAAGCCGACCCCAGATATGATCGAGGCCAAGACCGAGGCCGACCTGAGGCCGAGGCCGACCATGACCATGGTTGTGACTGAGACCAATCCTGTTATTGCAAGCAAGATCGAACACCTGTGAGCCTAAGTCTTCGAGCTTAGCGTTCACACCTCCGTGCGAGCATAGGCTTTTCAGCTTAGTGCCCACGCTCCTGAACGCGAGCCTATAGAGCCCACGCTGCAGCGAGCCTATAATGCCCACGCCTACACGCGAGCCTATAGTGCCCACGCTTCAGCGAGCCTATAGTGCCCACGCCTACATGCGAGCCTATAGAGCCCACGCTTCAGCGAGCCTATAGTGCCCACGCCTACATGCGAGCCTATAGTGCCCACGCTTCACATGCGAGCCTATAGTGCCCACGCTTCAGCGAGCCTATAGTGCCCACACTTCACATGCGAGCCTATAGTGCCCACGCTTCAGCGAGCCTATAGTGCCCACGCCTACAGGCGAGCCTGGACTGCCGAAGTCTACCTCGCCTCAGCCAGATTGAGATTACGTGAGCCTGGACCAACGAGTCTACCTCACCTCCTCTGGCCTGAGCATCTTTACACCAGACGAGCCTGGACTACCAAAGTCTACCTCGCCTCATCCAGAGTGAGACCATGTGAGCCTGGACCGACGAGTCTACCTCACATCCTCTGGCTTGAGCATCTTTACACCAGGCGAGCCTGGACTGTCGAAGTCTACCTCGCCTCATCCAGAGTGAGACCATGTGAGTCTGGACCGACGAGTCTACCTCACATCCTCTGGCTTGAGCATCTTTACACCAGGCGAGCCTGGACTGTCGAAGTCTACCTCGCCTCATCCAGAGTGAGACCATGTGAGCCTGGACCGACGAGTCTACCTCACATCCTCTGGCTTGAGCATCTTTACACCAGGCGAGCCTGGACTGCCGAAGTCTACCTCGCCTCATCCAGAGTGAGACCATGTGAGCCTGGACCGACGAGTCTACCTCACATCCTCTGGCTTGAGCATCTTTACACCAGGCGAGCCTGGACTGTCGAAGTCTACCTCGCCTGATCCAGAGTGAGACCATGTGAGCCTGGACCGACGAGTCTACCTCACATCCTCTAGCTTGAGCATCTTTACACCAGGCGAGCCTGGACTGCCGAAGTCTACCTCGCCTCATCCAGAGTGAGACCATGTGAGCCTGGACCAACGAGTCTACCTCACCTCACCTGACATGAGTCCATACACTTCATCTAAGTCAAGCTCACCCTGCAGGAGCCGGGACCGAGCACCTCTTGCCAAGGCCGAGCACAAACTCTAAAGGTATTCTCCTATTTACTCAACTATACTTTGTGTTTTAATAAAGTTTTTCTTGAGATTGGGGGCTACAAAGGGGATATGCACTCCCTATTAAACAAAAAGCAAGTAACAGGGGATATGCACTCCCTATTAAACAAAAAGCACCCAGGTTTAGCATGTTCTACTGAAATTTACATGTTCAAACCTATTCTCTTATTATTTTCCTACAAGGACTAACATATGGATGCAGGGAGCCAAATTTTAGGCTAACGGGGGCTTGAGGCCGAGGCCGACCCTAGCCTTTTCCCTAACTTTTTTCTTGCAGACGTGAACCTAAGCAAAATTAGAAAACTGCTCGGCCTCTTCCCGAGGCCGAGGCCGACCAGGCAAGCAGAAAGGGAGATAGCTGTGCTCGGCCTCTTCCCGAGGTCGAGGCCGACCAGCACCACTTTTGTAATCTCTCACCCTTTTTCATTTCCATTACATCTAACCCCTATTCAGGGAGTGTCTACTTCTATCCTACTTTGTAGGATGACAACAAAGCTACACATAAGCCAGCCCAAGGCAAGGGTCATTACTCTTAAATCGGGCTTAAGGAGCTCAACTTATAGCAATAAGTCACCCCGAATCCCAATTCAATAGTGGGGGCTTAATGTTATAGGAAATTTTGGACCACCCCGATATACAAGGAGCTGACGAGGACAACCGGGGAGAAATCTGGCTGGAAGATGGACCGAGGAGGCAAAACCGGCAAGTGGGACGGGCCAAGACCGAAGGGGTCGGGTTTTTGGCCCGACCCCCTGCTCGGCCTCGGCCCATGGCCGAGGTCGAGCATATGGTCGGCCTCGGCCATGGTCGAGGCCGCCCCTCGACCCGCTCGCGCGGGTCGAGCCCGTTCGATCTCGTCTGGTCTCCACCGCCTCTGGCTGCCCCGGTTTCGCCTGGTTTGACCTGAAACGCCTCCGAATACCTAAAAACCCTAGGAGGATGAGCAGATATTTATATCCCTCTTCGCCACTGAAGAGGGGATCCCGAATTCTATCCCTAAACTCTACTCTCTATTCTCTGTTTTCTCCTCTTGCTCTTACTTTTCCACTCCCTACCGTTCTCTTTGCTGACTTAAGCATCGGAGCCGGTGTGGCGAGCACCACACCGGTGTGCAGGTTTACTGTCTTGCAGGCCACGTCTTCCCCCCTCAACTACAAATTTACTGTTGGTGGCACGTGAATGTCAGGTGAGATCCTCTGGCCAAAATCGACCATCAACATGCCTACTTATCAATCATTCAAATGTTTTGTTGCTATATTTCTTAAATATATTCTACAATTTTTTCAAGAATGTATGTTTGGCATCTATTTTGTCGATGTTTCTTTCAACATTTATGACCTTGAAGATTCTATGGATGTCAATATCTCAATCCCAAAGATTGGTCCATATAATATAACTATATAAGGAACTTTTACAACTTTTTTATTTATTTATATGCATTGTTGAAGTGGTATAATTTCCTTTGTTCAAACTAAGAAACCATGTAGAGAATTATAGGAGTTCCACTCTATTAAATTTCCAAATCATACCCAACGGATTGTAGGAACAAGAGTTTTTTTTTTTTTTTTTTCTTCTTCTTCCTCCCTTCCTTCTAGTCATCTACCACAATTTCTCCAAATATAATAGTGTGAGTGAAAATAGAGAAGAGCAACCCAAATAACTAACAAATAAAACTAAGAACAAAAAGTAGAGACTCAATTAGTCACATTTCCTCACATGTATTGCAAAGAGTATCCATGATTGTATATACTGTGTGTTTTTGACATTTTTTTTTTGAGTTCATCAATGGTAGGATAAGAGATCAAACCATCAATATTTTAAAATAGTAATTGGTACCTTATCTAATGAATTTGTATTTGAATTGGCATTTGGCACACATTTTTTTAAAGCATTTATATGCAATAACTCTACCAAAAAAGGTTATTGTAACACATTTTTATACTCATTTTAGAAAATTGAGGTAAATTATTTCACGCTTTTTTATACGATATATATATATTTTTAAAACATTACAATGTATTTAAGCAAGAGATTCAAACTTACGATGGGTAAGAAAAATATTTGCGCTCAACCACTTCTTTAACCTTTTTTTTAGTTCATCAATGTGAACGTGGGAATTGTGCCTTAAAAAACTATACTTCCGAATCAATCAATGTTTTGATGATAACAAATTTGATTTTATTTATTTTTAATTTTAGTGTTTTAGAGTATCATAGTGTAGAGCTCGAAACAACGCTTCCAACGTCTTTTGAATCACTCAAATCAGAGCATAGAACTCAAACGAAGAAGTTATGATCAAAACAAAATTGAAGGGAAAAATCCCACTAGGCATGACATGTGGCAAACAAATGTGACATGGTGATGATGTGGCAGTGACGTGGACGACTAATGGTCAAAATTTGCTGACGTGGTAAATGACGTAGACGATGACGTGTCGAAGTGTGGTCTAATGATATTGTGACATGTGACAGTTGAATTTTTTAATAATAAAGAAAGTCAAACGGTCAAATTTTGATTATAATATTGTTTTATTATTAATTTTGATTTTTTTTTGCAGCCAATCAGAGTGCGGTACGTGGCAGCCAACGCTAGTTTAGCCATGTTTGATCTATTTAAGGCTCAAAAAAATTAAAAAAAAATGGGGAAAATTTCTGAAAAATACTCCTTATCTTGAAGAGCATTTCTACCATTTTCAAAAAATTTTCTAGCTTCAAATTTTCATTTTTCATAGTCATTTGAGGGTTTACTTGTAAAAAATTATTTCTTACAAGATTGTGAAATTTGATTTGTGTATCCACTCTTTGATAGAGTTTCTTTTTCACATCTTCTAAATCTATTGTAAGAGTTTCTCTTGATCTTGAAAAAGAGTGGTTGTAACTGTTTGATCATGAACCCTGGAAAGGATCTGATTTTTTTTGTTCCCAGAAAAGGAACGTTGTAGCGGTTGAACTCTTACCGTGAAAAGAGTCAGCTTTTCTAGTGGCATACCCAATAGGAGTTTGAGGAGTGGAATAGGTCGTGTTGTGTCGAACCACTCTAAAATTCTTGATGTCTATTTCTCTGTCCCTATCTTATTTTTTATTGTCTGAAATTAATTTCAATACTTTTTTCTTGTGGTTCTAACTGTGCTTATTTGACTAATTAGGTTGATAAAATTCTATTTTCCATATTTTTTTTATCAACTTTCATATTTAAATTAAGGATAATTGTAATGGGTGGCAACATGAAGGTAAATAATTACAAATATAGCAATTTTTAAAAATATTTGCAAAAATGGAAAAAATTTTCAATTAATTTTTTATATTCCTAAATTGTCCCTATGTGCCCATCTTCTTCCTCCTCGTCAGTTTTTTTTCTTTTTTTTTACTGATAGAAAGTCTTTTTATTACTGATAGATTCTATCAGTGGTAGAAAAAATTTTCTATCACTGATAGAATAAAGTTTCTATCAGTGATATTTCTATCACTGATAGATTCTATCAGTGGTAGAAAAATTTTCTATCGACGATAGAAAGTTTCTATCACTAATATTTCTATGACTGATAGATTCTATCAGTGGTAGAAAAATTTTCTATCAGTGATAGAAACTTTCTATCACTGATAGAATAGAAGATTTCTATCACTAATAGAAACTTTTTCTATCAGTGATAAAAGATTTCTATCATTGATAGGTTCTATCAGTGATAAAAAAAAACTTTTTATAGAAAATCATAGAAAAACTTTTGATAAAAAATCTTTCAATCCCTGATCACCCATAAAAATCTTTCTATCTCCGATAGAAATCTTTCTATCACCGATATAATCTATAAGTGATAGAAAAACTTTCTATCACCGATAGAAAAGCTTTCTATTAGTGATAAAAGATTTCTATCACTGATAGAAATTTTTACTATTCTATCAGTGATAGAAAGATATTCTATCAATGATAGAAAACTAGTTTTTTCTATTAGTGATAAGAGTACTCTTGATAGAAAATCTTTCAATCCCTGATAGAACCTACAGTGATAGAAATCTTCTATCACTTATAGAAATTTTTTCTATGAGTGATAGAAAAAATTTCTATCATTCATAGAAAATCTTTCTATGTGTGATAGAAAAATTTTCTATCTCTATCGCTGAGACTGATAGAAAAACTTTTCGTAAGTTATAGAAAATCTTTCTATCACTGATACTTTTCTATTAGTGATAGAAGATCTTTTGTTTCTATCAGCGATGGTGATACATGGTGAAATCGAGCATTGAAAAATAAAGCAAAAACGAACGATTATAGAAATCAAACACTGAAAAGCAAAAACCAAACACTGATAGAAAACCAAATAACAACAACCAAACACTGATAGAACACCGAACAAGTGATAAAAAAAATTATCTATCGCCGATAGAATCTATCAGTAGTAGAAAAATTTTCTATCATATGATAGAATCTATCAGTGAAAGAAAATTTCTATCACTGATAGAATCTATCAGTGATAGAAAATTTCTATCACTGATAGAAATTTTATATTCTATCACTGATAGAAAATCTTTCTATCACTGATAGAATCTATCAGTGATAGAAAAACTTTCTATCAGTGAAAGAAAATCTGGAGGGGTATTTTAGTAAATGCAACACACAAACTATTAGATTTTACCATTTTTGCAATTTTTTTTGTGGGTTGCTAGATTTGCAATTATTTTGGCCCATATTGCTATCCTTGCAACCGGCCCTTAAATTAAATAGACAACTTGAATTTGTTAATTTTAATTTTTGTTGCTCAAATTGAGTTGAAATATTATTGGCATGAAATTTGTATGAATTTATTGTTTAAATTACTTGAATGAAAAAGTTTGTAAATTTGTTTAATTGGGCCAACATTTGAAGAAATTCTATTCATCCCCCTCGGTTGTCATACTGATCCTAAAAATCACTTCTTTTAACATTTATGGGTCGTTTGTTTGGTGGGAATCCAAGATTTTCATGGGATGGACATTATTGGATTGCTCAGTTTCTTCTGTGGTAATGTATGTAGGATTGTATGACAACACTAGGAGGGGGGAGGTGAATAAGTTTGCTTAATAAAATTTTGCACTTTTTTTCCGCTAAATTAAACTAAGTTGATTTAATCTAAACTGATTAAATAAACACTAAATAATATTATAGAAATATAGAATAATTTTCCTAGGCATGCAGTCTACTCATAAAAATAGAATAGTGAAAAATTAATAGAGTAGAGAGAAAGAGATAACACCAAAAAAGTTTATAGTGGTTCGAAAATCCCTACTCCACTCCCCAAGACTCCTTGGGTAGATTTTACTGCAATGACTCTCTTAGGGTGAGAACCAAACCGATCAAACACTCTTTTTCCAGGTTCAAGAGTAAACATCTACCAGTCCTTGTACAGGTTCATGGTCCAACCTATACCGATCTTATTAAATGGGTTCAAGATCAAACCACTACGATCCTTTTAACTGAGTTCAGGATCAAACCACTACAAATCCTTTTTCAGGTTCGGGATTAAACCACTCACTCAATTTCCAAGGTGCACTCACACCTTATTACAAGTTCCCAATAAAAGAAGAAAAGAACCTCAAAAAAGAAATTACCTCTTGAAGGCAAAATTACACAAATAAGATCACTCACAAATTCTCACTAAAAAATTCCTCACAAATTTTCAATGTCGGTTTAGGAATATGAAAGGATTTTAGAGTAGTAGAACAAAGGGCTTGAAGGCTTGTTGAAAATTTTATCAGTTGAGTGTGTGTTGGACTAGAAGAAATTGGCTCAATTTATAGTTGGAGAAATTGAGTTTTGTCCGTTGGATTAAATTTAAATTGGATGGTAGGGATTTGATTTAATGAAAAATGAATGAATTTTTAATTTAAAAAGGATTAAAATTAGGAGAATAATTGAATTGAAATTTGGGATTTGAAGAGATAAAATTTAGGAGATTTTTTTTTTTTTTTAATTAAAATGAGATTGAAAGGATTTAAATTAAAGAGTGAGGTGTGTAAAAGGATGAGATTTTGGAGATAATAGGAATTAAAATTGGGATTTGAAAATGATTAAAATTTGGATTGAAAATTGGAATTAAAATTTGAAATGAGAAATTATAACCAAACCATTCGAATAAACAAGATCCACTAAGTTGCCATGTCAGATGCCACATATGTGCCACGTCACTCGAGTGTCATGCATGTGTCATGCCACAAACTTTTTCTTCCAATCTTCTTTTTTTGAAACTTTCAATCTTCTTTTTCTTGTAACTTTTCTCCTTTGAACTCCGATTTGAGCAATTCAAATTGCGTTGGAATCGTCTTTCCGAGCTCTACATTAGGAACACTTTAAAATACTAAAATGATTAGTAAATTAAAGGTTTGTTATCAATCAAAATATATGGTATGACGATGAAAGCTCATAAAGCTAACAATGTAGGATGTCCTGGAATCCTGAGATGCCCACATGGAAGACATTTAGGGGCCGTTTGTGAATCGGGAATCTGGATTCCCACGTTTGTTTTGCAGTAATCTAAGATACCCGGGTATCTCGAGATGCCGGTGTATCCTAGGATGACCATACGGGAGGTAATCTGAGTGCTTTTGGATGCCTTTTTGAAACATGGGTTTCGAAGATTCCCATGTCGAGGACATCTCATTTTTACTTTTTTGCCCTTTGTTCATGTTTTTGTATATATTTTTTTCATCAATTTTCTTTATCTTTATAATATAATAAATATATTTCATCTCATATAACATTAATTATATAACTGCCTTTTAGAAAAATATTAAAATTAAAAATAAAATTTATATTTAATATAGTTTTTTTTTAAAAAAAAGTCATATATTAATATGAATTCTACGAAATAACATACAAAAATTAATGTACACGAAATTAATATAAAAAGATTAAATTAATTTAAAAATATATTATATAAATATAAATTATATTAAATTAATATATAAATTATATAAATATATTAATAAGGGCATTTTCGGAACATTACATAAATTTACAAGTTGAGAGAGTCAACCATTGATGTTTTTTCCTTCGTTTTTCTTCTTTGTATATTTTATTGCATCACTTTTCTTTATTTCACATTTTTTTAATTTTGTAATTAAATAAATTAGTGTATTCATTTACTAATAAATTCTATGAAATTAACTATATTTATATATTTCATTAATATATAAAATAGACTCCATTTAAATTGTATAATACATAGTTAAATCTATTTTCAATTGAAATCTGAATGGATTTTTTTTATTTTACTTTTCCAACAACAATAATTTAATTTTTCTTTTTATAAAAAAATCTATCACAAATCAACATTATTTCTCTCGTAACTTTCTCTGTTTTGATAACGTATATAATCCACGAAAAAAAAAACGCTATCAACTATATAAATGTCTTCTTTTAGAATAAGTTCAAAGTATTTCAAGTTCAAAGTGAAATTAATATTTAATTCTAATTTTTTTTAATAAAAATCTTAAAACAATATAAATTATTTTTTAAAAAAATAACATTTAAAATTAATATAAACGGAAAGGATAACAATAAAATGTTAAATTATTAAAGTAAAAAATGTTATATAAATTTAAATTATATTAATTAAATATATAAATAATAGGAAAGTGTATTGTTGGAATAATAAAACATTCTAAATTCTACAAAATAAACATGGTTATCTAAGACCCTGTTTGATAACCATTTTGTTTTTTATTTTCGAAAATTTAGCTTATAAACATTACATCAACTCCCAATTTTCTTAGTTTTGTTATCTACATTCTTCTCATGTGTTTCGAAAACCAAGTCAAGTTTTGAAAACTAAAAAAAATAGTTTTCAAAATGTTGTATTTTTTTATTTTTTTTATTTTTTTTGAAATTTGACTAAGAATTCAAATGTGTCCTTAACAAAGATGAAAACTAGGGTAATAAATTGAGGAAAAACAAACATAATTGTCAAATCCAAAAGGTAATGAAACGGGTCTAAATATTCTTGAACGTCCTAACAAACTTTCGTGCAAAACAAACATTGTTATAAGAACAGAAATTATGGTGGATGAGCACCTTTAATCCATTAATTTCAAATTTGTCTAAATCTTCTAAATTTATCAATGGTAAGATTTCATGCAATTCTTTCCTAAATGTCCTTATTTAATTTGGTAACTCTTATTTTATTAATTTATTTTAGTATTATATTTTTTTTCTATCAACCGGTAATGGCAAATACGTAAATGGGCTTCTTAAACTCCTTTAATATCGGTTGTGAGCTGATAAAAATATAAAATTATAACAAAATAGACACTTTTTGTGTAGTTACCCCAATTCATAGTATATCTACTTTCATTAACTTTAAAATTTCTAAAAAAATTTAAAAAGTAATTTAAAGTGCTTTTGGAGATCACTTAATTTGTGTCTATATTGCCAAAGCGAGCATAATTCAGCGGTAATTGGCATGTATCCTCGTTCATGAAGTTAGAGGTTCGAATCATCCACCTCAAATGTTGTTGAATTCAAAAAAAAAAAAAAAAAAGTGCCTATACTCTATAAAAGAAGTGTCTCAAGATATACCTTTTTAAAAATTAATTTCTCTTATCCCAAAAGTTCCAAACCCTACTAGAATGGAGGAATGGAGGTCTATCAGTTTTTGCAATGTCATTTATAAGATCATCGTTAAAAGTCATGTGCTTCATAATTATGGGCCCAATTAACTGACTTTAATACAAAATTAAGCTAAAGGAGAAAACTATTTAATGTGGTCGTCAAATTGTAGTTACGACTCTCTAAACTGTTAGACTCCTTAAATTGTTAGATATATATGGTGAAATAATATTTTTATGCTCTATTTGGCAAATTGATTTTATGAGAAATGATTTCAAATTTTAGGATTTTAAAAAACAAAAATGATTTTTTAAAAAAAAAAAAACAAAAATGATTTTAAATTCCTATTTGTGTTTGGAATCAAATTGATTTGAAATCATAAATATTAAAATTTTCTTGTTTAGATGCTCATCATAAAACAAAAAAAAAAAGTATATCATGTTTCTACTATGCCTTATAATTTTGCGTAGGAAATTATATTATTAATAATAAAATATTTTAATATCAAATAACAGTCACAATTACAATTATGTTTTGAACATTTTAAATCAAATTAAAATAGATAATATATTTATTTATGTTTTTAATAAAAATCATTTTCATATTGAGAAAAAATATTGTCATTATTTAGTTGACAAAAATCAAACATTTCAATTAACTAGAATGATATTTAAAAAATTTTATAGAGCAAAAATATTATCTATAACAATAACTCACCGTTGTAATAGTTTATAAAAGAGCCAATAAAAAAAAAAATTATTTTGATCTAACATGATGAAAAAAAATATGAAAAAAATATGGCTAGCAGATTTCAATTTAAGAAAGAAAAAATTATCATTTGAAAATTAATCAACATTACAATAAACTAAAAGAAGTTTTAATAATGTATTAAATTCAAAGTTAATTAAATTAACCATGACAATATTTAGGGTAAAAAAAATTAAAATTTGATATGAATAGCAAAAATAGAAATAAGGATTCATATCATTTTTTTTTTTTTTTTTTGACGAGAATACTAATTCATTAAGAAGGAGAGTTTCCCCTATGGGGTACAAAGAGATCCCTATCGTGGCTCACTAACATAGATAGCCAGACGGGAAAATTAGAAGTCCACTCCTGTTGGCCAGAAAGCAGACCAACCTTCGCCAAAGCATGGGACACCCTATTGAAGTGACGATTGACATGCAAAAATTCAACCGCCTGAAAGGAATTAATGAGACTCCGAATATCCCACATGATGGACGTAATACTACTATCCAAAATCCCGCCATCCCGAATAGATTTAACCAGAACAAGAGAATCAGACATAATCGTCACTCTTTGACGTTTCAATCGTTGCGCAAACCGTAAACCTTCCAACACCGCTGCTGCCTCAGCACATAAAGGGGTTGTACAAATTTGAGATGCCCAAGCCAGCCCTGCCTGCAATTCTCCCTGTTTATCTCGCAAGACAATTCCAAATCCAGATTTTCGATTTACCAGATCAAAAGCAGCATCTGTGTGCATAATGGTGTCCGCTCCTTGGACAACCATTCCATGAAAATCGTCCCGCGACAAAACACGATTGGATACCACCTGGTTAGCCTTTTGGAACTCAGTCAGGTAATCAAGGATTCATATCATTTAAAAAAAAAAAATGGAAATAAGGATTCATATCTTCGAAATGTCCATGTTCAACATCATTTTCAAGATTACATAAATTGGTAGAATTTAAATCCGGCATAGTGAAAAAAAAAAAAAAAAAAAAAAAAAAAAAAAAAAAAGTTGAAATTAATATGTAAAATAGTAAAGGTTATTTAGTTTAGCCCTAACCTGCGAAGGGTTTTTTTTACGTTGATTTATGTTTATTTGTTCTTTTCACCCATAGAGAAGAAAATCAAAAGAAGAAACTATGGATAAGGTATGGATTGGTGTAGGAGAAGCTATCATAGGGCCGCGTAATTTTATTTTATTTTATTTTTTAAAATCTCTATAGATAAAATTGGAAACATATTTTTTTTAAGTTCAAAATCCTATTAATCCGACTTATTTGGAATGGAAATTATTTTTAGATCACAACTCATTTTAAATTCCTGAAATTCTTTTGCGTCCAAACAGGTGAAATGATTTCAAATACTCCCAGATCTTGGGATTCCAAAATGGGAGTCCAACAACATAAAATTGCTAGCCACATTGTACTACGTAAATGCTTTATTTTATTATTATTATTTTTTTTTTGAAATTACGTAAATGCTTACTTTAGATGCACAAACCTTCCCATAAAGAAAATGGTAAATATTTTTTCAAAAAAAAAAAAAAGTAAATAGAAAATGACAATAAAATGAAAAAAAAAAAATACATAGAATTAAAAAGTCTATGAGGCCTAGCAGGGAGAAGGGAGGAAAAATAGAAACTGATTTATATTTTATTTTCTTGTCATTTTTCCGTGTTGATCTTCTTCTTGTTAATAGTCATATTTTGTTTGTTATAAATATGTTTTTGTTCGACCTTCACCTTTTCAAATGCAACCAATGTATTAAATTTTCATCGACACGTCGACATTTCTATCGATGTTTCTCACTCTCTTATGTACTGAAGCTTATGCTATCTTGGAGGATCTTATATTGGCTCATAGAATATGTGTTTAAAACGGATAAAAATCTTCTCAGATTCTCTCTCGCTCATGTCTATCCTTTAAAAGGAGAAACCATGTTTTGTTGATATTGCTTCGGTCATATGGGATATTGAAGCGATCAGGAATCAATTTGATTTTGTTGATTTTTTACATGTGAGTCGTCGCTTTAATGTGATGGACCATAAACTAGCTCGAATGAGTTTATTTTTGTTGGGATAAAAACTATATTTTAATGATCAATTATCCCCTCTTGTCTGAACCTAATAGGAAATTAGTAAAGTAGAAGCGGAAAAATTAATCATGCACAATCACAAGACACCAACGATTTTTAATGTGGAAAAACCTCCCCAAGGCGAGGAGTAAAAAATCACGGACCGAAGTCAAAATCTCCACTATAATCAATAATGGGTTACAACGAACTCTCTCTAGATACAACAAGAGGCATACAATCAAATATATCTCAAGATAATAATCTCGGCAACAAACGACAAGAGAACAAATAAGAAAGATCTCACCGAAGTGGAAACCAACTACCCACTGCAATCTGACTGTAGGCAGCACCAAAAGAAATCTCCACCATTCAGTTTGAAGACCCTCGTGTCAGGAACACGCTGTCAAAATTTCAGCTCGATCGGACCACAGATCGACCTCCAAAAGGCTGAAAGACGATACTGTACGGATGACTTTTCTTTTTCTTTTTCTTTCTAATTCTCTCACTCTCTGTCGTCACTCACTCGCGCGCATCATAAAAAATAACCGGCGGCTGCATAATTTTCTTTAAAACAAAGATGTTGGCCCTAATGGGCCTTGGGCCTTACTCCACTAAAGTGGAAATTACCCAACAAATCTCCCCCTTTTCACTGTGTGGAGGAACTTGCCATTCCAGCAGCGGAACGACAAAACTCAAGCTTTTCTCTTGGTAGATTCTTGGTCAACATATCAGATCCATTATAATCAGAATGTATCTTCTCAAGCTCAAACAAACCATCATTCATTGCATCTCTCATCCAGTGATACCTCACATCTATATGTTTAGTTCTTGAATGAAATGTAGAGTTCTTACCAAGATGAATAACACTCTGGTTATCGTAGAATATCACATATCGTTGCTGCTTGAAGCCAAGCTCCTGTATAAACCGCTTCATCCACAACATCTCTTTGCAAGCTTCTGTTGCTGCAATATATTCTGCTTCAGTTGTAGAAAGTGCAACACACTTTTGTAGTCTTGACTGCCAAGACACTGCACCACCTGCAAACGCCATCAAATAGCAGAAGTGGACTTTCTGTTGTCTAGATCACCTGCCATATCTGAATCAGTGTAACCGACAAGCACTGGCTTTCCACTTCCAAAAGTGAGCTTCAAACTGGAGGTGCCCCGCAAATATCTCATGATGCATTTGACTGCCTCCCAATGTTGTTTTCCTAGATTAGACATAAAACGACTAACAACACCAACAACATCAGCAATATCTGGTCTAGTACATACCATGGCATACATCAAGTTCCCAACTACTAAAGCATATGGGACCTTTCTCGTCTCTTCCTTCTCTTCATCTGTAGACGGACTTTGTTTGCTACTCAGTTTAAAATGACTGGATAAAGGAGAACTTACTGCTTTAGCTTTACTCATGTTGAATCTTTCAAGCACCTTCTCCAAGTATTGCTCTTGTGACATATACAGTTTCTTGGATGCTCTGTCTCGTACAATTCGAATTCCAAGAATTTTCTTTGCTGGCCCTAAATCCTTCATGGCAAAGGATTTGCTCAACTGTTTCTTCAACATGTCAATTCTCGAAACATTCCTGCCAACAATCAAAATGTCATCAACATAGAGCAATAATATAATAAAATCATCGTTAGAAAATTTTTGCACAAAAACAAATTAGAAGTAGTCTTCTTGTAGCCTTGCTCCCCCATAACTGACTCAAACTTCATGTACCACTGTCTTGGTGCTTGTTTCAACCCGTAAAGACTTTTCTTCAACTTGCATACAAGATCTTCCTTGCATTTCTCCTCAAAACCCTCTGGTTGTTCCATATAAATTTATTTGTCTAAGTCTCCATGAAGAAATGCAGTCTTAACATCCATCTACTCAACTTCTAAGTCAAGGCTAGCTACTAGACCCATAACTACACGAATGGAAGACATCTTAACAACAGGAGCAAAAATTTCATCAAAGTCAACACCTTTCTTCTGACTTAACCCTTTGACTACTAGTCTCGCTTTGAAGCGCGGTCTTGAGGTATGTTCTTCCTGTTTCACTCGATAAACCCACTTATTTTTTAGTGCAGTTTTCCCTTTAGGCAACTTAACAAGCTCAAAAGTATGGTTTTCATGTAAAGACTTCATCTCATCTTTCATTGCATCAATCCACTCTCTTTTGTGCTCGTCTTCTATGGCCTCTTCATAACTCTCAGGTTCTCCCCCATCAGTTAATAACACAAATTCATTAGCTGAATATCTTGTTGACGGACGTCGATCTCTGGCAGATCTCCTGAGTGAAACCTTTGTGGGAACCTCTGTCTCTGACAATTGTTCATAAACATCATCATTTTCTTCAACCTGTTCAGAACCCTCTACCTCAACTGTATCATCAAGTTGATCACTTTGGACCTCGTTTTCAATCTGTGTAGAAAGTTGTGTCAAAGGAACTGAGTCTAAATCAATCAGATCATCATTGTGTTCATACTCTGTTTTATATGTCTTCTCGATATCTTGTATGGTTTGGCCTTCTATAAACACAACATCTCGACTTCTAATGAGCTTCCTCTACACTGGATCATACAGTCTGTAACCAAACTCATCTTGACCATAGCCAAGGAACACACATGGTCTTGACTTTGCATCAAGCTTCAATCTCTCATCTTTAGGAACGTGAACGAAAGCTTTACAACCAAAGACACGCAGGTGATTATAAGATATATCTTTCTTTGACCAGATTCTTTTTGGAACTTCAAATGCCAATGGAACACATGGTGTGAGATTCAAAACATGCACAACTGTACTTAATGCTTCGCCCCAAAATGATCTCGATAACTGTGACTGCGAAAGCAAACATCTCACCCTTTCAACTAGTGTTCTGTTCATTCTCTCAGCTAACCCATTTAATTGAGGAGTCTTAGGAGGTTTCTTTTGATGTCTAATACCATGATCTCTGCAATCCTCATCAAAAGGTCCACAATACTCACCGCCATTATCAGTCCTAATACACTTCAACTTTTCACCAGTTTCTCTTTCAACAAGAGCATGAAACTGTTTAAACACTTGCAACACTTGATCTTTGGTCTTCAAGGTACCCATGTTTTCCTCGAATGATCATCTATAAACGTCACAAAGTATAACGCACCTCCAAGTGTTTTAGTTTTCATAGGACCACATACATCAGAATATACTAAGTCAAGTATATTTGGCTTCCTTGAATGTTGAGATGCCTTAAAAGAAACTCTGGTTTGCTTTCCTGCCAAACAATGAACACATCTTTTCAGAGGTGCATTCTTCAAACCAGGCAACTGGTTTTTCTTGGCCAAAATCATCAAACCCTTCTCACTAATTTGACTAAGTCTCTTATGCCAAAGCTCAACACTCTCATCACTATCCACTGTATTTATATCGCAATCAGTAATCTTTGTCTGCATCAAATACAGTGATGAACACTTTTATCCCTTAGCTACCACCATAGAGCCTTTAGTAAGTTTCCATTTACCATCATAGAAGGTATTGCAGAAACCTTCATCATCAAGCTTACCTGTGAAGATTAAATTCATACGGATATCAGGGATATGTTTCACATTCTTCAAAATCAGCATAGAACCATTCTTGGTCTCCAGGTGCACATCTCTCATGCCAACTACTTTTGTTGATCCATCATTACCCATCCTAACACTCCCAAAATCACCAGATGTGTAGGATGCAAAGAAATCCCTTCTAGATGTAGCATGAATTGAGGCGCCACTGTCAATCACCCAACTACTCTGTTGTGTAGTAAGATTAATCACATCACCGTCAAATAAAATAAGAAACTCTTTGGTGGCTGCAGCAACTCTATCTGCATCATTACCATCGTCATTCTTCTTTTCCTTACCTTTGTCATTTTTATTTTCCCTTTTAAATTTTCGACAATGCTTCTTTATATGCCCTTTCACACCACAGTGAAAACACTCAGCATTTGCAAACCGACCACTCTTGATTTTGCTTCTGTCTCTATCCTTCAGACCTTTACTTTTACTTTTCCCCCTTCTTTCAGTAACAAGAACATCTGACTGTGAAGAAGAGCCCTGCGAATTTCTTCTCATCTCTTCGTTTAAGACATTACTTTTTACTAAGTTCATACTTAGTATTCCATTTGGGGCTGAGTTAGATAAGGAAGTTCTAAATGTCTCCCACGAGTTCGGCAACGAACCAAGAAGCCATAATCCATGTATCTCTTCATCAAACTTGATATTCATTCTAGCTAATTGATTAATAATACCTTGAAATGTATTCAAGTGATCTAACATAGATGTTCCGTCTTGGTACTTCAAAGTCATCATTTGCTTAATCAAAAACAATTTATTATTACCAGTTTTTTGGGCATATAAAGACTCAAGCTTATTCCAAAGTGTCCGTGCATGATTTTCTTCATCAATAAGACTTAGAATATTTTCTTCTATCCAAAGTCTAATAATTCCACACACTTTCTTATGACATATTTCTCATTCTAAGTCAGTTAAATCTTCAGGCTTCTCAAGTGAAAAAACAAGAAGATATAAATCCCACATATAAAATATCTTCCATCTTCCTTTTCCAAACTTGATAATTTGAGCCATTCAAAGTAATCATCTTACATGTACTAGTTTCCATGTTCAACACAAGGCACTTAACTAAACACAACCTCGCTCTGATACCACTTTGTTGGGATAAACACTATATTTTAATGATCAATTATCCCCTCTTGTGTGAACCTAATAGGAAATTAGTAAAGTAGAAGCGGAAAAATTAATCATGCACAATCACAAGACACCAACGATTTTTAACGTGGAAAAACCTCCCCAAGGCGAGGAGTAAAAAACCACGGACCGAAGTAAAAAAACTCCACTATAATCAATAATGGGTTACAACGAGTTCTCTCTAGATACAACTAGAGGCATACAATCAAATATATCTCCAGATAATAATCTCGGCAACAAACGACAAGAGAACAAATGAGAAAGATCTCACCGAAGTGGAAACCAACTACCCACTGTAATCTGACTGTAGGCAGCACCAAAAGAAATCTCCACCATTCAGATTGAAGACCCTCGTGTCAAGAACACACTGTCAAAATTTCAGCTCAATCGGACCACGGATCGACCTCCAAAAAGCTGAAAGACGGTACTGTACGGATGACTTTTCTTTTTCTTTTTCTTTTTCTTTCTAATTCTCTCACTCTCCGTCGTCACTCACTCGCGCGAATCATAAAAAATAACTTGCGGATGCATAATTTTCTTTAAAACAAAGATGTTGGCCCTAATGGGCCTTGGGCCTTACTCCACTAAAGTGGAAAGGGGCAACAAGAAAAGTGGCTAAAAATAAATAGGTGGCTTGAAAAATGGCTACAAGCGTTTATAAATTAAATAGATGACTAAACGATTTACTAATTAATAAATTTCTATTTGTGGAAGACTAAAATGCCCCCAACAAACTGTCTAACGTGTTCTTAACGTTTAAAACTAAAATCAAAGTTTAAGAGAGATAAAATACACCCCTAAAAATAAGTTGGAGACATTTTAGGAAGTTTGAAATTCAAAAATTTAAGAAACTAATTTGAAAATCTAGATGGATCATATTGTTTCTATTTTGAAGTTTGAAATTCAAAAATCCAAGAAACAATCGTTTTCTACTGGAAAAATTTGTTTCCCGGAAAGAGGAGTCAATACCTTTATGGGGAAGGAGTACAAAGTTCAACCTCCCTCAGTAGAGAGAAATACCTTCGGAATGCGTTAATTGGAAAAAACAGTCCTCTCAATCAGAAGATATACTACCTGCAACTAAGGAAATCTGAACTTACACTAAAAAGATAATACCTTAAATGTTGCAATTATGACATGTCATATCACCGCTCACCCTCCCACCAGAACCGCCCTCATGCATTCGCTCCATCCCGTCGGTCCATCTTCGTCTTCCACACCTCGAAACCCTTGACAGTCAAAAACCTCCATTCTCCACCATTTTTCACCGCCAAACAGAGTGTATATCGCTACCTACCTCTCACATCACGCCGACGACCCACCTCCGCCGTGCCGACGACCTTCCCCCACCACGCCTACGACCATCTCTTGCATGTTCAATCGATTCTTCTTCTACGCGAGGACTGTACCAAAAAAATTTGAACCAAGGTAACGGCTTCATTTCCCTTCCCTTATATTTGCAACGACCTCCCCCTACTTTCTAGACAATCCCTTGATTTTAGGGATTTTTTTTTTTGCAATATTTCGTGATTTATGTGAATAAGGTCAACTACATCCAACCCTTGTGACATGTTATTATAATTTGATTGTTTTTTATTGTAAAAATCGTCCAGGATGTTGTTAAGAAGAACCTTGCAAGGAAAAAAAAAAAGAATAAACGGATTAAAAAAGATGTAGTTGAAGAAGTTAACCCCGTCAGAGCGGTATGTACTGATATATACCTATATTATTTACACCGTTTATGACCTGCTTGCTAAATTTGAGATGTATGTATCTGGATATAACTATGTCTTGTGTATTGAATGGTGAAAGTGTGCTGGAATGCCTATTGAATGACACTTTGTTGTGTGTCTGTACTCTTATATACATGTATATTAGTCATGTCAGTATATAAGTTGTGTGCCTTCCCTACTTTATAGATAATCCCTTGATTTTAGGGACTTGTTTTTTTTTTTTTTTTTTTGGCAATATTTCGTGATTTATGTGAAAAATGCCAACTACATCCACCCCTTGTGACATCTTATAATTTGATTAAGAAAGATCTAGTTGAAGAAGTTTGTCCCGTCAGAGTGATATGTACTGATATATACCTATATTATTTACACCGTTTATAACCTGCTTATGTGTATTAGAGCCTAAAATTGAGATGTATGTATCTGGATATAACTTTGTCTTGTGTATTGAAGGGTGAGATTGAGAAATACTTTTAATTACAACCTTACAACCACTATTTTGATCATGATATGCAAAAAAAACAAATAAACTAAGCTATGATATTTAAATGAGGGAAAAATATAGGAAGATTAATTGAACTTAACAAACGAAATCTTTTCTTACGGTTGGAGAGATAGAAGAAGCCTAAAATATAGGAAAATCTTGTTTGACGGTTGGAGCCGAAATCCCTGTAAATCAGGGTACATCCATCCGAAAAATGGGGGAAAATCTGTATGTAGTTGTTAACTGCGTTTGTGTATAAACGTATATACCAGGGGTAAAAATGGAAAAAAAAAATTCCGAAAAGAAATTCCTAAAAAGGTGGAAGCCATGTCTGCAATTATTGAACTTCCTTAGCCAAAAAACAAGAGGAGGTATTTTTTCTAGCCATTTACCACAATTCCCCAAGTGGAAATTACCCAACAATTTTCCAGGTCGAATTTGTGCTTATCCAACTATCCATAGTGAATTTCTAAGTTGGCTCTTAGTGAGATTCCACTCTTTGTACCCCTAAGAGGATTGATTCAATCTTAATGAAATTATTATCCTTTGTCCAAAAAAAAAAAAATCATGGACGCGTCGACATTTCCATCGATATTTCCACATGTCCATGGGTTCGACAACAACATATGAGGTGAATCAACATTTCCATTATATCGTAAAGAAATCGATAAAATATAAACAAAATGTAACTAATGTAGAGATAATATTTATAATAAGTATTTTAACTTATTTTAAAAATGTAAAATATTTATTTGTTAATTTAAATATTTTTCCAGAGATATCCATCTACATCGACATTTTAACTCTTAGATGCAACCAGAATGTGTTTAGTAAGCTTGTGAAGTTTTTTTTTTTTTTTTTTTTTTTTTTGACAACATGTCGAGTAGAGAATTTGAACTTCTGACCTCTTGATCTAGAGTATAAACTTTATGCCAGTTGAATTATGTTTTTGTTGACGTAAGCTTGTGAAGATTTAAATAATTGTGTTTTAAAAATAAAATAAGAAAAAGTGTGTAAAGAGAAGGAATAGTGGATTACTGTTCAAACATTGAAATTTGTCCAACTAAATCCAAGCTTGACAAACTTCCACTCAAGAACTTGATCAAGTTGACCAAAAAAATAAAAAAATAAAAAAATAAAACCAGAAATTTTGCCCTTGAATGGAGGTGATTCTTACCCTAACATAACAACCTTCCACCCTTAGGGGCTATTTGGGGCGCTGAATTGGTTATAATATCTGGTGTAGTCTGGGGTATAATAATTTGTGTTTGAGGTGCATATTATTATAGTCTGGGAAAAAATAATCTGTGTTTGGGGTGTAGATTATTTTAATCTGGAATAAAATAATATGTGTTTGGGGTGTTGATCTGTTTTAACATGGGGTTCTGAATCAAAGGTTCAATCTGACTGTTTTCTTTTTCTAGTTTTTTTTTATGATATAAGATTCACTTTGATTTAGGGTTATGTTTTTTTTTTTTACAAAGCAAAAAAGTTTAGGATTTGGTATAGAAAAATCATATTAGTTAACTTTTAGTATTGTCAAAATAAAAATGGTAAATGTTTAGTTAAAAAATCATATTAGTTTTTTTTTTTTTATCAATAAAGTCATTTGAAATAAACTTGAGTGTGGTAAATATAATTTCGTTTGAATGTTTTTTTTAAGTTGATTAACCTTCGATGTTGTCAACGACTTTTCCGGCAACCTTTGATGTTTTTTTTTCTTTATTTTTATTTTTTATATTTTCAAAATGAAAATGAGAAAAAATATGAAAATCGGTGGTCGGAAAAGTCATCGGCGGTCGCCGGAAAAGTCGTCGGAAACTTCGCCAGTCGACGGTCGTCGGAAAAGTCAAGGAGTCACAAGGAAGAAGAGGGGAGAGTGTTACGAGAGTTATGGTAGAAAATGGATAGAATCATCGAGTGGATTGAATGATGGTTACTGTAGAGAATAGATAAAATAATCGGGGGTAAAAATAACTCACCTCACCATTTATTTTTGTTGGTACCCCAAACATTGAATAAGTTATAATAAGGAGTTATTATAACCTATTCAGTGCCCCAAACACTCCCTTAATCATCTAATTGAACATGCTACACATGAAATTAAAACTAGCTTGTCATTAAATATTTCCTTTTGTTTCTTTTTTTTAATTCGAGATTTGAACCTTTAAAACTCTTCATAAAAATATGATGTTTTAATTAGTATATTAAGTCAAAGTAAACATAGCTCAGCATTATCTATTATGTACCCTTGTCTCTTTTCTTTTCTATAAATAATTCTCTTAAATGTCTTTTAGGTCAAGGAATTTTACTCCAAAGGATAAAATAGTCTTTTCACACCCTCAAAGTCCTATTAGTCTATTGTTTCAAAAAAGAAAATCCTATCAGTCTATCAAAATAAGAAGTAGACTAAATGTCTCTGTCTCTCTATTTTTTATCCTATTTTTTCCAATTTTCACTAAATGTTTTAGGGTTTTTTAAATGAGAGGTAAATTAGTCCTTTCACACACTCGAAAATCCTATTTGTCTATCAAACTAAAAACTGGATTAAATGTTTTGGCTCACTTTTATTTGTCCCATATTTTGCAATTTTCACAGGAAAATCCTATAAATGGCCCACAAAAGTGTATTTTTAAAAGGGTCAAATCCATTTTTTCAATGGAAAACAAGCTAAACCTTTTTTTTTTGTTTTTTTGAAAAAAACTAGCTAAACCCTTTTTTTAAACTCATTTACACAAAAAATTCTTCCAATTATACCTTCGGTTTCCCATCCATATCTATTTTTTAAGGACCCACGATCTGATTTAATTTTTTTAAAAAAAAAATCAAATTGTTTCACTCGTGAATCAAGGAATTTGTTAGATTTTGAAATTGGAAAGATCAAACAATATTTTTATTTTTAATTTTCGATTAGATTTTTAGTTTTTAATTATCTAAATATCATCTTCATCGTCATTTCTCTCAAATGTCTTAATCCACCCCTATTTTTCCTCTCTAAAATGTGAGACTATTATTATATTTCTAAATTTAAAAATTTGTTATTAATTTATACCATAACTTCTATTTATTTGTTTCAATTCATTTTATTAATTTTTAAATGTGACCTTAAATTAAGGTACAACCTCTATTTTTTTTTAAGTACAACAACATTTAATGCTCGCTTTGTCGAGGATACATGTCAACTAATACTCGCTTTGGCAGGTTTATGAGTTTACTCAATTTAGATTTGAAACTAAATACAGAGTGGAGATAGATTTAGGTTTTAGGGGAGAAGATGAATTACAAACCTAAAATTAAATTTCATACTTCAAGTTCTCACCGATGTTGAAATTTCAATTTTTCCGAGTTTTTTTCCATTAAATTGATTTTGATGTGATGATTAAATTGCATGTTTCATATCCTCACTAATGTTGAAATTATTAAATTGATGTTTCAAATCCTCACTCATGTTGAAATTAACTTCCCCATGTGAGTTTTTTCCTCTGAATAAAAGAACCCATTAAAAATAGTAATTTTTTTACACTTGGGAGTGGAGGGATTCTGTCTGTTGAACTATGCTCTTATTGGCATTAAAAAAAATAACAATTGGTCATTTTTCAAGTGAAAAAAAATAAGATGACCATTTTTCGAAACATCCATCTAATTGTCCCAACAATTAATCATAAATACTTCAATGGAGAACCATTTTTTCCATCGATGTATTTATGTTGAATTTAATGAAATTAGAATAAAGATTTGAGGCATTAATGAAATTTAATGAAATACTTCAACACTAGAACCAATCGTCTACAATCTGTTACACATCAAATTTTGAGGCATCATTGGACTGTAAACTTCCAAAATTCATTCTTGTGCACGTTTCTCATACACGCAATGGGAAAAATTAAATGGTAGTATATAGATAGATACCAATTCATACAATATCGTAGCAGAGAAATCAACCAAAAATGAATTTTATTGCCCTCAAAAATGGGAGTTTTGAAAAAATGTTGATCTTTTAATATTTCAGAGCTGAAAAGCATCATCAATTTCAATCCATATTTTGGTGTTACACCAATCTACAACTACAAGCAAATCTGTAAAAATAGGACTCTCAACTCAGGCTCTTTTCAGGTATATCCCTAAAGTTGCTAAATTTTGGTACAACCATAGAACCATATAGGAACATTGGAATGGGCGACTAGGGAAAATGATCGAGAGATTAATTTGTGGGGCAAAAAAAATTGAGGGATACATACATAGCATTAGGGATGATGATCAAAATTTCGATTTCGTTAGTAATTTATTCTGCTGGAGTGGTAACTTCTTTTTTCCTTCGTTTCCGAGGAGGTTGTAAAGGTCCAAAGAGGCAAATTCGCAGCTTGCCCTCGACTACTCGTGGGTGTAAGTAGCTCTTGTACAAATCCCAGAATTCATCTCTGCCATATGAATTTTATGAGTAAGAAACCTTGAGAGCATGCTAATGGAGTTTCAAAAAAAAACGTTTTTGAATTTGTATTTTTCATATTCTAAAGCAAGGAACAAAATATTTTTTTGAAGGAAACAGTGAGAAATATTTGATATAAGAGAACGAAAGGACATCCTAAGAGACAGGGAACCAATGATTTAGTACATTAATCAGATAAAGACAAGTTTATGATGTCCAAACCTGACTTGTGGAAGTGAAAATAAAGAATAGCCTTTGACATCTGGGTGAATGTCGAGCACGATAACTGCTAATCTTGAAAGCCCCAAGGCCTCAATATCGAACAATTTTTTTATCCTAGAATGATAAAGAAGAGAACATGACCAAGAATGAATCAGTTAAACCGTTAACAAACTTCAGAATGAACAGAAAGAAAAATAGCTCAACTTTGAATATCAAAACAACTTGCAAGTGGTGATAAATCCAGGAAGAAGGTTTAAAATTTTTAATATTTATAACTCTAACGATAGTGAATAGCACTCCTTTAACAGAAACAAGATCCTAGAACTGGAATTCTTGGACCAATTGTTGTGATATATCCAATATGAAAAGCTAACCTGCTTGGTGTACCACTTGCAATGTTAACACGGTTCTTCAACAGCTCTACCTGCATCCACCATAAAGGGAAAAACAATAACAGTTCAAAATAACTTATGTTCAATCTCTTGAGCATGCCCATTAAAAATACAACAATGGAAAATCAACAGGATGACCAGAGATTTTAAAAAGATCTAATGATGGCACCATGCAGCAAAATTTGAGAGAATTGAAAAAATAAGATGTGATTTGGATTGCTAATACTGTGACAGCATGCAGTTTCCACGAGATGAAACGGCCAATTCAAAAGGATCTTTGATCACCATTCAGCGATAATGAGGATTTGAGAGAATAGACAAAAGCATAACAGAAGTACAAAACCTGGAATCCCCCTCATCTTGGATAAAAGAAATAATACTTATTAAACAAAAATGATGGAAAAAAAACTTGGGGATCAGACTGACGTGCAATAAAGTTCAGCACAGTATCTACCTCTGTTGAACATTTCAATTTGTCTTCATTTCCCAAATTTTAAAAATTTTAAAAATTAAAATAAAAAAAAATACTAAACATGTAGCAAACACAATCAGCGGATGATAAGATTGGCAATTCAGCTGATGAATATAATAGACGTAGGAAAACCAAAAAGAGAATAGAAAAGAGATAAAATTTAAAGTGGAAAAAGATAGAGAAGAAGCATGTAAAAGTTTGTGTTAAGAGTTCGGACAGGAATGCTCAAATATCTTTTTCTTTATCCATATCTAAAACCAATAAAATAAGCAGGGTAAACTCAAGTCTGGCGTTTAAAAGCTTAGAAGAACTATATCATTGAGAATAAGGGATCAGACTGACGTGCAAATAACAAACTCAGCATAGCAGCTGCCTCTGAAAGATTGTGTATCTTGTCATCATTTCCCAAACCCAATAAAGGAAAACAGTAGTGCATGGATGCAAAACACATCTCATCTCAAAAATATGAAATAAGTTTTTTAAAAAAAATAATTTATAATCATTGTTTATAATTAATCCTGTGATCACTGCTTAAACCATGCAAGCTCATCAAGAAAACCAGCAATTTATAAACATTGTTCATAATTAATCATGTAATCATGAAGATTAAAAGAGGAACTAAGTACCAAGTAGAAGACTCGATCCCTAAATCAGGACAAGTAAAAACAGAAGCAATGAAAATACAGGATCAGACTGACGTGCAAACCATCAAGTTCAGCATTGTTTTGCCTCTGATGGATATTTGGATTATCTTCATCCCCCAGACCCAAAAATCAGAGATAAGAGGGTTTCAAAATTCGGAAAAGAATTTTAATACTTGTAGCACTCTAAAGACATATTAAGAAGGTTTTTTTACTGGATCCTACAAAATTTGAACAATAATCACCCCCACTTTGAATAGTGTTGATATATGTTAAACATGCATTTGATAAAATAAGGAAGCTATACAACTTGAAACATTATCACATAATGAAATTAATCGCAAATGTATGTTACTCCTATCTCTGAAATCACAATAAACACAAAATAGAACAGAAAGAAACTTCTAGTTACCTGTTCTTCAACCTTCATGTGCTTTGAAAACAGCTTGACAGCATGACATTCTTGAGTTAGCGATCGTAAACCCCTGTTAAAACATATCATTAGGTTAAACAAAAGCACCCACTTATTTTATACATTTCACTACTTAGATAAAAGGAACCCCCATCTTACTTTAGAAGTTCAATGGACCTCAGTGCAGATGTGCTGATTATAAGAACAGCAGGACTGCCCGGTTCAGTATTTCCTTCCATGAGTTTCCCTTTACATAGGACTTCTTTCCACGATGACCCAAAAGCTTCCTTGATATGTTTCACCAAGGTTTTATCATCCTGAACTGAACTTTGAGAAGGACCCAGAATGCACGTATCTACAAAATCCTCCAACCAAGACAATAATCAGATAAATTCTCACACATTACAGGAAAAGGAATTATAGAGATTCACTAAGCTTCAAGAGTTGATCACAAATTCAGACTCTTTCAAGCATAGTTTAAAGACCCAAATAAGTGCTTACAATGTCAAAATCAGCTAAACACTCCTAAAGAAGTTCTTCTATTCCAATTAAACTATATTGTTTTTACAAAACTCCAAAACTCTTCAGGGTAATGCAGACAAAACCAAGAAACGCTTATACCAAGTGAGAATATACAAGATATAGAGTACCTTTCATAGATTCCAACTCAAGCGATGAGACCTGCAAGTCATTAGCCGTCTGAAACTCGTCGAGAAAAAAGCTGAAGGGCTCCAACGGAAGTGCCTCCGGTACATTGCTATCACTGCCATTGCTAGCATTTTGGGCATCGTGATTGAGGGTCGCATCGGGCTTCCTCTTCTTGGAGCTCTTAGGCTTTGGATGAGGCCGCTGTTTGCGCTTCTTTCTAGGGTTTCGAAGAGCAGCTTCGGAAGCTTTGTCTGATTTTTCTAAACCCCCCATTGTTGATGGTTGATTACAGAATTTAGGGTTTTAGAAGTGGAATGGAGTGGCAACTTATAGTAGGAGGCTGCTGAAGAACGGGAATTGTGGATCCTTTTAGGGGGCTTTTTGTGAAAGGGTTGGATAATGGCAAGCCCAGTTTAAAGCCCAACTCCGACCCAAATTCGACTTACTAGTCAATGTTTGATGATTTTGATCTCCTTTTTATTTTGGGCCGACCCATTCGATTAAGGGTTGGTGATATATATATATATATAAGGGCAACAAGAAAAATGGCTATAAATAAATAGGTGGCGTGAAAAATGCCTACGAACGTTTATAAATTAAATAGATGGTTAAACGATTTATTGATTAATAAATTCCTATTTGTACAAGACAAAAATGCCCCCCAACAAACTAGCGTTTAAAACCAAAATAGAGTTTAAGAGAGATAAAATACACCCCTAAAAATAAGTTGGAGACATTTTAGGAGGTTTGAAATTTAAAAAAAATCCAAGAACACAAAACTATTTTGAAAATCAAATGTATCATATTGTTACAACAGGAAAGAGTTGTTCCCCGGAAAAATGAGTAAATACATTTATTGGGGAAGGAGTACAAAGTTCAACCTCCCTCAATGGAGAGAAACACCTTCGAACTCCATTAATCGGAAACAACAGTCATGTCAATAGGAAGATTTACTACCTGCAATTAAGAATACCTGAAAAATTAAAAAACAAATAAGAACACAGTAATTATGATACCTTACCTGTTGTAATTATGAGCTGTCATAACACCGCCCACCCTCCCACCAGAACCGCCTTCATGCACCAGCCCATTCGTCCTCGTCATCTTCCACAACCCTCCATTCCCACCATTTCCCACCGCCAGAAACCCTTGAGAGCCAAAACCCTTCATTCCCACCATTCTCCACCGCTCACTCTCCCACCAGAATACCACCATGCATTGCATCACCCCCGTCGGTCCATCTTCGTCTCCCTCCCCTCGAAAACCTTGAAAGACTTAATCCTCCATTTCCCACCATTTTCCACTCCCAACACAGAGTGTATACCAATCCCTACATCTCGCATCGCACCGAAGACCCACATCTGACGTGCCGACAACCTTCTTCTGCTGCGTCGTCGAGACTCTTGCTCGCCCCACATCCTCCATCGATTCTCCTTCTACGAAAGGATTGTACAATTTCTCAGAAATTCAAACCAAGGTAACAGCTTCATTCTCATTCCCTTATATTAGCAACAAACTGATACATTCCCCCGAGATTTTAGGGATTTCGTTTCTTCCATGCATTCCGAGAATGTTACGCTCGATTGTAAGCAGAGACCAAAAAAGACTAAGCCCGTGGAGGTAAGACTCTGTATTTACTCTTTAGGTTGTGCAAAACATGTTATAATTACCCCCTTGTGAATTACAAATTAGAGAATTAAACTCCCTAATTAACATCCAGGTTGCGAAGAGACCCAAAGGGAAGGATAGACGGACAAAAAAGGATGAAAGTGAAGAGGTCGAACCCACCAGAGCGGTATGTACTGATAAATACTATTTCATCATTGTTGCAAACTCCTCTGGAAAGTATGTTGTGGTGTGGTCATATGAAAGAGTGTGAGAGGAGTTATATATCCCCCTGCACCTTGCAATCTATGTATTGGCAAGCCTGTGTACATTGTCTGCCTGTGAACGTGTATGTATTAGTATATACATCCATGATCTCATACATTTATATACTGATATGTACAACTACTATCTCATTCATCTATAAACATATATGCTCGTATGTATGTGTGTTTGAACAGTTATATACCCTCCATTGTCTGCCTGTGAACGTGTATGTATTAGTATATACATCTATGATATCATACGCCTGTTGTCTGTGTAGATTGAACTGTTACATAAAACTATGGAATTGTTTGATGTATTTTTTTGGGCAATCCATCTGTTGACTGCTTCATGCCCGCTGAAAAACATAATTTTTTTACCGTTAGAAAGCCTAAGCCTGAAAAATAGGTAAATCAGGATCAAAACAAACCATCAATTGATCCCATGTAAGTAGGGATCCATCCACCACACAAAAAGGGGACGTTTGCAACATAAAAGACTGTTAACGGCGTTTGTATATAGCCGTATATACCAAGGGTAAAAACGTCCAAAAAAAGCCAGGAAACGGTTCCTAAAATTTTGGTAGCCATGCCTACAAAATCCGAACTTCCATAGCCAAAAATCAAGTATGCTTTTTTTTGTAGTTATTTAGCACAATTCCCCATATATATATATATATATATATATATATATTAAAACATGTGAGGTGAGGGATTTGAACCCAGACCTCCTGATCATTAGTAAATTTTATGTCAATTAAGCTATGCTCGTATTGGCAATCTAGATTAATATAGGAACTTTGGAATGGATGGCTAAAATTACCATTTATTCTAAAAAAATACCAAAAATATGCTCATCGCGCACCATGTAAAATCTAGTTTCATGATAGTATAAAAATTAAAATAGACATTTCGAGAGTAGAATAGAATCCTCTCTTGTCTTTTGTGCACCTAATTTTATTCTCTTTTTTAAATCTTGCTTGGAGGAATGTTAACTGAAAAAAAAAAAGATATATATAGATATATATATTCCACCAAGAAATTAGTAATTTTTTTTATCCAAATATAAATGATGATGTGATTTTTTTTTTTTTTTTGGTTGAGAAATTCTAATTAGTATTCTTGATAGGAAGAGGACTACCATAAACAATATTGGAGACTTCCATCTTTTGTACCTTGAAATAGGAAGAAAGTACCCTAAAATACATAAAGGATTGAGTTTGAATAGTATCATTATTGTACAGTGATGAAAAAAGATGGAAAAAGAAATTATTCTTTAGTAGAAGTAAGCAAAAATTTACTCAGTCTTTACTCCAAAAGTTCTTTCTTACCATACTATATATAGTTTTACAACTTCTCAATAGTCTTATAAACCATATGATAAAAATATATATTATTTTCCCAACAACATATTCTCTAACACTTATCTATAGGAGTTGGTAAGGTTCAAACTCAACCATATATATACTTTAAATCTCTCAAAAGACATTTGAGATTCAAGCATGGGCATAGTCCACTTGTGAAGTGTTTGACATTTTGTTGAGATTCTCTTGAAAAAGGGAAAATAAAAAAAAAAGGTCAATAAAAACAAATACATTAAGCTCTCCAATCTCCCACTAGAGCTTTTGGTGGGATCACCACCTATGCTTCTAGAAGTTGACAAACATATATTGGAGGGTTAGAAGAAAAATACCAAATCTCCCTCTTTTGAAGGTGTTACTAAAATATATCCTTAAAATCATCATGATAAGACATGACTATATATAGAGTGTACATATACCAATTTAATTTTATGTTTCTAAGTTCATATTGTGGAGTGGAAATAAATAAGTGGTATAACGATGAAGTGGTCTTGTTGGGTCGGATTAGATTGGATTAATTGACGTTTTATATTCAATGTTATTGTTCAAGTTGCAAATTTATTCAGCTTAGATGATTTTGATGGGATGATAATGGATGTAAACCAACTTAAACATATATATTTAGGGTGAGTGGAATAATTTGGTTATTTGCATTATTTATTTTTAAAAGATAGTGGTAGTACGTACTTTAAGTATTTACTCTATCTTCCCTCCGACATTAGCTTAGTTTAGGAAAAGATAACTTTGTAAGAATTTGAATCCGTTATAGTTTAAGAATTGTTGGATAATACAAAAATTAGAACAAAAAATATGTTGAGGATATTGAAATGAAAGATATATATATATATATATATAATTTCATCTCGAACAACTCAACTAATGAACTTAAATTGGTGTTTTTCAAAAAATAAAATGAACTTAAATTGGTGATGATGCAAAATTTAGTATAATTCATGTCTTGAATCTCTTGACACGATAATACTTTAACAACGTCTCCCATCTTGTGTCATTTAAATAAACTAGTTTGTTACCATGTGCATTGCACGTGTGTATGTGTATTTTAATTTTTTAAGATTAAAATAATTTGAGTTAAACGTTAAGGATTACAATTAATTAAGAGTTTTAAAGATTAAGGATTACAATTAATTAAGAGTTTATGTGTTATTGGTATGATTAAATTTTCAAATTATTTTAAAACTAATTATTCACTAATCACTATATATTTATTGGTTGTGGAATATTATTATTTTATATTTCTTAGTATAATTCTTTTCTAATTGTTTTCTATTATAAAATAAGTTTATATATATAAACTTATTTTATAATAGAAAACAATTAGAAAAGAATTATACTAAGAAATATAAAATAATATATATATATATATATATATATATATATATATATATATATATAATGTATGTATTTTGTAATTGTAGGGAGTGCGACCAAAATCCCACATTGGCTAGATAAGGGGGAGATCATGGATATATAAGAGAGGACAAGTATCTCCATTAGTATGAGACCTTTTAGAGTGGATCCAAAAGCAAAGCTATGAGGACTTATTCCCAAAGTGGACAATATCAACTATTTTATACCAACTATTGCAACAGTGGGATGGTGGGAGTAGTCCGTTAAATATTAATGAAAAATTGGATGGATTGACTAAAATGCAAAATCCAAACGGGACTAAATATCCAAATCTTAGGGACCAAAAGTATATTTTTCATTTAGGCTAAATTATACAAAATTACACGTTTTAACAATACAAAGCCAAAATTTCTTTACACTAAACAGTATTAAAGGGATATTGAAATGCTAATTACCGCTGAGTTATGCTCGTTTTGGTCTACTTTGAAGGTTGACGATTTGTGCTTCAACATAATAAATTGAGTTTAAGTATAAAAAAACAAAAAACAAAAGAATGGGATGTAAGTTTTTAATTAAATCCTTATCAAATTAGAAATGAAAATGATCTAAATTACATTTTGAATCAAATTATCTAAATATTGTTGTTCGAATTTGAAATAAAACTGAATCTATAAATGACACAATGAGGAGAAACTTTCTATTTCAATTTTGTCCTTTCAATTTTTGAATGTGTCTATGATATCCTTTTAAACTTTTTCTCCTACCTCCTTAAATAATGTTGGTATGTTTTTTTTTTTTTGAAACAATGTTGGTATGTTCTTTAGTTTTACTTTTCTTCTTCTTTCAATGCTAACCTTTCATTTTCCTTTTTAAATACCACACCACAATGTCATATCAATGGTTCATGAACACAAATATCATTTATTTTATAAGTATTAAATAAGTGAGAGATGATATTAATTATAATTTAATTAAAAGTATTATTGGCTAAATCTCTTTTCAAATTCTCATATATATATCCATGTAACTTGTTAGGTATTTAAATATAGTATGTTTATTATAATTGTCAAAAGAAGATAATTTAGTGGTAATTTGCATGTATTATTGACCAAGATATCATAAGTATATCTATTATAATTTAATTAAAATGTAAAATAAAATAAATTATATATAAGAATTACTTAAATTCTTCATATTCCACCTCCTCCTCATCCTCCTCCTTTATTTTTTTGGTTTTTCTCAAATTAAATATCAAAACTGAAGATCAATTTTCATTTTGTACTTTAATTTTAACTTAAAATTTTGTATTTTTTTCAAAACTATATTTCCTGGATTCTTTTTCTCATTTATTATTTTGGGTTTTCTTAAATTAAATATCTAAATTGAAGGTCACTCTTAATATTTTCATTCTGTACTTTAATTTTAACTTAAATTTTTTTTTTCATACTATATATATTTTTTTATATAATTTATCAAATAATTTTAAATTTTATCATCAAAGATTATTTTAAAACATTTAAAACACGTGCATCACACGTAATGTGTGTGATAAAGGTCAATAGTACAAGCTTCATGTCAATTGAGTCAGGCTCTTGTCGACTGATTGGTGTAATTAATTGAAATTTATAGAGTATTTTGAACCAAATTATTTTTTCAGGAATCTTTAACATAGTATGGATTTTTATTTTTATTTTTAAAAAAAGTTAAAAAAGAAAACTCTAAAACTTGCTATAAAATGGAGGAACTGTATTTGAAATGGGCTGTTATGGCCCAGCTTTTGCTGATAAGTTCGAACGTCTAATGGGCTCGCCTTGACCAGCCCAAATACACACATTTTTAGAAATATATTATTTTTATAACAAATAAACGAAATTCAAATCAAATTCCAATAATTTTTTTTACTCTTTACTCCTTACTCCTTTATAAATATATAAAATTTTTAATTAAATTACACTTAAAAAAAAGTAATAAAATTGCATCTATTTTTTTTTTTTTTTGAAAAAGAATAAAATTACATCGATTGACACATAAAAAGAGGAGAAAGAAAAAAAATATGAGGAGGAAATACTCATATTTCTCAATGTGCTTGATTTATTTAATTTCATATAATTTGATCTGTTAAAATCCTATTATATTCTTTAGCTTACATGTTTATATAACTTTAGTTCTTAAATTTCTCAAACATTCTGTTTCGCCTTTCAAATTTAAATAAAAAATGATATTGATTATTCTTGTTTTATTTTATTAAATTATTTAAAAGAAACATGATACAAATAAATAAATAAATAAATAAATAAATAAATATATATATATATATATATATATATATTTCATTTAGCGATCAATAAGAAGGGTTTGGAGTGAGAAATTCAATTTGAATGAATTTGGCTCAACATGTCGAAACCATCTTTGTTTTTAAGTATTTGTTAAGTACGGGATTTCAAAAATTTCTGTTAATGGCAAAATCTGGTCGAGAGGAATTCACTTGACCTTCACATGCCACCAACAGTAAATTTGTTTGAGAGGGGGGAAGACGTGGCCTGCAAGACAAGGAAACATGCACACCGTTGTGGTGTTTGTCACACCGTCTCCGATGCTTAAGTCAACAATCAAAACGATGGGAAGCCAAAGAGCAAGAGCAAGAGGAGAATCAGATAATAGAGTTCGGGATCCCTTCTTCAGTGACGAAGAAGGATTTAAATACATGTTCTTGCTCTAGGGTTTCGAGGCGTTCGGAGGCGATTCAGGACTGAATCGAGCGGAACCAGGGTCGCCAGGGGCAGCAGGGACCGTAAGGAGGCGAATAGACTCGGCCTCGGCCTCAGGCCGAGGGCGACCATATGGATCGGACCAAGGTCCGGTCCCTCCGACCTTGGCCTGGCCTTTTGACTCGTTTCGCCTCCGGAGTCAATTTTTCGATCCTATTTCTAGGCTCGCGTCAGGTTGTCCTTGTCAGCTCCTTGTACATCGGAGTGGTCCAAAATTATCTATAACAATTTCAATTGTAGATGTCTACCTAGACAAGTGTTTGAAGCTTCCTTTAGTATATTATGTGTCAAGTATTTGTTTGGAATAACTTTTTAAGTGTTTAAAAATATTTTTTTTTACTTAAAAACACTTTTTTAAACTGTGATCCTAATTTCTAAATATATTTGAAATTTTGTATAATGATTAATAGAAAATCAAATTAGTTTTTTTTTTTTTTTTTTCAAAAAGAAAATTAAAGGTAAAAACAAATTATTTTCTAATACAAAATATTGGCACTAAAATTAAATATTTGAAAATTACGAATCTAAAACAATACATTTGGAAAGTTTTAAGACAAAAAATGAAAAAAAAAAAGAAAAAAGAAAAGGAAAATTCATACCAAAATTTAATTTTTTATTCTAAGACATCCAATTTAAACTCTGGCCATGGATGACAACTCAAAACGGCGGCGTTTGGTTCACATCTAGATCTAGACGCCAAATTAGAAGAACAATTATAATAACATATTTGAAAGTCAGACATCAAACCTAATATTTCCTTAATATTTTACCCAATTTTTTTAATTACATGCAACAATAAGTTTTTAAAATAATTATTATAGTTTTAAAATTATTTACATAACTTATATAATATTGTTCTTATTCAAAACAATCATTAACAATTTTAAAATTATTTTATCTTCATTTGAAAAATATATCACTAAATATGAACACGAGATTCCAGAAATCTCCAATATAAATTAAATAATCTTGTTGATTTTAGAGATATTAATAGTATTTCTCAAAAAAAAAAAAAAAAAAAAATTAGAGATATTAATAGCATTTTAAAGAGAATTAAAGTTTAAAAAATGTGAAATGCACATTTTGGTCAAAATTTTAAAAAACTTGTAATATATTTAAATTTATTTGCATGAAACACTTGGCATGTAGTAAAGCATAAAGAGTTTTTAAAATCATGTTACTATAAAAAGTTGACATCGATATAAAAATTATTTATTTTTATTTAGAAATACTTATTTTCTAAAATATGAAGTAAATATTATGGGTTCAAATAAAATCTCATTTCCTTGAAAAAAATGCTTGAATTTTCTTAAAGAAATAAATTCTTTAATAAAAATTTTGAAAATACTTTCCATGAAGAAATATAATATACTTTTTAAATGTAATCATTTTTTTCGATTAAACAACTTCACAAGAAAAAATAATAATTCAAATTATCTAATAAAAGCAAACATATAAAATTAAAAATAATTGTCTCAAAAAAATAAAAATATAAATAATAAATAAATTGGCCTATAATTGAACAGACACTCTTAATTAAATAATTACAATCTTTTTGTTACAAACGAAACCATCTGTTGACTAAATAACTTCAACACTTTTATTAAAAAAAAAAAACTTCAACACCATTCACTTTTTTTTTTTTTAAATAAAGCAATTGGTTCAACAGACAATTCCAATATTGTTTTCTTTTTTCAAACGATTTTACAAACAATATTAGCACCCGTTTGGAATACGAGTGTTTTTCAAGAATATATTTTCTTTTAAACATTTTGTATAAAAGTTGTTTAGAATTTAAACACTCATATATTTATACTAAAAAAAACACTCATAGTTACATTTACTCATAAGTGTTTTTATACACAAATGATTATATACTTACAAACTACTTTTTAAAAATTTGTTTTCAAGTGTTTCTCTCAAAATGGTTTATTTCTTAATCTCATTTTTTAATAAGTCATTTTTAGTGTTTGCCAAACGCTAGAATTTTTTTCAAAATGATTTTTTTTTTCCAAAATTAAACACTTGAAAAGTTCAACCAAACACGCCTTAGAGTTCGTTTGGAATACATTTTAGTTTAAGTGGTTTTCAAGAATGCATTTTCTTTTAAACATATTGTATAAGAATTGTTTAAAATTAAAACATTCCTATGTTTGGTCACATTTCCTCATAAGTGTTCTTATACATAAGTTATTATATACTTAAAAACTCAAATGCTCTCAAAATTGTTTATTTCTCAGTCTCATTTTTAGTGGTTACCAAACACAATATATTTATTTTTTTTTTCAAAATTAAACACTAGAAAAGTTAAGCCAAACATACCTTTGTATTCACACAAAACTAAAAAATACACTGGGTTCTCATAATCCAAGGTGTAGGTATTTTTTTTTTTTTTTTTTAAATAACAGACTTCAAATTCTATTATTGCATATAAAACCTAATTTTATTGTATGCTTTTTTATTAGAACAATTTTATTGTCTAAAATAAAACAATGAAAAAGAGAAGAAACAAAGAAAGGAGCCCTTGAATGAGTTAGCTATAGTAGGTAGCCGTTGTGTATTTTCTTTTTCCTTGTATTCATTGCAATTTTTTTAGAGTTCATTGCCTTTGACCTCTTATTTTGACTTTTTTTTTTTTTTTTTTTAGTTCAGTACTCAATATTTTTTTCCCTAAATTAGTGTTTGGTTTAACTTTTCAAGTGTTTAATTTTGAAAAAAAAAATCATTTTGAAAAAATTTCTAGTGTTTGACAACCACTAAAAATGACTTATTAGAAAATGAGATTGATAAATAAATCATTTTGAGGGAAACACTTGAAACCAACTTTTTTTTAAAAAAAAGAGCCTTTAGTATACCATAACTTGTGTATAAAAACATATATGAAGAAATGCAACCAAACATATGAGTGTTTAAATTCTAAACATTTTTATACAAAATGTTTTTGAAAAAATGCTTTCTTGAAAAACATTTAAATTAGAATGCATTCCAAACGGACCCTTAATCAATATAGTTTCTGTGTTGACATGTGTACACCTTCATACATCTACAAATTCCACATTGACATATGAAATGAATCGATGTTTCAACTATATCATAGAAAATTCGATGAAATATAACCATATCAACAAAATATTGCTAATATGAACATAATATTAATAGTAAGAAAATTTAACTTACTTAAGATGAAAAAAATTATTTTTTTTTATTTTCATAATTTTTCTAAGAATATTCATTCACATTGACATTTTATCGAAATCAATATTTCCAAAAAAAAATTGAAACAATGGCATTTTCATCACCACTAACATTTAAAATCCTTTCACATATCAATTCCTTTGGTTGGATCTCTCATCACATTTTTTTAAAAAAAGAAAAATATAAAATTTAGATAGTAATTAAGATATCAAAATGGAAAATATTCACTATCATTTATTCTAGTGTTGTATGATGTATCAAATATTGACATCATATGGCGTGAGAGATTTGAACATCTGACCTCTTGATTAGAGATAAGTTTTATATCAATTGAGCTATTATCTTATTGGCGCAGTCGAAACACTCTTTTAAATTTAACTACATTTTTAGTGGACTAAGCTTTTATATACAATCGCACGATGTAGAGGTTAGTACTTTAGCATTCATCAATAGATGAAATTAAAATTAATCTAAAATCATAGGAATATTACAAATTTATCCTTTACCTTCTAATTTTAACTAATTTATATTCAACTCAATATAATTCTTTCTACGAGTTATTTTATATTTAATTTGACTCTCTATTACACGATTTACTTATATAATTTTTTGGGTAGCCATTCAAATTAAGACAACTCTTTTTTTTTAATAATATTTTACTTCTAATATTCTAATTTTTTAAATTGAAACAAATTAAGGTGGCTACCCACTAATGAGGAAGAAAAAAAAAAAAAATCAAGGGAGAGAGAGAAAAATAAGAGAGACAAGAAAAGTCAAAGTTTTGATATGTATAAATATTTGTTTGTATAACTAAATCGAAAGCAAACGCAATGCTTAGGTATTGGGGATGTCATTTTTTTTTTTTTTTTTATATTCTTCTTTGTCATATCTGATTTTGGGTTTTGGATATTTATTTGTAATAAATGAATGAAAGAAAAATGGAAATTTCCTACTAGAAAATTCCAAAAATAGACCACCAAATTAGAAATTAGAAAGGTTTGAAATGGAACTAAAAAAAAAAAAAAAAAAAAAAAAAAAACAGATAAAATTAGCCTACCAATTCTACATCTCTTCCCCTATATGACTCATTCCCCATTCTTTTATCCATACACATTAAATTAAAAATCGAAACAAATTGAACCAAATCGAGAATATTAGAAAAAAAAAGGTTAAAACTATACACCCTCTTAATATAGTATGATTATATGATTTTTTTAGATGAAGTTAGAATTCAAATCTTTAACCTATAAAGAAAGTTATTAATGTTTTGATGAATTAGGTTCAGATTAGTACCTAATTGTATTGTTGGATTATAAGAAATATTTCCAAATATGTTTGTTGATAAAAAAAAAAAGGAATTAATTGTATTCAAAATAAGTCCTATAAAATAAGATACGATAGAATTAAATTCGAGATATTTGAATAAATCTATCTTATCGATGGTTGCAACCTATTGTTAGGTAGTATAGTTTAATTCACCATCATGGTTCAATTATTGATTTGGTTTGAAATTGAACCAAAATTAATGGTGCATAGCCTTAGATAGAACACAAAAAGAAAAGTGATTGATAAAGGTCAATTTCCAATTAGTGGAACAAATTTCATTAACAATGTCTCCACAAATAAAATTTAGTTGATTAAAGTATCTAAATTTCAAATATTCATCTTATCAAATCTTCTTCTTTTATGATTATTATTTTAAAAAATTAATAAAGGAAAGTTGTTAGAGTATTATCAACCAGCACATAGCTCAATAAGTTAAAATAATATATATCATCAACCAAGAGATTAGAGGTTTGAATCTCATATATCCTCGTATATGTTGAACCCAAAATGAAAAAAAAAAAAAAAACTCGAGAAACCGTTTTAGTAATCTATGGATCATTCTTTAGTGGCACAAGATGTTAAGTCACATTTTATTGAAAAGATGAGTTTTGGGTTGAGTTTTGAGACATTATTTTACTTGGAAAGCAAAAAGGATGACTAAGACTAATCCCACTAATTTTATAGTGTGTAATTTATAATGTCCATTAAAATTTTGTTTAGTGCAATTGAAAATTGATCGTATTAGTCAATTTGAGCATAGTTGAATTATTACTATATCTTCGACCAGAATGTTAGAGGGTTCAAATTAAATGTCCACCTTAACATGTTGAACTAAAAAACAACAGTTGTTGTATTGAACTGTTTATACTTCTCACTACTAATATGAATAGTTAAGATTTGATGGAATGATAGAGATGATAATGAAACTTTTAAAAACATAGAAATATAATTTGAATAAAAATTATCTCTTTATCACATAGAAACTAAATTTATAATATAAGAAGTTTAATAATATGTGTTATTTTATTTTTGTATGTTTCATAATACATAGTTTGATAGTGAAAGTCTTTAAAAAGCAAAAGTCATATGAATATGTTATGTCATTTCATATCCATATAAGAAAAGGAAAAAAGAAGAAGATTCTCAATAAATTGACAATCCCAATTGCCAGCATGATTTCATCTTTACCTCACCCCTTTTCTTTTTCTTTTTCTTTTTTAATTTTTTTTAAAGAATCAAATATAAAAGTTATTGTATAGATATTAATATGATAAATATAAATGCAATTTCATTTTAATATATATTTGTGTCTGTCAAAACGAGCTTAACTTAATGGGTAATTGATATGTACCCTCGATCATGAGATCAGAGGTTCAAATCTCTCACTCCCAAATGTTGATGTACTAAAAAATATATATATATTTTGTGTCTGACCACAAATTAAATTTATATATTTCTTGTAAAGTAAATTCTAGGTTAAATTATCAAAAATACCCCTAAACTTTAGGGTTTGTTTCAATTATGCCCCTAGACTTTCAAAAGTTTCAATTATGCCCTTGAAGTTTCAAAATTGTTTCAAAACTATCCTTGAAGGCTTTTTTTTTTTTGTTAAATTCATGGATGTAAAATGACGTGTTTGCATATATATTGTTGCTTATGTGAATAGATTTGAACACATACGTGGAAAAAACGATAAAAACACATGCAAACGCATCAATTTTTGTCGATAAATTTAACGGAAAATGTCTCCAAGGGTAGTTTTGAAACAAATTTGAAACTTCAAGGGCATAATTGAAACTTTTGAAAGTCCAGGGGTATAATTGAAACAAACCCTAAAGTCGAGGGGTATTTTTGATAATTTAACCTAAATTCTATTTTGATACGTAAGTTTGTTTTAAATTATAAGTTATACAAATGTTTATTTTAATTTAAAAAGCATAAATCCACAAATTAAATATAAAATACATTAATTAAAATTCTTGTAACTATTTCATTTACATAATTCAAACATAACTTACCATCTAAAAAAGAAGCCAACATAAATTACACAAACTCAAATTTAATAAAATTATGAACTCAAATTTAACAAACACCCCTTAAAAGTTTCCATTTAGGAATAATTTTTTTTTAAGAATAATGTAACCAAATTATACATTTTAAAATAAAATTCTCATTACTTCTAGATTTTTCTTTAAAAAAATCATTATTTCTAGATAATATAATAGAGTTTTTTAAGAGCTAAATTAAAAAAGGACAAATATTGGGAGTGAAGCTTTCTGTTATACACAATAACTAATTCTTTTAACAAATATCACTTAAATGGTTTTAAATAATTTATTAAATTCTACAAAGTATTATGTTTTTCAATGATTATTATATATAGGTTAAACTATATGGTTAGTTCTTGAACTTTAGAGTGGTGGCAACTTAGTCTTTAAACTTAAAAAATTTTCAAATAGATCCTCAAACTTTCAATTTTGTTTCTATTAAGTCCCTGAACTTTAAAAAATATCAAATAGGTCCTTAAACATTCATTTTTGTGTCCAATAAGTCCTTAAACCTATTCAACATTTTATAAAAATCACAAGCTTACTTGATACAAAATTGAAAGTTTAGAGTCTTAATAGGCATAAAATTCAATTATATATATATATAGTACATTGGTTAATTTTTTAAAAAATCAAATATATCAAGAACCTATTAGACACAAAATTGAAAGTTTAGAGACCTATTAGACATTTTTAAAATTAAAGGACCTATTGGAACTTTTTAAAGTTCAGAGACTTAATTGATACAATCTTGAAAGTTCAGGGTCAAAACGTGTAATAAAACCTTATATATACTATTAATCACAATGTATGTCAACAATTTCATATAAATACCCTTAAAAAATCATATAAATACATATATGTCAACAATTATGTCACATCAAATTGATTATTTTTAATCTATGAATATTATAAAACATCTGAATTATTAACAACTTGCAGACACTTCTACTTTTTTTTTTTTTTTTTTTTTTTTTTTTTTTTTTTGAAAAGGCAGACACTTCTACTTCAATAAGAAAAAGTAAAATATTTAATGTCACATTAAGTTTTTTAAATAACTTTTACATTAAGAAATTCAAGATTATTCATAAAGTTAAAAAAACCAAGCTCTCAAATATAATCATTTATTATTTCTTTATTCAAGTAGCCTTTTTTTCTTATAGGGTATAGGGGAGTGATTGAATTAGCTTAGTGAAACAAAGTCAAGCCTACGAAAATTGAAGTAAAAAAATAATTAAAATTGCTTTTACCATATGATCAAAAGAGGTAAAATCAAAAGGTTTGGTTGAAAAAGGTAACTTTTTATTCTTTTGGACAAAATTTATTCGGATAATTATTTCTATTTTTGTCCTAAACTTTTAAGTTTATTCTATTTTGATCATTGAATTTTAAAAATGTGCAATTTAATCCTTAAACTTTGAAGTTTGTTATATTTTGGTTCTTGAACTTTTAAAAATGTCTATTTTAGTTTTCGAACTTTCAAACAATAACTATTTTGGTCCTCACTTTTATTTCAATTTTAACAAAATTAAAGACGAAGTTTTAAGTATGTGTTTTAGCGTGTTAATATGAAGATGATTTCAAACCAAATAAATTAGAGACAAACATGGACAAAGTGGATTTAAGGTAGAAAAGTAATATAGAAGTTTAGGGACTAAAATGGATATTTTGAAAGTTCAGGGACTAAAATAGAACAAAATTGAAAGTTTAAAGACCAAAATGAACATTTTGAAAGCTCAGGGACCAAAATAAAACAAACTTGAAAGTTTGGGAACTAAAGTGAGATTTAAACCTTATTTTTTTGGGAATTGTTAATTTAAATATACAATGTCCATTAATTTTGCTTTTGGAAAAATTCAACTTTTTACTCTTATGCTTGATATGTTGAACTTATAATTTATTAAAATTAAATCAAATTTGAATAGATAGTGCAATAAATTACATAAAGTTCAATTAACATATACCTAAAATCAAGTTTAAAAATGTCAAAATTCAATGGCAAAAAAGAATTAAAATACCTAAAAAGAAGGGCTCCAAATTAACATGAAATGCAATCAAAGTAAGATTTATTATTATTATTACTATTATTATTATTATTATTATTATTTTGACAAGGCAATCAAAGTAAGATTAACTTCTTTTATTCAAAAAAAAAAAAAAAGAAAAGTAAGATTAACTTCTAAACTAATCTCAAAAAAAAAAAAAAAAAAAAAAACAACAAAAAACTTCTAAACTTGTTGACATAACATTTATATACGGTAAATGAGCAAATTAAAGACCTGCTAAGCTAAGGATAATTTAAATAACAACAAAAAATTAATAGTTTTCAATGCGAATTTCAATCAAAATGAAATAGACATGAAAATTTAAGAATAAAAAATAAGATTCTAAAAAAACGTAAACTCATTTATAAAAAAAAAAAAAAAAAACCCAAACCAACAAAGAGGATTATACCGCTAAAATCTTAAGGATGGTATCAATTAAAATTCAAAACTAATAATGGTTTAAATAAACCAATAAACTTTTAATATAACAATTTGTACCCTCTATTAGATTTCATTGGGACAATGTTAGTTTATGCACGCGGAGACTTATAACTGTATCAATTAAACCCTAAAATTTCATAAGTGAATCAATTCATACCCTTCATTTGAAAACTGTCCATGCATCAATTCTCACACATACGTAGACTTCTTAAAAAATTAAGACGCTCCATTTAAAACTCGTCAATACATCTAAAATAAAAAATCTAAATTGATTCTCTTAAGGAAAGTTTATGTAACGACCCTACTTTTCATGCCTAGATCCTAAGGCCGTTACTACATGCATTTCATTCTACTTCTAAGAACAGCGGAAATATTTCCATATAACAAAAACCACACTTAGAAATTTGCGAAACATTTCAATCTGGGATCCCAGTTTAAAACAGAACAAACAAAAGCTTTGGTAAATCAAACAAACTAAAAGCGGAATAAAACGTAAATCGTTCCAAACAAGTTCAAAGGGACATTTCAAAACGTAAAATGCGGAAGACTTAAACTAAGGAGATCCATGGCTCAGCAGCTCTCCGTCACGCGTTCCGTACACCTTTGCCTCTACCTGCAGTTGTGTGTAGGGGAAAAGAATGAGTATTTAAGAAAATACTCAGTAAGTAGCAATAAAAGTTTTAACATCTTATTCGAGTTAAAAGCCTCAGGGTTAGGTCATCTCATTTCAGTTCATTTCATTTCATTCCATTTCATTTCATTTCAGTTCGGGTCTCGTATTCATTTAGTACACCTTTAAATATATATAGGTTTGCCAACTCACTGATAGTGCGCAAGTGGGAGTTTTGGGAGGTCTCTACTCCTACTGATGGTAGATGGCACCCAGTCAGTGAAGCTAAGTCTCATCCCTCAAGGCACTAATAGGCGCGTAGCGCTCTAAACTACCATTTCACTGGTGGGGCGTTCATGGGTTTAAGTCAGGAATTTACTTCCACAGTTAGTAAATGACACCTAAACTGCGAAGCCAAGTCCCGCCCATTAAGCCCCTCATTTCAGTCTATTACATCTCAGTCCTAGGTGTTTAATTGACACGACCCTTGTCTAAGGCATTAGCCTATTCCCTTCTCTTTCCTAATCCTTTCCCTCAAGGTAAATATGATTCCTAAGCCGTCATGAGGCTACCGAAAATTCGGCAGCATAACGACGTACGTAGAGGGAACCCAAAATTTTTCTATTCACCTGGAAACAGTATATTGCACTTCTATAGCCACAACGGGTCAGATGTCGCATCCAACTTCAATCCAAACTCCAACAGACATTTAACCCATTCCCCAACATCACAAATAAATCCAGAGAAACACATTGCCATCCAAGCCAAACATGCTTTAAAATAAACCAAGAGATGCTAGGTTAACTTTAAGATCCTCGTGCTATCAACATGTCTTATAATGAAGCTTATCATGATTCCACAATCAAAACTCAAGGCGCAAATCTTATACATGCTAACATATTAACTTTTCAAAGAAAATTAAGCCAAAGCATATAACTAAATCCAACGACTACATATACATTAATCCCAAGCATTTCAGTTCATGGCTAACCAAATAGAGTATGAAAGTCACGGCCTCAACACAAACAAGAACACTTAGCCCAAACTCCAATTATTCCATAATCCACGCTTCTCATTTAATGCCCAAATAATGACAATCTCAACATGCTCAATCATGCTTCAAAAGTTAACCCAACACACTTTGCTTAAGCTTAAGGACCAACTTGGTTAAAAACAAATGGCACTTCAATCCAACTATCCACTTTAAATTCCCAATTAACAAACAAGGGTCAATTAGTCTAAGACATAAAATTTGAATCCAACTAGCTACTTACCTTAGTGAAGGAGATACTTGATTAACCCAAGAAATTCCTTAACTCCAAGGTTCTTACGCAAGCTACAACAAGGAAATGAACTCTTAATTAACTATGGACTCCAACCAAGCATTCAACTAAGAACCCATTACCTTTGGGGTAAAATTAACAACTAAAGCTTACCCAAACAGAACCACAGCTTGCTGTCCAGCAGTCCCAAATCGCTCAAATTTGATAATTCGGCCTCCAAACTCCACGGGCACCTTGACATCGGAAGCTAAACTCAATGGGCATCCATGATTAAACATTAAATAGACCCAAAACACCTTAAATCTCACTTACCCACTGCCGGAATTGCTTAAACACGCTGAAACTTGAAGACCCACTGCTTGAATCGCCGGAATTGAATGGGTACGCTTGCTGAACGGGAGAAAAAGTGAATGGGTAATCGTTTAAATGCAAGAACTAACCCACACAAGTTTCAAATCAACTTACCCAATGCGGGAACTCACCTAAAACAGCCGAAAACGCGGAAAAATGGTCCCTCCTCGCTGCTGTCCGCGCCTACAGTGGCGACGACGACTCGCAGATCGACGGCGGCTCGTGAGTGGGTTACAGGCAGCGGCGCGTCGGATCTGCTACACCGAGAGAGAGTGGCTGAGAGAGAGAGAGAGATCGAGGGAGAAAGAGACGAGAGAGAGAGAGAGAGAGCTTACACCGTTGGCGAGTTGAGGCGGCGAGGCGCGCGGCGGAGACTTGCGACGGAGGCGGCGGTGTGCGGCGGAGGTAGACGGACGAGAGGGAGCGAGAGAGAGAGAGATTACCGTGAGGGAGGTGGAGTAGAGAGAGAGTGATCGTGAGAGGGAGATGAAAAAAAAAAGAGTTTTTTTTTTTTTTTTTTTTCAACTGGCGGTTTTGACCAAAATTTGGGGGGAAAATTTTCCCCCCTTTCCCTCTTTGACCGGGCAAGTTGCCCACTCCCCCATTTCTTTTTTTTTTTTTTTTTAAATTACAGGTTGTTACATCATACTAACCTTAAAAGAACTTTCGTCCTCGAAAGTTGCTAGTACTGGAACAACTCCGGATACTTGTCCATCATTTCGTCTTCTCTCTCCCACGTTGCCTCTTCGGACAAATGGTTTCGCCAAAGGACCTTCACGAGAGCTATCTCGCGATTGCGAAGGACCTTCACCTCTCTGTCAAGAATTAGCACAGGTTTCCTCCTCATAAGTCAAGTTCTCGCTGAGTTGTAAGGGTTCAAAGTCCACTCTGTGGGTTGGATTTGTCAAATACTTTCGCAGCATGGAGACATGAAAAACATTGTGTACCGCCGAAAGAGAAGGCGGCAAAGCTAAACGGTAGGCTACCGGACCAATCCGTTCCAAGATCTCAAACGGGCCGATGAAACGTGGACTGAGCTTGCCTTTTCTTCCAAACCTCAATACTCCTTTCATTGGAGCTACCTTCAAGAAAACATGATCACCTTCGTCAAACTCTAAATCCCTTCTCCTGGTATCAGCATAACTCTTCTGTCGGCTCTGTGCCGTTAACATCCTCGATCTGATTGTGCGAATAGCCTCACTAGAGGCTTGAATCAATTCGGGTCCCAGCAACTGACGTTCTCCGACCTCATCCCAATACACAGGGGACCTGCATCTCTTCCCATAGAGGGCCTCAAACGGTGACATCCTGATGGTTGCTTGATAACTATTGTTATAAGCAAATTCCATTAAGTGCAGGTGTGCATCCCAACTACCTGAGAAATCCAAGACACATGCTCGCAACATATCCTCTAGAGTTTGGTTCAATCGCTCAGTTTGACCATCTGTCTGGGGGTGAAAAGCTGTACTGAAACGCAACTGAGTACCCAAGGCTCTTTGCAGACTCCTCCAGAAGTTAAACGTGAACCGAGGGTCTCTATCTGACACGATTGATACCGGCACACCATGAAGCTTGACTATCTCTGTCATATATAATTGTGCCCACTTTTCAATAGTGTAAGTAGGCTTCCCAGGGAGAAAATGCGCTGACTTAGTGAGTCTGTCGATAATGACCCAAATCACGGTGTAACCCTTGGCCGTTCTAGGCAATCCTGTAATGAAGTCCATAGATATATGCTCCCACTTCCATTCTGGGACACTCAGCGGCTGCAACAAGCCTGCTGGTTTCTGTCTCGGGGCTTTCACCTGTTGGCAAACAAGGCATTTACTGACAAAATCCGCTATCTCTCTTTTCATGCCCTGCCACCAGTAATACTGTTTCAAATCATGGTACATCTTTGTACTTCCTGGATGGATTGAAAAAGGTGAACTATGTGCCTCAGCTAATAATTCTTGTTTGAGTTCGGCATTCTCAGGTACGCATAAGCGACCCTGGTAACACAAGCCGAGGTCTGAAGATAAGGAGAACTCGTTCCCCTGTCCCGCCTCTACTTGACTGCGTTTAACAACAAGGTCAGGGTCATTTGGTTGTTCATCTATGATCCTCTGTCTCAAGCTCGACTTAACTGTCAACTGAGCTAGGCGTGCTGTAACTTCGCCCACTGCAATCATAATCTCTGCACGTTCCAAGTCATCCAATATATGAGCCTGTGTAGTAATCAAAGCAGACGCATGAGCGGTCTTCCTGCTGAGGGCATCTGCAACCACATTTGCCTTGCCCGGGTGGTACTGGATGTCACAATCATAATCTTTTACCAACTCTAACCATCTCCGCTGCCTCATATTCAACTCTTTTTGGGTGAAGAGATATTTCAGACTTTTGTGGTCCGTGAAGATTTGGATTTTCTCTCCGTATAAATAATGTCTCCAAATCTTCAAGGCAAAAACCACTGCTGCCAATTCTAAGTCATGAGTTGGGTAGTTCTTCTCATAATCTTTCAGCTGACGAGACGCATAAGCAATGACCTTACCATGCTGCATTAACACACAACCCAGTCCCTTCTTTGAAGCATCACTGTAAATAACAAATTCTCCTGAACCATCAGGTACTGTAAGTACTGGTGCTGACACTAGTCTCTGCTTAAGCTCTTGGAAGCTTGCCTCACAAGCTTCATTCCACGCGAAAGGAATACCCTTTCGAGTCAACTGAGTTAGAGGTGCGGCTATACTGGAAAAACCTTGCACAAAACGACGATAATAGCCTGCTAACCCCAAGAAACTCCGAATCTCGCTGACTGAAGTAGGTCGAGACCAATTGGTCACTGCCTCTATTTTGGATGGATCTACTGTGACACCTTCCTTCGAAACCACGTGCCCTAAGAAGGAAACTCGTTGTAACCAAAACTCACATTTAGAGAATTTGGCATACAACTTGTTCGTTCTTAAGGTAATTAGAGTTCTCCTGAGATGATCCTCATGTTCATCTTCTGTCTTGGAGTAGATAAGAATGTCGTCGATAAAAACAATCACGAATGAATCTAGGAATTCCTTGAATACCCTGTTCATCAATTCCATGAAAACTGCGGGAGCATTAGTAAGCCCAAAGGACATCACAGTGAATTCGTAATGCCCATACCTGGTTCGGAAAGCTGTCTTGGGTATGTCGTCCTCTCTAATCCTCAACTGATGATAACCTGACCGTAGATCTATTTTAGAGAATACTGCTGCACCTTGAAGCTGATCAAAAAGGTCATCAATCCTGGGTAGAGGATATCTGTTCTTTATTGTTACTTTGTTCAGCTCCCGGTAGTCGATGCACAAACGCATTGTCCCATCCTTCTTTTTCACGAATAAAACTGGGGCACCCCACGGCGAAACGCTGGGGCGTATATAACCTTTGTCCAACAGCTCCTGAATCTGAACCTTAAGCTCTTTCAATTCCGCTGGAGCCATCCTGTATGGAGCTTTAGAAATCGGATTAGTACCTGGCTCAAGCTCAATGCAGAAGTCAACCTCTCGTGCTGGTGGTAGTCCTGTCAGATCTTCAGGGAACACATCTGTGAACTCCCTTACTACCGGAATTGAGGTAATTGATGCCTCGGTTTTCCTTGTGTCAACCACGCTAGCCAATAAGCCCCAGGCTCCTTGGCTAATCAATTTTCTCGCCTTTATTGTAGAGACCACTTTAGGAGCACCTTTGATCATCGATCCTTTAAACTTGAAGCTTGCCTCTGACGGAGGGTTAAAGATCACCTCCTTACGATGACAGTCTATGTTGGCATAATTAGAAGCCAACCATTCCATTCCCAAAATAACATCAAAATCACTCATATCCAGGGCGATCAATGTCACATCCATTGATCGATCAGACACTAACATTTGGCAGGCTTTCACCGCTTCACTAGCTAGTAACGTTACCCCCGCAGGGGTTGAGACTGACAAAACATAGCCCAGCGACTCTAGTTCTAGGTTGGCTTGACTTACAAATGATGCAGAAATAAAAGAATGCGTCGAACCCGAATCAAACAACACAAAAGCATAATGGCCGAGGATAGGGATGGTACCTGTCACCACTGCATTAAGGTCCTCGGCCTCTTGTCGGGTGGTGGCAAATATCTTGCCCTGATGTTGTGCTGGTCTCACCCCAGATGCCTGATTTGAACTGGACGGCTGGTCGGCATAATTAGCTTTCTTCTGATTACAATTCGGAGCGATATGCCCCTCCCGTCCACACTTGAAACAAACACGGGTCCCTGCCAAGCAACGACCCCAGTGGTACTTCCTACAGGTCTGACATAATGGCCTATCTTGATTAGGCCCTGACTGATTTTGTGCTCTCTGTCGACGGTCCTGGGGCGGACCTCGTCTAGGGTAACGGTGACCCCTCTGTGTGTTCGAGCTCATCTGATCGTACCTTCGCTTATGACCTGAGGAATGTTCTGAAGAGACAACTGACGGTCGTCGATCAACTAGCTGTGCCACCCTAACTGCCGTGGCATAGTCTTGGGGTTCATGGGCTGCCACATTGCCCTGTGTCGCAACGTCATCGCGACGCGGAGCGGCCGACATCCTTTCTTGGGTTTTTAAGAAGAAAGTTGGAGTCGCCACCAATCATTGAGGGTGTGATTGGTCACCTTTAAAATAAAAAACAAAACTAGTCTTAGAAAACCAGAAATTAGGTTCGGGAGTCGTTTGAGTGTAGGGAAGGTATTAGCACCCTACAACACCCGTTTAAGAAAACGATTACCACAGTATCTTAAATTGTCCAATTAAATGAATAAAAACAGTCCTTTATTTTATTTTTCTTAAAAAAAATGATAAATATGAAAATAAAACTCAAAATGCAATACTGAACACAAGATGTCTCATTCGTTTTTACCTTAACTATAGAAATAAAGCAAGGATTAAACATTATGAGTTGGATATCCAATTTAATATAAATCATGCCTAATCTCCCTTTTAATTAAAGGAACATGGGTGTACATGATTATGTTTACTAAAAATATTTTTTTAAAATAAAACGAATGTAAAAGAAGAAAAAAATTATTCAAAGAGTAAATTCTTTTAAAAGGGAAAATGAGAATTTTCATACGCCTACACGGGAGTTGGACTCCACGAAGGCACATTACTCAGTTCCCATAATCTCTTTCAAAAGAAAATCAAAACAATAACAATAATTGAAATTGACAAAGCAGAATTAAAGATTAGATTAAAGCAATTTGGAGAATGAAAGGAAAAAGCAAATAAATTAGAAAGTATAAAAAAATGAAGTTGGCAAAGTGCAAAAAGTGAACTAAAACAAGAGAGAAATTAAAAATGATAATGATAATGATGATAATAATAATCATAATAATAATAATAACAATAATAACAAAACAAAAAAAAAACAAAGGAAATAGAAAAACAAAATCCCACATTTTTTACTTCTCTCTTTCTTCTTTTTTCCTTCTTTCTTACCCAATGTTTCCTCTCCCCGTATACTCCTTCCTCCCCCTCTTTTTTCCTCTTTTCCTCTTCCACTTTCTTTTCTCTCTTTTTCTATCACTCTCTAAGCTAAACTCTTGCTCAAATGCCTAAACTCTCTCAAGCTCACTTTTACTCTAAACTTCTTCTCTTTTTTTCTCTCATTTTCTATCACTCTCTAAGCTAAACTCTTGCTCAAATGCCTAAACCCTCTCAAATGCCTAAACTCTCTCAAGCTCACTTTTACTCTAAAATTCCTCTCATTCTTCTTGTGTTTCCATCCTCCATCTCCCCCCCTTTTTATACTTGAAGTGTTACTAATTTAGGGGGAGATGGATGAGAAAATGGTGGGGAAAATAAAAAATAAAAAAAGTAAAAAAAATACTAACCATGGAAAAAGCTTTAGAATAGGTAATGGGTGAGTTTTTCATGAAAACTTCCCATTGAATAGGAATGGGGAAGACCAAAAAAAAAAAAAAAAAAAAAAAAAAAAAAAAGATAATGTGTGGGGAAGGGGATTTGAAACACAGACCTCGTGATTATCAATACGACTTCATGCCAGTTGACCTATGCTCTTGTTGGCATATCATAAAAACAAATTGACCACCAAATATTGGAAAACTTCAAACATTATTACTTAAAATCAAGCCGGACCAAATACGGTGTCTACAGTTTGCCCCCCTTTGTGTATCCTTGAAGGATTGAAAGGGTAGACAAAGGAAAGAGACTAAGTACTGGGGAGGCGAAGATTTGTTCGGTAAAAATTTGAATTTAGAAAGGAAAATGCGCTTGACTTAATCACGTCTCAACCACAATTTAATAGTCAGGTTTGGTTTAACCGTGAGAAAAACTGAAAACGAACACGGATTGACACAGGCTTCGACCTCGACTGAATAGTCGGGTTCGATTTAACCGAGAGAAAAATTGAAAACGGACCTGGATTGACACAGGCTTCGACCTCGACTGAATAGTCGGGTTCGATTTAACTAAGAGAAAAACTTAAAACGGACCTGGATTGACACAGTCTTTGACCTCGACTGAATAGTCGGGTTCGATTTAACTAAGAGAAAAACTTAAAAATGGACCTGGATTGACACAGGCTTCGACCTCGGCTGAATAGTCGGGTTCGATTTAACCGAGAGAAAAAACATAAAACGGACCTGGATTGACACAGGCTTCGACCTCGACTGAATAGTCGGGTTCGATTTAACCGAGAGAAAAACTGAAAACGGACCTGGATTGACACAGGCTTCGACCTCGACTGAATAGTCGGGTTCGATTTAACTAAGAGAAAAACTTAAAACGGACCTGGATTGACACAGGCTTTGACCTCGACTGAATAGTCGGGTTCGATTTAACCGAAAGAAAAAAACTAGAAATGGACCTGGATTGACACAGGCTTCGACCTCGGCTGAATAGTCGGGTTCGATTTAACCGAGAGAAAAAACATAAAACGGACCTGGATTGACACAGGCTTCGACCTCGACTGAATAGTCGGGTTCGATTTAACCGAGAGAAAAAAAAAAACTTAAAAAGGACCTGGATTGACACAGGCTTCGACCTCGGCTGAATAGTCGGGTTCGATTTAACCGAAAAAACTGGAAATGGACCTGAATTGACACAGGCTTCGACCTCGACTGAATAGTCGGGTTCGATTTAACCGAAAATAAATTTTCTTTGCAATGCACGCTAAACTTGAATGCTTGAATACATGGGGTGCGGATTTAGCACTATCCGAAAACTATGATACAAATTTCTTTAAAAGATATTTGATAGCTCGGGCACCCCATTCACATCACCCTTGGTAATAGACCTTAATTGGATCATGAACTCGCTAAACAACTTGTTCTTTGTTTGATGACCAAAAATGTATCCATAACGACTTTGCTCCTGTAATAATAATGGTTTTGCCCCAGTTTGAGAAGACAAAAATAATCGTTTTGCCCCAGTTCAAGACTTTGTCATGTTGAAATGACGGTTTTGTCCTCCATGATGACATTCCATCAACCTTCATGATCACGGTGCTCTTGGAAAAATATTGTCTTTGGATTCTTTGTTTGGACATATGTATTTCACATCGAATCGTTTAAGTTACCACCATTGATTTGAAATATCGCGTTTATGTAACTTTTTGTTTATTCAATTGTAATGATAATAAAGGTAAACATGCCAACATTCATAGTTGAGGAAATACTATGGAGAGTGGGGGAGAAAAATGGACAAGATATGCCATGCTTCGAGAAGGGAGCTTTGATTTATGACTAAAATTCAATAGACATATGTGTCAATGTTAAGGTTCTAGAACTTGAGACAAAAGTAACCTCTTAAACATGATATAGAAATTGAAGCGTAATTCTCCTAGACACTTGTTGAATTCCCGCAACTTTGCCGAATCCTTTGATACACAAGTAGCCTATGCGTAATATCTTCGAACTTGATCTGAATTAACTGGACTTGGCAGCTCATTACCATCCATGTTAGTCAAGACTAAAGCTCCTCCAGAGAAAGCTTTCTTCACCACGAATGGTCCTTCATAGTTTGGGGTCCACTTGCCTCGGTGATCTTTTAGAAAAGGAAGAATTCGTTTTAAGACTAAATCCCCTTCTCTGAATACTCTAGGACGCACTTTCTTATCATAGGCTTTCATCATTCGTCTTTGGTAAAGTTGACCTCTGCACAATGCTGTCAATCTCTTTTCTTCAACAAAGTTGAGCTGCTCATAGCGGTTTTGGATCCATTCAGCCTCTTCTAAATTAGTCTCCATGAGGACCCTTAATGATGGAATTTCCACTTCAATGGGAAGAACAGCTTCCATACCATAAACTAATGAAAATGGTGTTGCCCCAGTTGAAGTGCGAACCGATGTGCGATATCCATGTAATGCAAAAGGAAGCATTTCATGCCAATCTTTATACGTCACCGTCATTTTTTGCACAATCCTTTTTATGTTTTTATTGGCAGCTTCCACTGCTCCATTCATCTTTGGTCTATACGGAGTTGAGTTGACATGCTTGATCTTGAATTGCTCACATAACTCAGTCATCAATTTATTGTTCAGATTTCGTGCATTATCAGATACTATGGTCTCAGGAAGACCATAGCGACATATAATCTCCTTCTTGATGAATTTGATCACAACTCCTTTCGTCACCTCTCGATAGGACATTGCTTCTACCCATTTGGTAAAATAATCTATTGCCACCAAGATGAATCGATGTCCATTTGAGGCTTTTGGGTCAATAGGGCCTATAACGTCCATTCCCCACATGGAAAATGGCCATGGTGTCGTCATAACGTGCAACTGAGATGCTGGAGCATGAGCTTTATCTGCATAAATCTGACATTTGTGGCATTTTCGGGCATATTTGATACAGTCAGCTTCTATGGTTAACCAGTAATAGCCAGCCCTTAATGCCTGTCTGGCCATCATGTGTCCATTTGCATGGGTGCCGCAAATTCCCTCATGAATTTCTTTCATAATCGCGTTGGCTTCATTTGTATCTACACACCTTAGAAGTACCATATCATGATTTCTTTTGTAAAGTATTTCTCCATTTAGGAAGAACTTCATTGCTAACTTTCTAAGTGTGCGCTTGTCATTTTCTGAGGCATTCAGAGGATAGGTTCCACATTTCAAATAATGTTTGATGTCTTGAAACCACGGCTTGTCATCAAACTCTTCTTCTATATTCATGCAAGAGGCTGAAACATCTACCATTCCCATCTTAATAGGTTGTACCTCGTGATTGGGGTCTATGTTAAACATGACTGCAAGCGTAGCCAAGGCGTCTGCTATTTGATTACTCTCCCTTGGTAAATAGTCAAAAGTGATTTCTTCAAATTTATGAGACAAATCTAATATAAGCTTTTTATAAGGCAATAGCTTAGTGTCTCTTGTTTCCCATTCTCCTCTCAATTGATGAATCACCAACATAGAATCTCCCAAGACTCGAAGTTTCTTTATCTTCATATCCAATGCAGTTTGGATACCCATAGAACAAGCTTCATATTCAGCCATATTATGAGTACAATCAAAACTTAATTTGGCGGTGAGAGGGAACAACTTTCCTTCAGGCGATATTAATACAACACCTATCCCATGACCTAACTCATTGGAGGCCCCATCAAACAACATGGTCCATGTTTCCAAGTCTGATATTTCTTTTTCCACCATTATAGTGGAGACAAATTCATCAGGGAAATCAAATTTCATTGGTTCATAATCGTCTATAGGTTGCTCGGCCAAATGATCGGCTAGTGCACTTCCTTTTATTGACTTTCGAGTAACATAGACAATATCATACTCGGATAAAAGAACCTGCCATCTAGCAATTCTACCAGACAAAGACGGCTTTTCAAAGATGTATTTGATAGGATCCATCTTTGAGATAAGCCATGTTGTGTAGTACAACATATATGGTCTCAAACGACGAGCGGCCCAAGCTAGAGCACAACAAGTTCTTTCTAAAAGAGAATATCTGGTTTCGCAATCAGTGAACTTTTTGCTTAAATAATATATGGCTTGCTCTTTTCTACCTGAACTGTCATGCTGTCCCAGTACACACCCCATTGAATTTTCTGTCACTGTAAGATATAAGATAAGTGGACGATTTGGAGTTGGAGGTACAAGAACAGGAGGGTTTTGTAGGTATTGTTTGATCTTTTCAAATGCTTTTTGACAGTCATCATTCCATATGCATGTATTGTTCTTACGAAGTAGCTTGAAGATTGGTTCACATGTTGCTGTAAGATGTGATATGAATCTTGCAATATAATTCAATCTTCCCAAGAAACCTCTGACTTCTTTTTGAGTACGTGGTGGTGGCATTTCTAGAATGGCTTTGACTTTGTCTGGGTCAACTTTAATTCCCTCATGGCTTACGACGAAACCCAACAACTTGCCAGAAGTGACCCCAAATGTGCATTTACTCGGATTCAGTTTCAACTTGAATTTCCTCAATCGCTCGAATAACTTTCGGAGAATGGTTGCATGCTCTTCCCCTGGTTTTGACTTAGCAATCATGTCATCAACATACACTTCGATCTCCTTATGCATTAGGTCATGGAAGAGAGTAACCATGGCCCGTTGGTAGGTTGCCCCAGCATTTTTCAATCCGAACGGCATGACCTTATAACAAAAGGTTCCCCATAATGTGATGAATGTAGTTTTCTCTTGATCTTCAGGTGCCATTTTGATTTGATTGTAACCTGAGAATCCATCCATAAAGGAAAAAGTTGAGAATCCAGCTGTATTATCTACCAGTACATCAATATGAGGAAGTGGGAAGTTATCCTTTGGGCTTGCTCGATTCAAATCTCTATAATCAACACACATTCGGACCTGTCCATTCTTTTTAGGTACTGGCACAATGTTAGCTACCCATTCTGGATAATTAGCAACTGTTAAGAATCCTGCATCAATTTGTTTCATGACTTCCTCTTTTATTTTGATTAACATGTCTGGCTTCATCTTGCGTAACTTTTGTCTCACTGGCTTGTATTCAGGCTTAAGTGGCAAATGATGCACCACAATACTTGTGTCTAAACCAGGCATATCTTGATAAGACCAGGCAAAAACATCAATGTATTCATGAAGCAATGTTATTAACCCTTGACGGCTTTCAGCAGACATGTTGGTCCCGATTTTAACTTCTTTAATCTCTACTTGAGATCCCAAGTTAATCGTCTCTATCAACTCTTCATGTGGTCCCAATATCCTCTCTTCTTCTTCAATCATTCTCAACAATTCAGGAGTAAGTTCTAGATCTTCCTCATTACCACTTGTTCTCTCATCGGACTCAACATCGTATGTAGGAGAATCAAGTTCGTATTTAAGATCATTAACGCTTTCAATCCCAATTTCGCTGTTTAAGAGAGGGATTATTCAGTGTGATGAAAGAAGATAAATGAAGGAATGGAATAAATGAAATCAATGCTAAAAGAAGTAGACACAAGAGAGATTCATTGGATGATGGGAAAGGAAGGAAAAAAAATGCTTCTTCATTAACAAATGAAATATTGACATAGAGCACATAAATCATCAAAACAACAAAAAAAACAAACAAAAAGTTTAAAAATTACTTTGATATCTCATTAACAAATGATGGTAGCTCCATTACAGTCCAATTATTGAGTTCAAAGTCTTCTGGGCACAAATAAACTAAGGGACCGGCTTCTTTGTTCTGTTCGATTATAGCCATGACTGCAGGGTCTTGAGATTCAGAATGAATTATTCCAGCAAAGATGAAGGTATCATGAAGATGAGGAATGATATTCATTTGATACTTTGGCTCACGGTTCTCCAATCTAGCCAGTCGTTTTTCTTTCTCCTGCCTGTGTGCTTTAATCATATCTTTTTTGCTTGGTTTATATCCCAAACCAAACCTCTTCATATTTTTCGACATATTCAACAAATTTTCGAGGCTTTGGTTGCTTCCTGTTAAGGAGAGTTTTGAAAGTTGCAGCTCCATTTTCCCTATCTCTCCGTATAAAGTTGTGGCATTTGCAATCTCAAAAGCTTGAAATGATGACTCAAAAACCTCTTCTGCTGCTTCTATGTAGGGCATTGAAGAGGGTCTTGACACTAAGATATCCTCTTGTCCAGATATGATTACTAGTTTGCGGTCGACCACAAATTTAAGTTTTTGGTGTAATGATGATGGGACCACTCCAGCTGAGTGAATCCAGGGACGCCCTAACAAGAAGCTGTAGGCCGAATTAATGTTCATAACCTGAAAGGTTATATCGAAGGTGCATGGACCTATCTGGATGGGCACTTCTATGTCTCCAACAACTTCACTACGTGCCCCATCAAAAGCTCGTACGATCATAGTGCTGGGCCTTATATGAGACATATCAACAGGCAATTTCTCCAACGTGGATTTAGGCATTATGTTCAAGGAGGAACCATTATCAACTAGAACTTTTGCCACAGCAAAATTTTTGCACTTAACTGTAATGTGCAAGGCTTTAGTGTGTCCGGTGCCTTCTGGTGGTAACTCATCATCTGTGAAGGTTACTGAACTGGATGCAGTTATGTTTCCAACAATGTTATCCAAGTTGTCCACCGTAATATCCTGCGGAACATAAGTTTGATTCAAAATGTCCAACAAAGTCTTACGATGCGTATCTGAAGCCAGTAACAAAGCCAATATGGAAATCTTTGCAGGGGTTCGACCTAACTGTTCAACCACTTTATAATCACTTTGTTTAACCAACTTCAAAAATTCTTGGATGTCATCTTCAGATGCTGGCTGTTTAACATCCAGGTTTTTCACTGCAATGGGCTCTTCTGTTTTTTCCTTGATATTTTCAGTGATCTTGGCTTTTCCTTTTTCTTTACCTTTGGGTTTCAATAGGTCTTCTGGTGTATAACACTTCCCGCTTCGTGTTAAACCTCCTATCCCACTAATATTATGGATTGGGAGGGGTTCAGAACCAACAGTTACCTTATATTCATAGTTCCAAGGTACTGCTTTTGAACTTTTATATTCAAAGGGAGTCGGAATCTGGATGGTAATCGGTCTTGGCTTGGAATTTGGGGTACTGGGCTTCTCGCGATAAGAAATTGTTAACGGTTTTGGCTTGAGAGACAACCTTGAGCATTCTTCTATAATATCAACTTCCCCATACTGAGGGAGCTGAACCATTTTTTGAGAAACTGTTAAAAAATGTGAATCTAACAACTCCTGGACTTTCAGACGAAAATGAGGACATTGGTCAATAGAATGCCCTTTTGCCCCAGTGTGATAAGAACACATCAAACTGTCATCGTATGCTCTGACACCCAAATCTAATTGGAGGCGTTCTACTCCAATGTATCCATTATTCAATAATATTTCGAATAGTTCTCCCATGGGAGTCACTATGCTCTCAGCATTCTTTCTTAAATCAGCTCCATGAACCTCTATTGCATTTACTTGTGCATTCTGATGGTTTGGCAGAGGATTGTTGTTGACATCTGGACCATTTTCTTTCTTAAAGTTCAACCATCCTGCCTTTATCAATGCTTGCACCCTATGCTTGAGTGCAGTACAGTTTTCAGTGGAATGTCCAATTGCTCCTGCATGGTAGTCGCAACGGGCATTTGGGTCATACCACTTTGGGTAAGGTGGCTTTACTGGGTCTATTGGTACGGGTGCCAGCTGATTATTCTGGAAGAGTTGGGGTAGAAGTTCGGTATATGTCATCGGAATCGGATCAAAATGAGTCTGTCTACGGACGCCTTTATTGTTTTGGTGTCCTTGGACATAAGGAGTGTTATGTTGATTCCGAGGTTGGTAGCCTTGAGTAGGACGAGGATTTTGGACGTAAGGGGATGAATATTGGGCTGACGTATTATTGATATAGGGTTGAGGGTAAACATATGGAGGTGGATAGTGATATTGTGGCACTCCGGCATTAGGGTATGGTTGTCTTGAATTGAAACCAATCATCTGAACTTCTCCCTCTTTTTTCTTCGATGGAACCCCCTTTTTCGTTGTTGATGACCCAGCCGTATCAGTTATCTTTCCATGCTTAATTCCGTACTCGATTCTCTCTCCAATTGTCATTATGTCAAAGAAATTGGTAGAGGCGCTCCCAATCATCTTATCATAGAAAGGAGATTTGAGAGTATTAATAAACATGGTCGACAGCTCCTTATCAGCTAAAGGTGGTTGCACCTGAGCAGCAGTATCCCTCCACCTTTGGGCGTACTCTTTAAAGCTTTCTGTGCTCTTCTTCTCCATCCTCTAGAGGTCTAAGCGGTCAGGAGCCATATCTATGTTGTGCTTATATTGCTTTAAAAATGAATCAGCTAGATTCTTCCATGAACATATATGAGTGCTGTCTAACTGCATATACCATCGAGATGCTGGACCAGTAAGACTGTCCTGGAAGCAGTGAATTAACAGCTTGTCATTTTGGACGTATGCTGCCATCTTCCTACAATACATGATGAGATGGTTCTTAGGACAGGATGCTCCATCATACTTTTCAAACTCGGGCACCTTGAATTTTGGAGGGAGGATTACATCTGGTACCAAGCATAGCTTGGTCGCATCTATATTTTCGAAGACGTCTGTTCCTTCTACTGCCCTTAATCTTTCCTCCAAGACTTCAAGCTTTTCACTAGAAGAAACTTTCTCTCCTCTCGTTAGCTCTTTTCTGATTTCAGGATCATCTAAATTGGGAACTGTAATGGTCACCTTGGGAGGTACCTCTGTGGGTAGTGAAAATCCAGGTTGATTGTGTACAGGCACTTGCTCATTCTTGAAAAATGGAAATGGGTGCTGCTCTACTGGAATATTGTACAATGGATGATATTTTGGAGTAGTACCCTCTGTTGATTGCCGGATTGGAGGGTCGTTCATTGTATGGCTGGACTGAGCAATATCAGGTATTATTTTGCCTCTTTCTAGGGCGACAAGAATGGCATCCATTTTTTCTCGTAACTCCTCAATATCTTTCTTTGTTTTCTCCATCTCAGTACTCTGCTCTTCCATGATCCTTGTCCTGTATCTTGTGACGTAGGTGCGGTGGATTCGAGGTGACCGAGCTATCTTATGATTCTGTTTATATTTTTAATGAAAAGAGATTTTAGAGTAAGAAAAGAGAAAGACAAAACGAAACAAAAAAAAAAGTGATAGAAGAGAAGGAAGAAAAAAAAAATGGCTTTGATATTAAATTGGAAAATGATAAAACAATGTAGCAGCAAAATTTGTGCAAAATTGAATTACAAGATATTTCAACTATCTAAATAAAACATAAACTAAAGTAAAGAGTTAATAAAATTGCCCCCAATATTCTAAACTTATACGAAGTTTTCCCAGAAACTTGAGCACATTCTTGCTATTCGGCTGTGTAGGTGCTAGGACTTTAGAGAGAGTACGTGCATCTTCTGCTAGTTCATCTGCCCTTCGAGTGACTCTCCTAATCTGAGTGAGCATATGTTCCGTTTTACTTCGTAGTGTCGCGTGGTTCTGTCTCGCAAACCCAAAATCATCGCTTAATCTGTCGTACTGCTCCTTTAAATAGGTATAGTCTTTCATTAATCTATCAGTGGCATCCTGATACTTACCGAGGCGAACATTAAGTGACTGAACGGACTCTCTTAGACCCTTGTTGTCGTTGATGAGGTCCCCTAGTTGATCTTCTCTAATCTTGAGCGTTAATTGTAGGTCGTCAATTGTTCGACATAGCGTTCCATTTTTTTCTTCTACCTCAGTAATCGTTTGGTTCCTCAAACTAATGCAATCTTCGAGCTCTTTCATCAACTCATGAAGTGAGGCAATCTCAGATTGTTGCTTCAAAACTTGGTCATTCCTTGACTTGAGAGTTGCTTGGGAGACTTCATTATCCCTTCTTAATCGATGCATTCTTCTGTTCAGGTCGCGGGCCTCTGTGTCTAATGCTGAAATTTCTTTTTCTAACTGTTCTTGTTTGCTAACACTGCCCTTTAATCGGTTCAACTCTTTTTCTAGTTCAACATTGCGCAACAAACCTTGCGTTACCTCCAATTGCAACCTTTCATTTTCTTGAACCAATGATGAATTCGCTTTTCTCAATTCATCACATTCCTTTTCGCGTGCTGCTTGTTCTGTCTGTTGATCTGGTATCACCTTTGCAATAAGTTTTATCTTGGTTTTCATTTTTGGTGACACAAGCACGGTTTTAGCTCTGTTCGCATGCCATGTTTTGTACGCCTCTGTGGTATCATCATGAAACTGACCACTCTGGATTTTAGTGATCATTTTCCATGCTTTCACAATTTTCTGAATTCTATCTTTACAGAAGCCTTTATCATAAGCAAATTCGAAATCCTTCAACTCATGCGTAGCAGGGATGAATTGTCGGACCCAAATTTGGCGTACTACCAATAAAGGAGCATAGGCTATACATCCCCAAGGACCCAAAAGAGGTAAACTTTGAAATTTACCACATTTATAGATCATTGGCCTGGTTGACATCCAAGGGGCTCTCCACATTACATCTTCTACCTTTAGTTCGGAGAAAAAGGCTTCCCAAGCGCTCCTTTCAGGGGAGGATGAACTCCAACCTGATTGCACGAACTCTGAAATGGGATTTCGCAGCTTATTCCAGGAACTTGAAAATTTGATCTCTGGACATTTGAATTCGGGTGGACACTTCACATGACTAAGGACCCAAATGTACAATAATGGTGCACACCCTATAAATCTTCCTGTTCCTTTTGTTCTACAATAATTCAATGAACGAAAAGTTTCTGCCAATACAGGAATAATTGGATCAACTCCTATTTCTATCTTAGCAAACAACTTGACCACACGTTCCTCAACATATCCACATACTTTAGGAAACAAAACAACATTAAAGATACACAATGCCAGTAAAGTTAACTCCTTGTCTTCATTTGCAAATTTTTGTTGAAGAGTAAGGATGTAGTCCAGGGGTAGGCATGTGTTCTCTCCTTTTATCTTTACTTGTTTCTCAATGTCGCTCGTACGAATCTTGCCCAAAAGAGTAGATAATGCTCTTTTCATTGTAAGCTCTTGATCATAAGAATAAGCTTCAACCTCTGTTCGTGTTGGCATATGCAGAAGGGATTGATATTCCTCTATTGTAGGAGTCATGTCAATTGAGCCAAATGTGAAACATCTATAGGCTGGATCCCAATGTCGAATCAAAGCTTTTAATACAGAATAATTAACTTGTACATACATGAGCTGAGCTAGATGGCCATATTTGCTTGTAAATTTAGCCTTTCTATCTACAGTTAATTTTTCCCAAGCCTGTTTCACTGTTTCTAATTGACTTTCTGGAAAACTGGCATCCTTAAATTGAGACATAGCATCTTCTACTAAAGAATCTCCGTGGATTTGTTGTACATTTTCTGACCATTGACGTACTGTTGCTTGATCTTCTATACTCATTTCTTGTATTGGAGGGGGTGATTTTATTTGACTCATACTTTAGTTTCTGCCAATGTAAATAATCGAAAAATCTTGTTAATTTAATTTGCACAATTTTCTTAACTACATTAAACGAGATTTTAAAGGATATTTTCAATGAGTGAAATTTGAAAATTGATATAAGATACAAGGGAAAGAGGAAAAATAAATAAATAAATAAATAAAATTTGACAATAATGCATGTAATAAGTCAAATCCTAGAACTATATGAGTGGAGTTTAACTCTAAGGCATCCTAGAAAAGGTCCCCAAGCTTACCCACCGATTTAACGATGTAGTAGGCTTGAGTGGAGAATTTCATGTGCCTGCACGGGAATCGAAATTCCACGAAGGTCACACTACTCAGTCTCCGAGTCTAGTCCTAAGGTAGAGCCCGGGTAGAAGGCTAGTGAAAGTGTGTGAAATGCATGATTAATAAGATGACATACGAATGAATGACATAACAATTACAACATAAAAAAATGGTAACAATACGATGACATGCAAATGAATGACATAACTAAGATAAAGTAATTACAACATTAAAAAAAATGGTAATAGACAAGTGAATAACAATATGCCAAACAAATAATATTATAAAGTAAGGAAAAAAAAATAAATAAATAACAAAACAATAACAAAAGGACCTAAAGAAAAATTCAATTCAAAGGACAATAAAAATATTCATGGCTTGACCCTCAAAAGTCCCCAGGGGAGTCGCCAAGCTGTCGCAACGTCATCGCGACGCGGAGCGACCGACATCCTTTCTTGGGTTTTTAAGAAGAAAGTTGGAGTCGCCACCAATCATTGAGGGTGTGATTGGTCACCTTTAAAATAAAAAACAAAACTAGTCTTAGAAAACCAGAAATTAGGTTCGGGAGTCGTTTGAGTGTAGGGAAGGTATTAGCACCCTACAACACCCGTTTAAGAAAACGATTACCACAGTATCTTAAATTGTCCAATTAAATGAATAAAAACAGTCCTTTATTTTATTTTTCTTAAAAAAAATGATAAATATGAAAATAAAACTCAAAATGCAATACTGAACACAAGATGTCTCATTCGTTTTTACCTTAACTTTAGAAATAAAGCAAGGATTAAACATTATGAGTTGGATATCCAATTTAATATAAATCATGCCTAATCTCCCTTTTAATTAAAGGAACATGGGTGTACATGATTATGTTTACTAAAAATATTTTTTTAAAATAAAACGAATGTAAAAGAAGAAAAAAATTATTCAAAGAGTAAATTCTTTTAAAAGGGAAAATGAGAATTTTCATACGCCTACACGGGAGTTGGACTCCACGAAGGCACATTACTCAGTTCCCATAATCTCTTTCAAAAGAAAATCAAAACAATAACAATAATTGAAATTGACAAAGCAGAATTAAAGATTAGATTAAAGCAATTTGGAGAATGAAAGGAAAAAGCAAATAAATTAGAAAGTATAAAAAAATGAAGTTGGCAAAGTGCAAAAAGTGAACTAAAACAAGAGAGAAATTAAAAATGATAATGATAATGATGATAATAATAATCATAATAATAATAATAACAATAATAACAAAACAAAAAAAAAAACAAAGGAAATAGAAAAACAAAATCCCACATTTTTTACTTCTCTCTTTCTTCTTTTTTCCTTCTTTCTTACCCAATGTTTCCTCTCCCCGTATACTCCTTCCTCCCCCTCTTTTTTCCTCTTTTCCTCTTCCACTTTCTTTTCTCTCTTTTTCTATCACTCTCTAAGCTAAACTCTTGCTCAAATGCCTAAACTCTCTCAAGCTCACTTTTACTCTAAACTTCTTCTCTTTTTTTCTCTCATTTTCTATCACTCTCTAAGCTAAACTCTTGCTCAAATGCCTAAACCCTCTCAAATGCCTAAACTCTCTCAAGCTCACTTTTACTCTAAAATTCCTCTCATTCTTCTTGTGTTTCCATCCTCCATCTCCCCCCCTTTTTATACTTGAAGTGTTACTAATTTAGGGGGAGATGGATGAGAAAATGGTGGGGAAAATAAAAAATAAAAAAAGTAAAAAAAATACTAACCATGGAAAAAGCTTTAGAATAGGTAATGGGTGAGTTTTTCATGAAAACTTCCCATTGAATAGGAATGGGGAAGACCAAAAAAAAAAAAAAAAAAAAAAAAAAAAAAAAAAAAAGATAATGTGTGGGGAAGGGGATTTGAAACACAGACCTCGTGATTATCAATACGACTTCATGCCAGTTGACCTATGCTCTTGTTGGCATATCATAAAAACAAATTGACCACCAAATATTGGAAAACTTCAAACATTATTACTTAAAATCAAGCCGGACCAAATACGGTGTCTACAGTTTGCCCCCCTTTGTGTATCCTTGAAGGATTGAAAGGGTAGACAAAGGAAAGAGACTAAGTACTGGGGAGGCGAAGATTTGTTCGGTAAAAATTTGAATTTAGAAAGGAAAATGCGCTTGACTTAATCACGTCTCAACCACAATTTAATAGTCAGGTTTGGTTTAACCGTGAGAAAAACTGAAAACGAACACGGATTGACACAGGCTTCGACCTCGACTGAATAGTCGGGTTCGATTTAACCGAGAGAAAAATTGAAAACGGACCTGGATTGACACAGGCTTCGACCTCGACTGAATAGTCGGGTTCGATTTAACTAAGAGAAAAACTTAAAACGGACCTGGATTGACACAGTCTTTGACCTCGACTGAATAGTCGGGTTCGATTTAACTAAGAGAAAAACTTAAAAATGGACCTGGATTGACACAGGCTTCGACCTCGGCTGAATAGTCGGGTTCGATTTAACCGAGAGAAAAAACATAAAACGGACCTGGATTGACACAGGCTTCGACCTCGACTGAATAGTCGGGTTCGATTTAACCGAGAGAAAAACTGAAAACGGACCTGGATTGACACAGGCTTCGACCTCGACTGAATAGTCGGGTTCGATTTAACTAAGAGAAAAACTTAAAACGGACCTGGATTGACACAGGCTTTGACCTCGACTGAATAGTCGGGTTCGATTTAACCGAAAGAAAAAAACTAGAAATGGACCTGGATTGACACAGGCTTCGACCTCGGCTGAATAGTCGGGTTCGATTTAACCGAGAGAAAAAACATAAAACGGACCTGGATTGACACAGGCTTCGACCTCGACTGAATAGTCGGGTTCGATTTAACCGAGAGAAAAAAAAACTTAAAAAGGACCTGGATTGACACAGGCTTCGACCTCGGCTGAATAGTCGGGTTCGATTTAACCGAAAAAACTGGAAATGGACCTGAATTGACACAGGCTTCGACCTCGACTGAATAGTCGGGTTCGATTTAACCGAAAATAAATTTTCTTTGCAATGCACGCTAAACTTGAATGCTTGAATACATGGGGTGCGGATTTAGCACTATCCGAAAACTATGATACAAATTTCTTTAAAAGATATTTGATAGCTCGGGCACCCCATTCACATCACCCTTGGTAATAGACCTTAATTGGATCATGAACTCGCTAAACAACTTGTTCTTTGTTTGATGACCAAAAATGTATCCATAACGACTTTGCTCCTGTAATAATAATGGTTTTGCCCCAGTTTGAGAAGACAAAAATAATCGTTTTGCCCCAGTTCAAGACTTTGTCATGTTGAAATGACGGTTTTGTCCTCCATGATGACATTCCATCAACCTTCATGATCACGGTGCTCTTGGAAAAATATTGTCTTTGGATTCTTTGTTTGGACATATGTATTTCACATCGAATCGTTTAAGTTACCACCATTGATTTGAAATATCGCGTTTATGTAACTTTTTGTTTATTCAATTGTAATGATAATAAAGGTAAACATGCCAACATTCATAGTTGAGGAAATACTATGGAGAGTGGGGGAGAAAAATGGACAAGATATGCCATGCTTCGAGAAGGGAGCTTTGATTTATGACTAAAATTCAATAGACATATGTGTCAATGTTAAGGTTCTAGAACTTGAGACAAAAGTAACCTCTTAAACATGATATAGAAATTGAAGCGTAATTCTCCTAGACACTTGTTGAATTCCCGCAACTTTGCCGAATCCTTTGATACACAAGTAGCCTATGCGTAATATCTTCGAACTTGATCTGAATTAACTGGACTTGGCAGCTCATTACCATCCATGTTAGTCAAGACTAAAGCTCCTCCAGAGAAAGCTTTCTTCACCACGAATGGTCCTTCATAGTTTGGGGTCCACTTGCCTCGGTGATCTTTTAGAAAAGGAAGAATTCGTTTTAAGACTAAATCCCCTTCTCTGAATACTCTAGGACGCACTTTCTTATCATAGGCTTTCATCATTCGTCTTTGGTAAAGTTGACCTCTGCACAATGCTGTCAATCTCTTTTCTTCAACAAAGTTGAGCTGCTCATAGCGGTTTTGGATCCATTCAGCCTCTTCTAAATTAGTCTCCATGAGGACCCTTAATGATGGAATTTCCACTTCAATGGGAAGAACAACTTCCATACCATAAACTAATGAAAATGGTGTTGCCCCAGTTGAAGTGCGAACCGATGTGCGATATCCATGTAATGCAAAAGGAAGCATTTCATGCCAATCTTTATACGTCACCGTCATTTTTTGCACAATCCTTTTTATGTTTTTATTGGCAGCTTCCACTGCTCCATTCATCTTTGGTCTATACGGAGTTGAGTTGACATGCTTGATCTTGAATTGCTCACATAACTCAGTCATCAATTTATTGTTCAGATTTCGTGCATTATCAGATACTATGGTCTCAGGAAGACCATAGCGACATATAATCTCCTTCTTGATGAATTTGATCACAACTCCTTTCGTCACCTCTCGATAGGACATTGCTTCTACCCATTTGGTAAAATAATCTATTGCCACCAAGATGAATCGATGTCCATTTGAGGCTTTTGGGTCAATAGGGCCTATAACGTCCATTCCCCACATGGAAAATGGCCATGGTGTCGTCATAACGTGCAACTGAGATGCTGGAGCATGAGCTTTATCTGCATAAATCTGACATTTGTGGCATTTTCGGGCATATTTGATACAGTCAGCTTCTATGGTTAACCAGTAATAGCCAGCCCTTAATGCCTGTCTGGCCATCATGTGTCCATTTGCATGGGTGCCGCAAATTCCCTCATGAATTTCTTTCATAATCGCGTTGGCTTCATTTGTATCTACACACCTTAGAAGTACCATATCATGATTTCTTTTGTAAAGTATTTCTCCATTTAGGAAGAACTTCATTGCTAACTTTCTAAGTGTGCGCTTGTCATTTTCTGAGGCATTCAGAGGATAGGTTCCACATTTCAAATAATGTTTGATGTCTTGAAACCACGGCTTGTCATCAAACTCTTCTTCTATATTCATGCAAGAGGCTGAAACATCTACCATTCCCATCTTAATAGGTTGTACCTCGTGATTGGGGTCTATGTTAAACATGACTGCAAGCGTAGCCAAGGCGTCTGCTATTTGATTACTCTCCCTTGGTAAATAGTCAAAAGTGATTTCTTCAAATTTATGAGACAAATCTAATATAAGCTTTTTATAAGGCAATAGCTTAGTGTCTCTTGTTTCCCATTCTCCTCTCAATTGATGAATCACCAACATAGAATCTCCCAAGACTCGAAGTTTCTTTATCTTCATATCCAATGCAGTTTGGATACCCATAGAACAAGCTTCATATTCAGCCATATTATGAGTACAATCAAAACTTAATTTGGCGGTGAGAGGGAACAACTTTCCTTCAGGCGATATTAATACAACACCTATCCCATGACCTAACTCATTGGAGGCCCCATCAAACAACATGGTCCATGTTTCCAAGTCTGATATTTCTTTTTCCACCATTATAGTGGAGACAAATTCATCAGGGAAATCAAATTTCATTGGTTCATAATCGTCTATAGGTTGCTCGGCCAAATGATCGGCTAGTGCACTTCCTTTTATTGACTTTCGAGTAACATAGACAATATCATACTCGGATAAAAGAACCTGCCATCTAGCAATTCTACCAGACAAAGACGGCTTTTCAAAGATGTATTTGATAGGATCCATCTTTGAGATAAGCCATGTTGTGTAGTACAACATATATGGTCTCAAACGACGAGCGGCCCAAGCTAGAGCACAACAAGTTCTTTCTAAAAGAGAATATCTGGTTTCGCAATCAGTGAACTTTTTGCTTAAATAATATATGGCTTGCTCTTTTCTACCTGAACTGTCATGCTGTCCCAGTACACACCCCATTGAATTTTCTGTCACTGTAAGATATAAGATAAGTGGACGATTTGGAGTTGGAGGTACAAGAACAGGAGGGTTTTGTAGGTATTGTTTGATCTTTTCAAATGCTTTTTGACAGTCATCATTCCATATGCATGTATTGTTCTTACGAAGTAGCTTGAAGATTGGTTCACATGTTGCTGTAAGATGTGATATGAATCTTGCAATATAATTCAATCTTCCCAAGAAACCTCTGACTTCTTTTTGAGTACGTGGTGGTGGCATTTCTAGAATGGCTTTGACTTTGTCTGGGTCAACTTTAATTCCCTCATGGCTTACGACGAAACCCAACAACTTGCCAGAAGTGACCCCAAATGTGCATTTACTCGGATTCAGTTTCAACTTGAATTTCCTCAATCGCTCGAATAACTTTCGGAGAATGGTTGCATGCTCTTCCCCTGGTTTTGACTTAGCAATCATGTCATCAACATACACTTCGATCTCCTTATGCATTAGGTCATGGAAGAGAGTAACCATGGCCCGTTGGTAGGTTGCCCCAACATTTTTCAATCCGAACGGCATGACCTTATAACAAAAGGTTCCCCATAATGTGATGAATGTAGTTTTCTCTTGATCTTCAGGTGCCATTTTGATTTGATTGTAACCTGAGAATCCATCCATAAAGGAAAAAGTTGAGAATCCAGCTGTATTATCTACCAGTACATCAATATGAGGAAGTGGGAAGTTATCCTTTGGGCTTGCTCGATTCAAATCTCTATAATCAACACACATTCGGACCTGTCCATTCTTTTTAGGTACTGGCACAATGTTAGCTACCCATTCTGGATAATTAGCAACTGTTAAGAATCCTGCATCAATTTGTTTCATGACTTCCTCTTTTATTTTGATTAACATGTCTGGCTTCATCTTGCGTAACTTTTGTCTCACTGGCTTGTATTCAGGCTTAAGTGGCAAATGATGCACCATAATACTTGTGTCTAAACCAGGCATATCTTGATAAGACCAGGCAAAAACATCAATGTATTCATGAAGCAATGTTATTAACCCTTGACGGCTTTCAGCAGACATGTTGGTCCCGATTTTAACTTCTTTAATCTCTACTTGAGATCCCAAGTTAATCGTCTCTATCAACTCTTCATGTGGTCCCAATATCCTCTCTTCTTCTTCAATCATTCTCAACAATTCAGGAGTAAGTTCTAGATCTTCCTCATTACCACTTGTTCTCTCATCGGACTCAACATCGTATGTAGGAGAATCAAGTTCGTATTTAAGATCATTAACGCTTTCAATCCCAATTTCGCTGTTTAAGAGAGGGATTATTCAGTGTGATGAAAGAAGATAAATGAAGGAATGGAATAAATGAAATCAATGCTAAAAGAAGTAGACACAAGAGAGATTCATTGGATGATGGGAAAGGAAGGAAAAAAAATGCTTCTTCATTAACAAATGAAATATTGACATAGAGCACATAAATCATCAAAACAACAAAAAAAACAAACAAAAAGTTTAAAAATTACTTTGATATCTGATAGCGAGCAGAAATGTCGCTATTTTAGCCTCAAATTATTAAGCTTTTTGGTGCTTTAATCGTGATTTTAATGAATATATTTATTGAATTTTGTTATTTTGTCTTTAGGAGCATAAATGATGATTTTGGGAGAAAAAGAGCCAAAATTGATGGAATTATAGCCCAAATCAAAGTTTGAAGCATTTGGAAGCCCAAAGAAGGCATCCATGAGGAATACACCAAGAGAAATGAAGAAGAAGGCCCAAAAATCAGCCCAAAAGGAAGCTGATTTTCTGGAAAATCTGGACAGCGTCGAGACGCTTAGCAAGGCAGCGTCGCGACGCTGCCCTTTCTTGTTGCCCAAGCCGCGTGCGCAGCAGCGTCGCGACGCTTGGCAAGGCAGCGTCGCGACGCTACCCCTTTTCCAGGCCTATAAATAGGCGCCCTTGGTGCCTCATTTTCTCATCAATCACCAATCAATCATTACTCACTCATTCCTTTCTCTCCTAAGACTCCTTTTTTGGAGCCCCTCTCAAGGCTTTTGAGCCTTTTTGAGAGGGTTCTTCTAGTGGGAATTTTTGGGGAATCTTGGGGAGCAATCTAGAGGCTCGAGGAGTAGTCAGCGGGGGCTCCAAGCGTCAGCAAGGGGTTTTTCGACGGTCAATTCCTTTTCCTTTATGCCTTTTAATATGCTTTCCCTTGTAATTATTGTGAATATTATGTGTAACTAAACCCCAATTTGGGGTCTTGAAATGAAATGTTAGTGGAAATATTGTTATAATTTCTTGTCTCTTGCCCATGTCCTAATTATTTGTATGGATGTGCTTAATGCTTTACTCAATCTGGCCAATTGTGTAATGATTCGATTCTTAATGGAAACTCGACGGAGAGAAATTAGGATAGATCATAATCCATGCAACTAGTTTAATTGCCCGTTGTGACACCGGGATTAGTTGATTAAACATAGATTCCTAAAATGAATCAGGGCGTAATAATTAATGATTTTTAATAGCGCTAAGGACACTTAGGTTGTTAAAATGAATTAATTACAATTAGGGGAAACCGACAGGAGAACCTATGTGATTAACGGAGATTCTAGGTTTATAATTAGTTGGGCAATGAGATAGGATAATTGTAGCAATTATTTAGCTAATCGTTGATTTTCAAGACCCCTCTTCCCATTTCAAGAAAAACCTCTTTCACCACATTTTATTTTTGATTGATCAAATTTGTTTTCATTAAGTCTTTTTAAATTCGAATTCTTTTTTTCGCATGAGCGTAGTTCCTAAATATTATTTCGCCTAAGTATTTTCAGTGCTCAAGAGAATTTTAATTAATTGCTTAAGTTTCGCTTCGCCTCCCTGTGGATTCGATACTCGGAATACTTTCCGTTTTATATTACTTGCGGCCCGTGCGCTTTGCGGTCCATCAATATCTCATTAACAAATGATGGTAGCTCCATTACAGTCCAATTATTGAGTTCAAAGTCTTCTGGGCACAGATAAACTAAGGGACCGGCTTCTTTGTTCTGTTCGATTATAGCCATGACTGCAGGGTCTTGAGATTCAGAATGAATTATTCCAGCAAAGATGAAGGTATCATGAAGATGAGGAATGATATTCATTTGATACTTTGGCTCACGGTTCTCCAATCTAGCCAGTCGTTTTTCTTTCTCCTGCCTGTGTGCTTTAATCATATCTTTTTTGCTTGGTTTATATCCCAAACCAAACCTCTTCATATTTTTCGACATATTCAACAAATTTTCGAGGCTTTGGTTGCTTCCTGTTAAGGAGAGTTTTGAAAGTTGCAGCTCCATTTTCCCTATCTCTCCGTATAAAGTTGTGGCATTTGCAATCTCAAAAGCTTGAAATGATGACTCAAAAACCTCTTCTGCTGCTTCTATGTAGGGCATTGAAGAGGGTCTTGACACTAAGATATCCTCTTGTCCAGATATGATTACTAGTTTGCGGTCGACCACAAATTTAAGTTTTTGGTGTAATGATGATGGGACCACTCCAGCTGAGTGAATCCAGGGACGCCCTAACAAGAAGCTGTAGGCCGAATTAATGTTCATAACCTGAAAGGTTATATCGAAGGTGCATGGACCTATCTGGATGGGCACTTCTATGTCTCCAACAACTTCACTACGTGCCCCATCAAAAGCTCGTACGATCATAGTGCTGGGCCTTATATGAGACATATCAACAGGCAATTTCTCCAACGTGGATTTAGGCATTATGTTCAAGGAGGAACCATTATCAACTAGAACTTTTGCCACAGCAAAATTTTTGCACTTAACTGTAATGTGCAAGGCTTTAGTGTGTCCGGTGCCTTCTGGTGGTAACTCATCATCTGTGAAGGTTACTGAACTGGATGCAGTTATGTTTCCAACAATGTTATCCAAGTTGTCCACCGTAATATCCTGCGGAACATAAGTTTGATTCAAAATGTCCAACAAAGTCTTACGATGCGTATCTGAAGCCAGTAACAAAGCCAATATGGAAATCTTTGCAGGGGTTCGACCTAACTGTTCAACCACTTTATAATCACTTTGTTTAACCAACTTCAAAAATTCTTGGATGTCATCTTCAGATGCTGGCTGTTTAACATCCAGGTTTTTCACTGCAATGGGCTCTTCTGTTTTTTCCTTGATATTTTCAGTGATCTTGGCTTTTCCTTTTTCTTTACCTTTGGGTTTCAATAGGTCTTCTGGTGTATAACACTTCCCGCTTCGTGTTAAACCTCCTATCCCACTAATATTATGGATTGGGAGGGGTTCAGAACCAACAGTTACCTTATATTCATAGTTCCAAGGTACTGCTTTTGAACTTTTATATTCAAAGGGAGTCGGAATCTGGATGGTAATCGGTCTTGGCTTGGAATTTGGGGTACTGGGCTTCTCGCGATAAGAAATTGTTAACGGTTTTGGCTTGAGAGACAACCTTGAGCATTCTTCTATAATATCAACTTCCCCATACTGAGGGAGCTGAACCATTTTTTGAGAAACTGTTAAAAAATGTGAATCTAACAACTCCTGGACTTTCAGACGAAAATGAGGACATTGGTCAATAGAATGCCCTTTTGCCCCAGTGTGATAAGAACACATCAAACTGTCATCGTATGCTCTGACACCCAAATCTAATTGGAGGCGTTCTACTCCAATGTATCCATTATTCAATAATATTTCGAATAGTTCTCCCATGGGAGTCACTATGCTCTCAGCATTCTTTCTTAAATCAGCTCCATGAACCTCTATTGCATTTACTTGTGCATTCTGATGGTTTGGCAGAGGATTGTTGTTGACATCTGGACCATTTTCTTTCTTAAAGTTCAACCATCCTGCCTTTATCAATGCTTGCACCCTATGCTTGAGTGCAGTACAGTTTTCAGTGGAATGTCCAATTGCTCCTGCATGGTAGTCGCAACGGGCATTTGGGTCATACCACTTTGGGTAAGGTGGCTTTACTGGGTCTATTGGTACGGGTGCCAGCTGATTATTCTGGAAGAGTTGGGGTAGAAGTTCGGTATATGTCATCGGAATCGGATCAAAATGAGTCTGTCTACGGACGCCTTTATTGTTTTGGTGTCCTTGGACATAAGGAGTGTTATGTTGATTCCGAGGTTGGTAGCCTTGAGTAGGACGAGGATTTTGGACGTAAGGGGATGAATATTGGGCTGACGTATTATTGATATAGGGTTGAGGGTAAACATATGGAGGTGGATAGTGATATTGTGGCACTCCGGCATTAGGGTATGGTTGTCTTGAATTGAAACCAATCATCTGAACTTCTCCCTCTTTTTTCTTCGATGGAACCCCCTTTTTCGTTGTTGATGACCCAGCCGTATCAGTTATCTTTCCATGCTTAATTCCGTACTCGATTCTCTCTCCAATTGTCATTATGTCAAAGAAATTGGTAGAGGCGCTCCCAATCATCTTATCATAGAAAGGAGATTTGAGAGTATTAATAAACATGGTCGACAGCTCCTTATCAGCTAAAGGTGGTTGCACCTGAGCAGCAGTATCCCTCCACCTTTGGGCGTACTCTTTAAAGCTTTCTGTGCTCTTCTTCTCCATCCTCTAGAGGTCTAAGCGGTCAGGAGCCATATCTATGTTGTGCTTATATTGCTTTAAAAATGAATCAGCTAGATTCTTCCATGAACATATATGAGTGCTGTCTAACTGCATATACCATCGAGATGCTGGACCAGTAAGACTGTCCTGGAAGCAGTGAATTAACAGCTTGTCATTTTGGACGTATGCTGCCATCTTCCTACAATACATGATGAGATGGTTCTTAGGACAGGATGCTCCATCATACTTTTCAAACTCGGGCACCTTGAATTTTGGAGGGAGGATTACATCTGGTACCAAGCATAGCTTGGTCGCATCTATATTTTCGAAGACGTCTGTTCCTTCTACTGCCCTTAATCTTTCCTCCAAGACTTCAAGCTTTTCACTAGAAGAAACTTTCTCTCCTCTCGTTAGCTCTTTTCTGATTTCAGGATCATCTAAATTGGGAACTGTAATGGTCACCTTGGGAGGTACCTCTGTGGGTAGTGAAAATCCAGGTTGATTGTGTACAGGCACTTGCTCATTCTTGAAAAATGGAAATGGGTGCTGCTCTACTGGAATATTGTACAATGGATGATATTTTGGAGTAGTACCCTCTGTTGATTGCCGGATTGGAGGGTCGTTCATTGTATGGCTGGACTGAGCAATATCAGGTATTATTTTGCCTCTTTCTAGGGCGACAAGAATGGCATCCATTTTTTCTCGTAACTCCTCAATATCTTTCTTTGTTTTCTCCATCTCAGTACTCTGCTCTTCCATGATCCTTGTCCTGTATCTTGTGACGTAGGTGCGGTGGATTCGAGGTGACCGAGCTATCTTATGATTCTGTTTATATTTTTAATGAAAAGAGATTTTAGAGTAAGAAAAGAGAAAGACAAAACGAAACAAAAAAAAAAGTGATAGAAGAGAAGGAAGAAAAAAAAAATGGCTTTGATATTAAATTGGAAAATGATAAAACAATGTAGCAGCAAAATTTGTGCAAAATTGAATTACAAGATATTTCAACTATCTAAATAAAACATAAACTAAAGTAAAGAGTTAATAAAATTGCCCCCAATATTCTAAACTTATACGAAGTTTTCCCAGAAACTTGAGCACATTCTTGCTATTCGGCTGTGTAGGTGCTAGGACTTTAGAGAGAGTACGTGCATCTTCTGCTAGTTCATCTGCCCTTCGAGTGACTCTCCTAATCTGAGTGAGCATATGTTCTGTTTTACTTCGTAGTGTCGCGTGGTTCTGTCTCGCAAACCCAAAATCATCGCTTAATCTGTCGTACTGCTCCTTTAAATAGGTATAGTCTTTCATTAATCTATCAGTGGCATCCTGATACTTACCGAGGCGAACATTAAGTGACTGAACGGACTCTCTTAGACCCTTGTTGTCGTTGATGAGGTCCCCTAGTTGATCTTCTCTAATCTTGAGCGTTAATTGTAGGTCGTCAATTGTTCGACATAGCGTTCCATTTTTTTCTTCTACCTCAGTAATCGTTTGGTTCCTCAAACTAATGCAATCTTCGAGCTCTTTCATCAACTCATGAAGTGAGGCAATCTCAGATTGTTGCTTCAAAACTTGGTCATTCCTTGACTTGAGAGTTGCTTGGGAGACTTCATTATCCCTTCTTAATCGATGCATTCTTCTGTTCAGGTCGCGGGCCTCTGTGTCTAATGCTGAAATTTCTTTTTCTAACTGTTCTTGTTTGCTAACACTGCCCTTTAATCGGTTCAACTCTTTTTCTAGTTCAACATTGCGCAACAAACCTTGCGTTACCTCCAATTGCAACCTTTCATTTTCTTGAACCAATGATGAATTCGCTTTTCTCAATTCATCACATTCCTTTTCGCGTGCTGCTTGTTCTGTCTGTTGATCTGGTATCACCTTTGCAATAAGTTTTATCTTGGTTTTCATTTTTGGTGACACAAGCACGGTTTTAGCTCTGTTCGCATGCCATGTTTTGTACGCCTCTGTGGTATCATCATGAAACTGACCACTCTGGATTTTAGTGATCATTTTCCATGCTTTCACAATTTTCTGAATTCTATCTTTACAGAAGCCTTTATCATAAGCAAATTCGAAATCCTTCAACTCATGCGTAGCAGGGATGAATTGTCGGACCCAAATTTGGCGTACTACCAATAAAGGAGCATAGGCTATACATCCCCAAGGACCCAAAAGAGGTAAACTTTGAAATTTACCACATTTATAGATCATTGGCCTGGTTGACATCCAAGGGGCTCTCCACATTACATCTTCTACCTTTAGTTTGGAGAAAAAGGCTTCCCAAGCGCTCCTTTCAGGGGAGGATGAACTCCAACCTGATTGCACGAACTCTGAAATGGGATTTCGCAGCTTATTCCAGGAACTTGAAAATTTGATCTCTGGACATTTGAATTCGGGTGGACACTTCACATGACTAAGGACCCAAATGTACAATAATGGTGCACACCCTATAAATCTTCCTGTTCCTTTTGTTCTACAATAATTCAATGAACGAAAAGTTTCTGCCAATACAGGAATAATTGGATCAACTCCTATTTCTATCTTAGCAAACAACTTGACCACACGTTCCTCAACATATCCACATACTTTAGGAAACAAAACAACATTAAAGATACACAATGCCAGTAAAGTTAACTCCTTGTCTTCATTTGCAAATTTTTGTTGAAGAGTAAGGATGTAGTCCAGGGGTAGGCATGTGTTCTCTCCTTTTATCTTTACTTGTTTCTCAATGTCGCTCGTACGAATCTTGCCCAAAAGAGTAGATAATGCTCTTTTCATTGTAAGCTCTTGATCATAAGAATAAGCTTCAACCTCTGTTCGTGTTGGCATATGCAGAAGGGATTGATATTCCTCTATTGTAGGAGTCATGTCAATTGAGCCAAATGTGAAACATCTATAGGCTGGATCCCAATGTCGAATCAAAGCTTTTAATACAGAATAATTAACTTGTACATACATGAGCTGAGCTAGATGGCCATATTTGCTTGTAAATTTAGCCTTTCTATCTACAGTTAATTTTTCCCAAGCCTGTTTCACTGTTTCTAATTGACTTTCTGGAAAACTGGCATCCTTAAATTGAGACATAGCATCTTCTACTAAAGAATCTCCGTGGATTTGTTGTACATTTTCTGACCATTGACGTACTGTTGCTTGATCTTCTATACTCATTTCTTGTATTGGAGGGGGTGATTTTATTTGACTCATACTTTAGTTTCTGCCAATGTAAATAATCGAAAAATCTTGTTAATTTAATTTGCACAATTTTCTTAACTACATTAAACGAGATTTTAAAGGATATTTTCAATGAGTGAAATTTGAAAATTGATATAAGATACAAGGGAAAGAGGAAAAATAAATAAATAAATAAATAAAATTTGACAATAATGCATGTAATAAGTCAAATCCTAGAACTATATGAGTGGAGTTTAACTCTAAGGCATCCTAGAAAAGGTCCCCAAGCTTACCCACCGATTTAACGATGTAGTAGGCTTGAGTGGAGAATTTCATGTGCCTGCACGGGAATCGAAATTCCACGAAGGTCACACTACTCAGTCTCCGAGTCTAGTCCTAAGGTAGAGCCCGGGTAGAAGGCTAGTGAAAGTGTGTGAAATGCATGATTAATAAGATGACATACGAATGAATGACATAACAATTACAACATAAAAAAAATGGTAACAATACGATGACATGCAAATGAATGACATAACTAAGATAAAGTAATTACAACATTAAAAAAAATGGTAATAGACAAGTGAAATAACAATATGCCAAACAAATAATATTATAAAGTAAGGAAAAAAAAATAAATAAATAACAAAACAATAACAAAAGGACCTAAAGAAAAATTCAATTCAAAGGACAATAAAAATATTCATGGCTTGACCCTCAAAAGTCCCCAGGGGAGTCGCCAAGCTGTCGCAACGTCATCGCGACGCGGAGCGGCCGACATCCTTTCTTGGGTTTTTAAGAAGAAAGTTGGAGTCGCCACCAATCATTGAGGGTGTGATTGGTCACCTTTAAAATAAAAAACAAAACTAGTCTTAGAAAACCAGAAATTAGGTTCGGGAGTCGTTTGAGTGTAGGGAAGGTATTAGCACCCTACAACACCCGTTTAAGAAAACGATTACCACAGTATCTTAAATTGTCCAATTAAATGAATAAAAACAGTCCTTTATTTTATTTTTCTTAAAAAAAATGATAAATATGAAAATAAAACTCAAAATGCAATACTGAACACAAGATGTCTCATTCGTTTTTACCTTAACTTTAGAAATAAAGCAAGGATTAAACATTATGAGTTGGATATCCAATTTAATATAAATCATGCCTAATCTCCCTTTTAATTAAAGGAACATGGGTGTACATGATTATGTTTACTAAAAATATTTTTTTAAAATAAAACGAATGTAAAAGAAGAAAAAAATTATTCAAAGAGTAAATTCTTTTAAAAGGGAAAATGAGAATTTTCATACGCCTACACGGGAGTTGGACTCCACGAAGGCACATTACTCAGTTCCCATAATCTCTTTCAAAAGAAAATCAAAACAATAACAATAATTGAAATTGACAAAGCAGAATTAAAGATTAGATTAAAGCAATTTGGAGAATGAAAGGAAAAAGCAAATAAATTAGAAAGTATAAAAAAATGAAGTTGGCAAAGTGCAAAAAGTGAACTAAAACAAGAGAGAAATTAAAAATGATAATGATAATGATGATAATAATAATCATAATAATAATAATAACAATAATAACAAAACAAAAAAAAACAAAGGAAATAGAAAAACAAAATCCCACATTTTTTACTTCTCTCTTTCTTCTTTTTTCCTTCTTTCTTACCCAATGTTTCCTCTCCCCGTATACTCCTTCCTCCCCCTCTTTTTTCCTCTTTTCCTCTTCCACTTTCTTTTCTCTCTTTTTCTATCACTCTCTAAGCTAAACTCTTGCTCAAATGCCTAAACTCTCTCAAGCTCACTTTTACTCTAAACTTCTTCTCTTTTTTTCTCTCATTTTCTATCACTCTCTAAGCTAAACTCTTGCTCAAATGCCTAAACCCTCTCAAATGCCTAAACTCTCTCAAGCTCACTTTTACTCTAAAATTCCTCTCATTCTTCTTGTGTTTCCATCCTCCATCTCCCCCCCTTTTTATACTTGAAGTGTTACTAATTTAGGGGGAGATGGATGAGAAAATGGTGGGGAAAATAAAAAATAAAAAAAGTAAAAAAAAATACTAACCATGGAAAAAGCTTTAGAATAGGTAATGGGTGAGTTTTTCATGAAAACTTCCCATTGAATAGGAATGGGGAAGACCAAAAAAAAAAAAAAAAAAAAAAAAAAAAAAAAAAAAAAAAAAAAAAAAATAATGTGTGGGGAAGGGGATTTGAAACACAGACCTCGTGATTATCAATACGACTTCATGCCAGTTGACCTATGCTCTTGTTGGCATATCATAAAAACAAATTGACCACCAAATATTGGAAAACTTCAAACATTATTACTTAAAATCAAGCCGGACCAAATACGGTGTCTACACCCTGAATCTCTTCCTTTAAGCCTGTGATGAAGCGTTCCACCTTATCAGCCTCTACAGCTACCAGGGCAGGGGCAAACCGTGACAGTCTGGCAAATTCAGTCTCGTACTCTTCTACCGTTCGGTTTCCCTGCGTAAGAGCCACAAACTCTGATTGCTTCTTGAATCGGGAGGCGGCAGGGTAATACTTCCTGAAAAACTCCCCCCTGAACTGAGTCCATGTGACAGGTCCGTTGCTGACGTCTAAGGTCCTTTCAATCGATTGCCACCAAATCAGGGCGTTATCTCGTAACAAGAACACGGCACAATACACTTTCTGGTCCTCCGGGCAGTTCATGTGGCGAAAAACAGTCTCGATGGAGGACAGCCACAACTCTGCTACCGTGGGATCCCTTGAGGCTCCATCGAACGGACATGGGTCCCACTTCCTGAAATCTCTTAAGCACCTAGCCTCCCGTGATAAGGCGACTTCGTTGTTCTGAGGCGCTTGGGCCTGTCGCCCTGCAAGCACGCCTGCAACTGCAGCCTGCACTGCGGTCTGAACTATTGCCTGAATGTCCACCGGGACAGGTCCTACCGCAGGCCCCGGCTGTTCCACTTGTGGGTTTTCTGGTAGGTTTCCTTCTTGCTCTACTGGTGGCACGACTTGCTCAGGGGCTGTACGACCCCTGCCACGTCCTCTTCCTCGACCTCTTCCACGTCCTTGTGCTCGGGGAGGCATGATCTATTTCACAAAAATTATATCATCTTACTAACGGGCTTGAATCCTTTAAACAAATCATAGGTACTAAACCCTATGCATATCTTTCCCACAACATGGATCTTTTACGAACATGTATAACATATAACATTTACAAACTACAAAGTAATCAAAAGTGTACCTGGCGTGATCGGATGCTTGCTGATAAGCCATGGACATACCTAAGGTTTACGATGTAAACCAGTCTACAGAACCTATAACCTAGAGCTCTGATACCAACTGTAACGACCCTACTTTTCATGCCTAGATCCTAAGGCCGTTACTACATGCATTTCATTCTACTTCTAAGAACAGCGGAAATATTTCCATATAACAAAAACCACACTTAGAAATTTGCGAAACATTTCAATCTGGGATCCCAGTTTAAAACAGAACAAACAAAAGCTTTGGTAAATCAAACAAACTAAAAGCGGAATAAAACGTAAATCGTTCCAAACAAGTTCAAAGGGACATTTCAAAACGTAAAATGCGGAAGACTTAAACTAAGGAGATCCATGGCTCAGCAGCTCTCCGTCACGCGTTCCGTACACCTTTGCCTCTACCTGCAGTTGTGTGTAGGGGAAAAGAATGAGTATTTAAGAAAATACTCAGTAAGTAGCAATAAAAGTTTTAACATCTTATTCGAGTTAAAAGCCTCAGGGTTAGGTCATCTCATTTCAGTTCATTTCATTTCATTCCATTTCATTTCATTTCAGTTCGGGTCTCGTATTCATTTAGTACACCTTTAAATATATATAGGTTTGCCAACTCACTGATAGTGCGCAAGTGGGAGTTTTGGGAGGTCTCTACTCCTACTGATGGTAGATGGCACCCAGTTAGTGAAGCTAAGTCTCATCCCTCAAGGCACTAATAGGCGCGTAGCGCTCTAAACTACCATTTCACTGGTGGGGCGTTCATGGGTTTAAGTCAGGAATTTACTTCCACAGTTAGTAAATGGCACCTAAACTGCGAAGCCAAGTCCCGCCCATTAAGCCCCTCATTTCAGTCTATTACATCTCAGTCCTAGGTGTTTAATTGACACGACCCTTGTCTAAGGCACTAGCCTATTCCCTTCTCTTTCCTAATCCTTTCCCTCAAGGTAAATATGATTCCTAAGCCGTCATGAGGCTACCGAAAATTCGGCAGCATAACGACGTACGTAGAGGGAACCCAAAATTTTTCTATTCACCTGGAAACAGTATATTGCACTTCTATAGCCACAACGGGTCAGATGTCGCATCCAACTTCAATCCAAACTCCAACAGACATTTAACCCATTCCCCAACATCACAAATAAATCCAGAGAAACACATTGCCATCCAAGCCAAACATGCTTTAAAATAAACCAAGAGATGCTAGGTTAACTTTAAGATCCTCGTGCTATCAACATGTCTTATAATGAAGCTTATCATGATTCCACAATCAAAACTCAAGGCGCAAATCTTATACATGCTAACATATTAACTTTTCAAAGAAAATTAAGCCAAAGCATATAACTAAATCCAACGACTACATATACATTAATCCCAAGCATTTCAGTTCATGGCTAACCAAATAGAGTATGAAAATCACGGCCTCAACACAAACAAGAACACTTAGCCCAAACTCCAATTATTCCATAATCCACGCTTCTCATTTAATGCCCAAATAATGACAATCTCAACATGCTCAATCATGCTTCAAAAGTTAACCCAACACACTTTGCTTAAGCTTAAGGACCAACTTGGTTAAAAACAAATGGCACTTCAATCCAACTATCCACTTTAAATTCCCAATTAACAAACAAGGGTCAATTAGTCTAAGACATAAAATTTGAATCCAACTAGCTACTTACCTTAGTGAAGGAGATACTTGATTAACCCAAGAAATTCCTTAACTCCAAGGTTCTTACGCAAGCTACAACAAGGAAATGAACTCTTAATTAACTATGGACTCCAACCAAGCATTCAACTAAGAACCCATTACCTTTGGGGTAAAATTAACAACTAAAGCTTACCCAAACAGAACCACAGCTTGCTGTCCAGCAGTCCCAAATCGCTCAAATTTGATAATTCGGCCTCCAAACTCCACGGGCACCTTGACATCGGAAGCTAAACTCAATGGGCATCCATGATTAAACATTAAATAGACCCAAAACACCTTAAATCTCACTTACCCACTGCCGGAATTGCTTAAACACGCTGAAACTTGAAGACCCACTGCTTGAATCGCCGGAATTGAATGGGTACGCTTGCTGAACGGGAGAAAAAGTGAATGGGTAATCGTTTAAATGCAAGAACTAACCCACACAAGTTTCAAATCAACTTACCCAATGCGGGAACTCACCTAAAACAGCCGAAAACGCGGAAAAATGGTCCCTCCTCGCTGCTGTCCGCGCCTACAGTGGCGACGACGACTCGCAGATCGACGGCGGCTCGTGAGTGGGTTACAGGCAGCGGCGCGTCGGATCTGCTACACCGAGAGAGAGTGGCTGAGAGAGAGAGAGAGATCGAGGGAGAAAGAGACGAGAGAGAGAGAGAGAGAGAGCTTACACCGTTGGCGAGTTGAGGCGGCGAGGCGCGCGGCGGAGACTTGCGACGGAGGCGGCGGTGTGCGGCGGAGGTAGACGGACGAGAGGGAGCGAGAGAGAGAGAGATTACCGTGAGGGAGGTGGAGTAGAGAGAGAGTGATCGTGAGAGGGAGATGAAAAAAAAAAGATTTTTTTTTTTTTTTTCAACTGGCGGTTTTGACCAAAATTTGGGGGGAAAATTTTCCCCCCTTTCCCTCTTTGACCGGGCAAGTTGCCCACTCCCCCATTTCTTTTTTTTTTTTTTTTTAAATTACAGGTTGTTACAGTTTAGAAATTTGAATTGATATAATTATAAATCTCCACACGTGTGAACTAACATTATTCAAATGGATACTAATAAAGGGTATAAATTGATACACTTATGAAAATTCAAAGTTTTAATGGATAAATGTATAAATTGAGTTTTGGAAAAAAAAAAGGAGAGAATTTGCAGTGGGTGGCAAATAAGAATTATATAATTGCAAATATAACACAATGTAAGAAAATTGCAAATGTAGCAAAATAGAGCATATTACTGATAAACATTGATAGACTCTGGTTAATTAGAATCTATCTGATAGACTTCGATTATCAGAGTTTATCAGCGATAGACTATGATTATTCATAGTCTATCAATGTGTATCGTCGATAGACTTCGATTAATCGGAGTCTATCAACGATAGACACTGATAGACTTTGAATAATCAGAGTCTATCAGTGATAGAAACAGATAGAATCTGACGAAAACTTTTTGGTCTTGTACAATTAATTTTGCTATATATGTAATTAGTTTGCAATTGTGCTATATTTGCTATTAATTTGGTTCAATTTGCCATCTATGCAACTACCCAAAAAAAAAAGAACATTTGTGGAAATAAATGTAACGCTCCAGGCTCAGGATTAAAACAAGGACTCCGAACTGCTTCTAAGAGTGAAGTTGTCCTAAAAAACCAACATAGGGTTCTTTTAGCATGTTTTGTCTCCACTCACATGCTTGGAAGAAAAATTTTCAGAAGATCATTTCAATATAGAACTTTTCTAAACCAACATGGATAATTTCAAAGTTTTTATGATTGAGTCACAGAAAAGAAAAGAGTGTACCTTGTTGATATAGATATTATCTTTTCGAAATAGGAGTAAAAGAGAGGAAAAAGCCCTGAAAGCTAAAAGAAGAAAATAGAGGAAAAGATTTGTTTTGAGTTGAGAAAAGCTCTTCATCATGATGATTCAATGTTGACATCATATTCATGATTAGTCCAAAACCAAAAATTAAAAAAAAAAAAAAAATTAAAAAAATTAAAAAAACAAAAAAGGGCCCCACCTCTTAATTTTCCCACGATTTTCAATCCCCATGCGTCGCCTTTCTGTCAAAAACCCCAACAAACCCAAATTCCCAAACCCTCAAAATTTCCCCTTTTCTCTTTCTCTCTATAAATACCCCCAAATCAATTCACAATCCCCAATTCCATCTCTGTTTATGAAATCTTCACTTTCTCCCATTTTCAAATTCCCCGCCATTCTTACTCCCAGATTCTTCTCCGCCACCATGTCCTCCACTTCCGATCACTCTCCCCCGGCCTTCGACCGACCTCGCTCCGTCATCAAGAAGATTCTCGCTAAACTCCAGCACGAAGGCGACGGCGCCGTCGTTCGTCGCGGCATCGGAAGGTCCATCTCTTTCCCTCCTTCCTCTCCTTCTTCTTCTTCTTCTTCTCCTCTGCCGCTGATCTCTTTTCTTCTTCTCATCTCTGTTTCAGGACCGATTTGAAGAATCTCGATCCATTTCTCATGCTCGATGATTTCTCTGGTAAGTCAATCCAATCGCAAATCGCAAATCGCAATCGGAATCTGAATCTGATGAATATAATTATTCGTTTCTATCTGCTGATTGATTTTTTCGATTCTTTGATTTCTTGCAGTCAGTCCGCCGGCTGGATTCCCCGATCATCCTCACAGAGGTTCGTTCCTTTGAATTGAATTTTCGTTGTTGAATCAAGGAACTGTTCCATATTTCAATTAGTTGGATTGTTTATTTTTAATTCGTGGTCGTCTTTAATTAACCTAATTTTGAAATTATTGACAGAAATGATGAAATATTTTTTGTTTTCTAATGACTGTTGCTATTATTTTTAATTGCAGCTATGAAAATTAAAAGAAAACAAAATTTGTCAAACTTTCAAATATTAAATTCTGATTTTTTTTTTTTTCTTTTTTGGTTTTTTCTTTTCCAGGTTTTGAGACAGTGACGTACATGTTACAAGTAAAATCTCTAGTCCTGTGGTGAAAAAATAAATTTAATTTAATTTAATTTTTTGTATTTATTTATTTATTATCTTTTTTATGGATTTTTTAGGGAGGAATTACCCATCAAGATTTTGCTGGCCACAAAGGTACAATCAGAACAGGGGATGTCCAGGTAAAAAAAAAAAAAAAAAAAAAAATCTACTTTTAAATAGAATTTTGATTTGAGATTTAATTTTTGGGGGAACAGTGGATGACAGCAGGAAGAGGAATTATCCATTCTGAAATGCCTGCTGGTGAAGGATCTCAAAAGGGTTTGCAACTTTGGATCAATCTTGCATCCCATGACAAAATGTAACTATTTCTCCATCCTTTCGCTTCATTTTAATTCGTAGAATGCCGTACAAATTATTCAATATGACTGGCACAATGTTATAGGATGGAACCAAGGTATCAGGAGATCCCAAGCGACAACATTCCGAGAGCGGAGAAAGACGGTGTAGAAGTTCGTGTCATAGCAGGAGAGTCCATGGGAGTCCATTCTCCAATCTACACTCGAACTCCAACCATGTACCTCGACTTCACATTGAAACCGAGGGCTCAAGTGCACCAAAGCATTCCCGACACGTGGACCTCTTTCGTGTACATAATCGACGGGGAAGGGGTGTTCGGGTCCTCGAACTCGTCCCGAGTGGCCGCTCACCATGTTCTAGTATTAGGATCGGGAGATGGATTGAGCGTGTGGAACAGATCTTCAAAGGCATTGAGGTTTGTTTTGATAGCGGGGAAGCCACTGAATGAGCCCATTGTTCAATATGGACCATTTGTGATGAACTCACAATCTGAAATTGACCAAGCAATTGAGGACTACCACTATGGCAAAAATGGATTTGAAATGGCAAAGTATTGGAGATCTCAGTGATGGGAAAAGAAACTGAAAAAGGGAACTTAAAGAAAAAAAAAGAAAAGAAAAAATGAGAATAAAATGGTCAATGTCTCAATCCAAAACAGAGCAGAGAAAGTGGTAGCTGAAAAGGAAGATATTTACATTTTAAGAAAAAGAAAGCTTCTAGAAGATCCAATTGTTTTGTATGGTTATCACTGAAGTTATGATGGGGGTTGGAGTTGGGGTCAGCTTATCTTAGTCAAAATTTATCTTTTTAATTATTTTATTTTTATTTTTGTTGTTGGTAAAATGGTTGTAATAGTTTTCTTTATTATAATTTTTTTTCCATCATTTCTTTTGTTGGCTAAATGTATAATTTACCATTTCACATCTAAGTTATTTTCAATTTCATTATTTCCATTTTCATTCTTCTTAATTTAAGTAAGAAACAATAAAACAATTATGGGGTGGAGAAACTGATGTCTTACTCACGACAAATTATTAGGTCGTTTCGGTGCAATGAGACTTTCTCTTTAAAACCGTTAGATGTAAATCTTCAAATTTGTTTGCATCCGAATAACCTTTGGATACAAAATCAAGGTATTTTTACCATTTCTCTCTCTTACATCCAACGATGCAAAACTATCAGTCTCATTGCACTAGAAACACCTAAAAATTTCTCCTCACCCACACCAAACTATACTCAAGTTAGCGATAGTAGTCTCATTACAAAAGACTTTTTGTTTTGTTTTGTATTTTTTTTTAAAAAATTTACGCATTATATTTCTTTAATGTAACGTTTGGTGGCAATAAAGACTTACTAAAAAAGACCTAATACTTGAAAAGATGAAAATAAAAATATTAATGACTTAGGGATGAAATTGATAAATAGCACAAACATTATAGACTAAGTTAGATATATTTAAGCTATTTTTGTTTAATGATTTGATTTGTTTAGATTTGTAAGGAATTTGAAGTTGTTGGGTGGAAGTTGTGGTAGGGTTGGGGGGTTTATATATTTCTTGTGAGTTGAGTTTCTCAATCATATCCAAACCAAAACATATCCCATTTGTGACCCTCCAACTATAAACAAAAAAAAAATTTTATTGCTGCAACCACTTAGTAGAAAAAGGAGGGAGAGAGAGATTTTTCATTTTGGGCAAAGGATTTCAAAACCATATCTTCCTCTTTCTCACCCAAAACCCCTGTGTTTTTCAACTGGTGGATCTCTCTTCAATGGAGCCACATTCAATGCCATTATGGTAGATTTGATCAACTTTATTGGTACTAGGGTTAAGTTATCAAAACTATGTTTACTAGATAGTTTTTCTTTGAAATCTTAACGAAATAAACCAGAATTGAACGGATCGATTTTGTGTTTTGTTGGACATTGGTTTGGTTCTTCTTTTACAAAAATTGATTAAGTTCGATTTGATTCTTGGTTTGGCTGAAAAAACTAAATGACACATGGTTAGACTATTCTCTTGTGAGAAAGAGTTGCACTTTGGTTTGTAGGAAGAATATGAAGAACGTAATATCAATGGTACATCACCACTTTGAATTTTAGATTGGGATCCAGTTAGAAGGAAAATGATATTTGAAATGCGATTAAAGTCTCACTTTGACCAAATAAGGGGAAAGATTATGGGTATTTAGGTAAGGATAACTATTTCCATTGTTACAAGGTCTTTTGGGTGAAATTTCATACCAAAATGGACAATATCATACCATTGTGAAAATTGCAATGAGGATTGATTGTTCTAATTAGCAAGTAGTATCAAAGTCATGCTCCAAACTTAGCCATATGGATGAATCACTGGATGTCAAACAAGAACTCTATCTAGAAAGTCTAGAAAGATGGAGGTTTGGTGAGTTTTTCTTTCCGAGGGGAGGATTGCTAAAAGTACGACTAGAAGTGGCCAACACCATGTGTATCCCATAAGTTCCCTGATGTTATGCTCCATTAGGGTACATGTAGTTAGTGTGTGCTACATGTACACACTGTAGAATCGATCGACCGACTGGTTGGTTTTTCTTTATGACCGAAACTTCTAGAAAATTGACCGACCAACGTCGGTTTGATCGATTTCTGTTGGCCGGATAAGTTTTTGGGTCTATGATGTTCACCCCTATTTCATAGGATGATCATATATATGACTCAATTTTAATCTTGGGTGAGTTATGAACTCTAGCTTGTGAGAGCTTATCCTTTGATTTGTATGAGTGAGAGTGACTTTTGTAGTCAATTCAATAAGTTTGTCCATTTTGAGGACTTGACCAAACAGGAAACTGGGAACATAAGTTCATAAGAGATAAAATTTGCTCATTCCCGTATAAGAAGAGTAGATGAGTAGTTCCCTTGAGTGCAAATTTCGAGACTTGAATGATGGGGCCTCACCCTCTTCACTAATCCAAAAGGACTTAGTTTATGATAGGATTATAAACCGATTGTTCATTAGAGGATCAGTGAGAGACTTAAGGTATAAGAAGAAATTATAAGGGTAAAATGAACTTTTAAGCTTGTTGTAATAATTATGAACAATTCGTGAATGATTGACTTGCATGTAATGGGTACATCCATGGACGCAACTTGTCCTACAATATATGAGAGTGCAACTTTAGATCTATAGTGAAGTGACTTAGAATTGATAAATAATGAAAATTAATTGATCAATGAGGTTAATTAATTAATTTTGTGTCATTGAAGCTCATGATTTGTAGATACATAAGATTTTTTTTTTTTTTTTTTTTCTGAAAATAATAAGATCCCCTTGTTAGCTTATAAGAACATTAGAGAATCAATTTCATTGAAAGAAAAATTTGAAATGTTATACAATAAATGAGGAAAAATATATTTATTGTATTTGATACATTAAATATTAAAAAGAACAATATATTAATGTATTAGATACATTAAAGGAAAAATATATATGTGGGTAAATATATTTTGTATGTGCTTCTCAAAAAAAAAAAAAAAAATATTTTGTATGTGATTTTAAGAGATTTGAATGAGACTCAATTAGGTTAAATACTTCTAAAAAAAAAAATTAAGTTAAATACATATATTTTAATATATTAGATTTTACAATATATTATTTAATTTTGGCAAGGTTGCTACTTTAGGTCCATATAAATAGGACCATTTAGTTAAATAAAAAACAAACAATCTTTTAAGAGAAAGAAAACTCTAAAAAAATATTTTCCTCTCAATTATTATTATTATTATTATTATTTTTTATTATTTTTTATTTTTTAAAATGAGGTTTTCACAAGCTTTGGTCCTCTATTTGACTCATAGCAAGTCTTGGTCTTGTATTCAAGTAATAGCAAGAAAGATTTTGTGATAGTCTTGAAATTCCACCAAAAATTTTTTCATTATTTTATCTAAATGTATTTATTATTTAACATTAATTTATATTTAATTCTAAATAATTCAAAGTCGATCTCAAACTTGGTTCTTAAATTGTTTAAAAACTATAAGCTTTTGCTGTAGAGTGAATTGTTCATTCCAATTAGTTCTAAGACCCTTTCGATGAACCTACAAATAAAATTATGAGGCTTATGTGCAAAATATACAAAATCGTCATACCATATTGAAAATTATGGAGATATCGATTAATTTTTGAAATTTGATTGAGGTGGTTGATCTAAACAAGCGGTGTGTACTAATTTGAGAGATTAATTGGGTACGTAAAAATTGGAAGAAAAAAAAATGCAACTTTCCTTAAAAAAGAATATCAAATACTATTCATCTTGATTATATATATATTTTTTATCCAATCTGTTCAATTGTTTTATCCAATCATATCATCTCATCCAAAGTTCAAGAATTGTAGTATATCTCACATTTTATTAGTTGATGTTAATGACAAGCACTAAAAATAAGTATATAATATAATTCAAAATTTAAGAACGTAAGTTCGAAAACTAAATCAACATTATCGTGTTTGAAATATAGGGAACAAAACATATAATAATTTAACTCTTTCTTAATTTTTTCACTATTAGAATCTTAGGGTCCGTTTGGAATACATTTTAATTTAAATGTTTTTCAAGAATGCATTCTTTAAAAAACATTTTGTATAAAAGTTGTTTAGAATTTAAACACTCATATGTTTGGTTACATTCCTCATAAATTTTTTTATACACAAGTTATTGTATACTTACAAACTCTTTTTAAAAAAGTTGGTTTCTAGTGTTTCTCTCAAAATGGTTTATTTCTCAATCTTATTTTCTAATAAGTCATTTTTAGTGGTTGTCAAACACGACAAGTTTTTTCAAAATGATTTTTTTTTTCAAAATTAAACATTTGAAAAGTTAAACCAAACACAACCTTAATCTCATTTCATCTCACTTATTGCTTCATAAACAAAACAAAAGAATATAAATCTTGTTTAAACATCTTTTAAATTGATATATCTTCTCTTACTCAAAAGGAAAAATTATATTTAATAGCAAAAAAAAAAAAAAAAAAAAAAGTAAATTTCATGGTATGGTATGAAACAAAGAATTATAGTTTGCCTTTTTTTTCAAAATTTCTTTGATAGTACTGAGATCAGTTCCATCAATTAAAAAGTTGAAGTGATTCACAGCTCACATTCATTGATCAATAGATTTGAGTTTGGTGAAGTTTCACTTGAAAGCAAAAATTTCCTCTTTTTTTTTTTTGGGGTCTTTGAGTTATAATTTATTGTATCAATGGAATTGGGAAATTCTTGGACTGAAAATGATAGTAACACAAAATTGTCAAGATTGGAATCTTGAGTTTGATTGCAAATGTGAATTCCAATCTCTTTTTCCCCATTTCAAAGTGTCTACATTTGCTCCATTCTTTTCTTCTATCGTTAATACATTTAAATATACTTGGTTTAATGATTGTTATCTAAATAGTCGTTGGATATTTCTAAATAAACAGTAGTCTGAAAAGACGCACCTAAATCAATTATCTAAGAGTCGTGCGAGTTTAGCCTTGTTTTCTCTCATTCTGCTAAGGTACCTAATGATTCCTTCTCGATCAAATGTCTTCCTTTCCCATAATTCCAACGCAATAGTTTAATTTGGTCATTTATACACTAACTCTCATAGTTCCCTAGCTTACATTCATATTCATTTAATTTCCTCGATTATTTTTGTCTCTTCTTCATATCTATATTCCATTAGCATCTTCTTCTACCTATATCAAAATGTAAACACTATAATAGTGCCTCTATTTCTAACTCTTAGATAGAGATCTTAACACAATAATGACATTTAACGCATCACTAAAATTAAGCTCTATAGTAATAATCTAATATTAGCCCCATATATAATATTTCGATTACTTGAAGCTTGTAGTAAGTTGGTGTAGCTTCAACCATATATCTTCAAATTAAGAACTAAGAAGTCTAATTGTAATAATGCATTTAATCATTTGTTGTAAAATTTTCTTATCATATTGTAGGCCACATTTCTTGACCAAGTAAAGTGAACAACTCCAAGCTCATGTCTATCAATATCATTCTATCCTGAAAATTATTAGAAGGTTGGTTGTCCTAATAAACTAAAATAGTAAGATAATGAACTGAGCTAATCAAACATGGATGATTTTTTTTTTTTTCAAATTTGATAAATCTTTATAGATAAATTTGAGAATGTTTTAAGGTTTTTATTTTTATTTTTTTTACCATATACCATAATCGTGGAAGTGGAGATTCTAGCCATGGAACTATGCTTAGGTTCACACGAGTTATTCTAGTTGGAAGAATATGTCTCATCCAATTTAAATCTCATTTATATTATCTTTACACTGGTTGAAAATATGATTTTTTTTTAAAAAAATAAAATGTATAAATAATATATTAAATTACACGTGAATTTATTTTACTTGTTATATACATATTAATTTATATTTCAATAATAGTTTTTAAGCACTCTTTTAATTAGGGGTAATAGTCAGTTCGGTTTTCTCGGTTTTGAGCCCAACCGAGAATCGAACCGAACTGATCGGTTTTTTCAAAATGAGAATTGAACCAATGTCCAATAAAAGGACAAAATCGATGGTTCGATTTTTTGGTCGGCTTCCAATCAGTTTGGTTTTCGGTTTCCTGCCCTAATTTCCTTAACTTTTCCTCTTCTGCTTCTGATATAAGTACTTTACAATACATCCAATAGATTGCAATGAAAAAGACTTTAGGCTTAGAGATCACTTTAAGTACCATCTTTTATAAGTTTAATCATAAGTGTAGTTAAATTACCTAATATGGTTGGGAATGGGAGAATGACGGCCAAGGAATGAGAGAATACAAGTTAAATGGTTGCGACGACGTGGAGAACTACAACGAGAGTGTCGTGGAGTGTGACAACGATGGAAACAAGCGACGACTAATTGGTAGCAAATCGAAAACAAAAGTACGACTGTCGAAGGGAGACTAGAGGGCGATTGGAGAAGACGACAGTGGCCGGAAATTGGAGAAGAATAGATACACACACAAAGTAAAGTTGCGACTGAAAATGAAAATGGATGAAATGAGAAGGGGGTTATGATTTTTAGGGTATATATTATTGTGGGTGTCCAACCCACTTGTTGCACAAGCAAAGATTTTTTAAAACTTGTGTTTATGAGCCCAATATGTCGAGTTATGTGTTTAGCCCAATTGAGGTAAAATGAGTGGGCTTGTCTTGTAAGCCTAGGGTTCTTCCTTGGATATGAGATGACCTAAGGAAAATGATGACAGCAGAAAAATACAGAAAATACACAGAAAAAACGGAGAGAAGCAGGGAGAGCAGTGCAATTCGGATTTTCAGCGACAACGTTCACAAAGTTATCGATTTCCGGAGTTTCCGTTGGATTTTGCTGAAATTTGGTCAGCCTGTTAAGGACACATAGGGCCTCGTTTTGAACGGCTGGATCGTCGTTTGGAGCTCTGGTTTGTTCGTAATTGCTGTTGAACAGAACCTGTAAAACTTGAGATATTTTCATCTTCTTTATCTCTTTTGTGTTGATCTCTTAGGTATGAAAGTATTGGTGGATTGTGAATCTTTGTATGACTGATTTGGATTCTTTTTCCTCAACTTTATCATAATAAGAGAAGGCGACAAGGGTGGACTCTTCACAAGTCCCGTGGTTTTTACTCTTCACATCGAAGGAGTTTTCCACGTATAAATCAAGCGTGTTTTTGCGTTTTTAGTATTCTGAATTTTATGGTTGATTGATGTCCATGATTGGTTGTTTTCTTGATGATAAATTGGTGATTGATTTGTTGTGTTTTTGGAGCACTATTAATTAGTTGATTGTATTGGAGGTGATCCTAATGGATTGTTAATATACTACTTGGGTCCTATCTTATATATGTCTTCGATTCAGTTCGATTTTTTATTGGTTTTTTCAATAGAAAATCGAACCGAACTAAAAATGGTTGGTTTTTTCAAAACGAAAATCGAGATATCCAATCTAATGCAAAAAAAAAAAAAAACAAAACAAACCATTGGATTGACTCATTTTGGTTTGGTTTCTCGATTTTTCGGTTTTCAGTTGCATCCTTACTTTTAATATATTCCTCTCTTTTCTCCCCGAACTTCCTTGGACTAAGTTCCTAGTTAAATATTTTGAAAATACAATTAAGGATTTAGAGACATCTACTTGAACATAATTTAGTGGTTAAAGCATTTTTACATCTTCCTTTCAAATGTTAGAAGTTTGAATCTCCACTCTAACATGTGATATAATATTCTAAAGTATATCTAACCATATAAAATATAAATGCATTTTTAAAAAATTATGTCAAATTATAAATTTGGTCATGTATTTATTTATTTATTAACCTTTGATTTCTTTTTTAATTATATCACTAAACAACCAGACTTTAGATTATGTTTTTTTAGTGACTGTCTAGAATCTTCATATTATGTTTTTGTTAAGTATCACTAGAGTGATAAACATAAAATACCTTAGTGAAATACTTAGTAGCATTATTTATTTATTTATATTTTTTTTAATCAAAGTTTGTGGTAAAATAGCAAATTGATAAATAATGGACATGCTACATTAATAATATGTTATTAGTGTTATAAATAGAAGCATAATCTAAAATTAAAGATGAAGCAAAATTTTGATTTAAGATTTTCGCGTTTTACTTCTGAATTAAAGAGAGAACTTTCTCTTATAAAAAAAAACCATTTTGATCCATGAATTTTTAAAAGGTCTATTTTAGTCTCTAAACTTTTTAAAAATAATTATTTTGATTTTTTATGTTATTTGTCACCTAATATCCATTCACCCAACACTCACATTGGCTAACCCATGTTAGTTCCATTCCATGTGCACATTAACATATTAATATGTATACTCCAAGCTATTCTATTCTTCATTTAAAACCAAAATAATTAATTTTATTTTTATAAAGTTTAAAAGACTAAAATGGACACTTTCAACATCCCAAAAAAAAAAAAAAAAAAAAAAACTCAAAATTCAAGTGCCACAATAGAAAATTTGGAAGTTCCTAGTTCAACAATGAGGGTGGAAGATTTAAACTCTTACCATCTTGATTGAAATTGCTTGTCAATTACCGGCTACGCTCACTTTAGCAACTTCTAAACCTTTGTAATGTCTAAAGTTTAGAACTAAATTCATTATTTAAGGCCCCGTTTGATAACCATTTGGTTTTTGAAAATTATGCTTGTTTTTTCCTAATTTCCCTACCATGTCTTTCATCCTAGTTAAGGTTGCATTTGAATCCCTAGCCAAATTTTAAAAACAAAAACAAGTTTTTGAAAACTATTTTTTTTTTCCAAAATTGGACTTGGTTTTTTGAAAACAAGGTAGAAGATTTGATACTAAAACCAAAAAACTTATAGGTAAAAGTATGTGTGTATAAGCTTAATTTTCAAAAACAAAAAACAAAAAACCAAATGGTTATCAAACGGGGCCTAAGCGATTAATTATTAATGGCCAACATAAGAAACTAATCAAATGCTAAAAAAAAAGTAATAATTTACCATTATCCCCTAGTTTAAGTACATAAAATAAAATATCCGTTTCAAAAAAAAAAAAAAAGGTACATAAAATATTCTTCCTGAATGAAAAAAATAACTAATTTTGCAGTACTGAAAAATCTGCAGAAAGATGAAAAGATGAACACAGAAGGACAAAAAGAAAAAGGAAAGAAAAGAAAGCAATAATTGGAACTTCTGAACATGGAAGATCCTATTGATCAATTCATGATTCATGGAAGGATCTATCAGTACAACCAACTTTATAAACAGAAAAAAACTGTTCATTTTTGCTCTCACTATTTCCTTCAAATAATATAATTAATACAAAAGTGTTTCTTCTTCTTGTCTTAATTAAATTCAAAGAAATAATAATTTCATTTCTATATATGGAAATGGTCTTACATTGCATTGGAAGAGCCTTGAAATCAGGGAACAAACATAGAAAAACAACCCAATTTGAATCACCAGACCAACCAAAACCAGAAACTAAGAGAAGCCAACATGGTGAAAAACACTCAACTTTTGGAGCTGAGAGAGGAACATCACCTTGAACAGCAAGACAAATAGCTTTCTGATTGCTTCGATCCACCATTGTTGACGAGGCTCACCCGGTTGACGGATAATTCTGCTTTGTAGGTGTCTGAGTTCAGGACCTTCCTGCTGACATTGTTGTATATTTCTCGGATGACGATCTCGAAAGCCCGTTTAACATTTGTTGAGTCTAGAGCAGATGTTTCCATGAAGAACAACCCTTCGGCCTCCGCAAGGCTCGTGCCTTCCTCAACAGTCACGTCCCTGATGTTCTCCAAGTCGCATTTGTTCCCGACTAGCATCCTTGCCACAGTTGTATCGGAATGAGCTGCATAACGATTTGATGAAGAGATGAATAAACTGATCATTTTAAGCAACTAGATCACATAAATTCTTCATTAAATTGGGGAAAGAGAGCAACTCCAAGACAGAAACAGTTGAACAGAGAAATCAAACATGTAACATAACAGCTGAATAATGATTAATTTGTGCTCGCAATATCACTGTCAGGTAAATAACACACAGGAAGCCTCTTCAATGTTTCCAGGCAATACGCCCCGACTAGACTCGAAACTAGAACTTGGTTGTAAGCTATGTCGTATAATCAACCGGATGGCTCGGTAAAAAGTCCCACACAGATATATCATAACCAACTCAACTCAACGTGTAGCCTTTTCTAGACTAAGCCATCACTGATCGGTATCGATCAATGACACTTGTGCACGAGTAACAAAGGGGCTGCTTAGAAGACCGTTTTGTAAAAAGTTCTCTATTTTTTTTTTTTAAAATAGAGTGATTGAAAGGTTGGTTTGTAAATAACATTGTGTATTGAGATCACTATTCTCAAATCCAAATAACAACTTTATTTTTTTCTGAAAGATAGATTATTTGTGTGAACATACTAAAAGAAAAGCAGTAAACATATTTTAAAAAAATAACAGTTATCCAAACACTAAACATCTCCCTAAAAATAGAATAGTTTTACAAAAAAAGACCATATCTTTATTCACAACATGCTATTTTCTATACAAGTACCAACTTGCATCACCACAATGGGAAACTGTATTTCCATTCTTAATATCTCAGCAAGAATAGGAAAACCTCATGGGGTAACTTCTCACAGTGGTTATGAGCATTAAAGAAATCAATAAGTGAGAATAAATATGGTATCCCAGGATGGGGACAAAATCTAAGTAATTAAGCAAATGGCAAGTCATAGGTACTCGATACTCGGGAGTAAATGTGCATCAAATTCATATCTAAACGCATTCGAGGTAATCTACATCAATAAATAACCATCAGTTTGTTGTTTAAACAAGGAAAAATAGCACAATGTATGTTAAATATAGTAAAGAATGATACGAACCAAGGTGTCTAACAATGAGACCGTCATAACCAAAAATTATGAAAGCTTAGGGAACGAATCAAAAAATTTCAAAGTAAAAGGACCAAAAGAGAGCCAACGTTAAAAGTTTAGGGATCAAAATGGGATTTAAACTATCAACTATTCAACTATGAAGCTATGAGGATAGCATTATCAAGTAATTTCACTTCCATGAAAGGGATGGTGATCACTGATCATCCTTGTCCATTGCAACTTCTAGTCAATATGGCATACTGAAAGCAACTGAGTAGCAACCGACAGATTCATAATAATTAGTCTTCTTCTTTATCCTTTTTTGTTGTTGGAATAATCAGTCATATTGAAATGATACAACTAAATTTTGATCAAGAACTCAAAGCACGCCTAAACAAGAAATTTTATAAGATCAAGGTGACACAGTGCAGATTCATTGATCCATCTGAAAAGCCGAACTGGTAAGTTCTACATATTAATTTTAAGTTTTTCAAGACATTTCATCTAAAGGGGCATTTAGGTTGCCGACACCAACATTTGAAACTTGAGAATGTGAGATCAAAGAATATGTTTGGATTGCAGTTCAGAGAGAAAAAGAAAGAAAACAATGATAAATTAAGCATCAAATTCGGTGCTAATAAGGGTAATTTTCAGGGGAAATGAACAAATAAAATCCAACTTACAGAATTTCATCACAAAATCCCCAGAAATTCTACAGAGAAAATACGATATAGGATCAGATCTGAATAATTTCAAAGAACTAGCAACACTTCAAGTTCAAGAATCAAGACTTCCCATCTCTTTCATACCAAGTAGTTAGTTCAAGTTAGTTCAAGTAAAATATAGCAGCGAACAAGAAAATCAAATCACTCCAACAAAATTCCAAAAAGCGAAGAGCCCAGATCTAGACATCTCAACCAAATTCTCAAACCCAAAAGGCCAGAAGCAGAACAAGATCAAAAGAAAAGAAAAGGGTCAGTCAGGCACTCACTCTTGAGCTCGTCGAGCCATCGGCCGACACTGTCGAAAGTGGAGCGGCGGCTGATATCGTAAACGACGAGAGCACCGACGGCGCCGCGGTAGTATGCAGAAGTGACGGCGCGGAACCGCTCCTGGCCGGCAGTGTCCCAAATCTGAGCCTTAACCTCTTTGCCGTCGATATCCATCACCTGAGTCTGAAATTCGACGCCAATGGTGGCCTTGGAGTGGAGATTGAACTCGTTTCTGGCATAACGAGACAACAAATTGGATTTGCCGACGGCGGAGTCTCCGATAATGACGATCTTGAAGAGATACTCCTCGCCGCCTTCATCGTCCGACGACGACATTGCTCAGGGTCGGATTGTGACTTCTTCTTCTTGTTGTACTTGTCGTGGGTCTCTGTTCTTCTGGTTTGGGATTTGTTGGAGGATTTGGAAGAGCGATGGAAGAAGGGAGGTTGGAAACAGAATCAAAGATGGAAATTGGGAAGTGGGTTGTGAGAAAAAGAAGATGTGATAGCAAGTTTTTAGAGAGAGAAAGAAGAGAGAGAGAGAGAGAGAGAGAGAGAGTAATAATGGAATGGAGGAGGATGAAGAAGCAGAGCTGGCAGAGAGACAAACTGCGCATGTAGTGCCTTCCCTTCATCATCTCTCCAACATTATTTTTTTTCTTTTTCTTTTTTTTTTAATGGCTTTCAAAATTTTTTTTTTTCCTGGTCAAATATATGTTTTAGTCTCTAATATTAGAATCTTTTTAAAGTTTATTTTTATTATCTAAAAAATTTGACTTTTTAATCATAAGTTTTAACATTATCAGCTTAACCTGAATGTTAAATCGATTGCGACCATTGTATATGACATAATACTTAACGAGTTAATATATTCAAAAAAAAAAAAAAAAATACTTAACGAGTTAAAAGAAAATTTATAAGATGAAAAAGGTCTATAAAAGAAATATAGAAGTTTCTGGTTTCTCTTCTGTAGAAAGTTTGAGTCTTTCTTTTCTTAGAGACACTTTTTTTCTTCTCTAAAATGTGAAACAATATAGACTAAATTGAATAATATACTTGAATATTATGGATTAAAACAGTTATTTAACCTTTCTCATCTCCAATGTTGGATTTTTCTTTTAATTTATATTGCAGATGTGGAGTGAGAATTTCAACTACATTCTTAAAGAATCTAGACATGGCTTAACCTTTGACCTATCTCAATTTTTTTTTTTTTTTTTTTTTTTTTTTGAGTTTATTAGGCCAAAATTAGGATTTTTTTTATTAATATTATAAAATTTTAAACTTATTAGAATAATAAGTTTATTTGCAAACTTATTAATGTAATATTGTTGTTTTTTTTCCTATAAGATAGGTATTTCACATGTTAGTGGTCTATTCATTTCTTTAAAAATATTTAAATTTAAAAGTACTTCATTAAATTTCAATTTCTTTTCAGATAATAAATTGCAATATAATATATATATATATATATATATATATATATATATATATAAATAAAGTACTTTGGTTGCATATCAATATGTAGGAATCTCCCTTCATACCCCATTAAAATCTTGACAACTAAGGGAGAAAAAGAAAGAAAATGAAAAAACTTTTTTTTTTAATCTCTCCTAGTTGTCAACATTTTAATGGTGATCCCTACATATCCATATGCATTTGAACCCAAACTCTCTTAGATGTCAGTGACTTCAACTTGCCAATGTGTCAAATACAAAGTAAGATAATATTTTAGTGCAGGTCGTCTCTTGAAAAAACACTGTTTTTTTTTATTTAAGAATGGTTTTTTTTTAATTTTTCATTTGTAGGTCGTCTCTTCCATTTTTTTAAAGAAATGAACAGACGATTGACACGTGGATAGGTCGTCTCATCAAGAAACGACCTATCTAGTTGGGAAAAAACAACAATATTAGAATAATAAGTTTGCAAATAAACTTTTTATTCAAATAAGTTTAAAATTTTATAATATTAATAAAAAAATCCGCCAAAATTAGTGTAGAAAATTTAATAGGAAGGTGGTGAAATTTTTGGTCTATACACTTTTAGGGTTTTCTTTTAAAAAATAAAATTTATAATTTAAAAAGTTTAGTACTTTGTCGGTAAAACCATTTGTTGAAGAGACAAGTTTGACTAAAGGACAAAAAAAGAATGAAGACCTAAATCATCCATCCATATATACGAATATAAAAATAAAAAAAATTTAAAAGAAAAAGTTGATCTAAAAATACTTATTTTTTCCTTAAAGCATATGTAGAGACTTGCAAACTAAGCACAAAGCAAATAAATGTACAAATTTTTAAAACAATTAACTTGGATAATTATATATATTTGACCCCTAAACTTTAAAAAGTTTTAGTTACATTTATAAATTTTGAATTATGCTTCTTAGTCTCTACACATTTTTTGTGACGTTTGAGTAGAGGAGTGATACATGAATGAACTGAAACACATCCGAATGAGAGAAGTCCCGAAGATATATGAAAAGTATGGTCAAGATAAACATATGAAAGAATTGATAGTAACTACATATACCACCAAGGTGCGCATTTCTTTTTCGGTGGCTCAATCATAAAAACTCCAAAGTTAGGCGTGCTTGGTTTGTGTGCTTGACTTGGTTAAGTTCTATCTTGGATGATCTCGTGGAAAAAAACATGCTAAAACAACCCTGTGTTGGTTTATAGGGGCAGTTTTCACTCTTAGGAGCAGTTTAAGACAAGTATGATAATGTGGTTAGGTTGCGGGGGATACAGGAGAATGTTGAGACCGTCAAATACCGAATTCATATTCTGAACCCTAGTCAGGATCCTAAACCTGGGACGTTGCATTTTTATTTATTTATTTTAATATGTAGTTCTTATTGTTAATATTACATGTATATTAGATAATCATTAATTAATTTCACATGATATGTAGCAGACAAATGAGAATAAAAAAATAGATAATAGAATAAAAAGCTAAATTACTAGTCTATGAATTTTCTAGATCATGTCTTACAGGTCTCTATCCTCTAAAAGTGTCTAATAAGTTTTTAAACCAACAATTTTATATTTAATAAATCTCTATACTGTACAAATGTCTAAAAAGTCTTTTACATGTTAAACATTTTAAAAAATTACTAGTTTTCAAATTATTAACCTAAACTATAAAAATTAAACTTTGTGTTTAATAAGACATCAACCTTTCAATTTTATATCTAATAGGTTTGACAATTAAAAAAAAAAAGTTTAATAAAGTTAAGATTTAATAGAAACAAAATTGCATGTTCATGAATTTAGTAAGCACAAGATTAAAAGTTTAGACCTATTAAGGACTACTTGTTTTTTGGAAATCTGGATAACTTAAATCTTCATATGTTTAAAGTCATAAATATTTGGAAATATAAATGTCTAACACTTATATAATTTTGTTTGTTTTGAAGGAATAATTTAAAATAATGTCTACGTATATTCAAATTATAACCATATTTGTTTAGCAGGATTTATGTATGGAAATGTTTTAAAATTTTGTGTTATACAAACAATGCTTTTACTTTTTATAATTTAAATTTATGTTGTCACATGCATTTTCGTCTAAATTAATTTAATGTTATATTTGTTTGGAATTTTTGTAAAATATATAATATTAAATATTAATTCAATTTTAATATATATATATTTTTTTAAGAGAAACTTTCATTACGTTAACAACGGCACTTACAAGAGATAATCCCATTTACAATGGGGATTATCTCCCTCTGAAACTAATTAACCATACAGGAAAATTTGACAACCATAACATAGGACTTCCATGCCGTAAAGTCTCCTTTGCCAAACGGTCAGCCCTTCCATTTCTACTTCTAGAAATGTGATAGAAATCGATTTCTGTAAATTGCTTACACAACTCTTTAATTTGAGTAATCCAATGATGCACTTCAACAGTTGTATCTTCATCATCACGAATCATTCAGATAGTCATTAAAGAGTTAGAACAAAACCTCGCATGAGGCATTTCCATTTGAATTAGCAATTTAATGCCAAGTAATATTGCTTGTACCTCTGCTGCCAAAAAACTCAACGGAGCACCATCGGACATCGACATCGCTGCAAGTATATGTCTTTGACTATCTTCAGTTACCACTCCAAACCCTATATTCTCCACTATGAGGATGTATTGCTGCATCTGTAAAAATGCGCACTCCTGTCCCCATTGCAAATGTATTTAGTTAACTTAATTTTTTTTTTTTTTTAAACTAAAAGGATCACATTGTGAAAATAATTATTTTTAAAGGAACAATATTTATTTTTAATAGGTTTGTGTGTGTTTTAAAATGTATGGTTAATAATAGTTGTAATAAATTACAAATAAATAACTAAAACAAATCCTTTCATTAGACATACATGAGAGAAAACTCACTGAATATAAGAGTATTCGACGATTATTGAAAAAGTAAAATAAAGTGAATAGTTCACTTTAAATTTTAATTGAAAATAAATTGAGATATTATTCAGTTTAACTAAAGTTTCTTTTATATCTAAATGTAAAATATAAATATAATTAATTATATATGATCTTTTATTAATGCATAAATGTATTAATTTATTTTTAAGTAAAAATAAAAAATGAAATAAAGAAAATTGGTAAAGAAAAAATGTATAAAAGAAAAATGACGAGCAAAATTGTCTTTAGAGGATGTGAATCTTACATACCCATGATTCAAAAGGGGTAGGCTAGATGCTCCCGTATGGACATCCTAAGATGTTCAGACATCTCAAAATGTCAAAATATCCTAAATTTCTACAAATTAAATACGGTAATCCAAAGGTCCATTCCATGGAAATCTTAGATTTCCACAAAAGAGAAACGACTCTTAGATACTTTTTGCAATCTAAAAGAAATTAGAATGTAGTAAATTGAAAAGGTTGGAAGATCTCGCCAAAGAAGTTGATAGCCCTGTAGATTCGTTCCCATGATTTGATATTTCCCTTTGGCTATATAATCGTGTGGTTTTTGGAAATTTAAAACTCGTTTTCCTTCATAAATTCTTTGATCCAAATGGTTGAAAATTTTCATATTTATACATTTTCTTGTTGGAGGGCGATTGGCCGTTGAACTACCAAAGAAAAAGGGGTAAACCAATGTGATCGCCTCCTTGCTATCTTAAAAAAAAAAAAGCTAGACCCACACGAAACGTGTCTTCGGTCTTGCATATATATCTAATGTTTATCTATATTATCTATCAACCTGGTCAACTGACGTCTGCATCACCACTATGGATACAAAATTTCCTTAGTCCTTTTTCTATGAAACAAACTCATGCCTTTTCTGATCGCCTACCATCCCATTGTTTTCCTGCTTGAGACCGTTTTTTATTAGCCCAATCATGAACCACCCTGGTCGGAACCATGGTCTATCCACCAGACTGCTTCATATCCTCTTTGCTCTTTGTCTAAAATTAGACTAAATCTTTAGATTAAAGGCATGACATCCTTTGCTGCACATCTGTATTATGCTTTATAGAGATCTTGGCTTTACGGTTTTTTGTTTGGTCAAGGGAGAGAGTTTAGGAAACCAAACATGGTTTAAGCGAAAATCAATACACATTCAAGGAGTTGTACACGAGTTTGGTTAAGCATTCACCTATTGGTTGTACATTGACCTGTCAAAAAACTCGAAACTCTCCCATAAGCGTCCTTCTTAGGTTGGCATTTGGCTTTGGCCTTGCTTGTTCGGTAACAAGGTTTGGAACCCTACTCCCCAACAACAACAAAGGTGTTTTCTGGCATCAAAGCCTTTCATTATTATTAGTAATATGGGGCGGAGGGCGTACAACCCCTTCTCAGCTCGTTTCCTAAGCATTTCACACTAAGCTCTTCGATCCAGCTTTGCGCTTTTCTAGGCTTCAATGAAATGTGATAGTACTATCGCTCATGGAGTCCCATCGAGAACAAAATAGCACAACTTAGTGACTAGGAGTAGAGGGAAAGCTCGTTGCACCTTATTTTTATTTGACTGACCTATCCTCTTTCGAGAAGCAAGCTCCCTTCGACGCATCATTGGGGCAGGGCGAAAACAAACATAGGATCATCATCATGGCCCTTTTTCTTGTTTCTTTTGGTTTGTGTCTGACTTTAGTTAAAAAAAAAAAAGGTGTGTGTGTGTGCGCTTTAAGGCTTATCCGGGGGTTGTTACTCTGAGGCATCCAATTCCTCTTCTTTCTTTTCGTGCTAATCTCACATCGAGAGCAACTCTTTCTTGTTCGAGGTCAAAAGAAGAGAGATCTTCCTCTAATTTTGAGAAATCGGTCAAGCGGGGGGCTACCCTCGACTCACTTCTCAAGATATAAAAACTCCTCTCCAAAGGAAAGTAGAAGCTCCAGCTTCAAAAAGCGAAGGTCGAGTTGTTGGTCACGTGACCTGCACAGAGTTAGTGGCTGACTGGGCTTTTTCCTAGATTAAAGTAGATCAACTCGCTTTCTTGTTATCCAAAAGTCGCTCGAATCGGGCGGGCCTCCACCCCGAAACGTTGAATGAAATAGGTGGCAGGTTCTCTTTATCCAACTCTTTTGATATGATTGACCCAACTACCTTCTCCTTATCCCTTATGTTTAAGAGCGAGATCCGCTCAAGAACGACCACACATTTGCTGAACACTTTCATTTACAGGAATCTAGTACGCGCTTTAGGCACTGAGCGAGAAATGTCTCTTATTTCGTTTTTGGTTTATTTACTGATATGAAATTAGCACTTGTTTTCTTATTGATTCCAAGGGCGGATCCCTCCATGAAGCAGCCAACTTGCACATTGCTCTTCTAATAATAAAGAGCAACCAACATCTTTATCATCTTCATGTAACGACCAGTTTCCTATGGATTCTCCTTCATCCTCTATCGCAGTAGAACCATCTCCATCTCGACGCTTTAATGGTTTTCCCCGACCTTGTTGCAAAGGAAAAGTTATTTCCCTGAATGGGTCTGGGACATTCAACGAAAAAGGACCCGAAACCAATTGATCTAGCCATGAGTAGGTTGAAGAGAGCTCTCACAAGTCTTGGAGGGCCGAACCCACAAAAGATTGCTCAACTTTCTATTTCTCTTTTCATAAAATCGATATTAAAACGTCAACTTTAGGCTTTGTGAATTAAGGAAGACTCATATGATTCTCCTTCCTCGACTTCGGTTTCAATGGATGCTACAACCGCTATCACTTTGGCTGTAGGAGGGGAATGAAGGTCAAGGAAGTAGGGAAGAAAAGATTATTCCCTATTGTCTCACCCTTGTATCAGGCCTTGGTACGACCTATACATGATTGGGCCATGACGGTTTTGGCAAGGTATAGTTTTGAGGGTTTAAATTTTTTTATCTATAATTTTAAGGGGCAAACAGCTAAATGGCCATTTTAAAATAGTTGATTTGAAAAAGAGTGTTTTCATTTTGAGATATGGCCAAAAGCTAAATTTAGTAAATTTTTTTGGCAACAAAGTGGACGTAAATACCCTACCCAAATCTTAATTCAGAAATAAATTAAATTAAAATACACTATAAAGAATGGAGAAAATCTAGGATTGTTACAGATTAATTCAACAACCAAATCAATAACAAACCTACAAATTAAACAAATAAATCTGGAAAATTAAAATTGAAACAACCGATTCAAATTCAAACGGGAGAAAAAATCCTGGATGGCCAAAAACATAAAAGCAGTAACCAAAAACGCTACTTTGGGGATGAAATATAACATGAAAGCAATAACAAATATGTGGAAACATACTTATGATATGAATAATCTTTACAGTTAGTAACAAAATGTATAAGAATGACCCTAACCGAAATCTAAATCCATATTATTTAAATTAAATATACTATAAAAAAATGAGAGAATCTAGGATTTACAGGTTAATTTAATGTGAAATTCAATAAAATAATTTCAAAATAAAAATGATAAGTCTAATATTAATTTATCTTAATAGTATAATTTGAAAACAACAATTTTAATTAAGAAATTTGTTACTAAATTCAAATCACGATTTATGGAGAAAAAATAGGAGAACATAACAAAATACAATATATCGATAAAAAAAAAAAATCATACATGTTACAGCTAGAATTCATCATGAAAATTAAATATACTATAAAAAAAAGGAGAGAATCTAAGATTTACAGGTTAATTTAATGTTAAATTCAATAAAATAATTTCAAAATAAAAAAGATAAGTCTAATATTAATTTATCTTAACAGTATAATTTGAAAACAAAAATTTTAATTAAGAAATTTGTTACTAAATTCAAATCACGATTTATGGAGAAAAAATAGGAGAACATAACAAAATACAATATATCGATAAAAAAAAATCATACATGTTACCGCTAGAATTCATCATGCAAATTAAATATACTATAAAAAAAAGGAGAGAATCTCGGATTTACAGGTTAATTTAATGTTAAATTCAATAAAATAATTTCAAAATAAAAAAGATAAGTCTAATATTAATTTATCTTAACAGTATAATTTGAAAACAAAAATTTTAATTAAGAAATTTGTTACTAAATTCAAATCACGATTTATGGAGAAAAAATAGGAGAACATAACAAAATACAATATATCGATAAAAAAAAAAAATCATACATGTTACAGCTAGAATTCATCATGCAAATTGAAGAAATTGAAGAAAAATCACTGTAGTTGTGATTTTTGTTTAATCACAATTACAGTGTGTATGAAAACGGGTAAGGGTTTCTTCTAAAAATTATTTACTTTTGTAGGAGACGGAAGATTCAAAGGTGATTGAGACTGGTGCAGAAGAAAGTTCAAATGAGCTTTCAACAAATGAAAAGAATAACGATCAGGTGAACGAAAACATGAAAGCAATAATCAATCTGAACGCTTACTTTTGGAGTAACAGAAAACATGAAAGCAGTAACAAAAATGTTGAAATATACCTATGATCAATAGCTTTACAGAAGGAAAGACGAAGACCAATAATCAATCAGAATGGTTGGAAAAGACGATGAAGCAATCTGGTTTGTTGATTACAAAATAAAAGTCTACCGGAAAAGACGATGAAGCAATCTGGATTTGAATTTCAAATGATAAGAGATAATATATATGTTGTAACTAACCATTGCTTGATTCATGGGATAATTGGTTTTTCTTGAAAAAAAAAAAAAATCAAATGGCTTCCTCAAATATAGGGTGGGGCGTGAAAATTAACTTAGGGGTATAATTGGAAGAATAAAACTTTTAAAAATACGGTTTGACCATTTTTCATTAAAAAATACGGTTTGGCCATTTTTTGAAATTACCCTGTAATTTCTGGTCATTTATGAGGATTTCCCTAATTTTAATTGTTTAAATTTAATTCTTATGGTTTGATTTCAATTAAATAATGTAATGAAATAACCGAGTTATTCAGGCAATAAAACACAATTTGTGAATGATGTATGATTTTAATCAAAATTTAAAATTTTAAAACTATAAGAATTGTATTGAAATTAATTAAAACCATAAAGATTAAATTGAAACTTCTAAAACTGTAGGTGCCAATTTGAAACTCTAGTTATATCTGATAGCGAGCATAGCTAGCTACTTTTACTTATTTAATTTAGCTAGTCTTTTATGGTGTTTGGGCCATTTTATTGCACTTTAATGTTTATTTTGTAGGAAATGGTTGATTGGAGCTATAATGCAATATCAGAGTTAATCGGGTGCTCGGGGCGTGAAAAGATGCAAAGGAATGAAAAGAGTAAAAGTGGAGAAAAGTCAAATCTCGGTCAACAGCAGGCTAGCGTCGAGACGCTAGCTCTTGAGCGTCTCGACGCTCACATTCCATATCAGATTAGGCGCGTAAAGCTTACAGCGTCGAGACGCTACGATAGGAAGCGTCCCGACGCTACCGTTTTTCCTTATTCAGAACGCGCGTTTAAGAGGCAGCGTCGCGACGCTGTCTTGACAGCGTCTCGACGCTAAGACGAAAAATCAGAATAAAAGCTTCACTTCGGCTAGGTTTTAGGGGAGATCAATTTGGGACCTTTTGGAGCCGTAAAGAGGACAGAATAGAGGACTTTTGGAGCTGCAAGCAAAGGAGGAACTTGGAAATCAACCCATTGTTCGTGGGGATCGTGACGGGGACGCGGGACTCGGCCTACATTGAGTTTTCTTTTCCCTTTTCTTTCTTTAGTTAGATTTATGGCTTTCACATGTTTAGTTGAGCTTGTATTTACATTCATGAGTAGCTAAACTTGTAGCTTAGGGGTTGATGTAGTTGATTAAGTTTATGGATTGATTTATGGTTTAAGTTGTGCAATGTTATTGTGTTTGTAATCTTGATTTAATGCTTTCAATTAATTGGCCATTAGTTGGATGATTTAAGTTTCGAATCTAGCTCGGGAGAGGGGATTTGATCTAGACTTACTCAAGATTGCATGAATAAAGTTTACTTTCTAATTCTTGACGGTTTTAGATTATCTTTAGAATTGGTTAAAAGATCTCATTGCCTTGCATATTAATAAACTTAGATAGGGATATCAAGTTGGTTAATTTGCATGAGAATCAATTATACTCGGGAGAGGTAGTTGTGATTAAAGGGTCTTTGGCTCATAATTTCATTGTGCATAATAACTTATTCCTTAAAATCAATCCTAAACGAAATCGGCGAAATCAATTCCCTAAGTAGTTTTCCCAATTGAATTTCCATTCTTTTTACTTGCTTTAAATTAGTTTTCATATCGCCTATTCATTACTTTTTGATCCCTAAATAAAATTGGGCAAGATTATTCGCAATACTTGATTTGCTTAAAAATCCAATCCAGAGGACGACATTCGAATTTACTATTCACTATATTATTACTTGACCCGTGCGCTTGCGGTTAGGAAAAGTCCACATCAATATCGCAAAAACAAAGTTCTAACCTGAACACTTTTGATTATCTAAAACCATTCAAAGAAAGAGTTATACTAAGCTCACTCTAAATTATTAATTTTCCTAATGAAGTCTACAGAAAATTTGATTTTTCTTAAATATATATTTTTCAGAAGGTATTCCGAATATTCTATCACTTTGAAACGCCTACATTTGAAGAGCAAGTTCAAGATTTTTAGACGTGTAAAAGTTGTGTGAATGAGTAAGTTTGAGGTATTGCGAGAGTAGGTCTAACAAATTCACAAGGAGAACACGAGTTTAACATCTTAAACCAAATCCATTATATCTAAATTCTCACTCAAAATTTGGACAGTTCAAACGCGAGATAAGAGAATAGTTACCACAAGAGTACAAGAAAAAATTTTCATTATCGACCATTACCGATGGTGTGTTGCACCAACAACGGGTCGTCGATTCCAAGATCTCTGAACGATAGAGTCAAAGAATCAGACGGTGGTGAAAGCTTTGACTTGTTGACGAAAGTGGACAAAAAGTATAGGTGGGGCAAAGGGTGCGGCGACAAAATCAAAGAGTAATGTCAAAAGGGTGGTTGGCAGACCAATGCACAATCAAAGAGGAAACTGATATCCATTTCTGATCGTTGGATTGCCAATCAATCTAGAACATTGTTGGTGTCGTGGGCCCAACCAAGACACCCAAAGAACTGGCCACCATCTGAGCGGTACCACCCACCATACCCTACCACCTATAGGCGATTGTCCTTCCTACAACCTCCTGAAAAGGAACGGTAGTGATCTTGAATAGGAATCATAGGATCTTTTACCTCTATTTCCCATCAAGTCTCTCCAAGGAAGCTAGCTCAAAACCCTTTAGCAGATCAAAACGACTGATTGACCAAAGGGGGCAAAAGGAGGGATCATCTATCGATATGTGATAAAAAAAAAAAAAAACCATACCTAAAGAATGGGATACAAATTGACTAGCACAAAAACCATCTCTATCAATCTACGCTCATTGATGAGACAACGACATAGAAAAGAAAGTCTACCAATAGTTACCCCCTTTTTTCACTTAAAAGTCAAAAAAGAGAATACTTTGAAAGTTTAATAGGGTGGGATCAAGGATGGAAACGAATTACGAATGCACTTGCGATTAAGACAGGTTTTGCAAAACAGAATTTGCTACAAAAACGGCTAATAGGAGTATTCATGCGTATGAGAGCATAGTAATGGAGAAGGTAATAGCCGAAATAGGACTCGTTTTGGCTAGAGCTCCTCAAAATCATTCCCTTCTAAAAGAATTTGAACTAATTGTGCCACAGTTGAACGTTTATGTCCAATCGCTACATAGACACAATACAATGTCCCACTTTTCAGGATAAGGCAATTACCTTAAATTGATTTATATTATATTGCCTCCATATGCAAGGTTCTTCATCTTTCTTCTTAACGTAAGCACACACAGTTTCCCACCCTTTGTGGAATTTTACATCCCTCGTTTTCCCCTCCCGCTTTGCGAATCTAGACCTCATTTTTTTTTGTGGTCGTATGCTTTGAGGCATCTTTTGCTATGAGTCTTGCATGAAAATGGTCTCCACTCTCCTCGTGTGTTTTCTTTACTACCACAATAGCTCGTGAGCTCGAACCGCTTGACTAACTGGTCCATGAATACGCAATTTCATTAGGGTCGAGGAAAAACCAATCATCAGTGCAAATTGCGCAAGCGAGGCCGAGAAATGGACTGCAGTTTCTTGGCTTGAAGGACCTAACACCAAGACAAGTTGTATCAGAGCCAAAGGTTAGACCAAGCCATGGCTAGTGGGAAAAAACTGTAGGCTAGTGTCGTCAAAGAGACTTGATGAGAGCAAGAACTCATCTCGTGAAGGAACCCCTTATTTAACTCATTTAATGGATCAAGAAATTCTACATTGAAGCGCAGGGCTTCCTCTTTGAGTTACAGCCCCAGCGAAACGGTCAACTAAAAGTGAACAATTAGAATTGACTAAAGAAGATAAAAGAGAACAATCTGAGATAAAGAGTAAATCAAATGAACATGAACGAGTTGGTCCACTTGCTAATCAACTTGATCAAGTAGGGTGATTGTTCGAGTAGGTCCTATCGACTAGACCTCTTTTCATCGATAAATCATCATTATTTGTCGTCTATAAAAAAATCCATATACAACAAGGAATGGTCGAAGTGCTTCCTGAAACAAGCACGAAGAAAGGGTTAGAAAATAACTCGTACCAGGAGAGGAGTAAGAGACACATTGTATGAGTTTTTCTAGGAGCAAACAGACAGAGTTTCAGACCTAGAATAGAAGTCCTGAGACCTTGTTGTTCTAGCACACAAGTAAATACGAACATGAATAGGAGCCAGCAATGGAATTGTATCACAATCGAAATTTGTTAAATAGGCATAATAACCCATCTTAGCCACCTAATTTTGAAGGATCAAGCCTGAAATTCCACAAAGGGTGAGGAACTGTGTGTGCTTTCGTTATGAAGAAAGATGAAGATCGTTGCAACTAGAGGCAATATAATATAGATAAATTTATGAAATTCCCTTAGCCTAGGATAGGAGAAACCAAAGTTCAGTCTTATAAAGTCTCGAGGGGTTAGAAGATTGGTAGCAAGTGTATACAGGGATGACCTTGTGAAAATGAGGATCTTAACCCAAGGATAAAATAGGAGAATGTGAGTGAGGGATAAGCTTCCCCCGTTCGTTAGGAGGGAAACTCGAGAAGAGTTCAAGCAAAAATAGATGGTAAAAACCCTTTTGAAAACTATTAGTCAAGCATGCCATATATGTTGAGGGACTCCATATCACTCATCATTAAAGCGAAAACGACAACGTAACCTTAGTGAAACTCGACATTTGAAATGTTGGTACTTGACAAGGGATAGGAAACTATCCAAAGATCAGAATCTTACAAACCCATGATTCAAAAGGGATGGGTTAGATGCTCCCGTATGGGCATCCTAAGATGCACGAACATATCAAAATGTCAAAATATCCTAAATTTCTACAAACCCATGATAATCCAAATGTCCGTTTCATGGAAATCTTCGATTTCAACAAAACAAATGACTCTTAGATACTTTTTGCAATCTAAAAGAAATTATAATGTAATAAATTGAAGACCAAAATTCAAAATGTTCTCAATCATTTGGTCAACGTTACCTTTTTTTTTTTTTTTTTTTTTTTTTTTTTTTTTTTTGAGAAGCTATTTTTCTCCTTTTTGCACGTCGATTGCCTTTTCCTTTTATGGAAAATATTTGACAATTTTTTTTTAAAAAAAATAAAAAAGTATTTAGGAGGTTTTTTTTCTTTCTTTTCTTTTCTTGAGAGGTTGAACACCGTCATACGTTTTATATATTATAAGTTAAAAAAATACTTTTGCATAGTACGATTACATTGGTACAAAACTTTAAACTATATATTTATTACATATTAAAGTTTGGAGATCAAATTTTTATTTTAATAAAATACTATTGTTCACACGAGATTTCGACAAAGGAAATTTAATTCGTGGAAATGAACTTGATTTTATTGATTTTGTATGTAGAAGTGTTACAATCTCTAATATTTATCCTCTGATGCTTTCTCTCAAAATATGGAGTCTGATCTGAGGGCTGACAAGCTTGATCTCAGATGGAGGAAGGTTGAATCTTCAACTTGTATCTTGATGAAGAAACGGTTGATCTTTGGAGTCTTTCAGTCGTTGGATCTTCTGAGTCTGGAGATGGCCGAATTCTGAATCTTGGATCTTCTGAATTCTTTGGATTCTTGACTTCTGAAGACTCTGCCTTGGGAGAATGCTCTGGGCTATGGCTTCTCTGACTCTGTCTGAATGCCCAAAATTGAATGGTGGCCTCCTCTATTTATAGAGTTTGGTGGACCTCATATGGGCTTGGGCCTGGGCCCAACCTTTGGGCTTTGGCTCCTTTGGGCTTTAATCCAATTCATTTTTAATAAAATTGGATTATTTTAATTTAGCCCAATTTCTTTGATGATCTCGGGTCACATTAGTCTTGGGTCCACTTGCCACGTGGCATAAGTTGATTGGACTCGGCTTATGTCATCCGATGGATCAATAATAGACAAGTGGCATAGTTTGATTTGCCGAATTTTAATGTCTATTAATTTAATTTAAAGACACGTGTAAATTTGTAATTGGTCCCAAATTTATTTTACCATTAATTTAAATTAATGACGTGGCAATTTGTGATTGACCGAAATTTCTCATTCAACAACTATATCTACTTTACTAACCTTTTTTTCTTTATTCTCTAATATACTCCTATGACTATGAAAAAGTAAATAACTAAAAAACTTATCATAAATATAGGTATTCTTTTTTTCTTTTTTAATTTTTTTAAAAAAGTATAGGTATAGTATAGGTGCATACATATTTTCTAAAATTAATATTCAAAATCCAAAAGTAAAAAAAAAAAAAAAAAATCGTTATCAAACCAATAAAGACTGATCATGATTAAGCTTGAACCTTTTTTGTTGTATAGTTTTTTTTTTTTTAATCTCATGCTTTTTGTACCTTTTGCTTTTTTTTTTTAAATTTTAATTTTTAACAAATTTGAGAACCAACAAGCATTAAAGAAAATTACTTCTTTTAGTTTAAAAAATGGGCTGATTTAAAAAGAAAAAGTTTATAAAAAAGTAAATAGACATAAAATTGAACTAAAAATAAATGAACTAATATTAAAACACAGCCACCCCATAGACTCTAAGATCAATATATTTTATTCATAAATAACCTAAAAATTGTCAAAGTGAGCATAGTTCAACGATAATTGACTTATACTCTCGACCAAGAGGTCAGAGGTTCGATGAAAGTAAATTTTTTAAAAAGAGTTTTTAAGTATAATAACTCGGGTATAAAGACAGTTAATCTAAAAGGTATTCCACTTTGAAGCACCCTATTGCAGAAAAGCTCAGTTGATGGGTTATGGTTAAATTATACCAATACTTTACCTCACTTGTGGACAAGTAAAATTAACATGAATTGGAGAGGAAATGACATTGCAAGGTTTGAACACATGACCTCTTACTTCAGTACCATGCATGTTAAATTACCTATCAATACAAAAGTTTAAGCTGATAAACTATGGTAAATTTAATTATATCAACACTCTATAGCACTCTCCCTTGTTTGTGGGCTTGGAAATTTGAGAAGGCCTAACAAGTGGAATTTGATAAGGTTAACTCCAAAAAAAAAAAAAAAAATGTTTTAATAAATGGCAACAATCAATATTCTTTAGATAAATGACCAAATCGATTTTAATAAAAAATATATATAAATTATCAACTAATGGAAATACCCTTGATGCAAAAAAAATATTTGAATATTTGGGATTACGGTATAGTTAGACAAATTATGCGGTTCAAATCAAATAAACTAAATTCTAAAATTCAAATTAATCTTGAATTACATAGTTGTTAAGTCAAATCTAAAATTTAAATAAATCAATTCATCTACAAATCCCTTAAATTAGGAATCTTAAAGAATCAAAAAACTGAAAAATACAAAATAATTTAAAATCTATATCTAATTGGTTCATAATTTAATACCGATACATAATAAATAAATAAAAAATCTAGAAAAACATGCAAAATGTATGTAATATATATATATATATATATATATATATAATTTTAATGATGGTAGATTCATGCATTCGAATACTGGGTATTTTGTGAATTTAAAAATGGAATTGAAGAATTGAAAGATGAGAAGATTGGATTCAAAAGGAAACAAAAAAATTACCTGAGCTCTGGAGTTGAGTGATCAGAATTTGACCATTAGGGGATGTTTGTTTTTTAGAAATTTAGATAGCTGGAATATTTAGATGTCTAGAATTGTAGATATGTTAAAATATAGTTACTCGACATTTTAGATAAGTGTTTGTTTTGAATGAATAATTCATAAGAATGTCTAGGAATATTCATATAACTATGTTTTGCAAAATTTTTGTATCTAAATGTCTTTAGATTATGTATTGTACCAATAATACTCTTACTAATTTTTAGATAATTTACCTATTATTTTAATATAAATTAAATTTATATAACGTTTTTTTTTTTGTCTTTATTAACTTAATGTTTTATTTTTATATCAATTTAATTTATACTAGTTTTATTTGTTATTTTGTAGAACAAATTCATTTATATTAACTTAAGGTTTCTAGAAAATATTTACTATTAAAAATTAATTTCAATTATAATTTTTTTTACCAAGCAAGACCATTAATATAATTCATGGTATTTTTGGTGGATTATATTCCTCACATTATCAAACTAGAATTTTTTAGAGAATATTATTTGTTTATAATAGATTTTACATGTGTCTGTTTTGAAATTTACCATTAGTATTAATTTTAAAAGAAATTATAGAGATAAGAAATCATTCTCTTTTTTTTTTTTTTTTTGAAGCATAAAAGAAATCATTCTAGTAGTTGCATGAGAGAAAAAACTCACTAGATACAACAATATTTTACAAATATTGAAAAAGTAAAATAAAATGAATATTGACTTTTAAATTTGAACCGAAAATAAATCGAAATATATATATATATATATATATATATATATATTTCAATGTAGCTATCATTTATTTTATATCTAAATGTAAAATGAAAAAATGTTTAATTACATATGGCCGTTTATTAGAGTATATGAATAAATTAATTTATTTTTAAATAAAAATAAAAATTATTAAATAAATAAAAAATATATATTAAAGAAAAATGAATGGTAAAAATGTCCTCGACATGGAAATCTTAGAAACTCATCTATTGTAACGCCCCAGGTTTTAGTATTAACTAACCTAGTGACATTACTAAACTCCTATTCAGACTAACCGAGAGCTCCGAAAATTTCGGCAGCGTAACGGCATACATAGGACGAAACCAAAATTTTAGATCACCTGTTAAGACCTGTTATGCACAAAATGACACTTCTATATTGGTTCATTCAACTCCACAACTCCACTGAACAACAACAAAAAGGATACGAGTCAGATCTCGCATCTCCAACCAACAACAAAACCTAACTCTATCAGATCAAGCATATCCTTAACTTTCTAAAACAGGTCGTCTTTATTAAACAATAGCATATTCACAACCTAACGAGAAACACGAAATCTAAACATGTTCATTAACTAGAAACAAAAACTATACCACCCTAGCTACAAGGCTAAACAAATCAACCTATCAACAATTAATGAACAGACGACCATTCTATCTACCAAAAATGAAATAAACAGGTAACTGGACCCATGTGGTCATCCCTCGTGAATCTCCTCGTCCGCATCACCGGGCACATAAAACTCATCACCTGCATAATCTGAAATTGTTGGGGGAAAGAAAGGGGAGGGGTATCAGTACAACCACAGTACTGGTAAGTAGCTCACACCCGGTGAGCCACCAAACAACATACAGCCACAACATCATGTTATCCACACACACCATACTTGGAAAGCAATTAACAACTCACATGCTCTTAAACACGAAAATAACAAGGCCAACACATGCTCATGCAAAAATGGGACGACAACATGAATCCACGCATCATGTTATGCACCCCCACATGGTTTCCGCGCCATGCCCGCACACTCACGTGATTTCCGCGTCACGCTCCGCACTCACATCCCACACGTGATTTCCGCGTCACGCTCCGCAAACCCACCCAACACATGTATTATAACGCGCCATGCGCAGCGCCACTCACACGTGATTTCCGCGTCACGCTCCGCACTCACACCCACACGTGATTTCCGCGTCACGCTCCGCTCACACACCCAACACATGATTTACGCGTCATGCTCCGCCTCTCCCCAATGAACACACTATGCAGACACGACTCATGCGGCATAGCCAACAACAACAGTATCTCATGCTCATAAATTAAACAAACAACATACTTATGAACCATTAACACAACATGCTTTAGTATCCAACAAAGCATCAAGTTTGATCACAAGGAGAGCTACAAACAATAATAAACACAACATATAGTAACCAAGCAAGAAAAACGATAACATGCTCAAACAAACAAACAAGCCCATCCAAGTAGAAACTACTTACCTATAAGGCGCTTCTAAAGCAACTCAACAACCCAAGGTGGTCCAAGAAAGCTCCTAAATAACCAGGACAACCTCCACTAAATTAGAACCAACTTACAGTTACTATACACATGCTTGAAAGGCCAAGTTCAATCGAGAAATGTTATTTCCTTGCTGGACAACAACTCACAATTCCCCAAATCAACAACCCAAAACCTTTAGATCATGGGCAACCACGTCTAAGGCACAACGGGCAATGGGTAATCGTTGAATGGCCATATTTAAGGCTTTTTCAGCCGCTGGACAGCAAGTGAATAACACATATTTAAGCATTCTAAGAACCTATAGGAGCTGGGCAAAACTTTTAAGGACTAAATAACTAATGGGTATCGATAAAAACATGATTTTAAAGCTTAACACCTAACGACAACTCAAGTTCAGACTAACAAGCTTAAGGACAGCGACAAATCTCACCCAAACAGATCCGCTTTCACACTAGACGGGTTATTCTAACCTCGAACAGCGTGTTAGAACGCTCCTTGGGCAGTGGGTGATCAAGTTGAAGTGTTTCGAACTCAATCGAACACTTAGACGGCGCTGCAGAATAGAATTTCAATGCTATCTTAGAATTTACAGCACCTAATCCATTGGGTAACTAATTTTAAGCACCAACAGAACATGGGTAAGCGTTTAAACTTACCGGAATTGTTAAGTGACGCTGTAACGACCCAGAACAGAGCGAAAACGCTGCTGGACAGCACACCCACTGACTGAAACGGCCGGACCTTACGTGGGTTAACCAAAAAGAGCAACGGGAGATTAGATCGAACCTTAGACGGCTCCGTGCAGCGCTGGAAAATCATGAAATCAACCACGAAACCCAATTTAAATATCGAATAAGAGTGGGTAAACTTATTTTGAGCTAAATAATTCATGGCAACGCTGAGAGCTTACCGAAAGAGCCTAAAAACGCAGAAACGATCCTTAAATCAGCCCAAACACACCCGAAACGCAAGGGAAAGAGAAGATCAGGCTTCTACTCACGAGTCTGGCCGAAAAATGAAAGAGGGATTAGGCTTGTTGCTTGACGAAATCGAATGGAAAATGAGAAAGGGAGGAACCTTATCGCGCGAGGGGTTTGTTGGCCAACGCACGCGAGCAGAGCACACGAACACAGCAACTCGCGACGAGGGAAGTGACACCACGACCTGCTGCTTGCTGGACGACGACGCGAGACAGAGAGGAAGAGATCTGCGGTTGGCGGCTTCAACGCGAAGAAGAACGAGAGAGGGAGAGAGACAGCCGCGAAGGAGAGGGAGAGCGTGCAAGAAGAGAGAGAGAGAGAGGTTCTGATAGGTTCCCTTTTTCTTTTCTTTTTCTTGTTTTTTTTTTTTTAAAAACCCTAACCAACTCTAACACTACCCACCAACCAGAGAAAAGAACGCCACTCAAAAGCCCACTAACCTGGAAAAGCTCAACTGACAAGATAATTAGCCACCGGTACACGAGAGAAAAACGCAAAAATTAATAGGAAACTTGATTTACCTGAAATGCGGGGCATCACAATCTCCCCACCTTAAGAACTTTCGTCCTCGAGAGTTTGTTGTTCGAAGAGCTCTGGATACTTGGCTCTAATCTCAGCTTCCCTTTCCCAGGTTGCCTCTTCCATTTTGTGATTCCTCCACAAAACCTTTACTAAATCAATGGCTCTACTTCTCAAGACTTTCGACTCCTTGGCCAAGATCTTAACCGGCTTCTCTTCATAGGACAAATCCTCATTCAGCATCAAAGGTTCTGGACTCAGCACATGCGAAGGGTCATGGACATATTTCCTCAGCATTGACACATGAAACACATTGTGCACTGCAGACATTGATGGCGGCAACGCCAACCTGTACGCGACAGGACCAATGCGCTCCAGAATCTCATAGGGTCCGATGAACCTGGGGCTAAGCTTGCCCTTCTTACCGAAACGCAAAACTCCTTTCATTGGAGCCACTCGGAGGAACACGTGATCCCCAACGTTGAACTCGAGTTCCCTACGCCGGACATCTGCATAGCTCTTCTGCCTACTCTGAGCAGTTTGCATCCTTGCCCTTATCTTCTGAACTGCGTCATTGGTCATTTGAACCAACTCAGGCCCTAACAAAGCTCTTTCACCAACCTCGTCCCAATGGACCGGTGACCTGCACTTTTTCCCATACAGGGCCTCATACGGAGCCATGCCAATAGTCGACTGATAACTGTTGTTGTAGGCAAACTCGATCAGATACAAATGACTTTCCCAACTACCACCGAAATCTAACACACAAGCCCTGAGCATGTCTTCTAGCACCTGGTTCAACCGTTCAGTCTGGCCGTCAGTCTGAGGGTGGAATGCAGTACTAAAATCTAACTGAGTACCCAGTGCTTTCTGTAGACTTTGCCAAAAGGTAGATGTGAAGCGAGGGTCTCTGTCAGACACTATCGAAACAGGCACACCATGCAACCTCACTATCTCCTTTAGATACAATTCTGCCCACTTATCAACAGAATAGGTGGCCTTACCCGGGATAAAATGAGCAGACTTGGTCAGACGGTCTACCACCACCCAAATCACCGTGAAACCCTTCACTGTCCTTGGCAACCCAACAATGAAATCCATGGACACATTCTCCCACTTCCACACAGGAACGGTCAAGGGTTGCAACAGACCGGCAGGCCTTTGCCTAGAAGCTTTCACCTGTTGACAAGTCAAGCATTTACTGACGAACTGAGCAATCTCCCTTTTCATATTATGCCACCAGTAATGCTTCTTAAGATCTCTATACATCTTGGTACTGCCCGGATGCACTGAGAAAGAAGTGTTATGTGCTTCTTCCAGTAATGATCGCCTCAGCGAAAAGTTCTTTGGCACACACAACCTTCCCTGGTACAACAAGGCCGAGTCCTTAGTGAGAGTGAAGTCCCCTTGACCTACCTCACCCACGCGCTTGATTAACTCTGGATCCTCTTGTTGAGCATCTGCAATACGCTGCCACAAGCTCGGAACCACTGAAAGCTGAGCCAACAACGATGACACATCTGCCACTGCTAGTTCAACCTCTGCTCGGTCCAACTCTGCTAACATAGGACTTTCTGATGAAACCATGGACGCTACACTTGCTGCCCTTCTGCTAAGAGCATCCGCTACCACATTGGCCTTGCCCGGGTGGTAATTGATCTCACAATCATAGTCCTTGACCAACTCCAACCACCTTCTTTGCCTCAAGTTAAGCTCCTTCTGGGTGAAGAAGTACTTCAGAATCTGGTGGTCAGTGAAAATCTGGATCCTTTCTCCATACAAGTAATGCCTCCAGATTTTCAAAGCAAACACCACTGCTGCAAGTTCCAGATCATGAGTGGGGTAATTAAGCTCGTGCCCTTTAAGCTGACGTGAGGCATAAGCAACTACCTTCCCATGCTGCATAAGCACACAGCCTAACCCTTTTCTTGAAGCATCGCTGTAAACTACTAAGCCTCCTGAATCATCAGGAATGGTAAGCACCGGAGCGGTGGTTAACCGTTCCTTTAACTCCTGAAAGCCCCTTTCACAGCCCTCACTCCAAGTGAAAGCCACATTTTTACGGGTCAACTGAGTTAAAGGCGCTGCAATGGTTGAAAAGTCTTGAACAAACTTCCTGTAGTAGCCTGCCAACCCCAGGAAACTACGGATTTCAGTTACAGTAGTGGGTCTCGGCCAACTGCGAACTGTGGTCACCTTAGCAGGATCCACTGCAATACCATCTTGTGTGACTACGTGGCCAAGGAACGCCACTTCATCCAACCAGAACTCGCACTTTGAAAATTTAGCATACAGCTCGTTGCTCCTTAGGGCTTCCAAGACCTGAATCAGGTGCCGCTCATGTTGTTCCTTGCTCTTGGAAAAGACCAAGATGTCGTCAATGAAGACTATCACAAATGAGTCAAGGAAGCTCTTAAACACTCGGTTCATAAGATCCATAAAGGCCGCAGGAGCATTGGTAAGTCCAAAGGACATCACCGTGAATTCGTAATGTCCATACCTGGTCCTGAAGGCAGTCTTTGGAATGTCCGCTTCCTTAATTCTCAACTGATGGTAACCGGAACGCAAGTCGATCTTTGAGAATACCTTGGCTCCTTGCAGCTGATCAAATAGATCATCAATGCGAGGGAGAGGGTATTTATTTTTCACGGTCACCCTATTCAGCTCCCGATAGTCAATGCAAAGCCTCATAGAACCGTCTTTCTTCTTGACAAACAAAACCGGAGCACCCCATGGAGAAACGCTAGGACGAATAAACCCTTTCTCCAGAAGTTCTTCCAACTGCACTTTCAGCTCCTTCAACTCTGCTGGAGCCATTCGATACGGTGCTTTGGATAACGGAGTTGTCCCAGGTAAGAGGTCTATGCAAAAGTCTATTTCCCGAGTCGGAGGTAGCCCAGGAAGATCATCCGGAAAGACATCTGCAAAATCTCTGACCACGGGGACGGAGTCCAGGCTGGGAGATTCCTTGCTAACATCAACCACACTGGCTAGGTAAGCCCATGCGCCGTGTTGCAAAAGATGCTTGGCTTTCAACGCAGAAACGACCTTAGGACTCCCATTCCTTGAACCCTTAAACTTAAACCCTTGGCCTGAAGGCAACTTGAGATGCACTTCCTTCTTGGCACAATCAATGGTAGCTCCATTACTAGCCAACCAATCCATGCCTAGGATTACATCAAAGTCATGCATATCTAACTTGATCAACTTTGCCCCAAAGGCCTGACCCGCAACAGAAACTTCACCCAACTTAATCACTTGTTGAGCAAGCAATATTGAACCCGAGGGTGTAGACACCGACAAAATATACCCAAGAGGTTCAAGCTCGAGTTTTGCTTGGTTAACAAATGCCGAAGAAACGAAAGAATGACTCGACCCCGAGTCAAACAATACAAAGGCAGGGACATTCAAAACGAGAATAGTTCCTGAAGTAGCAAAGGGCAAGAATGAAACAAACAAACAAGCAAGCGATTTAAACAAAGGCCAGTTTAGAGAGAGCGTACCTGTGACCACGGTATCCTCCTCATTAGCTTCTTCTTTTGTGAGGGCAAAGACTCGTGCCCTCTGATTACCACCCTGCGCTGGCGCAGCTTGGACTTTTGGAACTGGTCTTTCTGTGTTGGCTTCATTCTTGATCGGACACTGCCTTGCGTAATGCCCTTCCTTCCCACACTTGAAGCATACCCTTCCACCCACCTGGCACGGTCCAAAGTGGTACTTATCACAAGAATTGCATAAGGGAAGGGCAGGAGCTTTCCCCTGAACCTGCTGTCGTGGGGCCTTCTGAGGTTGTCCAACAAAAGGTGGAGGCTTCCTTTTGACTCCTGATGCTGAAGCTTCTCCCCACTGGGGTTGCGCTTTCCTTGCCACGTTCTTGTCCATAATCAAAGCACCCCTGAGTGCCTCAGCAAAAGTCGTGGGTCCGCTCAAGGCAACGGTACCTCTGATTTCCTCCCGGAGGCCTTTGACGAACCTCTTGATTTTTCGTTCTGGCGTGCTAACCAGATCCTGAGCAAAGCGGGAGAGCTCAGTGAATTTCCTTTCATATTGCACCACTGTCAAATTTCCTTGAGTTAGGTGCAAAAATTCTGTCTCCTTATCATCCTTGACGGTCTCAGGAAAATAATGATCGTACAGAAGGTCCTTGAACCTCTCCCACGAGACTGGATTGTTAGCATGATCTTCCGCTTCAGCTATGGATTTCCACCACATGCGGACATCATCCCTCAGCATAAATATCGCCCCTCTGACCATCAGACGGTCATCACAATTCATGTAATCGTACATGGCTTCCAAATCGGCGATCCAACGCTCGGCCGCCACAGGATTCTCTGACCGTCCATCGAAGGTAGGAGGGCCATAACGCTTAAAATCCCGAAGGAATTGAGACTCCATTGGGTCTTCAGCTGCCCGATTGGGGTACCTCGGCTGCCTGACATTCCTTTGAGCCATGTTATCGAACATGGTCTGAAGTGCTTCCGGTGTGATCAGCATTGGGGCTGCATGTGGAACAGGAGGTGCCGGAGGTACAACTCCTCGTCGACGGCGAGGAACCGGAGGGTGAACCTCTTGGTGAACAGGAGGGACTGGAGGATCTTGTTGAACATCATCACCCTCTACCTGGTGTTCCTGCCTAACAGCTGGGTTCCTAGGTCTACCTCGTCCACGACCACGAGCCATCTACTGAGAAGGTGGTGCACCAAGGTCAATGAACATATAGCAACCAAAGATACAAGCTCTAACATATGACTAGGCAGCACCCTAATCCTACTATCGAACAATAATCAGACAATCCAAGCAAACTATCTAACCACCTAAAGGAAGCATCCTAAGCCTAACTACTACAAGTTAAAGCAGCTATATAAGTAAAAGCATGCTCAAATAAGCCAAACAAGTAACAACAATAATCATACAAATCATTCACCAAGGTAACACAAATATATAACATAATAACATCATTATTACAACATACCTGGTGATGGAGAGGAGAACGAGGAAGACCACAGATCCTACACTATTAACAACCTAGTTTCTAGGTTAGTCTACAGGAACGTAACCTGGCTCTGATACCAACTGTAACGCCCCAGGTTTTAGTATTAACTAACCTAGTGACATTACTAAACTCCTATTCAGACTAACCGAGAGCTCCGAAAATTTCGGCAGCGTAACGGCATACATAGGACGAAACCAAAATTTTAGATCACCTGTTAAGACCTGTTATGCACAAAATGACACTTCTATATTGGTTCATTCAACTCCACAACTCCACTGAACAACAACAAAAAGGATACGAGTCAGATCTCGCATCTCCAACCAACAACAAAACCTAACTCTATCAGATCAAGCATATCCTTAACTTTCTAAAACAGGTCGTCTTTATTAAACAATAGCATATTCACAACCTAACGAGAAACACGAAATCTAAACATGTTCATTAACTAGAAACAAAAACTATACCACCCTAGCTACAAGGCTAAACAAATCAACCTATCAACAATTAATGAACAGACGACCATTCTATCTACCAAAAATGAAATAAACAGGTAACTGGACCCATGTGGTCATCCCTCGTGAATCTCCTCGTCCGCATCACCGGGCACATAAAACTCATCACCTGCATAATCTGAAATTGTTGGGGGAAAGAAAGGGGAGGGGTATCAGTACAACCACAGTACTGGTAAGTAGCTCACACCCGGTGAGCCACCAAACAACATACAGCCACAACATCATGTTATCCACACACACCATACTTGGAAAGCAATTAACAACTCACATGCTCTTAAACACGAAAATAACAAGGCCAACACATGCTCATGCAAAAATGGGACGACAACATGAATCCACGCATCATGTTATGCACCCCCACATGGTTTCCGCGCCATGCCCGCACACTCACGTGATTTCCGCGTCACGCTCCGCACTCACATCCCACACGTGATTTCCGCGTCACGCTCCGCAAACCCACCCAACACATGTATTATAACGCGCCATGCGCAGCGCCACTCACACGTGATTTCCGCGTCACGCTCCGCACTCACACCCACACGTGATTTCCGCGTCACGCTCCGCTCACACACCCAACACATGATTTACGCGTCATGCTCCGCCTCTCCCCAATGAACACACTATGCAGACACGACTCATGCGGCATAGCCAACAACAACAGTATCTCATGCTCATAAATTAAACAAACAACATACTTATGAACCATTAACACAACATGCTTTAGTATCCAACAAAGCATCAAGTTTGATCACAAGGAGAGCTACAAACAATAATAAACACAACATATAGTAACCAAGCAAGAAAAACGATAACATGCTCAAACAAACAAACAAGCCCATCCAAGTAGAAACTACTTACCTATAAGGCGCTTCTAAAGCAACTCAACAACCCAAGGTGGTCCAAGAAAGCTCCTAAATAACCAGGACAACCTCCACTAAATTAGAACCAACTTACAGTTACTATACACATGCTTGAAAGGCCAAGTTCAATCGAGAAATGTTATTTCCTTGCTGGACAACAACTCACAATTCCCCAAATCAACAACCCAAAACCTTTAGATCATGGGCAACCACGTCTAAGGCACAACGGGCAATGGGTAATCGTTGAATGGCCATATTTAAGGCTTTTTCAGCCGCTGGACAGCAAGTGAATAACACATATTTAAGCATTCTAAGAACCTATAGGAGCTGGGCAAAACTTTTAAGGACTAAATAACTAATGGGTATCGATAAAAACATGATTTTAAAGCTTAACACCTAACGACAACTCAAGTTCAGACTAACAAGCTTAAGGACAGCGACAAATCTCACCCAAACAGATCCGCTTTCACACTAGACGGGTTATTCTAACCTCGAACAGCGTGTTAGAACGCTCCTTGGGCAGTGGGTGATCAAGTTGAAGTGTTTCGAACTCAATCGAACACTTAGACGGCGCTGCAGAATAGAATTTCAATGCTATCTTAGAATTTACAGCACCTAATCCATTGGGTAACTAATTTTAAGCACCAACAGAACATGGGTAAGCGTTTAAACTTACCGGAATTGTTAAGTGACGCTGTAACGACCCAGAACAGAGCGAAAACGCTGCTGGACAGCACACCCACTGACTGAAACGGCCGGATCCTTACGTGGGTTAACCAAAAAGAGCAACGGGAGATTAGATCGAACCTTAGACGGCTCCGTGCAGCGCTGGAAAATCATGAAATCAACCACGAAACCCAATTTAAATATCGAATAAGAGTGGGTAAACTTATTTTGAGCTAAATAATTCATGGCAACGCTGAGAGCTTACCGAAAGAGCCTAAAAACGCAGAAACGATCCTTAAATCAGCCCAAACACACCCGAAACGCAAGGGAAAGAGAAGATCAGGCTTCTACTCACGAGTCTGGCCGAAAAATGAAAGAGGGATTAGGCTTGTTGCTTGACGAAATCGAATGGAAAATGAGAAAGGGAGGAACCTTATCGCGCGAGGGGTTTGTTGGCCAACGCACGCGAGCAGAGCACACGAACACAGCAACTCGCGACGAGGGAAGTGACACCACGACCTGCTGCTTGCTGGACGACGACGCGAGACAGAGAGGAAGAGATCTGCGGTTGGCGGCTTCAACGCGAAGAAGAACGAGAGAGGGAGAGAGACAGCCGCGAAGGAGAGGGAGAGCGTGCAAGAAGAGAGAGAGAGAGAGAGGTTCTGATAGGTTCCCTTTTTCTTTTCTTTTTCTTGTTTTTTTTTTTAAAAACCCTAACCAACTCTAACACTACCCACCAACCAGAGAAAAGAACGCCACTCAAAAGCCCACTAACCTGGAAAAGCTCAACTGACAAGATAATTAGCCACCGGTACACGAGAGAAAAACGCAAAAATTAATAGGAAACTTGATTTACCTGAAATGCGGGGCATCACATCTATCAACAGGGCATCAATTTATTAAATGTCTTCCGTATAGGCATCCTATGATGCCCAGGCATCTCGAGATGTCTAAATATCCTACATTACTACAAAATAAACGACATAATTCAGATGTCCATCTCATGAGAATCTTGGATTATTACAAAACAAATGGCTCCTTAAATAGAAGATCTAAAAACTTTCAAGCTCTGAAGTATTGAAAATATTCCGGAGATCTACGTTGAAGAAGATGACCATTCCATAAAGAATCAACAAAACCCAAGACAGATTAAGGAAAATTAAGGCTCAAATTCGAAAAATCGAAATGGAAAACTAGAAATACTTCATCCCCAAGAATTTCAGAAAACTTCATAAAATCTTGAAAATTCATCCTTAATCTTAGGATGAGAGATTAAAAATTCATCAAAAATCCATGACACAAATAAAGTCACGGGACAAACACGGTTTGACCATTTTCACTCAATTTTTTTTCTATATTTCAGCATCGGTTTTTTTTTATGGCCATTTATAAGGAATACTCAATTTGATATTGAGGTTAAAACATAGGACATCTATGTTAAACTTTTGGGTTGAACTAGGTTTTTACCACGTGTGTTGCACGTGTAATGATTTTAGTAAAATATTTTGAAGTTAAATGATTTTAAAAAACTAATTAAGATTAATTTGGTACATTTTTATATAAGTTTTAGGGAAAATACACTTTTAGTCTCGGAGGTTTGGGTTAAGTTACACTTTGGTCCTTGAGTTTTCAAAGTCAACAAAAATACCCCTGAGGTTTGAGATAAGAAGAACTTTGGTCCATGTCGTCCATTTTTTTGTTACACCCTAACAGTTTGCCATTATTTTAATAAAAAAATTATTTTTTAAATTATCTAAATAAAAATATATTAAAATAGTATAAATATTATTATTTATTTTCTTTTTTTAATTATTTCTCCTTCTCTCTTCTTCTTCTCCATCCTCTTCTTCTTCATATCTCCGGAGACCAGTAGCCGGAGAGGACATCCCTCCTCCCTCCCCCGTTCTTTGTTTTCTTTCTTTTTAAAAAAAAAAAAACAGTGAAAAGAGGGGAGGAAGAAGAAAAAGAAGAGAAGAAGAAAAAAGAAGAAAAAAAACCAGTTGCCGGCGGTCGTCGCTGGCCGACGGAGATAGGAAGAAGAAGAAGAAAGAGGATGAAGAAGTAGATGGAGAAGAAGAGTTAGAGAGAAGGAGAAATAATTAAATAATTAAATAATTATTATTATTTTAATATATTTTAATTTTAAAAAAATTTTAATTTTTTTTATTAAAATAATAGTGTCACGTCAGCAACCATTAGAATTTAATAGAAAAATTGACGGCAGGGACCAAGGTGGTCCTTATCTCAAACCTCAGGGGTATTTTTGTTGAGTTTGAAAACTCACGACCAAAGTTTAACTTAGCCCAAACCTCAGGGACCAAAAGTGTATTTTTCCCTAAGTTTTATTTTTTATACTTCCATGACGATTTTTTTTTTTTTTTGACAAAATTCCATGATGATTTCTTGTTAGATAATACACAATTATATTACAGTTTCTTTGCGTATATTAGAAAATAATGTGATCATTATCGATATTTTATATACAACAAAACATTATTAAATAAATAAAAAAAGTGGATATACATTATAGAAGTAAAATTTATAATTTTTTTTTTTTTAATGAAAGCAAAATAATATATAGTCTAACTGAAAGATTACATTTGTGTTTCAATAAATAAACTATTAAAATTCAAACTTAAAAAAATACCTGAAATACATGAAAGATATAATTTTAGACTTGAAAAATAAAGTTTGAGGGGAAAAAGAAATTAAAGTAAGTCTATAACATAAAATATTTAAGAATGACTTTCTTCTAATTAAATTGATAAAATTAAACAAAAATATTATAATTATAATTCAAGAGAGGTACCTGAAACCAACCATGGAAGAGATGAATATATTGATGTGAAAACTAATGGGAGGAGGTGAACAAATTTATAGGAGGAAATTTAGATTCAAATTCTAATTTGATTATATTTGGATAAAGTCATGATAAAATATATAGACCATAATATTATTCTAGGTTATCAAACCAAAATGATAATAAAATATAACAAAATCAAAAATTGGAAATCAAATTTCATAATTGTTGTAATTAAAAAAAATAAAAGACAAAAAAAATCTTATTCTATTTGTTTTTATTAAAAAAATAGGAAAAATTAAAAAAAAAAACAAACAAATTTCGTATTAATCGTTTTAATAATTAAAAAAATTATATAAAAAAAGTCTTATTCTATTTGTTTTAATTAAAAAAAAAAAAAAGAAAAAGTAAAAAGTAAAAAAAAAAATCGTATTCATTGTTTAAATTAAAAAAATAAAAGATAGAAAATCAAAAAGTTTATTTATTTATTATTTTGTAATTTAATACTTACGAAATATTAATTTATTCTAAAACACATATTTTAAAGAAATTTAATGTTATTAATGAAATATTGTTTTTTTTATCATTAATTTCATAAAAAGAACCAATAAAACACATAGCATAATCTAAAAAACCAAAATCAAGGATGTGAATAGAGTAAGGATAGGGAAAACATTTCTCGGAAAAAAAAAAACAAACTACGTTCTTGACGTGAATAAATAGAGAAATCTTCATTTCATTATTAAGAGGATCCTCAAAACAAAAATTGACATTCATAATACTATAGAAATTTGATAATTAAATTGCCAATTACAAGGGTAGATGCAAAGGGCAATTATAGTTGAGAAATTAATGTTTTTTTTTTTAATTGAACAATTGAGAAATTAATGTAAAAAAGTTGCCCCAAAGGACAGGTAGGCTCCAATGCTTGATTTTGGTCCCCATTTTGCAATAATCTCATTGCAACACCACAAAGCTTGTGTCCCACATATGATGTTAAAGCATATCCCATTATTCTTTCCTTTATTTTTAAATATAAATAAACTTAGATTGTTATAATCTTGTCTTTAAAAAAAATTATGACAATTAAAAATGTATATATTATTTCTTCAAATTTTAAAGCATAATATATATATATATATATATATATATATATTGTATTATTCTTTATCATTTTAAGTGTAATTATTCGGTTCATAAAATTATCTTATGTTAAAGAAATTTTCTTCATCATTGACTATGAATTTAGAAAAGAGATATGGAGTTAAAAGAATGTTAAGGTAGTTTTAGAAAAATGGAAGAAGTTACGACAACAAAAAAATTACTAAAAGATTTTGAGAATTCAACATCATACGAGGTTTGGAGCCTTTTACTGTGCAGGAGGGATGCCTTGCGAACCGAGCTTCTATTACATGAAATAAATAAAAAGAAATTATATCACTTTTCGTTAGAAGATATTTTAATAATAAGAATTGAATATGTAATTTATTCTAATTCGAGAGATTAAAATATAACATTTTTAAACTTTAAACAAAAAGGAAGATAAACTTTGAGAACCAAAATTATTTTTAACTTGAAATTATTATAAAGCTGAATCTTGTCCATTGTTTTCCTTTTGAATTCAATTTTTCATTTTATGAGCTAATTAGACATACGAATGGTCTAATTTTTTTTTTTTAATTTAATAGCCTTTTTTCATCTTCCAAATCTTACTTTGTTTTTAATTATTTATTTTTAGTTTTGAAATATTATATAAATTTCAATAAATAAAATATGTTTTTTGAAAACCTCTTTTTAAATTTACTTCTGAACTGGTTATAATATTGAAAATGTTCTAAAAAGTATATCATAATATATTTCTAACTCATGAGTAATTAGTTTTATGTAACCCATAGTTAAGAGAGCTCATTAATCTTGTTTAGATTTCTGCAGTTATTTACTGTTTGTACAATTGATTTTAGTTTGTTTATTTCGTTTACAGATAATGTCTATAAAGATATCTGCTTTGGCCTTTTTAAGATACTAGTCAAGTAACACGTGCACTCCACGTGGAATCGTATAGTCTTAAATTAGAATAAAAGAAAATAGCAGGTTTTTAGTATATGTACTGTAATTAACAAATACCATATAATTTTGGGAAAAATACACTTTTGGTTCCTGAGGTTTGGGTTAGGTTGCACTTTGATCCCTGAGTTTTAAAACTCAACAAAATTACCCCTAAGGTTTGGATTTCGTTACGCTTTTGGTCCCTTCGTCCAATTTTTCTGTTAAACCCTAACAGTTTGCTAACGTGCCAATATTATTTTAATAAAAAAATTACTTTTTAATTTTTCTAAATAAAAAAATATTATTATTCTATAACTTTTTTTTTATTTCTTTCCCCCTCTCTCTTTCTTCTTCTTCTATCTTCCACCCAACTCCTTCTTCTTCCTTTTCAATCTGTCTCCAACGGCTGCTCGTCACCGGTCGACAGCGGGCGGCTACCGACGATTTTTTTTTTCTTGTTTTTCTTTCTTTCTTCTCTCTTCTTCTCAACTCCATTATCTTTTTTTTTATATAACAGAAAAGAGGAGGGAGGAGGAACTCCCTCCTCCCCGTTTCTGGCGTTGGAATGAAGGAGGAGCAATAGCGTCGCCGCCAGTTGGTGTTGAGCAGCCGCCGGAGACAGATTAAAAAGGAAGAAGAAGGATCGGAGTTGAGTGGAAGAAAGAAGAAGAAGAAAGAGAGAGGGGGAAAGAAATAAAAAAGTTATAAAATAATAATATATTTATTATATTTATTATTTTAATATATTTTTATTTATAAAAATTAAAAGTAATTTTTTTTATTAAAATAATAATGCCACATCAGCAAACTATAGAGTTTAACAGAAAATTGGACGAAGGGACCAAAAGTGTAACGAAATCCAAACTTCAGGGGTAATTTTGTTGAGTTTTAAAAACTCAGGGACCAAAGTGCAACCTAACCCAAACCTCAGGGACCAAAAATGTATTTTTCCCTATAATTTTTTGTTTAATTCCCATAAACTTTTGAAAGTTAGTGATAAAAATAAAGGATTTCTTATTATATAGTATGTATATAGACATAATATTAACACACACGTACGTTGCACATATTTTTTTAATTTAAACTTTGATAATAAATTTAATAATTATCATATCAAGAATAGTAAAAAAACAATATAAAATTCTACAAATGATTAATTTTTAATATGTTAAATTGTCTTTTCTAAAATAAAAAACTTATAATATAGGGTAAAATACCTTTTTGATCCCTCATGTTTCAGATCAGTTTCTAATAGTTCCCTAGGTTTCAAAATTGAACAATCAAGTCCCTACTGTTTTGGAAATAGTTCTATTGAGTCCTTAGACCGTTAATTACTTAACGGAAGATGATGTGGCATCGTTAAAAATAAAAATAATTATTTTTTAATTAAATAATTATAATTAAAATTAACCAAAAAAAAAATCTTTCACTTCTCTCTCCTCCCCCAATCAATTCCCCCTCTCCTTTCCCTTCCTCTTCCCCTTCCCCTTTCGCTTCCCTTTCCCGTCCACCCTTCCCCTTCCCGTCGATGACCGTTGACGCCACCACCTCCTCCCTTTTCTTCTTCTTCAAAATCATTGAACCCACCCCTTCCCTTTCTTCTTCTTCTTCCAAAGCAAACCCACAACAAACCCACTCTCTTCCTTTTCTTCTTCTTAAAAAAGAAACCCACAGCAAACCCATCCCCTTCATTTTCCTTCTTTTCTTCAGAAATAAAACCCACCCCCTTCCTTTTCTTCTTCTTCTTCAAACACAAACCCACCTCTTCATTTTCTTCTTCATAAAAAACAAACCCACAACCCACCCCCTTCTTTCAAAGAAATCCACAACGACAAAAGAACAAAAAAACCCACAACCACAAAGAAAACCCCTTCCTTCCAGTGCGAGGCAGCATCCACAACGGCTTTACCAGCACCCTTTCTTCGACTCGACACCATAGCCACAACCACAAAGGGCTTCGATTGAACAAAAAATCCACTATTTCAACTCACAGCAAGAGAGAGAAGCCAAAGTAACCCACTTGTGTTGGGTGGGTTTTTGTTTTGATGAAGATGAGGAAGGGGTTGGGTGGGTTTGGGTTCAAAGAAGAAGAAGTAGATGAGGAGGAGGAGGCGTTGGTCCGTCGTTGACGAGAAGAAGAAGATGATCGGCATTGGCGGTGATGGTAATCGGTGAGAAGAGAAAGGAAATGGAAAGGGAGGGAAGAGCGAGAGGAATTGGGTGAAGGGGAGAGAATAGGAGAAATAATTTTTTTTCTTTTTTTAATTATTATTGTAATTAAAAAATTATTATTTTTATTTTTAACGGTGCCACATCATCTTCCGTTAAGTAATTAACGGCCCAAGGACTCAATAGAACTATTTTCGAAACAGTGGGGACTTGATTGTCCGATTTTGAAACCTAGGGACCTATTAGAAACTGATCCAAAACATGACGGACTAAAAAGGTATTTTACCCTATAATATAAGTTATAAGAAAAACAATAAAGATTACATATTTACTCTAAATTTTAAGTAGCTAATATTGTTACATAAATAATTAATAATATTAAAAACTTTCCACTAAAACCAATTGCATAAATTTAAATATAAATATTAAAAGTTCTTATATTTATGATTAATGAAAAAGAAATTAAACTATTTAATTAGAAAAACAGAGTGTGTTCAATTATTTTGGTATTTGAAAATTTTAATTTCATATTTAAAATTATGCATACATTTATTAATTAGTAAGGTTTTTTTTTAATAATAACTTAATAATTTTTAGGCTATTGTGGTTACTATTATTTTTTTTTTCAGACTTCTAAGTTTCTTTACCTAAAATGTATTAATTTGTATATAATTGACATTTAATTTCTCCATTATATATTTTCTTTTTATACATGGGATAACACCTATACATGAATGAATGCACCAATTCAATGTGTAACCATCTCACTATGAACACTCGCATCCTATCGACATCAATTGCACCTATTGGACAAATTTTCATATAGTTTGATATTTTGACAATTATATATTATATATATATTTCTTATACATGGATCACACCTATACACAAATGGATTTACCAATTCAATGTGTAACCATCCTTACATGAACAGTTGCATCTCGTCAACATCAATTGCATCTATTGGACTCAATGGAAACTTACACTCAACGGGGCTGTTTGGGGCACTGGGTTGGTTATAATAGCTGGGGGTTATAATAGCTGGGGGATTATAATAGTCTGGGGGTTATAATAGTCTGTGTTTGGGGTGCAGATTATTATAGTCTAGGATAAAATAGTCTGTGTTTGGGGTGCAGATTATTATAGTCTGGGATAAAATAGTCTGTGTTTGGGGTGCAGATTATTATAGTCTGGGATAAAATAGTCTGTGTTTGGGATGCAGATTATTTTAGTATGGGTTAAAATAGTCTGTGTTTGCAATGTTGATATGTTTAACATTAGGTTCTGAATCAAAGGTTCAAGCTAATTATTTTTTTTCCTGAATTTTTTGTTTATTTTCCTCTTGCAACTTTGTACATCAAATACCATATTTTGCAAATATTAATAAGAAAAATGTTTGAGTTTAGCGGTAAAAATAATAATAATAATAATAAAGTTATAGGTATAGGGTTAAATTATGTCCTTAACTTAAAAGGAAACAAGAATAACTTAAGATAAATGTTGATTTTCTTTGTTTCAGAGTCATGATTTTTTTTTCACAAAATAAGTAATTTTATGATTTCATATAGAAAACCCATATTTGTTTCATTTCTGTATTTCCAACATAAAAATGGTAAAGACTTATTCAAAACTCATTTTACCTTCATTATCAAAAGAATCAAATAAAGTAGAAATCACATGAAATAAAAACTTGCGTAGTATTTTTTAAAAAAATTATTATTATCACGGTAAACTTAAATACGATAAGTATAATTTGGAATGAAAAATATGGTACGATGAAGGTAAACATTCATAAACTTCATTATCAAAAGTAATTATGTAATAAAACTCCATATTTATACAAAGACAACCTAGTATCTAACTCTCTATAATTTTTTCGATTTTTCCGACGACCACCAATAAATTTTTCGGCGATTGAAATTTTTTTCTCTCTTTTTTCCTTTCATTTCTTCTACCTTTTTTTTTATTATTATTTTTATTTTCTTTATTTTCGTTTTTTATATTTTTCGAAATGAAAACGAGAAGAGAATATAAAACAAAAAAAAAGTCGTCGGTGATCACCGGAAAAGTGATCGGAAAGTCGACGCCGGTCGCCGGAAAAGTCGTCGGTCGGTTGTCGGTAGGAAAGTCAATGAGTCACATGGAAGAAGAGAGAAAAGAGTTACTGTAGAGAATGAATAGAATAATTGGGGTGAGTTGAATAGTGTTACTGTAGCAACACGGAGGAGAAAAATAACCAACTTCACCCCTTATTTTTGTTGGTGCCCCAAACATTGGGTTGGTTATAATAGCCCCCATTATTATAACCAACACAGTGGGCCAAACGACCCCAAAGAGTTGTGTCCCATCAACAAAGGGTAAAATAGGAATTTACTTTAAAATTAAGGGCAAAAGAGGAAACAAAAGATTCTCCCCTCTGAAGGTAGAAGGACAAAATAGTCATTATAAAAAATTGTAAAGGCAATAAGGGAATGTAAAAATTCTCCCCTCTTAGCCCTTTTAATATAGCAGAGATTAATGAATTTTTCTTTTGGCCATTTCTCCTATGTACATCTAAAAACTTCACTCCCATGACTGGAAAGCTAAACAAACCTAGATTAATATATCTTTTTTTGTTTTACTATTCAAACACAATACATACCTATCTAGTTTTCGTCAACCATCATAAACCTGAAATTAACTAAAACTATGAAACGAATATCTTCTATGGAAACAACCAACAATTGAATTTGAATAATTAAGTCACGTTTGATAACCATTTCAGTTTTTGGTTTTTGATTTTTCTGTTTTCTGTTTTTGGTTTTTTTGTTTTCTGTTTTTCAAAAACAAAAATTATATGTGTTTGATAACATTTTTTTTGTTTTCTGTTTTCTAAAAACAAAAAATCAAACATATTTGATAACTGTTTTTAATTTTCTGTTTTTTTTTTTTTAAAACAACACCAAAGTCATTTGATAATGATTTTTTTAAAATTTTATATGTTTTATAAAAAGAAAGTTTGAGTTAATTTTAAGCTTATTTTTTATAATATTTTTTTTTATTTAATATACTATTGTTGTTAAATATACAACTTTTTCTAATGCATTAACTACTAACTAATTGATTAAAAGACAAATAACAAAACATTTAAGTAACAATTATGATTGACCAATAAATAAAATAATGAATTGCTCAACGTAATATAGGTATATTTTTTTGTGCCCTTATAGAATATAAATATACGTGCTTCAAAATATAAGAAAACGAGTCTTTAATATCTCAAGGCATATCTTGATCATATTACGAAGTGATGAGCATGTCAATAGTAGACTAACTCTTTTCTACCTTGTAGTTGACATCAATCGTTACTAAACTCACATAAATGATGTATTTCTCCGTGATAAAGTAATAGAAATTCAGACACTATGGTGTAGCCGAAATCAATAAGATAAATTCAATTTGTTCAATAAAAAATAATAATTTTTATTATAAAAATTATATATAAGTAATGTTATTCAAAATACCTAAATTAAGACAAAAGAGTTTGGAAAAAATATCTTAATTTTTTTTATATGGTAAAAAGCTCATTTCAATTAATCCAAAAATTGCTTGATTAATAAAAATAAATAAAATAAAATAAAAAACCAAAAATTGCTCAAAATAGTTGTGCTTTTTTTCCCATGATGCTCAAGGGAAGGCCTTTAAAAAAATGAGGATTTTAACTTTGTAAGAAAAAAAAAAGAAATAAACAGAAAAACGAAAAGAAAAAAGAAAAAAGAATAGAAAATGAAAAATGCGGGATGCATGGACATTTATGTGATGTAGTGGATTTTTTAAAACAAAAACCCGTTTTTAAAAACCTTTTTTTTTTCGTTTTCACTTTTTCTTCATAATTCAAGAAACGTTTTTGAAAACTAAAAAACTAAAAACTGAATTGGTTTTATTTTTAAAAACCAAAAACCAAAAACAAAATGGTTATCAAACACCTCCAAGATAGAAACTATAAAGGAAGAATAAGTTCTCTTTCTTTTTTTCTCATTTTTTTTCTTTTTTAACCAATCAAACATAGTTTCTACGAATCCATAAATTTTTTTAGCTTAGAGAGTCAAAGATACGTTTGTCTATCATTAGAAAGGCAATCCAAGAAAAGTAGAGAACCAAAAATGAAGAATATGTTTTTCTCTTACCTTTCAAACACAGTTTATACAAACTCAGACTTTCTAACTTCATCGAACCTTCACAAACCTAGATTAACTAAGACTATATAAGTCAAACATATTCTCAATTGTATTTAATGTGAATAACAAAAAGAGAGTCAAAGATAGGCTACTCCAACAATAGAAAGGCAAAGCAAAGCAACAAAAATGGTAGGGATCAACCAATTCAAAATTATTTTACATGAAAAAAAGAAGAATAATAAGCTTATAGTTCCAATAAAATTTGGGAATTATATTAGAGCTGGAGAGCTACTCCCTTTATGTACACAAATGCCCTTTGCTTTTGTTTTTCTTTTGTCCTTCCTTTTATTCTTTTATTTTTTATTTTTTATTTTTTTGGAGGGGTTAGTGGAAGAGAACAAAATTTTAAAAGGCAAAATTCTAGGTACCATTGATTTTCCAACTCCCATAATTCCAGATGTTATGAGGATTCTTTGCTTCCACAGGTGCAATTCTCAACTTCTTTGTTAAGCTTCTGAAAAGAGAGAAGATGAAAAAAAAAAAAAATCTATGTTAAATCACAACAAATTGGAAGAGAAATTTTTCTTGAAGATGATAATAGGTAGATGCCCAAGTGATCAAATTTGTAAAATTAAGGCTCCGTTTGATAACTATTTGATTTTTTGTTTTTGAAAATTAAGCTTGTTTTCTCTCCATTTCTTTATAGTTTTCATCTTTGTTAAGGAAACCAGCCAAATTCTGAAAACAAAAAACAAGTTTTTGAAAACTAATTTTTCTACTTTTCAAAATTTGACTTGTTTTTTGAAAATATGGAAAAAATATAGATAACAAAACCACAAAACTCATAGGTGGAAGTAGAGCTTAATTTTCAACAACAAAAAACTAAATTTCTTATCGAACATAGCCTAAGTTAATGGTAATAGTTTTCATCTTTGTTAAAGAGACATTTGAATTTCTAGTCAAATTCTCAAAACAAAAACAAGTTTTTGAAAACTTTTTTTTTTTTTTTTTTTAGTTTTCAAAATGTGACTTGGTTTTTAAAAGCATGGAAAGAAGGTAAATAACAAAACCAAGAAACTTAGAGGTGGAAGTAGAGCTTAATTTTCAACAACCAAAAACCAAATGGTTATCAAACAAAACCTTAGTTAAGGTATTATAATCCAAAGAAGAAAATATTTAATGTAATCATTTCAATGATTTTAGTTTTAACTCAGGTTTAAATTTGAGTAAAGTTCCAATTTTTTTTAATACATTTGAGGTGGGAGAATTCGAACCTCTGACCTTTTGGTCGAGGGTACATTCCAATTACCACTAAGTTATGCTTGCTTTGGCCAATAAAGTTCCAAATCACATTGTTGTTTAAACTTAAAAAAATAAGTAGGATATTGTTTAGTAATAGTTTTATAGAAGCTATTTTGTAAACAAATGTTGTAAAATTGGTTTCAATTATATTTCAATTTGGAAACTTTTGGGATCAATTTTCTTTCTATTTTTTCATTTATTTTAGTACATTCTATAAAAACTTACTAATGATTATATATCAAAATAAAGTAAGAAACCAACAAAATACTAATTGTATATGTTTTTGCTCATTTTTATTTTGAAAACTATTTCGAGAAGATATTCGAACAAACATTCTGGATTAAATGTTTTTAAAAATAAAAATTATTGTTAACCGTGATTTCCAAAGAAACCCAAAATTTCTGTACAAATAATTAATTTTCCTATATTGTGATCTATTTTTTTAAAATACTTAAACACTCTAGTCAATTTATAAAAGCTTTAAAATATTTCCACTCTATGTTATTAAATTACTGATGAATTCACCTAACATAAATTTTAGATTGAGATTAACTTAACATTTTAATTTATTTTTAACATTATTATTGTTTTTAATATGAGAGTTATAGTATTGATGATTTTTATTAAGGAGACTCTAATCCACGAATCATGTCAAAGTGAGCATAGTTCAATGATAATTGGCATGTATACTCGACCAAAAGGTCAGAATTAATTTGAAATAAGAAGAAAATGATATTGCAAGGATTTGAATTGAATTATGAGAAATTTAATATTTTAATTAATTGGTAAGAGAGGGTTTAGAGAATACCTGAATTTGATTTTGAAGTCCCTTGATATGCTGCACTGCTAAGTCCAACATGTCTGCATAGCTTGTTTGCTGTAATATAACACAATAAAAACATTAATATTTAATATCATGATGATTTAGGGAGACATTGAAAAACTATTTTGAAAATAATCTTAAGTTTTTATTTTTATATAAATCTGTAATTTTAAAAAAATAAACATAAGTTATATCTCAACACGTTTGGTATAGATTTGTTCATTAACCGAGACACTGTTTGGTAACCATTTTTATTTTTGAAAATTAAGTCTATAAATATTATGTTACTCACTTTTTTTCATATTTTCAAAAATCACACTAAATTTAACTAAAAAAAGTAGTTTTCAAAAACTTATATGGGGAGAAAATAAGAATTCAAATAATGTATCTCTTTAACAAAGATGAGAACCATACTAAGGAAATTGTAAGTTTTGTCATCCAACTATTAGGTTTGTGTTTAATTGTCTTTATATTTAAGTTTCTAATAAATTTATAAAGTTTTTAGGGTTTCGTGTCTATTTCGTTCTCCTAGTACTTCAAAAAAAAAAAAAAAAAAAAAAAAAAATCAATATGTCTTTGAATTTTCAATTTTGTATTTAAATAGTTCCAGGTTGTTAAACTCTATTGGTTTAACACTTACATAACACAATTGTATTGTTCAAAGATCCGATTGGTTTCGTGTGGATTTAGCCAATGAGACATACAATAGGGAGTTCGATAACCTATTAGATACCAAATTAAAAGTTTAAGGACTTATCAAGTTCTATATTTTGGCCAGACAAGCACAACTTTTAAATTTTAACCAAAACTATTTTAAAAATAGTTTCTAAACAACCTTTCACTTAACAATAATAACTAATAATTTATTGTGAGGTGAATTATGAAAAAAAAAAAAATCAATCTGAGTATAGTTTAATCGACAAGAAACCTCATCGATGTTGAAAGTTCAAACTCTCACAAAGAAAGGGAAATGAAAATAAAGATGCAAGAATTGTACCTTATCCATGTTGGGAACAAGCTCTTGAAGTTTCTTCAATTTTCCACTGATTCTAGTTCTCCTCTCCTGTAATGTGTATACATTTAACTAATTTGGTAAGTAAACCACTTTGTCAAAGGAAAGAGATAAGTCTTAAACACAATATTGTGAAAATTTTATAAAAATGTCAATGTATATCCAAAAAAAAATATTTAAAATAAAAAAATTCAAATAAATAACTTTTTTTCATTTTTTAAAATAAGTTAAAATACTTTTGTTGCTATTTCTTTTATATTTTACTGTGATATAATGAAAATGTCAATTCATCTTTTATGTCTATAGAAATACCAATATTTCAACTGAAATTTAATACACTAATTAAAAATATTTTAAAATTTTCAATAATGTCTGCCTCAACGTCAAAAAGTGTCCAAAAAGTGATTTTGAAAATTTCAAAATACTATAGATTATTTTATCTGAGTTTCTTGATTTTTAAACATTTTGTTATATATATATACATGCTCTCAAAACCAAACCTTGAAGTCATTGTGTAAAATCTCAACACTGACCTTCAAATATTTGTTTACTTGAGCAAATATTTACTCATCAAGTAAATAAAACAACTACATATTTAGTGGCTTAAATTATAAAAAATACCCATGAACTACAAGAGTGGTTTCAATTATACTCTTGATTTTTCAAAAGTTTCATTTTAGCCCTCAAAATTTGAAGTTTGTTTCACAAAACGACCCTTGAAGACATTTTTCGTTAAATTTATACACAAAATATGATGTGTTTGCAAGTATTTTTATTGTTTTTTCCACATATAGGTGCAAATATGTTCAGATAAACAACAATGCATATGCAAACACACGTCATTTTATGTCCATAAATTTAACGAAAAAACGCCTTCAAATGTTGTTTTGAAACAAAATTCAAACTTTGAGGGTTAAAATGAAACTTTTGAAAGTTCAGGGATATAATTGAAACCAACTACATAGTTCTAAGGTATTTTTGATGATTTACTAGGGACATCGTTTTAAAAATCATTTAATTCTAATCTTACTTCTAATGATGATGATATATACTTAATTCACATACTATGTAAATTAAAAATCTTCTCCTTGTCTAAATCAAATTTAAAACAAATTCAAACGAACTCGTAAAACCTAATAAGAATAACATACGTTAGAAATTATCACATGTGCAATGCACGTAAAAGCTGGACTAACCCTTTCGGCGATGCTCCGAGGGTGAGTCGCGCAGCCGCGCTTGGCTCGGATCTTACAAGGAACAGAGTCTTCGGGAATTTGCAGCAGCCTCTCCACAGTTGCCATTTCCAAACTTGTCTGCGGCAGGCTAAACTGAAATACAATGCAAATAAGCCAACCACCAACATATGTCTTTTTAAGTTCATAATCACTCAACATTTTGTTTATGAGACAAATTCTTGCTAATAAAGAACTATATGATCAAAACAATAATAAAAAAATATATATATTGTACGAGGAAAAAAACAAAGTGATAAAATTGCGAAGGATGAGGAGACTAGAAGTTGCTCCTTGGGCTGAGCAAATTATTAGGTGCTCCTGATGTAATGAGATTCTCTCTTTAAAATCGTCAGATGTACATCTTCAAATTTATCTCCTCCCTGATATAAAATCGAAGTACTTTAACAATTTCTCTCTTTTACATTCAATGGTGCAAAACTACCTGATTCTTGCACCAGGTAACCCTAGCTAATAATTTCTCTGCACCTTGAGAAAACAATTGTCCCAAGTTATTGATTTGAGGTTTCTAATAATGTGATTGACAGTTTTATGATTTGATGTGCATTCAACGGTTAGGAGGGACAACTTTTGTGGTGGTCACAGTGAATAATATTTTGACTAAAATATATGTTTTAGTCCCTCGGGTTTAGGTGTTTAGTGTATTATGTTTTAATAATTTTTAATTGTACCCTTCTAGTTCATGAATGATAAAATTGGTTGATGATAAGTTTAGTGAGCTACCAGAAATTTAAAAGAGAAATTAGACCACCTAAAAGTGGAAAGTTTGGGCCCGTTTGGTAACGTTCTCGTTTCTTGTTTCTGTTTCTTCATTTTTAATAAAGAAAAATAGAATTTCATGACCCTAACACCTATACATTCAATAATAATAAACCTATATTCTTATTTATGTTTGGAAAAAATTGGAAACAAGAACACAAAAGGAGAAACTAGTTTTAGTTGTTCCCAAAAGTTCTATACAAATTTTGGGAGTGTTTCTAAAAAATGAGAAACAAAAAACATACATAGTTATTAAATGTTTAGATTTCTTAATAAAATTAGAAACAAGAAACAAGAAACGAGAACGTTACCAAACGGCCCAAAATTCTCCTCTCAAATTTCTAAGAAGTAGGCTAAAATTTTGACTCTTCTCCTCTAAAATGACTTATTAGTTCTTTAAATTTCTAACATCTTCCTAATGAGTATCTTGTCACCAACAAATATATATATATATATATATATATATATATATATATATATATATAATCGAAGAATGTTAAAAGAAAATAAGGGATAAATCGAATCTTATTAAACAATAATAGAGATTTAAGAAGAAAAAAAAACACAAAAACGTAAGAGAATAATGGTAAAGTTTATCATATATTCTAGTTTAAACATATACTTAACCTAATTTTTTTTCTATAAAAAATTATATAAAACATGATAAAAATGGTTTACTAAAACCCGATAGGTGTATATAAAAATAATTCTACAAATGTCAAATTACCACAAAGCGATTCTAAAGTAATTCCCCAAAAAATCAGTTTCAGAAAATGAACCGAAACACACACTAGGATCCATTTGGAATACTTTCTAATTTAAATATTTTTCAAAACCCATTTAGAATTTAAACACTCATGTGTTTTTATACACAAGTTATCATATTCTTAAAAGCTCTTTAAAAAAAAAAAAAAATCTTCCAAGTATTTCTCTCAAAATAGTTTATTTCTCAATCTCATTTGTTAAGTGGTAGCCAAACACTAGAATTTTTGTTCAAAATGAATGTTTCTTTTTTTTTTTTTCAAAATTAAACACTTGAAAAGTTAAACCAAACATACCCTAAGTCGAGATAGGAAACGGTTGAAGATCCCACCTTGAAAAAAAAAAAAAAAAGTAGAGACCTCACAATTTATAAGATGTGTGGGTTACTCCTCCGTCCTCCCACACTAGCAATTGGTTTTGAGATGAAACCTCATGTTATGTAATAAAAACGTTCGGGTAGAGCGGGTGAGAGTAAGAAGGTTACCTGAGACTCGAGAGCAGTGAGGCAATTGAAGAAGTCAGCATCAGAATGGTGCTTGGATCGCTTGGAAGAATGAGAAGAAGGGGCAGCAAAGACAATGGAGTTGTTAGTATTATTATTGGAGGTGTCCCAAGAGTCGTCCATGGCGAAGCCAAAGGAATGAGAATGAGTGGTGTTGGCGTTGGTGGAGGAGTTCACAGTGCCTTCCACAACGCTCTCGCTCATTCCAGACAGCGACTCTTGCCCACTGAAGCTCAGCTGCGACTTCACCCTTCCTCCATTCCCATTTTGTGAGCTGTAGCTCCCTCCTCTCGTTAATGAAAACCCTCCTGTTTTTTTTTTTTTTTTTTTTTTTTTTTGTCACACGTGTTGTAATGTTAGATATACTTTCTACGTACGTTCCCCGGCCTCGGGAGAGAGAGAGAGAGAAATTAAATATATTAGGTCCTGTTTGATAATCGTTTCGTTTGAAAATTAAGTATATAAACACTACTTTTATCCACAAGTTTCTTTGTTTTGTACTAACATGAGATAAAAGTCTGTACTAATGACCGAGATGTGTTGTGGTTTGAATCTCCCCACTTCTACATGTTGTCAAAAAAAAAAAAAAAGTTCTTTATTTTGTTATCTATAATCTTCTCTTGTTTTGGAAAACAAGATAGATTTTGGGGGCGAAAATAGTTTTCAAAAACTTGTTATTCAAATGTGTCGTTAACAAAGATAAAAACCATTGTAAGGAAATTGAGAGGAAACAAGCATAATTTTCAAAAATTAAAAAATAAAAATCAAATAGTTATCAAACGGGACCTTAGTTTTTTACCCTAAATTTTTTATTTCACTGTGTTGACGTTTTATACGGGAATAAGTGTTGTAATTTTTACCTTAAAAAAATTTATTTTTTTTATCCTAATTAAGGTTTTGATTTCCTCGACTTTCTATTAGGTTTTGGTCTAACAAGTGTAGTCTTGTATTCCCTGGAAAATTAGAGAAGATTGTGGTTGAACTCAAAAAAGAAAAAAAAATGATAGAACATAGTAATTATATATAATTATATATATATATATATATAACATAGTACAAGATAGATAGATTTCCAAGAAAAACTACATTAGAGCTTTTTTTTTTTTTTTTTTTCTTTAAAACAGAAAGTAAAATTTCCAACACTTATCTAATTCTAAGATTTAATTGAATGAAATTAAGGATGAAAATTGACTCATTTTGACAAAGTTTTGGTAAAGTTTGATTTTTTTAGGGAGAAACAAACAAACCACAACATTTGCTGGGTAAGCAAATTTAAAATTACATTATTTTCTCAAATTGATATTAATATTATTTTTCAACATTTGCAAACATAATTCAATACTCAAAATATTAAAAAACTTGCTATAACTTGAAGATTCAAATCACTATTTCAATAAATAATTAAAAAAAAAAAGTAATGATATTAATTTCGAACTAAAGAATAAGAATAACTTTGTATAATTAGTTAAATGTTTTTGTTAAAAATAGAAGAGTAATATGATTGATTTGGGAATATTATTTCACAGTAAATTTATAAACCAAATAACAAATAAAGAAAAACTTTAACATTATTAAATGCTATCATTATAGAATTATCTAATTTTTAACTTTTTTTAATTATAAAAGGGCCCACCGGAATCTAATCCTGTCGAGCAAGTATGTCTGTATAAATATCTACTTCGTTAAAATGTGGACCATATTTTTATTTTTTTAAATATCACATTAAATATAAGGCAAGAAAATTAGAGAAAAATTCGTATTTTCATCCATACAACTGTAACCCTAAATTCTTAATACCAAAAAGAAGAGACAATAATATCTAATTTTATATAATTGGTATTTAAAGCGAGATGACAATTATAAAATAAAATCAGCATGTAACGGGTCTATTCACTTTAATTTTTTTTTTTTTTTTTTTTGTCAAATTCAACACAAAACAAATTTATTGGGTTCGAACGAATAAAAACAAAACAATGTCGTAAGCTACTTTTATGAATGGTTGAATCAATATTTCAAAAGGGAAACGACAAACCGACAACCAAACATACCAAAACACATCCTAATTGAAACGGGTGAAACAGAACCCATTAATGTGTCTTTTTCGAATCAAAAACCGATTTGATCCGATCCGACCCGACCAATTTTTCTTGACGTGGAAGGATTCATTGTACCGATTTATTCCTAGAATCATCCGTAGTGGATAATTTCCCTATTAAGAATAAGAGTGGATTCCATTTTTTTCCACCATTATTAAAAAAGATGCTCGAAAACAACGGCTCTTCTTTAACTACATTGGCCACCGAAACTACATGTCGGCTTTCAGCCAACTGAAGATCGGAAAATAAAAAATTTAAAAATTTAAAAAAAAAACATTAGTTTTTTTTTTTTTAAAAAAAGGAAAATCCAAATCGACATCATCATGCAATTGCAATGCTGACAGCATCTTGCACGTGACTTATGACCTGGATTCGAAGAAAATACTATACTTTTTAATTTTAAATACATAAAAAAAGATTAATTATACCATAACTATAAGTTAAATTAAAATTTGATCTAAACTCTAAAAAAATTATAATAAATCACTCCATTTAAATATATATAAAAAAAATTAAAACTAGAAAAAAAGTCTACTAAAAATAAACATAAAATTTCTAATACTTCAAAAAGAAATTTACATAAAATAAAATTTTCGATGCATAGAAGGGTAGTTTGGTCCTTTTGAAAACTGGGCGGGATATTTTCGTAAATTTGGGTATGTAGTCAACGGCCCTTTTAGAAAGGACGTGGTGAAGCCACGCGCCGGCGGAGGCGAAAGCAAAATTACAGAGAGAGAGAGAGAGTACCGGTTGCTTCAGCGACGGAGAGATGGCCGAGAAATCCGGCCGGCGAGCTTCTCTGGCGAACCAACGGCGAAGACGAAGACGATTGACCACCATTATTACTAAAATTTCTGGCCGTCGAGAAATCCCCCAGTGCCAAATCGTGGATTCCGTACGTCCGTTGCAAGGCGGCCGCCGCGGCCGACGACGACGACTTCAGATCGTTGGACGTCGACGAGGACTGAACAACCTTCCGAGACGACTCCACGACGGAGGAGTCCGCAGAGGAGAAGTAGTGGCCGCCGAACGACGGCGGCGTACGGAGCGAGGCGGCGGCAGCCTCCGGATGCCGACTCGCGATCACGGAATCCACCGCCGAGGTCAGCAGAGAGCCCGGCGCTGAGCCGTACCGAGTGAGACCACCACCACCGCCACCGCCGCCGCCTCCGCCGACACCGGCGCCGCCGTGACCGGGAACCATGGATTTCTGAGAGGAAGAAGAGGAGGAAGTGGATTGGTACATATGGCGGATTTTCGGAATGGGATCTGTGAGTTTTGGTTTCTGAAGAAATGAAATTCGAAACGAACGAAAGAGAAAGAGAGAGAGAGAGAGAGATTTGGGGAAAGCGAATTGAAAAACAGCAATAACAAAGTATTTTATAGCTATAAAATAAAATAAATTAAATTAATATTTAAATACAAGCCTTTGTTTCTTTTTTTTCTTTTTCTTCTTTTATTATATATATATATATATATATATATATATATATAGAGGGTTAAATTATATTTTAGTTTGTAAAGTGTAGAGATATTTACGAGAAAGTTATTGAAGTATGGATAATTATTTGTATTGATACAACTCTAAAAAATTTGAGTAATTTTTTTTTTTTTTGGGAATAATTTGAGTAATTTTTTAGGGATCATATTTATGTTTTGTAAAATTTCATCTTCGAATTTTCAACTGTTACATCGCTATCATTACAAAAAAGTATATAAATAATAATAATGTGGTGCACGAGTCATCATATGTTTGAGATTAAAGAAAATTGTCATTGTACATTGAGTTTTATTCTATTTTAGTTTCTGTATTTTGTATGAACTTTAAAATAATTAGTCTTCTGTCAACAAGAGCTTAACTCAACTGACATGACCTTGTACTGATAATCACAAGGTCTGTGATTCGAATTCCCCTCCCCACATATTGTCAAAAAAAAATATATAGTCTTCACTATGGCTAACTTTTATGCTAAAAAGTTTTAGTCTTTATAAGTTCGTGAGAGAAATTAAAGGTATGTTTGGAAGAACTTTCCAAGTGTTTAAAAAAATGTCTTTTTAAGTATTAGAAAAGTCATTTCAACCAGGGTTCTTAGTTAATAAATGGAAATGGTTGGAAAAAAAATATGTTAGTAGGAGGGAAGGCACCTTAATTTTTCCTCTATTTCCTATTTTTCTTGGTGAAATTACACCGAATAAAATGTGTGTTTGGCTTATAATTTAAGGGCTCATTTGGAATACCTTTTAGTTCAAGTGTTTTTTTAAGAACGCATTTTTTTTTTAAAAACATTTTGTATAAAATTGTTTAGAATTTAAACACTCATATTGTAACGCCCCAGGCCCAGGATTCGGAATCCGAATTCGACCCTTAACGACCCCGACATTGCCACCATACTTGTCTGATACTACTTCTAAGATTGAAGACTGTCTCCACAAACCAACACGGGGTCCTTTTAGGATGCATTGTCCTCACTCACATGCTCCTAGGAAAATTCCCAGGAGGTCACCCAACATAGAACTTCTCCAAGCCAAGCACGCTTAACTTCAAAGTTCCTATGATTGAGCCACCAAAAAGGAAGGTGCACCTTGTTAGTATAGGTAGTATCTATCAATTCTTTTAAGCTTATCTTGACCATACTTTCATGTCCTCAGGATCCCTCTCATTCGGATGTGGCCCGGTTCATTCATGTACCCCTCCTAACTCGGGTGTTACATGCCCACCAGCTTCCGCCTTGGTTCATGCCCAAACCACATCCTACTGGGAGAGGTTCCGCTCTGATACCATCTGTAACGCCCCAGGCCCAGGATTCAGAATCTGAATCCTGGGCCTGGGGCGTTACTGTAACGACCCCACTTTTCATGTCTAGATCCTAGGGCCATTACCACATACATATCATTCTACTTCTAAGAACAACGAGGAAATGACATTTAAAGTAAAACATACTTAGAAATTTTTGTGAAACTTTTCAGCCTGGGATCCCAGTTAAAACAGAACAAAAGAATCTTTAGCCATACAAGCAAAAACTTAAAGCGGAATAAACCATAAAACATTGCAATACAAGTTCAAAAGAAGAATTTCGAAATATAAAATGCGGAAGACTATCCTAAGGAAATCCATGGCTCAGCAGCACTCCGTCACCCGTTCTGTACACCTTTACCTCTACCTGCAGTTATATGTAAGGGAAAAGAATGAGTATTTAAGAAAATACTCAGTAAGTAGCAATACTTCTAGACACTTGCAGCAACCAAGGTTTTAACATTTTATTCGAGTTAAGGGCCTAAGGATTAGGTCATCTCATTCTCATTCATTTCATTTATCTGTAGTTTCGGGCCTCGTGATTAATTAACTCACCTATATACAAGTTTGCCAACTCACTGGTAGTGCACATGTGGGTGTTTTGGGAGGTCTCTACTCCTACTGATGGTAGAAGGCACCTAGTCAGTGGAGCTAAGTCTCATCCCTCAAGGCACTAACGGACGCGTAGTGCTCTAAACTACCATTTCACTGGTGGGGCCTTCATGGGTTTAAGTCAGAAATTAACTTCCACAGTTAGTAAATGGCACCTAGTCTGCGAAGCCCCATTAAGCCCCTCATTTCAGTCTAATACATCTTAGTCCCAAGTGTTTAATTGACACGACCCTCTTCTAAGGCAACTAGCCTATTCTTTTCCCTTTCTTAATCCTTTTCCCTTTAGGACCCCTTAACACTTACTAATCTTTAACTGCAACACAGCTAACCAAATTCTTTTCTTTTACGGAGAATACTGAAAGGCTAAACTGATATGCACCACTCCAACTCAATCAATCTCAAGAACAAGAAACGAAGGCAACCACAACACTCCTAAACAGAGATAAAAAACACAAAGTCCCCGTTGTCCACAAACAATACCAATCAACTTATAATATAAAACAGTCAAGCACTTTCACCTATCACATAGCACAAGTATACACAACAACCAAAATCCTGAAGCCAACCGTATTCATAACATCTCAATCTCAATCCAAATATACAATACCAACTCATGCTAGGAGCAAACAGTCATTTCAATGCTTAAACATTTCTTTCTAACGCAGTAAGTTACTTACCATATTCAGCTACCATACAATGTATCTAAAACATGAAATTTGAATCCAACTAGCTACTTAAATTCCAAGGGGCAACTTAAGGATTAAATCCAACTCATGCTATTTTAAACCATTCTCAACTAAAATGGGTTTAAAGCATAGAATTTATTCCAAAGGGCTACTTACCTTAGCGAAGGAGATACTTGATTAACCTTCAAGAAATTCCTTAACTCCAAGGTTCTTAAGCAAGCTACAACAAGGAAAGAAACTCTCAATTAAATAGGGACTCTAATTCAAGCATTCAACTAAGAACCCATTAAATTTGGGGTAATTTAACACCCAAAACTCACCCAAAACAGAAACACAGCTTGCTGTCCAGCAGTCCAAAACCGCTCACCTTCGACAATTCGACCTCCAAACGCTACGGGACACCTTGAAATTGGAAGCTAAAATCAATGGGTATCCATGATTAAACATTAAATTGACCAAAACCCCTTAAATCTCACTTACAAATTCCTTACTCACTAGCTGAAGGCGTCGAACATATCTGAAACGAAGGATGAAACCGAGGGTGGCAGTGGCTGCGGCGGCGCTTCTTGAGACGGCAAATGGCGGCGGTTCACGACGGTGAGATGGTAGTGGTTCACGGCGGCGAGAAACGAGCGGCGGGAGACAGGCGACAAGCGACGGCAGACCTACAACCCGAGAGAGAGAGAGAGAGAAACGTGAAGCCGAGAGGAAGGAAGAGAGAGAGAGAGACTTTACTGTCGGCGAGCGGCGGCGATGTGGCGAACGGCAGAGGCGGAGGCGCGAGGTCGGCGGCGGTGAGCTGAAGGCGGCGTGCGGCGGCGAGCTGAAGGCTGAGGGAGGGAGAGAGGGAGCGTGACGGAGAGAGAGTTGTGAGGGAGAGAGGGAGAGTGCGTGAGAGGGAGAGAGAAAAGAAATCTGAATACATTTTTTTTTTTAATAATTGGTCAACTTGACCGAATTTTGGGGGGGGGGGGGAAGTTTCCCCCCTTTTTCCGTCCTTTTTGACCGGCTGAAAAGCCACTTCCATTTTTTTTTTTTTAAGCTTGTCGTTACACATGTTCGGTTACATCATTTTCGAAGTGTTTGTATACACAAGTTATTATATACTTAAAAACTCTTTTTAAAAAATATGCTTTCAAGTGTTTTCTCTCAAAATGATTTATTTCTCGATCTCATCTTTTAATAAATAATTTTTAGTGGTTGTAAACACTAGAATTTTTCTTAAAATGATTTTTTTTTCAAAATTAAATATTTGAAAAGTTAAACCAAAAGCCCCCTAAATTAGTCATAGATTATTAAAAATAATTTTGAAAGAATTACCGATGTTTAGTTAATATATTAGAGTTTTTTTTTTCCTAACAACATGTGTGGAGATAAGATATTCAAACCGCAGACTTTTTGATCATTAGTACAAATCTTATGTTAATTGAGTTATATGCTCATGTCGGCTAAAATATTAGGGAGCTAAGCCGTGTCTTTACCAATTAAGAGTGCTTTTTTATGGAACATTTAAAATTTTTTAATGCTTTTTATAGTAAGTGCTTAACTTAAATACACTGTTTTTCCCCTAAAAGGCACACTAAACTAAAGTTAAAGTTACGGTACAGAAATTAAACATGTAATTTATTCTTAAGAAATGAAAAATAATTCGAGAGAAAAAGAAAAAAAAAAAAAAAAGAAGAAAAAAGCGGATAAAAAGAGGAGGGACTTTGATTCGTTTTCTCTTTCATATTTTTTTAACCCCACTTGTGCAAAAAAGAAAGAAAAAATGATTAATTTATGCAATTTGTTTAAAAAATATATTTCTATGGTCCATAAATTTCGAAGTACAGACCAAGTTATTCAAGGATTTTCCTGGTTTTTTAATTATATTTTTTAAATATATTTTTATGGTCCATAAATTTCGATATTTAATATTATGCTTCTAAATTTTGAAAAAATATTTAACTTGGTCCCCCATTTACTTTTTTTTTTTTTCTCTATTAACGATAAAATTTAAATGGATATATAACATAACAATGTTGACTCTATTTTTTTTTTAACATAATGTTGACTCTATTAATGAGGTCAATTTTAAAAAATGCAAGATGATTATTATTTATTTTTTCAATAGTAATAATGAAATTGAAAAATCAATTTAAAAGATTCATAAAGAGAAGATAGGAGGACTTGTTTAGGGGGAAAAGTTTATTTTTTTTAATCACGGGGAAAAGTTAATCAAGTTTTCCATAAACTTTTAATTTCATCAAATCGAAACTTAAATGTGGGTAAATTGTTACCACTTTTACCCTATTATGTTCGACTTTTTTTTTTACAATATGTCGGTGGGGGATTCGAATCATAAATCTCGTGGTCAACAGTACAACTTTATGCCAGTTGAGCTATGTTCTTGTTGTCATTATGTTCGACTTCCATTACATTAATTTAGAGGAAAAAATATTAAAAAGTAATGACCTGAAAAATAAAAATTAATGCACAAAATCGACCATGAAATAATTCCAAGAAAAAAACTCATCGATTTCCAACAAAAGTTCAATCCTAATATCATTTTTTTCTAGAACATCAATTTAGGTCTCATTCATAATGATCTGTTTGTGTAGTTTTCTATTTTTAAAAGTTATGTTTGTTTTCTCACTCTCTCTTTAGTATATTTTTCACTATTTATTTAAAATCATGTATGAACTCCCAATCTTATTTTTCTAAAAAAATGTAGTTAAATGGAAACGTTAGTGTCAAACTTCTATTTTGTAGTCCATCCAACCGATAATTTTTTTTTTAATAATTATTTAGATCAATGTCTAAATAAAAATTGCAATATTTATCCAAATATAAAAATCCGTTTAATGCGGTGAAACTGAAAGTTTAGGATAAAAATTGAATTAACCGCTCATCTCTAAATTCTAAAGAAATTAAAAAACATAACTTTAAAAAACAAAATATATAAAAGGGAATCATAATAATGTAGGGAAAAAAAAAGTATCTATTTATTTATTTATTAATGATTATTTTGTTTATAATTTAGGGATTTTGAATGGTGGGGAAAAGTGGTTTAGAATAATAAAAGCATTGTCTTACATGGCGTGCGCTCAGTTGGATTAGAACAAAGCAGCCAACTTGTTTGTCAGTTTTTTAAATTTTTAATTTAATTAATCCACATCCAGATACAAAGAGAGAGGACACTGTCCGTACAGTTTTTAGAATTCTATGTCATTTCTTCCCAAAATACCCTTCTACTTTTTTTATTTATTTATTTTTTAATATGGGAATCTTGTGAAGATTCTTGAAAGTATATATTTATTTCATTGGATTTGTCTAAATAAAAATACTCGATTTACTCGAATGATTTTACACGCATTTGCATATGTAACATAAAATCAATGAATCAACCATAAACTATAATCAGTGAATTATTCAAAATGCCATATAGTTTAGGGATATGTTTTTTTTTTTTTTTTTTTTTAACTAAACCTGAACTTCATTTCAAATAATCAAATTACAGTTGTTTTGTGCATCATTATCCAACTCCATTAACCATGACGGATAATCAGACATCCATAACATGGATCTAGTGTGGTGTAATGCATCTTTTGCTAGAGCATATGCTCTTCAATTTCTATTCCTAGAAATATGAGTGAAAGAGATACAAGAAAAATCCTGGCACATATTTTGAATAGTCACAACCCAATGTTCCACTTCCAAAAGCATATCTGTCTCTCTCTTAATCATCCTGATTGCAGTAAGTGAATCTGAGAAAACCTGACATACTTTAATTTGCATTCTATGAGCCAACCTTATCCCATGTAACATGGCTTGGACTTCTGCAGTCAAAGGGCTTAATGCTGCAAACTCTACCATTTCCATAGCACTATAGATGTTATTATTCTCGCCAACAACGACGACCCCATATCCTGCCCCAGCACTACTAGGAGAAACCGTTGCATCAGTGAAAACTGTAAAGCCCCCATCCTCCTGATTCAAAGGAGCCTCTGTATGCTTGTCCATGATGCCATCTATAATTCGTCTTTGAGTTGTCTCTTTCCAGTATTGAATAATCCATTCGCATTGCTGATACCACTCAACGACTGGTCTTCCCTCCCGAAAAGCATTCCTGTTATTCCATATAGTCCAGAAGGCAATACAAGCCATTTCGAAATCATCTAGACTCAAATTGGCAGCTAAAAACATTATTCTATCAGGAAAATTATTCTGAACCATGATTTTATCATCAATCTGAGGGTAAATACTCCCACAAATGGCTTTTGCACGTTTACACCCACATAGAGCGTGATCAATCGTTTCAAATTTCTTCTGGCACAACGGGCAAATAGGCAGAATGTTAATCTTCCTTTTCCACAGGCAGTAATTAGTCGGTAAACAATCATGATATGCTTTCCATATGAACATTTTCACTTTTCCCGTAATCTTCAATCTCCATAGTAATTTCCACCAACCTTCCTGTGTATTTAAACTGGAAGTGCCACCACTCTCTTCTGTCTTCATAGCCAGTTTGTATCCACTTTTAACTGTATACTCTCCACTATTTGTATAATGCCAAATCCATTTATCTTTCACATTGACCGAATTGATGGGAATAACAAATATGATCTTGACTTCCTTGACGGAAACAAATTCACCTAGTTTGTCAATATCCCACCCTTTTGTCGGAGTAATGAAATCCGCTACCACCGAATCTTGATAATCATGCACGCGATCTTTGGAATTGGCTTAAAAGTGGATTCGGTAGGAATCCAAGGATCTTTGAAAAAATTGATGCATTCGCCCGTTCCAACCTGTTTACGCATACCCTGTAATAATAGACTACAAACCCAAACGCAGCTCCACCAAAAGAAAGAACAATTGGATTTGATAGGAGCTTTTAATAAGGAAGTGTCATGAGCATACCTGCCACAAACAATCCCCGAAACCAATAAACTTGGTTGAGAAAATAAACGCTACACCTGTTTTGCTAACAAAGCCTTATTAAAATTCCCAAAATCTCGAAAATGCAAACCTCCTACCTCTTTTGGCGCACATAAGAAATCTCATTTCTTCCAGTGAATTTTCCTTTTTGTCTATGTTGAACCCCACCAAAATCGGGCTATCATTTTGTTGATATCATCACAAAGAGTGGTAGGAAGCCTGAAACAACTCATAATGAACGTGGGTGTAGCTTGAGCTACACTCTTTATTAGAACCTCCTTCCCTCCCATTGAGAAAAATCGCCCCTTCCAACCCTGCAGCGTTTGCCAAACACGCTGTTTAACCCCTCGGAAGTCATCCCTTCGGTTTCGAGTGAATGACGATGGAACGCCCAAATACGTCCCCAATGAGTCAACAATTTGCATCCCCAAGATCCCTTTGAGAGTTGTGCGGTCCGTAGTACGAACATTGGGAGAGAAATACATTGCCAACTTTCCTAAATTGATGACCTGCCCAGAAGCTTCCTCATAAATTTTCATTTCGGCTTGTAAGGACGTAAGTTGGTCCATCGTAGCCCTACAGAAGACTAATCTATCATTTGCAAAAAAATAGATGTGATATCGCTGAACAAAACTTACCCGACTTAATACCAGTAAGACTTCCTTTCTAAACAACACCAGATAGAAGTGCCGACAAAGCGTCAGAGCAAAACAGAAATAGATATGGTGAAAGAGAGTCACCCTGGCGTAAACCTCTATTCGTGAAAATAACACCAATAGGGTTATTATTGATTAGGATTGAAAATTTTGCAGTTGTGACACAATCCATAATCAAAGATACCCATTTTGGATGGAACCCAATTTTAACCATAAGCTTTTCCAGAAATTGACATTCTACTCTATCGTATGCTTTGCTCATATCCAACTTGAGAGCCGCCCAACCCTTTTTTCCTGTATGCCTAGATTTGAGAGTGTGAAGACATTCATGACCAATAATGATATTATCAAATATCGACCTCCCAGGAACAAACGCCGATTGATTTTCAGAGATTATATCCTGAAGGATCCACTTCATTCTGTTGACTATAACCTTGGCGACAATCTTGTAGCCACATTGCATAGACTAATAGGGCGATAGTCAGAGACACATTTCAGCTGTTTGACTTTGGGAATAAGTTTAGGGATATGATTGATTAAGTTAAAAGTTTGAAGATGTGATTGTAATAATTTCAAGGGTTTTAAGGAGTTGTTTTTGTAATTTATATAGAGAAAATTTTAATAGTTTTAAATTAAATAATTTAATATTCTATTTCAATTTGATTTGACTTCATAATGTTCATGTTTTGTTTTATATATCAATCCAATCTAGATTTTAACAAAAAAAAAACTGAGTGTTAATTACTTGATATTTAAATAGACATATGAATTTGTTTTATTGAACTAAAATACGTAGTTTAATGAAATAAAACAATTGATAAGAGATAAATTTGTACGACAACCGACTGACATAATTGTTATGGGTAATTCTGACCACTTCGGAATTTAAAGAGTAGACATAGGCAACTGTTAGTGCGACACACGTGTAAGAATCAACTAACCACACAAATTACTCTTCTTTTGCACTTTCCCAGCAATCATGCAAATTCCCAATTTTGCTCTAATCAAAATTATAGAGATACAAGTTCAATCCCTCACTGATTTCTCTAAAAAATGACTCTCTGTTTTGATTGCTATGGTACAGGGTATATATATGTTCAGGTAGGTAGTTGAATGACCGTTGGACTTGGAAGCTTGATGGTTTGCAACCGTTTTCCAGGTATTCTTCTAACATTCTCCACCTTTGCAATCGATCAAGTTCTGAGCAACCTTACTCCTCCTTTTTTGATTTAGTTTTCAATCACCCATTTTCTGGTAGGTGAAAACCTACTAATTCCAGACAATGCTAAAATTTGATTTGAGGAAGGGGTTTCGTCAATAAATCAGCAGTGTTGCCAGAGGTATGAATTTTTAAAACTTCAACTTCTCCCTTTTCTATCTCCTCCCACACAAAATGAAACTTGATGTCTATGTGCTTTGTTCGATTATTGAACTGAGGATGTTTAGTTAGGAATATGGTACTTTGGTTGTCACAGTATATGCGCACTGTTGTTTGTTTTATTCCAAAGTCGTTCAACAATCCTTTAAGCCATATTCCCTTTTTAATTGCCTCTGAAAATGCTATGAATTCGGTTTCAGTAGTTGACAGGGCTACTACTGACTGCAATGTAGCTTTCCAACTTAATAGGTTCTGACCGAGAAGGAAGAAATAGCCTGATAGAGACCTCATTCGATCTAAGTCCCCTGCAAAATCTGAGTCTACATAGTCGTAGATCTCATTTTCAGTTTGGTCATTCTTCTTATAGTGTAGAGTAGCATTAGATTTCCCTTTCAAGTACCTAAGTATCCACTTCACGGCTTCCCAGTGTCTCTTTCCAGGAATAGTGTTAGCAAGTATAACTAGCTATTTTTCTCTGATTAATTAAGCTAGTTTTTTACAATTATTTGCCCAAATTTATGCATTTTTATGTTTTATTTGTAGGAAGTATGTGTTTGAAGCTTAATTCAGCAATTGGAGTCAAATGGAGTCTTCAATCTAAAAAAAAAAAAAAAAAATAGCGTCGCGACGCTATCGAAAAATTTTCCAAAAACGCGATATCGCGACAGCGTTGCGACGCTGTCGCCAGATTTTCTATAAATTCATCTTTTCATGCTATGGCCAAGGGGAGTCCAATTGGTGAGATTTTAGCCCTAATTTCGACTAGAGACGTTTTGTGGGAGCTAAAGGCAAGGCCAAGGAGCGGGAATCAAGCAAGAAGACGTGGAGATCGTGACGGGGACGTGCTGTGTCGGTGGATTCGAGTTTTCCTTTCTCTTTCCCTTAACTCTTGTAGTTTTTATGGCTTTTCTTTCAATTAGTGTTTGTAGTTTAAAGACTATGCATTTCTAGTTGTTTGTCTTAGGGTTTGATGTAATTGTTTAAGTTGTTGGATTGATTTTAGGTATGAATGTGTTTTTATTTTATTCATGCAATTTTGTTTAATGCTTTCAATTACTTGATCACTAATTGAATGATTTAAGTGTTGAATCTAACTCGGGAGGGAGGATTTGGCCTAAGACTTACTTTGTTTAATTGCATGACTAGAGTAGAAATTCTAAGTTTGTGACGGGATTTGGAATATCTTTAGGAGCGTAACAAGGATCGAACCGAATAATGTCTTGCATGTTAATGAACTTAGATAGGGATATCAAGTTAGTTTATATGCATGAGAATGAATTATACTCGGGAGAGGTAATCGTGATAAAAGTTTCCTTGGCTTGTATTCATTCCTATTAATCAATCCTCAATCTTAATCAATGAAATCAATTCCCTAAGAGTCTATCCATTTGAGTCTCCACTTTTATTTTTATGCTTTTAGTCTTTACTTTTACCTTTATCATTGAGCTTTGCTCCCTAAATAAAATTGGACAAAAGTATTCATGGTACTTAATTTGCTAGAAAACCAATCCAGAGGACGACACTCGTTTAATCACGAAAACACTATATTATTACTTGACCCGTACACTTGCGGTATGCAAATTGCACATCAATTAGACATATAGCGGCTCACAAGACTTGTAGCATATGATAGGTCAGGTCTTGTGGATACCATAAGGTACATCAGACTTCCCACGGCTTGGGAGTAGGGTATTCTTGACATGTATTCTTTGTGCTCCAAATCATCTTCCTTTGGAGAGTTCGTTGCTGACAGCTTGAAGTGGTGTGCTAAAGGGGTTGAAACTTGCTTTGCTTCTGATAGGTTAAACCTCTTTAGCACCTTACCACAGTAGCTTGTCTGATTAATGAGAAGTAATGAGTCATTTCTGCTTCTCACTATTTCAACTCCAAGTATTTTCTTTGACTCTCCCAAATCCTTCATGTCAAACTCTCATTTTAGAAGAGCTTTGACTTTGCACATGTCTCCTTTATCTTTTCCAGCCAGCAACATGTCGTCTACATACAAGAGGAGGAAGACATTATTCGTGAAGGATTTAGTATTGACATACACACAGCTATCAAAAGAACTTTTCTGGAACCCCAACTTGAAAATGGTCTCATCAAATCTTTGATACCAGCATCTTGGGGATTGTTTAAGCCCATAGATGGATTTGTTAAAAAAACAAACCAAGTTCTCTTGTCCTTTCTTCATGTACCCCTGTGGCTGTTTCATATAAATGCTTTCTGACAAATAGTCATGTAGGAATGCAGTTTTTACATCTAACTGGTCAAGTTCTAGATCTTCTTGTACCACAATTGAAAGCAAGATTCTTATGGAAGTCATTTTGACCACTGGCGAGAATATCTCTGTATAATCCAAACCTTCCCTTTGTGTGTAGCCTTTGGCTACTAACCGAGCCTTGAACCTTGGTTTAAGAACCCCTGTAATTCCTTCTTTGATTTTGTAGATCCATTTGGAGGCAATTGATTTGTAATCTTTAGGTAGAGGCTTTAGAGTCCAAGTATCATTTTCCTCTAAGGATCTCATCTCTTCATTCATAGCTTCAATCCATTGCCTTCCATTTGGACCATTCACGACTTCTTCAAAACTCTTTGGCTCTTCACTACTTATTGAATCTGCTACATTCAATGCCAGGGATATACAGTCAGCTTCATTAAATCTGGCTGGTGGGACTATTTGTCTCCTCTGTCTATCACGTGCCAGGGAATAGTTTTGAAGGTCTTGAGCTTCTTGAGATGTTTCAACCATTTCTTCTTCCTTAAGAGCTCCACCTTCCTCATGTGAAGTTTTCGGTTCTAGATCAGTGTGTGATGGGGGTGGATTATGCTCCACCTCAATCTGAGTTTCCCTTTCTATTGGCACTGTTTCATCTGGTTGCTTGTGGAGCATATACATTTCTAACTCTCTAAACACCACATCACGACTGTTTATGCACCTTTTTTCAATAGGATGCCATAGTCTATATTCCTTCACTCCTTCTGTAAAGCCTAGGAACATACATTTTATGGCCCTAGCTTTCAATTTCCCTTGGTTCTGATGAACAAAGCCTACACACCCGAACACTTTGAGGTGTTGCAGCTTTGGGGGCTTGCTTGACCATTTTTCTTCAGGGGTCAGGAAGTTCAGTGAAGTGTGTGGGCATCTGTTTAGAGTGTGAACTATGTATGATGCAGCTTCAACCCAATATTTCTCTGGCAACATAGCATCTGTTAACTGGCAGCGCACTCTCTCCATGATTGTTCTGTTGAGTCTCTCAACCACTCCATTTTGCTGTGGAGTGTACCTTACTGTTCTGTGTCTAAGTATTCCATGAGTCTTACAAAAAACATTGAACTCTTCATTGCAGAATTCTAAGTCGTTGTCTGTTCTTAAGCACTTTATAGATTTACTAGTCTGTTTCTCAACTAAAACCTTCCATTCTTTGAATTTATCAAACACCTGATCTTTAGATTTTAGAAAGAAAATCCAACTCTTCCTTGAGTAGTCATCTATAAAGGTTAAGAAATACCTCGAGTTCCTTAGAGAATTCGTAGAAGCTTGCCCCCATAGATCTGAATGCACGTATTCCAGAATTCCCTTTGATGTTTGTTGAGATTTAGAGAAACTCTGCCTTTTTGACTTGCCAACAACATATTGGTCGCAGAAGGTCAGATCATTTCATGTCCCATTTGGAAGAATCCTCTGTCTGGCTAGTTCTTGTAGTCCCTTAGAGCTGATATGTGAAAGCAGTTTGTGCCATAAATCACTTTCAGTCGGTCCATCTGAGGAAACTACAAGTGCTGATTCAATCATTTGTACATCTTCAACAACGTACAGGCCATTTATTTTAATTCCAGTCAATATAACTCGAGAATCCTTTCTGATTTCAATAGTACCACTACTGCCACCATAAGTACACCCAATTGAGTCCAACATGCCTAATGAAATCAAGTTCCTCTTGAGGTGAGGCACATGTCGAACATTCCTTAGCAGAATAACTGAGCCATCTTTCAATTTCAAGGAAACTGATCCAATCCCTACTACACGACAGGTATGGTTGTTTCCCATGTACAATATTCCACCATCCCACTCCTTATAAGTACTGAACCAGCCCTTGGATGGGGTCATGTGGAATGAGCACCCAGAGTCTATCACCCAGTCATGTTTTTCTGCTGTTTCATGTTGCCCACTGCTTTCATTTGAGGTTGCCAATGCGTCTGAGTAGGTGATGGAATTTTCTCCTACTGCAGCCTCTGATTGCTTGTTCTTCTTTGACTTATGATATTGATTTTTCCTTTTCAAGGAGTAACATTCTCTTTTAATATGTCCCTCCTTGTGGCAGTAGTTGCATTTCACTTTAGGCTTAGATTTTTCTTTGGTTTGGCTTATGGATTCTTTGTTTCTGCCTTTCCCTTTTACAAAGAGCCCTTCTGAAGACTCTTTCTTGATTGACAGTAGTTCAAGTTCATTTGTTCGAATAGCAGAAATTATTCCATCCGTAGTAATTGAACCCCTGCCGTATTTCAACACATTCTTTACTTCTTTATAAGCTTCTGGAAGCGAGTTCAACAGAACAAAGGCTTCGTTTTCGTCTGCAATCTTTTCTCCAAGATTTTTAAACTCTGATGTCATCTTCTTGAACTCATCAAGGTTTTCAGATAGAGACTTTCCTGAATCCATTTTGAAAGTGAAAAACTTTTCTCTCAGGTACATCTTGTTATGTGCATTTTTGGTCTCATAAAGCTTGTTCAACTTTGCCCAAATCTTCAATGGAGTATCCTCATCTATAACTTGTCTCAAGACACTGTTACTGAGGTTCACTATGATAGTCCCATACGCAGTCATGTTCATAGTTTCTTTGTCTTCGGCTGAAACAGATGCTGGAATTTTATCAGGTTCTGAAACAGATGTTGACCAAGTATTGCCTTGATCTTGGCCTTCCATAAGTCGAGATCTCCCTTTCCATCAAATTTTTCTATATCGAATCTTGCTAGTGCCATCGATTGCTTCAAGATCTGATTTCTTGATTGATCTTTCCAGGCTCTGATACCACTGTTAGTGCGACACACGTGTAAGAATCAACTAACCACGCGAATTACTCTTCTTTTGCACTTTCCCAACAATCATGCAAATTCCCAATTTTGATCAAGCAAGAAGAAACTTCTTAGATGAATGAAGAAACGATGATGGCGATCTCACACAACACTCAAGCTCTCAAATGACAAGAAGAAGATAGTAGAAGAATTGCACACGCATGTAAGTGGTTCGGCAACTAGGCCTACATCCACTGTAAAGGAGGTAAGTATTTTGCTCTAATCAGAATTACAGAGATACAAGTTCAATGCCTCACTGATTTCTCTAAAAAATGACTCTCTATTTTGATTGCTATGGTGCAGGGTATATATATGTTCAGGTAGGTAGTTGAATGACCGTTGGACTTGGAAGCTTGATGGTTTGCAACCGTTTTCCAGGTATTCTTCTAACAACAACACAACACGAGCCCGAAGACAAGATAAAAAAAAGGGACACTAGAAGAGAAATAGGCCAAAGGATCGGCCCAAGGCCGGAGGGATCGAGCCTTGGCCCAACCCCCAGCTCAGCCTCGACCTTAAGGCCGAGTCCTTCTGCCTCCGTTTGGTCTCTGGTGCCCCTGGACGCCCCGTTTCCACCTGGTTCAGCCTGAATCGTCTCCGAAAGCCTAGAAACCTTAAGGCAAGAAAATGTATTTAAACCGGATCCCAAAACGATTCCCTGAATTCTACTTCTTCTCTTGTTCGCTTGCTCTCTTCCTTCAGCTTTCTGACTTAAGCATTGGAAGTGGTGTGGCAAGCACCACACCGATGTACAGGTTTCTTCTGTCTTGCAGACCATGTCTTCCCCCTCTTCAAACAAATTTACTGCTGGTGTCACGTGAAAATCAAGTGAGCTCTACCTATCCAAATTTTGGCAACAACAATAATAACTTGTACTAATGATCAAGAGGTATATGGTTCGATTCTCTCGTCTCACATGGTCAAAAAATAAATAAATAAATAAATAAATTTGTAGAAAAGTAATTAAAACTCATGAATATCAAGAAAATTCGTTATTTTGTATTATTTTTAGATGCTCCAATATCAAGAGTGCCTAGTGGGACATGTTGGATATTATCATATTTTTAACGCAATAATCAAGATGTCCATTTTTCAAAACTTCTTTCATAAAGTTTTTGTTTTCAAAATCCGTACTTATTTACCAATATTTTTATGAAAAAATTGAATGAACAAGTAGTCCATTGAAATCTCAAACTAAACTAATAAATCAATCAAAATCCGGAACTCGAATCCATTAATATCCTAAACTAATAATTATCAACTAAAACTTTAGTTAAAGTTTAGTGTTAATTGAAATGTATTATTTCTTTTCTTGATGTTTGAAGTTCAAATCTTCATATCCCATTTGTTGTACTAAAAAAAATAATAAAATTCTAAACTAGGCGATTATCAATTAAAATATTAAATTTGTATGATGTTATATCCTTCAAAATTTATGGAGTTTAACTCTTGGGGTGACTCCATGAATAGTTGAACCGGACAAAACTTTGTTGGTGAGGACAAAGCCATCACCGCACATCGTAGTCAAATAAGTAATAGTTATCAAACAAGACCATAATTATTAATATTTTTTTTATATCATAATAAAAATTCCCAAAGTAAATAAAAACAATTTTCTATATTTTGATTAAAATTTCTTTGGGAGAGCTTACAAATTAAGCAAAGAAAATATAGGTGTTGATGGTCGATTTTGGCCAGAGGATCTCACCTGACCCTCACGTGCCACCAACGGTAAATTTGTAGATGAGGGGGGAAGACGTAGCCTGCATGACAGTAAACCTGCACACCGGTGTGGTGCTCGCCTCACCGGCTCCGATGCTTAAGTCAGCAAACAGAACGGTAGGGAGTGGAAAAGTAAGAGCAAGAGAAGAGAGTAGAAAATATAGAATAGAGTTTAGGGATAGAATTCGGGTCCCCTCTTCAGTGGCGAAGAGGGGTATAAATACCTGCTCATCCTCCTAGGGTTTTTAGGGATTCCGAGGCGTTTTAGGTCAAACCAGGCGAAACCGAGGCCGAGCAGGGGGTCGGGCCAGAAACCCGATCCCTTCGGTCTTGGCCCGTCCCATTTGCCGGTTTTGCCTCCTTGGTCCATCTTTCAGCCCGATTTCTCCCCGGTTGTCCTCGTCAGCTCCTTGTATATCGGGGTGGTCCAAAATTGCCTATAACAATAGGTAAAAAAAAATAATATTAATAAGCTTATTTAAAAATATATATATATATATATATATATATATATATAGTTTCTTTAAAATATTTAATTTATTCCAAGTATTAAATTATTAAGATTGTGTTGGTAATTGGAAATATAAAATAAAATCTTAGAAAATGATGAAAAAAGAGTCCCTATTTGTATTATGCGGAATGTTCGAGTAGTCTATGATTATTTTCTTTACCAGATGAAAAAATATATGAAGTTTAGAAAGCAGCCACAAAACAAATTTTAGATTTTTATTTTATATAGATTTTGTATAAATTTTTTTGAAAGTACAATATTTGTTTGAAGAAAATTTTATTACTATTATTATTTTAATAAATTTGATAAAAGAATAAAATAAAAAACGTGAAGAATACTCAGTCAATTAACAATTAACCTGTCGCTATAGGAATAAAGATAAAAATAAAAAAAAGGATTTGTGTTATCCAATTTGGTATATTTAGGGGACTTGGTGCGCCGGAATTTGATTGAAATTGAATGGAATGGAATGTGATTCCCATGAGAATATTTTGTTGGAATCATGATTCCGATGCATGTGTTTGGTGCATTGGATTTGAGTTGGAATTAACAGGAGAGAAATAGTGGGACCCACCAAAATGTGGTTAAAATAGAAAAAGAAATGGTGGGTCCCACCAAAATTATTAAGAAAAATGAAGAGATAAATAATGGGACTCACCAAGATGTGGGAATGGGTTGGAATCCCAATCCAACCATTTGATTCCAAACCCATCTCATTCCAGGCCTTTTCCAATCCAATACAATCCAATCCAAACCAAGGGGCCAAACAACCCCTCAAGGTGTTCTTTTTCCCTATGGGGTCAAAAAATGGGTGCTTATCCTTGAAAATTTTAGATTAAATTATAATGTCAGTCCCGAGAACTTTTAAATTTATATTTGAGAAGTCTCTAAATTTTTATATATATTTAATAGGTTGATCAACTTTAAATTTTAAGTTTAATAGATGCATAAACTAAAAGAGTGTTTTTGTAGATCTTTAAAGGCCCGTTTGATAACCATTTCGTTTTCTGTTTTCTGTTTTTGTTTTTCATTTTTAAAAAACAGAGGTGTTTGATAACAATTTCTGTTTTCTGTTTTCTGTTTTTTTTAAAACGTTTTTGAAATTATAAGTAAATTTCAAAAACCAAAAAAAGTAGTTTTTAAAAACAGATTTCTGTTTTTCAAAAATTCATTTTTCTTCTAATGCTTACTTTTCTCATCTTTTACCTCTCTCTCCAACAAATTTCTTTCTTTTTTCTCTCTCTAAAATTTTCTCTCAAAACTTTTTTTTTCTCTATAACTTGTCTATGTCTAAAAACTTGTCAATACCTTTTCTCTCCTCAATAAACATGTTCTAATTTTTCTTTTGAAAAAAAAAAGTCACCAAAATTTTTACAACTTTTCTTTATTTTTCTAATTTATCATTAGTTCTTTAGCATATCTTTTACTCTTTAACTTTACTATCTCTCTAATTTTTATTTTTTTAATCTAAAACTTATCGCTTTTACTCTAACTTGTTTTCTATTTTTTCTCTAACTAATATCTTTTCTCGAGTCTAACTAATATTCTTTCTCTAAACATTTTCTTTCATCTCTCTAAATTTTCTATGTTTAACTTTTCTCTCTGTCTTTTCAAAAAAAAAAAAAATTCTCTTGAGAACATTTATATTTGTGTCTCTAAATTTTTGTTTCAACGTCTTTACACATTTTTCTCTCTCTAAAATATCTTTTCATCTTTCTAATTTTTAAAAAACTGAAAACCAAAAACAGTTATCAAACAAGGTTGGTTTTCTGTTTTTTAAAAACAGAAAACAAAAAATAGTTATCAAACATATGTGCTTTTTGTTTTTAAAAAACAGGAAACCAAAAACCAAAAACCAAAAACAAAAAAACCAAAAACCAAAAACTGAAATGGTTATCAAGCAGGTCCTAAATTTTCAATTTTGTGTTCAATGAGTTTTTGAACATTGACCTCCTCTACATTTTTTTAAAAACAAAATTCAAAGATTTATTAGATACAAAATTGAAAGTTTAACTTTAATTTTATGTCTAATAGATTTGATCATTTTAAAACATGCCAAATATGGTAGGGTCTTGTTATTATGAGATTTTTGTACGGATGACACTCTAAAATAGACGAAAATGATAAATGTCGCACCTTTTCAAAACAAGGATATATATGCATTTTTGCTTGGGTCAACATCCTAGTAAAATTACTCTCTAGACCTTGTGGTTATCAGTACAACTTTATGGCAGTTGAGCTAAGCTCTTGTTGGCTCCAACCTCTCACTCTTAAATGCCTTAAATACTCGTTTTCATATAGAGAGTAAAATGACAATTTTGTTAGGATGATGACGTAAGCAAAAGGTATAACATTTTTTATTTTGGCCTCTCAAAATGGGTCATCCACGCAATTATTGCCTCTTATATATTAGACACAAAATTGAAAGTTTAAGAATTTGTAAGCACTTTTAAAATTCATAGACTTATTACATACAAAATTGAAATTTCAGAAATTTATCACTTTTAACGTCCAAAATCCTATCAAACACAAACTTTAAAGTTTTAATTTAACCAATTTTTTCTTTTTTAAATTTAAACCACACTTGATAATGATTTCTTTTTTATTTTTTATTTTTAAAAATTGTGATTTTTACTAAAAAATTCTTTAGTATACTTATCATATTTCTTAACAAATTCATTTGTATTCTAAGATACATTTCAAAAAATAACAACAAAATTTTAAAACTATTTTTTTTCTTTCAAAATTTTAGAAATTCTCATCACTAATTTGACAACTTGGTAATAAAAATTTTCAAATCATGGAGACCAACTTGAAAGGTGGATATCAAAAAAATAATTTACCCAACACATACACCAAAAAAAAAAAAAAAAAGATTTTGGATTTATGAATGTTTTGTTTGCAATAGTTAAATGGTTATAATTACTTTAAAAAGTATTGTACTCATAGTCTCGTATAAAATAATTTTTAGAATTTACAATGATTTTATTTCCCTTCTTGTAGAGAATAATTATTATATTCCATTGATAATTCATCCACCATATCACTTATTAATACTAAGAAATTATGAGATAAATAAGAAACCAATTCAACATTAAAGTATATAATATCAAATTAAATTGAAATTAAGCATACTATCAAACTAAAATAAACAAATTTTTTTTAAAAAAAACTAAAATAAATAAAAATTAAATGAATATATGTTTTCAAAGATATGTAGTGATTAAGTTCGTATCGTATATCGCACAAATCGGATACTAAAACAAATTAAATTGAAATTAAGTATACTATCAAACTAGGAAAATTAACTCTAGAGAATAGGCACATCAACTATACACAAATGGATTAAGCTAAAATGTAACACTATCATATATAGTAAACATTAACTTTAGAAAGTCAAGTCTTTTCCAAAAATAAAGATTGAAAAAAAAAAACTTTAGTCTTTAGAGAGTCTAGAGAAATTGAGAGGGAAAAAGAAAATTAGGAGGACCTGAATTGGTGAGATAATGTGTATAAAATTTTGGGATGGGAAGAGGACCTAAGAATTAGAATGAGAATTTTATTTTAAAATTTAAAATAAATAATAAATTCTAATATTTATATTAACATGCTAAACCAAACCTAGTTAATTGAATAAGAAATGTTGATGGTCAAATTTGGTTGGGAGGAACTCACCTGACCTTCCCGTGCCACCAACGGTAAATTTATTTGATAGGGGAAGACGTGACCTGTAAGACAATAAACATGCACACCGGTGTGGTGCTTGCCACACCGTCTCCGATGCTTAAGTCAGAAAACGGAAGGAGGAGAGCAAGAGAGCAAGAGAAAAGAGTAGAGAATAGAGTTCGGGATCCCATCTTCAGTGATGAAGAGGGGTTTAAATACCTGCTCATGCTCTTAGAGTTTGTAGGAATTTGGAGGCGTTTTGGGCTGAACCAGGTGGAACCGGGGCGACTAGGGGCAGCAGGGACCGAACGGAGGCGGACGGACTTGGGCCACGCAAGTGGCCCGAGTGGTCGGCCTCGGCCTCGGGCCGAGGCTGACCATATGGGTCGGGCTAAGGCCCGGTCCCTTTGGCCTTGGCCCGTTTTTGCCTCCGAGGTCCATCTTTCGGTCCTATTTCTAGGCTCGTGTTGGGTTGTCCTCATCAGCTCCTTGTACATCGGGGTGGTCCAAAATTACCTATAACAAGAAACATATTACTTTCTCTGAGATTAAAAATCAGAACTCTCATTTCTACATTTTTTTTTTTGTTGCTTTTAGAGTATAAAATTTCCATTGACATTTCTAAATTTAAATGTTCGTGGGTTTGACACCAACATATAAAAAGTGAATAAAAATTTCCATTATATCGTAGAAGAAACAATCAAACATACAAAAGCAGTAAGAAAATGTCACTAATGTGAATATAATATTAATAAACGAGCAGATTAATTTATTTAAAAATAGTAAACCTAAGCATTGCTAAACTAGTTGAGGCGCATGTCTCCTCGACCAAGAAGTCATAGATTTTGTTATAGTTAATTTTGGACCACTCCGATGTACAAGGAGCTGACGAGGACAACCGAGCAGAAAAAGAGTTGAGGGATGGACCCAAGAGGCAAAACCGACAAGCGGGACGGGCCAAGACCGAAGGGGTCAGTTTTTGGCCCGACCCCCTGCTCGGCCTCGACCGAACTTGTCCGGCTCCGCTTGGACCCCACCGCCTCTGGCCGCCCCGGTTTAGCCTGATTTGTCCCGAAGCGCCTTCGAATCCCTAAAAGCCCTAGGAGCATGAGCAAGTATTTATATCCCTCTTCGCCACTGAAGAAGGGGACCCGAACTTGATTCTCGACTCTCTCCCCTACTCTCTAGCTCTCCCTTCCGTTTTCTGACTTAAGCATCAGAGGCGGTGTGGCTAGCACCACACCGGTGTGCAGATTTACTCTTTTGCAGGCCACGTCTTCCCCCCTCATCTACAAATTTACCGTTGGTGGCAAATGAAGGTCAGGTGAGTTCCTCTGACCAAAATTGACCATCAACAGATTTGATCTCCATCTTCATATATTGTTGAACTAAAACAAACTTATTTAAAAAGTGTAAAATGTTTATTTATTATTTAATTATCTTTTATAGATTATCTTTTTGTTTTTATGATTATTTTTTTAAAAAAATTTCGACATCTTTTCAATATTTCCATAAAATTAAGATCTTGATATTTCTATCAACTTCAACATTTTAAAAATAACTAGTTAGACTAAAAACAAAGTTATTAATTAAAACCATAAACTTTCATAAATGAATGAATTTAGACACTTCATTAAAATTCTGTTTTAATTAAAATCATTCGTGCATAATTTTCACATATGTATAAGACTATGTGTAGGGATTAACATAATATTAAGAAGAAATATTGAAATCATATGGATATATAGTGAAGCGGCTTTTCACTAATATGAGCGATTTTCTTCCTCTATTTTTCTATACATATTTAAAAAAAGATTACATGATAATTTTTCTTACAACTTTGTTAGAATTTTAAGAGAAGAATAATTTTATTTAGGATAACTTTAATTTGAGTCGATTTCAAATGGAGTCATGTGTAAATAGTTATAAATCATTATGAAAGGATCTAAACTCATACAAATATTAATTTGATATTTTAATTAACACAACCAAAGTTGGAGAGATATAAATGGAATCTTTTTCCATTTCATGATTACTAAAATTTGAAAGTCATTACCAATTGTTCATATTTCAATTTAAAATTTTGGTTTAATAATATTCCAACTTGATTGTTCCGATCATTCATGTTTGCCATCGTGCTTCTGCAAAAGTTGCATGTGCCAAACTTCATTATCGATTTTTGATCTTACAACCCATAGTGCACCACAACCCTAATTTTCCATGGAAAGTTATTATATATCGGATATTCCGAGTTTCAAAATCTTCCTTTCAATCACTATATACTAAACTCTTTAAAAAAAATATATGTGAAATGAGAGTGATTCATATCAACTTTCAAAATGGTCACCAATCCGAACAATTCTTCTCGTTTAGGAACCCTCATTTTCAGATCTATTCAAATTCAACGACAAATGTCCTAAAAAAAGTTAATTATACAATAACAACTCATATCTCTTTTGAAGGTTGTGTTTTTTTAAAAAAACTAATTGCTTTTCTTTAAATATATTTCAATTGACAACTTTTTCTCTTTCTATTTTTTTTTATAATATAACTTCATAAATATAGAATGAAACTTGAACCGAAGATATTTTACAGAGAAGTAGAAATAGGTTATTTTTCTTATAAATTTATTAATTTATAAACAATTATTACATTATAGATGGGCATAGCGTTATATTTGACATTTTGATAAGTTATCAAATTACAAATCTTCACGCAGAAAATTGTCATTCTTTTGAGGGATTTGTCTTAGAATAGTACAACTTTATTAGTTAAAAAAAAAAAAAATACAACTTTATGAATATTATGACTATATATTGTGTAATTATTTTCTTATAAAATTGTTTTTTAAAAAGAAAAATTAGTGATCAAGAAAATTTTCAAATATTTTAAAAATGAGTGGTGTAAATTGAATCCTTACAATACGGCACGTGACCTTCCATCTCGTGAAGCTAGTTTTTGCCAACTCATTTGTTTTAAAATTTAGGGAAAATTTCATTTTTAACCCTAAACTTTGGGGTTGTATCAATTTTAACCCTAAACTTTCAATTTCATCAAATTGAACCCTAAACTTAACAAGTTGTATCAATTTTAATCCTGAACTTTCAATTTCATTAAATTGAACCTCAAACTTATCAAATCGTATCGATTTTAACCCTAAACTTGCATAAGTGTTACAATGTATACCTTTGGTTAATTTTTTTTTAACCATCGTACGTAATTGATTATTTTTTTTTCTTAATTCACATTGCGTCTGAATTGGTTTCTTATTAAATAAAATATTGAAGAAACTTTATTTTAAAATAATTTTTCTCGTTATTGAGGATTTTATGAGGGTTTTTTTTGCTGCTATTTAAGATTACGAAAAGACAGAAATTTTGGAGGTTTTTTATTTTCAAATATTCGCTGGTTTTTTCTTGTTGCTGAGAACTTTGTGAGATTTTTTTTTCTTTATTTTAATATTTTTTTTCTTGCTAATTAGAAGAATGTACAAATCTAGGAAACGGAAATAAAGAAATTTTGAGTTTTTTATTTCTCATATTTGCTAGATTTTTCTTGTTTCCAATAACTCTGTGACTTTTTTATTTATTTTTCTTATAACAATGAGAAGAATTGTCTGAGATATTTGATTTCTTAAAGAGTTTTTCCAACAAATTTCTTACAAAACACTAACTCATATGCAACGTGAATTAAAAAAAATAAAAGGAAATTGTCGATTACATATTTTAATAGCAATTCAAATGAAAAGTTGACAAAAGGTATACATTGCAACATTTATGCAAGTTGGAGGTTCAAATTGATACAATTTGTTAAGTTTGGGGTTCAATTTGCTAAAATTGAAAGTTTAGGGTTAAAATTGCTACAACCTGCAAAGTTCAAGGGTCAAAATTGATTTTTTCCCTAAAATTTAAAATATATTTTCTCCAATATCAATATATCAACTTCAAATTTCATTTCTTTTTAGAAGGTGGAGAGACGAAGTATATTTTTCGTGATTCCAACCAAAATAAAAAGTTGCATAAAGGAAAAAAAATTAACATATTGAAGTAAACAATGATTTTTTTTTAAAATCTTTTGCAAAAAAAAAAAAAAAAAAAAAAAAAAAAAAAAAAAAAAAACTTAATTTTCTAGTTCATTGGTTGAGTAAATATTTTGATTATTGAGTTTAAGCAAACTCTATTTTATATTTAAATATTATTTTTCTTTTAATTATTTAGTTTTAGTTGTTCAACCTAAACAATAATTTATCTTATATAAACTGCACAAATAATTTTTTTAAATTAATTATTCAATAAAAATTTGATATGACATATTTTTTACTCAGTTGTTTTATAAATAAATATCTATACTTAGACAAATGTTTGAAGTCGTCGACATGAACCTAATTCATTGTTCAATATTACTTATTCCCTTGAGGTCGCAAGGTTCAAATATTTACTACATTTGTTGTACTAAAAGAAAATATAATAGTGGTCAAGTACGGATTAACCTCAAAGAATGTAGTAAATGTCTTGACCGCTCAATTACGTTTGACTTTATATTGATGTTGAAATACTTAGATATGTGAAAATACATCATATTTTTCAAGTGTGCATTTTTTATTATTATGTTAGGGATATTATTTTTCGTAGTGTTTAAATTTATTAGATTATTATTCTTATTTTTGAGAATATAGGGCCTAAATTTTTTTTATATTTTTGTTTTACGTTTTTATGTTGGGTTAGTTAGACTTTATGTTATAAGTTAAGTTGTTGAGGTGGTTAAAGAATATTAATTTTATATAAATAAATATTCCAACCCTATGTTTGGTAGAGTGAAATAACACGTGAATTCTTTCTAAGATATTGTATTTTCCTTTTCTTTCTTATATCGTAGTATATACTTTTTAATTTCTCAATATTATTTTTGTTTATTTATTTCAGGAGTATCAAAATATTCATATATATATGTGTATCAAAATATTCCAACCCTTCTTCTTTGCACTCTCTTATAACATGTCCCATTCTTCCACATCTGTAGCAGAAATCTGGTAATTTCTCGAAAGTAGTTAGGGTTCACGTTTCTTCCCCCATGGCACCTACTTTTAGTCGGGCTCCTCTTATTAGCGGTTTACTGATATCAACCTTAATTTTAACTCTCAATGATTCCCCCAGTGTTGGCCATCTTCGTCTGTCTCTACATTGTCAAAAATTCAAAGGGCGTTTCCAAGGGCGGTTGCATATTTCCTATAAAAGCAAACCGTAGGAAGTTTATGAAAATGAACCCAAAATTTTGGGTACTTAAATTCCAGGTTCGTGATTTGGATATTTCCTTTTGGTTCTTCAAATAACATAAAGGCTTTGTCAAAGCTCCATGGGCCTCCCTCGATCACTCTGATTTTATCTTTTTTATTCATGAACTGGCATATAAATACATTCTTCCCCATTTTCTTAATTTGGACGCTTCCTACTAATCCCCATATTTGGGCATGTTTGTCTAAAAAAGTTTCGTGTTGACCATTTCCTCCTTTGTAAGCTTAGTCTTCCTGAATTTTTAAAAACTTTTAATTTCATGCTTTAAAGTTCAAAGAGTTGGACACGAAGTAAAAAGTATATGCACTTATTAGAGTTCAAGGATCAAATAGACACATACCTTAAATTTTAAGGATTAAACTTGTATTTAACCTATGTTTTATAATTCATTGAATGCATATGAGAATACTTTTTTGCAACACTTCTTAAAATATAATTCAACGTTATGATTACAACATATAGACATTTGGTTAGTGATTCATTATTATTTTCACTTGATTTCATTTAAAATCAATTTAAAAGTATCTAAATAACATTATATTCTTCCCCTAAAATCGTACCAAAAATATAAAAAAATTATCACATAATTCCTCCTAATAAGTAAAGAAAATAGAGAAAATTAAAAGAAATGAAAATTTTCTCAATATTAATCAAAACCACTACTATCCACTTGATTATAACATTTTGTTCTAATATTGTATTAATTCCTAAATTTGAAGAAGTCTTACCCATGTAAGAATTATACGTTTTATATAATGATAAAATATTAGTTGTAAAAGAAGAACAACGATGTGATCCAAGCACAACCCAAATTAAGATCCAATCCAAAACTTCTCTGTACAATCATACACAAGCAAGCCCAACAAGAAGTAATCAAATCCAACCTCCTCAATTAGAGTTAATTAGCCAAATCCCAACACAATCAAAACAACAACATCACTGCTAATTGATAACATTCTGGAACTTTCCTTTTCTTCACATTTTGTGACAGAAAGCAACAATCTCGATCCACAAATCAAACCCCTAAAAATCAGTATCAATATGATTTATTGCTTGCCCTTGATTTGTAGTGATCTTTCCTTTTTATGTAAATTACCTTTCTCAGTCTCTACGTTCATGTATGTGAAGGAGAATGGAAGAAGTCTGAAATATTTTGAATTGAGATTTCATTTTCTGTGTAGTTTCCTCAAATCTGCTTTGGCTCAATATTCTTCCATTTCTTTATGGTATCAGAGCGTGAACGTAGATAAACACAAGATCTTGAGAAAAACAGAACCAACCACATGGCTAAGAGTGAAACCGTTCTCACAATTCAGGCGTTTCATCAGTGCTCGAGTTTAATCTCAATTAAGCTGAGTACAACCAACTACCTGCTATGGAAATCTCAAGTTCTACCGCTTGTTCGAAGTCTAGGTCTGGAACAACATCTGTTTAGTGACACTCCTCCAAAACCAGTAGTGAAGAAATCAGAAGGCAAGATGCTTGAACAACCAAGTGATACTTCATCAAATTCAGAAACCAAAGATGAAGAAGGGAGGGAAATTGATTGCTTACTGCACCAAACTTGGCTCAACAATGATGGCCTATTGACATCATGGCTACTAGGAATCATCACTGAGGAAGTTTTGGCTATGATAGAAGGATTGGAGACAGCCCATCAAGTCTGGAAATCCTTGGAAGAAACTCTCCTTGCTATCACAAAGGAGAATGAAATTCACATTAGTGAATCACTACACTGCTTAAAGAAAGGTAACATGTCTCTTGAAGATTACATAAAAATGTTTAAATTTCTTTGTGATAAATTGGCAGCCATGAAAAAGCCTATTGACGATCTAAGCAAAGTCTTCACCTTGGCGCGTGGATTGGGTCCCAAATATAAAGAATTCAGAACTGCAATGTTGTCCAAAGCCCCTTATCCAACTTTCAATCAATTCATCCTCGCTCTCAAATCACATGATCAAATGAATCAAATAGAAGAAGAAGATAGCAAGGTTACCCTTCCCGACATTAATCATGCTTTCTTTAGTCAAAGAGGAAGAGGAAGAGGGAGAAACAGAGTTTTTAGCTCACGGGGCAGAGGTTTCCAGCCAAGTAGAAGTTCAACACCTCACTATGACCAAACTGAAAACCGAAATAATCCAGCTGCACAACAATACCAATCTGCAGTCAAATACAATCAGCATACAAATTCAAGTTTTCCTGATACAAATCAGTATCGGTCTGATCTGCAGCAACAAAAATCAAGATTAAATTCAAATCAAGGTAATCTATTAGCTTGTCAAATATGTGGAAAGCCTAATCATACTGCCTTGAAGTGTTGGAACAGGTTCGATCATTCGTACCAGTGTGATGAAATACCTACTGCCTTAGCGGCTATGACATTAAACGAAGAACTTGATCCAACACTATATGCAGACTCGGGTGCAACTTCACACGTGATGCATGATACAGGTACAATTTCATATATGAATGCTTATAAAGGAAAAGATAAGTTATTTGTAGGAATTGGTGAAGGTCTTTCTATATCTCATATAGGTCAAGGAACTTTACAAACACAACACAACATGTTAAAACTAAAAGATGTCTTGATTGTTCCTAACATTAAAAAGAATTTACTCTCTGTTAGCAAGTTGACAAATGATAACGATTCTTTTATAACTTTTCATGCTAATGGCTTTGTTGTAAAGACCAAACAGGGGGAAACATTGGCAATGGGAACTAAGCGGAATGGTCTATATGCTTTGGAACAGAAGAAACTTCACCCCACTACCACAAATTTGGATGCTGTTTATTTTGCTACTACTAAAAATAAAGTGTCTATGTCTACTTGACACAAACGTTTAGGTCATTTGAATTATGAGTCTGTCAAGTACCTAAGTAATAGTGATTTTATTCATGTTTCAAATTGGAAGAAAGTTGAAAATGTTTGTGAAACTTGTCAAATGAGCAAAAGTTGTAGGCTACCGTTTCTCTTGAATGAAAAGTCCAGCATGTGTTGTTTTGATAAAATACATTGTGATTTATGGGGTCCTGCTCCTGTCATATCTTGTCAAGGTTTTAAGTACTATGCTAGTTTTATTGACGATCATTCTAGATTCACATGGATTTACCCCTTGAAAAGAAAATCTGAATTCTTGGAATGCTTCATCAAACTCCAAAAAATGGTTGAGACTCAATTTGAAAGAAAGATTAAAGTGCTTCAATCCGATGGAGGAGGTGAGTTTACTTCTCTAAAGTTCAAGTGTCTTTTAGAACAAAGTGGTATAGTTCATCAAATGTCATGTCCACACACACCGCAACAAAATGGAGTGGCTGAAAGAAAACATCGACACATAGTTGAGACTGGATTAGCTTTGATGTTTCAGTCAAACATTCCGCTCAAGTACTGGGTTGATGCCTTTCTCACAGCCACCTTTCTCATAAATAGAATGCCTACTAAACTACTTGAAATGCAATCACCCTTTGAAATGTTGTTCAAAAGGAAGCCAAACTACAATAGCTTAAAGGTCTTTGGGTGTAGATGTTACCCTTACCTAAGATATCAAGCTAAAAATAAGTTTGCTAAACGAACATATCCATGCGTGTTTATTGGATATAGCACTCTTCACAAGGGATATAGGTGTTTAGATTCTATCACTAATCGTGTTTATATATCAAGACATGTTATATTTGATGAAGAAAATATGCCATTTATAAAACATTCCACACACACCACACAGTATCCTATGCTAGATATTACAAGTTTTACAGATACAGAGTGGGAAAAATCAATGAACAAAAGGTTCCAAAATCAAGATCAAGATGATGGAGCACCTCCCATATCTATCATAGAAATTGACAAAGTTGAGAAACCAAATAAAATTCACTCAAGAGTGCTCCTCTAAGATAGCAGCACTGACAACAACAATGCACCAGTCACCACATTTTCACAAATCTCAAGCCAAAAGGAGATATCACCAACTGGTGTAACAACACAAAGTTCAGCCTCAGAACAAATAGATGGACCACGATGCAATTCAGTTGTAGATCAGAATGCTGAGCAAGAATCCTTTGAACAAGCACAAGCTCAACAAGAAACTTCAAAGGATGCATCAGACCACATGAATTCTCTTCAGCATAAGACTTCTCAACCCTTAACTCAATCTAAATTTGATGCATTACCTGATATTAGTGATTCTTTGTTTATTGACTTGCCATTTGAAAATGCTGCAGGTCATTTATCAACACCAATCATAGCCATTCAACATGAAAGATCACAAAGAGAACACAACAATGTTAAACCATCCCCTGATATCAATGAATCTCTAATTATTGATGAATCTTTTGATCATGTTACAGGTGCACCACCTTCCTCAAGAGCCACTGATCAAGAAAAACAACAACAAAATCCCACTGACATTGAACCACAGTCGGCACATCCTATGATGACTCGATTCAAGTTGAGACAACAAGCCGAACAGAAGGACAATCCACCCAAAACCTTCCTAGCTAGCACTTCTTCACTTGAACCAAAGACCTTTCGCACAACACTCAAAATTCCCGTGTGGAAAGAGGCAATGAAGGAAGAAATTCAAGCACTTTATGAAAACAAGACATGGGAACTCGTCCCTAAACCGCTCAACACAAACATAGTTGGATCTAAATGGATTTTTAAGACAAAACTCAAAGAGGATGGATCCATAAATAGATACAAGGCACGACTAGTGGCACAGGGCTACTCACAAGTGGAAGGCCTAGACTATAAAGAAACCTTCAGTCCTGTCGTTAAACCTACGACAATTCGGTTAGTACTTGCTCTTGCAGCCTCCTTCAATTGGCCTCTCAGGCAACTTGATGTAAAGAATGCCTTTTTACATGGATATCTCAAGGAGAAGGTCTATATGGCTCAACCACCAGGTTTTTCTCACCCTAACTATCCTGATCATGTTTGCTTGCTAAAACGATCTCTGTATGGTTTGAAACAGGCCCCTAGAGCTTGGTTTGATAAACTTTCAACCTTCCTCACTCACATAGGTTTTTTGTGTAGCACCTCAGATTCCTCATTTTTTATACTCAAGCAAAACAATACTCTAGTCCTTATGCTCATTTACGTGGATGACATAATTCTTACCAGTAATGATCAAACCTTCATTGCCAAACTTGTAACAAAATTGGGTAGTGAATTTGCCTTAAAGGATCTGGGAATGCTTCACTATTTTTTGGGAGTTGAAGTGCAACACATCAACAATGGATTTCATATCACTCAAACCAAATACACAAAAGACATCTTGAGAAAGGAAAAAATGCTGGAAGCATCACCTATATCTACCCCCGCAGCAACAAGCAACAACAAGTGTCTTAGAGAGAATGAACCTGTAGATCCAACAACTTATAGAAGTTTAGTCGGCTCTCTTCAATATCTCACTTTAACAAGACCAGACATTGTTTTTTCTGTCAACAAAGCATGCCAACATATGCAACAACCACAAATGCAACATTTCAGGGATGTTAAACGCATACTTCGTTACCTTAAACATACTATGAACCATGGCATTACATTTCTTAAGAATAGTTCATTAAACCTCTATGCTTTTTGTGATGCAGATTGGGCTGGTTGTCCAACAACAAGAAGAAGCACTTCAGGCCTTTGTGTATTCCTTGGTTCAAACCTCATCTCGTGGTCATCAAAGAAGCAACCAACCGTATCTAGGTCCAATTCGGAAGCAGAGTATCGTTCTATGGCCAATGCTGCAGCAGAACTCACCTGGATCACGTTCCTACTTCGTGACATCGGCATTCCCTTACACAAGCCTCCTGAATTGTTTAGTGATAACATGAGTGCTCTCCAAATGTCTATAAATCCGGTGTTTCATGCTAGAACGAAACACATAGAGTTAGACTACCATTTTGTGAGAGAAAAGGTGGCACTTGGAACATTGATTACACGGTACGTTCCAACCCATGACCAACTTGCTGATATCCTTACCAAGCCACTACCCAAGGCCATATTCAAAAATCTCACAAGCAAACTTGGCGTTCGGGTTCTCCCTACCTCCAGTTTGAGAACGAATGTAAAAGAAGAACAACGATGTGATCCAAGCACAACCCAAATTAAGATCCAATCCAAAACTTCTCTGTACAATCATACACAAGCAAGCCTAACAAGAAGTAACCAAATCCAGCCTCCTCAATTAGAGTTAATTAGCCAAATCCCAACACAATCAAAACAGCAACATCACTGCTAATTGATAACATTCTGGAACTTTCCTTTTCTTCACATTTTGTGACAGAAAGCAACAATCTCGATCCACAAATCAAACCCCTAAAAATCAGTATCAATATGATTTATTGCTTGCCCTTGATTTGTAGTGATCTTTCCTTTTTATGTAAATTACCTTTCTCAGTCTCTACGTTCATGTATATGAAGGAGAATGGAAGAAGTCTGAAATATTTTGAATTGAGATTTCATTTTCTGTGTAGTTTCCTCAAATCTGCTTTGGCTCAATATTCTTCCATTTCTTTATTAGTAACTTCTATTTTAAAAAGTTTGGAAGTTTTAATTGATACGATTATTAGTTTAAGGATTTTAATTGACTCAACCCGTAAGGTTTTCAGATATAAATTGATTTTTTTTCCCAGATTTTAATTTCCCCCTCATTTGACTCGAACTCTGCCAACACATGCTTGAATAATAAATCTAAATCAAAGATTGTGGAACTAAACCAACTCTCTCTTAGGTAAATAAAATCATATATTTTCATACGTGTATATTTACTATGATGTTTAAGCTTGAAAATTAATAAAACTTAATCTTTTGGTTACATTGATGATTTAATATGATATAGGAGTAGGAGATCTTGTTCATAACTCTTGCAATGTGATTTAATTTTCTTTCAAATTAATATTAATTTTCAGATTCATAGTAGATGGTTGAAAGGCTTCCCAAAATTTGTAAAAATTTTCTATATAAAAATGTTTGAAGAGTTCCTTGTAGGTTGTAGTTATGTGTGGGAACTTAATGGAGCTTAAACCATTAATTCTTTAATAGACTTGTTATAGGCAATTTTGGACCACCCCGATATACAAGGAGCTGACGAGGACAACCGGGGAGAAATTGGGCTGAAAGATGGACCAAGGAGGCAAAACCGGCAAATGGGACGGGCCAAGACCGAAGGGGTCGGGTTTTCGGCCCGACCCCCTGCTTGGCCTCGGCCCATGGCCGAGGCCGAGCATATGGTCGGCCTCGGCCATGGGCCGCGGCCGCCCCTCGGCCCGCTCGTGCGGGCCGAGTCCGTTTGGTCCCGTCTGGTCCCCACCGCCTCTGGATGCCCCGGTTTCGCCTGGTTTGACCTAAAACGCCTCCGAAACCCTAAAAAGGCTAGGAGGATGAACAGGTATTTATATCCCTCTTCGCCACTGAAGAGGGGATCCCGAATTCTATCCCTAAACTCTACACTCTATTCTCTACTTTCTCCTCTTGCTCTTACTTTTCCACACCCTACCGTTCTGTGTGCTGACTTAAGCATCGGAGCCGGTGTGGCGAGCACCACACCGGTGTGCAGGTTACTGTCTTGCAGGCCACGTCTTCCCCCTCATCTACAAATTTACCGTTGGTGGCACGTGAAGGTCAGGTGAGATTCTCTGGCCAAAATCGACCATCAACAGTTGGCGCCGTCTGTGGGGAAGAAAGCTTGCCAAATCTGCACACCGATCATTCCATGAGTAAGGGGATGGAGAAGAAAGACCAGGACACAAATGCAGATAATTCGGATGGTGACCGCCACCAGCGGAGGTCACGAGAAGACTGACAACATGACCAATAAGATCAGGGGGCTGCCAAGCCCGTGACCAGCGCAGGCCGAGGCCGAGGCTAAATTGGTCGAGGCCGAGGCCAGAAAAGATGATCTCCCTATGATGACCGAGCTTCTGGACACCCAAAAAGAACTCGGAAATCATCAAGGAGACCTGCAGAAGCTAAATGACTCCAAGCCAAACAACGACTACCAGACGAACCATGCCGAGGCCGACCATGCCGAGGCCAACCGAAGGTGTTCATCCAGACCGATTAGGAGGAAACCCCACAAGAGATCAGAACCCCCTTTGGAGGACAAATCAACAACAAACAGAGACTTTGACAAGATTGAAGACACCAGGAAAAAAATGTCGTCATCCTGAACTACGGTCATCCTTTGGCCGAGGCCGAGGCCGACCCACAACTATGGTCATTCCAAGGCCGAGGCCGACCCTAGGCCAAAGCCAACTCTAAGCTACGGTCATCCTTTGGCTGAGGCCGAGACCAACCCACAGCTATGGTCATCCCGAGGCCGAGGTCGACCCTAGGCCAAAGCCAACTCTAAGCTACGGTCATCCTTTGGCCGAGGCCGAGGGTGACCCACAGCTATGGTCATCCCAAGGCCAAGGCCGACCCTAGGCCAAAGCCGAAGCCGACTATCCAATACTTCAAAAGTGACCCGAAGATCACATAATCAAGACAAATCAGATTGTCAATGTCGTTGAACAGAAGACAAGATCCAGATCGAAGCGAAGGAACCAGATACGAGAGACAACCGATTGTTCGAGACCAAGGCCTAAGCCAACCCTAGATATGGTTGAGGCCGAGGCCGACCCCAGATATGATCGAGGCCAAGACCGAGGCCGACCATGACCATGGTTGTGACTGAGACCAATTCTCTTATTTCAAGCGAGATCGAACACATGCGAGAACCTATAGAGCCCACGCTCATACATGCGAGCCTATAGTGCCCACGCTCATACATGCGAGCCTATAGAGCCCACGCTTCAGCGAGCCTATAGTGCCCACGCCTACATGCGAGCCTATAGTGCCCACGCTTCAGCGAGCCTATAGTGCCCACGCCTACAGGCGAGCCTTGACTGCCGAAGTCTATCTCGCCTCAGCCAGATTGAGATTATGTGAGCCTGGACCAACGAGTCTACCTCACCTCCTCTGGCCTAGGCATCTTTACACCGGGCGAGCCTGGACTACCGAAGTCTACCTCGCCTCATCCAGAGTGAGACCATGTGAGCCTGGACCAACGAGTCTACCTCACCTCCTCTGGCCTGAGCATCTTTACACCGGGCGAGCCTGGACTGCCGAAGTCTACCTCGCCTCATCCAGAGTGAGACCATGTGAGCCTGGACCAACGAGTCTACCTCACATCCTCTGGCTTGAGCATCTTTACACCGGGCGAGCTTGGACTGCCGAAGTCTACCTCGCCTCATCCAAAGTGAGACCATGTGAGCCTGGACCAACGAGTCTACCTCACCTCCTCTGGCCTAAGCATCTTTACACCGGGTGAGCCTGGACTGCCGAAGTCTACCTCGCCTCATCCAGAGTGAGACCATGTGAGCCTGGACCAACGAGTCTACCTCACCTCCTCTGGCCTGAGCATCTTTACATCAGGCGAGCCGGGACTGCCGAGTCTACCTTGTCTCATCCAGAGTGAAACCATGTGAGCCTGGATCAACGAGTCTACCTCACCTCACCTGGCATGAGTCCATACACTTCATCTAAGTCAAGCTCGCCCTGCAGGAGCCGGGACCGAGCACCTCTTGCCAAGGCCGAGCACCTATTGCCGAGGCCGAGCACGAACTTTAAAGGTATTCCCCTATTTTATACTTTATGTTTTAATGAAGCTTTACTTAAGATTGGGGGCTACAAAGGGGATATGCACTCCCTATTAAACAAAAAGCACACTAGTTTGGCATGTCTAACCAATAGTTACATGTTCTAGCTTATCCACTCATTATTTTCCTACAAGGACTAACATGTGGATGCAGGGAGCCAAATCTTAGGCTAACAGGGGGCTTGAGGCCGAGGCCGACCCTAGCCTTTCCCCTAACTTTTCTCTTGCAGACACGAACCTGAAATGAAGCACTCCGAATGACCCAGTACGGGGGTCTCGCTGTGCTCGGCCTCTTCCCGAGGCCGAGGCCGACCAGGCAAGCAGAAAGGGAGATAGCTGTGCTCGGCCTCTTCCCGAGGCCGAGGCCGACCAGCACCACTTTTGTAATCTCTCACCCTTTTTCATTTTCATTTCATCTAACCCCTATTCAGGGAGTGTCTACTTCTATCCTACTTTGCAGGATGACAACCAAGCTACACGTAAGCCAGCCTAGGGCAAGGGTCATTACTCTTAAATCGGGCTTGAGGAGCTCAACTTATAGCAATAAGTCACCTCGAATCCCAATTCAAGAGTGGGGGCTTAATGTTATAGGCAATTTTGGACCACCCCGATATACAAGGAGCTGACGAGGACAACCGGGGAGAAATTGGGCTGAAAGATGGACCAAGGAGGCAAAACCGGCAAATGGGACGGGCCAAGACCGAAGGGGTCGGGTTTTCGGCCCGACCCCCTGCTCGGCCTCGGCCCATGGCCGAGGCCGACCCTCGGCCCGCTCGTGCGGGCCGAGTCCGTTTGGTCCCGTCTGGTCCCCACCGCCTCTGGATGCCCCGGTTTCGCCTGGTTTGACCTAAAACGCCTCCGAAACCCTAAAAAGGCTAGGAGGATGAACAGGTATTTATATCCCTCTTCGCCACTGAAGAGGGGATCCCGAATTCTATCCCTAAACTCTACTATTGACCCTCTACTTTCTGCTCTTGCTCTTACTTTTCCACGCCCCTCCCTTCTGCTTTCTGACTTAAGCATCGGAGCCGGTGTGGCGAGCACCACACCGGTGTGCAGGTTTACTGTCTTGCAGGCCACGTCTTCCCCCCTCAACTACAAATTTACCGTTGGTGGCACGTGAAGGTCAGGTGAGATCCTCTGGCCAAAATCGACCATCAACAAGACTATTTAATTTTAAATATTTTAAAGGTTTACTTAAACTAAATATTGTAATTGTATCTAATTTTATATTAATTGTGTGAGTTTTTCACTATTTAATAGTGTCAAATTTTCTTGTTTCCATGGCCAAAACGAGCTTAACTCAACGGTAATTGGCATGTACTCTCGACCAAAAGGTCAAAAGTTCAAATCCCGCACCTCCAAATGTTGATGTACTCAAAAAAATATATATCGGCTCACCGTTCAATATTGTGTCAAATTAGTAATAGTCAAACAACGTAAGGTCTATTTGGAATAGATTTTAGTTTAAGTATTTTTCAATAAAATACATTTTTTAAAAAAATATTTTGTGTAAAAATTGTTTAGAATTTAAACACTTGTATGTTTGGTTACATTTACTCATAAGTTTTTTTTTTTTTTTTTTTTTTTTTTTTTTTTTTTTTAACACAAGTTATTATATACTTAAAAACTATTTTAAAAAAATTTGCTTTCAAGTGTTTCTCTCAAAATGGTTTATTTCTCAATTTCTTTTTTTAATAAGTCATTTTTTGTGGTTGTCAAACACTAGATTTTTTTTTTTAAAAAATAATTTTGTTTTCCAAAATTAAAAACTTAAAAAGTTAAACCAAATATACCCGTAGTTAATAATAGAAAATTAGCCATTAATAATTGATATACAATAAAACATGAGTTATTTGTCTTTGCAAATTGCTTGAATGATAAAAATATATAAGACTTCGTTCAAATTTGATTATATCTTTTATTCCCTCTTGGTCGCAATTTTAGTCGGTATTTTTATTTGTAATTGAGCTTTTAAGTTTTGTTGTTTGAACTTAGTATGTTGTAACTTGTTAAATTTAATATATCGTACATTGGATAGTGCTTGATGATGACGATTTGGGTTTTTTTTTTTTTTTTTTTTTTTTTTTTTTTTTTTTTTGGTAAGAATCAACTAAGTTATATTCACTATGAAATGGTATCAATGTTATTACAATGTAGTTAAAATATTCTAGTACACTCTTTAATCTGGTAAGCAATATAACTTGGATTATCTTTTTTCTTTTTTAAAAAACAATCTATAGAACATAAGTTATTGGACCCTCCAAAACGTATTATCTGAATCCGCATCTGCACAAGTTAGAGAGAATGTTAAAGTATGAATATAATTAAATTCGCATTAACCCATAAGCTTAAGCTTTTGAGTTGATTTCTTCAAAAAAAAAAAAAAAAAAAAAAGCTTTTGGATTGATTAGTGATTTAATCCAACCAAATAAATGAGATATCAAAATAAGTTTATATATATATATATCAAAACAAAATTGTTTTTTTTTTTTAAAACAAAACGTAACATCTTATTTTAATAGATAAATGAATCATCACTTGCTTTAGTGAAAGTCTGTTTATTTTTTTTTTTAAACAAAATCAATTGATTTTAGAGAGAAAATATCATTCTCCAAGTTTAAACACATCACTTACTTTGATAGATTTTTTTTTTCTCAAATCTTTAATCTTTCTAAACAAGGTAGATGCATAATAGAGGAAACAAATGAAAAAGGACAACAAGAAAACAAACTAGGAACAAGAGATCTTTAAAAAAAAAAGGACAAAAAAAAAAAAAAAAACAGAGAAAGGAGCCACCAATGACTTGTTGTGTAGAGCCAAAGCGAGCTTAGCTCAGCTGTAATTGGCATGTACTCTCGACCATGAGGTCAGAGGTTCGAATCTCCCCACCCCCAAATGTTGATGTACTCAAACAAAAAAAAAATGTCTTGTTGTGTAGATCCAAGTGCTGAGAAGCTTCTAAGAGCTCCATATCCCACATTTCACATGTGCAATAGGATATATTAAACTTTCATTAATTAGACTCTGTTGTAACAAAATCCAGAATCGCAAAGCCAAACCGCAAACTCGAAACAAAGCGGAACAAAATAAAGAGAAAGGGAAGAGAGAAATCAAACACACCGGATTATAGTGGTTCCACCGTTAGGTGTACATCCACTGTAGGAATCAGAGAGGAGAGATCTTTTCATTACCATGCGAAGAACAAATCGAGGGAGAAGTCGCCGATTACAAGCTCTCAAATACAAGCCCACAAAACCATAAATCACTCATGCTGAAGCAATCGTGAAAATGAGGCTTATATAGCCAAAATACAGCCAGCTCAATTTACATAAATGCCCCCAATGATACAAATATTTACTTCAGAAAAATTACTGCAGTAAATGGTCAAATTAGGAGCAGTAGATGTAATTCACCATCAACAAATCGCCCTCTTGAAGAACATCTTCTGCAACAAAGAAAAGACCACCATCCCTGATTCACAAGTTACCAAAATTCATAATGCCATCAACCATACTCGAGCTTAAGAAGCTCACAAAGATATTCAAACCTGTCTCCAGAAAGAACTTTAGTTAATAAATCAGCTGGGTTGTGAGATGTGTTTATTTTACACAAAACAAGCTTTCTTCCTTCAAGTGCTTCCCGAACATAATGAAAACACACATCAATGTGCTTAGTTCTATCATGGAAGCTCGGATTTTTCGATAAAGCAAGTGCGCTCTGACTATCACAGAATATCTTAACAGAATAAGAGGAAGAACACATTTCATTAATCAAACCTTTCAACCACATAGATTCTTTTACCGAATCAGCTAGAGCAATATACTCTGCTTCGGTAGATGATAATGCAACCACCGATTGAAGCGTCGATCTCCAGCTTATAATATTTCCAAACAAGGTAAAAACATAACCCGAAAGTGAACGCCTCTTATCTAAGTCTGCAGCATAGTAAGAATCCACATAACCAACAATATAATCATCAAAATTCTCAAGTTTTGTGTACAACAAACCTTTACCAACCGATCCTTTAACATATCTAAGCACCCATTTAGATGCTTCCCAATGAGTTTTCCCCGGTTTACTCATATATCGACTAATCATGCTCAAAGAATAAGCCAAATCAGGACGACAACAAATCATACCATACATAAGGCTCCCTACTAAGTTAGCATATGGAATAGTACTCATTTCCTCAATTTCTTCATTAGTAGTAGGAGACTGTGAAGCAGAAAGTTTGAAGTGTTGTGCCAAAGGAGTTTTAACCGGTTTACAACTCTCCATATGAAATCTTTTCACAACTTTATTCAAATAATCAGTTTGACAAACAAACAACTGACCCATAGATCTATCTCTATGAATTTCCATTCCAAGTATTTTCTTGGCAAATCCCAAATCCTTCATTTCAAATTTTGTACTTGATTGAGATTTCAAAAGACAAATTTCTTGAACACTATTTGAGGCAATCAGTATATCATCCACATATAAGAGTAGCAGTACAAACACTTTTTCATTCACTGTTCTCTTATAAACACAAGAATCAAAATTGCTTTTCACAAACCCATTAGAAACAATGAAAGCATCAAAACACTTATTCCATTGTCTAGATGATTGCTTCAAACCATATATGGATTTCTTTAAATGACAAACAAAATCCTGTTTACCAACAATTTCAAAACCAGGGGGCTGTTTCATGTAAATATCTTCATCCAAAGTTCCATACAAGAATGCAGTAGTAACATCCATTTGCTCTAATTCTAAATCAAATTGAGTTACCATAGATAAGAGGATGCGAATGGATGAGTGGCAAACAACAGGTGAAAAAACCTCGTTGTAATCAATCCCCTCCTCTTGTGTGAAACCTTTGGCTACCAATCTAGCCTTAAACCGAGGCTTATGATTAATGGCAATTCCTGATTTTATTTTGAAGATCCATTTACAATCAACAATCTTCTTATTAGTTGGCTTTTTAACAAGTGACCAAGTCTTATTTTTGTGAAGAGATTCCATCTCTTGATTCATGGCTGTTATCCAATTTTTTGATTCTTTAGAACTCACAGCTTGCTTATAAGTATTTGGTTCACAAAACATAGTATCTTCAAAACAATTGAGGGCATAACCAACAAATTCAGCTTCATCAAATCTAGAAGGAGGTCTTATAACTCTTCTTGATCTATCTCTTGTAAGTTGGTAATTTTGAAGTTGATTTTGTTCATTAGTGTTCACAATTTGGTCGCCCTCTAAAACTGGATCTTCCTCTAATTCTTGAGAACTTAAAGACAAATCAGGAGCAATATTTGGGGGTTCAATTACTGAATGTTGAGGCTGATTATTACCCAAAACAGATTCTGGAGATTGTAATTCAATTTCAAAAGGCTTGCTGTCTTTTTCTTCAATTTTATTAGCTGTTTGAGATTCATTCCAGACCATTTTTTCTTCATTAAAAGTAACATCTCTGCTAATAAAAACTTTACTATCTCCAGATTCAAGAGACCAAAGTTTATATCCCTTAACCCCTTGAGGATATCCTATAAACATACAACGTTTGGCTCTTGACTCTAATTTTCCTTGTTTTACATGTGCATAGGCTGCACATCCAAAAGTTCTCAAGTGTTCAAGTTTTGGTGGGTGTCCAGACCAAGCTTCTTGAGGTGTTTTAAATTTTAAAGCAGTAGACGGACTTCTATTAATCAAATACACAGCTGTACTTACTGCCTCACCCCAAAAAACTTTAGGAAGATTAGCATTGGATAGCAAACATCTAACCTTTTCAAGAATGGTTCTATTGAACCTTTCAGCTAACCCATTTTGCTGTGGGGTTCCAGGAACGGTAAGATGTCTAGTTATCCCGTTATCTTTACACAATTTATCAAAATCAGCATTCAAACATTCCAAACCATTATCGGTTCTAAGCTTTTTAATCTTCCTACCAGTTTGATTTTCAATCATGACCTTCCATTCAACAAATTTTGCATAGGTTTCATCTTTGGTCTTTAACATATACACCCACAATTTTCTTGAATAGTCATCAATTAATGAGAGGAAGTATTTAGCCCCTCCATGAGTTCTCACTCTAGAGGGTCCCCACAAATCAGAATGTATGTAATCCAGTTTCCCTTCGTTTTTGAAAACTGATTTTCCAAAACTCTGTCTAGTCGACTTTCCCATGACACAATGTTCACAAAATTTTATTTGCTGAGGTTTCTGTTTTCCAATCAAACCTTGTTTAAACAAATAATCAACACCGCGTTGACTCATATGACCCAGCCTATTATGCCATAGTTGAGCAAGTTTCTCTTCCATATTCAAAACAATATTAGACTCCCCAGTAGGTATATTCCCTTGAAGGACATACAAACCATCTTGAAGAATACCCTGAAGCTTAACTGAAGAATCTTTATATACTGTTAAACTGCCATTTTTAGACACATAACTAAATCCAGCCTTATCCAAGGTTCCTAGTGATATCAAATTTCTTCTAAGGTCAGGAACATATCTAACAGAGGTTAACAATTTGACTGACCCATCAATCATGGTAAGTTTTACAGATCCAATACCTTTTATTTCACATTGTTGGTTATTACCCATCACAACTTTGCCTCCTTCCATATCTTCCAATTCAACAAAATGATGTTTGTAGGGAGACATATGGAAGGTGCAACCAGAGTCTAATATCCACTCATCGGTATGATTAGTATTACCTACCATTAAAACCTCTGCAGACTCATACCATTCACCCACATTAACAGCCATTTTATTCTGATTATTCTTTCTTATGGGTAATTTTCCTTTCTTTCTCAAAATTGGGCAATCATATTTTATGTGTCCTTCCTTTCGGCAGTAGTTACAAGTGGGCTTATCATTCTGATTTTGATTAGTTTTCTGAGAAGGTTTATTTTGCTTACTCGAACTAGGCTTACTGTTATGATTCTTATGCTGTTTATTCTTAACAAACAAGGCTTCAGTGTCTTTCTTCTCTGATTTTAATTCCAATTCTTTGGATCGAAGTGAGTTCAAAACAATATCCAGTGTTAAAGTGTCTCTTCCATATCTAATAGCACACTTAATCTCTTTATATCTTTCAGGCAAAGAGTTTAGAAGGATTACAGCTTGATTTTCAGTGTCTAATTTCTCTCCAGAATTTACTAAATCAGCACAAATTCGATTAAAATCATCTATATTCTCCTCTAGGTTCTTAGACGGATCCATCTTAAAACTGAACAGTCTTTCTTTGAGATAGATTTTATTAGTGAGTGATTTCGACATATAAAACTCATCTAATTTCTTCCACAGATCAGCCACATTATCAACATCATTCAGACGTCTCAACACAGCATCAGACAGATACAATATCACCGTACTAAAAGCTATCTCAGACATCTCAGCTTTTTCATCATCAGTCATGGTTGCGGGGTACTTACTTGGATCTAAGGCCTTAGCGACCTTCTGCTGAACGAGAAGAGCTTTCATCTTCTTCTTCCATAAACTGAAGTCCCCCTTTCCGTCGAAGCGTTCCAACTCAAAACGGGCAGCCATTGATAAATTGGTCCGAAATCGGGCCGTATATCAGAAATCCCTCAACCGATCGGAGAATAATGCAAAAACAAAGAGAGTAGAAAAATCAATTAGTGAAACGCACTAATAAGACCGATTCACCTCAAAACAAGCTCAAAACTAGAATCCTTCCATTCAAAACAGCTCTGATACCAATTGTTGTAACAAAATCCAGAATCGCAAAGCCAAACCGCAAACTCGAAACAAAGCGGAACAAAATAAAGAGAAAGGGAAGAGAGAAATCAAACACACCGGATTATAGTGGTTCCACCGTTAGGTGTACATCCACTGTAGGAATCAGAGAGGAGAGATCTTTTCATTACCATGCGAAGAACAAATCGAGGGAGAAGTCGCCGATTACAAGCTCTCAAATACAAGCCCACAAAACCCTAAATCACTCATGCTGAAGCAATCGTGAAAATGAGGCTTATATAGCCAAAATACAGCCAGCTCAATTTACATAAATGCCCCCAATGATACAAATATTTACTTCAGAAAATTACTGCAGTAAATGGTCAAATTAGGAGCAGTAGATGTAATTCACCATCAACAGACTCAAAAGGCTTCTAATGTCATTGGAAAAAAAAGGACTTTCTAATGGATAGATTATTATTATTTTTTTATAATCTTATGGAAATATTCTTAACTTGATTAACACAAAAGGATTTCTATTTGGAATCTCACTACAAGAAAATACGTTTATTGCAACGGTTTTCTTGCAGCGGTTTGAAAAATGTTGTAAGGTTTTGTAAACTTGCAACGGTTTCTAACAACACATAACAAAACCGCTGCTATTGATACAAATTGCAACGGTTTGCATACGACGTATTTACAAACTGTTGCGAATATGTCTATTGCAACGGTTAAATTGCAACCATTTTAGAAATTGTTGCAATATAGTAAATTGCAACAGTTATGTTACAACATTGAAAACATTGTCGTAATAGGCTAATGCAATTGTGACATTTTAGTAGCAACGCAAAGATAATCGTTGCAAATATTGAGATTCCAGCGATTTTATGGTTGCATTTTTTAAACTATTGCAAATTCAATATATATGTAGTTGTGGTTGTAGTTATTTCAAAATTTTGCTTGGGGACTTCACTTAAAATTTTGTAAAAATAATTTACAAGGAAACAATTAGCAGTTAATTCAATTTTTTCCCCAAAAGGCCACTCTCTTCTTTTAAGGAAAAAAAAAAAAAAAAAAAACACAACACTTCACTTATCTTTTAAACGTTAAAACAATCTAATTAAAAAGAAAAAAAAAATCCTCAAACACTATTCTTGGACTTTTCCTGAATAATTTTTCGTCTCTTCTTTCCCTCCCACCACACGTTTCTGCAAAATTTTTGCCTCTACAATGCTTCCAAACCCTCCATCCATCACACTTCATCTTTTGTTTCTGCCACATTTCATCTTCTCGTAGAGGAAAAAAATATAAATATAAATATAAAAAATGTATAAATTTAAATTCTTTAAAAAACAGTAGAAATTTTTTATGAAATAAAGGGTAATGTTAAAGTAAATATTTAAAATTGCTAATTCCCAATTTCTCGCCTTATCTGCTATTATGCATTTGAGAAGGTTTGATAATGATGTTTACTGTGATAATTATATCTCTGTTTCTTATAGAAAAACAATATTATTTACCTTGATCAACGAAAATATCTGTACTCATTTCAGTTTTAGACATGTTTTTGTTGTTCAATAGTTCTCGTAGTTTGACTCACCCTCTAATTTCTATGATATTATAGGAAGAGAAGATCAAAGAAGGCCTCTACATGAAGGGTTTGAAAGATGGGATATTCCATCTCTCTTGGTTTATTTCATATGTTGTGCAGACAATGACTAATGACGTGATGTGTTCTTGGCTTTACTTGTGTATAAGTCATGATTTTGTTAATACTTGATATAATTTTTGTGCTATAGCATTTGCAGGCTTAACGTGTGAGTAACTTAGGTTTTTGACATTGGATGAGTCCTTGCTGGAAAATCGAGCTAAACTGAGAGCAAAGTAAGTTTAATTGCAAACTTTCTTTAGAAGGCTTTCAACTTCCAACTCACCCACCTCAAGTTTAATTGTTTACAGATTTATTCTCTCTAGATTTGCAGATGCTTTTGAGAAACATGAATTGATTAATCGCTAGTTGGGGAGTTTTGAGCCTACAAAAGAGGTTCGTTGTTGTTTTTATTTTTTTATTTTTTTTTGTAACAATTAGTTACTTCTTTGAGTTGTAATTAGAAAGTCATATTGTTTGCTCGTAATGTAATCATAGGTCTTTACATTGTCCATGTTTGGAGCATTGAAATCTTCACTATGAGCCAGAGGTAAAATAGAAAATATCAGAGTAGTGTCTCCTTTTATCATATTTTGTTTCAATCTTAGATGAGGTTTCTTGTGGATAAATTTTTTCTTTAACGTGCTTAAGAGATCATTGGTTTATGGGTTGATGTACACATGTATTTTCATTTATTTTTATCTTTGATAGGTTTACTTATTTTTTGTTTGTTTTAATATTTTATTTATTTTGTTAATAGGATCAAGGTGTGCTTATCCATCAAGGAATAACCTATCTAGATCGTTTGCACGGATTTCTTAAATGACATCTGTTACAAGCTTCAAGACGACTAGACGAGGTCTATTTGAAGGACCTTTTGTTTTTCATAGGATGGAGATTTTTTTTTTCAAATTTTGTAAGGTTATGTTTAGATGTTTTTTTTTGTTCTTTGTGAACGCTTGAGTTTTAATATCTTTTATTCTCATTTGTAATTGTTCTCCACATCAATAAAAAAAATTTTGTTTCATTATTAAACTTTCGATTCAAATATCTAACCTCAAATGCGGTGTATTTTAATTTCATTTAAAAATATTTGCTTATATTGCAGCAAATTACATTTTTATTTCCAACAATTTTTTGAATTGTTAGCATTGGGCTTTCCAACAATGCTTTTTGTAGAGGTTATATAAATGCTCCTATAAACGTTGCAGCGGTTGGAAAACTGTTGTGAATGGTGTTAAAAACGTTGCAATATCTTGCAACAATTTTTAAACTGTTGCGATAGGTAGTCCTTGACCGCTGCTATTGAAGATGATATTGCAACAGTTCTGACTTTTGATTCCAGCGTTTTAAAAAACCGTTGCAATTGACCTTTCAACACCGCCTTTCCCATTGGTTTTACAACTGTTGCTATATCCTTTGCAACGGTTTCCGTTGCAAAAGGTCAAAAAAACCGCTGCTATAGATGATTTTTCCTGTAGTGTCTGAACTAAACTATGTGAAAATTGTATTAGTATAGTTAATCATCAATTTTGAATATAGCTTGACTCTTAAAATATCTCTACTTCTTAAGAGATTGAAGGTTTAATAATTCATCTCCCTGATGTGATATGATATTTTAAAAAGGTAAAATATTATTTAAAAGTGATAGGTTTAATTTCCTAATATTAATTCTTTTTTCAAGTCCATCTCTATATATAAGTTTCAATTTAGTTCTTAATATTAAAATTTTTTAATTATATATTTTTCCTATCAATAAATATTAAAATTGATTAATGATAAATTCACATGGCATGACACATAGTGAGCTATAGGAACAATACCACCTAAGAGAGAGAGAGAAAAAAAAAGGGAAAAATACACTTTTAATATCCCTGAGATTTGGCCGTTTGGGTTAGATTTCATTTTGGTTCCTGAGTTTTCAAACTTGACAATATAGTCCCTGAAGTTTGGATTTCGTTTCATTTTGGTCTCTCCGTCCAATTTTCTATCGATAACTAATGGATTGTTGACATGACACTAATTTTTTTATTAAAAAAATATATTTTTTTTAATTTTTAAAATAAAAATACTTATTTTTTTATATTTTTATTTCTTGAAAATTTTCTTCTTCAACAACACCACCATCTAACCTGTCGTCGGTGGCAACAAAAAATTTCTTTTTTTTCAAAAAAATAGAAAAGATGGAAAGGGGGAGGAGCTCCAATCCCTCCTCCCTTTCCAGCGCCGACGGCGGGAGGTGGGACCTCCCTCCCCTGTTTTGCGACGGAAACGGAGGAGGGAGCTCCTCCTCACTCTCCCTCTTTTCTATTTAAAAAAAAAAGGAAATGAAGAGAAAGGAGAAAAAAGGAAAAAAATGTTGTGGTGGCAGCAGGTTGGGTGGTGGTAGCAGGTTGGGTGGTGGTGGTGTTGTCGAAGAAGAAGAAGTTGTTCAAGAAATAAAAATATATATAAAAAAATAATATTTTTATTAAAAAAAATTTAAATAATTTTTTTAAATAAAAATTAGTGTCACGTCAGCAATCCATTAGTTATTATCGGAAAATTAGACGGAGAGACCAAA